>JASSZA010000200.1:6346807-7689909 GCA_031835075.1 Saguinus oedipus
CTGAAAAATTTACACCTGAGGAATAGTCAGAAGTCTCTTTCCTATGGCTACGCGCTGAGAGCCTCACTAAGTGTACAAACCTGAATAAACAGTCAGGATTTACTACTATCTCCTCATTCAGAGTCTCACTGAATAATGCACACCTGTGGAATAGTCAGGAGACTTTTTCATGAGGCCTCTCATTCAATGTGTCGTTGAAAAATGTGGTGTAAATTCTGGATATCAGCCCTTTGTCAGATGTGTAAACTGCAATTATTTTTTCCCATTCTGATGGTTGCCGATTCACTCTAGTGAGTGTTTCTTTTGCCGTGCAGAAGCTGTGGAGTTTAATTAGGTCCCATTTTTCTATTTTGGCTTTTGATGCCAATGCTTTTGGTGTTTTATTCATGAAGTCCTTGCCTACTCCTATGTCCTGAATGTTTTTGCCTAGATTTTCTTCTAGGGTTTTTATGGTGTCAGGTCTTACGTTTAAGTCTTTGATCCACCTGGAGTTAATTTTAGTGTAAGGTGTCAGGAAGGGGTCCAGTTTCTGCTTTCTGCACATAGCTAGCCAGTTTTCCCAACACCATTTATTATTTACAAAGAACTCAAACAGATTTACAGAAAAAAAAAAAACAAGCCCATTCAAAAATGGGCAAAGGATATGAACAGACACTTTTCAAAAGAAGACCTACATGAGGCCAACAAACATATGGAAAAAATGCTCATCATCTCTGGTCATTAGAGTGATGCAAATCAAAACCACATTGAGATACCTTCTCACACCAGTTAGAATGGCGATCATTAAAAAATCTGGAGACAGCAGATGCTGGAGAGGATGTGGAGAAATAGGAACACTCTTACACTGTTGGTGGGAGTGTAAATTAGTTCAACCATTGTGGATGATAGTGTGGGGATTCCTTAAGGACCTAGAAATAGAAATTCCATTTGACCCAGCAATCCCATTACTGGGTATATATCCAAAGGACTATAAATCGTTCTACTATAAGGACACATGCACATGAATGTTCATTGCAGCACTGCTTACAATAGCAAAAATCTGGAACCAACCCAAATGCCAAACGATGATAGACTGGACTGGGAAAATGTGGCACATATACACCATCAAATATTATGCAGCAATGAAAAATGAGGAGTTTGTGTCCTTTGTAAGGACATGGATGAATCTGGAGAACATCATTCTCAGCAAACTGACACAAGAACAGAAAAAGAAATACCGCATGTACTCACTCATAGGTGGGTGAGAAAAATGAGAACACATGGACACAGACAGGCGGTCTACTATACACTGGGGTCTATTCGGGAAAATGGGGGAGGGACAGCAGGTGGGCTGGGGAGGGATAGCCTGGGGATGTATGCCCAGTGTGGGTGAAGGGGAGGAAGGCAGCAAAACACACTGCCATGTGTGTACCTATGCAACTATCTTGCACGTTCTGCACATGTACCCCAAAACCTATAATGCAATAAAAATTTTTAAAAAAAGAAAAAAAATGTGGTGTTGTCAGGAGACTCTTTCATTTGGACACATATTCAGAGCCTCACTGCATAAGACAGACCCTTAATATAGTAAGAAATCTAATTAGTATGACCACATCTTCTGAGGCTCACTGAATAATACACACCTGGAGAGTAATTTGGAGTCTATTTTTGATGGACATTCATTCAGAACCTCGGTACACAATTCAGACCTTTGGAGTAGTCAAGAGTCTCTTTTTTTTTTAAATTTTTATTGCATTATAGGTTTTGGGGTACATGTGCAGAACGTGCAAGATAGTTGCATAGGTACACACATGGCAGTGTGTTTTGCTGCCTTCCTCCCCTTCACCCACACTGGGCATTCATCCCCAGGCTATCACTCCCCAGCTCCCCCCTGCTGTCCCTCCCCCATTTCCCCCAGTAGACCCCAGTGTGTAGTAGTCTTCCTCTCTATGTCCATGTGCTCTCAATTTTTCTCACCCACCTATGAGTGAGTATATGCCGTATTTCTTTTTCTGTTCTTGTGTCAGTTTGCTGAGAATGATTTCTCCAGATTGATCCATGTCCTTACAAAGAAAACAAACTCATCATTTTTGATTGCTGCATAATATTCCATGGTGTATATGTGCCACATTTTCCCAGTCCAGTCTATCATCGTTGGGCATTTGGGTTGGTTCCAGTTGTTTGCTATTGTAAACAGTGCTGCAATGAACATTCGTGTGCATGTGTCCTTATAGTAGAATGATTTATACTCCTTTGGATATATACACAATAATGAGATTGCTGGGTCAAATTGAATTTCTATTTCTAGGTCTTTGAGGAATCACCACACTGTCTTCCACAATGGTTGAACTAATTTACACTCCCACCAACACTGTAAGAGTGTTCCTATTTCTCCACATCCTCTCCAAAATCTGCTGTCTCCACATTTTTTAATGATCACCATTGTAACTGGCGTGAGATGGTATCTCAATGTGGTTTTCATTTGCATCTCTCTAATGACCAGTGATGATGAGCATTTATTCACATGTTTGTTGGCCTCATTTATGTCTTCTTTTGTAAAGCGTCTGTTCATATTTTTTGTCCATTTATGAATGGGCTTGTCTGATATTTTTCTTGTAAATCTGTTAGAGTCTCTTATTTGGACACACATTCATAGCCTCACTGGTTAATTTGCACGTGTGGATTAATCAGGATTCCATTTTATATGGCCACTGACTCATAACCTCAATGAATAATGCAAAAATGTAAAGAACTCCACAGTTTATTTCATATAGATGCTCATTCAGTGATTCAATGAATAATAAAAATATTTGAGATAGACAGCCTCCTGTTTTATATGGTCATACAAAAAGAGCCTCACTGAGTGACACAAACCTGGGGAAGTGTTAGGAGTGTACTTTACATAGCCTCTCATTTACAACCTAAGGGAATATTGCACATGTGTGGAATAGACACTACTCTGTTTTATATGGCCACAAAATCAAATCCTGAGTCAGTATTACATTACTTTGGAATAGACACTAGTCTATTATATATGCCCAAAAATTTAGAGTCAGATTCAATATTACAGGCCTGTAGACTAGTCAGGAAACCATTTCATATGGCCAAAATTTTAGAGCCTCAGTGAATAGTAAATACCTGAGGAATACTCTGGACGCTGTTACATGTGGCATTTCTTCAGAGGTTCATTGAGTAAAGAACACCTGTATTGAGAGGAGGCAAGATGGCGTCATAGAGGCGACTCAGGATTGCAGCTCTCAGTGAAGGCACAGAGAGTGAGTCCTAGCCGCATTCTTGGATGTTCCTTTTATGCCCACAGAGCGTTGAAAGTCCCAGGTGTGGGAGAGACACGAGACTAGCGCAGCCGGCTAGTGCAGCCGGCTCCTGCTGCCTCTTCAGCCAGCACCAGAGCGGGACCCGGTGCGGAACTCACTGGTCTGGGTGCCCTGTTAAACCGGAAATCTGAGATTTGGAAGGGCAGATTGGCATGTTCATCTGATTGAAGGGGACATGGACAATGAGCCAGACCAGGAGTTTCCTTGGAAGCATGATCTGAGCTGGGGTAGTGGACAGCGGCACGGGAGATTGCAGGGATCCCAGTGCCCTATCGGCAGGCTACTGGGGCGCCAGTGAGAGAGTCGACTTTTCAACTTGGGGAGAGGAAGACAGAGAGAGAGAGGACGGACTCTGAGGAAGGGATCTGGGTGATCAGGCTCCTTGGGTCCCACGCTCACGGGGACAAGCAGGGCGGGGACTGGAGATGCTTGGGGCTGAGAGTTTTGCTGCCTGCATCTAGGATGGTGCAGCCTGGTGAGGGAGGGGCGTCCACCATTGCTGATGCAGTCCACCCCACTGAAGTACCTCCCAACACTGACGCAGCTGGCCATTGCCAAGGCAACCTGACATAACAGAGAGACTCCATGCTACACAGCAGAAGGGAGCCCAGCAGCAACAGGGCGGACCCGCGCTAGCAGGTCCGAGCCCTGGCAGGCAAATAGTGAATAGATTGCCGCCTAGTGGGGCAGGACAGTGCAACAGATACTCATAAAGAAAGCCCCAACTCGCTGAGACAGAACATCTAAGGGGGAACAAAAAGGGTGGTGTTTTATGAGTTCTATAGCAGCAGAAATAAACAACCTCCCAACAATGCTGAATGAACAATGAAGCTCACAGCTCAGCACTGGAGCTTCTATAAAGCACAGACTGTCTCCTCAAGCAGCTCCCTGACCCCTGTATATGCAAAGAGTCACCCCAGAAAAGGACTAATCAGACTGACATTTGGCTGGTGTTATTCCAAAACAAGGACAGCAGAAGAAGAAACTGGTATCATCCCTCACTGTTCCGCAGCTGCTGCAGGTATACCCCAGAGAAGCAGGGCCTGGAGTGGACCTCAGCACTCATAGAGCAGAGGGGTTAGACCATTAGAGGGAAAACTAAGTAACAGAAATACTTCATCATCAACAATCTCAGCGTCCACACAGAGACCCAATTGAAAAACCAGCAACTACTAAGACGACAGGCGGATAAATCCATAAAGATGGGAATAAACCAGCGCAAAAAGGAGGAAAGCACCCGAAACCAAAACACCTCACCTCCAAAAAAGGAACAAAACTCCTCACCAGCAAGGGAACAAAGCTGGACAGAGAATGAATGTGACGAAATGACGGACTCAGACTTCAGAAAGTGGATAATGAGAAACTTCAGTGAGCTAAAGGAACATGCACTAAACCAGTGCAAAGAAACTAAGAACCTTGAAAAAAGATTTGAAAAAAGATTCGAGGAATTGATAACAAGAATGGACAACTTAGAGAGGAATATGAATGAATTGAAGGAGCTGAAAAACACAACAGGAGAACTTCGTGAAGCATGCACAAGTTTCAACAGCCGAATTGACCAAGCAGAAGAAAGAATATCAGAAGTTGAAGATCAACTCAATGAATTAAAACGAGAAAACAAGATTAAAGAAAAAAGTACAAAAAGGAATGAACAAAATCTCCAAGAAATGTGGGACTATGTGAAGAGACCCAACCTACGTTTGATAGGTGAACCAGAATGTGACGACGAGAATGAATCCAAGGTGGAAAACACTCTTCAAGATATTATCCAGGAAAATTTTTCCAACCTAGCAAGACAGGTCAATACTCAACTCCAGGAAATACAGAGAACACCACAAAGATACTCCGCAAGAAGAGCAACCCCAAGGCACATAATCGTCAGATTCACCAGGGTTGAAACGAAGGAAAAAATACTAAGGGCAGCCAGAGAGAAAGGTCGGGTTACCCACAAAGGGAAGCCCGTCAGACTCAGAGCAGATCTCTCGGCAGAGACTCTACAAGCCAGAAGAGAGTGGGGGCCAATATTCAACATCCTTAAAGAAAAGAACTTTCAACCCAGAATTTCATATCCAGCCAAACTGAGCTTCATAAGTGAAGGAAAAAAAATATCCTTCACGAAGAAGCAAGTACTCAGAGATTTTGTCACCACTCGGCCTGCTTTACAAGAGATCCTGAAAGAGGCACTACACATAGAAAGAAACAACCAGTTCCAGCCATTCTAAAAGCATACCAAATGCTAAAGACCATCAACAAAATGAAGAATGTACATGAACCAACGGGCAAAACAGCCAGCTAGCATCACAATGGCAGTATCAAATTCACACATAACAATATTAACCCTGAATGTAAATGGGCTAAATGCACCAATCAAAAGACACAGACTGGCAAAGTGGATAAAAAAACAAAACCCAGGCTGGGCGCGGTGGCTCAAGCCTGTAATCCCAGCACTTTGGGAGGCCGAGGCGGGTGAATCACGAGGTCAAAAGATCAAGACCATCCTGGTCAACATGGTGAAACCCCGTCTCTACTAAAAATACAAAAAAATTAGCTGGGCATGGTGGCACGTGCCTGTAATCCCAGCTACTCAGGAGGCTGAGGCAGGAGAATTGCCTGAACCCAGGAGGCGGAGGTTGTGGTGAGCCGAGATCGCGCCATTGCAGTCCAGCCTGGGTAACAAGAGCGAAATTCCGTCTCAAAAAAAAAAAAAAAACCATCAGTATGCTGTATCCAGGAAACCCACCTCACACGCAAAGATACATAAAGGCTCAAAATGAAAGGATGGAGGAAGATTTACCAAGCAAATGGAGAGCAAAAAAAAAGCAGAAGTTGCAATTCTCATCTCTGATAAAATAGACTTTAAAGCAACAAAGATGAAAAGGGACAAAGAAGGTCATTACATAATGGTAAAACGATCCATACAACAAGAAGAGTTAACGATTCTAAATATATATGGACCCAATGTAGGAGCACCCAGATATATAAGGCAAGCTTTAATGACTTACAAAGAGACTTAGACTCCCACACAATCATAGTGGGAGATTTTAACACGTCACTGTCAATAGCAAACAGATCAACCAGATAGAAAATTAACAAGGATATCCAGGACTTGAACTCAGACCTAGAACAAGCAAACCTGATAGACATTTACAGAACTCTCCACCCCAAATCCACAGAATATACATTCTTCTCAGCACCACGTCACATCTACTCCAAAAGTGACCACATAATTGGAAGTAAAGCACTCCTCAGCAAATGCAAAACAACGGAAATCATAACAAACAGTCTCTCAGACCATAGTGCAATCAAGTTGGAACTCAGAATTCAGAAAATAACTCAGTACCGCACAGCTTCATGGAAACTGAACAACTGGCTCTTGAATGTTGATTGGATAAACAATGAAATGAAGGCAGAAATAATGAAGTTCTTTGAAACCAACGAGAATGAAGACACAACGTACCAGCATCTCTGGGACGCATTTAAAGAAGTCTGTAGAGGAAAATATATAGCAATAAGTGCCCACATGAGAAGAGTGGAGAGATCCAAAATTGACACCCTATCGTCAAAATTGAAAGAGCTAGAGGAGCAAGATCAAAAAAGCTCAAAACCTAGCAGAAGACAAAAAATAACTAAGATCAGAGCAGAACTGAAGGAGATAGAGACAAGAAAAACCCTTCAAAAAACCAATAAATCTGCGAGCTGGTTTTTTGAAAAGATCAACAAAATAGACAGACCACTAGCCAGACTGATAAAAAAGAAAAGAGAGAACAACCAAATAGATGCAATAAAAAACGATAATGGGGAAATCACCACAGATTCCACAGAAATTCAAACCATCATCAGAGAATACTACAAACAACGCTATGCACACAAACTACTAAATCAGGAAGAAATGGATAAATTCCTGGACGCCTGTGTCCTCCCAAGCCTAAACCAGTAGGAAGCCGAAACTATGACTAGACCAATAACAAGGTCAGAAGTTGAGGCAGCAATTAAGAGCCTATCACACAAAAAAAGCCTAAGTCCAGACGGGTTCACAGCTGAATTCTACCAGACACACAAAGAGGATCTGGTACCACTCCTTCTGAAACTATTCCAAATAATCCAAAAAGAGGGAACCCTTCCCAAATCATTTTATGAGATCAACATCATCCTGATACCAAAACCTGGCAGAGACTCAACAAGAAAAAAAAACTTCAGGCCAATATCCACGATGAACATAGATGAGAAAATCTTCAATAAAATACTGGCAAATCGATTGCAACAGCACATTAAAAATCTTATCAATCATGATCAAGTAGGATTCATCCAGGGGATGCAAGGCTGGTTCAACATACGCAAGTCTATAAATGTAATTCACCACATAAACAGAAGCAAAAACAAAAACCACATGATTATCTCAATTGACGCAGAGAAGGCATGTTACAAAATTCAACAGCCCTTTATGCTAAAAACCCTCAATAAACGTGGTATTAATGGAACATATCTCAAAGTAATAAAAGCTATTTACGACAAACCAACAGCCAATATCATACTTAATGGGCAAAAACTGGAAGCATTCCCTTTGAAATCCGGCACTAGAAAAGGATGCCCTCTCTCACCACTTCTATTCAACATAGTACTGGAAATTCTAGCCAGAGCAATCAGGCAAGAAAAAGAAATAAAGGGTATTCAAATAGTAAAGGTGGAAGCCAAATTGTCTCTATTTGCAGACGACAGGGTAGTATACCTAGAAGACCCCATCACCTCAGCCCAAAAGCTCCTGCAACTGATAAGCAACTTCAGCAAAGTCTCAGGATATAAAATCAATGTGCAAAAATCACAAGCATTCCTATACACCAATAACAGACTTAAAGACAACCAAATTGAAAACGAACTGCCATTCACAATTGCTACAAAGAAAATAAAATACCTAGGAATACAACTCACTAGTAATGTAAGGGACCTCTTTAAGGAAAACTACAAACAACTGCTCAACGAAATAAGAGAGGACACAAACACATGGAGAAACATTCCATATTCATTGTTAGTAAGAGTCAATATTGTGAAAATGGCTATACTGCCCAAAGTAATTTACACACTCAATGCTATCCCCATCAAACTACCATTGAATTTCTTCACAGAACTGGAAGAAACCACCATGAATTTCATAGGGAACCAAAAAAGAGCCCGCATAGCCAAGTCAATTCTAAGCAAAAAGAACACAGCGGGAGGCATCACACTACCAGACTTCAAACTATACTACAAGGCTACAGTAATCAAAACAGCATGGCACTGGTACCAAAACAGAGATATAGACCAATGGAACAGAACAGAAGCATTGGAGGCAACACAACATATCTACAATCATATTATCTTTGATAAACCAGACAAAAACTGGCAATGGGGAAAGGATTCCATATTTAATAAATGGTGTTGAGAAAACTGGCTAGCCATGTGCAGAAAGCAGAAACTGGACCCCTTTCTGACACCTTACACTAAAATTAACTCCAGATGGATTAAAGACTTAAACGTAAGACCTGACACCATAAAAACCCTAGAAGAATATCTAGGCAAAACCGTTCAGGACATAGGAGTAGGCAAGGACTTCATGAACAAAACACCAAAAGCATTGGCAACAAAAGCCAAAATAGACAAATGGGAGCTAATCAAACTCCACAGCTTCTGCACGGCAAAAGAAACAGTCACTAGAGTGAATCGGCAACCATCAGAATGGGAAAAAATCTTTGCAGTTTACACATCTGACAAAGGGCTGATATCCAGAATTTACAAGGAACCCAAACAGATTTACAGGAAAAAAACAAACAAGCCCATTCAAAAATGGGCAAAGGATATGAACAGAAACTTTACAAAAGAAGACATGCATGAGGCCAACAAACATATGAAAAAGTGCTCATCATCACTGGTCTTTAGAGAGATGCAAATCAAAACCACATTGAGATATCATCTCACACCAGTTAGAATGGCGACCATTAAATATCTGGAGACAGCAGATGCTGGAGAGGATGTGGAGAAATAGGAACACTCTTACACTGTTGGTGGGAGTGTAAATTAGTTCAACCATTGTGTAAGACAGTGTGGCGATTCCACAGGGACCTAGAAATAGAAATTCCATTTGACCCAGCAATCCCATTACTGGGTATCTATCCAAAAGACTATACATCGTTCTACTATAAGGACACATGCACACGAATGTTCATTGCAGCACTGTTTACAATAGCAAAGACCTGGAACCAACCCAAATGCCCAATGATGATAGACTGGACTGGGAAAATGTGGCACACATACACCATGGAATATTATGCCGCAATCAAAAATGATGTTTGTGTCCTTTGTAAGGACATGGATGAATCTGGAGAAAATCATTCTCAGCAAACTGACACAAGAACAGAAAAAGAAATACTGCATATACTCACTCATAGGTGGGTGAGAAAAATGAGAACACATGGACACAGAGAGGCGGTCTACTATACACTGGGGACTGTTGGGGGGAATGGGGGAGGGACGGCGGGGGGGGTTGGGGGGATAGCCTGGGGATGAATACCAAGTGTGGGTGAAGGAGAGGAAGGCAGCAAAACACACTGCCATGTGTGTACCTATGCAACTCTCTTGCACGTTCTGTACATGTACCCCAAAATTTATAATGCAATAAAAATTTTAAAAAAAATAGAACACCTGTATTGTAGTCAGAATTTTATTTCTTATGGCCACATACTCAGAGCCTAACTGAATAACAGACACCTTGGGGAAGTCAGGATTCTGTTTCGTATAGCCACTCATTTACAGCTGAATGTAAAAACTCACGCCTGAGTATTATATAGGAGTCTCTATTATATGGCCACTCATTCAGAGCCTCACAGAATAATACAGATGTATGGAAATGTCAGGCGTGTACTTGACATGGCCACTTATTCAGTTCCTCAGTGAAGAATCATATATATCTGGAAAATACTCAGGATTCTATTATATATTGTCACTTATTAAGGGCCTCACTGAATAATGCACACCTGGAGAATTATCTGGAGACTATTTCATAAGACCGTTCACCCAGCGACTCAGTGGAAAATGCAGAGCTGAGAAATAGTCAAGAGAACAGAATCAGGAGTCTATTTTATGTGGTCACTCATTCAGAACCTGACTGAAGAATGCACACTTTGGCAATAGTCAGAGTCCAGGTCATATGGCCACTCAATCACAGTATTACAGAATAATGCACAATGGGGCAATAGTAAGGAGTCTATTTCATATGGCCTCTCATTCAGAGCTTCAGTGTGTAATAAACAGCTGTGGAATAGGGAGGACCTTATTCAAGGTAGCCCCAAATATAGCAGCTCTGTGAATGATACACACATATGTGAGAGTCAGGAGACTATTTGATATGGACACTCATACAGAACCTCTTCGAATATTGCACATGTGGGGAATAATCACTAGTCTATTTCATATCATGGTTTGTTTGGAGCGTCAAAAAATAACGAGCACCTGCGTAGTAAAATGCGGTCAATTTCATAAGGCCACACGTTCAGTGTGTTAGTGAATAACATGTATATCTGATAAGTCAGGAATCTCTTTCACGTGACCACTCGTTCTGGGCATCTGTGAATAATACTCCCCTCAGAAAGAGTCAAGGGTCTACTTCAAATGCCTACACATTCAGAGTCTCTGTAAGTAATGAACACCTGGGCAATACACCTGAGTCTCTTTTTTATGCCCACTTCGTCAGAGTCTCATTCAATAATAAACACCTGGTGAAGAGTTAAGAGTCTACTTCATGTAGACACTCATTTCTATCCTTATTAAATAATCCAAACCAGGAAAATAGTCGAAAAACTTTTATATGGCCACTCATTCTGTACCTCCCTAAATGATACACACCTGGGGATTTCTCAGCATTCTATTTCATACTACCACTCATTTAGAACTTTCTTGAATAATTCAAAATCGAGCAATATTAAAGGGTCTATTTTGTATGGCCTCTCATTCAAAGTTTCAGTGAATAATGAACTTCTATGGAGTAATTAGGACACTGTTTAAAATAGAAATGAATTAAGTGCCTTCCTGAATAATACACACCTGTGTGGTGGGCAGGAGTCTATCTCATATGAACTATAATTCTGTGTAACGCTGAGGATTACACACCTGGGTGAGTTTCAGGAGTCTATTTGGTATGGACACTCATACCAAACCTGTTGGAATAATGCACACATGGAGAATAATGAGGAGTCTATATCATACAGCTACTCATTCAGACAAACATTGAATAACGCACATGTGAAGTCTTTAGAATTCTGTTTCATATGGCTCCTCTTTCACAGCCTCACTGAACATTACACACTTGTTATATAGTCTGGAGTCTATATTTTATGGCCACTCATTCAGAGAATCACCGAATAATTCACACCTGTGGAATAGTCAGAAGTCTCTTTCCTATGGCTACCCGTTGAGAGCCTCACTAAGTGTACACACCTGGATAAATAGTCAGGATTTACTTGTATCTTGTCATTCAGAGTCTCACTGAATAATGCACATCTGTGGAATAGTCAGGAGACTTTTTCATGTGGCCTCTTATTCAATGTGTTATTGAAAAATGTGGTGTAGTTAGGAGACTCTTTCATGTAGACACATATTCAGAGCCTCAGTGCATATGCACACCCTTGATATAGTAAGAAATCTAGCTAGTATTACCACATCTTCTGAGGCTCACTGAATAATACACACCTGGAAAGTAATTTGCAGTCCATTTTTATGGACATTCATTCAGAGCCTCGGTAAATAATGCAGATCTGTGGCGTAGTCAGGACTCTCTTTCATTTGGACACACATTCATAGCCTCAGTGAATAATATGCACATGTGGATTAATCAGGATTCCATTTTATATGGCCACTGACTCGTAACCTCAATGAATAATGCACAAATGTAAAGAACTCCGCAGTTTATTTCATATAGCTGCTCATTCAGTGATTCACTGAATAATAAAATTATTTGAGATAGACAGCCTCCTGTTTCATATTTTCATACAAGAAAAGCCTCACTGAGTTACGCAATCCTGGGGAAGTGTTAGGAGTGTACTTTACACAGCCTCTCATTTACAGCCTAAGGGAATAATGCACATGTGTGGAATACACACTAGTCTGTTTTATATGGTCACAAAATCAAAGCCTGCGTCAGCATTACACAACTTTGGAATAGTCAGGTGTCTATTATATATGCCCAAATATTTACAGTCAGAGTGAATAATACAGGCCTGTAGACTAGACAGGAAACAGTTTCCTATGGCCAAAGTTTTAGAGCCTCAGTGAATAATAAATACCTGAGAAATCCTCTGGACGGTGTTACATGTGGCATTTCTTCAGAGGTTCATTGAGTAAAGAACACCTGTATTGTAGTCAGAATTCTATTTTATATAGCCACATGCTCAGAGTCTAACTGAATAACAGACACTTTGGGGAAGGCAGGATTCTGTTTGATATAGCCACTCATTTACAACCGAATGTAAAACTCACGCCTGAGTAGTATATAAAATTCTCTATTATATTGCCACTCATTCAGAGCCTAACAGAATAATGCAGATGTATGGAAATGTGAGGAGTGTACTTGACATGGCCACTTATTCAGTTCCTCAGTGAAGAATCATATATATCTGGAAAATACTCAGGATTCTTTTATATATAGCCACTTATTAAGGGCCTCACTGAATAAGGCACATTTGGAGAATTGTGTGGAAACTATTTGATAAGACCATTCACCCAAAGACTCAGTGGAAAATGCAGAGCTGAGAAATAGTCAAGAGAATGGAGTCAGGAGTCTATTTTATGTGGTCACTCGATCAGAAACTGAATGAAGAATACACACCTCTTGAATAGTCAGAGTCCAGGTCATATGGCCACTCAATCACAGCATTACCGAATAATGCAGAATGGAGCAATAGTAAGGAATCTATTTCATATGGCCTCTCATTCAGAGCTTCAGTGCCTAATAAACAGCTGTGGAGGAGGGAGGACCCTTTTGAAGGTAGCTCCAAATAAAGCAGCTCCGTGAATGATACAAACATGTGTGAGAATCAGGAGACTATTTGATATGGACACTTATACAGAACCTCCTCAAATATTGCATATGTGGGGTATAATCCCTATTCAATTTCATATGGCGGTTCGTTTGGAGAGTTAAAAAATAACACGCACCTGTGTAGTAAAATGCGTTCTATTTCATAAGGTCACACTTTCAGTGTTTTAGTGAATAACACGTATGTCTGATAAGTCAGGAATATCTTTCACATGGCCACTCGTTCTGGGCATCTGTGAATAATACTCCCCTCAGAAACAGTCAAGCATCTACTTCAAATGCCTACAGATTCAGAGTCTCTGTAAGTAATGAACACCTGGGCAATTAACCTGAGTCTCTTTTTATGCCCACTTAGCCAGAGTCTCATTCAATAATACACACCTCGGTAAGAGTTAAGGGTCTACTTCATGAAGCCGCACATTTAGATCCTCAGTGAATAATCCACCCCAGGGTAATAGTCAAGCATTTTTTATATGACCACTCATTCTGTGCCTCCCTGAATGATGCACACCTGTGGAATTCTCAGGATTCAATTTCATACTACCAGTCATTTAGAACCTTATTGAATAATTCACAATCAAGCAATAGTCAGGTGTGTATTTTGTATGGCCTCTCATTCAATGTTTCAGTGAATAATGAACTTCTGTGGAGTAATCAGGACACAGTTTATAATAGCCATGAATTCAGGGCCTTCCTGAATGACACACACCTGGGTGGTATTCAAGAGTCTATTTAATATGAACTCTAATTCTGTGTAACGCTGAGTAATACACACCTATGGGAGTTTCAGGAGTCTATTGGGAATAAATACTCATACCGAACCAGTTGGAATAATGCACACATGGAGAATAATGCGGTGTCCATGTCATAGCGCTACTCATTTTGACAGTGAATTACGCAGATGTGTAGTCATTAGAATTCTTTTTCATATGGCCTCTCTATCACAGCCTCACTGAATATTACACACTTTTGATATAGTCTGGAGTCTATATTTTATGCCCACTCATTCAGAGAATCTCTAAATAATTCACACCGGTGGAATACTCAGAAGTCTCTTTCCTATGGCTACCCTTTGAGAGCCTCACTAAATGTACACACCTGAATAAATAGTCAGGATTTACTTTTATCTCCTCATTCAGAGTCTCACTGAATAATGCACACCTGTGGAATAGTCAGGAGACTTTTTTCTGTGGCTTCTCATTCAATGTGTCATTGAAAAATGTGGTGTAGTCAGGAGACTCTTTCTTGTAGACACATATTCAGAGCCTCAGTGATTAAGACAGACCCTTGATATTGTAAGAAATCTACATAGTATGTCCACCCCTTCTGAGGCTCACTGAATAATACTCACCTGGAGAATAATTTGGAGTCTATTTTCGATGGACATTCATTCAGAGCCTCGGGAAAAATGCAGTCCTGTGGATCAGCCAGGAGACTATTTCATTTTCAAACACATTCATAGCCTCAGTGGATAATATGCACGTGTGGATTAATCAGGATTACATTTTATATGGCCACTGACTCGTAACCTTAATGAATAATGCACAAATGTATAGTACTCAGCAGTCTATTTCATATAGCCATTCATTCAGAATTCACTGAATAATAAAAATATTTGAGACAGACAGCCTCCTGTTTCATATGGTCATAGAAAAAGAACCTCAGTGAGTGATGCACACCTGGGGAAGTGCTAGGAGTGTAATTTATATAGCCTCTCATTTACAGCCTAAGTTAATTATTCACACGTGAGGAATAGAAACTAGTCTCTTTTATATGGCCACAAAATCAAAGCCTGAGTCAGTAATACACAACTTTGGAATAGTCTCTAGTCTATTCCGTATGCCCAAATATTTAGAATCAGTGTCAATAATACATGCCTGTAGACTATTCAGGAAACAGTTTAATATGGCCAAAGTTTCAGAGTGTCAATGAATAATAAATACCTGAGGAATACCCTGGACGCTATTACATGTGGAATTTCTTCAGAGGTTCATTGTGTAAAGAACACCTGTCTTGTAGTAAGAATTCTATTTCATATAGCCACATACTCATACCCTACATCTATAACAGACACCTTGGAAAAGTCAGGATTATATTTTTTATAGCCACTCATTTACAGCCAAATGTAAAAACTCACACGTGAGTACTATATAGGAGTCTCTATTTTATGGCCACACATTCAGAGCCTCACAGAATAATACAGACGTATGGAAATGCCAGGAGTGTACTTGACATGGCCACTTCTTCAGTTCCTCAGTGACAAATGATATATATCTGGAAAATACTCAGGATTCTATCATATATAGCCACTTATTAAGAGACACACTGAATCATGCACACCTGGAGAATTGTCTGGAGACTATTTGATATGACCATTCACCCAGTGACTCAGTAGAAGTTGCAGAGCTGAAAAATAGATAAGAGGACAGAGTCAGGAGTCTATTTTATATGGTCACTCGTTCAGAAACTGACTGAAGAATACACACCTTCTTCAGAGTCCAGGTCATATGGCCACTCAATCACAGCATTACAAAATAATGCACAATGGGGCAATAGTAAGTATTTAATTTTATATGGCCTCTCATTCAGAGATGCAGTGCATAATAAACAGCTGTGGAGGAGTGAGGACCCTATTGAAGGTATCCCAAAGTTAAGCAGCTCCGTGTGTGATACACACATGTGTGAGCGTCATGAGACTACTTGATATGGACACTCATACAGAACCACTTCGAATATTGCACATGTGATGAATAACCACTAGTCCATTTCATATCGTGGTTCATTTGTAGTGTCCAAAAATAACACACGCCTGTGGAATAAACTGCGATCTATTTCATAAGGCCACTTTTTACTGTTTATTTTTTCAGAATAACATGTATATCTGATACGTTAGAAATCTCTTTTACATGGCCACTCCTTCTGGGCCTCTGTGAATAATACTCGCCTCAGAAGGAGTCAAGGGTCTACTTCAAATGCCTACACATTCAGAGTCTCTGTAAGTAATGAACACATGGGCAATACACTTGAGTCTCTTTTTTATGCCCACTGAGTCAGAGTCTCATTCAATAATACACACCCGGGGAAGAGGTAAGAGTCTATTTCATGTAGCCACTCATTTATATCCTCAGTGAATAATCGACACCAGGTTAATATTCGAGCATTTTTTTTTTATAATACACACACACAGTCTTTTATATTTTTTTTATTTTTATTGCATTATAGGTTTGGGGGTACATGTGCAGAACGTGCAAGATAGTTGCATAGGTATACACATGGCAGTGTGCTTTGCTGCTTTCCTCCCCTTCACCCACATTTGGCATTCATCCCCAGGCTATCACCCCAGGCCACCCCTGCTGTCCCTCCCCCATTCCCCCCAACAGTCCCCAGTGTATAGTAGACCACCTCTCTGTGTCCATGTGTTCTCATTTTTCTCACCCACCTATGAGTGAGTATATGCGGTATTTCTTTTTCTGTTCTTGCGTCAGTTTGCTGAGAATGATGTTCTCCAGATTCATCCATGTCCTTACAAAGGACAAAAACTCATAATTTTTGATTGCTGCATAATATTCCATGGTGTATATGTGCCACATTTTCCCAGTCCAGTCTATCATCGTTGGGCATTTGGGTTGGTTCCAGGTCTTTGCTATTGTAACCAGTGCTGCAATGAACATTCGTGTGCATGTGTCCTTGTAGTAGAACGATTTATAGTCCTTTGGATAGATACCCAGTAATGGGATTGTTGGGTCAAATGGAATTTCTATTTCTAGGTCCCTGAGGAATCGCCACACTGTCTTCCACAATGGTAGAACTAATTTACACTCCCACCAACAGTGTAACAGTGTCCTTATTTCTCCACATCCTCTCTAGCATCTGCTGTCTCCAGATTTTTAAATGATCGCCATTCTAACTGGCTTGAGATGGTATCTCAATGTGGTTTTCATTTGCATCTCTCTAAAGACCAATGATGATGAGCACTTTTTCATATGTTTGTTGGCCTCATGTATGTCTTCGTTTGTAAAGTTTCTGTTCATATTCTTTGCCCATTTTTGAATGGGCTTGTTTGTTTCTTTCCTGTAAATCTGTTTGAGTTCTTTTAAATTCTGGATATCAGCCCTTTGTCTGATGTGTAAACTGCAAAGATTTTTTTCCCATTCGGATGGTTGCTGATTCACTCTAGTGACTGTTTCTTTTGCCATGCAGAAGCTGTGGAGTTTGATTAGGTCCCATTTGTCTATTTTGGCTTTTATTGCCAATGCTTTTGGTGTTTTGTTCATGAAGTCCTTGCCTACTCCTATGTCCTGAATGGTTTTGCTTAGATTTTCTTCTAGGGTTTTTATGGTGTCAGGTCTTATGTTTAAATCTTTAATCCATCTGGAGTTAATTTTAGTGTAAGGTGTCAGGAAGGGGTCCAGTTTCTGCTTTCTGCACATGGCTAGCCAGTTTTCCCAACACCATTTATTAAACAGGGAATCCTTTCCCCATTGCCTGTTTTTGTCTGGTTTATGAAAGATAATATGGTTGTAGATAGGTTGTGTTGCCTCCGATGCTTCTGTTCTGTTCCATTGGTCTATATCTCTGTTTTGGTACCAGTACCATGCTGTTTTGATTACTGTAGACTTGTAGTATAGTTTGAAGTCTGGTAGCGTGATGCCTCCCGCTGTGTTCTTTTTGCTTAGAATTGACTTGGTTATGCGGGCTCTTTTTGGTTCCATATGAAATTCCTGGTGTTTTTTTCCAGTTCCTTGAGGAAATTCAATGGTAGTTTGATGGGGATAGCATTGATTGTGTAAATTACTTTGGGCAGTATAGCCATTTTCACGATATTGATTCTTCCTAACCATGAACATGGAATGTTTCTCCATCTGTATGTGTCCTCTCTTATTTCGTTGAGCAGTTGTTTGTAGTTTTCCTTAGAGAGGTCCCTTACATTCCTATTGAGTTGTTTTCCTAGGTATTTTATTTTCTTTGTAGCAATTGTGAATGGCAGTACGTTTTGATTTGGTTCTCCTTAAGTCTGTTATTGGTGTATAGGAATGCTTGTGATTTTTGAAAATTGATTTTATATCCTGAGACTTTGCTGAAGTTGCTTATCAGTTGCAGGAGCTTTTGGGCTGAGGTGATGGGGTCTTCTAGGTATACTATCCTGTCGTCTGCAAATAGAGACAATTTGGCTTCCTCCTTTCCTATTTGAATACCCTTTATTTCTTTTTCTTGCCTGATTGCTCTGGCTAGAACATCCAGTACTATGTTGAATAGAAGTGGTGAGAGAGGGCATCCTTGTCTAGTGCCGGATTTCAAAGGGAATGCTTCCAGTTTTTGCCCATTAAGTATGATATTGGCTGTTGGTTTGTCGTAAATAGCTTTTATTACTTTGAGATATGTTCCATCAATACCAAGTTTATTGAGGGTTTTTAGCATAAACGGCTGTTGAATTTTGTCAAATGCCTTCTCTGCGTCAATTAGATAATCATGCTGTTTTTGTTTTGCTTCTGTTTTTGCGGTGAATTACATTTATAGACGCGTATGTTGAACCAGCCTTGCATCCCCGGGATGGATCCTACATGATCATGATGGATAAGTTTTTTAATGTGCTGTTGCAATCGGTTTGCCAGTATTTTATTGAAGATTTTTGCATCTATGTTCATCATGGATATTGGCCTGAAGTTTTCTTTTCTTGTTGAGTCTCTGCTAGGTTTTCGTATCAGGATGATGTTGGTCTCATAAAATGATTTGGGAAGGGTTCCCTCTCTTTGGATTATTTGGAATAGTTTCAGAAGGAATGGTAGCAGATCCTCTTTGTGTGTCTGGTAGAATTCAGCTGTGAACCCATCTGGAACTGGGCTTTTTTTTTGTGTGGTAGGCTCTTAATTGCTGCCTCAACTTCAGACCTTGTTATTTGTCTATTCATAGTTTCGGCTTCCTCCTGGTTTAGGCTTCGGAGGACACAGGCCTCCAGGAATTTATCCATTTCTTCCTGATTTACTAGTTTATGTGCATAGAGTTGTTTGTAGTATTCTCTGATGATGGTTTGAATTTCTGTGGAATCTGTGGTGATTTCCCCTTTATCATTTTTTATTGCATCTATTTGGTTGTTCTCTCTCTTCTTTTTTATCAGTCTGGATAGTTGTCTGTCTATTTTGTTGATCTTTTCGAAAAACCACCTCTGGATTTATTGATTTTTTGAAGGGTTTTTCTTGTCTCTATCTCCTTCAGTTCTGCTCTGATCTTAGTTATTTCTTGTCTTCGGCTAGGTTTTGAGCTTTTTTGATCTTGCTCCTCTAGCTCTTTCAATTTTGACGATAGGGTGTCAATTTTGGATCTCTCCACTCTTCTCATGTGGGCACTTATTGCTATATATTTTCCTCTACAGACTGCTTTAAATGTGTCCCAGAGATTGTGGTACGTTGTGTCTTCATTCTCGTTGGTTTCAAAGAACTTCTTTATTTCTGCCTTCATTTCATTGTTTATCCAATCAACATTCCAGAGCCAGTTGTTCAGTTTCCATGAAGCATTGCGGTTCTGAGTTATTTTCTGAATTCTGAGTTCCAACTTGATTGCACTATGGTCTGAGAGACTGTTTGTTATGATTTCAGTTGTTTTGCATTTGCTGAGGAGTGCTTTACTTCCAATTATGTGGTCAATTTTGGAGTAGGTGTGATGTGGTGCTGAGAAGAATGTATATTCTGTTGATTGGGGTGGAGAGTTCTGTAAATGTCTATCAGGTTTGCTTGTTCCAGGTCTGAGTTCAAGTCCTGGATATCCTTGTTAATTTTCTGTCTGGTTGATCTGTCTGCTATTGACAGTGGAGTGTTAAGGTCTCCCACTATTATTGTGTGGGAGTCTAAATCTCTTTGTAAGTCATTAAGAACTTGCCTTATATATCTGAGTGCTCCTACATTGGTTCCATATATATTTAGAATCGTTATCTCTTCTTGTTGTATCGATCCTTTTACCATTATGTAATGACCTACTTTGTCCCTTTTGATCTTTGTTACTTTAAAGTCTATTTTATCAGAGATGAGAATTGCAACTACTGCTTTTTTTTGCTCTCCATTTGCTTGGTAAATCTTCCTCCATCCCTTTATTTTGAGCCTTTGTGTATCTTTACATGTGAGGTGGGTTTCCTGGATACAGCACACCGATGGTTTCGGTTTTTTATGCAATTTGCCAGTCTGTGTCTTTTGATTGGTGCATTTAGCCCATTTACATTCAGGGCTAATATTGTTATGTGTGAATTTGATACTGCCATTTTGATGCTAGCTGGCTGTTTTTCCCGTTGGTTCATGTACATTCTTCATTTTGCTGATGGTCTTTAGCATTTGGTGTGCTTTTAGGATGGCTGGAACTGGTTGTTTCTTTCTATGTGTAGTGCCTCTTTCAGGAGCTCTTCCAAAGCAGGCCTAGTGGTGACAAAATCTCTGAGTACTTGCTTGTTTGTGAAGGATTTTATTTTTCCTTCACTTATGAAGCTCAGTTTCGCTGGATATGAAATTCTGGTTTGAAAGCTCTTTTCTTTAAGGATGTTGAATATTGGCCCCACTCTCTTCTGGCTTGTAGAGCCTCTGCCGAGAGATCTGCTGTGAGTCTGATTGGCTTCCCTTTGTGGGGGACTCGACCTTTCTCTCTGGCTGTCCTTAGTATTTTTTCCTTCGTTTCAACCCTGGTGAATCTGACGATTATGTGCCTTGGGGTTGCTCTTCTTGCAGAGTATCTTTGTGGTGTCCTCTGTATTTCCTGGAGTTGAGTATTGACCTGTCTTGCTAGATTGGGGAAATTTTCCTGGATAATATCCTGAAGAGTGTTTTCCAGCTTGGATTCATTCTCTTCATCACATTCTGGTACACCTATCAAACGTAGGTTTGGTCTCTTCACATAGTCCCACATTTCTTGGAGATTTTGTTCATTCCTTTTTGTACTTTTTTCTTTAATCTTGGTTTCTCGTTTTATTTCATTGAGTTGATCTTCAACTTCTGATATTCTTTCTTCTGCTTGGTCAATTCGGCTGTTGAAACTTGTGCATGCTTCGCGAAGTTCTCGTGTTGTGTTTTTCAGCTCCTTCAATTCATTCATATTCCTCTCTAAGTTGTCCATTCTTGTTATCAATTCCTCGAATCGTTTTTCAAATCTTTTTTCAAGGTTCTTAGTTTCTTTGCTCTGGTTTAGTACATGTTCCTTTAGCTCACTGAAGTTTCTCATTATCCACTTTCTGAAGTCTGATTCCATCATTTCATCACATTCATTCTTCGTCCAGCTTTGTTCCCTTGCTGGTGAGGAGTTGTGGTCTTTTTTTGGAGGTGAGGTGTTTTGGTTTCGGGTGCTTTCTTCCTTTTTGCGCTGGTTTCTTCCCATCTTTATGGATTTATCCGCCTGTCGTCTTCGTAGTGGCTGATTTTTCAATTGGGTCTCTGTGTGGACGCTGAGATTGTTGATGATGAAGTATTTCTGTTACTTAGTTTTTCCTCTAATGATCTATTCTCTCTGCTATATGAGTGCTGAGGTCCACTCCAGGCCCTGCTTGTCTGGTGTATACCTGCAGCAGCTGCAGAACAGTGAGGGATGATACTAGTTTCTTCTGCTGCTGCCCTTGTTCCAGAATGATGCCAGCCAAATGTCAGTCTGATTAGTCCTTTTCTGGGGTGACTCATTAGATATACAGGGGTCAGGGAGCTGCTTGAGGAGACAGTCTGTGCTTTATAGGAGCTCCAGTGCTGAGCTGTGAGCTCCGTTGTTCATTCAGGGTTGTTGGGAGGTTGTTTATGTCTGCTGCAATAGAACTCATAAAACACCACTCTTTTCTTTTTCACCCTTAGATGCTCTGTCTCAGGGAGTTGGGGCTTTCTTTATGAGTATCTGTTGCACTGTCCTGCCCCACTAGGCGGCAGTCTATAAACTATTTGCCTGCCGGGGCTCTGACCTGCTAGCGCGGGTCCACCCTGTTGCTGCCTGGTGGAGTCTTTCTGTTATGGCAGGTTGCCTCTGCAACAGCAGGCTGCATCAGTCCTGGGCGGTACTTAAGTGGGGGTGGACTGCATCAGCAATGGTGGACGCCCCTCCCTCACCGGGCTGCACCATCCTAGATGCCGGCAGCAAAACTTTCAGCTCCAAGCACCTCCAGTTGCCACCCTGCTTGTCCCCGTGAGCGTGGGACCCACCGAGCCCGATCACCCAGCTCCCTACCTCAGAGTCCGTCCTCTCTCTCTCTCTCTTCCTCTCCCCAAGCTGAAAGTTCGACTCTCTCACTGGCGCCCCAGGAGCCTACTGATAGGGCACTGGGATCTGTGTGATCTCCCGTGCCACTGCCCACTACCCCGGCTCAGATCACGCTTCCCAGGAAACTCCTGGTCTGGCTCATTGTCCAAGTCCCGTTCAATCAGATGGACATGCCAATCTGCCCTTCCAAATCTCAGATTGCCGGTTTAACAGGGCACCCAGACCAGTGAGTTCCATGCCGGGTCCCGCTGTGGCACTGGCCGAAGAGGCAGCTGGAGCTGGCTGTGTTAGCCGGCTGCACTATGGTCCCGTGTCTCTCCCACACCTGGGACATTAAACACTCTGTGGGCATAAAAGATCCATCCGAGAATGCGGCTAGGACTCACCCTCTGTGCCTTCACTGAGAGCTGCAATCCTGAGTCACCTCTACGACGCCATCTTGCCTCCCTCTTCGAGCATTTTTATATGTCCACTCATTCTGTGCCTCCCTGAATGTACACACCTGGGGAATTCTCAGGATTCTATTTCATACTACCACTCGTTTAGATACTTATTTTATAATTTACAATGGAGCACTAGTCAGATGTCTATATTGTATGGTCTCTCATTCAAAGATTCAGTAAATAATAAACTTCTGTGGAGTAATCAGGACACTGTTTAAGATAGTCATGAATTAAGAGCCTTCCTAAATGATACACACCTGGGTGGTAATCAGGAGTGTATTTCATATGAACTTTAATTCTGTGTAATGCTGAGTAATACACAGAACCTCTTCAAATATTGCACATGTGAAGCATAAATTCTAGCCCATTTCATATGGTCGTTCGATTGTAGAGTCAAAAAATAACATGGGAGAGGGGTGATACACACAGGAGAGTGGAGGGTACACACAAGAGACAGTGGGTACACACAGAATAGAAGAAGATACACAAAGGAGATGGTGATACACACAGGAGAGTAGGGGATACACAGAGAAAACAGGAGGATACACACGAGAGAGAAGAATAAACAGAGGAGAAAGAAATACACACAGGAGAGAGGAGCATACACACAGGAGAGGGTGATACACACAGGAGAAAGAAGAATAAACACAGGAGAGAGGAAGATACACACAGAACGGTGTAAACACACAGGAGAGAGAAGGGTACACACAGTATAAAAAAGGATACACACAGCAGAAAGGAGGATACACACAGTAGAGAGGGGATACACAGAGGAGAGAGGAAAATACACACAGGAGAGAGAAAGTATACACAAAAAAGGGAGGGGTTACACATAGAAGAGGGGGATACACAGAGGAGAGAGGGGGATACAAACTGGAGAGAGGGGGGCTACACACAGGTAAAAGGGGAAATACACAATAGAGGGTTGATATACACAGGAGAGAAAAATGATACACACAGAAGAGAGGAGGATATATACAGGAGAAAAAAGGACACACACTGGAGAGAGAAGGGTACACACAGGAGATGGGACTACACACAGGAGTGAGGAGAATTCACACAGGAAAAGATAGAATACACACAGGAGACAAGAGGATACACACAAATGAGAAAAGGATACACACGGTAGACAGAAATATACGCACTGGAGGGAGAAGGATACAAACAGGAGAGTGGTGATACAAACAGGAGAAATGAGGGTTCACACAGGAGACTAAAGGATACACACATGAGAGAGATGGATACACACAAGTGAGAGAATACACACAGCAGAGAGGAGGATACACACAGGAGAGAGGGCATACACACAGGAGTGAGAAAGATCCACACAGGAGAGAAGAAAATGCACACAGGAGAGAGGTGGATACACACCGAAGTGAAGCATACACACAAAAGAGAGGGCATACACACAGGAGAGAGGGGGGATACACACGGGGAGTGGTGATCCAAACAGGATAGTTGAGGGTACACACAGGAGAGAGGAGGTACACACAGGATAGAAGAGAATACACAAAGAAAAAAGTATACACACAGGAGAGTAGGGAATAAACAGAGGATAGAGGAGAATACACAAAGGATAGAAGAGGATAAACACAGGAGAGGGAGAAACACACAAAAAAGAGGGGCTTACACACAGAAGAGAGGGGGTACACAAAGGATAAAAAGGGATAAACACAGGAAAGAAAAGGAAACACACAGGAGAGGGGGATACACACAAAAGACAGGGGCGTAGACACAGGAGAAAACAGGATACACACAGCAGAGAGGAAGATACACAAAAGAGAGGAGATACACAAAGGAGAGAGGGGGATACGCACAGGAGAGAGAACGGATACACACAGGAGAAATGGTGTTACACACAGGAGAAATGAGGGATACGCACAGGAGAGAGAAGGGATACCCACAGGAGAGAGGAGAATGCACACAGGAGAGGGGAATACACACAAGAGAGAGGAGGATGCACACAAAAGAGAGGAGGAGACACACAGGAGAAAAAAGGATACATGGAGGAGAGAGGAGGGTAAACACAGTATAGAATGGGATACACACAGGAGAGAGCAGGATACAGGCAGGAGAAAGGAGGATACACACACGAGATAAAAAGATACACACAGGCGAAAGGAGAATGCACAGAGAAGAGAGGAGGATACAAACAGGAGACTGGGTGATACACACAAAGAAGAAAGAGATACTAACAAATGGATGAAAATAAACACAGGAGAAAGGAAGATACACACAGGAGAAAGGAAGTTACACACAGGAGAGAGGAGGATACACACAGGAGAAAAGAGGATAAACAAAGAAGAGGGGAAACACACAGGAGAGAGGGGGATACACACAGCCGGGAAAGATAAACGCAGAAGAGGGGGTATACAAAGAGGAGAGAGGGAGATACACACAAAAGAGGGGTGTACATACAGGAAAGATGGGCTTATGCACAGAAAAGAGGAGGATACACACAGGAGAAAGGGTGAATACACAAAAAAGGGAGGGGGATACACACAGGAGAGTGAAGCATACACACAGGAGGGAGGGTAATACACACAGGAGAGAGGGGGATACACACAGAGAAAAAAGGATAAATACAAAAGAGAGGATGATACACACCCAAAAGAGAAGGATACAGATAGAAGAGAGGAGGATACACGCAGAAGATTGGAGGATACACAGGAGAGAGGAGGATAAACACAAAAGAGGGGAAGATACACGCAGGAGAGAGGAGGATACTCACAAGAGAGAGAAAAAATATACACAGGAGAGAGAAGGATACACACAGGACTGGCGTGATACACACAGGAGAGAGGAAGGTACACGCAGTAAAAGGTTGAATACACAGGAGAAAAGAGGATACACAAAAAAGAGAGGGATACACACAGGAGAGAGGGGGATAATCCGAGGAGAGAGGAAGATACACAAAGGCGAGAGGAGGATAGACACAGGAGGGAGAACAGAAACAGAAAAGAGAACCATAAACACAGAAGAGGGGGATACAGACAAGAGAAAGAAAAATACACACAGAAGAGAGTAGGATACACACAGAACAGGAAGATACACAAAGGAGAGTGAGGCGTACACACAGGAGAGAGGAGGATACACACAGGAGAGAGGAAGATACAAACAGAAGAGAGGGAAGATACACATAGGAGAGAGGGTGGAAACACACAGGAGAGAGGGGTGATACACACAGGAGAGAAAAAAGATACACACAGAAGAGAGGAGGATACACACAGGAGAAAAAAGGATACACACTGGTTAGAGAAAGATACACACAGGACAGGAAGATACACACAGGAGTGAAAAGGAAACACACAAGAAAAAAGAAAATACACACAGAATAGAGAAGGATACACACAAATGAGGGAAGGATACACACGGTAGACAGAAAGATACACACAGGAGGGAGAAGAATACACAGAGAAGAAAGGTGATACACACAGGAGAGATGAGGGTTCACATAGAAGAAAAGAGGATACATACAGGAGAGAGAAGAATACACACAGGAGAGAGGAGTATACACACAGCAGAGAAAAGGATACACACAGGAGAGAGGGGATACACACAGGAGTGAGAAAGATCCACAAAGGAAAGAAGGGAATGCAAACAGGAGAGAGGTGCATACACAGAGAAGTAGGGCATACACACAGCAAAGAGGAGGATTAACGCAGGAGAGAGGAAAATACACGCAGGAGAGGGGGTATACACACAAGAGAGAGGGGGATACACACAGGAGAGAGGGGGGATACACACGGAGAGTGGTGATACACACAGGACAGTGGAGGGTACACAAAAAAGAGAGGGTGTATATACAGGAAAAAAGAGCATACACAATGGAGAAAGAAATACACACAGGAGAGTAGGGAATAAACAGAGGAGAAAGGAGGATACACACAGGAGAAAGTAGGAGAAACACAGGAGAGGGGGATACACACAGGAGAGAGGGACATACACACAGGAGAGGGGGATACATACAGGAGAGAGGGGCATAGACACAAAAGAAAGGAGGATACACACAGCAGAGAGGAGGATACACACAGGAGAGAGGAGATACACAGAGGAGAGAATGGAATAAACACAGGAGAAAGAAGGGATACACACAGGAGAGAGGGGGTTACACACAGGAGAAAAGAGGGATATGCACAGGAGAGAGAATTGATACCCACAGGAGAGAGAAGGATACACACAGGAGAGAAAAGAATACACACAGGAGAGAGGAGAATGCACACAGGAGAGAGAAGGATACCTACAGGGGAGAGGAGGAGACACACAGGAGAGAGAAGGATACGAACAGGAGAGAGGAGGATACACGCAGAAGAGAGGAGGATACACACAGGAGAATGGAGGATACACAGAAAAGAGAGGAGGATACACAGAGGAGAGAGAAATACAGGAGAGAAGAGCATACACACAGAAGAGGGGTGATACACACAGGAGAGAAAAGGGTACACATAGGAGAAAAAAGAATACAAACGGAAGTCAGAAAGATACACAAAGGAGAGGGGGATACACAGAAAAGAGGAAGAGACACTGATGAGAGAATAGGGTACACAGAGGAGAGAGGAGGATACACACAGGAGGGGGGATAACAACAGGAAAGAGGGGCATACACACAGGATAGGAAGATACACACAGGAGAAAAAAGGATAAACACAGGAGAGAAAAAGATACACACAGGAGAGGTGGACACACACAAAAAGAGGGACGTACACACAGGAGAAAGAAAAATACACACAGCAGAGAAAATAATACACACAGGTGAGAGGAGGATACACAGGAGAGAGGGAAATACACACAAAAGAGGGAAGGATACACACAGGAGACAGAAGAATACACACAGGGTAGTGGGAGATACACAAAGGAGAGGGGTGATACACACAGGAGAGAGGAGGGTACACACAGGATAAGGGGATACACACAAAAAGGAGAGGGATACACACAGAAGAAATGATACACACAAAAGAAAGGATACACACAAAAGAAAGGGGCATACACATATAGAAGGGTAACAAACAAAGGAGAAAAAAGGAATAAACACAGGAGAGAAAAGGATACACACAAAAGAGAGGAAAAAACAAACGGCAGAGAGGGTATACACAGAAAAGAGGGTGATACACACAGGATAAAGGTGGTATACACACAGAAAAGAAAGGTGTTACACACAGGAGAGAAGGGGAAAACACACAGGAGAGCGGAGAAATAAACAGTAGAGAGAAGGATACACACAAAACAGAGGAGGATACACACAAGAGAGCAAAGTATACACACAGGAGAGGGGCATACACAAATGAGAGAGGGGAATACACACAGGAGAGTTGGATACATACAGGAGACAAAAAATACACACAGAAGAGAGGGGGATACACACAAAATATGGGAATACAAACAGGAGAGAGGAGAATACACACAGGAGATAGGAGGATACACACAGGAGAGAGGAGGATACACAAAGAATAGGGGAAACACACAGGAGAGAGAGGGATTCATATAGGCGAGAAAGATAAACACAGAAGAGGGGTGGATACACACAGAAGAGAGGGGAATACACACAGGAGAGAAAAATACACACAGGAGAGAGGGGCGTATGCACAGGAGAGAGGAGGATACACACAGGAAAGAGGGGGATACACAAAGAAGAGAAAGGGATACACACAGAAGAGTGAAGCATACACACAGGAGGAAGAAGAATACACACAGAAGAGAGGAGGATACACAGAGAGGAAAAACGATAAATACAAAAGAGAGGAGGATACACATAAAAGATAAGAGGATACAAATAGAAGAGAGGAGGATACATGCAGGAGATTGGAGGATACATGCAGGAGATTGGAGGATAAATGCAGGAAATTGGAGGATACACAAAAGAGATACACACAGGAGAGGTGAGGATACACACAGGACAGAGGAGTATACACACAGAAAAAGGGAATACACACAGGAGAAAGGGAGACTCTCACAGGATGGTTAGATTCATACAGGAGACAGGAAAATACACACAACAGAGAAGGGGATACACACAGGAGAGGTGGATACACACAAAAGAGAGGGAATACACAAAGGATAGAGGAGGATACACACAGAAGAGAGAAGAATACACAGAGGAGAGAGAAAAATACACACAGGAGAGGGAGATACACACAAAGAAGGGGGCATACACACATAAAATGATGATAAGCACAGTAGAAAGGGGGTACACACAGAAGAGAAAATGAAATTCACAGGAAAATGTGATACAAACAAGAGAGAGCAATACACACAGGTGAGAGGAGGATACACACAGGAGGGAGGGGCATAAACACAGAAAAGTGGGGATACACAGAGGAGATAGGGGGATACACAAACGAGCAAGGGATACACACAGGAGAGGGAAATACACACAGGAGCGAGGGGGATGCACACAGAAGAAAGGGAAATACACACAGGAAAGAGGAGGATATACACAGGAGAGAAGAGGATACACACAGGAAAGATAAGAATACACACAGAAGAGAGGAGAATACACACAGGAGAGAGGAAAATACACACAGGAGAGAGGAAGATACAGGCAGGATAAAGGAGGATATACACAGGAAAGATGGGGATACACACAGGAAAGTGAAGGATACACAAAGAGAGAGGAGGATACATATAAGAGAAAGAAGAATACACACAGGAGACAGGAGGATACACACAGGAAAGGGGAGGATACATACAGTAGAGAGAATGATACACATAGGAGAGAGATAGATACACACAGGAGAGAGAAGGATACACACAGGAGAGAGGAGGATACACACAGGAGAGGGTGGATACACACAGGAGAAAGGAGGATACACAAAAAAGAGAGGGAGGATACACACAAGAAAGAGGGGGGCACACACAGAAAAGAGTAGGATACATAAAAGCTAGAGGGGTGATACACACAGGGGAGAGGGGATACTATCAGGAGAGAGGGGGATACACACAGGAGAGTGGGGCATACACACAGAAGAAAGATGATACACACTGGAGAGAGTGGGATAAACACAAGAGGAGAAAAATACGCACAGTAGAGAGGAGGATGCTCACAGGAGAAAGAAAAATACACACAGAAGAGAAACGGATACACACTGGAGAGAGAATGATACACACAGGAGAGGGCGATACACACAAGAGAGAGAGAGGGATCCACATAGGAGACAAGGAAGTACACATAAGAAAGAGGGGTATACACACAGGAGATGGGTATACACACAGGAGAGAAAAAGACACACGCAGGAGAAAAAAGAATACAGGCAGGACAGAGGAGGATACCCGCAGAAGAGTGGGGGATACACACAGGTTAGAGAAAAATACACACAGGAGAGAAGGGGAATACACACAAAAGAGAGGAAAATACACAAAGGAGCGAGGGATATACACAGGTGAGTAAAGGATACACACAATGGAGTGGGACATAAACAAAGAAAAGGGGTGATACACACAGGAGAGAAAAATACACACAGGAGTGAAAAGGATGCACACAAAAGAAATGGAAATACACACAGGAAAAAGAAAGATACAGACAGGAGAGAGAAAGATACACACAGGAGAGGGGGGATACATATAGAAGAGAGGAAGACACCAATAGGTGAGAGGAAGATACTCAGAATAGAGAGGAAGATACACACAGAAGAAAAAAGAATACACACAGGAGTGGGGGATACACACAGAAGAAAGGGGGATATGCAGAGAAAAGAAATAAAACACAGGGGAGATGGGGATACATACAGGAGAGAGGGGCATACATAGAGAAGAGAACAGAATACCCACAGGAGAGAGGAGGATACACACAGAAGAGAGGGGGATACACACAGGAGAGAGGGGGATACACACAGGAGACAAAAGGATACACACAGGAGAGAAAAAGATTCACATAGGAGAGAAAGATACACAAAGAAGAGAGAGGCATACACAGAAACGTAGGATATACAAAGGAGAAAGGGGGATACACAGAGAAAAGGGTGATACACACAAGAGAGAGAAGCATAAACACAGGAGAGAAAAGGATACACATAGGAGAGAGGAGGAAACAAACAGGAGATAGAGAATACACACAAGTGATGGGGGTATACACACAGGAGAAATAGGTAATACACACAGGGGAGATGGGGGAATCACAGAAAAGTGGAGGAATACATAGAGGAGAGAGAAGGATATACACAGGAGAGAGAAGGAAACACACAGGAGAGAGGAGTGTACACAAAGGAGAGGAGCATACACACAGGAGAGAGGGGGATACACACAGGAGAGTTGGAAACATACAGGAGACAGAAAAATACACACAGGAGAGAGGGGGATACACACAGGAGAGTTGGATACATACATGAGACAGGGAAATACACGCAGGAGTGGGCGATACACACGCGAGAGAGGGTATACACAAAAAAGTGAGGAGAATACACACAAGAGAGAGGAGCATACACACAGGAGAGAGGGGGATACACATAGGAGAGAGGAAGATACACACAGGAAAGAGGAAGATACACACAGGAGAAAGGAGGATACACACAGGAGAGGTATATACACACAGGAAAGAGGAGAATACATGCAGAAGAATGGAGGATACTCGCAGCACAGAGAAGGATACCCGCAGGAGAGAGAAGGATACACACAAAAGAGAGAAAAATACACACAGGATTGAAGGGGATACACATAAGAGAGAGAATGATACACACAGGAAAGAAAAGAATACCACAAAAGAGAGGAGGATACACACAGGAGCGAGGGATACACACAGGTGAAAGAAAAATACACACAGGAGAGAGGGGCGTACACCAAGATAAGGGGGAAAAACAGAGGAGAGAGGGAAATACACAAAGAAGAAAGTGATACACACAAAAGAGAAAAATGCACACAGGATCGAGGAAGATGCACACAGGAGAAAGGGAAAAACACAAAGAAAAAGGAGGATACACACAGGAGAGAGAAAGTTACATACAGGAGAGGGGGAAATACACACAGGCAAGAGGAAGATACACACAGGAGAGAGGAGTATACACAGAGGAGAGAGGAAGATACACACAGAAGAGAAGAGGATACACACAAGAGTGGGAGATACACACAGAAGACAAGGGGATACGCACAGATGAAAGAGAAACACAGAAGAGAGAGTGGGATACACACAGGAGAGAGGGGGATAAACACAGGAGAGGGGAATACATACAGGAAATATGGGCATAGACAGAGGAGAGGGGAGGACACACGCAGGAGAGAGGAGGTATACACAAAGAATAGAGGGCGATAGACACAGGAGAAAAAAGGATAGACAAAGGAGATAGGAGGATACACATAGGAGAGGGAGATACATACAGGAGAGACAGGCATACACTCAAAAAAAGGGATACACAAAGGAGAAAGTGGAATGCACACAAAAGAGTGGAGGATGCACACAGGAAAGGGTGATACACACAGAAAAAAGGCATAAACACAGGAGAGTGAAGGATACACACAGGAGAGAGGAGAAAACAAACAGGAGAAAGGGGATACACACAAAAGGGAGGGGGATACAAACAGGAGAGAAAGGTAATGCACACAAGAAAGAAAGGACTTACACACAGGAGAGAGTGGTAAACGCACAGGAAAGCGCAGGGATACACGCAGGAGAAAAGAGGATACACACAGGAGAGAGGAGGATACACAGAGGATAGAGGAGTATACACACAGGTGAGTGGCATGCACACAGGAGAGAGGATACACGCAGGAGAGTTAAATACATACAGGAGACAGGGAAATATACATAGGAGAGATGGAAATACAAAAGGGGGATATACACAGGAGAGAGGGTATACACACAGGAGAGGGGGATACACATAGGAGAGAGAGGGATCCACACAAAAGAGAGGGGAATACACACAAGATACAGGGTCATACAGACTGGAGAGAGAAAAATACACATAGCAGAGAGGAAGATACACAAAAAAGAGAGGAGGATACACGCAGAAGAGAGGAGTATACACAGGAGAGAGGTTAATACACAGAAAAGAGAAACCATTAAACACAGGAGTGAGGGTGGATACACACAGGAGAGAGGAGGATACACACAGGAGAGAGGAGGAAACACACTAAAGAGAGAAGCATACACACAGGAGAGAGAATTATACGCAAAGGACAGACGGGAATTCACAAAATATAGAGGGGGATATACACAGGAGAGAGGGGGATACACACAGGAGAGAGGAGGATACACACAGGAGAGAGGAGGAAACACACTAAAGAGAGAAGCATACACACAGGAGAGAGAATTATACGCAAAGGACAGACGGGAATTCACAAAATATAGAGGGGGATATACACAGGAGAGAGGGGCATACACACAGGAGAGAGAAAAGATACACACAGGAGAGAGAAAAATACACACAAGAGAGAGAACGATAAACACAAAAGAGAGACGGGACACAAAGTTAAGAAGAAGATACACACAGGAGAGAGGAAGATAAAAACAAAAGAGAGGAGAATACACACAGGAGAATGAAGGATACACAGAGCAGAGATGAGGATACACACAGTAGAGGAGGATACACACAGAAGTTAGAGGCATACACAAAGGAGAGAGAAGAATACACACAGGATGAAGAAGGATACACACAGGAGAGAGAAAGATACACACAGGAGACGGGGGGATACCCACGGGAGAATATAAAATACACACAGGAGGGAGAAGGATGCACACAGAAGACAGGAGGATACACATAATAGATAAGGATACACACAGGAGAGTGGAAGATACAAACAAGAGGGAGGATGATGCTCACAGGAGAGAGGAGGATACCCACAGGAGACAGTGGCATACACACAGGGAGAGGAAGATACAGACATGAGAGAGGAGAATACACAAAAGAGACAAAGGCATACACAAAGAAGAGGCTGATATAGACAGTATAGATGGGGATACACCGAGGGAAAAAATGGATACACGCAGAGGAGTGGGATACACACAGGAGAGAGGGGGATACACACAAAATAGAGGAGGATACAGAAAGGAGAGAGGAGGATACCCACAGGAGAGAAAATGATACAAACAGGAGAGAGGAGGATACACACGTGAAAGGAGGATACACACAGGAGAGAGGAGAACCCACACAGGAGAAAGGAGAATACACTCAGGAGAGTCCGGATAAAAACAGGAGAGTGTGGCATACACAAATGGGGAGGGGATACACACAGGAGAGGAGAATACACAAAGGAGAAAGGAGGATACACACTGAAATGAGGGGGATAAACGCAAAAAAGAGAAGGATAAACACAGCAGAGTGGAGGATACACACAGGAGAGAGGAGGATACACATAGGAGAGAGGAGGATACACAAATGAGAGGGAAAGATACACACAGGAGAGAAGAGAATACACAAAAGAGACAAGTTCATACACAAAGGAGAGGCTGATACACACAGGACAGAGGGGGATACTCACAGGACAAAAAGGATACATGCAGAAGAGTGGGATACACACAAGAGAGAGGAGCATACACACAGAAGAGAGGAGAATATACACAGAATAGAGGAGGATAAACAAAATAGAGAGGAGGATACACACAGGAGAGAGGGTGTATACACAAAAGAGAGAAGAAGGTACACAGAGGAGAGAGGAGAAAACACACAGGAGAGACGAGGATACACACAAAAAGGAGAAGGATACAGAAAGGAGAGAGGAGGATACACACAGGAGAGAAAATGATGAAAACAGGAGAGAGGGGGATACACACGTGAAAGGAGAATACACAGAGGAGAGAGGGGAATACACTCAGGAGAGTGGGGGATACAAAGAGGAGAGTGCGGCATACACAAAAAGGGAGGGCATACACAAAGGAGAGAGGAGGATACACACAAAAGAGAGGAAAATACACACAGGAGGAAAAAAGATACACAGAGGAATGAGGGGGATAAACGCAAAAGAGAGGAGGATAAACACAGAAGAGTGGAGGATACACACAGGAGAGAGGAGGATGCACACAGTAGAAAGGAGGATACACAAATGAGAGGGAAAGCACACAGGAGAAAGGGGGATACACATAGGCGAGGGGGAAACACAAAGAATTAGGAAGGATTCACACAGGAGAGAGTGGGATACACACAAAAGAGAGGAGGATACAGAAAGGAAAGAGGAGGATACACACAGAAGACAAAATGATTTAAACAGGAGAGAGGAGGATACACACGTGAAAGGGGGATACACCCAAAAGAGAGGAGGATACACACAAGAGAGAGGAAAATACACTCAGGAGAGTGGAGGATACAAACAGGAGAGTGTGGCATACACAAAGGGGTAGAAGGATACACACAGGAGAGAGAAGGATACCAACAAGAGAGAAAAAAATACAAACAGGAGAAAGAAAAATACACACAAAAATGAGGGAAATAAACGCAGAAGAGGGGAGAATAAACACAGCAGAGTGGAGGATACACACAGGAAAGAGTGGGATACACACAGGAGAAAGGGATACACACAGGAGAGAGGGGCATACACACTGGAGAGGGTGATACACACAGGAGAAAAGGGGATACACTCAGGAGAGATAAAAATACACACAGGAGTTAAGGGCGTACACTCAGGGGAGACAAGGATACAAACAGCCGAGTGGAGAATACACACAGTAGAGAGGGAATACACACAGGAGAGAGGGGGATACACACAAAAGAAAGGGGTGATACACACAGGAGAAAGCGGGGATACACACGGGAGAGAAGAGGGATACACACAGAAGATAATAGCATACACACAGTAGAGACGAGAATACACACAGGAGAGAGAAAGATACACACAGGAGATTAGGATACACACAGAAGTGAGAAAGATACACACAGAAGACAGAAGAATACACACAGGAGAGAGGGGGATCCACACAGAAGAGGGGTGATACACACAGAAGAGAGGAAGGTACACACAGGAGAGAGGAGGATACACACTAAAAAGAGAAGGATACACACAGGAGACAAATGGATACACACAGGAGAGATGAAGATACACAAAAAAGAGGTGTGATACACAGAGGAGAAAAAGGAATACACACAGGAGAGAAAATATACACACAAGAGAAAGTAGGATACACACAGGAGAGGAAGATACACAAAGTAGAGTGGGGCATCAACACAGGAAAGTTAAATACACACAGGAAAAAGGGGGATAAACACAGGAGAGAGGAGGATACACACAAGAGAGGGGGATACACAAAGGTGAGAGGGGAATACACACAGGAAAAAGGGGGATACAAAAAGGAGAGTGTGCCATACACACAGAAGGGAGGGAGATACACACAGAAGAGAGGAGAAAACACACAAAATAGAAAATGATACACACAGGAGACAGAAAAATACACACAGAAGAGAAAAAGAAACACACAAGAGAGAGGGATACAAAAAAAAGGGAGTTGGATACACACAGGAGAAAGGGGATACACACAAAAGAGAGGGTAATACACACAAAAGAGAGGGGCATACCCACAGGAGAGAGGAGACTACACAAAGAAGAGAGGGGTATACACACAGGAAAAAGGGGGATACAAACAGGAGAGTGCGGCATACACACAGAAGGGAGGGGGATATACACAGCAGAGAGAAGGATACACACAGGAAAGAGGAGGCTACACAAAGGAGAGAGTAGGATACACAAAGAAGAGTGGGAAACACACAAGAGCGGGGGTATACACACAGGAGAGAGGAAGGTACACACAGAAGAGAGGAGGATATACAAAGGAGAGAGAAGGATACACACAGGAGAGAGAATAATACACACAAGAGAGGGGAATACACACAAGATAGAAAAATTTACACATAAGAGAAAGGAGGATACACACAGGAGAGAGGAGGATACACACAGGAGAGAGGAGGATACCCAAAGAATAGGGGAAAAAATACAAGAGAGTGGGGGATACACAGAGGCGGGGAGATAAACACTGGAAACGGTGGGATACACACATGAGAGGGGGGATACACCAAGGAGAGAGGAGGATACACAGAAGAGAGAAAAGGCTACAGAAAGAAAAGTGGGAAACACACAAAAGAGAGGGGGATGCACACAGGCGAGGGGGATAAACACTGGAGACAGTGGGATACACACAGGAGAGTGGGGGATCCAAAAATGAGAGGGGGATACACACATGATGGTGGGGTAAACACACAAAATAGAGAAGGATACACACGGAAGAGAAGCGTGATACACACAGAACAGTGGGGTATACACACATGAAAGTGGGGCATAAACACAGAAGGGAAGGGGATACACACAGGAGAGAGTGGGATACAAAAAGGGGGAGAAGGATAAATACAGAACAGAGGAGGATAAACACAAATGAGTGGAGGATACAGACAGAATAAAGGAGGATACATGCAGGAGAGCGGAGTATACACAAAGGAGAGAAGACACACACAGGAGAGAGGAGATACACACAGGATAGAGGAGCATACACACAGGAGAGAGGAGGACACACACAGGACAGAGGAAGATACACACAGGAGAGAGGAGGATACACACAAAAAAGAAAAGGATACACAGAGGAGACAAAAGGATACACACAGGAGAGAGGGGAATACACACAGGAGAGAGGAATAAAAAAGGGTAAAAAAGATACTCACAGGAGACAGGAATACACAAAGAAGGGAGTTGGATACACACAGGAGAGAGGAAGATACACTTAGGAAAGAGGGGAATACATACAAGAGAGAGAGTCATACCCACAGGAGAGAGAATACACAAAGGAGAGATGAAGATACACACAGGAAAAAGAAGGATACAAAGAGTAGAGTGCGGCATACACACAGAAGGGAGGGGAATACACACAGTAGAGAGGGGGATACACACAAGAGAGAGGGGCATACACATAGGAGAGGGTGATACACACAGGAGAAAGGGGGATACAAACAGGTGAGAGAAGAATACACACAGAAGAGGGGGATACACACAAGAGAGAGGGGCGTACACACAGGAGAGAGGAGGATAGACACAGTATAAAAAGGGATACACAAAGGAAAGAGGAAGATACACACAGGTAAGGGGGATACACAAAGAAAAGAGGGCGTACACACAGGAGAGAGGAGGATACACACAGGAGAGAGGAGGATACACACAGGAGAGAGTAGGATACAAACAGGAGAGAGGTGGTACACACAGGAGAAAGGGAGTATACAGAGGATCCTTCACAGCCTCACTGAATATTACACAATTGTGATATAGTCTGGAGTCTATTTTTTATGGCCAGTCATTCAGAGAATTACTAATTAATGCACACCTGCAGAATAGTCAGAAGTCTCTTTTCTATGGCCACTCATTAAGAGACTCACTAAGTGTACACACTTGGGGAAATAGGCAGGATTTACATTTATCCCCTCATTCAGCATCTCACTAAATAATGCACACCTGTGGAATAGTCAGGAGACCTTTTCATGTGGCCTCTAATTCGAAGTGTCACTAAATAATGTGGTGTAGTCAGGAGTCTATATCACGTAGACACATATTAGGATCCACAGTGAGTAAGACAGGCCTTTGATACAGTAAGGAATCTAATTAATATGGCCAAATCTTCTGAGTCTCACTGAATAATACACACCTGGGAATAATTTGGAGTCTATTTTCGATGGACATATATTCAGTGCCTCGGAAAATGATGTACACCTGTTGAGTAGCCAGTAGTCTATTTTATTAGGACATCCTTTCGTAGCCTCAGGGGATAACATGCACGTGTGGATTAGTCAGAATTTCATTTATATGGCCACTGATTCATAACCTCAGTGAAAAATCCAAAAATGTAAAATACTTACCAGTGTATTTCTTATAGACACTCATTCAGAGATTCACTGAATAATACAAATATTTGGGATAGACAGCATCCTATTTCACATGGTTAAACAAAAAGAGCCTCACTGAGTAATGCGCATGAGGGGAAGTGTTAGGAGTTTACTTTATATAGCCTTTAATTTACAGAATCAGGAAATAATGCACAGGTGTGGAGTAGACACTAGTCTATTTTATATGGCCGCAAAATCAAAGCCTTTTCGAATACTGCACATGCGGGGAATAATCACTTGTCTGTTTCATATGGTGTTTCGTTTGGTGAATCAAAAACTTATGCACACCTGTGGAATAAAATAGGTTATATTTCAGAAGACCACTCTTTCAGTGTTTTAGTGAATAATATGTAGATCTAAAAAGTAAGAAATTTCTTTCACATGGCCACTTGTTCAGGGCCTCTGTGAAGAATACTCCCCTCAAAAATAGTCAAGGGTCTACTTCAAATGGCTACACATTCAAAGTCTCTGTACATAATGAACACCTGGACAATACAGCTGCGTCCCTTTTTTATGCCCACTTAGTCAGAAACTCATTCAATAATACACAACAAAGGAAGGTTTAACAGTCTACTTCATGTAGCCACTCATTTAGAGCCTCAGTGAATAATGCACACCAGGGTAATAGTCGAGCATTTTTTATATGGCCACTGATTTTGTGCCTCACTGAGTGATATACACCTGAAGAATCCTCAGGATTCTATTTGATACTACCACGCATTTAGCACCTTATTGTATAATTCACGAAGAGCAATAGTCAGGTGTCTATTTTATATGGTCTATCACTCAAAGTTTCAGTGAATAATAAACTTCTATGGAGTAATCAGGAGGCTGTTTAAGATAGCCACGAATTCAGTGCCTTCCTGAGTGATACACACCTGGGTCATAGCCTGGCCTCTATTTCACATAAACCCTAATTTTGTGTATCGTTGTGTAATACACACCTGGGGAAGTGTCAGGAGTCTATTTGCTATGGACAATCAAACAGAATCTGTTTGATTAATGCACACATGTATAATGATGAGGAGTTTATGTCATACAGTGACACATTCAGACAAAGAGTGAATAATGCAGATGTAAAGTAATTAGCAGTCTGATTCTTATGGACCTTCTTTCACAGCCTCACTGAATATTACACACTTGTGATATAGTCTGGAGTCTGTTTTTATGGCCACTTATTCAGAGAATCACTAAATAATTCTCACCTGTGAAATAGTCAGAAATCTCTTTCCTATGGCCACTCGTTAAGAGCCTCACTAAGTGTACACACCTGGGGAAATATTCAGGAATTACCATGGTCCCCTCATTCAGAGTCTCACTAAATAATGCACACCTGTGGAATAGTCAGGAGACTTTTTTATGTGGCCTGTAATTCAGAGTGTCACTGAATAATGTGGTGTAGTCAGGAGTCTATTTCATGTAGACACATATTCAGAGCTTCAGTGAATAAGACAGACACTTGATATAGTAAGGAATCTAATTGATGTGGAAACATATTCTGAGCCTCACTGAATAATACACACCTGGGGAATAATTTAGAGTCTATTTCCGATGAACATATATTCAGAGCCTCGGAAAATGATGCACACCTGTGGAGTAGCTAGGAGTCGATTTTATTAGGACACCCATTAATAGCCTCAGTGGATAACATGAACGTGTACATTAGTCAGGATTCCATTTTACATGGCCACTGACTTGTAACCTCAGTGAAAAATGCAAAAATGTAAAATACTTAGTGTATATCATAGAGGCACTCATTCAGAGATTCACTGAATAATACAAATATTTGAGTTATACAGCATCCTGTTTCATATGGTTAAACAGAAAGAGCCTCACTGAGTAAAGCACAACAGGGGAAGTGTTAGGAGTTTACTTTATATAGCCTTTAATTTACAGAATCAGGAAATAATGCACACGTGTGGAATAGACTCTAGTCAATGTTATATGGCCACAAAATCAAAGCCTTTTCGAATACTGCACAAGTTGGGAATAATCACTTGTCTGTTTCATATGGTGTTTCGTTTGGTGAATCAAAAACTTATGCACACCTGTGGAGTAAAATGGGTTCTATTTCAGAAGGCCACTCTTTCAGTGATTTAGTGAATAATATGTATATCTGAAAAGTAAGGAATCTCTTTCACATAGCCACTCGTTCAGGGCCTCTGTGAAGAATACTCCCCTCAAAAATACTCAAGTGTCTATTTTAATTGGCTACACATTCAGAGACTCTGTAGGTAATCCACACCTGGGCAATACACCTGAGTCTCTTTTTTATGCCCACTTAGTCAGAGTCTCATTCAATAATACACAACTGGGAAAGAGTTAAGATTCTTCTTCATGTAGCCACTCATTTAGAGCCTCAGGGATTAATGCACACCAGGGTAATATTCGAGCATTTTTTATATGGCCACTCATTTTTTGCCTCACTGTTTAAGATAGCCACGAATTAAGTGCCTTCCTGAATAATACACACCTTGGTGGTAGTCAGGAGTCTATTTCCTATGAACTCTAATTCTGTGTAAAGCTTAGTAATACACACTTTGGTGAGATTCAGGAGTCTACTTTGTATGGACACTCATACATGAGGTGTCTATGTCATACAGCTACTCATTCAGAGAAACCGTGAATAATGCACATGTGGAGTTATTAGAATTTTGTTTCATATGGCCCCTCTTTCACAGCCTCACTGAATATTACACACTTACGATATAGTCTGGAGTCTATATTTTAAGGCCACTTATTCAGAGAATCACTAAATAATTCACACCGGTGGAATAGTCAGAAGTCTCTTTCCTATGGCTACCCGTTCAGAGGCTCACCAAATATACACACCTGAATAAATAGTCAGGATTTACTTGTATCTCCTCATTCAGAGTTTCACTAAATAATGCACCCTTTTGGAATAGTCAGGAGACTTTTTCATGTGGCCTCTCATTCAATGTGTCATTGAAAAATGTGGTGTAGTCAGGAGACTCTTTCATGTAGACACATATTCAGAGCCTCAGTGCATAAGACAGACCCTTGATATAGTAAGATATCTAATTAGGATGGCCACATCTTCTGAGGCTCACTGAATAATACACACCTGGAGAATAATTTGGAGTCTATTTTCGATGGACATTCATTCAGAGCCTCGGTAAATAATGCAGACCTGTGGAGTAGCCAGGAGTCAATTTCATTTATGAACACATTCATAGCCTCAGTGGCTAATATGAACGTGTGGCTTAGTCAGAATTTTATTTTATATGGCCACTGACTCGTAATCTCTATGAATAATGCACAAATGTAAATTACTCAGCAGTTTATTTTATATAGCCACTCATAGAGAGATTCACTGAATAATAAAATTATTTGAGATAGACTGCCTCCTGTTTCATATGGTTATACAAAAAAAGCCTCACTTAGTGACACATACCTGGGAAAGTTTTAGGAGTGTACTTTACATAGCCTCTCATTTACAGCCTAAGGGTATAATGCACACATGTGGAATAGACACTAGTCTATTTTATTTGGCCACAAAATCAAAGCCTGAGTCAGTAATACAAAACCTTGGAATAGTCACTAGTCTATTTCATATGCCCAAATATTTATAGTCAGTGTCAATGATACACACCTGTATACTAGTCAGGAAACAATCTCATATGGCTAAAGTTTCACAGACTCAGTGAATAATAATTACCTGAGAAATACACTGTACGCTATTACATGTGGCATTTCTTCATAGGTTTATTGAGTAAAGAACACCTGTATTGTAGTCAAAATTCTATTTCATATACCCACGTACTCAGAGCCTAACTGAATAACAGATACCTTGGGAAAGTCAGGATTCTATTTCGTATAGTCACTCATTTACAGCCGAATGTAAAACTCACTCCAGAGTAGTATATAAAAGTCTCTATTTTATGGCCACTCATTCAGAGACTTACAGAATAATACACACTTATGGAAATGTCAGGAGTGTACTTGACATATCCACTTATTCAGTTCCTCAGTGAAGGATCATATATATTTGAAATATACTCAGGATTCCATTACATGTAGCCACTTATTAAGAGACTCACTGAATAATGCACACCTGGAGAATTGTTTGGAGAATATTTGATATGACCGTTCACCAAGTGACTCAGTGGGAAATGCAGAGCTGGGAAATAGTCAAGAGAACAGAGTCAGGAGTCTATTTTATGTGGTCGTCGTTCAGAAACTGACTGAAGAATACACACCTTGGGAATAGTCAGAATCCAGGTCATATGGCCACTCCATCACAGCATTACCAAATAATGCACAATGGGGCAATAGTAAGGAGTCTATTTCATATGGCCTCTCATTCAGAGCTTCAGTGCATAATAAACAGCTGTGGAGGAGGGAGGACCCTATTGACACTAGGCCCAAATAAAGCATATCCGTGAATGATACACACATGTGTGAGAGTCAGGAGACTATTTTATATGGACACTCATACAGAACCTCTTCGAATATTTAACATGTGGAAATAATCACTAGTCTATTTCATATGCTGGTTCGTTCTGAGAGTCAAAAATTAACACGCACCCATGGAGTAAAATACGGTCTATTTCATAAGGCCACTATTTCAGTGTTTTAGTGAATAACATGTATATCTGATAAGTCAGGAATCTTTTTCACATGGCCACTCCTTCTGTGCCTCTGTGAATAATACTCCCCTCAGAAACAGTCAAGGGTCTACTTCAAATGCCTACACATTCAGAGTCTCTGTAAGTAATGAACACCTGGGCAATACACCTGAGTCTCTTTTTTATCCCCACTTAGTCAGAGTCTCATTCACACCTGGGGAAGAGTTAAGGGTCTACTTCATGAAGCCACTCATTTGCATAGTCAGTGAATAATTTACACCAGTTTAATAGTCAAGAATTTTTTATATGGTCACTCATTCTGTGCCTCCCTGAATGATACACACCTGGGGAATTCTCAGGATTCTATTTTATACTACCACTCATTTATATCCTTATTGAATAATTCACAATGGAGCAAAAGTCAGGTGTCTATTTTGTTTGGCCTCTCATTCAGAGTTTCAGTGAATAATGAACTTCTATGGAGTAATCAGGACACTGCTTAAAATAGCCGTGAATTAAGTGCCTTCCTGAATGGCACACACCTGGGTGGTAGTCAGGAGTCTATTTCATATGAACTCTAATTCTGTGTAACGCTGAGTAATACACACCTGGTGGAGTTTCATGAGTCTATTTGGTATGGACAGTCATACCGAACCTGTTGGAATAATGCACACATGGAGAATTATGAGGTGTCTATATCATACAGCTACTCATTCAGACAAACAGTGAGTAATGCACATGTGGAGTCATTAGAATTCTGTTTCGTATGGCCCCCGTTTCACAGCCTCACTGAATGTTACACCCTTGTGATATAGTCTGGAGTCTATATTTTATGGCCACTCATTCAGAGAATCACTAAATAATTCACAACTGCAGAATAGTCAGATGTCTCTTTCCTATGGCTACCCGTTGAGAGCCTCACTAAATGTTCATACCTGGATAAATAGTCAGGATTTACTTGTATCTCCTCATTCAGAGTCTCACTAAATATTGCACACCTGTGGAATAGTCAGGAGAATTTTTCATGTGGCCTCTCATTCAATGTGTCATTGAAAAATGCGGTAGAGTCAGGAGACTCTTTCATGTAGACCCATATTCAGAGCATCAGTGCATAAGACAGACCCTTGATATTATAAGAAATCTAATTAGTATGACCACATCTTCTGAGGTTCACTGAAAAATACACACCCGGAGAATAATTTGTAGTCTATTTTTAATGGACATTCATTCAGAGCCTCGGTAAATAATGCAGATCTGTGGAGTAGCCAGGAGTGTATTTCATTTGGAAACACTTTTATAGCCTCAGTGTATAATATGCACGTGTGGATTAGTCAGAATTCCATTTTATATGGCCACTGACTCATAACCTTAATGAATAATGCACATATGTAAAGTACTCAGCAGTCTGTTTCATAGAGCCACTCATACAGAGATTCACTGAATAAAAAAAATTTTTTTGAGATAGACCGCCTCCTGTTTCTTATGGTCATACAAAAGAGCCTCACTGAGTGACGAACATCTGGGGAAGTGTTGGGAGTGTACTTTACATAGCCTCTCATTTACAGCCTAAGGGAATAATGCACACGTGTGGAATAGACACTAGTCTATTTTATATGGCCACAAAATCAAAGCCTGAGTCAGTAATACACAACTTTGGAATAGTCACTAGTCTATTCCATATGCCCAAATATTTAGAGTCAGAGTCAGTAATACTCGCCTGTAGACTAGTTAGGGAAGCATTTCATATGGCCAAAGTTTCATAGCCTCAGTGAATAATTAATACCTGAGGAATACTCTGGACGCTATTACATGTGGCATTTCTTCAGAGGTTCATTGAGTAAAGAACACCTATAATGTAGTCAGAATTCTATTTCATATAGCCACATACTCAGAGCCTAACTGAATAATAGACACCTTGGGAAAGTCAGGATTCTATTTCGTATAGCCACTCATTTACAGCCGAATGTAAAATCTCATGCCTCAGTAGTACATAGGAGTCTATTTTTTGGCCACTCATTCAGAGACTCACAGAATAATACAGACGTATGGAAATGTCAGGAGTGTACTTGACATGGCCACTTATTCAGTTCCTCAGTGAAGAATCATATATATATCTGGAAAATACTCAGGATTCTATTATATATAGCTACTTATTAAGAAACTCACTGAGTAATTCACACCTGGAGAATTGTCTGGAGACGATTTGATATGACCGTTCGTCCAGCGACTCAGTGGAAAATGCAGAGCTGAGAAATAGTCAAGAGGACAGAGTCAGGAGTCTGTTTTATGTGGTCACTCATTCAGGAACTGACTGAAGAATACACACCTTGGGAATAGTCAGAGTCCAAATCATAAGGCCACTCAGTCACAGCATTACCAAATAATGTACGATGGAGCAATAGTAAGGAGTCTATTTCATATGGCCTCTCATTCAGAGCCTCAGGGTGTAATAAACAGCTGTGGAGGAGTGAGGACCGTATTGACTGTAGCCACAAATAAAGCAGCGCCGTGAATGATACCCACATGTTTGAGAGTCCAGAGACTATTTGATATGGACAGTCACACAGAACCTCTTCGAATATTGCACATGTGGGGAATAATCACTAGTCTATTTCATATGGTTGTTCATTTGAGGGGTCAAAAAATAACGCGCACCTGTGGAGTAAAATGCGGTCTATTTTATAAGGCCACTCTTTCAGTGTTTTAGTGAATAACATGTATATTTGATAAGTCAGGAATCTCTTTCACATGTCCACTCGTTCTGGGCGTCTGTGAATTATACTCCCCTCAGAAACAGTCAAGCGTCTGCTTCAAATGCCTACACATTCAGAGTTTCTGTAAGTAATGAACACCTGTGTAATACACATGCTTCTCTTTTTTATGCCCACTTAATAGGGGTCTCATTCAATAATACACACCTGGGGAAGAGTTAAGGGTCTACTTCATGAAGGCACTCATTTCGATCCTCAGTGAATAATCGACACCAGGGTAATAATTGAGCATTTTTTATATGGCCACTCATTCTGTGCCTCTCTGAATGATACATACCTGGGGAATTCTCAGGATTCTATTTCATACTACCACTCATTTATAACCTTATTGAATAATTCACAATGGAGCAATAGTCAGGTGTGTATTTTGTATGGCCACTCATTCAGAGTTTCAGTGAATAATGAACTTCTATGGAGTAATCAGGACACTGCTTAAAATAGCCATGAATTAAGAGCTTTCCTGAATGATACACACCTGGGTGGTAGTCAGGAGTCTATTTCATATGAACTCCAATTCTGTGTAACGCTGAGTAATACACACCTGGGGGTGCTTCAGGAGTCAATTTGGTATGGACACTCATACCGAACCTGTTGGATTAATGCACACGTGGAGAATAATGAGGTGTTTATGTCATACGGCTACTCATTCAGACAAACAGTGAATAATACCCATGTGGAGTCATTAGAATTCTTTTTTTATATGGCCCCTCTTTCACAGGCTCACTGAATATTACACACTTGTGATATACTCCGCAGTCTGTATTTTATGGCCACTCATTCAGAGCATCACTGAATAATTCACACCTGCAGAATACTCAAGAGTCTCTTTTCTATGGCTACCCGTTGAGAGCCACACTAAATCTACACACCTGGATAAATAGTCAGGATTTACTTGTATCTCCTCATTCAGAGTCTCACTAAATTATGCACACCTGTGGAATAGTCCGGATACTCTTTCATGTGGCCTGTCATTCAAAGTGTCATTGAAAAATGTGGTGTAGTCAGGAGACTCTCTCATGTAGACACATATTCAGAACTTCAGTGCATAAGATAGACCCTTGATATAGTAAGAAATCTAATTACTACAGCCACATCTTCTGAGGCTCAATGAATTATACACACCTAGAGAATAATTTGGAGTCTATGTTCGATGGAAATTCATTCAGAGCCTCGGTAGATAATGCAGACCTGTGGAGTACCCAGGAGTGTATTTTATTTGGACACACATTCATAGCCACAGTGGATAATATGCACGTGTGCATTATTCAGGATTACATTTTAATAAAGCCCCTGACTCATAATCTCAATGAATAATGCACAAATGTAAAGTACTCAGCAGTCTATTTCATATAGCCATTCATTCAGAGATTCACTGAATAATAAAAATATTTGAGACAGACATCGTCTTGTTTCATATGGTCATACAAAAGAGCCTCATTAAGTGACACACACCTGGGGAAGTGTTAGGAGTGTACTTTACATAGCCTCTCATTTACAGCCTAAGGGAATAATGCACACGTGTGCAAGAGACACTACTCTATTTTATATGGAAAATATCAAAGCCTGAGTAAGTAATACAAACTTTGGAATAGTCACTAGTCTATTCCATATGCCCAAATATTTAGAGTCAGGGTCAATGATACACGCCTGTAAACTAGTCAGGAAACAATTTCATAGGGCCAAAGTTTCAGAGCCTCAGTGAATAATAATTACCTGAGGAATACTCTGGACCATATTACATGTGGCATTTTTTCAGAGGTTCATTGAGTAAAGAACACCTGTATTGTAGTCAGAATTCTATTTCATATACCCACATACTCAGAGCCTATCTGAATAACAGACACCTTGGCAAAGTCAGGATTGTATTTCTTATATCCACTCATTAACAGCTGAATGTAAAAACTTACGCCTGAGTAGTATATATGCATCTCTATTTTTTGGCCACTCATTCAGAGCTTCACAGAATAATACAGACATAGGGAAGTGTCAGGAGTATACTTGACGTGGCGACTTATTCAGTTCCTCAGTGAATAATTATATATATCTGAAAAATACTCAGGATTCTATTATATATAGCCACTTATTAAGGGCCTCACTGAATAACGCACACCTGGAGAATTGTCTGGAGACTATTTGATATGACCATTCACCCAGCGTCTCAGTGGAAAATTCAGAGCTGAGAAACAGTCAAGAGGATGGAGTCAGGAGTCTATTTTATGTGGTCACTCGTTCAGATTCTGACTGAAGAATACAAACCTTGGGAATAGTCAGAGTCCAGGTCATATGGCCACTCAATCACAGCATTATCGAAAAATGCACAATGGGGCAATAGTAAAAAGTCGATTTTATATGGCCTCTCATTCAGAGTTTCAGTGTGTAATAAACAGTTGTGGAGGAGGGAGGAACCTATTGAAGGTATCCCCAAATAAAGCAACTCCGTGAATGATACACACATGTGTGAGAGTCAGGAGACTATTTGATATGGACACTCATACAGAACCTCTTCAAATATTGCACATGTGGGGAATAATCACTAGTCTATTTCATATGGTGTTCAGTTTGTAGAGTCAAAAAATAATGCGCACATGTGGAGTAAAATGCGGTCTATTTCATAAGGCCACTTTATCAGTGTTTTACTGAATAACATGTATATCTGATAAATCAGGAGTCTCTTTCCCATGGCCACTCGTTCTGGGGCTTTGTGAATAATACTTCCCTCAAAAATAGTCAAGGGTATACTTCAAATGCCTACACATTCAGAGTCTCTGCAAGTAATGTACAACTGGGCAATACACCTGAGTCTCTTTTTTATGCCCACTGAGTCAGAGTCTCATTCAATAATACACACCTGGGAAGGAGATAAGAGTCTCCTTTATGTAGCCACTCATTTAGATCCTCAGTGAATAATCCACACCAGGGTAATAGTCGAGCATTTTTATATGGCCACTCATTCTGTGCCTCCCTGAATGATACACACCTGTGGAATTATCAGGATTCTATTTCATATTGTCACTCATTTAGAACCTTATTGAATGATTCACAATGGAGCAAAAGTCAGGTGTCTATTTTGCATGGCCTCTCATTCGAAGATTCAGTGAATAACTTACTTCTATGGAGTAATCAGGACACTGTTTAAGATAGCCGTGAATTAAGTGCCTTCCTGAATGATACACACCTTGGTGGTTACCAGGAGTCTATTTCATATGAACTCTAATTCTGTGTAATGCTGAGTAATACACAGAACTACTTCGAATATTGCACATGTGAAGAATAATCACTCGTCCATTTCACATGGTAGTTCATTTGGAGAGTCAAAAAATAACACGGGACAGGTGTGATACACACAGGAGAGAGGAGGGTACACACAGGAGACAGCGGGTACACAAATGAGAGAAGAGAATTAAAACTAGAGGAGATACACACAGGAGAGAAGAAGATACACAGAAAAGAGAGGAGGATACACAAAAGAGAGAAGAGGATAAACACAGGAGAAAGAAATACACACAGAAGAGCGGGGCATACACACAGGAGAGGGTGATACACACAGGAGAAAAAAGCACAGACAGAAGAAAGAGGAAGATACCCACAGAACAGGGGGAAACAAACAGGAGAGAGAAGCAAACACACAGGAGAAGAAAGGATACACACAGCAGAGAGGAAAATACACACAGGAGAGAGGGGATACACAGGAGAGAGTCGGACACAAACTGGAAAAAGGGGGGATACACACAGGAGAGAGGGTAAATACACAGAAAAGAGAGGGTTGATATACACAAGAAAGAAAAATGACACACAAGGGGGAGGATAATACACAAAGAAAAAAGAATGGTACACACTGGAGAAAGAAAGGTACAAACAGGATAGGAAGAAACACAAGACTGAGGAGGATTCACACAGGAAAGAATAGGATACACACAGGAGAAACGAAGGATACACAAAAAGAGGGAAGGATACACATGGTAGACAGAAGGATACACACAGGAGACAGAAGGATACAAACAGGAGAGTGGTGATACAAACAGGAGAGATGAGGGTTCACACAGGAGAATAGAGAATACACACATGAGACAGATGGATACACACAGCAGAGAAAAGTATACACACAGCAGAGAGGAGGATACACACAGGAGAGAGAACATACACACCAGAGTGAGAAAGATCCACACAGGAGAGAAGGGAATGCACAAAGGAGAGAAGTGGATACACACTGAAGTGGGGCATACACACAAAACAGAGGGGATACACACAGGAAAGAGGGGGTAGACACACGGAGAGTGGTGATCCACACAAGATAGTTGAGGGTACACACAGGACAAAGGGGGTACACACATGAGAGTAAAAAATAAACAGAAGAGAGAGGAGGAAACACAAAGGAGAGAGGAGGATAAACACAGGAGAGGGAGATACACACAGGAGAGAGGGGCTTACACACAGAAAAGGGAGATACACAAAGGAGAAAAAGGGATAAACACAGGAAAGAGAAAAAAACACACAGGAGAAGGGGATACACACAGGAGAGAGGGGCGTAGACACAGAAGAAAACAGGATACACACAACAGAGAGGAAGATACACACTGGAGAGAGGAGAAACACAATGGAGAGAAGGAAATACGCAAAGGAGAGAGAAGAGATACACACAGAATGGAGGGTGTTACACACAGAAGAAAGGAGGGATACGCACAGGAGAGAGAAGGGATACACACAGGAGACAAAAGGATGCACACAGGAGAGGGGGATACACACAGGATAGAGGAGGATGCACACAAAAAAAGAGGAAAAGACACACAGGAGAAAGGAGGATACACGCAGGAGAGAGGAGGTTATACACGGGATAGAGAGGGATACACACAGGAGAGAGGAGAATACAGGCAGGAGAGAGGAGGATACACACACGAGAGAGAAAGATACACACAGGCGAGAGGATAATACACAGAGAAGAGAGGAGAATACACACAAAAGAGTGGGGGATACACACAAAGAAGAGGGAGATACTAACAAAGGGAGGGAAATAAACACAGGAGAAAGAAGAATACACACAGGACAGAGAAGGATACACACAGGAGAAAGAAGGATACAAAAAGGAGAGGGGAAACACACAGGAGAGAGGGGATACACACAGGAAAGAGGGGCTTATTCACTGTAGAGAGGAGGATACACAAAGGAGAAAGGGTGAATACACAAAAAGAGGGGGATACACACAGGAGAGTGAAGCATACACACAGGGGGAGGGGAATACACACAGGAGAGAGGGGGATACACACAGAGAAAAAAGCATAAATAGAAAATAGAGGAGGATAAACACCAAAAAGAGAAGGAAGTATACAGATGGAAGAGAGGAGAATACACGCAGGAGATTGGAGAATACACAGGAGAGAGGAGAATAAACACAGGAGAGGGGAGGATACACGCAGGAGAGAGGAGGATACACACAAGAGTGTCGTGATACACACAGGAGAGAGGAGAATACACAAAGTAGAAAGTAGAATACACACAGAAGAGAGGAGGATACACAAATAAGAGGGGGATACACACAGGAGAGAGGGGGATACACCAAGGAGAGAGGAGGATACACAAAGAAAAGAGGAGGATACATAGGAGGGGGAAAACACACAGAAAAGAGGACCATAAATACAGGAGAGGGTGATACAAACAAGAGAAAGAAAAATGCACCCAAAAGAGAGAAAGATGCTCACAGGACAGGGAGATACATACAGGAGAGTGGGGCGTATACACAGGAGAGAGGAGGATGCACACAGCAGAGAGAAGGATACACACAGGAGAGAGGGTAAACACACAAGAGAGAGGAAAATACAAACTGGAGAGAGGAAAGATACACACAGGAGAGAGGGTGGATACACACAGGACAGAGGGGTGATACACAAAGAAGAGAAAAATGATACACACAGAAAAGAGGAGGATATACACAGGAGAAAGGAGGATACACACTGGTTAGAGAAAGATACACACAGGAGAGGGGGATACACAAAGAATTGAAAAGAATACACACAAAAAAGAAGAAAATACACACAGGAGAGGGGAGGATACACACAAATGAGGGAAAAATACACACGGTAGACAGAAGGATACACACAGGAGAGAGAAGAATACACACAGGAGAGGGGTGATACACACAGGAGAGATGAGGGTTCACATAGGAGAAAAGAGGATACGTACAGGAGGGAGACGGATACACACAGGAGAGAGGAGTATGCACACAGCAGAGAGGAGGATACACACAGGAGAAGGGAATAACAACAGGAAAAAGGGGCATACACACAGAAGAAAGGGAAACACACAGGAGAAAGAAGGATATATACAGGAGAGAAAAGAAAACACAAAGGAGAAGGGGACACACACATAAACAAGGGCGTACACACAGGAGAAAGAAAAATACACACAGCAGAGAAATGAATACACACAGGAGAGAGAGGATGCACACAGGAGAGAGGAGGATACACAGGAGAGAGGGAAATACACACAAAAGAGGGAAGGATACACACAGGAGACAGAAGACTACACACAGGTTAGTGGGGGATACAATAAAAGAGGGGTGATACACACAGGAGAGAGGAGGGTACACACAGGAGAGAGGGGATACACACAGGAGAGAGGAGCATACACGCAGAATAAGGGGATACACACAGGGAAGAAAGGGATACACACAGGAGAAAAAATACACACAGGAGAGAGGGGCATACACACATAAAAGTGTGATAAACAAAGGAGAAAGGAGGATCAACACAGGAGAGAAAAGTATACACACAGGAAACGGTGATACACACAGGAGAGAGTGGCGTAAACACAGGAGAGGAAAGGATACACACAGGAGAGGGGGGAAACAAACAGTAGAAAGGGGATACACACAAAATAGGGGCATACACACAGGAGAAAGGGGGCATACACACAGGAAAGAAAGGTGTTACACACAGGAGAAAAGGGAAAAACACAGGAGAGTGGAGGGATAAACACAGTAGAGAGAAGGATACATACAAAAGAGAGGAGGATACACATAAGAGAGAAAAGTATACACTCAGGAGAGGGGCATACACAAAAGATTGAAAGAGATACACACAGGAGTGTTGGATACATACAGGAGACAGGGAAATACACACAAAAGAGAGAAGGATAAACACAAGATATGGGGATACAAACAGGAGAGAGGATAATACACAGAGGAGAGAGGAGAATACACACAGGAGATAGGAGTATACACACAGGCGGGAGGGCAATTCACACGAGAGAGGAGGATACGCACAGAGAAAAAAGGATAAACACAAAAGAGAGGAGGATACACACAAAAGAGAGGAGCATACAGATAGAAGACAGGAGGATACCTGCAGGAGATTGGAGCATACACAAAGAAGAGAGGAGGATACACACGTGAAAAAAGGATACACAGAGAAGAGAGGAAAATACACTCAGGAGAGTGGGGGATACAAACAGAAGAGTGCGGTATACACAAAAAAGGAGGGGGATACACATAGGAGAGAGGAGAATACACACAAGAGAGAGGAAAATACACACAGGAGGAAAAAATACACACAGGAATGAGGGGAATAAACACAAAAAATAGACACACAGGAGAAAGGAGCATACACACAACAGAGAGGAAAATACACACAGGAGAAAGGAGGATATACCCAGGAATGAGGGGGAAAAACACAAAAGAGAGAAGAATAAACACAGCAGAGTGGAGGATACACACAGGAAAGAGTGGGTTACACAAAGAAGAACGGGATACACACAGGAGAATGGGATACACACAGGAGAGAGGGGCATACACAGAGGAAAGAGGAGGGTAAACACAGGAGAGAGGGATGATACACACAGGAGAGAAGGAATACACACAGAAGAGAGGGGCATACACATAGAAGAGAGGGGGATACACGCAGGAAACAGGAGAATACCCACAGGGGGAGAAGGATAATGAGAGGAGGGAGGAGGATACACACAAAATAGAATAGGATACAGACAAAAGAGAGAAAAATACACGCAGGAGAGAGAAAAATTCACACAGGAGAGAGGAGGATACACACAGAAGAGAGGAGGATACACGCAGAACAGTTGAGGATACACACAGTGGAGAGGGGGAATACACACAGGAGAGGGGGATACAAACAGAAGAGAGGAGCATACAAACAGGTGAGAGGAGTATACACACAGGAGAGAGGAGAATACACAAACGTGAAAGAAGGATACCCACAAAAAAAGAGGGGGATAAACACAGGAGAGAGGGTGATACACACAGAAGAGGGGTGATACACACAGGATAGGGGAGGGTTCACAGAGAAGAGAGGAAGATACACACAGTAGAAAAGAGGATACACAAAAAAAGAGGAGGATACGCACAGGAGAGAGGGTGATATACCGAAAAGAGAGAAGGATACACACAGGAGAGAAAAGAAAACACAGAGGAGAGGGGAATACAAAAAAAGAGAAAGGGGGATACACACAGGAGACAGGAGAATACACACAGGAGGGAGGGGCGTACACACGGGAGAGAAAAGGATACACACAGCAGAGAGGAGAATACACAGAGTAGAGAGGGGATACACACAGAAGAGTGGAGGATACACATAGAAGAGAGGGGGGATACACACGGAGAGAGGGGAGATACACAAAAGAGAGAAGGAGGATACATCCAAGAGAGAAGGAATACACACAGGAGAGAGGAGGATACACATAGGAGAGAGCAGGATACACACAGGAGAGAGGAAGATACACACAGGAAAATAGAATACACACACAGAAAGAGGAGAATACACACAGGAGAGAGAATGATACACACAAAATAGAGAAGAATACAGACAGAAGGATACACACAGGAGAGAGAAGGATACACACAGGAAAGAGGTGATACACACAGGAGAAAGAAAGGTACACAACAAAGAGAGAAAGATGCACACAAATGAGAGAATGATGCACACAGGAGAGAGGGGGATACACACAGGAGAGTGGTGATACACACAGAATAAATGGGGATACACACAGGAGAGAAAAGGAACCACACAGGAGAGAGGAGGATACACACAGGAGAAAGAGATACACAAATTGGAAAGAAGAATGCACACAGAAAAGCGGATACACACAGAAGAAAGAAAGATAAACACAGGAGAGGGGGGATACACACTAAGAGAGGATGATACACACATTGGAGAGGAAAATACAAAGAGGCGAGAGGGGATATACACAGGAGAAAGGGTGATAAACACAGGAGAAAGGGGGATGCACACAGGAGAAAAAGGGGTTACACACAGGAGAGAGGGGGAAAACACACAGGAGAAAGGAGGGATACACACAGGTTAAAGGAATATACACGCAGCAGAGAGAAAAATACACACAGGAGAAAAAAGAATACACACAGGAGAGGGGGATACACAAAGTAGAGAGAGGCATGCACACAGGACAGAAGGATACACACAGGAGAAAAAAAGAATACACACAATAGAGAAAATGATACACACAGAAGAGGGGGATACACACAGCAGAGTGGGGCATACACACAGGAGCGAGGAAGATACACACAGGGAAGAGGAAGATACAAAAAGAAAAGAGGGAATACACACAGGAGAGAGGGTGATTCAAACAGGAGAAAGGGGGATACACACAAGAGAGAAAGGAAATCCACCAGGAGAAAGGAAAGAAACACACAGGAGAGAGGAGGGATACACACAGGAGAAAGGAAGATACACACAACAGAGTAGAAAATACACACATGAGAGAGGAGGATGCACAAAGGAAAGAGGAGGATACACACAGGAGAGAAGAGGATACACAAATGAGACAGGAGAATACACACAGGAGAAAGAAGGATACACACAGGAGATGGGCCTACACACAGGAGTGAGGGGATACAAACAAGAGATTTGGATACACACAGAAGACAGGGTAATACACACAGGAGAGAGGGGCATACACACAGGAGAGAGAGGGATACAAACAGAAAAGTGTGGAATACACACAGGAGGGAGGGGGATACACAAAGGACAGAGAAGCATGCACACAGAAGGAGGAAAATACACACAGGAGAGAGAAAAATACACACAGGAGAGAGGAGGATACACACAGGAGGGAGGAGGATACACAGAGAAGAGAGGGGGATTCACAAAAAAAGAGGGGAAATACACAGGAGAGAGGAGGATACAAACAGATGAGAGGGATACGCACAGGATATGGGGAAGTACACACAAGAGAGAGGGGGATACACACAGGAGAGGGGGACACACACAGGAGAGAGGTGCATACACACAGGAGAGAGAAGGATACACAGAGGAGAGGGGGGATACACACAGGAAATGGGGGATACACACAGGAGAGAGTAGGATACAACAAAAGAGAGGGGTATACACACAGTGGGAGAAGGATATATACAGGAGAGAGGAGGATACACACAAAAGGGAAGATGATACAAAGAAAAGAGAGGAGGATTCACGCAGGAGAGAGGAGGATACACACAGGGGAGGAGGAAATACAAACAGGAGGAATGGGGATACACACAATAGGAGGGGGATACCCACAGGAGAGAGGAGAATACACACAAGCCATAGAAGGATACACACAGGAGAGAAAAATATACACAAAGGAGAAAAAGGGATACACACAGGAGAGAGAGAGATACAAACAGGAGAATGCAGCATACACACAGGAGGGAGGGGAATACACAGAGGAGAGCAGGGGATACACACAGGAGAGAGGAGGATACACACAGAAGAGAGGAGGACACACAAAGGAGAGAAGGAAACTCACAGTAGAGAGGGAGATACACACAGGCGAGGGGGGTACACACAGAAGTGGGGAAAATGCACAGAGAAAAAAAGGGAATACACACAAGGGAGGGGGATTCACACAATAGAAAAAAGCACACACAAAAAAGAGAGGAGAATACACACAGCAGAGAGAGGGGATACACACAGGAGAGAGGAAGATACCCACAGGACAGTGGGGCATAGACACAGGATGAAGGAAGATACAAACAGGAGAGTGTTGGTACACACAGGGGGAGAAGGATAAATACAGGAGGGAGGAAAATACACAAAAAAGGAATGAGGATACAGACAGAGGAGAGGAGGATACACGCAGGAGAGAGGAGGATACACGCAGGAGAGAGTAGGATACACACAGGAGAGAGGGTTGAGAAACACAGGAGAGGAAAATACACACAGGAAAAAGAAAGGTACACACAGGAGAGAGGGGTATACACACGAGAGAAAAGGATACAAAAAAAAGAGGGGCATACACAAAGAAGAGTGGGAAATACACCAAAAAGAGTAAAGGATACACACAGGAGAAAGGAGTATACACACAGGAGATGGTGAACCACACAGGAGAGAGGGGCATATACACTGGAGAGGGTGATACACACAGGAGGAAAGGGGATCCACACAGAAGAGATAAGAATACACACAGAAGAGAGGGATGCACACAGAATAGAAAAGGATACACATAGGAGAGAGGATGGTACACACAGAAGAAAGGAGGATACACAGAGAAGAGAGGAGGATGCACAGAGAAGAGGGTGATACACATATAAGAGAGTGACATACACACAGGGGAGACAAGAATATACAGAAAATTGGGGAAGATACACACAGGAGAGAGAAGAATACACACAGAAGAAAGGGGGATACACACAGGAGATAAGAAAATACACACTGGAGAGAGTAGGATACACACAGGAGACAAAAGGATACACACAGGAGAGAGGGGAAATACACACAGGATAGTGGAAGATACACACAGAAGAGAGGAGAATACACACAGGAGAGAGGATGATCCATACAAATAAAAAAAATATATACACACAGCAGAGATGGAAAAAAACCACAGGAGAGTGGGGGATACACACTTGTGGAGGGGGATACACACAGAAGGGATATATATACACACAGGAGAGAGGAAAATAAACATAGGAGAGAGGAGCATAAACAAAAAAGACATGGGCATACACACAGGAGAGGAAGATACAAACAGCAGAATGGGGGATACACACAGGAATGACAGGATACACAGAAAAGAGGAAGATACACACAGAAGAGAGGAGAATACACACAATAGAGAGGGAGATACACAGGGTAGAGAGGACGTAAACACACAGAAGAGAAGAAGATACACACAGAAGAGAGGAAGATACACACAGGAGAAAGGAGGATACACACAGGGGAGAGATGGATACACACAGGAGAGAGGAGGATACACACAAAAGAGAAAATAAATACAAACAGGAGAGAGAAGGATACACATAGGTGAAAGGAGGATACACACAGGAAAAAGGGAGATACAGACAAAAGAGGGGGATACACACAGGAGGAATGGGGATACACACAGGAGGAGGGGGTTACACACAGGAGAGAGGAGGATCCACACAAGAGAGAGGAGAATACACACAAAAGAGAGGGGGATACACACAGGGCGAGGGGAATACACACAGGAGAGTGGAGGATACAAACAGCAGGCAGGAGGATACGCACAGGAGAGAGAGGAATACACACATGAGAGAGGAGGATATACAAAGAAGAGGGGAAAAACACAGTAAAGAGGGGGATATACACAGGCTCGAGGGATACACACAGAAGTGGGGGAGATGCACACAAGACAAAGGGGGATCCACAGAGGAGAGGGTGATACAAAATGAAAAGAGGAGCCTACACACAGGAGAGAGGAGGATCCACACAGGAGAGAAGGGGGATACACACAGGAGAAAGGGGGATACACACAGGAAAGTGGGGCATACACACAGGGTGGAGGAAGATACACAAAAAAGAGAGGGGGATACACACAGGGGGAGGATAAATACAGGAGAGAGGAGGGTACACATAAAAGAGAGAAGGATACAGACAGAAGAGAGGATGATAAACGCAGGAAAGAGGAGGATACACACAGGAGCGAGGAGGATACACAGAGGAGAGAGAAGGATACACGCAGGAGAGGGAAGGATACACACAGGAGAGTAAGGGGATACACTCAGGATAGAGCAAGACACACAGAAGAGAAAAGTATAAACACAGGAGAGAGGGAAATACACACAGGAGAGAGGAGAATGCACACAGGAGAGAGGAGAACACACACAGCAGAGAGGAGAATACACACATGAGAGAGTAGGATACACAAAGGAGAGGGAGAAAACACAGTAGAGAGGGGGATATACAAAGGCGAGAGGTATACACACAGAAGTGGGGGGATGCACACAGGAGAAAGGGGGATCTACAGAGGAGAGGGGGATACACAATGAAAAGAGGAGCATACACACTGGAGAGAGGAGGATACACACAGGAGAGAAAAAGGATACACACAGGAGAAAGGGGGATACACACAGGAGAGTGGGGCGTACACACAGTATGGAGGGGGATACACACAGTGGGAGAAAGATAAATACAGGAGGGAGGAGGGTACACAAAAACGAGGAGGATACAGACAGAAGAGAGGACGATAAACGAAGGAAAGAGGAGGATACACACAGGAGCGAGGAGGATAAACAGAAGAGAGAGAGGGATACACGCAAAAAAGAGAAGGATACACACAGGAGAGTGGAGGTTACACACAGGATAGGGCGATACACACAGAAGAGAGGAGAATAAACACAGGAGAGAGGAGGATACTCACAGGAGAGAGGGGGATACACACAAAAGAGTGGAGTATGCACACAGGAGAGAAAAGGATACACACAGGAGAAAGGGGGATACACAAAGTAGAGAGGAGATACACACAGGAGAAAGGAGGATACACACAGAAGAGAGGGGGATACACACAGGAGAAAAGAGGATACACAAGGGAGAAAGGGATACACACAGGAGAGAGGGGGATACATCGAAAAAAGTAAGGAATACACACTGGAGAGAAAAGGATACACACAGGAGATGGGAATACACAGGAGAGGGGCATACACACAGGAGAGGGTGATACACACATTAGAAAGGGGGATACATACAGGAAAGAGGAGAATACACACAGGAGAGAAGGATATACACAGGAGAGAAAGGCATACACACAGGAGAAAGGAGAATACAAACAGCAGAGATTAGGATTCATACAGGAGAGAGGGGATAAACACAGGAGAAAGAACACACACAGCAGAAAGGGGGGATACACACAGGAGAGAGAGTGGATACACAAAAGAGAAAGGGGTATACACAGAGGAATGAGGAGAGATACACACAGGAGAGAGGAGAATACACACAGGAGATAAAAGCATACACACAGCAGAGGGATAGATACACACAAGAGAGAAGGATAAACACAATAGAGAGGAAGATACACACAAGATACAAGAGGATACACACAAAATAGAAAATGATACACACAGAAGACAGAAGGATACACACAGAAGAGAGGGGGATAAACACAGGAGAGGGGAATACACACAGGAGAGATAATAGATACACACAGGAGACAGGGATACACAAAGAAGGGAGTTGGATACACACAAGAGAGTGGGGGATACACACAGGAGAGAGGGAAATACACACAAGAGAGATAGTCATACCCACAGAAGAGAGAAGAATACACAAAGGAGAGAGGGGAATACACACAGAATAAAAGGGGATACAAAGAGGAGAGTGTGGCATACACACAGAAGAAAGGGGGATACAGACAGGAGAAAGGAGGATACACACAAAATAGTAAATGATACACACAGGAGACAAAAAAATACACACAGGAGAGAGGGGAATACACACAGAAATAAGGGGGATACAAACAGGAGAGTGCAGCATACACACAGAAGGGAGAGGGATACACACAGGAGAGAGGAGGATACACACAGGAGAGAGGGGGCTACACAAAGGAGAGAAAAGGATACACGAAGAAGAGGGGGAAACACACAAGAGAGGGGGAATACACACAGAAGAGAGGAGGATACACACAGAAGAGAGGAGGATATACAAAGGAGAGAGGAGGATACACACAGAAGACAGAAGAATACACACAAGAGAGGGGGATATACACAGGATAGAAAAGGTTACACATAGGAGAGAGGAGGATATACACAGGAGAGAGGATGATACACACAAAAGAGAGAAGAATACACGCAAGAGATGGGATATACACACAAGATAGAAAAGAGTACACATAGGAGAAAAGAGGATACACACACGAGAGAGGAGAATACAAAAAGAAGAGGGAGAAACACACAAGAGAGAGGGGGATACACACAGGCGAGTGGAATAAACACTGGAGATGGTGGGATAAACACAAAAGAGAGGAGGATACACAAAGGAGAGGAGGATACACACAGGATAGAGGAGACTACACACTGCAGAGAGGAAGATACACAAAGAAGAGAAAAAAACACAAGAGAGAGGGGGATACACACAGTTGAGGGGGATAAACACTAAAGACGGTGAAATAAACACAGGAGAGAGGTGGATACACAAAGGAGAGGGGGATACACACAGAAGAGAGGGGTATACACACAAAATAGACGAGGATACACACAGGAGAGAGGGAAGATACACACAGAAGAGAGGGGGATACACACAGGAAAGTGGGGCATAAACACAGAAGGGAAGGGGATATACATAGCAGAGAGGGGGATACACACTGTGGAAGAAGAATAAATATAGAAGAGAGGAGGATACACACAGGAGAGAGGAGGATAAACACAGAAAAGAGAAGAATAAACACAAGAAAGGGAGATAAACACAGTATAAAAAAGGATACACACAGGAGAGTAGAGGATACACACAGGAGAGAGGAGGATACACAGAGCAGAAATGAGGATACACACAGGAGAGGAAGATACACACAGAAGAGAAGGGAATACACACAGGAGAGAGAAAAATACACACAAGATTAGGGAAGATGCACACAAGAGAGAGGGAATACACACAGGAGTGAGGGTGGATACACACAAGAGTTAAGAAAATACACACAAGAGAGAGAAGGATACACACAAGAGACAGGAGGATACACAGAGGAGAGAGAAGAATACACACAGGAGAGAGAAAGATACACACAGGAGAAAAGACTATACACACAAAAGAGAGAATGATCCACACAAATGAAAGAAGGATACACACAGCAGAGCGGAAAATACACACAGGAGAGAGGGGGAAACACACAGGAGAGTGGGGGATACACACAGGTGGAGGGGCATACACACAGGAGAGAGAAGATACACAGAGGAGAGAGGAGGATACACATAGAAGAGAAGAGCATACACAAAAGACAGGGGCATATACACAGGAGAGGGGAAACACACCGGTGAAAGGGGGATACACACAGAAAAGAAAAGGATAAACACAAAAGAGAAAGATACACACAGGAGGGTGAGGCATACACACAGGAGAGAGGAGGATACACAGAGGATAGAAAAAAATACACACAATAGAGAGCGAAATACACACAGGAGAGAGGGGGTATACACACAGGAGAGAAGAAGATACACACAGAAGAGAGGAAGACACACACAGGAGATAGGAGGATACACAGAGTGGAGAGAAGGATAGACATAGCAGAGAGGAGGATACACACAGGAAAGAAAATAATACAAAGAGAATAGAGGAGGATACACACAAGTGAAAGGAGGATACACACAAGAGAGAGGAGGATACACACAGGAGAGAGGGGGATACACCCAAAATAAATGGGGATACACACAGGGGGAAAAGGATACACACAGGAGAGAGGAGGATACACACAAGAGAGAAGAGGGAACACTCAGGAGAGAGGAAAATACAAACAGGAGAGTGCGACATACACACAGGATGGAGGAAAATACACACTGGAGAGAGGGGGATACACACAGGGGAAAGAAATGCACACAGGAGAGAGAAGCATACAAACAGCAGAGAGGAGAATACGCACAAAAAAGAGGAGGATTCACCCAGGAGAAAGGAGAATACACACAGAAGAGAAGGGGAAACACACAAGAGAGTGGGGGATGCACACATGCGGAGGGGGATACACATAGGAGGGAGGAAGATACACACAGTACAGACGAAGATACACATAGGAGAGAGGAGCATACACAATAGAGACAGGGAGAAACACACAAGAGAGGGAGATACACACAGTTGAAAAGGAGATACACAAAGGAAAGGAAAGAATACACACAAAAGAGAAGGATACACACAGGAGGGTGAAGGAATACACACAGGAGAGAGGAGGATACACAGAGGATAGAGGATAATACACACAATAGAGAGGGGGATACACACAGGAGAGAGGGGTATACACATAGGAGAGAAGAAGATACACACAGAAGAAAGAAAGATACAAACAGGAGAGAGGAGAATACACACCCGGGAGAGAAGGATGGACACAGCAGAGAGTAGGATACACACAGGAGAGAAAATAAATACAAACAGGAGAGAGAAGAATACACACATGTGAAAGGAGGATACACACAAGAGAGAGATGGATACACAAAGGAGAGACGGAGATACACCCAGGAGAAATGGGGATACACACAGGGGTAAAGGGATACACAGGAGAGAGGAAGATACACAGAAGAGAGAAGAGGATACACACAGAAGAGAGGAGGATACACCCAGAAGAGGGGGGAAACACACAGGAGAGAGGGAGATACAAACAGGAGAGTGTGACATACACACAGGATAGAGGGAAATACACACAGAAGAGAGGAGAATACACACAGGGGGAGGGAGATACACACAGGACAGAGGAGGATACAAACTGCAGAGAGGAGGATACACAAAAAGAGAGGAGGATACACCCAGAAGAAAGGAGAATACACAAAGGAGAGGGGGAAACACACAGCAGAGAGGGGGATACACACAGGTGAGGTGAATACACACAGAAGTGGGTAAGATGCACACAGGAGAAAGGGGGATCCACGCAGGAGAGTGGGATACACACAGAACAGAGGGGGAAACACACAGGAGAAAAGAGGATACACACAAGAGAGACGGGGGATACACACAGAAGAAAGGGGGAAACACACAGGAGAGAGGGAGATACAAACAGGAGAGTGTGACATACACACAGGATAGCGGGAAATACACACAGAAGAGAGGAGAATACACACAGGGTGAGGCAGATACACACAGGACAGAGGAGGATACAAACTGCAGAGAGGAGGATACACAAAATGAGAGGAGGATACACCCAGGAGAAAGGAGAATACACAAAGGAGAGGAGGAAACACACAGCAGAGAGGGGGATACACACAGGTGAGGTGGATACACACGGAAGTGGGGAAGATGCACACAGGAGAAAGGGGGATCCACGCAGGACAGTGGGATACACACAGAACAGAAGGGGATACACACAGGAGAAAAGAGGATACACACAAGAGAGAGGGGGTATACACACAGAAGAAATGCAGATACACACAAGAGAGTGGGGCATACACACAGGATAGAGTGGCATACACACAGGGGGAGAAGGATAAATACAGGTGGGAGGAGGCTACACAAAAAGAGAGGAGAATACAGACAGAAGAGAGGAGGATACACACAGGAGAGAGGAGGATACACGCAGGAGAGAGGAGGATACACACAGGAGAGTAGGGGGATACACACAGGAGAGGTGGATACACACAGAAAAGAAGAGGATACACAAAAAAGAGAAGGATGCACACAGAAGAGAGGGAGTACACACAAAAGAGAGGAGGATGCACACAGGAGAGAGGGGGATACACACAGGAGAGAGGGGGATACACACAGAAGAGGTGTGATACGAACAAAAGAAAGGATACACACAGGAGAGGGAAGAATACACACAAAAAAGATAAGGATACATAAAGAAGATGGAGATACACACAGGACGGGGTAAATACACGGAAAGAAGAAAAGGATACAAAGGAGAGAGGAGAATACACACAGGAGATGGGGATACACACAAGAGAGAGGGGCATACACACAAGGAGAGGGTGATACACACAGGAGAAAGGGGGATACACATAGGTGAGAGAAGAATACACACAGAAGAGGGGGATACACACAAGAGAGAGAGGGGCATACACACAGGAGAGAGGAGGATAGACACAGCAGAGAGGAGGATACACAAAGGACAGAGGGGATACACAAAAAAGAGAGGGAGATATACACAGAAGAAAGGGTGATACACACAGGAAAGGGGGGATACACAGAGGGATGAGAAAAGATACACACAGGAGAGAGGATCATACACACAGGAGAGAGGAGGATACACAGAGGAGAGAGAAAGATACACACAAAAGAGAGGAAGATGCACAGGAGAGAGGAAGATACACACAGGAGAGAGGATACACACAAAGGAGAAAAGGATACACAGAGGAGACAGAAGGATACAGAAAGGAGAAAGAGGCATACACACAGAAAATGGGATACACACAGGAGAAAGGGGGATACAGAAAAGAGATAAAAGTATACACACAGGAGAGGGGGATACACACAGGTGAGAAAGGCATACACACAGCAGAGAGGAAGATACACACAGGAGAGAGGGGGATACACACAGGAACAAGGAAGATACAAACAGGAGAGTTCAGCATACACACAGAAGGGAGGGGGATACACACAGGAGAGAGGAAGATACACACAGGGAAAGGGGGATACACACAGGAGAGAGGAGGATACACAAGGAGAGAGGAGGCTACACAGAGAAGAAAGGAGGATACACAAATAAGAGGCGGAAACACACAAAAGAGAGGGAGATACACACAGGTGAGAGGGATATGCCCAGGAGACGGGGAGATATACACAGGAGATAGGGGGATACACCCAAAAGGGAGTGGCATACACACAGAATAATGTAGGATAAACACAGGAGAGAGGGGGAATACACACAAAAGGGAGTGGGGATACACACAGGAGAGAGGGGGATACAAATAGGGGATTGAGGCATACAAACAAGTGGGAAGAAGATACACACAGGAGATTAAGGCATACACACATGAGAGGGTGGGATACACACAGGGAAAGAAGGATAAATACAGGAGAGAGGAACATACAAACAAAAGAGTGGAAGATACAGACAGAAGAGAGGAGGATACACGCAGGATAGAGGACGATACACACAGGAGAGAGAAGGGATACACACAGGAGAGGGGAATACACACTGGAGAGAGGAGGATACACACAGAAGAAGAAAGGATACACACAGGAGAGTGAAAGATACACACAAAAGAGAGAAAAATACACACAAAAGAGAGTGGGATACACACAGAAGAGGGGGGATACCCACAGAAGAGTGGAGATACACACAGGAGAGAGGAGGATACACAAAGGAGAGGGGGATACACACAGGAAAGAGGGGGATACAAAGAAAAAAAGGAGGATACACACAGGAAAGAGGAGAATAAACAGAGTAGAGAAGGATATACACAGGAGAGAGGGGCATACACACAGGAAAGGGGGATACACACAGGAGAAAGGGGGATAGACACAGGAGAGGAAAGAACACACAATGGAGAGAAGGATACACACATGAGAACAGGGCGTACACACAGAAGAGAGGAGGATTCAAAAGGCAGAGAGGAGAATACACACTGGAGAGAGGGGATACACACAAGAGAGAGGGGGATACACACAGGAGAGAGGTGGATAAACACAAGAAAGAGCGGGGATACACACAGGAGTGTGGGGGCTTACACACACGAGAGGGAAGGGATACACACAAGAGAGACGAGGATACACACAGAAGAGAGGAGGATACACACAGTAGAGAAAAAGATACACACAGAAGAGAAGGATACACACAGGAGAGAGGAGTTTACACAAAATAGCAAAATACACTTAGGAGACAGAAGAATACACACAGGAGAGAGGGGGATATACATAAGAGAGGGGTGATATACACAGGAGGGAGGAGGGTACATACAGGAGAGAGGGGCATACACACAGGAAAAATGGATAAACACAGGATAAAGGGGGATACACACATGAAAGAGGATACACACATTTAAGGGGGATACACAAAGAAAAAAGGGCATGCACACAGGAGAGAGGGGGATACACACAGGAGAGAGGAGGATGCAAACAGGAGAGAGGTGATACACACAGGAGAAAGAAGGTATACAGAGGATCCTTCACAGCCTCACTGAATATTACACACTTGTGATATAGTCTGGAGTCTATTTTTTATGGCCACTCATTCAAAGAATCACTAAATAATGCACACCTGCTGAATAGTCAGATGTCTCTTTCCTATGGTCACTCGTTAAGAGCCTCACTAAGAAAACACACCTGAAGAAATAGTCAGGATTTACCTTTATCCCCTCATTCACATTTTCACTAAATAAGGCACAAATGTGAAATAGTCAGGAGACTTTTTTATGTGACCTCTAATTCGGATTTTCACTGAATAATTTGTTGTATCAGGAGTCTATATCACGTAGACACATATTCAGAGCCTCAGTGAATAAGACAGGCCCCAGATATAGTAAGGAATCTAATTAATATGGCAACATCTTCTGAGCCTCACTGTATAATACACACCTGGAGAATAATTTGGAGTCTATTTTCAATGGACATTCATTCAGAGCCTCGGTAAAAAATGTACACCTGAGGAGTTGCCTGGAGTCTATTTTATTAAGACACACATTCATAGCCTCAGTGGATAATATGCACGTGTGGATTAGTCAGGATTCCATTTTATATGGCCACTGACTCATAACCTCAATGAAAAATGCACAAGTGTAAAGTACTCAGCAGTCTATTTCATATAAACACTCATTCAGAGATTCAGTGAATAATAAAAATATTTAAGATAGACAACATCCTGTTTCATATGGTCACACAAAATAAGACTCACTAAATAATACACACCTGGAGTATCATTTGGAGTCTATTTTCAATTGACATTCATTCAGAGCCTCGGTAAATAATGAACACCTGTGGAGTAGCCAGGAGTCTATTTCATTTGGACACTCATTCATAGCTTCATTAGATAATATGCACGTGTGTATTAGTCAGGATTTCATTTTATATGGCCACTTACTTGTAAACTCAGTGATAAATGCACAAATGTAAAGTGTTCAGTGACTATTTAATATAGAAACTCATTCAGAGATTCATTTAATAATAAAAATATTTAAGGTAGACAGCATCCTGTTTTTTATGGTTACACAAAAAGAGCCTCATTAAATAATATGCACGTGTGGATTATTCAGGATTTCATTTTATATGGCCACTGACTCTTAACCTCAGTGACAAATGCACAAATGTAAAGTACTCAGCAGTCTATTTTATATAGACACCAATTTAGAGATTCACTGAATAATACAAATATTTGAGAAAGATAGCATCCTGTTTCATATGGTTAAACAAAAAGAGCCTCACTGAGTAATGCACACCAGGGGAAGTGTTAGGAGTCTACTTTATATAGCCTTTAATTTACAGAATCAGGAAATATTGCACACGTGTGGAATAGACACAAGTCTATTTTATATGTCCGAAAAATCAAAGCCTTTTCGACTACTGCACATGTGGGGAATAATCACTTGTCTGTTTCATATGGTGTTTCGTTTGGTGAATCAAAAACTTATGCACACCTGTGGAGTAAAATGGGTTCTCTTTCATAAGGCCACTCTTTAAGTGTTTTATTGAATAATATGTATATCTGAAAAGTAAGGAATCTCTTTCACATGGCCACTCGTTCAGGGCCTCTGTGAAGAATACTCCCCTCAAAAATAGTCAAGTGTCTACGTTAAATGGCTACACATTCAGAGACTCTGTAGGTAATGAACACCTGGGCAATACACCTGAGTCTCTTTTTTATGCAAACTTAGTCAGAGTCTCATTCAATAATACACTGCTGGGGAAGAGTTAAGAGTCTACTTCATGTAGCCACCCATTTAGACCCTCAGTGAATAATGCACACCAGGGTAATAATCGAGGATTTTTTATATGGCCACTCATTTTGTGTCTCACGGAGTGATATACACCTGAAGAATACTCAGGATTCTATTTGATAGAAGCACTCATTTAGAAACTTATTGAATAATTCACAATGGAGCAATAGTCAGGTGTCTATTTTATTTGGTTTATCACTCAAAGTTTAAGTGAATAATAAACTTCTATGGAGTAATCAGGACGCTGTTTAAGATAGCCACGAATTAAGTGCCTTGCTGTATGATACACACCTGGGTAATAGCCTGGCAGCTATTTCACATGAACTATAATTTTGTGTATCGTTGAGTAATACACACGTGGGGCAGTGTCAGGACTCTATTTGGTATGGACACTAAAACAGAACCTGTTTGATTACATGCACATATGTATAATGATGAAGAGTCTATGTCATACAGTTACTCATTAAGAAAAATACTGAATAATGCACATGTAAAGTAATTAGAAATCTGATTCTTATGGATCCTCTTTAACAGCCTCACTGAATATTACACACTTGTGATAAAGTGTGGAGTCTATTTTTTATGGCCACCGATTCAGAGAAATCACTAAATAATGCACACCTGCGGAATAGTCAGAAGTCTCCTTTCTATGGCCACTCGTTAAGAGCCTCACTAAGTGTACACACCTGGGGAAATAGGATTTACCATTATCCCCTCATTCAGAGTCTCACTAAATAATGCACACCTGTGGAATAGTCAGGAGACTTTTTCATGTGGCCTCTAATTCGGAGTGTCACTGAATAATATGATGTATTCAGGAGTCTATTTCATGTAAACACATATTCAGAGCCACAATAAATAAAAAAGGCCCTTTATGTTGTAAGGAATCTAATTAATATGGAAACACCTTCTGAGACTCACTGAATAATAAACACCTGGAGAATAATTTGGAGTCAATTTTCGAGGGACATTCATTCAGAGCCTTGGTAAATAATGTACATCTGTGGAGTAGCCAGGAGTCTATTTTATTAGGACAATCATTCATAGCCTCAGTGGATAATATGCACGTGTGTATTAGTCCGGATTCCAATTTATATGGCCACTGACTCATAACCTCAGTGAAAAATGCACAAATGTAAAGTACTCTGCAGTCTATTTCATATAGACACTCATTCAGTGATTCACTAAATAATACAAATATTTAATATGACAGCATCCTGTTTCATATGGTCACACAAAATGAGCCTCACTGAGTAAGGTACACCTACGGAAGTGTTAGGAGTCTACTTTATAGAGCCTCTCATTTACAGCATCAGGGAATAATGCACACGTGTGGAATAGACACTAGACTATTTTATATGGCCACAAAATCAAAGCCTGAGTGAGGAATACACAACTTTGGAATAGTACCTTCTCTATTTTACATGCCCAAATATTTAGAGTCAGCGTCAATAATAAACACCTGTGGACAAGTCAGAAAACAATTTCACATGGCCAAAGTTTCGAGCCTCAGTGAATAATGCATACCTGGAAAATACTCAGGACGCTATTAAATGTGGCATCAATTTCAGAGCTTCCTTGAATAAGAATCACCTCTATTGTAGTCATAATTCTATTTCCTATAGCCACATATACAGAGCCTAACTGAATAACATACACCATAGGAATAAATAAATTCTATTTCGTATAGCCCTTCATTTAGTGCCGAATGTAAAAACACACGCCTGAGGAGCCTTCAGGAGGGTCTATTTTATGGCCACTCATTCAGAGCTTCACGGAATAATACAGACCTATGAAAACGTCAGGAGTCTATTTCACACCGCCACTTATTCAGAAACTCAGTGAGGAATCATATATATATGGAAAATACTCAGGATTATATTATATGTAGGCACTTATTCAGAGACTCACTGAATAATGCACAGCTAAGGAATAGTTTGGACACTATTTGATATGACCCTTCACCCAAGGACTCAGTGAAAAATGCAGAACTGAAAAATAGTCAAGAGGATAGAGTCAATGGTTTATGTTATGTGGTCACTCGTTTAGTATCTCACTGAAGAATACACAGCTTGAAAAAAGAATATGAAGAGACACTTTACAAAAGAAGACATACATGAGGCCAACAAACATATGAAAAAGTGCTCATCATCATTGGTCATTAGAGAGATGCAAATCAAAACCACATTGAGATATCATCTCACACCAGTTAGAATGGCGATCATTAAAAAATCTGGAGACAGCAGATGCTGGAGAGGATGTGGAGAAATAGGAACACTCTTACACTGTTGGTGGGAGTGTAAATTAGTTCAACCATTGTGAAAGACAGTGTGGCGATTCCTCAGGGACCTAGAAATAGAAATTCCATTTGACCCAGCAATCCCATTACTGGGTATCTATCCAAAGGACTATAAATCATTCTACTATAAGGACACATGCACACGAATGTTCATTGCAGCACTGTTTACAATAGCAAGGACCTGGAACCAATCCAAATGCCCAACGATGATAGACAGGCCTGGGAATATGTGGCACATATACACCATGGAATATTATGCAGCAATCAAAAATGATGAGTTTGTGTCCTTTGTAAGGACATGGATGAATCTGGAGAACATCATCCTCAGCAAACTGACAGAACAGAAAATGAAATACTGCATATACTCACTCATAGGTGGGTGAGAAAAATGAGAACACATGGACACAGAGAGGCGGTCTACTATACACTGGGGACTGTTGGGGGGAATGGGGGAGGGACAGCAGGGGCGGCTGGGGGGTATGGCCTGGGGATGAATACCAAGTGTGTGTGAAGGGGAGGAAGGCAGCAAAGCACACTGCCATGTGTGTACCTATACAACTATCTTGCACGTTCTGCACATGTACCCCCAAACCTACAATGCAATAAAAATTAAAAAAAAAAAAGAAAATAGTGAGTGTCCAAATCATATGGACACTCAATCACAGCATTTCCAAATAATGCACAATGGGGCAATAGTAAGGAGTCTATTTCATATGTCCTGTCATTCAGAGCTTCAGTGCATAATAAACAGCTGTGGAGTAGTCAGGACCCTATTTAAGATAGCCCCAAATTAAGCATCTCATTGATTGATACACACCAGTGTCAGAGTCAGAAAACTCTTTGACATAGAATCTCATACAGAACTTTTTCAATACTGCACATGTGGGGAATAATCTCTTTTATGTTTCATATCGTGATTAGTTTGGAGAATCAGAAAATATCGCACACCTGTTGAGTAAAATGGGTTCTATTTCATAAAGCCATTCTTTCAGTGTTTTAGTGAATAATATGCATATCTGATAAGTCAGGAATCTCTTTCACAATGCCACTCGTTCAGGGCCTCTGTGAAAAATACTATCCTCAAAAATAGTCAAGGGTCTACTTCAAATGACTACAAATTCAAAGTCTCCATATGCAGTGAACACCTGGGCAATACACCTGAGTCTCTTTTTTATGCCCACTTAGTCAGAGACTCATTCAATAATACACAACAATGGAAGACTTAAGTGTCTACTTTATGTAGCCCCTCATTTAGAGCCTCAGTGAATAATGCACACCAGGGTAATTGTCAAGCATTTTTTAAATGGCCACTAATTTTGTGCCTCACTGAGTGATATACACCTGTAGAATCCTAAGGATTCTATTTGGTACTACCACACATTTAGCACCTTATTGCATAACTCACAATGGAGCAATAGTCAGGTGTCTATATTATATGGTCTATCACTCAAAGATTCAATGAATAATGAACTTCTATGGAGTAATCAGGACGCTGTTTAAGATAGCCGTGAATTAAGTGTTTTCCTGAATAATACACACTTGGGTAATAGCCTTGCGTCTATTTCGAATGAACTCTAATTTTGTGGATCGTTGAGTAGTAAACATCTGGGGCAGTGTCAGGAGTCTGTTTTGTATGGACACTCAAGCAGATCCTGTTTGATTAATGCACACATGTAAAATAATGAGGAGTCTATGTCATACGGCTACTCATTCAGATAAACAGTGAATAATGCACATGTAAAACAACTAGAAGTCTGATTCTTATGGAACATCTTTCACAGCTTCACTGAATACTACAAACTTGTGATATAGTCTAAAGTCTATTTTTTATGGCCACCCATTCAGAGAATCACTAAATAATGCAGAATAGTCAGAAGTCTCTTTCCTATGGCCACTCGTTAAGAGCCTCACTAAGTGTACACACCTGGGGAAATAGGATTTACCATTATAACCTCATTCAGAGTCTCACTAAATAATGCACACCTGTGGAATAGTCAGGAGACTTATTCATGTGGCCTCTAATTCGGAGTGTCACTGAATAATGTGATGCAGTCAGGAGTCTATTTCATGTAGATACATATTCAGAGCCACAGTGAATAAAAAAGGCCCTTTATGTAAGGAATCAAATTAATATGGCCACATCTTCTGAGCCTCACTGAATAATACACACCTGGAGAATAATTTGGAGTCTATTTTCGATGGGCATTCATTCAGAGCCTTGGTAAATAATGTACACCTGTGGAGCAGCCAGGAGTCTGTTTTATTAGGACACTCATTCATAGCCACAGTGGATAATATGCTCGTGTGGATTAGTCCTGATTCCAAATTATATGGCCACTGACTCATAACCTCAGTGAAAAATGCACAAATATAAAGTACTCAGCAGTCTATTCCATAAAAACACTCATTCAGAGATTCACTAAATAATACAAATATTTAATGTAGAAGCATCCTGCTTCATATGGTCACACAAAAGGAGCCTCATTGAGTAAGGCACAACTAGGGAAGTGTTAGGAGTCTACTTTATATAGCTTCTCTTTATCACCTCAGGGAATAATACACAAGTGTGGAGTAGACACTACAATATTTGATATGGCCACAAAATCAAAGCCTGAGTGAGGAATACACAACTTTAGAATAGTACCTTCTCTATTTTACATGCCCAATTATTTGGAGTCTGAGTCAATAATACATGCCTGTGGACAAGTCAGAAAACAATTTCATATGGCCAAAGTTTCAGAGCCTCAGTGAATAATACATACCTGGGAAATACTCAGGACGCTATTACATGTGGCATCAATTTCAGAGCTTCCTTGAATAAGAAACACCTTTATTGTAGTCAGAATGCTATTTCCTATAGCCACATATTCAGAGCCTAACTGAGGAACATACACCTTGGGAAAAGTTAAAATTCTGTTTTGTATAGCGACTCATTTAGAGCCGAATGTAAAAACGTAGGACTGAGAAGCATTCAGGAGGCTCTATTTTATGGCCACTCATTCAGAGCTTCACAGAATAATACAGACCTATGAAAACGTGAGGAGTGTATTTCCCACGGCCACTTATTCAGAAACTCAGTGAGTAATCATATACATCTGGAAAATACTCAGGATTATATTATATATAGCCACTTATTCAGAGACTCACTGAATAATACACAGCTAAGGAATAGTCTGAAGACTATTTGATATCACCTTTCACACAGGGACTCAGTGGACAATGCAGAACTGAAAAATAGTCAAGAGGATAGAGTCAGGGGTTTATGTTATGTGGTCACTCGTTGAGAATCTCACTGAAGAATACACACCTTGGGAATAGTCAGTGACCAAGTCATATGGACACTCAATCACAGCATTACTGAATAATGCACAATGGGGTAATAGTAAGGAGTCTATTTTATATGGCCTGTCATTCAGAGCTTCAGTGCACAACAAACAGCTGTGGAGTAGTCAGCACCCTATTTAAGGTAGCCCCAAATTAAGCAGTTCCGTGTATGATACACACATGTGTCAGAGTCAGGAGATTCTTTGACATAGACACTCATACTGAAACTTTTTGAATACTGTACATGTGAAGAATAATCACTAGTCTGTTTCATATGGTGATAAGTTTGGAGACTCAAAAAATAACGCACACCTGTTGAGTAAAATGGGTTCTATTTCATAAGGTCACTCTTTCAGTGTTTTAGTGAATAATATGTATATCTGTTACGTCAGGAATCTCTTTCACATGGCCACTCGTTCAGGGCCTCACTGAAGAATATTCCCCTCAAAAATATTCAAGGGTCTACTTCAAATGGCTACACATTCAGTTTCTGTACTCAGTGAACACTTGGGCAATACACGTGAGTCTTTTTTTTATGCCCAATTAGTCAGAGACTCATTCAATAATACACAAGAAAGGAAGATTTAATAGTCTACTTCATGTAGCAACTCATTTAGAGCCTCAGAGAGTAATGCACACCAGGGTAATAGTGGAGCATTTTTTATATGGCCACTCATTTTGTGTCTCACGGAGTGATATACACCTGAAGAATCCTCAGGATTCTATTTGATATGACCACTCCTTTAGAACCTTATTGAATAATTCACAATGGAGCAATAGTCAGGTGTCTATTTTATATGGTGTACCACTCAAAGTTTCAGTGAATAATAAACTTCTATAGAGTAATCAGGAGGCTGTTTAAGATAGCCACGAATTAAGTGCCTTCCTGAATGATACACATCTGGGTAATAGACTGGCGTCTATTTCATATGCATTCTAGTTTTTGTGTATCATTGCGTAATACAATCCTGGGGCAGTGTCAGCAGTTTATTTGGTATGAACACTCGAACAGAGCCTGTGTGATTAATGCACACATGGATAACAATGAGGAATCTATGTCATATGGCTACTCATTCAGACAAACTGTGAATAATGCACATGTGGAGTAACTAGACGTCTGTTTCATAGGGCCCCTCTTTCACAGCCTCACTGAATATTACACACTTGTGATATAGTCTAAAGTATATTTTCTATGGCCACTCATTCAGAGAATCACTAAATAATGCACACCTGTGTAATAGTCAGAAGTCTCTTTCCTATGGCCACACGTTAAGAGCCTCGCTAAGTGTACACACCTGGAGAAATAGTCAGAATTAACCTTTATCCCCTCATGCAGAGTCTCATTAAATAATCCACACCTGTGGAATTGTCAGGAGATTTTTCATGTGGCCTCTAATTCGGAGTGTCACTGAATAATGTGGTGTAGTCAGGAGTCTATTTCATGTAGACACATATTCAGAGCTTCAGTGAATAAGACAGACACTTGATATAGTAAGGAATCTAATTGATATGGAAATATATTCTGAGCCTCACTGAATAATACACACCTGCGGAATAATTTGGAGTATATTTACGATGGACATGCATTCAGAACCTCGGAAAATGATGTACATTTTGGGGTAGCCAGAAGTCTATTTTATTAGAACACACATACATAGCCTCAGTGGATAATATGCACGTGTGGATTAGTCAGGATTCCAATTTTTATGGCCACTGACTCGTACCCTCTGTGAAAAATGCAAAAATGTAAAATACTTAGCAGTCAATTTCGTATAGACACTCATTCAGAGATTCACTGAATAATAGAAATATTTATGATGAACAGTATCCTGTTTCATACGGTTAAACAAATAGAGCCTCAGTGAGTAATGCATACCACGGAAAATGGTAGGAGTCTGCTTTATATAGCCTTTAACTTACAAAATCAGAAAATAATGCACACGTGTGGAATAGACACTAGTCTATTTTATATGGTCAAAAAATCAAAGCCTTGTCGAATACTGCACATGTGGGGAATAATCACTTCTCTGTTTCATATGGTGTTTTTTCTTTAATTTTTAATGCATTATACATTTGGGGGTACATGTGCAGAACGTGCAAGATAGTTGCATAGGTACACATATGGCAGTGTGCTTTGCTGCCTTCCTCCCCTTCACCCACACTTGGTAGTCATCCCCAGGTCATCCCCCCAGCCCCCCCTGCTTTCCCTCCCCCTTTCCCCCCAACAGTCCCCAGTGTATAGTAGACCACCTCTCTGTGTCCATGTGTTCTCATTTTTCTCACCAACCTATGAGTGAGTATATGCGGTATTTCTTTTTCTGTTCTTGTGTCAGTTTGCTGAGAATGATGTTCTCCAGATTCATCCATGTCCCTACAAAGGACACAAACTCATCATTTTTGATTGCTGCATAATATTCCATGGTGTATATGTGCCACATTTTCCCAGTCCAGTCTATCATCGTTGGGCATTTGGGTTGGTTCCAGGTCCTTGCTATTGTAAACAGTGCTGCAATGAACATTCGTGTGCATGTGTCCTTATAGTAGAACGATTTATAGTCCTTTGGATAGATACCCAGTAATGGGATTGCTGGGTCAAATGGAATTTCTATTTCTAGGTCCCTGAGGAATCGCCACACTGTCTTCCACAATGGTTGAACTAATTTACACTCCCACCAACAGTGTAAGAGTGTTCCTATTTCTCCACATCCTCTCCAGCATCTGCTGTCTCCAGATTTTTTAATGATCGCCATTCTAACTGGTGTGAGATGATATCACAATGTGGTTTTGATTTGCATCTCTCTAATGACCAATGATGATGAGCACTTTTTCATATGTTTGTTGGCCTCATGTATGTCTTCTTTTGTAAAGTTTCTGTTCATATCCTTTGCCCATTTTTGAATGGGCTTGTTTGTTTTTTTCCTGTAAATCTGTTTGAGTTCTTTGTAAATTCTGGATATCAGACCTTTGTCAGATGTGTAAACTGCAAAGATTTTTTCCCATTCTGATGGTTGCCTATTCACTCTAGTGACTGTCTCTTTTGCCGTGCAGAAGATCAACTCAATAAAATAAAACGAGAAACCAAGATTAAAGAAAAAAGCACAAAAAGGAATGAACAAAATCTCCAAGAAATGTGGGACTATGTGAAGAGACCCAACCTACGTTTGATAGGTGTACCAGAATGTGACAAAGAGAATGAATCCAAGCTGTAAAACACTCTTCAGGATATTATCCAGGAAAATTTACGCAACCTAGCAAGACAGGTCAATACTCAACTCCAGGAAATACAGAGAACACCACAAAGATACTCTGCAAGAAGGGCAACCCCAAGGCACATAATCGTCAGATTCACCAGGGTTGAAATGAAGGAGAAAATACTAAGGGCAGCCAGAGAGAAAGGTCGGGTCACCCACAAAGGGAAGCCCATCAGACTCACAGCAGATCTCTCGGCAGAGACTCTACAAGCCAGAAGAGAGTGGGGGCCAATATTCAACATCCTTAAAGAAAAGAACTTTCAACCCAGAATTTCATATCCAGCGAAACTGAGCTTCATAAGTGAAGGAAAAATAAAATCCTTCACGAACAAGCAAGTACTCAGAGATTTTGCCACCACTAGGCCTGCTTTACAAGAGCTCCTGAAAGAGGCACTACACATAGAAAGAAACAACCAGTTCCAGCCATCCTAAAAGCATACCAAATGCTAAAGACCATCAACAAAATGAAGAATGTACATGAACCAATGGGCAAAACAGCCAGCTAGCATCAAAATGGCAGTATCAAATTCACACATAACAATACTAACCCTGAATGTAAATGGGCTAAATGCACCAATCAAAAGACACAGACTGGCAAATTGGATAAAAAACCAAAACCCATCGGTGTGCTGTATCCAGGAAACCCACCTCACATGCAAAGATACACAAAGGCTCAAAATAAAAGGATGGAGGAAGATTTACCACGCAAATGGAGAGCAAAAAAAAGCAGGAGTTACAATTCTCATATGGTGTTTTGTTTGGTGAATCACAAACTTATGCACACCTGTGGAGTAAAATTCGTTCTATTTCAGAAGGCCACTCTTTCAATATTTTAGTGAATAATGTGTATATCTGAAAAGTAAGGCATCTCTTTCACATGGCCACTCATTCAGGGCCTCTGTGAAAACACTCCCCTCAAAAATAGTCAAGTGTCTACTTTAAATGCCTACACATTCAAAGACTCTGTAGGTAATGAACACCTGGGCAATACACCTGTGTCTTCCTTTTATGCCCACTTAGTCAGTGTCTCATTCAATAATACACACCTGGGGAAGAGTTAAGAGTATACTTCATGTAGCCACTCATTTTGAGCTTCATTGAATAATGCACACCAGGGTAATAGTCGAGCATTTTTTATATGGCCACTCATTTTGTGCCTCACTGAGTGATATACACCTGAGGAATCCTATGGATTCTATTTGATACTACCACGCATTTAGCAACTTATTGAATAATTGACAATAGAGCAAGAGTCAGTTGTCAATTTTATATGGTCTTTCACTGAAAGTTTCAGTGAAAAATAAACTTCTATGGAGTAATCAGGACGCTGTTTAAGATAGCCACAAATTAAGTGCCTTCCTGAATGATACACACCTGGATAGTAGCTATATTATATAAACTATAATTTTGTGTATCATTGAGTAATACACACCTGTGGCAATGTCAGGAGTCTATTTGGTATGTACCCTCAAACAGAACCTGTTTGATTAATGCACAAGTGTATAATAATGAGGAGTCTATGTCATATGGCTACTCATTCAGACAAACAGTGAATAATGCACATGTAAAGTAATTAGCAGTCTGATTCTTATGGACCTTCTTTCACAGCCTCACTGAATACTACACACTTGTGATATTTTCTGGAGTCTATTTTTTATGGCCACTCATTCAGAGAATCACTAAATAATGCACACCTGTGGAATAGTCAGAAGTCTCTTTCCTATGGCCACTCGTTAAGAGCCTCACTAAGTGTATACACCTGGTGAAATAGTCAGGATTTATCATTATCCCCTTATTCAGAGTCTCACAAAGATAATGCACACCTGTGGAATAGTCATGAGACTCCTATGGCCACAACTTTAAAGCCTCACTAAGTGTACACACCTGGGGAAATAGTCAGAATTTACCATTATCCCCTCATTAAGAGTCTCAGTAAATAATGCACACCTGTGGAATAGTCAGGAGACTCTTTCCTATGGACACTCGTTAAGAGCCTCACTAAGTGTACACATCTGGGGAAATAGTCAGGATTTACCTATATACCTTCATTCAGAGTCTCACTAAATAATGCACACCTGTGGAATAGTCAGGAGACTTTTTTCATGTGGCCTCTATTTCGGAGTGTCACTGAATAATGTGATGTAGTCAGGAGTCTATTTCATGTAGACATATATTCAGAGCCACAGTGAATAAAAAAGGCCCTTTATATTGTAAGGAATCTAATTAATATGGAAACACCTTCTGAGACTCACTGAATAATACACACCTGGGGAATAATTTGAAATTTATTTTCGATGGACATTCATTCAGAGCCTCAGTAAATAATGTACACCTGCGGAGTAGCCAGGAGTCTATTTTATTAGGAAACTCATTCATAACATCAGTGGATAATATGCACGTGTGGATTAGTCCGGATTCCAATTTATATGGCCACTGACTCATAACCTCAGTGAAAAATGCACAAATGTAAAGTACTCAGCAGTCTATTCCATATAAACACTCATTCAGTGATTCAGTAAATAATACAAATATTTAATATAGCAGCATCCTGTTCCATATGGTCACACAAAATGAGCCTTACTGAGTAAGGCACACCTAGGAAGTGTTAGGAGTCTACTTGTATAGCCTCTCATTTACAGCATCAGGGAATAATGCACACGTCTGGAACAGACACCTGACTATTTAATATGGACACAAAATCAAAGCCTGAGTGAGTAATACACAATTTTGGAATAGTCACTTGTCTATTTTACATGCCCAAATATTTAGAGTCAGAGTCAATAGTACACACCTTTGGACAAGTCAGAAAACAATTTCATATGGCCAAAGTTTCAGAGCCTCAGTGAATAATACATACCTGGGAAATACTCAGGACATTATTACATGTGGCATCAATTTCAGAGCTTCCTTGAATAAGAAACACCTCTATTGTAGTCAGAATTCTGTTTCCTATAGCCACATATTCAGAGCCTAACTGCATAATATACACCTTGGGAAAAGTTTAAATTCTATTTCGAATACCCACTCATTTAGAGCTGAATGTAAAAACGCACGCCTGAGGAGCATTCAGGAGGCTCTGTTTTATGGCCACTCATTCAGAGCTTCACAGAATAATACAGACCTATGAAAAGGTCAGGAGTGTATTTCTCATGGCCACTTATTCAGATCCTCAGTGAGGAATCATATATATCTGGAAAATACTCAGGGTTATATTATATATAGGCACTTATTCAGAGACTCACTGAATAATGCACAGCTAAGAAATAGACTGGATACTCTTTGACATGACTCTTCACTCAGTGGACAAAGCAGAACTGAAAACTAGTCAAGAGGATAGAGTCAATGGTTTATGTTATGTGGTCACTCGTTCAGAATCTCACTGAAGAATACACAACTTGGGAATAGTCAGGGTCCAAGTCATATCGACTCTCAATCAGAGCATTAACGATTAATACACAATGGGGCAATAGTAAGGAGTCCATTTCATATGGCCTGTCATTCGGAACTTCAGTGCATAACAAACAGCTGTGGAGTGGTCAGGACCCTCTTTAAGGTAGCCCGAAATTAAGCAGCTCCGTGAATGATACACACATGTGTCAGAGTCAGGAGACTATTTGACATAGACACTCATACAGAATATTTTCGCATACTGCACATGTGGGGAATAATCACTAGACTGTTTCATATGGTGATTAGTTTGGAGAATCAAAAATAACGCACACCTGTTGAGTGAAATGGATTCTATTTCATAAGGCCACTCTTTCAGTGTTTTAGTGAATAATATGTATATCTGATCAATGAGGACTCTCACATGGCAACTCGTTCAAGGCCTCTGTGAAGAATACTCTCCTCAAAAATAGTCAAGGGTCTACTTCAAATGGCTACACATTCAAAGTCTCTGTACATAATGAACACCTGGGCAATACAGCTGAGTCTCTTTTTTATGCCCACTTAGTCAGAGACTTATTCAATGCTACACAACAAAGGAATATTTAAGAGTCTACTTCATGTAGCCACTCATTTAGAGCTTCAGTGAATAATGCACACCAGGGTAATAGTCGATCATTTCTTTTTAATTTTTATTGCATTATAGGTTTTGGGGTACGTGTGCAGAACGTGCAAGATAGTTGCATAGGTACACACATGGCAGTGTGTTTTGCTGCCTTCCTCCCCTTCACCCACACTTGGCATTTATCCCCAGACTATCCCTCCCCTGCCCCCCCCGCTGACCCTAACGCATTCCCCCCAATAGACCCCAGTGTGTAGTAGATCTCCTCCCTGTGTACATGTGTTCTCATTGTTCTCACCCACCTATGAGTGAGTATATGCGGTGTTTCTTTTTCTGTTCTTCTGTCAGTTTGCTGAGAATGATGTTCTCCAGATTCATCCATGTCCTTACAGAGGACACAAACTCATCATTTCTGATTGCTGCATAATATTCCATGGTGTATATGTGCCACATTTTCCCAGTCCAGTCTATCATCGCTGGGTATTTGTGTTGATTCCAGTTCTTTGCTATTGTAAACAGTGCTGCAATGAAAATTCGTGTGCATGTGTCCTTAGAGTAGAACGATTTATAGTCCTTCGTATATATACCCAGTAATGGGATTGCTGGGTCAAATGGAATTTCTATTTCTACATCCTTGAGGAATTGCCACGCTGTCTTCCACAATGATTGAACTAATTTACACTCCCACCAACAGTGTAAGAGTGTTCCTATTTCTCCACATTCTCTCCAGCATCTGCTGTCTCCAGATTTTATAATGATTGCCATTCTAACTGGCGTGAGATGTTATCTCAATGTGGTTTTGATTTGCATCTCCCTAATGACCAGTGATGATGAGCATTTTTTCATATGTTTGTTGGCCTCATGTATGTCTTCTTTTGAAAAGTGTCTGTTCATATCCTTTCCCCATTTTTGAATGGGCCTGTTTGTTTTTTTCCTGTAAATCTGTTTGAGTTCTTTGTAAATTCTGGATATCAGCCCTTTGTCACATGTGTAAACTGCAAAGATTTTTCCCATTCTGATGGTTGCCGATTCACTCTAGTGACTGTTTCTTTTGCCGTGCAGAAGCTGTGGAGTTTGATTAGGTCCCATTTGTGTATTTTGGCTTTTGTTGCCAATGCTTTTGGTGTTTTGGTCATGAAGTCCTTGCCTACTCCTATGAACTGAATGGTTTTGCCTAGATTTTCTTCTAGGGTTTTTATGGTGACAGGTCTTACGTTTAAGTCTTTAATCCATCTGGAGTTAATTTTAGTGTAAGGTGTCAGGAAGGGGTTCTGTTTCTGCTTTCTGCACATGGCTAGCCAGTTTTCCCAACACTATTTATTAAATAGGAAATCCTTTCCCCATTGCTTATTTTGGTCTGGTTTAACAAAGATAATATGGTTGTCGATATGTTGTTTTGCCTCCGATGCCTCTCTTCTGTTCCATTGGTCTATATTTCTATTTTGGTACCAGTACCATGCTGTTTTGATTACTGTAGCCTTGTAGTATAGTTTGAATTCTTGTAATGTGGTGCCTCCCACTGTGTTCTTTTTGCTTAGAATTGACTTGGCTATGCGGGCTTTTTTTTGGTTCCACATGAAATTCATGGTGTTTTCTTCCAGTTCTGTGAAGAAATTCAATGGTAGTTTGGTGGGGATAGCATTGATTGTGTAAATTACTTTGGGCAGTATAGCCATTTTCACGATACTGATTCTTCCTAACCACGAACATGGAATGTTTCTCCATCTTTTTGTGTCCTCTCTTATTTCGTTGAGCAGTGGTTTGTAGTTTTCCTTGAAGAGGTTCCTTACGTTCCTTGTGAGTTGTATTCCTAGGTATTTTTTTCTTTGTAGCAATTGTGAATGGCAGTTCGTTCTTGATTTGGTTATCTTTAAGTCTGTTATTTGTGTATAGGAATGCTTCTGATTTTTGAACATTGATTTTATATCCTGAGACTTTGCTGAAGTTGTTTATCAGTTTCAGGAGCTTTTGGGCTGAGGTGATGGGGTCGTCTAGGTGTACTATCATGTCTTCTGCAAATAGAGACAATTTGGCTTCCACCCTTCCTATTTGAATACCCGTTATTTCTTTTTTTTGCCTGATTGCTCTGGCTAGAACTTCCAGTACTATGTTGACTAGGAGTCAGGAGAGAGGGCATTTTTGCCTAGTGCCGGATTTCAAAGGGAATGCTTCCAGTTTTTGCCCATTCAGTATGATATTGGCTATTAATTTGTCATAAATAGCTTTATTTCTTTGACATATGTTCCATCAATACCAAGTTATTGAGGGTTTTTAGCATAAAGGGCTGTTGAATTTTGTCAAATGCCTTCTCTGCGTCAATTGAGATAATCATGTGGTTTTTGTTTTTCTTCGGTTTGTGTGGTGAATTACATTCATAAACTTGCGTATGTTGAACCAGCCTTGCATCCCCGGGATGAATTCTACTTGATCATGATGGATAAGTTTTTTTTTTTTTTTTTTTTTTTTTTTTTTTTTTTTTTAATTTTTATTGCATTATAGGTTTGGGGGTACATGTGCAGAACGAGCAAGATAGTTGCATAGGTACACACATGGCAGTGTGCTTTGCTGCCTTCCTCCCCCTCACCCACACTTGGTATTCATCCCCAGGCTATCCCCCCCAGTCCCCCCCACTGTCCCTCCCCCATTCCCCCCAACAGTCCCCAGTGTATAGTAGACCGCCTCTCTGTGTCCATGTGTTCTTATTTTTCTCACCCACCTATGAGTGAGTATATGCGGTATTTCTTTTTCTGTTCTTGTGTCAGTTTGCTGAGAATGATGTTCTCCAGATTCATCCATGTCCCTACAAAGGACACAAACTCATCATTTTTGATTGCTGCATAATATTCCATGGTGTATATGTGCCACATTTTCCCAGTCCAGTCTATCATCGTTGGGCATTTGGGTTGGTTCCAGGTCTTTGCTATTGTAAACAGTGCTGCAATGAACATTCGTGTGCATGTGTCCTTATAGTAGAACGATTTATAGTCCTTTGGATAGATACCCAGTAATGGGATTGCTGGGTCAAATGGAATTTCTATTTCTAGGTCCCTGAGGAATCGCCACACTGTCTTCCACAATGGTTGGACTAATTTACACTCCCACCAACAGTGTAAGAGTGTTCCTATTTTTCCACATCCTCTCCAGCATCTGTTGTCTCCAGATTTTTTAATGATCGCCATTCTAACTGGTGTGAGATGGTATCTCAATGTGGTTTTGATTTGCATCTCTCTAATGACCAATGACGATGAGCACTTTTTCATATGTTTGTTGGCCTCATGTATGTCTTCTTTTGTAAAGTTTCTGTTCATATCCTTTGCCCATTTTTGAATGGGCTTGTTTGTTTTTTTCCTGTAAATCTGTTTGAGTTCTTTGTAAATTCTGGATATCAACCCTTTGTCAGATGTGTAAACTGCAAAGATTTTTTCCCATTCTGATGGTTGCCGATTCACTCTAGTGACTGTTTCTTTTGCCGTGCAGAAGCTGTGGAGTTTGATTAGGTCCCATTTGTCTATTTTGGCTTTTGTTTCCAGTGCTTTTGGTGTTTTGTTCATGAAGTCCTTGCCTACTCCTATGTCCTGAATGGTTTTGCCTAGATTTTCTTCTAGGGTTTTTATGGTGTCAGGTCTTACATTTAAGTCTTTAATCCATCTGGAGTTAATTTTAGTGTAAGGTGTCAGGAAGGGGTCCAGTTTCTGCTTTCTGCACATGGCTAGCCAGTTTTCCCAACACCATTTATTAAATAGGGAATCCTTTCCCCATTGCCTGTTTTTGTCTGGTTTATCAAAGATAATATGGTTGTAGATGTGTTGTGTTGCCTCCGATGCCTCTGTTCTGTTCCATTGGTCTATATCTCTGTTTTGGTACCAGTACCATGCTGTTTTGATTACTGTAGCCTTGTAGTATAGTTTGAAGTCTGGTAGCATGATGCCTCCTGCTGTGTTCTTTTTGCTTAGAATTGACTTGGCTATGCGGGCTCTTTTTTGGTTCCATTTGAAATTCATGGTGGTTTTTTCCAGTTCTTTGAAGAAATTCAATGGTAGTTTGATGGGGATAGCATTGATTGTGTAAATTACTTTGGGCAGTATAGCCATTTTCACGATATTGATTCTTCCTAACCACGAACATGGAATGTTTCTCCATCTGTTTGTGTCCTCTCTTATTTCATTGAGCAGTTGTTTGTAGTTTTCCTTAAAGAGGTCCCTTACATTCCTAGTGAGTTGTATTCCTAGGTATTTTATTTTCTTTGTAGCAATTGTGAATGGCAGTTCGTTCTTAATTTGGTTCTCTTTAAGTCTGTTATTGGTGTATAGGAATGCTTGTGATTTTTGAACATTGATTTTATATCCTGAGACTTTGCTGAAGTTGCTTATCAGTTGCAGGAGCTTTTGGGCTGAGGTGATGGGGTCTTCTAGGTATACTATCATGTCGTCTGCAAATAGAGACAATTTGGCTTCCACCTTTCCTATTTGAATACCCTTTATTTCTTTTTCTTGCCTGATTGCTCTGGCTAGAACTTCCAGTACTATGTTGAATAGAAGTGGTGAGAGAGGGCATCCTTGTCTAGTGCCGGATTTCAAAGGGAATGGTTCCAGTTTTTGCCCATTAAGTATGATATTGGCTGTTGGTTTGTGGTAAATAGCTTTTATTACTTTGAGATATGTTCCATCAATACCAAGTTTATTGAGGGTTTTTAGCATAAAGGGCTGTTGAATTTTGTCAAATGCCTTCTCTGCGTCAATTGAGATAATCATGTGATTTTTGATTTTGCTTCTGTTTATGTGGTGAATTACATTTATAGACTTGCGTGTGTTGAACCAGCCTTGCCTCCCCGGGATGAATCCTACTTGATCATGATGGATAAGTTTTTTAATGTGCTGTTGCAATCGGTTTGCCAGTATTTTATTGAAGATTTTTGCATCTATGTTCATCATGGATATTGGCCTGAAGTTTTCTTTTCTTGTTGAGTCTCTGCCAGGTTTTGGTATCAGGATGATGTTGGTCTCATAAAATGATTTGGGAAGGGTTCCCTCTTTTTGGATTATTTGGAATAGTTTCAGAAGGAATGGTACCAGATCCTCTTTGTGTGTCTGGTAGAATTCAGCTGTGAACCCATCTGGACCTGGGCTTTTTTTGTGTGGTAGGCTCTTAATTGCTGCCTCAACTTCAGACCTTGTTATTGGTCTATTCATAGTTTCGGCTTCCTCCTGGTTTAGGCTTGGGAGGACACAGGCGTCCAGGAATTTATCCATTTCTTCCTGATTTACTAGTTTATGTGCATAGAGTTGTTTGTAGTATTCTCTGATGATGGTTTGAATTTCTGTGGAATCTGTGATGATTTCCCCATTATCATTATTTATTGCATCTATTTGGTTGTTCTCTCTTTTCTTTTTTATCAGTCTGGCTAATGGTCTGTCTATTTTGTTGATGTTTTTAAAAACCAGTTCTTGGATTTATTGATTTTTTGAAGGGTTTTTCTTGTCTCTACCTCCTTCAGTTCTGCTCTGATCTTAGTTGTCTCTTGTCTTCAGCTAGGTTTTGAGCTTTTTTGATCTTGCTCCTCTAGCTTTTTCAATTTTGACGATAGGTTGTCAATTTTGAATCTCTCCACTCTTCTCATTTGGGCACTTATTGCTATATATTTTCCTTTACAGACTGCTTTAAATGTGTCCCAGAGATTCTGGTACGTTGTGTCTTCATTCTCGTTGGTTTCAAAGAACCTCTTTATTTCTACCTTCATTTCTTTGTTTATCCAATCAACATTCAAGAGCCAGTTGTTCAATTTCCATGAAGCTGTGTGGTTCTGAGATATTTTCTGAATTCTAAGTTCCAACTTGATTGCACTATGGTCTGAGAGACTGTTTGTTATGATTTCCGTTGTTTTGCATTAGCTGAGGAGTGCTTTACTTCCAATTATGTGGTCAATTTTGGAGTAGGTGTGATGTGGTGCTGAGAAAAATGTATATTCTGTGGATTTGGGTGGAGAGATTTGTAAATGTCTATCAGGTTTGCTTGTTCCAGGTCTGTGTTCAAGTCCTGGATATCCTTGTTAAATTTCTGTCTGGTTGATCTGTCTGATATTGACAGTGGAGTGCTAAAGTCTCCCACTATTATTGTGTGGGAGTCTAAGACTCTTTGTAAGCTTTTAAGAACTTGCCTTATATATCTGGGTGCTCCTGCATTGGGTCCGTATATATTTAGAATCGTTAGCTCTTCTTGTTGTATCTAGCGTTTTACCATTATGTATTGACCTTCTTTGTCCCTTTTGATCTTTATTGCTTTAAAGTCTATTTTATCAGAGACTGGAATTGTAACTCCTGTTTTTTTGCTCTCTAATTTCTTGGTAAATCATCCTCCATCCCTTTATTTTGAGCCTTTGTGTATCCTTGCGTGTGAGGTGGGTTTCCTGGATACAGCACACCGATGGGTTTTGGTTTTTTATCCAATTTGCCAGTCTGTGTCTTTTGATTGGTGCATTTAGCTCATTTATATTTAGGGTTAATATTTTTATGTGTGAATTTGATACTGCCATTTTGATGCTAGCTGGCTGTTTTGCCCATTGGTACATGTGCATTCTTCATTTTGTTGATGCTCTTTATCATTTGGTATGCTTTTAGGATGGCTGGTACTGGTTGTTTTTTTCTATGTGTAGTGCCTCTTTCAGGAGCTCTTGTAAAGCAGGCCTAGTGGTCACAAAATCTCTGAGTACTTGCTTGTTCATGAAGGATTTTATTTTTTCTTCACTTATGAAGATCAGTTTGGCTGGATATGAAATTCTGAGTTGATATTTCTTTTCTTTAAGGATGTTGAATATTGGTCCCCACTCTTTTCTGGCTTGTAAAGTCCCTGCCAAAAGATCTGCTGTAAGGCTGATGGGCTTCCCTTTGTGGGTGACCAGGCCTTTCTCTTTGGCTGCCCTTAATATTTTCTCCTTCATTTCAACCATGGTGAATGTGACGATTATGTGCCTTGGGGTTCCTCTTCTTGTGGAGTATTTTTGTGGTGTTCTCTGTATTTCCTGGAGTTGAGTATTGATCTGTCTTGCTAGGTTGGAAAAATTTTCCTGGATAATATCCTGAAGAATGTTTTCCAGCTTGGATTCATTCTCTTCATCACATTCTGGTACACCTATCAAACGTAGGTTGGGTCTCTTCACATAGTCACACATTTCTTGGAGATTTTGTTCATTCCTTTCTCCACTTTTTTTCTTTGATCTTGGTTTCTCGTTTTATTTCATTGAGTTGATCTTCGACTTCTGATATTTTTTCTTCTGCTTGGTCAATTCAGCTGTTGAAACTTGTTCATGCTTCGTGAAGTTCTCATGTTGTGTTTTTCAGCTCCTTCAATTCATTCATATTCCTCTCTAAGTTGTCCATTCTTGTTATCAATTCCTCGAATCTTTTTTCAAATCTTTTTTCAAGGTTCTTAGTTTCTTTGCGCTGATTTAGAACATGTTCTTTTAACTCAATGAAGTTTCTCATTATCCACTTTCTGAAGTCTGATTCCGCCATTTCATCACACTGATTCTCCGTCCAGCTTTGTTCCCTTGCTGTTGAAGAGTTTGTGTCGTTCGTAGGAGGTGAGGTGTTTCGGTTTCTGGTGTTTTCCTCCACTTTTCGTTGGTTTCGTTCCATCTTTATGGATCTATCCGCCTGTCGTCTTAGTAGTTGCTGATTTTTCAATTTGGTCTCTGTGTGGACACTGAGATTGTTGATGATGAAGTATTTCTGTTACTTAGTTTTTCTTCTAATGGTCTAGCCCCTCTGCTGTATGAGTGCTGAGGTCCACTCCAGCCCCTGCTTGTCTGGGGTATACTTGTAGCAGCTGTGGAACAGTGAGGGATGATACCAGTTTCTTCTTCTGCTGTCTTTGTTCTAGAATGATGCCCGCCAAATGTCAGTGTGATTAGTCCTTTATTGGGGTGACTCTTTGGATATACAGGGGTAACAGAGCTGCTTGAGAAGACGGTCTGTGCTTTATAGGAGCTCCAGTGCTGAGCTGTTAGCTCCGCTGTTCATTCAGGTTTGTTGGGAGGTGGTTTATGTCTGCTGCAACAGAACTCATGAAACACCACCCTTTTTTTTTTCCTTCTTAGATGCTCTGTCTCAGGGAGTTGGGGCTTTCTTTATGAGTATCTGTTGCACTGTCCTGCCCCACTAGGAGGCAGTCTATTCACTATTTGTCTGCCGGGTCTCTGCCCTGCTAGCGTGTTTAGGCCCTTTTGCTGCTGGGTTCCGTTCTGCTGTGGAGCACTCCCCCCTCCTGGAAGAGTCTCTCTGTTATGGCAGGTTGCCTCAGCAACAGCAGGCTGCCTCAGCCCTGGGCGGTACTTTAGTAGGGGTGCATTGCGTCAGTAGTGGCGGACGCCCCTCCCTCACCTGGGTGCACCGTCCTAGATGGCAGCAGCAAAACTCTCATCCCCGAGCGCCTCCAATCATCGCCCTACTTGTCCCCATCAGGCTGGGATCTGCTGAGCCCGATCACCCAGCTCCCTGCCTCAGAGGCCGTCCTCTCTCTCTTCCTCTCCCCAAGCTGAAAGGTCGATTCTCTCACTGGCGCCCCAGTAGCCTGCTGATAGGGCACTGGGATCCGTGTGATCTCCTGTGCTGCTCCCCTCTGCACCAGCTCAGATCACACTTCCCAGGGAACTCCTGGTCTGGCTCATTGAACAAGTCCCGTCCAATCAGATGGACATACCAATCTGCCCTTCCAAATCTCAGATTGCCGGTTTAACAGGGCACCCAGACCAGTGAGTTCCGTGCCAGGTCCCGCTGTGGTGCCAGCTGAAGAGGCCACACGAGCCAGCTGCGCTAGCCGGCTGTACTAGTGTCCCACGTCTCTCCAACACCTGGGACTTTCAGCACTTTCTGGGCAAATAAGAACCATCCAATAATGTGGCTAGGACTCACCCTCTGCGCCTTCACTGAGAGCTGCAATCCTGAGTCATTTCTACGATGCCATTTTGCAAGTCCCCCCAATCGAGCATTTTTTATATGGCCACTCATTTTGTGCCTCACTGAGTGATATACACCTGAAGAATCCAATGGATTCCATTTGTTTCTACCATGCATTAAGCAGCTTATTGAATCATTCACAATGGAGCAATTGTCAGGTGTCTATTTTATATGGTCTATCACTCAAAGTTTCAGTGAATAATAAACTTCTATGGAGTAATCAGAACGCTGTTTAAGATAGCCACGAATTAAGTGCCTTCCTGAATGATACACATCTGGGTAGTAGCCTGGCGTCTATATCATATGAACTCTAATTTTGTGTATCGTTGAGTAATACAAATCTGGGCCAGTGTCAGGAGTCTATTTGGTATGCACACTCAAATAGAACCTGTTTATTTAATGCACACATGGATAATAATGAGGAGTCTATGTCATACGGCTACTGATTCAGACAAACAGTGAATATCGGACATGTGGAGTCATTAGATTTCTGTTTCATATAGCCCCTTTTTCACAGCCTCACTGATTATTACACACTTGTGATATAGTCTGCAGTCTAAATTTTATGGCCACTTATTCAGATAATCACTGAAAAATTCACACCTGCGGAATAGAAAGAAGTCTCCTTCCTATGGCTGCCCGTTGAGAGCCTCACTAAGTGTACACACCTGGATAAATAGTGAGGATTAACTTGTATCTTCTCATTCAGAGTCTCACTAAATAATGCACACCTGTGGTATAGTCAGGAGACTTTTACATGTAGCCTCTCATTCAATGTGTCATTGAAAAATGTGGTTTAGTCAGGAGACTCTTTCATGTAGACACATATTCAGAACCTCAGTGTATAAGACGGAGCCTTGATATAGTAAGAAATCTAATTTGCATGGCCACCTCTTCTGAGGCTCACTGAATAATACACACCTGGTGAATAATTTGGAGTCTATGTTCGATGGATATTCATTCAGATCCTCGGTAAATAATGCACACCTATGCAGTAACCAGGAGTCTATTTCATTTGAGAAAAGATTCATAGCCTCAGTGGATAATAAGCACGTGTGGATTAGTCAGGATTACATTTTATATGGCCACTTACTCGTAAATTTAATGAATAATGCACAAATGTAAAGTACTCAGCAGTCAATTTCATATAGCCACTCATACAGAGATTCACTGAACCATAACATTATTTGAGATAGACTGCCTCCTGTTTCATATGGTCATACAAAAGAGCCTCAGTGAGTGACACACCTTGTGAAGTGTTAGGAGTGTACTTTACATAGCCTCTCATTTACAGCCTAAGGGAATAATGCACACGTGTGGAATAGACACTAGTCTATTTTATATGGCCACAAAATCAAAGCCTGAGTCAATAATACACAACTTTGGAATAGTCACTAGTCTATTTCATATGCCCAACTATTTAGAGTCAGAGTCAATGATACAGGCCTGTAGACTAGTCAGAAAACAATTCATATGGCCAAAGTTTCACAGTCTCAGTGAATAATAAATACCTGAGAAATACTCTGTACGCTATTGCATGTGGCATTTGTTCAGAGGTTTATTGCGTAAAGAACACCTGTATTGTAGTCTGAATTCTATTTCATATAGCCACATACTTAGAGCCTAACTGAATAACAGGCACCTTGGGAAAGTCAGGATTCTATTTTGTATAGCCACTCATTTACAGCCGAATGTAAAAACTCACGCCTGAGTAGTATATAGGAGTCTCTATTTTATGGCCACTCATTCAGAGCCTCTCAGAATAATACAGACGTATGGAAATGTCAGGAGTGTACTTGACATGGCCACTTATTCAGTTCCTCTATGAAGTATCATATATATTTGAAAAATACTCAGGATTCTATTATATATAGCCACTTATTAAGAGACTCACTGAATAATGCACACCTGGAGAATTGTCTGGAGACTATTTGATATGACCATTCACACAGCGACTCAGTGGAAATTGTAGCACTGAGAAAAAGTCAACAGGACAGATTCAGGGGTCAATTTTTTTGGTCACACGTTCAGAAACTGACTGAAGAATATACACCTTGGGAATAGTCAGAGTCCAGGTCATATGGTTATTCAATCACAGCACTACTGAATAATGCAGAATGGGGCAATAATAAGGAGTATATTTTATATGGCCTTTCATTCAGAGCTTCAGTGCATAATAAACAGCTGTGGAGGAGGGAGGACTCTATTGACAGTAGTCCCAAATAAAGCAGCTCCGTGAATGATACACACATGTGTGAGAGTCAGGAGACTATTTGATATGGACACTCATACAGAACGTCTTCGATTATTGCACACGTGGGGAATAATCACTAGTCTATTTCACATGGTAGTTCGTTTGCAGGGTTAATAAATAAGGTGCACCTGTGGAGTAAAATGCAGTCTGTTTCATAAGGCCACTGTTTCAGTGTTTTAGTGAATAACATGAATATCTGATAAGTCAGGAATCTCTTTCACTTGGACACTCGTTCTGGGCCTCTGTGAATAATACTCCCCTCAGAAAGAGTCAAGGGTCTACTTCAAATGCCTACACATTCATAGTCTCTGTAAGTAATGAACACCTGGGCAATACACCTGATTCTCTTTTTTATGCCCACTTAGTCAGAGTCTCATTCAATAATACACATCTGGGGAAGAGTTAAGAGTCTACTTCATGTAGCCACTCATTTAGATCCTCAGTGAATAATCCACACCAGGGTAGTAGTCGAGCATTTTTTTTATATGGTCACACATTCTCTGCCTCCCTGAATGATACACACCTGGGGAATGCTCAGTATTCTATTTCATACTACCACTCATTTAGAACCTTACTGAATAAATCACAATGGAGCAATAGTCAGGTGTCTATTTTGTATGACCTCTCATTCAGTTTCAGTGAATAATGAACTTCTATGGAGTAGCCAGGACACTGTTTAAGATAGCCATGAATTAAGTGCCTTCCTGAATGATACACGCCTTGGTGGTAGTCAGGAGTCTATTTCATATGAACTCTAATTCTGTGTAACGCTGAGTAATACACATCTGGGGGAGTTTCAGGAGTCTATTTGATATGGACACCCATAAAGAACCTGTTGAAATAATGCACACATGGAGAATAATGAGGAGTCTATGTCATACGGCTACTCATTCAGACAAACAGTGAATAACGCACATGTGGAGTCATTAGAATTCTGTTTCATGTGGCCCCTCTTTCAAAGCCTCCCTGAATATTACACACTTGTGATATAGTCTGGAGTCTATATTTTATGGCCACTCGTTCAGAGAATAACTAAATAATTCACACCTGCAGAATATTCAGAAGTCTCTTTCCTATGGTTACTAGTTGAGAGCCTCACTAAATGTACACACCTGAATAAATAGTCAAGATTTACTTGTATCTCCTCATTCAGTCTCACTAAATAATGCACACCTGAGGATTGCGTCATAGAGGCGACTCAGGATTGCAGCTCTCAGTGAACTCGAAGAGGGTGATTCCTAGCCACATTGCCAGACAGACGTTTTTTGCCCACAGAACTTTGAAAGTTTCAGGTTTGGAAGAGACATGGGATGCTAACTCTAGTGCAGACTACTCGTGTGGCCGGTTGTGACGGCACTGCACCGCAGTGGCACCTGGCAAAAAACTCACTGGTACGGGTGCCCTGTTTAACAGGCAATCTGAGATGTGGAAGGGCAGATTGGCATGTCCACCTGATTGAACGGGTCTTGGACAATGAGCCAGACAAGGAGATTCCTGGGAAATGTGATCTGAGCCGGTGCAGTGGGCAGCGGCACGGTAGATCACACGGAGCCCAGTGCCCTATCAGCAGGCTACTGGGGCGCCAGTGAGAGAGTTAACCATTTGGCTGGGGGAGAGGAAGAGAGAGAGAGAGAGGATCGACTCTGAGCCAGGGACCTGGAGGATCGGGCTCAGCGGTTTCCACCCTCACAGGGACATGCAGGGCAGTGATTGTAGGCGCTCGGTGCTGAGAGTTTGGCTCCCGGCATCTAGGACTGTGCAGCCCAGTGGGGGAGGGGCATCTGCCACTACAGACACAATTCGCCCCTATTGAAATACCGCCCAGGGATGACGCAGCATGCTGTTGCTGTGGCAACCTGCCATAACAGAGAGACTTTGCCAGCAAGGCGGAGTGTGCCACAGCAGAATGGAGACTCGTAGCTACAGGGAGGACCCGTGCTAACTGGGCGGAGCCCCAGAAAACAAATACTAAATAGACTGCCTCCTAGCGTTGCAGGACATTACAATGGATACTCATAAAGAAAACCCCAACTCCCTGAGACAGAACATCTAAGAGGGAAAAATAAAACGAGGGGGTATTATGAGTTCTGTTGCAGTATACATAAACACATCCTCCAAACAGCCTTGAACGAACAACGGAGATCATAGCACAGCACTGGAGCTTCTATAAAGCACAGGATGTCTCCTCAAGCAGCTCACTGACCCCGGTATATCCAAAGAGTCACCCCAAAAAAGGACTAATCAGACTGACATTTGGTGGGCATCATTCTGGAATGAACTGGTAGCATCCCTCACTGTTCCACAGCTGCTACAGGTGTACCCCAGAAAAGCATGGCCTGGAGTGGACCTCAGCACTCATATAGCAGAGGGGCTAGACCAGTAGAAAGAAAACTAAGTAACAGAAATACCTCATCATCAACAATCTGGGCGTCCACACAGAGACCCAATTGAAAAATCAGCAACTACTAAGACGACAGGTGGATAAATCCATAAAGATGGAAAGAAACCAGGGCAAAATGAGGAAGACATCAGAAACCAAAACACCTCACCTCCTACAAAGGACCAAAACTCCTCACCAGCAAGGGAACAAAGCTGGACGGACAATGAGTGTGACGAAATGACGGAATCAGACTTCAGAAAGTGGATAATGAGAAACTTCAGTGAGCTAAAAGAACATCTTCTAAATCCGTGCAGAGAAACAAAGAACCTTGAAAAAAGATTGGAGGAAATGATAACAAGAATGGAGAACTTAGAGAGGAATATGAATGAATTAAAGGAGCTGAAAAACACAACACGAGAACTTCGTGAAGCATGCGCAAGTTTCAACAGCTGAATTGACCAAGAAGAATAAAGAATATCAGAAGTCGAAGATCAACTCAATGAAATAAAACGAGAAACCAAGATTAAAGAAAAAAGCGCAAAAAGAAATGAACAAAATCTCCAAAAAATGTGAGACTATGTGAAGAGACCAAACCTACGTTTGATAGGTTACCAGAATGTGATGAAGAGAATGAATCCAAGCTGGAAAACACTCTTCAGGGTATTATCCAGGAAACTTTCCCCAACCTAGCAAGACAGGTCAATACTCAACTCCAGGAAATACAGAGAACACTGCAGAGATACTCTGCAAGAAGAGCAACCCCAAGGCACCTAATCGTCAGATTGACCAGGGTTGAAATAAAAAAGAAAATACTAAGGGCAGCCAGAGATAAAGGTCGGGTCACCCACAAAGGGAAGCCCATCAGACTCACCGCAGACCTTTTTGCAGAGACTCTACAAGCCAGAAGAGAGTGGGGGCCAATATTCAACATCCTTAAAGAAAAGAACTGTCAACCCAGAATTTCATATCCAGCCAAACTGAGCTTCAGAAGTGAAGGAAAAATAAAATCCTTCATGAACAAGCAAGTACCCAGAGATTTTGTCACCACTAGGCCTGCTTTACAAGAGCTTCTGAAAGAGGCACTACACATGGAAAGAAACAACAAGTACCAGCCATCCTAAAAGCATATCAAATGCTAGAGACCATCAACAAAATGAAGAAACTACATGAACCAATGGGCAAAACAGCCAGCTAGCATCCAAATGACAGTATCAAACTCACACATAACAATATTAACCCTAAATGTAAATGGGCTAAATGCACCAATCAAAAGACACAGACTGGCAAATTGGATAAAAAACAAAAACCCATCGGTGTGCTGGATCCAGGAAACCCACCTCACACGCAAGGATACACAAAGGCTCAAAATAAAGGGATGGAGAAAGATTTACCAAGCAAATGGAGAGAGAAAAAAGCAGGAGTTGCAATTCTCGTCTCTGATAAAATAGACTTTAAAGCAACAAAGATCAAAAAGGACAAAGAAGGTCATTACATAATGGTAAAAGGATCGATACAACAAGAAGAGCTAAGGATTCTAAATATATATGGACCCAATGCAGGAGCACCCAGATATATAAGGCAAGTTCTTAAAAACTTACAAAGAGACTTAGACTCCCACACAATAATATTGGGAGACTTTAACACTCCACTGTCAATAGCAGACAGATCAACCAGACAGAAAATTAACAAGGATATCCAGGACTTGAACTCAGACCTGGAACAAGCAAACCTGATAGACATTTACAGAACTCTCCACCCCAAGTCCACAGAATGTACATTCTTCTCAGCACCACATCACACCTACTCCAAAATTGACCACATAATTGGAAGTAAAGCACTCCTCATGAAATGCAAAACAACTGACAAAATAACAAACAGTCTCTCAGACCATGGTGCAATCAAGTTGGAACTCAAAATTTAGAAAATAACTCAGAACCGCAAAGGTTCATAGAAACAGAACAACTGGCTCTTGAATGTGGATTGTATAAACAATGAAATGAATGCAAATATAAAGAAGTTCTTTGAAACCAACGAGAAGGAAGACACAACGTACCAGAATCTCTGGGACACATTTAAAGCAGTCTGTAGAGGAAAATATATAGCAATAAGTGCCCACATGAGAAGAGTGGAGAGATCCAAAATTGACACCCTATTGTCAAAATTGAAAGAGCTAGAGGAGCAAGATCAAAAAAGCTCAAAACCTAGCCAAAAACAAGAAATAACTAAGATCAGAGCAGAACCGAAGGAGGTAGAGACAAAGAAAACCCTTCAAAAAAATCAATAAATCCAAGAGCTGGTTGTTCCAAAGATCAACAAAATAGACAGACCACTAGCCAGACTGATAAAAAAGAAAAGAGAGAACAACCAAATAGATGCAATAAAAAACGATAATGGAGAAATCACCACAAATTCCACAGAAATTCAAACCATCATCAGAGATTACTACAAACTACTCTATGCACATAAACTAGTAAACCAGGAAAAAATGGATAAATTCCTGGACGCCTGTGTCCTCCCAAGCCTAAACCAGGAGGAAGCCGAAACTATGAATAGACCAATAACAAGATCTGAAGTTGAGGCAGCAATTAAGATCCTACCACACACAAAAAAAACCCAGGTCTAGATGGGTTCACAGCTGAATTCTACCAGACACACAAAGAGGATCTGGTACGACTCCTTCTGAAACTATTCCAAATAATTCAAAAAGAGGGAACCCTTCCCAAATCATTTTATGAGACCAACATCATCCTGATACCAAAACCCGGCAGAGACTCAACAAGAAAAGAAAACTACAGGCCAATATCCATGATGAACATAGATGCAAAAATCTTCAATAAAATACTGGCAAACCATTGCAACAGCACATTAAAAAACTTATCCATCATGATCAAGTAGGAATCATCCCGGTGATGCAAGGCTGGTTCAACATACGCAAGTCTATAAATGTAATTCACCACATAAACAGAAACAAAAACGAAAACCACATGATTATCTCAATTGATGCAGAGAAGGCATTTGACAATATTCAACAGCCCTTTATGCTAAAAACCCTCATAAACTTGGTATTGATGGAACATATCTCAGAGTAATAAAAGCTACTTATGACAAACCAACCGCCAATATCATACTTAATGGGCAAAATCTGGAAGCATTCCCTTTGAAATCCAGCACGAGACAAGGATGCCCTCTCTCACCACTCCTATTCAACATAGTACTTGAAGATCTAGCCAGAGCAATCAGGCAAGAAAAGAAAATAAAGGGTATTCAAATAGGAAAGGTGGAAGCCAAATTGTCTCTATTTGCAGACGACATGTTAGTATACCAATAAGACCCCATCACCTCAGCCCAAAAGTTCTTGAAACTGATAAGCAACTTCAGTAAAGTCTCAGGATACAAAATCAATGTGCAAAAATCACAAGCATTCTTATACACCAATAACAGACTTAAAGAGCACTAAATCAAGACCGAACTGCCATTCACAATTGCTACAAAGAAAATAAAATACCTAGGAATACAACTCACAAGGAACGTAAGGGACCTGTTTAAGGAAAACTACAAACCACTGCTCAATGAAATAAGAGAGAACACCAAAATATGGAGAAACCTTCCATATTCGTGGTTAGGAAGAATCAATATCATGAAAATGGCTATACTGCCCAAAGTAATTAACACAATCAATGCTATCCCCATCAAACAATCATTGAATTTCTTCACAGAGCTGGAGAAAACCACCATGAACTTCATATGGAACCAAAAGAGAGCCCGCATAGCCAAGTCAATTCTAAGCAAAAAGAACACAGCGAGAGGCATCACATTACAAGAATTCAAATTATACTACAAGGCTACAGTGATCAAAACTTTATAATACTGGTACCAAAACAGAGATATAGACCAACGGAACAGAACAGAGGCATCGGAGGCAACACAACATATCTACAACCTTATAATCTTTGATAAACCAGACAAAAACAAGCAATGGGGAAAGGATTCCCTGTTTAATAAATGGTGTTGGGAAAACTGGCTAGCCATGTGCAGAAAGCAGAAACTGGACCCCTTCCTGACACTTTACACTAAAATTAACTCCAAATGGATTACAGACTTAAACATAAGACCTGACACCATAAAAACCCTAGAAGAAAATCTAGACAAAACCATTCAGGACATAGGAATATGCAAGGACTTCATGACCCAAACACCAAAAGCATTGGCAACAAAAGCCAAAATAGACAAATGGGACCTAATCAAACTCCACAGCTTTTGCACTGAAAAAGAAACAGTCACTAGAGTGAATCGGCAACCATCAGAATGGGAAAAAATCTTTGCAGTTTACACATCAGACAAAGGGCTGATATCCAGAATTTACCAATAACTCAAACAGATTTACAGAAAAAAAAAACAAACAAGCCCATTCAAAAATGGGCAAAGGATAGGAACAGACACTTTACAAAAGAAGACATACATCATAATGTCAACAAACACATGAAAAAATGCTCATCATCACTGGTCATTAGAGAGATGCAAACCAAAACCACATTGAGATACCATCTCATGCCAGTTAGAATGACGATCATTAAAAAAAATCTGGAGACAACAGATGCTGGAGAGGATATGGAGAAAGAGGAACACTCTTACACTGTTGGTGGGAGTGTAAATTAGTTCAACCATTGTGGAAGACAGTGTGGCGATTCCTCAAGGACCTAGAAATAGAAATCCCATTTAACCCAGCAATCCCATTACTGGGTATACATCCAAAGGAGTATAAATTTTTCTACTATAAGGACACATGCACACGAATGTTCATTGCAGCACTGTTTACAATAGCAAATACCTGGAACCAACCCAAATGCCCATCGATGATAGACTGGACTAGGAAAATATGGCATATGTACACCATGGAATATTATGCAGCAAACAAAAATGATGAGTTTATGTTTTTTGTAAGGAAATGGATGAATCTGGAGAACATCATTCTCAGCAAACTGACACAAGAACAGAAAGAGAAATACCGCATATTCTCACTCGTAAGCAAGTGAGAAAAATGAGAACACATGGACACAGGGAGGGGGTCTACTACACACTGGGGACAATTGGGGGAATGGGAGAGGGACAGCGGGGGAGGTTGTGAAGGGATAGCCTGGGGAGAAATGACAAGTGTGGGTGAAGGGGAGAAAGGGAGCAAAACACACTGCCATGTGTTTATGCAACTAACTTGCACGTTCTGCACATGTACCCCAAAACCTGTAATGCAATAAAAATTTAAAAAAATTAAAAAAAAGAAGAAAGTAATAAACACGTAATAGGAATAAAAAAAAATAATGCACACCAGTGGAATAGACAGGAGATTTTCCATGTGGCCTCACATTCAATGTGTCATTGAAAAATGTGGTGTAGTCAGGAGACTCTTTCATGTAGATACATATTCAGAGCTTCAGTGCATAAGACAGACCCTTGATATAGTAAGAAATCTAATTAGTATGGCCACATCTTCTGAGGCTCACTGAATAATACTCACCTGGGGAATAATTTGGAGTTTATTTTAGATGGATATTCATTCAGAGCCTCGGAAAATAATGAAGACCTGTGGAGTAGCCAGGAATCTATTTCATTTGGAGACATATTCATAGCCTCAGTGGATAATATGCACGTGTGGATTATTCAGGATTACATTTTAATATAGCCACTGACTCGTAAACTCAATGAATAAACCACAAATGTAAAGTACTCAGCAGTCTATTTCATTTAGCCATTCATTCAGAGATTCACTGAATAATAAAAATATTTGAGACAGACAGCCTCCTGTTTCATATGGTCATACAAAGAGAACCTCACTTAGTGACACACACCTGGAGAAGTGTTAGGACTGTACTTTACATAGCCTCTCATTTACAGCCTAAGGGAATAATGCACACGTGTGGAATAGACACTAGTCTATTTTATATGGTCACAAAATCAAAGCCTGAGTCAGTAATACACAACTTTGGAATAGCCACTAGTCTATTCCATATGTCCAAATATTTAGAGTCAGAGTCACTGATACACGCCTGTAGACTAGTCAGGAAAGAATTTCAAATGGCCAAAGTTTCAGAGCCTCAGTGAATAATAAATACATGAGGAATAATCAGGATGCTATTACATGTTGCATTTCTTCAGAGGTTCATTGCGTAAAGAACACCTGTATTGTAGTCAGAATTCTAATTTATATAGCCACATACTCAGAGCCTAACTGAATAACAGACACCTTGGGAAAGTCCGGAATATTCCTCGTATAGACACTCATTTACAGCCGAATGTAAAAACTCACGCCTGAGTAGTAGATAGAACTCTCTATTTTATGGCCACACATTCAGAGCCTCACAGAATAGTACAAAAGTATGGAAATGTCAGAAGTGTACTTGACATGGTCACTTATTCAGTTCCTCAGTGAAGAATCACATATAATTGAAAAGTACTCAGGATTCTATTATATATAGCCACTTATTAAGAGACTCACTGAATAATGCACACCTGGAGAATTGTCAGGAGACTATTTGATATGACTGTTCACCCAGCTACTCCGTGGAAAATGCAGAGATGAGAAATAGTCAAGAGGACAGAGTCAGGGGTTTATATTATGTGGTCACCCTTTCAGAAACTAACTGGAGAATGCACAACTTGGGAATAATAAGAGTGCAGGGCATATGGCCACACAATCACAGCATTACCGAATAATGCACAATGGGGGAATAGTAAGGAGTCTATTTCATATGGACTATCAGTCACAGATTCAGTGCATAATAAACAGTTGTGAAGGAGAAAGGACCCTATTGACAGTAGCCCCAAATAAAGCAGCTCCGTGAATGATACACACAGGCGTGAGAGTCGGGAGACTATTTGATATGGACACTCATACAGAACCTCTTCGAATATTGCACATGTGGATAATAATCACTAGTCTATTTCATATGGGGTTTCGTTTGGAGAGTGGAAAAATAAGGCGCACCTGTGGAGTAAAATGCCGTCTAGTTCATAAGGCCACTCTTTCAGTGTTTTAGTGAATAATATGTATATCTGATAAGTCAGGAATCCCTTTCACATGGCCACTCGTTCTGGGCCTCTGTGAATAATACTCCCCTCAGAGACAGTCAAGTGTCTACTTCAAATGCCTACACATTCAGTCTCTGTAAGTAATGAACACCTGGGCAATACACCTGAGTCTCTTTTTTATGCCCACTTAGTCAGAGTCTCATTCAATAATACACACCTGGGGAAGAGTTAAGAGTGTGCTTTATGTAGCCACTCATTTCGATCCTCAGTGAATAATCCACACCAGGGTAAAAGTCGAGCATTTTTTGTATGGCCACTCATTCTGTGCCTTCCTGAATAATACACACCTGGGGAATTCTCAGGATTCTATTTCATACTACCACTCATTTAGAACCTCATTGAATAATTCACAATGGAGAAATAGTAAGGTGTCTATTTTGTATGGCCTCTGATTCAGAGTTTCAGTAAATAATAAACTTCTGTGGCGTAATCAGGACACTGTTTAAGATAGCAATGTATTAAGTGCCTTCCCGAATTACACACACCTGGGTGATAGTCAGGAGTCTATTTCATATGAACTCTAATTCTGTGTAACGCTGAGTAATACACACCTGGAGGAGATTAAGGAGTCTATTTGGTATGGACACTCATACCGAACCTGTTGGAATAATGTACACATGGAAAATAATGAGGTGTCTATGTAATACGGCTACTAATTCAGACAAAAAGTGAATAATGCACATGCAGAGTCATTAGAATTCTGTTTCATATGGACCCTCTTTCACAGCCTCACAGAATATTACACACTTGTGATATAGTCTGGAGTCTCTATTTTATGGCCACTCATTCAGGGAATCACTGAATCATTCACACCTGCGGAATAGTCAGAAGTCTCTTTTCTGTGGCTACCCGTTGAGAGCCTTACTAAACGTACACACCTAAATAAATAGTCAGGAATTACTTGTATCTCCTGATTCAGAGTCTCACTAAATAATGCACACCTGTGGAATAGTCAGGAGACTTTTTCATGTGGCCTCTCATTCAAAGTGTCATTGAAATATGAGGTGTAGTCAGGAGACTCTTTCATGAAGACACATATTCAGAGCCTCATTGCATAAGACAGACCCTTGATATAGTAAGGAATCTAATTAGTATGGCCACGTCTTCTGAGGCTCACTGAAATATACACACTTGGAGAATAATTTGGAGACTGTTTTTGATGGACATTCATTCAGAGCCTCAATAAATAATGCAGACCTGTGGAGTAGCCAGAAATCTATTTCATTTGGTAACACATTCGTAGCCTCAGTTGATAATATGCCCATTTGGATTAGTCAGGATTCCATTTTATATGGCCACTGTCTCGTAACCACTATAAATAATGCACATATGTAAAGTACTCAGCAGTCTATTTCATAGAGCCACTTATACAGATATTCACTGAATAATAAAATTATTTGAGATAGACCCCCTCCTGTTTCACAGGGTAATAAAAAGGAGCCTCACTGAGTGACACACACCTGGGGAAGTGTTAGGAGTATACTTGACATAGCCTCTCATTTACAGCCTAAGGGAATATTGCACACGTGTGGAATAGACACTCTTCTACTTTATATGGCCACGAAATCAAAGACTGAGTCAATAATACACAACTTTGGAATAGTCACTAGTCTATTCCATATGCCCAAATATTTAGAGTCAGAGTCAATGATACACGCCTGTAGACTAGTCAAGAAACAATTTCATATTGCCAAAGTTTCAGACCCTCAGTGAATAATAAATACCTGAGGAATACTCTGGATGCTATTACATGTGGCATTTCTTCAGAGGTTCATTAAGTAAAGAACACCTGTATTGTAGTCAGAATTCTACTTCATATAGCCACATACTCAGAGCCTAACTGAATAAAAGACACCTTGGGAAAGTCAGGATTCTATTTCGTATAGCCCCTCATTTACAGCCAAATGTAAAATCTCACGCTTGAATAGTACATAGGAGTCTCTATTTTTTCGCCACACATTCAGAGCCTCACAGAATAATACAGATATATGAAAATATCAGGAGTGTACTTGACATGGCCATTTATTCAGTTCCTCAGTGAAGAATAATATATATCTGGAAAATAACTCAGTATTGCATTATATATAGCTACTTATTAAGAGACTCACTGAATAATGCACACCTGGAGAATTATCTGGAGACTATTTGATATTACCGTTCACCCAGCGACTCAGTGGAAAATGCAGAGCTGAGAAATAGTCAAGAGGACAGAGTCAGGAGTCTGTTTTATTTTGTCACTCGTTCAGAAACTGACTGAAGAATACACCCCTTGGGAATAGTCAGAGTCCAGGTCATATGGCCGCTCAATCACAGCATTACCAAATAATACACAATGGGGCAATAGTAAGGAGTCTATTTCATATGGCCTCTCATTCAGAGCTTCAGTGCCTAATAAACAGCTGTGGAAAAGTGAGGACCCTATTAATGGTAGCCCGAAATAAAGTAGCTCCGTGAATGATACACACATGTGTGAGAGTCAGGAGACTATTTGATATGGACACTCATACAGAACCTCTTCGAATATTGCACATGTGGATAATAATCACTAGTTGATTTCATATGGGGTTTCGTTTGGAGAGTGGAAAAATAAGGCGCACCTGTGGAGTAAAATGCTGTCTAGTTCATAAGGCCACTGTTTCATTGTTTTAGTGAATATCATGTTTATCTGATAAGTCAGGAATCTCTTTCACATGGCCACTCGTTCTGGGCCTCTGTGAATAATACTCTCCTCAGAAACAGTCAAGGGTCTACTTCAAATGCCTACACATTCAGAGTCTCTGTAAGTAATGAACACCTCAGCAATACACCTGAGTCTCTTTTTTATGCCCACTTAGTTAGAGTCTCATTCAATAATACACACCTGGGGAAGAGTTAAGAGTCTACTTCATGTAGCCACTCATTTCGATCCTCAGTGAATAATCCACACCAGGGTAATAGTCGAGGATTTATTATATGACCACTCATTTTGTGCCTCCCTGAATGATTCATACCTGGGAAATTCTCAGGATTCTATTTCATACTACCACTCACTTAGAACCTTATTGAATAATTTACAATGGAGTAATAGTCAGGTGTCTATTCTGTATGGCCTCTGATTCAGAGTTTCAGTGAATAATGAACTTATATGGAGTAATCATGATATGGTTTAAGATAGCCATGAATTAATTGCCTTCCTGAATGGCACACACCTGGGTTGCAGTCAGGATTCTATTTCATATGAACTCTAATTCTGTGTAACGCTGAGAAATACGCAAAGCCACTTTCAATATTGCACATGTGAAGAATAATCACTAGTCCATTTCATATGGTCGTTCGTTTGGAGAGTCAAAAAATAACAAGGGAGAGCAGTGATACACACAGAGGAGTGGAGGGTACACACAGGAGACAGTGGGTACACAAAGGAGAGAAGAGGATACACAAAGGAGAGGGGGCTACACACAGGAGAGTAGGGAACACAATGAGTGAGGAAAATACACACAAGAGAGAAGAGGATGAACACAGGAGAAAAAAATACAAACAGGAGTAAAAGACATACACAGAGGAGCGGGTGATACACACAGGAAAAAAAAGGATAAACACAAGAGTGAGAAAGATACACACAGAACAGGGGGAAACACAAAGGAGAGAGAAGCGTACACACAGGAGAAAAAAGGATACACACAGCAGAGAGGAGGATACACACAGGAGAGAGGGGATACACAGAGGAGAGTGGGTAATACACACAGGAAAGAGAACATGTAAACACAAAAGGGAGGGGGTTACCCATGGGTGAGAGGGGATACACACAAAAGAGAGCGGGACACAAACTGGAGAAAGGGGGAATACACACAGAAGAGAGGGGAAATACGCACAAAAGAGAGGGTTGAAATACACAGGAGAGAATTATGATACACACACGAGAGAGAAGGATACACACATCAGAAAGGAGATTACACAGTGGAGAGAGAAGGGTACACCCAGAAGAGGGGAATACACACAGGAATGAGGAGAATTCACACAGGAAAAAATAGGATACACAGGAGACAGGAGGATACACACAAAAGAGGGAAGGTTACACACGGTAGACAGAAAAATACACAAAGGAGAGACAAGGATACAAACAGGAGAGTGGTAATACAAACAGGAGAGATGAGTGTTCACACAGGAGAATAGAGGATACACACATGAGAGAGATGGATACACACAAGAGACAGGAGTATACACACAGCAGAGAAGAGGATACACACAGGAGAAAGGGCATACACACAGGAGTAAGGAAGATTCACACAGAAGAGAAGAAAATGCACACTGGAGAGAGGTGGAGACACACAGAAGTGGGGCATACACAAAAAAGAGAAAGAATACACACAGAAGAGATGGAGGATACACACAGAGAGTGGTGATCCACAAAGGATAGTTGAGGGTACACACAGTAGAAAGGGGGTACACACAGGAGAGAAGAGGATATACAAAAAAAGGAATACACATAGAAGAGTAGAAAATAAAGAGAAAAGAGAGGAGGATACACAAAGGAGAGAGGAGGATAAACACAGGAGAGGGAGATACACACAGGAGAGAGGGGCTTACACACAAAAGAGGGGTATACACACAGGAGAAAAAGGGATAAACACAGGAAAAAGGAGGAAACACACAGGAGAGGGGATAGACACAAAAGAGTGGGGCAGAGACACAGGAGAAAACAGGAAACACACAGAAGAGAGAAAGATACACACAGGAGAGAGGAGATACACAAAGGAGAGGGGGGGTACACACAGGAGAAAGAAGGAATACACACAGGAGAGGGGGTGTTACACACAGAAGAAATGAAAGATACGTACAGGAGGGAGAAGGGATACCCACAGGAGAGAGAATGATGCACACAGGAGAGGAAGATACAAACAGGAGAGAGGAAGTTGCACACAAAAGAGAGGAGGAGACACACAGGAGAAAGAAGGATACACGCATGAGAGAGGAGGAAAAACACAGGATAGACGGGGATACACAGGAGAGAGGAGGATACTGGCAGGAGAGAGGAAAATACACAAACGAGAGAGAAAGGTACACACAGGCGAGCGGAGAATACACAGAGAAAAGAGGAAGATACACACAGGAGAGAGGGGGATACACACAAAAAAGAGGAAGATACTAACAAAGGGAGGGAAATAAACACAGGACAAAAGAGGATACACACAGGAGAGAGAAGAATACACACAGGAGAAAGAAGGATACAGAAAGAAGGGGGAAACACACAGGAGAGAGGGGGATACACAAAGGCGTGAAAGATAAACACAGTAAAAGGGGTATACACACAGGAGAGAGGGGAATACACACAGGAGAGGGCAATACACACAGAAAAAAGGGGCTTACACACAGGAGAGAGGAGGATGCACACAGGAGAGAGGGTGAATACACAAAAAAGAGAGGGGGATACACACAGTAGAGTGAAGCATACACACAGGAGAAAGGGGAATACACACAGGAGAGAGGGGGATACACAAAGAGAAAAAAGGATAAATACAAAAGAGAGGAGGATAAACACCAAAAAGAGAAGGATACAGATAGAAGAGAGGAGGATACACTCAGGAGATTGGAGGATACACAGGAGAGAGGAGGATAAACACAGGAGAGCAGAGGATATACGCAGGAGAGAAGAGGATACACACGAGAGAGGGAAAATATACACAGGACAGAGGAGAGTACACACAGGAGTGGCGTGATACACACAGGAGAGAGGAGGGGACACACAGTAGAATGTAGAATACAAACAGGTGAGAGGAGGATATACAAAGGAGAGGAAAATACACACAGGAGAGTTGGGGATACACCGAGGAGAGCGGATGATACACAAAGGTGAGACGAGGATACACAAAGGAAAGGGAATACACACAGAAAAGAGGACCATAAACACAGGATTGGGTGATACACACAAGAGAAAGAAAGATACACACAAAAGAGAGGAGGATACACACAGGACAGGGAGATACACACAGTATAGTGGGGCGTACACACAGGGAGAGTAGGATACACAAAGCAGAGAGGAGGATACACACAGGATAGATAAGATACACACAAGAGAGAGGAAGATACAAACTCGAGAGAGGGAAGATACACACAGGAGAGAGGGGTGATACACACAGGAGAGAAAAAAGATACACACAGAAGAGAGGAGGATACACACAGGAGAAGAAAGGATACACACTGGTTAGGGAAAGATACACACAGCAGAGGGGGATACACACAGGAAAGAAGAAAATACACACAGTAGAGAAAAGGATACACACAAATGAGGGAAGGCTACACACGGTAGACTGAAGGATACACACAGGAGAGAGATGAATACACACAGGAGAGGGCTGATACACACAGGAGAGATAAGGGATCAAATAGGAGAAAAGAGAACACATACAAAAGAGAGATGGATACAAACAGGAGAGAGGAGTATACACACAGCAGAGAGGATGATACACACAGGAGAGAGGGTATACACACAGGAGTGAGGAAGATTCACACAGGAGAGAAGGGAATGCAAACAGGAGGGAGGTGGATACAAAGAGAAGTGGGGCATACACACAGCAGAGAGGAGGATTTACACAGGAGAGAAAAAATACACGCAGGAGAGAGGGGGATACACACAAGAGAGAGGGGGATACACAGAGGAGAGTGGAGGGATACACACAAAGAGTGGTGATACACACAGGACAGTTGAGGGTACACACAGGAGAGAGGGGGTACACAAAGGAGAGCAGAGGATACAAAAAGAAAAGATGAATACACACAGGAGAGTAGGGAATAAACAGAGGAGAGAGGAGGATAAACACAGAAGAGAAGAAGATAAATACAGGAGAGGGGGAGACACACATGAGAGAGGGGCATACACACAGGAGAGGGGAATACACACAGGAGAGAGGGGCGTAGACACAGAAGAAAGAAGGATACATACAGCAGAGAGGAGGATACACACAGGAGAGAGGAGATACACAGAAAAGAGAGGGGGATACAAACAGGAGAGAGAAGAGATACACACAGGAGAGAGGAGAATGCACACAGTAGAGAGAAGGATATATACAGAAGAGAGGAGTATACACACAGGAGAGAGAAGGATACGAACAGGAGAGAGAAGGATACACGCAGAAGAGAGGAGGATACACACAGGAGAGTGGGGGATACACAGAAAAGAGAGGAGGATACACACAGGAGAAAAAGAACACACACAGGGGAGAAGAGAATACACACAGAAGAGGGGTGATACACACAGAATAGAGAAGGGTACACATAGGAGAAAGGGGGATACAAACAGAAGTCAGAAATATACACTAAGGAGAGGGAAATACACACAGGAAAAAGGGGGACCCAGCGATGAGAGAAAAGGATACACACAGGAGAGAGGAGGTTACACAAAGGAGAGAGGAGAATACACACAGGATAGAGGGATACACACAGGATAGAGGGATACACACAGGAAAGAGAGGGATAAACACAGGAGAAAGGATACACACAGGAGAGAGGGTCATACACAAAGAAAAAAGTGATAAACAAAGGAGAAAGTGGGATAAACACAGGAGAGAAAAGTATACACACAGGAAATGGTGATACACACAGGACAGAGTGGCACAAACACAGGAGAGAAAAGGATACACAGGGGAGAGAGGAGGAAACAAACAGAAGAGAGGAGATACACACAAAAGAGGGGGATACACACAGGAGATAGGGGGAAAACACACAGGAAAGAAAGATGTTACACACAGGAGAGAAGGGGAAAACAAACAGGAGAGCGGAAGGATAAACATAGTAGAGAGAAAAATACACACAAAAGAGAGAAGAATACACACAAGAGAGAAAAGTATACACACAGGAGAGAGGCATACACAGAAGAGAGAGAAGGACACACACAGGAGCGTTTGATATATATATAGGAGACAGGGAAATACACACAGGAGAGAGGGTGATACACACTAGATATGGGGATACAAACAAGAGAGAGGGAAATACACACAGGAGAGAGGAGAATACACACAGGAGATAAAAGGATACACACAGGAGAGAGGAGAATACACAAAGAAGAGGGTAAACACACAGGAGAGAGAGGGATTCACACAGACGAAAAAGATAAACATACAAGAGTGGTGAATACACAGGAGAGAGGGGAATACACACAGCAGAGAAAAATACACACAGGAGAGAGGGGCTTATGCACATGAGAGAGGAGGATACCAACAGGAGGGAGGGGGGATACACAAAGAAGAGAGAGGGCTACACACAGGAGAGTGAAGCATACACACAGGAGGGAGGGGAATACACAGAGGAGAGGGGAGGATACACAGAGAGGAAAAAAATAAATACAAAAGAGAGGAGGATACACACAAAAGAGAGGAGGATACAAATAGAAGAGAAGAGGATACCTGCAGGAGATTGGAAAATACATCCAGAAAATTGGAGGATACACACAGGAGAGTGAAGCATACACACAGGAGGGAGGGAATACACACAGGAGAGAATAGGATACACACACAAGAGAGGAGAATACACACAAAAGAGAGGAACATACACACAGGACAGAGAAGGTTACGCACAGAATATAGGGGAATTCACACAATAGAGAGGGTGATACACACAGGAGAGAGGGGAATACACAAAGGAGAGAGGGGTATACACACATGTGAGGGAAATACAAAAAGGAGAGAGGAGCATACACACAGGAGAGAGAAAAGATACACACAGGAGAGAGTGGTTACACACAGGAGAGAGGAAATATACACACAGGATAGAGGAGGATACACACAAAAAAGATGGGGATACACACAGAATAAAGGAGGATAAACACAGAAAAGAGAAGGATACATACAGAAGAGAGGAGGATACACACATGAGAGGGGGATACACGCAGGGGAGAAGGAATACACACATTAAATTGGGATAAACACAGTAGAAAGGAGGTACACAAAGAAGAGAGGAGGATACTCACAGGAAAATGTGATACAAACAGGAAAGAGAAATACACACAGGTGAGAGGAGGATATTCAAAGGAGGGAGGTGGGTAAACAAAAAAAGTGGGGATACATAGAGGAGAGAGGGGGATACTCAAAGGAGAATGGGACACACACAGGAGAAGGAAATACACACAGGATCGAGGGTGATGCACACAGAAGAAAGGGAAATAAACACAGAAAAGAGGAGGATACACAGAAGAGAGAAAGATACACACAGGAGGGGGGGATACACACAGTAGAGAGGAAGATACACACAGGAGAGAGGAGGATACAGAGAGGAGAGTGGAAGATACACACAGAAGAGAATGAGATACACACAGGAGTGGGGGATACACACAGAAAAGAGGGGGTACACACAAAAGCGTTGGATATATGCAGGGGACAGGGAAATACACACAGGAGAGAGGGAGATACACACAAAAGAGAGGAGTATACACAGGAGATAGTGGGATACACACAGGAGAGAGGGGAATACACAGAAGAGAGAGGGGCATACACACAGGAGGGGGGGATACACACAGGAGAGAGGAGGATACACACAGGAGAGAAAAATACACACAGGTGAGAGGAGGATACACACAGGAGAGTGGGGCGTACCCACAGAAGGGGGGTTACACAAAGGAGAGAGGTGGATACACAAAGGAGAAAGGGATACACACAGGAGAAAGAAATACACACAAGAGCGTGGAAGATGCACACAGGAGAAAGGAGGATGCACTCAGGAAAAAGGAGAATACACACAGGAGAGAGGCACATATACACAGGAGAGAGGGTGATACACAAAGGAGAAAGAAAGATACACACAGGAGAGTGGGGCACACAAACATGGGGGTGGGGGATACACACAAAAGAGAGGCGTATACACAGAGTGGTAGAAGGATACACACAGGAGTGAGGAGGAAACACACTGGAGAGAGGAGGATACACACAGGAGAGAAGAACATACGCACAGAAGAGAAAAGGATCCATACAGGAGAAGGGGATACACACAGAAGAGAGGGGGATAGGCACAGAAGAGAATGATACAAAAACGGGAGAGGGGATACACACAGGAGAGAGAAGGAAAAACACAGGACGGGGGATACATACAGTAGAGAGGGGCATAGACAGAGGAGAGGGGATGATACACGCAGGAGAGAGAAGGATACACACAGGAGAGGGTGGATACACACAGGAGAAAGGAGGATACACACAGGAGAGAGGGGAGATACACACAAGAAAGAGGGGGATGCACACAGATGAGAGTAGGATACATAAAGGCTATAGGGGGGATACACACAGAAGAGAGCGGGGATACTAACAGGAGAGAGGGTGATACACACAGGAGAGTGGGGCATACACACAGAAGAAAGATGATACCCACTGGAGAGTGTGGGATACACACAAGAGGAAAAAAATACGCACAGTAGAGAGGAGGATATTCACAGGAGAAAGAAGGATACACACAGAAGAGAAACGAATACACACAGGAGAGTGGAGGATACACACAGGAGAGGGCAATACACACAAGAGAAAGGGGGATCCACAGAGGAGACAAGGAAATACACACAAAGAGAGGGATATACAAACAGGAGAGGGGTATACACACAGGAGAGGAAAGAACACACGCAGGAGAAAAAAGGAAACACGCAGAACATAGGAGGATACCCGCAGAAGAGAGAATACACATAGGAGAAAAGGGAGATACACACAGGAGAGAGGAAAATACACAAAGGAGGGAGGGATACAAACATGTGAAGAAAAAAATACAAATGAGTATGGCATAAACACAGAAAAGGGGGGATACAGACAGGAGAGAAAACTACACACAGGAGTCAGAAGGATGCACACAGGAGAAATGGAAATACACAAGGAAAAAGGAAAATACACACAGGAGAGAGAAGGATACACACAGGGGAAGGGGGATACATACAGAAGATAGGAAGACACCAATAGGAGAGAGGAGGATACTCAGAGAAGAGAGGAAGATACACACAGATGAAAAAAGGATACACACAGAAGTGGGGCATACACACAGAAGAAAGGGAATATGCAGAGGAGAGAAAAATACACAGAGGATAGGGGGATACATACAGGAGAGAGGGGCATACATAAAGAAGAGAACAGGATACCCGCAGGAGAGAGGAGGATTCACACAGAAGAGAGGTGGATACACACAGGAGAGAGATGATACACACAGGAGTAAAAAGGATACACACAGGAGAGAAAAAGATACACATAGGAGAGAAAGATATACAGAGAAGAGAGGGCCATACACACAAAAAAGGGGGATACACACAGGAGAAAGGGGGATACACACAGGAAAGTGTGATACACACAAGAGAGAGAAGCGTAAACACAGGAGAGAAAAGGATACACACAGGAGAGAGGAGGAAACAAACAGGAGAGAGAGAATACACACAAGTGATGGGGGTATACACACAGGAGAAAGGAGTAATACACACAGGAAATAAAGGTGTTTAACACAGGAGAGATGGAAGAAACACAGAAAAGTGGAGGAATACACACAGGAGAGAGGAGGATTCACACAGGAGAGAGAAGAAAACACACAGGAGAGAAGAGTGTACACACAGGAGAGAAGCATACACACAGGTGAGGGGGGATACACACAGGAGAGGGGATACACACGGAAGAGAGGGTATACACACAAAAGTGAGGGAAATACACACAAGAGAGAGGGGCATACACACAGAAGAGAGGGGGATACACATAGGAGAGAGGAAGATACACACAGGAAAGAGGAAGATACACACAGGAGAAAGGAGGATACACACAGGAGAGGGCGAAACACACAAGAGAAAGGGATTCCACACAGGAGAGAGGGTATACACACAGGAGAGGTGTATACACACAGGAGAGAGGAGGATACATGCAGAAGAGTGGAGGATACTTGCAGCACAGATGAGGATACCCGCAGGAGAGAGGAGGATATACACAAAAGAGAGAAAAATACACAGAGGATTGAAGGGGATACACACAAGAGAGAGAATATACACACAGGAGAGAAAAGAATACCACAAAAGAGAGGAGGATACACACAGGAGCGAGGGATACACACAGGTGAGAGAAGGATACACACAGGAGAAAAAAGCATACACACAGAAAAAGGGGGAACACAGAGGAGAGAGGGAAATACACAAAGGAGAAAGTGATACACACAAAAGAGGGAAATACACACAGGAGCGAGGAAGATGCACAAAGGAGAAAGGGAAATATACACAGGAAAAAAGAGGATACACACAGGAGAGAGAATGATAAACACAGGAGAGGGGGGATACACACAGGAGAGAGGAAGATACACATAGGAGAGAGGAGTGTATACAGAGGAGAGAGGAAAATACACACAGAAGAGAAGAGGATACACAGAGAGTGGGAGATACACACAGAAGAGAGGGGGATACGCACAGGAGAAAGAGATACACAGAGGAGAGAGTGGGATACACAGAGGAGAGAGGGGCATAAACACAGGAGAGGGGGATATATAGAGGAAAGAGGGGCATAGACAGAGGAGATGGGAGGACACACGCGGGAGAGAGGAGGATACACAAAGGATAGAGGGGGATAGACACAGGAGAGAGAAGGACACACACAGGAGATAGGAGAATACACATAGAAGAGGGAGATACACACAGGAGAGAGGGGCATACACTCAAAAAATAGGAATACACACAGGAGAAAGTGGGATACACACAGGAGAGTGGAGGATACACACAGGAAAGGGTGATACACACAGGAGAGAATAAACACAAGAGAGTGGAGGATACAGACAGGAGAGAGGAGAAAACACACAGGAGAGAGGGGATACACACAAGAGGGAGGGGGATACACACAGAAGAGAAAGGTGATACACACAGGAAAGAAAGGTGTTACACCCAGGAGAGGGGGTGGAAACCCACAGGAAAGCGGAGGGATACAAGCAGGAGAAAGGAGAATACACACAGGAGAGAGGAGGATCCACAGAGGAGAGAGGAGTATACACACAGGTGAGTGGCATACACAGAGGAGAGAGGGGGATACACGCAGGAGAGTTGGATATATACAGGAGACAGGGAAATATACATAGGAGAGAGGGAAATACAAACAAAAGAGGGGGATATACACAGGAGAGAGGGTATACAAACAGGAGATGGGGTACACATAGGAGAGAGAGGGATCCACACAAAAGAGAGGGGAATACACACAAGAGACAGGGGCATACAGACAGGAGAGGGAAAAATACACGTAGGAGAGAGGAAGATACAAAAAAAAAGAGAAGAGGATACACGCAGAAGAGAGGAGTATAGACAGGAGAGAGGTTAATACACAGAGGAGAGAGAGCGTTACACAGAGCAGAGAGGGCGGATACACACAGGAGTGAGGAGGATACACACAGGAGAGAGGAGGATACACACAAAAGAGAGGAGCATACACACAGGAGAGAGAATGATATGCACAGGAGAGACGGGAATTCACAAATTAGAGAGGGGGATACACACAGGAGAGGGGGGATACACAAGGACGAGGTGTGTATACACACAGGTGAGGGAAATATCCAAAGGAGAGAGGGGCATACACACAGAAAAGAGAAAAGATACACACAGGAGAGAGGAGGATACACACAAAAGAGAGGAGCATACACACAGGAGAGAGAATGATATGCACAGGAGAGACGGGAATTCACAAATTAGAGAGGGGGATACACACAGCAGAGAGGGGGATACACAAGGACAAGAGGTGTATACACACAGGTGAGGAAAATACGCAAAGGAGAGAGGGGCATACACACAGAAAAGAGAAAATATACACACAGGAGAGAGGAGGATACACACAGGAGAAAGGAGGATACACACAAGAGAGAGACAGATCTACACAGGAGAGAGGAGGATACACACAGGATAGGGTGATACACACAAGAGAGGGGGGATCCACACAGGAGAGAGGGGAATACACATAGGAGAGAGGGGTATACACACAGAAAAGGGGTATACACACAGGAGAGAGGAGGAGTCACACAGGAGAGAGGGGTATACACACAGAAAAGGGGCATACACACAGGAGAGAGGAGGATAGAAGCAGGAGAGAGGAAGATACACGCAGCACAGAGGAGGATACCCGCAGGAGAGAGGGGGATACACACAGGAGAGAAAAGAATACACACAGGAGAGAAGGGGAATACACACAAGGGAGAGAATGATACACACAGGAGAGAAAAGGATACACACTAAAGAGAAAAGGATACACACTAAAGAGGAAAGGATACACACAGGAGCGAGGGATATGCACAGGTTAGATGATACACACAGAAGAGAGGGGCATACACACAGAAAGGGGGATACAAAGAGAAGAGAGGGAAATATACAAAGGAGAAAAAGATACACACAAAAGAGGGAAATACACACAGGAGCGAGGGGAATGAACGCAGGATTAAGGAAAATACACAAAGGAAAGACGAGGATACACACAGGAGAGAGAATACACTCAGGAGCGGGGGGATGCACACAGTCGAGAGAAAGATACACACAGGAGAGAGGAGGATACACAGAGGAGAGAGGAAGATACAGAAGAGAAGTGGATACACACAGGAGTGGGGGATACACAGGGAAGAGATTGGGATACTCACAGGAATGGGGGATACACAGAGGAGAGTGTGGAATACACACAGGAGAGAGGAAGATAAACACAGGAGACGGGAATACATATAGGTGTTGCGCTAACTGCGCGTACCAAGCTTGGGTTTTTTTTCCCTTTTAACAGGCAGGTTCGTGGAAAGAAAACACCAGACCGAGAACAATAATAAAGTGATAGAAAATTTTAATGAGAGAATTAGAAGGATGGAAAGACGATAGTTACATATATATATATATATATATATATATATATATATATATATATACAGACACACATATTTACACAGAAACCACTCCACCTCAGCACCGTTAAGACAGCAGCACGGGCGATTCACAAGTCACATCTCAGCACCGGCAAGACAGCAGCACGGGCGATTCCAAGTCACATCTGGAAGTCGCTCTGATCCAATGTCTCTGTGTTCCTCTGCTCCTTTATTATATCAGCTTACATAACTAATTTATGTACTCATCTTTGGGTCAGTCAGTAAACAGCGAAGATCTGCTTCATAAGTGTACTGTCCTTGACTGTTTCTTGGGCACCGGGAGGCTGGTCAGACTCCCAGCCTCCAAGATATCGTTCTGAAACGCCAAGAGCTCTTAGCCCCCCAGAACAGTTCATGGACAATTCATGGGCTCACAGATCCTTCCCTGCCCACTTCCTCACCCTGAACACCCTTTACAAGCAAGCTTTTTACAAAACAGGACTTCTACAAGACAGGACTTCTACATCATAATCTTACATTTCGGCCCTCAGGCCTGTTTTTGTAAATAAGAAAATTGATTTCTCAAATATACATCATACATATACCTAATACGCATATACATGCAAATATTACAACAACAGATAATGGTTAATACAGAGATGTAACAAAATACAATAACGCACAAGGGGACAAAACGATAAGTCATCCGAGGGTGTGAGAATAGCCAATCATACCAATTATGACTGGCATCTGTAGCAATAAAATGGGAATATTCTAGTAATTTATTAGCTATAATAGTGGTGGATAAACGATGTTCCGCTAACTGGCGTTCTGTTTTTTGGAGTTAATCATGTAGTTGTGTACTTTGTGCCAAAATCATAGATAAATTCAAATATATTTCAATATTGGGTACTGGTAATTGTAAAGGTAACCAAGTATAATTTTCTGTTTCATATGTTGGGGTTAAATACAAAATGTCATTAAACCATGGCAATACGCTAATATTATATTGAATAATTTTATTTAACAATGACATGCATATAGTCTGCCCAATCAGATCTATTAGAAATTTCACTTGTGTTATGGCATAAAAGATATGTACTAATATTAAAAAGGAAATTAGACATAGAATTCTTATATACACTCATTTGAGTTCGTAGAAGCTGCTTATAATCTTCATCAGTCATGTACATAATATGCTGCAGATCTACTTGACAACAAGAAACATTAACAATAGTATCTATAGTAACATTGACTGGTCCTATGCTATATAAAATGCGTCTAACGCGACCAGTACCTCACCAGGTTGTCATATTTTCACCTTGTACTGTGAAATTCATGAAATAACAAATTTCATTGGGAAGACAGGTATAATTATCTTGTTGTCGTTGATATGATGAGTTTTTCCAGCCCCAACGTAATAATATCTCAGAAGAGTTGGATTCAGAAGTTTGGCTCAGGGAAGTCTTGGCTGTTAATGTCCATCCATATGTGGAAACAGTATTCCATATCCATAGGCTGATACCTACATAAAGACACTATGGTCGTTCAAATAAATGATTAGTAGGATAACTTTGGGGTGTCATTAGGGGGTATCATAACATATACACAATTATCTTTGCCTTTAGCTATAATTTCCCCAGCTTGTAAAGGTTGATTTGGGGCAGTCTGAACCCAGACATGCCCATTGGTGCTTTCAAATCTCATATGGGATATTGGATCAGGGGGTTCCTTTAGCAAAGCCCAATTTGAAGTATGTAAGCAAGGAAGGAAAAGTATTTGTGCAATTCGACTTCCTTTTGGGAGTACGATATCAGAATCACTAATATTATAACACAAGACTTTTATCTCTCCATAATAATTAGAATCAATAATTCCTCCAAGAATTACCATTCCCTTCAGAGCTAAACTAGACCTAGCAGCTATTTGACCATAATATCCATGAGGCATTCGCATGCCTATCCCTGTGGTAATCACTTGCTGTGCAGAACTAGGTAATTTAGTATCTAAATAAGTAAATAAATCATATCCTGCAGGTGAATTAGTGGCATTCCATGGTCCAATTGCAGCAGGATGGAATTTCCACCAAGATATAGTTAATTCATTGGAAGTGGTTGCTTGTTGTCGTACTTCCATGGTGGGAGTCATCGTCTGCTGTAAGGGCGTTTGATGATTAGATAATACTCTGTCATTTAATTGCCACAAGGTGGTAAGCAAATAATCTTTCCATCCATGATAGGAATTATTTCCTAGTTTCCTTAATTTCTCTTTAAGCAGCCCATTCTTTCGTTCTATTAATCCTGCAGCCTGGGGATAATAGGGTATATGATATATTCATTCAATATTATTAGTTGTGCAATAATCAATTATTAACTTACCTTTAAAATGTGATCCATTATCACTTTGTATTTGCAAAGGGGTTCCATAGTATAAAATAATAAAATCTAATGTTTTAATGGTATTAATCTGAGTAGCACGATTGAATGGGCAGCCAATTAACACTCCTGAGTAAGTATCTACTATGGTACAAATATATGCACAAACTTTAGACATAGGTAAAGGCCCTATATAATCAATTTTCCAAATTTGAGCTGTTTGTTTTCCTCGTGATAATTCCCCTGTCACTATTTGGGGAACGAATTGCAATCTATCTTGATTACAAATAGGGCATTGGCGAACCACAGTTTTACAAGCATCTAAAGGCACATAGATACCTCTCTTTTGTGCCCACCTGTACATAGACTGAGCTCCCATATGACCTGTTTGTTCGTGTATCCATTGTGCACACTTTAAATCTTCTGAACTGGTTGCTGCAACATTAATTCGTGTCAACTCATCAGCCTTTTTATTATATAATTTTTCAGCTGAATCTACTGCAGTATGGGCATCTACATGGAAAGTAGGAATATTAGTGCATTGCAAGAATACCCAAATGTCTTGCCGTAAAGTAGCCCCCCACAAAGTTTTATCCCGTATTTTCCAATCATTGGCATGCCATTGTTCAATCCAAGTTACCAAGCCCATATACACTGACTAAGAGTCAGTAAAAATATGGCATTTTTGTCCCTGTTCCTTTTTTAAACACAACCAAACAGCATATAGTTCAGCGTATTGGCTACTCCCTCCTTCTCCATGATGCTCCAAAACAATGTCAGTTGAATGATTATATGCAATTGCTTTCCAGTACATTTTAGCTCCTATATATCTAGCAGAGCCATCAGTAAACCAGGCATGTGTCTTCTGAGATGGTGTAAGAGAGTCATATCCATTATTAACAATAACTTTACTTGCAATGTGCTTAATGGTCAGAGGTGTAGAATCATCAGTATTAATTGGACAAGAAAATACCATTTCATGTAATTGCAATGTACCCTGTGGGCCTGCTTTGGCTCTACTCTGAAGATACCATTTTCATTTAATAATATTTGCTTCCTGGGCATGACCTATTTTATGTGACACGGGGTCAGAAAGCACCCATTGCATAATTGGCATTTGAGGTCGAATGATAACCTCATGCCCTAAGGTTAGAAATTCAGTTTCACTTAAAGCCCAATAAGCAGCTAACAATTCTTGTTCCAATTGAGTATATGGTTGTTTAGTACTAGGCAATTTACGAGACCAAAATCCTAAGGGCACTCGTTTTCCTTCCTGTTTTTGCCAAAGACTCCAGTTAGCATATTGATTTTCTGTACTAACCACCAATTCTACTTGTCCCTCCTTCACAGGCCTGTTGTACAGCTTCTTTTGCTTTGTCAAATGCCTGCTGTTGATCCGGTCCCCACTCAAAGGTGTATTTCTTCCTAGTGACTTTATATAACGGTTGTAGCAACAGACTTAAATGAGGAATGTGGTTTCTCCAATATCCAAATAGGCCAATATATTTTTGGGCTTCCTTTTCTGTAGTTGGTGTTGGAAATTCCAAAATTCATTGCTTTGCTTTAGGAGTGATGCTACAATTACCACAATCCCACATTATACCTAGAATTTTACATGCTGGGCTGGCCCCTGTACTTTTTCAGGGTTTATTTTCCATCCTTTACCTTGTAGAGGAGTAATTAAAGTTTCCACAGCTTGTTGCATGCTGTGGGAATCATGTCCCTCTAGCATGATGTCGTCAATATAATGGTATATTTCTATATTGGGAAAGTGCCATTCATCTAGATGTTTAGCCACTATTTTATGGCACAAAGTTGGGCTATGCTTATAGCCTTGTGGCAATCTTGTAAAAGTATATTGCCTCCCCTGCCAAGTGAAGGCAAAATATTTCCATTGATCTGAGTTATTTGAAATTGTAAAGAAGGCATTAGCTAGATCCAACACCACATACCATTGACCAAGATGTTTTTGAATATTCTCTATTATCAAAATAGTATCTGGAATAGCAGCACGTAATAGAGGAGTTACTGCATTTAATGCTCGATAATCTACTGTCATTCGCCAAGTTCCATTTGATTTTTTTAACTGGCCATATAGGATTATTCTATTTAGAAGTGTTGGGAACAATAACTTCTGGTGCTACATAGTTTCTTCTTTGCATTCACTTTCCCCTTCCTCTTTCTGTAATTGTATTGAGCACAATGGACTGCGGCTTTTTCAGCCACTCCCTGATAAGTCCTGGCTTGATTTCCAAGGATGAAATTTTAGCACTGTAACATTGCAAATTTCCCCTGCAATTCTGCAAATTCTTTCTCCAGCTGCAATTTCTCTTGAATTAAGGCTTGGCGTGCCTGGTATTGCTTTCTATAAGTTGATAACAAAATCCAGCCACACCGACTGGTAGCTACCAATTCCTTCCCTTTATCTAAAGGGACTGTTTCCAAGACTTCTAGGACCTGCATAGGGTCAGCAGATCGCAATTTACCATACCAATTTTCATTCAATCCTGTTCCATTAGCCCATACCCTAGCCAAAGGTGCAAACACAGAATCTTCCCAAACTGGCACATCACAAACCACATATTTAGCATCTACAGATTTCTTAAACAAAGGCATGATGCCTCCTTCTCCCCGAATCCTGCCGACTACGCTAATTTGTTGCGTTAACTGCGGGTACCAAGCTTGGGTTTCTTTTTTTCCTTTTAACAGGCAGGTTCGTGGGAAGAAAACACCAAATTGGGAACAATAATAAAATGATAGAAAATTTTAATGCGAGAAGCAGGAGGATGGAAAAACTATATATATATATATATATATACACACACACACACACACACACACACACACACACACACACACAGAAACCACTCCACCGCAGCACCGGCAAGAAAGCAGCACGGGCGATTCGCAAGTCACATCTGGAAAACGCTCTGATCCAATGTCTCCGTGTTCCTCTGCTCCTTTATTGTATCAGCTTACATAACTAATTTACGTACTCATCTTTGGGTCAGTCAGTAAACAGGGAAGATCTGCTTCATAAGTGCCCTGTCCTTGACTGTTTCTTGAGCACTGGGAGTTGGCCAGACTCCCAGCCTCCAAGATATCGTTCTGAAATGCCAAGAGCTAAGCCCCCCAGAACAGTTCATGGACAGTTCATGGGCTAACAGATCCTTCCCTGCCAACTTCCTCACCCCAACAACACTTTACAAGCAAACTTTTTACAAAACAAAACTTCTACAAAATAGGATTTCTACATCAAAATCTTACAATACGAGAGAGGAGCATAGACAGAGGTGAGGGGAGAATACACGCAGAAGAGAGGAGGATACACACAGGAAATAGTGGGATACACACAGGAGAGAGGGGGATACACACAGGAGAGAAAAGAAAACACACTAGAGAGAGGAGATACACATAGGAGAGGGAAATACACACACAAGAGAGGGGCATACACACAAAAAAGGAGGATACACACAGGAGAAAAAGAAATACACACAGGAGACAAAAGGATACACAAAGGAAAGTGTGATACACACATGAGAGAGGGGCGTAAACACAGGAGAGAGGAGGATACCCACAGGAGAGAGAAAAAAACAAACAGGAGAGAGGGGATACACACAAGAAAGAAAAGGATACACACAGGAGAAAAGGGTGATAAACACAGAAAAGAAAGATGTTATCCACAGGAGAGAGGGGAAAACACACAGAAAAGTGAAGAGATACACACAGGACAGAGAAGGATACACACAGTAGAGAGGAGGATACACACAGGGTAGAAGAGTACACACACAGGAGAGGGGCATACACACAGAAGAGAAAGGGATACACACAGGAGAGTTGGATACATACAGGAGACAGAGAAATACACACAGGAGAGAGGGGGATACACACAGGAGTGGGGGATACACACAGGAGAGAGGGTATACACACAGGAGAGAGGAAAATACACACGAGAGAGGGGCAGACACACAGGAGAGAGGGGGATACACATAAAAGAGAGGAAGATACACACACAAAAATAGGAGAATACAAGCAGGAGAGAGGAGTATACACAGGAGAGAGGAACATACACAGAGGAGAGAGAACGTTACACACAGGAGAGTGGGCAGATACACACAGGAGAGAGAAAGATACACACAGGAGAGAGGAGGATACACACCGAAGAGGGAGGATACACACAGGAGAGTGGGGGGATACACACAAGAAAGAGAAGGATACACAGAGAAGATAGTAGAATACATGAAGGCAAGAGAAAGAATATACACAGGGGAGAGGAAGGATACTAACAGGAGACGGGGGATACACACCCGAGAGTGGGGCATACACGCAGAAGGGAGAAGACACACACTGGATAAAAAAAGATGCACACAGGAGGAGAAAGTTATGCAAAGTAGAAAGGAGGATACACACAAAAGAAAAAAGGATACAAACAGGAGAGAGATGGATACACACAGGAGAGAGGAGGATACACACAGGAGAGGGCGATACACACAAGAGAGAGAAGGATCCACATGAGAGAGGGAAATACACATAAGAGAGAGGGGTATACACACTTGAAAGGGGTAAACACACAGAAGAGAGGAGGATACACGAAGAAGAAAGGAGAATATACGCAGCACAGAAAAGGATACACGCAGAAAAGAGGAGAATACACACAGGAGAGAGAAAAATACACACAGAAGAAAAGGGGAATACACACAAGAGAGAGAATAATACATACAAAAGACAAAAGGATACACACAGAACAGAGGAGGATAAACACAGGAGCAAGGGATACACACAGGTGAGAGGAGGATACACACAGGAGAGAAAGGCATACACACAGAAGAGGGGGGATACACAGAGAAGAGAGTGGGATACACAAAAGAGAAAGGAATACACACAGAAGAGGGAAATACAAGAAGAAGCGAGGGGGATGCACACAGGAGAAAGGAAAATACACACAGTAAAAACGAGAAAACACACAGGAGAAAGAAGGATACACAGAAGAGAGGGGGGATACACACAGGAGAGAGGAAGATACACACAGGAGAGAGGAGGATACACAGAGGAGAGAGGAAGATACACGCAGGAGAGAAAAGTATTCACAAAAAAGAGGGAGTACACAGAGAAGAGAGGAGATTACACACAGGAAAGAGGGCGGATACACACAGGAGAGAGAAAGATAAACAAAGGAGAGAGGAGGATACACACAGGAGAAGGTGAATACACACAGGAGAGTGAAGGATACACACAGGAGAGAGGGAAGATACACACAAGAAAGAGAAGGATACACACAGAAGAAAGTAGGATACATAAATGTGAGAGAAAGAATACACACAGGGGAGAGGGGGGATACTAACAGGAGAGAGAGGGATACACACACGAGAGTGGGGCATACACAAAGAAAAAAGAAGATACACACTGGAAAGAGTAAGATACACACAGGAGGAGGAAGATACGCAAAGTAGAGAGGAGGATATGCACAGGAGAAAAGAGGATACACACAGGAGAGAAAGAGATACACAAAAAAGAAGAGGAGGATATACACAGGAGAGGGCGATACACACAAGAGAGAGAAGGATCCACAAAGGAGAGAGGGAAATACACATAAGAGAGGGGTATACACACAGGAGAGATAAGGTTACACAAAGGAGAAAGGAGGATACACACAGCACAGAGGAGGATACACGCAGGAGAGAGGGGAATACACACAGGAGAGAGAAAAATACACACAGGAGAGAAGGGGGATACACAGAAGAGAGAGAATGATACACACATAAGAGAAAAGGATACACACAGTAGAGAGGAGGATACACACAAGAGAGAGGGGCCTACACACAGAAAAGGGGGGATACACAGAGAAGGGAGTGAGATAAACAAAGAAGAAAGGGATACACACAGGAGAGGGAAATACCCACAGAAGCGAGGGGCATGCACAAAGGAGTAAAGGAAATACACAAAGGAAAGACGAGGATACACACAGGAGAGAGAAAAAGACACACAGGAGAGGAGAAATACACACAGGAGAGAGGAAGATACACACAGGAGAGAGGAGGATACACAGAGGAGAGAGGAAGATACACACAGAAGAGAAGAGGATACACACAGGAATGGGGGATATACACAGAAGAGAGAAGGATACGAAAAGGAGAGGGAAATACACAGAGGAGAGAGTGGGTTACACATAGGAGAGAGGGGGATAAACAGAGAAGAGGAAAACACATACAGGAGAGACGGGAATAGACAGAGGAGAGAGGAGGATACACGCAAGAGAGAAGAAGATACACATAGAAAAGTGGAGATTCACACAGGAGAGAGGGGGATACACACAGGAGAGAAAAAGATACACACAGGAGAGAGGAGGATACATATAGGAGGGAAAGATACACACAGGAGAAAGGGGCATACACAAAAAAAGGGGGATACACACAGGAGCAAGGGGGATACACACAGGAGAAAGGAGGAAACACACAGGAGAGAGGAGAAAATGAACAGGAGAGAGGGGATGCAAACAAGAGGGAGGGGGACACACACAGGAGAAAGCGGGGATACACACAGGAAAAAAGGTGTTACCCACAGGAGAGATGGCGGAAACACACAGGAAAGCGGAGTGATACACACAGGAGAGAGCAGGATACACACAGGAGAGAAAAGCATACACAAAGGAAAGAGGAGTATACACACAGAAGAGGGGCATACACACAGGAGAGAAAAGAATACACACAGGAAGACAAGAATAAACACAAGAGAGAGGAGGATACACACAATAGACTGGAGGACACAGACAGAATAGAGGATGATACACGCAGGAGAGAGGAGGATAAACACAGGAGAGAGGAGAAGACACACAGGATAGAGGAGGATACACACAGGAGAGAGAAGGGATACACACAGGAGAGTGAAATACACACTGGAGAGAGGAGGATACACACAGAAGAGAGGGGTATACACACAGGGCTAGGGGGATACAAACAGAATAGTGGAGGATACAAACAGCAGACAGAAGGATACGCACGGGAGAGAGGAGAATACACACATGAGAGAGGAGGATACACAAAGGAGGGGGGAAAAACACAGTAGAGAGATATATACACAGGCGAGAGGGATACAAACAGAAGTGGGGTGATGCACACAGGAGAAAGGAGGATCCATAGAGGAGAGGGCAATACACAACGAAAAGAGAAGCATACACACAGGAGAGAGGAGGATACACACAGGAGAGAAGGGGGATACACACAGGAGAAAAAGGGATACACACAGGAGTGTGGGGCATACACACATGATGGAGGGGGATAAACACAGGAGAGAGGGGGATACACACAGGGGGAGAAGGATAAATACAAAAGGGAGGAGGGTACACAAAAAAGAGAGGAGGATACAGACAGAAGAGAGTACGATAAACGCAGGAAAGAGAAGGATACACACAGGAGGGAGGAGGATACACAGAGGAGAGAGAAGGATACATGCAGAGGAGAGAAGGATACACACAGGAGAGTGGAAGGATAAACGCAGGATAGGGCAATGCACACAGAAGAGAGGAGTATAAACAAAGGAGAGAGGAGGATACTCACAGGAGAAAGGGGGATACACACAAAAGAGTGGAGGATGCACACAGGAGAGAAGGGAACACACACAGGAGAGAGGGGGATACACACAGTAGAGAGGATATACACACAGGAGAAAGGAGGATACACAGGGGAGAAAGGGGGATACACACAGGAGAAAGGAGGATACACAAGGGAGAGAAAGATAAACACAGGAGAGAGGGGGATACATGGAAAAGAGAAAAGGATACACACAGGAGAGAAAAGGATAAAAACAGAAGATGGGAATACACAGGAGAGAGGGGCATACACACAGGAGAGGGTGATACACACAAGAGAAAGGGGGATACACACAGGAGAGAGAATACACACAGGAGAGAAGGATACACACAGGAGAGAAAGGCATACACACAGGAGAAAGGAGAATACACACAGTAGATATTAGGAATCACACAGGAGTGAGAGGATAAACACAGGAGAAAGAAGAATACACACAGGAGAAAGGGGGGATACACAAAGGAGAGAGGGTGGATACACAAAGGAGAAAGGGGGATACACAGAGGAATGAGAAGAGATACACACAGGAGAGAGGAGCATACACAGAGGAGAGGGATAGATACACACAGGAGAGAAGGATAAACACAGTAGAGAGGAAGATACACACAGAATAGAGGAGGATACACACAAAATAGAAAATGATACACACAGGAGACAGAAGGACACACACAGAAGAGGGGGGATAAACACAGGAGAGGGGAATAAACACAGGAGAGAAAAACGATACACACAGGAGAGAGGGATACACAAAGAAGGGAGTTGGATACACACAGGAGAGACGGTGATACACACAGGAGAGAGGGGGATATACACCGGAGAGTGGTGATATACAAAGGAGGAAGGAGCGTAAACACAGAAGAGAGGGGCATACACACAGGAAAAATGGATAAACATAGGAGAAAAAGAGATACACACAGGAAAGGGGAGGATACACACAGGTAAGGGGGATACACAAAGAAAAAAGTGCATACACACAGGAGAGAGGAGGATACAGACAGGAGAGAGGAGGATACAAACAGGAGAGAGGTGATACACACAGGAGACAGAGGATCCTTCACAGCCTCACTGAATATTACACACTTGTGATATAGTCTGGAGTCTATTTTTTATGGCCACTCATTCAAAGAATCACTAAATAATGCACACCTGCTAAATAGTCAGATGTCTCTTTCCTATGGCCATTCGTTAAGAGCTTCACTAAGTGTACACACCTGGGGAAACAGGATTTACGTTTATCCCCTCATTCACATTCTGACTAAATAAGGCACACCTGTGGAATAGTCAGGAGACTTTTTCATGTGGCCTCTAATTCTGAGTGTCACAGAATAATGTGGTGTAATCAGGAGTCTATTTCATGTGGACACATGTTCAGAGCCTCCATAAATAAGACAGGCCATTTTATAGTAAGGAGTCTAATTAATGTGGCCACATCTTCTGAACCTCACTGTATAATACACACCTGGAGAATTATTTTGATCTATTTCGATTGACATTCATTCAGAGCCTCGTTAATAATGTACACCTGTGGAGTAGCCAGGAGTCTATTTTATTAGGACACTCATTCATAGCATCAGTGGATAATATGCACGTGTGGATTAGTCAGGATTCCATTTTATATGGCCGCTGACTGGTAACCTCAATGAAAAATGCACAAATGTAAAGTACTCAGCAGTACATTTCATATAAACTCTCACTCAGAGATTCAGTGAATAATACAAATATTTAAGATAAACAAAATCCTGTTTCATATAGTCATACAAAAAGAACCTCACTGAGTAATGCACACCTGGTGAAGTGATAATATTCTACTTTATATAGCCTCTCATTTACAGCCTAAGGGAATAATGCACACGTGTGGAATAGACACTAGTCTATTTTATATGGCCACAAAATCAAAGCCTGAGTGACTAATACACAACTTTGGAATAGTCACTAGTCTATTTCATATGGCCAAATGTTTAGAGTCAGAGTCAATAATACACGGCTGTGGAATAGTCAGAAAACAATTTCATATGGCCAAAGTTTCAGATCCTCAGTGAATAATACATACCTGGGAAATACTCAGGACGCTATTACATGTGGCATCAATTTCAGAGCTTCATTGAATAAGAAACAACTCTATTGTACTCAGAATTCTATTTCCTATAGCCACATATTCCGAGACTAACTGAATAACATACACCTTGGAAAAAGGCAGAGTTCTGTTTCGTGTAGCCACTGATTTAGAGCCGAATGTAAAAATGCACGCAGGAAGAGCATTAAGGAGTCTCTATTTGATGGCCACACATTCAGAGCTTCACAGAATAATACAGACCTATGGACACTTCTGGAGTGGATCTAACATGGCCACTGATTCAGAACCTCAGGGAAGAATCATATATATCTGGAAAATACATAGGATTATATTATATATAACCACTTATTCAGAGACTCACTGAATAATGCACAACTAAAGAATAGTCTGGAGACTATTTGATATGAACCTAGACCCAGGGACTCAGTGGACAATGCAGAAATGAAAAATAGTCAAGAGGATAGAGTCAGGAGTTTATGTTATGTGGTCACTCGTTCAGAATATCACTGAAGAATACACACCTTGGGAATTGTCAGAGTCCAAGTCATATGGCCACTCAATCACAGCATTACCGAATAATACACAATGGGGCAATAGTAAAGAGTCTATTCCATACGGGCTCTCATTCAGAGCTTCAGTGCATAATAAACATCTGTGAAGTAGTCAGGACCCTCTTTAAGGTAGCCCCAAATTAAGCAGCTCCGTGAATGATACACACATGTGTCAGAGTCCGGAGACTATTTGACATAGACCCTCATACAGAACCTTGTCAAATACTGCAAATATGGGGAATAATCACTAGTCTGTTTCATATGGTGGTTCATTTGGTGAATCAAAAACTAATGCACACCTGTGGAGTAAAATGGGTTATATTTCATAAGGCCACTCTTTCAGTGTTTTAGTGAATAATATGTATATCTAAAAAGTAAGGAATCTCTTTCACATGGCCACTCGTTCAGGGCCTCTGTGAAGAAAACTCCCCTTAAAAATGATCAAGGGTCTACTTCAAACGGCTACACATTCAGTGTCTCTGTACATAATGAACACCTGGGCAATACACCAGAGTCTCTTTTTTATGCCCACGTAGTTAGAGTCTCATTTAATAATACACACATGGGGAAGACTTAAGAGTCTACTTCATGTAGCCACTCATTTAGACCGTCAGTGAATAATGCACACCAGGGTAATAGTCGAGCATTTTTTATATGGTCACTCATTTTGTGCCACACTGAGTGATACACACCTAAAGAATCCTCAGGATTCTATTTGATACTACCACTCATTTAGAACCTTATTGAGTATTTCACAATGGAGCAATAGTCTAGTGTTTATTTTATATTTTCTATCCTTCAAAGTTTCAGTGAATAATGAACTTCTATGGAGTAATCAGGATGCTGTTTAAGATAGTCACGAATTAAGTGCCTTCCTGAATGATACACACCTGGGTGATATTCAGGAGTCTATTTCATATGAATTTTAATTTTGTGTATCCCTGAATAATAAACACCTGGTGCAGGTCAGGAGTCTATTTGGTATAAACACTCAAACAAAACCTATTTGGTTAATGCACACATGGATAATAATGAGGAGTCTATGTCATATGGCTACTCATTCAGATGAACAGTGAATAATGCACACGTGGGATAATAAGAAGTCTGTTTCATATGGCCCCTCTTTCACAGCCTCACTGAATATTAGACACTTGTGATATAGTCTGGAGTCTATTTTTTATGGCCACTCATTCACAATATAACTAAATAATGCACACCTGCAGAATAGTCAGAAGTATCTTTCCTATGGCCACTCGTTAAGAACCTCACTAAGGGTACACACCTGGGGAAATAGGATTTAACTTTATCCCTTCATACATAGTGTCACTAAATAATGTACACATGTGAAATAGGAGAATCTTTAATGTGGCCTCTAATTCGAAGTGTCACTGAATAATGTGGTGTAGTCAGGAGTCTATATCATATAGACACATATTCAGAGCCTCAGTGAATAAGACAGGCCCCTGATATAGTAAGGAATCTGATTAATATGGCCACATCTTCTGAGTCTCACGGAATAATACACACCTGGAGAATAATTTGGAGTCTATTTTCGATGGACATTCATTCAGAGCCTCTGTAAATAATGTACTCCTGTGTAGTAGCCAGGAATCTATTTCATTTGGACACTCATTCATAGCCCCATTGGATAATATGCACATGTGTATTAGTCAGGATTCCATTTTATATGGCAAGTTACTTGTAAGCTCAGTGAAAAATGCACAAATGTAAAGTACTCAGCTGTCTATTTCATATAAGCACTTATTCAGAGATTCATTGAATAATAAAAATATTTAAGATAGACAGCATCCTGTTTTTTATGGTTACACAAAAAGAGCCTCAATAAATAATATGCATGTGTAGATTATTCAAAATTCCATTTTATATGGCCAACGACTCTTAACCTCAGTGACAAATGCACAAATGTAAAGTACTCAGCAGTCTATTTTATATAGACACTCTTTCAGAGATTCACTGAATAATAAAAATATTTGAGATAGACAGCATCCTGCTTCATATGGTTAAAAAAAAGTGAGCCTCACTGAGTAATGCACACCAGGGGAAGGGGTAGGAGTCTACTTTATATAGCATTTAATTTACAGAATCAGGAAATATTGCACACATGTTGAATAGACACTAGTCTATTTTATATGGCCACAAAATTAAAGCCTTTTCAAATACTGGACATGCGGGGAATAATCACTTGTCTGTTTCATATGGTGTTTCGTTTGGTGAATCAAAAACATGCACACCTGTGGAGTAAAATGGGTTCTATTTCTGAAGGCCACTCTTTCAGTGTTTTAGTGAATAACGTGTATATCTCAAAAGTAAGGAATCCCTTTCACATGGCCACTCGTTCAGGGACCTGTGAAGAATACTCCCCTCAAAAATAGACAAGTGTCTACTTTAAATGGCTACACGTTCAGAGACTCTTTAGGTAATGAACACCTGGGCAATACACCTGAGTCTCATTCTTATGTTCACTTAGTCAGATTCTCATTCAATAATACACACATGGGGAAGAGTTAAGAGTCTACTTGATGTAGCCACTCATTTAGAACCTCAGTAAATAATGCACTCCAGGGTAATAGTCGAGCATTTTTTTTGAAAAATATATTAATTCATTTATTTGACACTGTTTTAGAGTATAATCCCAAAAAGTCTATTTTGAAGAAAAGAAAAATCTTACTCGTGTATATTATTCTTTGCAGTGAACTGGCCAAATAAGTCTATCCAATGTATGTTGAATACCTAGCATGCTGGAAACTTTTTTTTTAATTTTTATTGCATTATAGGTTTTGGGGTACATGTGAAGAACGTGCAAGATAGTTGCATAGGTACACATATGGCAGTGTGTTTTGCTGCCTTCCTCCCCTTCACCCACACTTGGTATTCATCCCCAGGCTATCCCCCCAAGCCCCCCCACTGTCACTCCCCCACTTCACCCAACAGTCCCCGGTGTATAGTAGACAGCCTCTCTGTGTCCATGTGTTCTCATTTTTCTCACCCACCTATGACTGAGTATATGCACTATTTCTTTTTCTGTTCTTGTGTCAGTTTGCTGAGAATGATGTTCTCCAGATTCATCCATGTCCTTACAAAGGACACAAACTCATCATTTTTGATTGCTGCATAATATTCCATGGTGTATATGTGCCACATTTTCCCAGTCCAGTCTATCATCGATGAGCATTTGGGTTGGTTCTAGGTCTTTGCTATTGTAAACAGTGCTGCAATGAACATTCGTGTGCATGTATCCTTATAGTAGAACGATTTATAGTCTTTTGGATAGATACCCAGTAATGGGATTGCTGGGTCAAATGGAATTTCTATTTCTAAGTCCCTGAGGAATCGCCAAACTGTCTTCCACGATTTTTTAATGATCGCCATTCTAACTGGTGTGAGATGATATCTCAATGTGGTTTTGATTTGCATCTCTCTAATGACCAATGATGATGAGCACTTTTTCATGTTTGTTGGCCTCATGTATGTCTTCTTTTGTAAAGTTTCTGTTCATATCCTTTGCCCATTTTTGAATGGGCTTGTTTGTTTTTTTTTTCTGTAAATCAGTTTGAGTTTTTTCTAAATTCTAGATATCAGTCCTTTGTCAGATGCGTAAACTGCAAAGACTTTTTCCCATTGTGATGGTTGCCGATTCACTCTAGTGACTGTTTCTTTTGCCGTGCAGAAGCTCTGGAGTTTGATTAGGTCCCATTTGTCTATTTTGGCTTTTGTTGCCAATGCTTTTGGTGTTTTGGTCATGAAGTCCTTGCCTACTCCTCTGTCCTGAATGGTTTTGCCTAGATTTTCTTCTAGGGTTTTTATGGTGTCAGGTCTTACGTTTAAGTCTTTAATCCATCTGGAGTTAATTTTAGTGTAAGGTGTCAGAAAGGGGTCCAGTTTCTGCTTTCTGCACATGGCTAGCCAGTTTTCCCAACACCATTTATTACATAGGGTATCATTTCCCCATTGCCTGTTTTTGTCTGGTTTATCAACGATAATATGGTTGTAGATATGTTGTGTTGCCTCCGATGCTTCTGTTCTGTTCCATTGGTCTATATCTCTGTTTTGGTACCAGTACCATGCTGTTTTGATTACTGTAGCCTTGTAGTATAGTTTGAAGTCTGGTAGCGTGATGCCTCCCGCTGTGTTCTTTTTGCTTAGAATTGACTTGGCTATGCGGGCTCTTTTTTGGTTCCATATAAAATTCATGGTGGTTTTTTCCAGTTCTGTGAAGAAATTAAATGGTAGTTTGATGGGGATAGCATTGAATGTGTAAATTACTTTGGGCAGTATAGCCATTTTCACAATATTGATTCTTCCTAACCACGAACATGGAATGTTTCTCCATCTGTTTGTGTCCTCTCTTATTTCGTTGAGCAGTGCTTTGTAGTTTTCCTTAAAGAGGTCCCTTACATTCCTAATGAGTTGTATTCCTAGGTATTTTATTTTCTTTGTAGCAATTGTGAATGGCAGTTCGTTCTTAATTTGGTTCTCTTTAAGTCTGTTATTGGTGTATAGGAATGCTTGTGATTTTTGCACATTGATTTTATATTGTGAGACTTTGCTGAAGTTGCTTATCAGTTGCAGGAGCTTTTGGGCTGAGGTGATGGGGTCTTCTAGGTATACTATCATGTCGTCTGCAAATAGAGACAATTTGGCTTCCACCTTTCCTATTTGAATACCCTTTATTTCTTTTTCTTGCCTGATTGCTCCGGCTAGAACTTCCAGTACTATGTTGAATAGAAGTGGTGAGAGAGGGCATCCTTGTCTAGTGCCGGATTTCAAAGGGAATGCTTCCAGTTTTTGCCCATTAAGTATGATATTGGCTGTTGGTTTGTCGTAAATAGCTTTTACTACTTTGAGATATGTTCCATCAATCCCAAATTTATTGAGGGTTTTTAGCATAAAGGGCTGTTGAATTTTGTCAAAGGCCTTCTCTGCGTCAATTGAGATAATCATGTGGTTTTTGTTTTTGCTTCTGTTTATGTGGTGAATTACATTTATAGACTTGCGTATGTTGAACCAGCCTTGCATCCCCGGGATGAATCCTACTTGATCATGATGGATAAGTTTTCTAATGTACTGTTGCAATCGATTTGCCAGTATTTTATTGAAGATTTTTACATCTATGTTCATCATGGATATTGGCCTGAAGTTTCCTTTTCTTGTTGAGTTTCTGCCAGGTTTTGGTATCAGGATGATGTTGGTCTCATAAAATGATTTGGGAAGAGTTCCCTCTTTTTGGATTATTTGGAATAATTTCAGAAGGAATGGTACCAGATCCTCTTTGTGTGTCTGGTAGAATTCAGCTGTGAACCCATCCAGACATGGGCTTTTTCATGTGGTAGGCTCTTAATTGCTACCTCAACTTCTGACCTTGTTATTGGTCGATTCATAGTTTTGGCTTCCTCCTGGTTTAGGCTTGTGAGGACACAGGCGTCCAGGAATTTATCCATTTCTTTCTGATTTACTAGCTTGTGTGCATAGAGTTGTTTGTAGTATTCTCTGATGATGGTTTGAATTTCTGTGGAATCTGTGGTGATTTCCCCATTATCATTTTTTATTGCATCTATTTGGTTGTTCTCTCTTTTCTTTTTTATCAGTCTGGCTAGTGGTCTGTCTATTTTGTTGATCTTTTCAAAAAACCAGCTCTTAGATTTATTGATTTTTTGAAGGGTTTTTCTTGTCTCTATCTCTTTCAGTTCTGCTCTGATCTTAGTTATTTCTTGTCTTCAGCTAGGTTTTGAGCTTTTTTGATCTTGCTCCTCCAGCTCTTTCAATTTTGATGATAGGGTGTCAATTTTGGATCTCTCCACTCTTCTCATGTGGGCACTTATTGCTATATATTTTCCTCTACAGACTGCTTTAAATGTGTCCCAGAGATTCTGGTACGTTGTGTCTTCATTCTCGTTGGTTTCAAAGAACTTCTTTATTTCTGCCTTCATTTCATATTTTATCCAATCAACATTCAAGAGCCAGTTGTTCAGTTACCATGAAGCTGTGCGGTTCTGATTTATTTTCTAAATTCTGAGTTCCAACTTGATTGCACTATGGTCTGAGAGACTGTTATGATTTCCGTTGTTTGGCATTTGCTGAGGAGTGCTTTACTTCCAATCATGTGGTCAATTTTGGAGTAGGTGTGATGTGGTGCTGAGAAGAATGTATATTCTGTGGATTTGGGGTGGAGAGTTCTGTAAATGTCTATCACGTTCGCTTGTTCCAGGTCTGAGTTCAAGTCCTGAATATCCTTGTTACTTTTCTGTCTGGTGATCTGTCTGCTATTGACAGTGGAGTGTTAAAGTCTCCCACTATTATTGTGTGGGAGTCTAAGTCTCTTTGTAAGTCATTAAGAACTTGCCTTATATATCTGGGTGCTCCTACTTTGGGTCCATATATATTTAGAATCATTAGCTCTTTTTTTTAATTTTATTGCATTATAGGTTTGGGGTTACATGTGCAGAACTTGCAAGATGGTTGCATAGGTACACTTCTTGTTGTATCGATCCTTTTACCATTATGTAATGACCTTCTTTGTCCCTTTTGATATTTGTTGCTTTAAAGTCTATTTTATCAGAGATGAGAATTGCAATTTCTGCTTTTTTTTGCTCTTCATTTGCTTGGTAAATCATTCTCCATCCTTTTCTTTTGAGCCTTTGTGTATCTTTGCGTGTGAGGTGGGTTTCCTGGATACAGCACACTGATGGGTTTTTGGTTTTTATCCAATTTGCCAGTCTGTGTCTTTTGATTGGTGCATTTAGCCTATTTACATTAGTGTTAATATTGTTCTGTGTGAATTTGATACTGCCATTTTGATGCTAGCTTGCTGTTTTGCCCGTTGGTTCATGTACATTCTTCATTTTGTTGATGGTCTTTAGCATTTGGTATGCTTTTAGGATGGCTGCAACTGATTGTTTCTTTCTATGTGTAGTGCCTCTTTCAGGAGCTCTTCTAAAGCAGGCCTAGTGGTGACAAAATCTCTGAGTACTTGCTTGTTCGTGAAGGATTTTATTTTTCTTTCACTTATGAAGCTCAGTTTGGCTGTATATGAAATTCTGGGTTGAAAGCTCTTTTCTTTAAGAATGTTGAATATTGGCCCCCACTCTTTTCTGGCTTGTAGAGTTTCTGCCGAGAGATCTGCTGTGAGTCTGATGAGCTTCCCTTTGTGGGTGACCCGACCTTTCTCTCTGGCTGCCCTTAGTATTTTCTCCTTCATTTCAACCCTGGTGAATCTGACGATTATGGGCCTTGGGGTTGCTCTTCTTGCGGAGTATCTTTGCGGTGTTCTCTGTATTTCCTGATGTTGAGTATTGTCCTGTCTTTCTAGGTTGGGGAAATTTTCCTGGATAATATCCTGAAGAGTGTTTTCCAGCTTGGATTCATTCTTTTCATCACATTCTGGCACACCTATCAAACGTAGATTGGGTCTCTTCACATAGTCCTACATTTTTAGGGAGATTTTCTTCATTCCTTCTTGTACTTTTCACTTTAATATTGGTTTCTCGTTTTATTTCATTGAGTTGATCTTCAACTTCTGATATTCTTTTTTCTGCTTGGTCAATTTGGGTGTTGAAACTTGTGTATGCTTCACGAAGTTCTCGTGTTGTGTTTTTCAGCTCCTTCAATTCATTCATATTCCTCTCTAAGTTGTTTATTCTTGTTATCAATTTCTCGAATCTTTTTTCAAATCTTTTTTCAAGGTTCTTAGTTTCTTTGCACTGGTTTAGTACATGTTCCTTTAGCTCACTGAAGTTTCTCATTATCCACTTTCTGAAGTCTGATTCCATCATTTCGTCACATTCATTCTCCGTCCAGCTTTGTTCCCTTGTTGGTAAGGAGATTTGGTCCTTTTTTGGAGGTGAGGTGTTTTGGTTTCGGGTGCTTTCCTCCTTTTTGCGCTGGTTTCTTCCCATCTTTATGGATTTATCCGCCTGTCATCTTATTAGTTGCTGATTTTTCAATTGGGTCTCTGTGTGGACGCTGAGATTGTTGATGATGAAGTATTTCTGTTACTTATTTTTCCCTCTAATGGTCTATCCCCTCTGCTGTATGAGTGCTGAGGTCCACTCCAGGACCTGCTTGTCTGGGGTATACCTGCAGCAGCTGTGGAACAGTGAGGGATGATACCAGTTTCTTCTTCTGCTGTCCTTGTTCCAGAATAATGCCAGCCAAATGTCAGTCTGATTAGTCCTTTTCTGGGGTGACTCCTTGGATATACAGTGGTCAGGGAGCTGCTTGAGGAGACAGTCTGTGCTTTATAGGAGCTCCAGTGCTGAGCTGTGAGCTCCGTTGTTCATTCAGCGTTGTTGGGAGGTTGTTTATGTCTGCTGCTACAGAACTCATAAAACACCACCCTATTTCCCCCCCCCTTAGATGCTCTGTCTCAGGGAGTTGGGGCTTTCTTTATGAGAATTTGTTGCACTGTCCTGCCCCACTAGGCGGCAGTCTATTCACTATTTGCCTGCCGGGGCTCTGACCTGCTAGCGTGGGTCTGCCCTGTTGCTGCTGGACTCCCTTCTGCTGTGGAGCGCTTCCCCCTCCTGGCGGAGTCTCTCTGTTATGGCAGGTTGCCTAGGCAACAGCAGGCTGCGTCAGTCCTGGGTGGTACTTCAGTGGGGGTGGACTGCGTCAGCAATGGTGGACGCCCCTCCCTCACCAGGCTGCACCCTTTCAGATGCCAGCAGCAAAACTCTCAGCCCCAAGCATCTCCAGTCGCCACCCTGCTTGTCCCCGTGAGCGTGGGACCCGCCAAGCCCAATCACCCAGCTCCCTGCCTCAGAGTCCGTCCTGTCTCTCTCTCTCTCTTCCTCTCCCCAAGCTGAAAGGTCGACTCTCTCACTGGCGCCCCAGTAGCCTGCCAATAGGGCACTGGGATCCGTGCGATCTCCCTTGCTGCTGCCCACTACCCTGGCTCAGATCACACTTCCAAGGAAACTCCTGGTCTGGCGCATTGTCTAAGTCCCGTTCAATCAGATGAACATGCCAATCTACCCTTCCAAATCTCAGATTGCCGCTTTAACAGGGCACCCAGACCAGTGAGTTCTGCGCCGGGTCCCGCTGCGGCGCCGGCTGAAGAGGCGGCGGGAGCTGGCTGCATTAGCCGGCTGCGCTAGCGTCCCGTTTGTCTCCCACACCTGGGACTTTCAACGCTCTGTGGGCATAAAAGGAACATCTGAGAATGCAGCTAGGACTCACCCTCTGTGCCTTCACTGAGAGCTGCAATCCTGAGTCACCTCTATGATGCCATCTTGCCTGCTCCTCCATAGAGCATTTTTAATATGGCCACTCATTTTGTGCCACACTGAGTGATATACACCTGAAGAATCCTCAGGATTCTATTTGATACTACCACTCATTTGGAACCTTAGTGAATAATTCACAGTGGAGCAATACTCCGGTGTTTATTTTATATTTTCTATCATTCAAAGTTTCAGTGAATAATGAACTTCTATGGAGTAATCAGGACGCTGTTTAAGATAGTAATGAATTAAGTGTCTTCCTGAATGATACACACCTGGGAGATAGGAGTCTATTTCATATAAACCCTACTTTTGTGTATCGCTGCGGAATACACACCTGGGGCAGGGTCATGAGTCTATTTGGTATGGACACTCAAACAGAACCTGTTTGATTAATGCACACATGGATAATAATGAGAAGTCTATATCATATGGCTACTCATTCAGACAAACAGTGAATAATGCACATGTGGAATAATTAGAAGTCTGTTTAATATGATCACTTTTTCACAGCCTCACTGAATACTACACACTTGTAATATAGTCTGAAATCTTTTTTTTATGACCACTCATTCAGAGAATAACTACATAATGCACACCTGCAGAATAGTCAGAATTCTCTTTCCTATGACCACTCACTAAGAGCCTCACTCAGTGTACACACCTGGGGAAATAGACAGGATTTACCTTTATCCACCAATACAGAGTGTCACTAAATAACGCACACCTGTGGAATAGTCAGGAAACTCTTTTATGTGTCGTCTACTTCAGAGTGTCACTGAATATTGTGGTGTAGTCAGGTGTCTATATCAGGTAGACACATATTCAGAGCCTCAGTGAATAAGACAGGCCACTCATATAGTAAGGAATCTAATTAATATGGCCACATCTTCTGAGCCTCACTAAATAATACACATCCGGAGAATAATTTGGAGTCTATTTTCGATGGACATTCATTCAGATCCTCGGTAAATAATGCATACCTGTGGAGTAGCCAGGAGTCTATTTCATTTGGACACTCATTCATAGCCTCATTGGATAGTATGCACGTATGTATTAGTCAGTTTTCCCTTTTATATGGCCACTTGTAAACTCAGTGGCAAATGCAAAAATGTAAAATACTCCACAGTCTATTTCATATAGACACTCATTCAGAGATTCATTTTATAGTAAAAAATATTTAAGATACACAGTATCCTGTTCATATGGTTACACAAAAAGAGCCTCATTAAATAATAAGCACGTGTGGATTATTCAGGATTTCATTTTATAAGGCCAATGACTCGTAACCTCAGTGAAAAATGCACAAATGTAAAGTACTCAGCAGTCTATTTAATGTAGACACTAATTCAGAGATTCACTGAGTAATACAAATATTTGTGATGGACAGCGTCTTCTATCATATGGTTAAACAAAAAGAGCCTCACTGAGTAATGCACACCAGGGGAAGTGTTAGAAGTCGACTTTATATAGCCTTTAATTTACAGAATCAGGAAATAATGCACACGTGCAGAATAGACACTAGTCTATTTTATATGGCCGCAAAATCAAAGCCTTTTCGAATACTGCACATGTGGGAAATAATAACTTGTATTTTTCATATGGTGTTTCGTTTGGTGAATCAAAAACTTATGCACACCTGTGGAGTAAAATGGGTTCTATTTCAGAAGGCCACCCTTTCAATGTTTTAGCGAATAATATGTATATCTGAAAAGTAAGGAATTTCTTTCTCATGGCCACTTGTTCAGGGCCTCTGTGAAGAATACTCCCCTCAAAAATAGTCAAGTGCCTACTTTAAATGGCTACACATTCAGAGACTCTGTAGGTGTTGAACACCTGGGCAATAGACCTGAGTCTCTTTTTTATGCCCACTTAGTCAGAGTCTCATTCAATAATACACACCTGGGGAAGAGTTAAGAGTCTACCTCATGTAGCCACTCATTTAGAGCCTCAGTGAATAATGCACACCAGGGTAATAGTCGAGCATTTTTTATATTGCCACTCATTTTGTGCCTCACTGAGTGATATACGCCTGAAGAATCCTAAGGATTCTACTTGATACTACAACGCATTTAGCACCTTATCGAATAATGCACAATGGATCAATAGTCAGGTGTCTATTTTATATGGTCTGTCACTAAAAGTTTCAGTGAATAATAAACTTCAATGGAGTAATCAGGACGCTGTTTAAGATAGCCACGAATTCAGTGCACCCCTGCATGATACACAACTGGGTAATAACCTGGCGTCTATTTTCAATGAACTCTAATTTTGTGTATTGCTGAGTAATACACACCTGGGGCAGTGTCAGGTGTCTATTTGGTATGGACACTCAAACAGAACCTGTTTGATTAATGCACACATGTATAATAATGAGGAGTCTATGTCATATGGCTACTCATTCAGAAAAACAGTGAATAATGCACATGTAAATTAATTAGAAGTCTAATTCTTATGGAACCTTTTTTACAGCCTCACTGAATATTACACACTTGTGATATAGACTGGAGAATATTTTTTATGGCCACCCATTCAGGGAATTACTAAATAAGGCACACCTGTGGAATAGTCAGAAGTCTCTTTTCTATGGCCACTTGTTAAGAGCCTCACTAAGTGTACACACCTGGGAAAATAGTCAGGACTTACCATTATCCCCTCTTTCAGAGTCTCACTAAATAATGCACACTTGTGGAATAGTCAGGATACTCTTTCCTATGGCCACTCGTTAAGAGCCTCACTCAGTGTACACACCTGGGGAAATAGTCAGGATTTACCTATATCCCTTCAGTCAGAGTCTCACTAAATAATGCACACCTGTGGAATAGTCAGGAGACTTTTTCATGTGGCCTCTAATTCGGAGTGTCACTCAATAATGTGATGTAGTCAAGAGTCTATTTCATGTAGACACATATTCAGAGCCTCAGTGAATAAAACAGTACTTTATGTTGTAACGAGTCAAATTAATATGGCCATATCTTCTGAGCCTCACTGAATAATACACACCTGGAAAATAATTTGGAGTCTATTTTCAATGGACATTCATTCAGATCCTCGGTAAATAATGTACACCTGTGGAGTAGCCAGGAGTCTATTTTATTAGGACACTCATTCATAGCCTCAGTGGATAATATGCACGTGTGGATTAGTCCAGATTTTAATTTATATGACCACTGAATCGTAACCTCAGTGAAAAATGCACAAATGTAAAATACTCAGCAGTCTATTTCATATAGACACTCATTCCGAGATTCCCAAAATAATACAAATATTTAATATAGCAGCATCCTGTTTCATATGGTCATGCAAAATGAGCCTCACTGAGTAAGGCACAACCAGGGAAGTGTTAGGAGTCTACTTTATATAGCCTCTCATTTACAGCCTCAGGGAATAATGCACCCGTGTGGAATAGACACTAGCCTATTTTACGTGGCCACAAAATCAAAGACTGAGTGAGTAATACACAACTTTGGAATAGTCACTTGTCTATTTTACATGCCCGAATATTTAGAGTCAGAGTCAATAATACACACCTGTGGACAAGTCAGAAAACAATTTTACATGGCCAAAGTTTCAGAGCCTCAGGGAATAATACATACCTGGGAAATATTCAGGATGCTATTACATGTGGCATCAATTTCAGAGCTTCCTTGAATAAGAAACACCTCTATTATAGTCAGAATTCTCTTTTGTATACCAACATATTTAGAGCCTAACTGAATAACATACATCTTGGTAAAAGTTAAAATTCTATTTTGTATAGCCACTCATTTAGAGCCGAATGTAAAAACGAACGCGTGAGGAGCATTCAGGGGTCTCTATTTTATGGCCACTTATTCAGAGCTTCACAGAATAATACAGACCTATGAAAATATCAGGAGTGTATTTCACATGGCCACTTATTCAGAACCTCAGTGAGGAATTATATATATCTGGAAAATACTCAGGATTATATTATATATAGCCACTTATTCAGAGACTCACTGAATAATGCACAGCTAAGGAATAGTCGGGAGACTATTTGATATGACTCTTCACCCAGCGACTCAGTGAACAATACAGAACTGAAAAATAGTCAAGAGGATAGAGTCAAGGGTTTATGTTATGTGGCCACTCATTCAGAATCTCACTGAAGAATACGCACCTTGGGAATAATCAGTGTCCAAGTCATATGGACACTCAAGCACAGCACTACCGAATAATGCGCAATGGGGCAATAGTAAGGAGTCTATTTCATATGGCCTGTCATTTGGAGCTTCGGTGCATATTAAACAGCTGTGGAGTAGTCAGGACCCTATTTAAGGTAGCCCCAAATGAAGCAGCTCCGTGAATGTTACACAAATGTGTCACAGTCAGGAGACTATTAGACAGAGACACTCATACAGAACCTTTTCAAATACTGCACATGTGGGGAATAATCACTAGTCTGTTTCACATGGTGATTAGTTTGGAGAATCAAAAAATAACACACACCTGTTATGTAAAATGGGTTCTATTTCATCAGGCCACTCTTTCACTGTTTTAGTGAATAATATGTATATCTGATAAGTCAGGAATCTTTCACATGGCCACTCGTTCAGGGCCTCTGTGAAGAACACTTCCCTCAAATATAATCAAGTGTCTACTTCAAATGGCTACATATTCAAAGGCTCTGTACATAATAAACACCTGGGCAATACACTTTAGTCTCTTTTTTATGCCCATGTAGTCAGAGACTCATTCAGTAATACAGAAAAATGGAACATTTAAGAGTCTACTTCATGTAGCCACTCATTTAGAGCCTCAGTGAATAATGCACACCAGGGTTATAGTTGAGCATTTTTTATAAGGCCACTCATTTTGTGCCTCACTGAGTGATATACACCTGAAGAATTCTCAGGATTCTATTTGATACTACCACTCATTTAGAACCTTATTGAATAATTCACAATGGAGCAATAGTCAGGTGTCTATTTTATATGGTCTATCATTCAAAATTTCAGTGAATAGTAAACTTCTATGGAGTAATCCGGACGCTGTTTAACATAGCCACGAATTAAGTGCCTTGCTGAATGATAGGTAGCCGTGTGATAGTCATGAGTCTATTTCATATGAGCTATAATTATGTATATCTCTGAGAAGTACACAAGTGGGGCAGTGTCAGGATTCTATTTGGTATGGACACTCAAACAGAGTTTGTTTGATTAATGCACACATGAATAATGAGGAGTCTATGTCATATGGCTACTCATTCAGAGAAACTGTGAATAATGCACATGTAGAGTAATTAGAAGTCTCTTTCATATGGCCCCTCTTTCACAGCCTCACTGAATATTACACACCTGTGATATAGTCTGGAGTCTATTTGTTATGGCCACTCATTCAGAGAATCCCTAAATAATGCACACTTGTGTGATAGTCAGAAGTCTCTTTCCTATGGCCACTCGATAAGAGCCTCATTAAGTGTACACACCTGGAGAAACAGTCAGGATTTATCTTTATTTCCTCATTCAGAGTCTCACTAAATAATGCACACCTTTGGAATAGTCTGGAGACTTTTTCATGTGGCCTATAATTTGGAGGGTCACTGAATGATGTGGTGTAGTCAGGAGTCTATTTCATGTAGACAAACATTCAGAGCTTCAGTGAATAAGACAGACACTTGATATAGTAAGGAATCTAATTGATATGGTAATATATTCTAAGCCCCACTGTATAATACACACCTGGGGAATAATTTGGAGTCTATTTTTGATGGACATATGTTCAGAGCCTCGGAAAATAATGTACACCTGTGGAGTAGATAGGAGTCTATTTTATTAGGACACTCATTCGTAGCCTCAGTGGATAATATGCACGTGTGGATAAGTCAGGATTACATTTATATGGCCACTGACTCGGAACCTCAGTGAAAAATGCAATAATGTAAAATACTTAGCAGTCTATTTCATATAGACCCTCATTCAGAGATTCACTGAATAATACAAATATTTGAGACAGACAGCATCCTGTTTCATATGGTTAAACAAAAAGAGTCTCACTGAGCAATGCACACCCGGGGAAGTGTTAGAAGTCTACTTTATATAGACTTTAATTTACAGAATCAGGTAATAATGCACATGTGTGGAATAGACACTAGTCTATTTTATATGACTGCAAGATCAAAGCCTTTTCGAATACTGCACATGTGGGGAGTAATCACTTGTCTGTTTCATATGGTCTTTCGTTTGGTGAATCAAAACTTATGCACACCTGTGGAGTAAAATGGGTTCTATTTCAGAAGGCCACTCTTTCATTGTTTTAGTGAATAATATGTATATCTGAAAAGTAAGGAATCTCTTTCACATGGCCACTCATTCAGGGCCTCTGTGAAGAATACTCCCCTCAAAAATAGTCAAGTGTCTACTTTAAATGGCTACACATTCAGAGACTCTGTAGGTAGTGAACACCTGGGCAATACACCTGAGTCTCTTTTTTATGCCCACTTAGTTCGAGTCTCATTCAATAATACACACCTGGGGAAGAGTTAAGAGTCTACTTCATGTATCCACTAATTTAGAGCCTCAGTGAATAATGCATACCAGGGTACTAGTCGATCATTTTTTATATGGCCATTCATTTTGTGCCTCACTGAGTTATATACTTCTGAAGAAACTTAAGGATTCTATTTGATACTACCACGCATTTAGCACCTTATTGAATAATTCGAAATGGAGCAATAGTCAGGTGTCTATTTTATATGGTCTATCACTCAAAGTTTCAGTGAATAATAAACTTCTATGGAGTAATCAGGACCCTGTTTAACATAGCCACGAATTAAGTGCCATGCTGAATGATACACACCTGTGTGATAGTCAGGAGTCTATTTCATATGAACTCTAATTGTGTGTAACGCTGAGTAATACAAAGCTGGGGGAGTTTCAGGAGTCTATTTGGTATGGACACTCATACTGAACCTGTTGGAATAATGCAAACATGGAGAATAATGAGTATTCTATTTCATACGGCTACTTATTCACACAAACAGTGAATAACGCATATGTGGAGTAATTAGAAGTCTGTTTCATATGGTCCCTCTTTCACAGCCTCACTGAATATTACATACTTATGATATAGTCTGGAGTCTATATTTTATGGCCACTCATTCAGAGAATCACTGAATATTTCACACCTTTGGAATAGTCAGAAGTCTCTTTTCTATGGCTTCTGACTAAATGTACCTGTTGAGAGCCTCACTAATTGTACACACCTGGATAAATAGTCAGAATTTACTTGCATCTCCTCATTCAGAGTCTCACTAAATATTGCACACCTGTGGAATAGTCAGGAGACTTTTTCATGTGGCCGCTCATTCAATGTGTCATTGAAAAATGTGGTGTAGTCAGCACACTCTTTCATGTAGACACATACTCAGAGCCTCAGCGTATAAGACAGACCCATGATATAGTAACAAATGTAATTAGTATGGCCACATCTTCTGAGTCTCACTGAATAATATACACCTGGACAATAATTTGGAGTCTATTTTCGATGGACATTCATTCAGAGCCTTGGTAAATAATGCAGACGACGTGTGGAGTCGCCAGGAGTCTATTTCATTTGGACACATATTCATTGCCTCAGTGGATAATATGCAGGTGAGGATTAGTCAGGATTCCATTTTATATGGCCACTGACTCGTGACCTCAATGAATAATGCACAAATATAAAATACTCAGCAGTCTATTTCCTATAGACACTCATTCAGAAATTCACTGAATAATAAAAGTATTTGAGATAGACAGTCTCCTGTTTCATATGGTCAAAGAAAAAGAACCTCAGTGAGTGACACACACCTGGCCAAGTGTTAGGAGTGTACTTTACATAGACTCTCATTTACAGCCTAAGGGAATAATGCACACGTGTGGAATAGACACTAGTCTATTTTATATGGCCGAAAAATCAAAACCCGAGTCAGTAATACAAAACTTTGGAATAGTCACTAGTCTATTCCATGTGCCCAAATATGTAGAGTCAGAGTCAATAATACACGCCTATAGACTAGTCAGGAAACCATTTCATATGGCCAAAGTTTCAGAGCCTCAGTGAATAATAAATACCTGAGGAATACTCTGGACGCTATTACATGTGGCATTTGTTCAGAGGTTCATTAAGTAAAGAACACCTGTATTGTAGTCAGAATTCTATTTCATATAGCCACAAACTCAAAGACTAACTGAATAGCAGACACCATGGGAAAGTCAGGATTCTGTTACGGATAGCCACTCGTTTACAGCCAAATGTAAAAATTCATGCCTGAGTAGTATATAGGCGTCTATATTATACGGCCATTCATTCGGAGCCTCACAGAATAATACAGACGTATGGAAACGTCAGGAGTGTACTTGACATGGCCACTTATTCAGTTCCTAAGTGAAGAATCATATATATCTGGAAAATACTCAGGATTCTATTATATATAGCCACTTATTTAGAGACTCACTTTATAATGCACACATGGAGAATTGTCTGGAGATTATTTGATAAGACCTTTCACCCAGGGACTCAGTAAAAAATGCAGAGCATATACTCACTCATAGGTGGGTGAGAAAAATGAGAACACATGGACACAGAGAGGCGGTCTACTATACACTGGGGACTGTTGGGGGAAATGGGGGAGGGACAGCGGGGGGGGCTGTGGGGGATAGCCTGGGAATGAATACCAAGTGTGGGTGAGGGGGAGGAAGGCAGCAAAACACACTGCCATGTGTGTACCTATGCAACTATCTTGCACGTTCTGCACATGTACCCCAAAACCTATAATGCAATAAAAATAAAAAAATTAAAAAAAAGAAAAAAAAAGAAAAAGAAAAAGAAATATACATAACCTTAAGCAACCATTGGCCAGTAGGTCCATCAAGCAGTTTTGTAAAACTTAACAATAAAATAGAACTTTAAGAATCTAAAAATATACTTAATAAAAATCTTGTCTTATTTATAAATAAATATATATATATATATATATATATATATATGTGTGAAAGAAAAATGGAAATAATGCTATGTGACCTACAAGGATAGGTAATAAAAGACAAAGCATTAAAAAAAATGCAGAGCTGAGAAAAAGTCAAGAGGACAGAGTCAGGAGTCTATTTTATGTGGTCACTAATTCAGAACCTGACTGAAGAATACACCCCTTGGGAATAGTCAGAGTCCAGGTCATATGGTCATTCAATCACAGTATTACCAAATAATGCACAATGGGGCAATAGTAAGGAGTCTATTACATATCGCCTCTCATTCAGAACTTCAGTGCATAATAAACAGCTGTGGAGGATTAAGGTCCCTATTGAAGGTAGCCCCAAATAAAGCAGCTCCGTGAATGATACACACATGTGTGAGAATCAGGAGACTATTTGATATGGACACTCATACAGAACCTCTTCCAATATTGCACATGTGGGGAATAATCACTAGTCTATTTCATATGGTGGTTCGATTGGAGAGTCAAAAAATAACGTGCACCTGTGAAGTAAAATGCGCTCTATTTTATAAGGCCACTCTTTCAGTGTTTTAGTGAATATCATGTATATCTGATAAGTCAGGAATCTCTTTCACATGGCCACTCGTTCTGGGCCTCTGTGAATAATACTCCCCTCAGAAACAGTCAAGGGTCTACTTCAAATGCCTACACATTCAGAGTCTCTGTAAGTAATGAACACCTGGGCAATACACCTGAGTCTCTTTTTATGCCAACTTAGTCAGAGTCTCATTCAATAATACACACCTGGGGAAGATTTAAGAGTATACTTAATGTAGCCACTCATTTAGATCCTCAGTGAATAATCCACACCAGTGTAATAGTCGAGCATTTTTTATATAGCCACTCATTCTGTGCCTTCCTGAATGATAGACACCTGGAAAATTCTCAGGATTCTATTTCATCCTACCACTCCTTTAGAACCTTATTGAATAATTCACAATGGAGCAATAGTCAGGTGTCTATTTTGTATGGCCTCTCATTCTAATTTCAGTGAATAATGAACTTCTATGGAGTAATCAGGACACTGTTTAAGATAGCCATGAATTAATTGCCTTCCTGAATAATACACACCTGGGTGGTATTCAGGAGTCTATTTCATATGAACTCTAATTCTGTGTAATGCTGAGTAATACACACATGGGGCAGTTTCAGGATTCTATTTGGTATGGACACTCATACCGAACCTGTTGGTATAATGCACACAAGAAGAATAATAACGAGTCTATGTTATAGGGCTACTCATTCAGACAAACAGTGAATAATACACATGTGGAGTCATTAGAATTCTGTTTCATACGTCCCCTCTTTCACAGCCTCACTGAATATTACACACTTGTGATATAGTCTGGAGTCTATATTTTTTGGCCACTCATTCAAAGAATCACTAAATAATTCACACCTGCAGAATAGAAGTCTCTTTCCTATGGCTACCCGTTGAGAGCCTCACTAAATATACACACCTGAATAAATAGTCAGGATTTACTTGTATCTCCTCATTCAGAGTCTCACTAAATAATGCACACCTGTGGAATAGTCAGGAGACTTATTCATGTGGCCTCTCATTCAATGTGTCATTGAAAAATGTGGTGTAGCAGGAGATTCTTTCATGTAGACAAATATTCAGAGCCTCAGTGCATAAGACAAACCTTTTTATAGTAAGAAATCTAATTAGTATGACCAGAACTTCTGAGGCTCACTGAGTAATACACACCTGGTTAATAATTTGGAGTCTATTTTCGATGGACATTCATTCAGAGCCTCGGTAAATAATGCAGACCGGTGGAGTAGTCAGGGGTATATTTCATTTGGACACACATTCATAGCTTCAGTGGATAATACGCACGTGTGGATTAATCAGGATTCCATTTTATATGGCCACTGACTCATAACCACAATGAATAATGCACAAATGTAAAGTACTCCGCAGTTTAGTTTATATATCCCCTCATTTAGAGATTCACTGAATAATAAAATATTTGAGATAGCCTCCTGTTTCATATTGTCATACAAAAAGAGCCTCACTGAGTGACACACACCTGGGAAATTTTTAGGAGTGTGCTTTACATAGAATCTCGTTTACAGCCTAAGGGAATAATGCACACGTGTGGAATAGACACTAGTCTATTTTATATGGCCACAAAATCAAAGCCTGAGTCAGTAATACACAACTTTGAAATAGTTACTAGTCTATTTCATATGCCCAAATATTTATAGTCAGTGTCAATAATACATGCCTGTAGACTAGTCAGAAAACCATTTTATATGGCCAAAGTTTCAGAGCCTCAGTGAATAATAAATACCTGAGGAATATTCTGGACGCTATTACATGTGGCATATCTTCAGAGGTTCATTGAGAAAAGAACACCTGTATTGTAGTCAGAATTCTCTTTCATATAGGCACAGACTCAGAGCCTAACTGAATAACAGACACCTTGGAAAAGTCAGAATTCTATTTCTTATAGCCACTCATTTACAGCCGAATGTAAAAATTCACGCCTGCGTAGTATATAGGAGTCTCTATTTTATGGCCACCCATTTACGGTCTGACAGAATAATGCAGACGTATGGAAATGTGAGGAGTGTACTTGACATGGCCACTTATTTAGTTACTCAGTGAAGAATCATCTATCTATCTATCTATCTATCTATCTATCTATCTATCTATATATATATATATCTGGAAAATACTCAGGATTTTATTATATATAGCCACTTAATAAGAGACTCACTGAATAATGCACACCTGAAGAATTGTCTGGAGACTATTTTATTAGACCGTTCACCAAGTGACTCAGTGGAAAATGCAGAGCTGAGAAAAAGCCAAGAGAATAGAGTCAGGAGTCTTTTTTATGTGGTCACTCGTTCAGAAACTGACTGAAGAAAACACCCCTTGGGAATAGACAGAGTCCAGGTCATATGGCCAATCAATCAGAGCATTACCAAATAATGCACAATGGGGCAATAGTAAGAAGTCTACTTCATATGGCCTCTCATTCAGAGCTTCAGTGCGGAATAAACAGCTGTGGAGGAGTGAGGACCCTATTGATGGTAGCCCCAAATAAAGCAGCTCCGGGAATGACACACACATGTGTGAGAATCAGGAGACTATTTGATATGAACACTCATACAGAACCTCTTCGAATATTGCACATGTGGGGAATAATCACAAGTCTATTTCATATGATATTTCGTTTGGAGTGTCAAAAAATAACGCGAACCTGTGGAGTAACATGCGGTCTATTTCATAAGGCCACTCTTTCAGTGTTTTATTGAATAACATGTATATCTGATAAGTCAGGAATCTCTTTCACATGACCACACGTTCTGAGCCTCTGTGAATAATACTCCCCTCAGAAACAGTCAAGAGTCTACTTCAAATGCCTACACATTCAGAGTCTCTGTAAGTAATGAACACCTGGGCAATAAAACTGAGTCTCTTTTTTATGCCCACATAGTTAGAATGTCATTCAATAATACACACCTGGCGAAGAGTTAAGAGTCTACTTCACATAGCCACTCATTTAGATCGTCAGTGAATAATCCACACCAGGGTAATAGTTTAGCATTTTTTATATGGCAACTCAGTCTGTGCCTCACTGAATGATACACTCCTGGGGAATTCTCAGGATACTATTTCATACTACTACTCATTTAGAACCTTATTGAATAATTCACAATAGAGCAATAGTCAGGTGTCTATTTTGTATGGCCTCTCATTGAGAGTTTCAGTGAATAATTAACTTCTATGAAGTAATCAGGACACTGTTTAAGATAGCCATGAATTAATTGCCATCCTGAATGATACACACGTGGGTGGTAGTCAGGAGTCTATTTTATATAAACTCTAATTTTGTGTAACGCTGAGTAATACACATCTGGTGCAGCTTCAGGAGCCTATTTGGTATGGACACTCATACCGAACCTGTTAGAAAAATGCACACATGGAGAATAATGAGTTGTCTATGTCATACAGCTACTCATTCAGACAAGCAGTGAATAATACACATGTGGAGTCATTAGAATTCTTTTTCATATGGCCCCTCTTTGGCAGCCTCACTGAATATTACACACTTGTGATATAGTCTGGAGTCTATATTTTATGGCCACTCCTTCAGAGAATCACTGAATAATTCACACCTGCGGAATAGTCAGAAGGCTCTTCCCTATGGCTACCCATTGAGAGCCTCACTAAATGTACACACCTGGATAAATAGGATTTAATTGTATCTCCTCATCCAGAGTCTCACTAAATAATACACTCCTGTGGAATAGTCGGGAGACTTTTTCATGTGGCCTCTCATTCAATGTGTCATTGCAACATGTGGTGTAGTCAGGAGACTCCTTCATGTAGACACAAATTCAGAGCCTCAGTGCATAAGATAGATCCTTGATGGAATAAGAAATCTAATTAGTATGGCCACATCTTCTGAGGCTCACTGAATTATACACACCTGGAGAATAATTTGAAGTCTATTTTCGATTGACATTCATTCAGAACCTCGGTAAATAATGCAGACCTGTGGAGTAGAGAGGAGTCTATCTCATTTGGACACATATTCATAGCCTCACTGGATAATATGCACGTGTAAATTAGTCAGGATTCCATTTTAATATAGCCACTGACTCGTAACCACAATGAATAATGCACAAATGTAAAGTACTCAGCAGTCTATTTCATATAGCCATTAATTCAGAGATTCACTGAACAATAAAATTATTGGAAACAGACAGCCTCCTGTTTCACGTGGTTATACAAAGGGAGACTCACTGAGTGATACACACTTGGGGAAGTGTTAGGAGTATACTTTACATAGCCTCTCATTTACAGCCTATGGGAATAATGCACACGTGTGGAATACACACTAGTCTATTTTATATGGCCACAATATCAAAGCCTGCGTCAGTAATACCCAACTTTGGAATAGTCACTAGTCTATTCCATATGCCCAAATATTTATAGTCAGTGTCATTTATACGCGCCTGTAGACTAGTCAGGATACCATTTCATATGACCAAAGTTTCAGAGCCTCAGTGAATAATAAATACCTGAGGAACACTCTGGACGCTAATACATGTGGCATTTCTTCAGAGGTTCATTGAATAAAGAACACCTGTATTGTAGTCAGAATTCTATTTCATATAGCCACATACTCAGAGCCTAATTGAATAACAGGCACCTTGGGTAAGTCAGGATTCTATTTCGTATAGCCACTCATTTACAGCCAAATGTAAAAACTCACGCCTGAGTAGTATATAGGAGTCTCTATTTTATGGTCACCCATTCAGAGCCTCACAGAATAATACAGACCTATGAAAATGTTAGAAGTGTACTTGACATGGCCACTTATTCAGTTCCTCAGTGAAGAATCATATATATATGGAAAATACTCAGGATTCTATTATAAATAGCCACTTATTAAGAGACTCACTGAATAATGCACACCTGGAGAACGGTCTGGAGATTATTTGATATTACGGTTTACCCAGCATCTCAGGGGAAAAGAAAGAGCTGGAAATAGTCAAGAGGACAGAGTAAGGAGTCTATTTTATGTGGTCACTCGTTCAGAAACTGACTGAAGTATACACACCTTGGCAATAGTCAGAGTCCAGGTCATAAGACCACTCAATCCCAGCATTACCTAATAATGCACAATGGGGCAATAGTAAAGAGTATATTTCATACGGCATCTCATTCGGAGTTTCTGTGCATAATAAACAGCTGTGGAGGAGTGAGGACACTATAGACTGTAGCCCAAATAAAGCAGCTCCGTGAATGATACAAACATGTGTGAGAGTCAGGAGACTATTGGATATGGACACTCATACAGAACCTCTTCGAATATTGCACATGTGGGGAATAATCACTATTTTATTTCATAAGGAGGTTCGTTTGGAGAGTCAAAAAACAAAGCGCACCTGTGGAGTAAAATGCGGTATATTTCATAAGGCCACTCTTTCGGTGTTTTATTGAATAATATGTATATCTGATAAGTCAGTAATCTCTTTTACATGGCCACTCGTTCTGTGCCTCTGTGAATAATACTCCCCTCAGAAACAGTCAAGGGTCTACTTCAAATGCCTACACATTCAGAGACTCGGTAAGTAATGAACACCTGTGCAATACACCTGAGTCTCTTATTTATGCCCACTTAGTTAGAGTCTCATTCAATAATACACACCTGGGGAAGAGTTAAGAGTCTACTTCATGTAGCCAATCATTTAGATCGTCAGTGAATAATCCACACCAGGGTAATAGTTTAGCATTTTTTATATGGCAACTCAGTCTGTGCCTCACTGAATGATACACACCTGGGGAATTTTCAGGATTCTATTTCATACTATCACTCATCTAGAAATAGAAATTCCATTTGACCCAGCAATCCCATTACTGGGTATCTATCCAAAGGACTATAAATCGTTCTACTATAAGGACACATGCACACGAATGTTCATTGCAGCACTGTTTACAATAACAAGGACCTGGAACCAACCCAAATTCCCAACGGTGATAGACTGGACTGGGAAAATGTGGCACATATACACCATGGAATATTATGCAGCAATCAAAAATGATGAGTTTGTGTCCTTTGTAGGGACATGGATGAATCTGGAGAACATCATTCTCAGCAAACTGACACAAGAACAGAAAAAGAAATACCGCATATACTCATAGGCGGGTGAGAAAAATGAGAACACATGGACACAGAGAGGCGGTCTACTATACACTGGGGACTGTTGGGGGGAATGGGGGAGGGACAGCAGGGGGGGCTGGGGGGATGGCCTGGGGATGAATACCAAGTGTGGGTGAAGGGGAGGAAGGCAGCAAAGCACACTGCCATGTGTGTACCTATGTAACTATCTTGCTTGTTCTGCACATGTACCCCCAAACCTACAATGCAATAATAAAAAAAAGAACCTTATTGAATAATTCACAAAAAAGCAATAGTCAAGTGTCAATTTTTTTGACCTCTCATTCAGAGTTTCAGTGAATAATGAACTTCTATGGAGTAATCAGGACACTGTTTAAGATAGCCATGAATTAAGTGCCTTCCTGAATGATACACACTTTGGTAGTAGTCAGGAGTCTATTCATATGAACTCTAATTATGTGTAACGCTGAGTAATACATACATTGTCGAGCTTCAGGAGTCTATTTGGTATGGACACTCATAACGAACCTGTTGGAATAATGCACACCTGGAGAATAATGAGGTGTCTATGTCATACGGTTACTCATTCAGAGAAACAGTGAATAATGCACATGTGGAGTCATTAGAATTCTGTTTCATATGGCCACTCTTTCACAGCCTCACTGAATATTACACAATTGTGATATAGACTGGAGTCTATATTTTATGGCCACTCATTCTGAGAATCACTGAATAATTTAAACCTGCGGAATAGTCAGAAGTCTCTTTCCTATGGCTACCCATTGAGAGCCTAAGTAAATGTACACACCTGGATAAATAGTCAGGATTTACTTGTATCTCCTCATTCAGAGTCTCACTAAGTAATGCACACCTGTGGAATAGTCAGGAGACTTTTTCATGTGGCCTCTCATTCAATGTGACATTAAAAAATGTTGTATATTCAGGAGACTCTTTCATGTAGACACATATTCAGAGCCTCAGTACATAAGATAGACCCTTCATATAGTAAGAAATCTAATTAGTACAGCCACGTCTTCTGATGCTCACTGAATAATACACACCTGGAGAATAATTTGGAGTTTATTTTTGATGGACATTCATTCAGAGCCTATGTAAATAATGCAGATTTGTGGAGTAGCCAGGAGTCTATTTCATTTGGACACACATTCATAGCCTCATTGGATAACATGCACATGTGGATTAGCCAGGATTCCATTTTAATATAGCCTCTGATTCATAACCTCAATGAATAATGCACAAATATAAAAGACTCAGCATTTTATTTCCTATAGACACTCATTCAGAGATTCACTGAATAATAAAATTATTTGAGATAGACCGCCTCCTGTTTCATATGGTCATACAAAAGAACCTCACTGAGTAACACACACCTGGGGAAGTGTTAGGAGTGTACTTTACATAGCCTCTCATTTACAGCTTAAGGGAATAATACACACAAGTGGAATAAACACTAGTCTATTTTATATGGCCACAAAATCAAAGCCTGAATCAGTAATACACAACTTTGGAATAGTCACTAGTCTATTCCATATGCCCAAATATTTAGAGTCAGAGTCAATAATTCACGCCTGTAGACTAGTCAGAATACAATTTCATATGACCAAAGTTTCAAAGCGTCAGTGAATAATAAACACCTGATGAATACTCTGGACGCTATTACATGTGGCATTTCGTCAGAGGTTCATTGAGTAAAGAACACCTGTAGTGTAGTCAGAATTCTATTTCATATAGCCACATACTCAGAGCCTAACTGAATAACAGGCACCTTGGGTAAGTCAGGATTCTATTTCGTATATCCACTCATTTACAGCCGAATGGAAAAACTCACGCCTGAGTAGTATATAGGAATCTCTATTTTATGACCACTCATTCAGAGCCTCACAGTATAATACAGACGTGTGGAAATGTCGGGAGTGTACTTGACATGGCCACTTATTCAGTTCCTCAGTGAGCAATCATAAATATCTGGAAAATACTCAGGATTCTATTATATATAGTCACTTATTAAGAGACTCACTGAATAATGCACACCTGGATAATTGTCTGGAGACTATTTGATATGACCATTCACCCAGCGACTCAGTGGAAAATGCAGAGCTGAGAAATAGACAAGAGGACAGTGTCAGGAGTCTATTTTATACGGTTACTCATTCAGAAACTGACTGAAGAATACAAACCTTGGGAATAGTCAGAGTCCAGATCTTATGGCCACTCAATCACAGCATTTCCGAATAATGCACAATGGATCAAGAGTAAGAAGTTTATTTCATATGGCCTCTCATTCAGAGCTTCAGTGTGTAATAAACAGCTGTGGAGGAGTGAGAACCCTATTGAAGGTAGCCCCAAATTAAACAGCTCCGTGAATGATACACACATGTAAGAGAGTCATGAGAGTATTTGATATGGGCACTCATACAGAACCAGTTTGAATATTGCACATGTGAAGAATAATCACTAGTCCATTTCATATGGTGGTTCGTTTGGAGAGTCAAAAAATAACACACCCCTATGGAGTAAAATGCGGTGTATTTCATAAGGCCACTCTTTCAGTTTTTTATTGAATAACATGTATATCTGATAAGTCAGGAATCTTTTTCACATGGCCACTCGTTCTGGGCCTTTGTGAATAATACTCTTCTCAGAAACAGTCAAGGATCTACTTCAAATGCCTACACATTCATAGTCTCTGTAAGTAATGAACACCTGGGCAATACACCTGAGTCTCTTTTTTTATGCCCACTGAGTCAGAGTCTCATTCAGTAGTACAAACATGGGGAAGAGTTAAGAGTCTACATCATGTAGCCACTCATTTAGATCCTCAGTAAATAATCCACACCAGGGTAATAGTCGAGCATTTTTGTATTTCCACTCATTCTTTGCCTCCCTGAATGATACACACCTGGGGAATTCTCAGGATTCTATTTCACACTACCACTCATTTAGATCCTTATTGAATAACTCACGATAGAGCAATAGTCAGGTGTCTATTTTCTATGGCCTCTCATTCAAAGATTCAGTGAATAATGAACTTCTATGGAGTAATTATAACACTGTTTAAGATAGCCATGAATTAAGTGCTTTCTGAATGATACACACCTGGGTAGTAATCAGGAGTCTATTTCATATGAACTCTTATTCTGTGTAGCGCTGAGTAATATACAGAACCACTTCGAATATTGCACATGTTAAGAGTAATCACTAGTGCATTTCATATGGTCGTTCGTTTGGAGAATCAAAAAATAACACAAAAGAGAGGTGATACACAGAGAAGAGTGGAGGGTACACACAGGAGACAGTGGGTACACAAAAGAGAGAAGAGCATTCACAAAAAAGAGAAAGATACACACAGGAGAGTAGGTGATACACAGAGGAGAGAGGAGGACACATACAAGAGAGTGGAGAATAAACAAAGGAGAAAGAAATACACACAGGAGAGAGGGGCATACACACTGAAGAAGGTGATACACACAGGAGAAAGAAGGATAAACAAAAGAGATGGGACGATACACACAGAATAGTGGGAAACACACAGGAGAGAGAAGCATACACACAGGAGAAAAAAGGATACACACAGCAGAGTGGAGGATACATACCGGAGAGAGGGGATAAACCGAGTAGAGTGGAAAATACACACAGGAGAGAGAAAGTATACACACAAAAGGGAGGAAGTTACACATAAGAGAGAGGGGACACACACAGGAGAGAGAAAGACACAAACTTGAGAGGGGGGGACAGTCACAGGAGACAGAAAAAATACACACAAAAGAGTGGGTTGATATACACAGGAGAGAAAAATTATACACACAGAAGAGAGGAGGATACACACAGTAGAATGGAGGATACACACTGGAGAAAATCTTGTACACACAGGAGAGGGGAATACACAAAGGAGTGAGGAGGATTCACACAGGAAAAATAGGATACACACAGGAGAAAGGATACATACAAAAGACAGAAGGATAAACATGGTAGACAGAAGGATTCACATAGGAGAGAGAAGGATAAAACCAGGAGAATGGTGATACAAACAGGAGAGATGAGGGTTCACACAGGAGAATAGAGGATACACACATGAGAGAGATGGATACACACAGTAGAGAGAAGTATACACACAGCAGAGAGAAAGATCCACACAGGAGAGAAGGGAATGCACACAGGAGAGAAGTGCATACACACAGAAGTGGGGAAAACACACAAAAAAGAGGAGATACACACAGGAGAGAGGGGGCATACACACGAAGAGTGGTGATCCACACAGGATAGTTGAGGATACACACAGTAGAGAGGGGATACACACAGAAGAGAAGAGGATACACAAAGGAAAGAGAATAAACACAGGAAAGGGAGATACACACAGGAGAGAGGGGCTTACACACAGAAGAGGGGGATACACAAAGGAGAAAAAGGGATAAACACAGAAAAGAGGAGGAAACACACAGGAGAAGGGGATACACACAGGACAGAGGGGCATAGACACGGGAGATAACATGATACACACAGCAGAGAGAAAGATACACACAGGAGAGAGGAGATACACAAACGAAATAAGAAAATATGCACAGAAGAGATAAGGGATACACACAGGATGGAGGGTGTTACACACAGGAGAAAGGAGGGATACGCACAGGAGAGAGAAGGGATACCAACAGGAGAGAGGAGGATGCACACAGGAGAGGGGAATACACACAAGAGAGAGGAGGATGCACACAAAAGAGAGGAGGAGACACAAAAAAGAAAGGAGGATACACGCAGGAGAGAGGAGGGTAAACACAAGATAGAGGGGGATACACACAGGAGAGGGGAGGATACAGGCAGGAGAGAAAAGGATACACACACGAGAGAGAAAGATACACACAGGCGAGAGGAGAATCCACAGAGAATAGAGGAGGATACAAACAGGAGAGTGGGGGATACACACAAAGAAGAGGGAGATACTAACAAAGGAAGGAAAATAAACACAGGAGAAAGGAGGATACCCACAGGAGAGAGGAGGATACACACAGGAGAATGGAGGATACACAAAGGAGAGGAAAAACACACAGAAGAGAGTGGGATACACATAGGCGGAAAAGATAAACACAGAAGGGGTATACACACAGGAGAGAGGGGGATACACACAGGAGAGTGGGATACACAAAAGAAAGAGGGGCTTACGCATAGAGAAAAAAGGATAAATACAAAAGAGAGGAGGATACACACAAAAAGAGAAGGATACAGATAGAAGAGAAAAAAATACAGGCAGGATATTAGAGAATCCACAGGGGAGAAGTGGATAAACACAGGAGAGGGGAGGATACACGCAGGAAAGAGGAGGATACACACGAGAGAGGGAAAATATACACAGGAGAGAGGAGAATACACACAAGAGTGGCGTGATACACACAGGAGAGAGGAGGGTACACACAGTAGAATGTAGAATATACACAGGAGAGAGGAGGATACACACGAGAGGGAATACACACAAAAAAGAAGACCATAAACACAGGAGATGGTGATACACAGAAGAGAAAAAAATACACACAAAAGAGAGGAGGATACACACAGGACATGGAGTTACACACAGGAGAGTGGGACGTACACACAGGAGAGAGGAAGATACACACAGCAGAGAGGAGGATACACATAGGAGAGAGGGGTTACACACAGGAAAGAACAGGATACACAAAGAAAAAAAGGATACGCACAGGAGAGTAGGGAATAAACAGAGGAGAGAGGAAGATACACACAGGAGAGAGGAGGATAAACACAGGAGAGGTGGATACACACAGGAGAGAAAGGTATACACAAAGGAGAGAGAGATACACACAGGAGAGAGGTGCGTTGACACAGGAGAAAGGAGGATACACACAGCAGAGAGGAGGCTACACACAGGAGAGAGGAGATACAGAGAGGAGAGTGGGGAATACACAAAAGAGAGAGAAGAAATACACACAGGAGAGAGGGATTACACACAGGAGAAAAGAGGGATACGCACAGAAAAAAGAATTGATATCCATAGGAGAGAGGCTACACACAGGAGAGAAAAGGATACACACAGGAGAGAAGAGAATGCACACAGGAGAGAGAAGGATACACACAGGAGAGAAAAGGATACACACAGGAGAGAGGAGAATGCACACAGAAGAAAGAAGGAAACATACAGGAGAGACGAGGAGACACACAGGAGAAAGAATTATACATGCAGGAGAGAGGAGGATACACACAGGAGAGAGAGAAGGACAGGAACAGGAGAGAGGAGGATACACGCAGAAGAGAGGAGGATTCACACAAGAGAGTGGAGGATACACAGAAAAGAGAGGAGGATACACAAGGAGAGAGAGAAATACACACAGGAGAGAAGAGGATACACACAGAACAGGGGTGATGCACACAGAAAAGAGAAGGGTAAACGTAGGAGAAAGGTTGATGCAAACAGAAGTCAGAAAGATACAAAAAAAAGAGGGGGATACACACAGGAAAGTGGAACACACCGATGAGAGAAAAGAATACAGAGAGGAGAGGGGGACACACACAAAAAAAAGGGTGTACACACAGGAGAAAAAAAATTACACACAGCAGATAAAAGAATACACACAGGAGAGAGACGATACACACAGGAGAGAGGAGGATACACAGGAGAGAGGGAAATACACACAAAAGAGGGAATGATACACACAGGAGACAGAAGAATACACACAGGGTAGTGGGAGATACACAAAGGAGAGGGGTGATACACACAGGAGAGAGGAGGGTACACAAAGGAGAGAGGGGGATTTACACAGGAGAGAGGAGGATACACACAGGATTAGGGGATACACAAAGGAAAGAGAGGAATACACACAGAAGAAAGGATATACAAGGAGAGAGGGGCATACACAAATAAAACGGTGATAAACAAAAGAGAAAGGGGAATAAACACAGGAGAGCAAAGTATACACACAGGAAAGTGTGATACACACAGGAGAGAGTGGCATAAACACAGGAGAGAAAAAGATACACACAGGCGATAGGAGGAAACAAACAGGAGAGAGGGGATACACACAAAATAGGGGGATACACACAGGAGAAAGGGGGTATACACACAGGAAACAAAGGTGTTACACACAGGAGTGAAAAGAAAAACACACAGGAGAGCTGAGGGATAAACACAGTAGAGAGAAGGATACACACAAAAGAGAGGAGGATACACACAAGGAGAAAAGTATACACACAGGAGAGGGGCATGCACAAAAGAGAGAGGGGGATACACACAGGACTGTTGGATACATACAGGAGACAGGGAAATGCACACAGGAGAAAGGGGGACACACACAAGATATGGGGATACACACAGGAGAGAGGGGGATACACACAGGAGAGAGGAGAATACACACAAGAGATAGGCGGATACACACAGGGGAGAGGAGGATACACAACGAAAAGAAACACACAAAAGAGAGAGGGATTCACACAGGCGAGATAGACAAACACGGAAGACGGGTGGATACACACAGGAGAGAGGGGAATACACACAGGAGAGAAAAATACACACTGGAGAGTGGGGCTTATGAACAGAAGAGAGAAATATACACACAGGAGAGTTGGGGGATACACAAAGAAGAGAAGGGAATACACACAGGAGAGCGAAGCATACACACACGAGGGAGGGGAATACATACAGGAGAGAGGAGGATACACACAGAGGGAAAAGAATAAATACAAAAGAGAGGAGGATACATGCAGGAGATTGGAGGATACACAAAGGAGAGAGGAGGATACACACAGAAAAGGGGCATACACAAAGGAGAAAGGGAGATTCTCACAGGAGCGTTGGATACATACCGGAGACAGGAAAATACAGACAACAGAGATGGGGATAGACACAGGAGAGGTGGATACACACAGGAAAGATGGGGATTCACACAGAAGAGGGGGATACACACAGGAGAGATGGAGATCCACACAGGAGAGAGGGGAATACACACAGGAGAGAGGGCGTTACACACAGAAGAGTTGTGGGATACACACAAAAAAGAGGAGGATACACACAAAAAAGAGGAGCATAAACACAGGACAGAGGTTTATGCACAGAATAGAGGGGAATTCACAAAGTAGAGAGGGTGATACACACAGGAGAGAGAAGAATACACACAGGAGAGAGGGGTATAAACACAGGTCAGGGGAATACACAAAGGACAGAGAGGCATACACACAGAAGAGAGAAAAAATACACACATGAGAGAGGAGGATACACCCCAAAAAGATGGGGATACACACAAAAGAGAAGAGGATACACACAGGAGAGAGGAGGATACACAGAGGAGAGAGAGGGATACACACAAAAGAGAGGACATACACACAAAAGAGAGGGAATATTCACACAAATTAGAGGAGGATACACAAGGAAAAGATGGGGATACACACAGAAGAAAGGAGGATACACAAAAAAGAGAGGAGGTTACACAACGAAGAGAGAAGGATACACACAAGAGAGATGAGGATACACAAAAGAGGGGGATACACACAGGGGAGGGGGCATACACACGTAAAATAAGGATAAACAAAGTAGAAAGAAGGTACACACAGAAGAGAGGAGGATACTCACAGGAAAAGCTGATACAAACAGGAGAGAGAAATACACACAGGTGAGAGGAGGATACACGCAGGAGGAAGGGGCATAAACCCAGAAAAATGGGGATACACAGAGAAGAGGGGGGATACAAAAAGGAGAAAGGGATACACACGGGAGAGGGAAATACACTCAGGACCGAGGGTGATGCACACAGGAGAAAGGGAAATACAAACAGGAAAGAGAAGGATACACACAGGAGAGAGAATGATACACAAAAGAGATGGGGGATACACACAGTAGAGAGGAAGATACACACAGGAGAGAGGAGGATACAGAGAGGAGAGAGGAAGATACACACAGAAGAGAAGGAGATACACACAGGAGTGGGGGATACACACAGAAAAGAGGGGGTACACACAAAAGCGTTGGATATATGCAGGAGACAGGGAAATACACACAGGAGAGAGGGGGATACATACAGAAGCGGGAAATACAAACAGGAGAGAGGGAGATACACACAAAAGAGAGGAGTATACACAGGAGATAGTGGGATACACACAGGAGAGAGGGGAATACACAGAAGAGAGAGGGGCATACACACAGGAGAGAGGCGGATACACACAGCAGAAAGAAAGATACACAAAGGAGAGAGGAGGATACACGCAGAAGAAAGAAGTATACACAGGAGAAAGTGGGATACACACAGGAGAGAGGAAGATACACAAAGGAGAGAAAAATGCACACAGGTGAGAGGAGGATACACACAGGAGAGTGGAGCATGCACACAAAAGAGGGGGGTTACATATTGGAGAGAGGTGGATACACAAAGGAGAAAGAAATACACACAGGAGAAAAAATACACACAAGAGCGAGGGAGATGCACACAGGAAAAAGGAGGATACACACAGGAAAGGGGAGAATACACACAAGAGAGAGGAGCGTATACACAAAAGAGAGGGTGATACACACAAAAGAGTGGAGCAGACAAACATGAGGGTGGAAGATACACACAAAAGAGAGGGGTATACACAGAGTGATAGAAGGAACCACACAGGAATGAGGAGGATACACACTGGAGAGTAGAGGATACACACAGGAGAAAGGAAGATATGCACAGAAGAGGAAAGGATACACACAGGAGAAGAATATACACACAGAAGAGATGGGGATAGGCACAGGAGAGAAGGATACACAGACGAGAGAGGGGATACACACAGGAGAGAGGGGGAAAACACAGGAGAGGGGGATACATACAAAAAAAGGGGCATAGACAGAGGAGACGGGATGATACACACAGGAGAGGGGAGGATGCACACAGGAGAGAAGGGGATACACACAGGAGAGGGGGGATAAACACAGGAGAGAGAAGAATACATAAAGAAGACAGGAGGATACACAGAGGTGAAATAAAGATGCACACAAGAGAGAGGAGGATACACACAGGTGAAGGGAGGATACAAACAGGAGAGAGGAGGATACACACAGGAGAGAGGAGTATACACACAGGAGAGGGTGGATACACACAGGAGAAAGGAGGATACACACAGGAGAAGGGGGGATACACACAAGAAAGAGGGGGATGCACACAGAAGAGAGTAGGATCCAAAAAGGCTAGAGGGGGGATACACACAGGGGAGAGGAGGGATACTGACAGGAGAGAGGGGGATACACACAGGAGAGTGGGACATACACAGACAAGAAAAATGATACCCACTGGAGAGATTGAAATACACACAAGAGGAAGAAAATACGCACAGTAGAGAGGAGAATACTCACAGGAGAAAGAAGGATACACACAGAAGAGACACGGATACACACAGGAGAGAGGAGGATAAACACAGGATAGGGCGATACACACAAAAGAGAGGGGTATCCACACAGGAGACAAGGAAATACACATAAGAGAGAAGGGTATACATACAGGAGAGAAAAGGACACACGCAGGAGACAAAGAATACATGCAGGACAGAGAAGGATACCCGCAGAAGAGAGGGGGATACACACAGGAGAGAGGAAAATTCACACAGGAGAGAAGGGGGATACACACAGGAGAGAGGAAAATACACAAAGAAGCGAGGGATACACACAGGTGAGAAAAGGAAAAACAAATGGGAGTGGGGCGTAAACACTGAATAGGTGGGATACGCACAGGAGAGAAAAATACACACAGGAGTGAGAAGGATGCACATAGGAAAAATGAAAATACACACAGAAAAAAGAATATACACACAGGAGAGAGAAGAATACAGACAGGAGAGAAGAGATATATACAGGAGAGAGGAAGACACGCATAGGAGAGAGGAGGATACTCAGAGAATAGAGGAAGATACACACAGAAGAAAAAGAATACACACAGGAGTGGGGGATACACACAGAAGAAAGGGGGATATGCAGAGCAGAGAAAAATACACAGAGGAAAGGGGGATACATACAGGAGAGAGGGGCATACATAGAGAAGAGAACAGGATGCCCGCAGGAGAGAGGAGGATACACACAGAAGCGAGGATACACACAGGAGAGAGGGCGATACACACAGGAGACAAAAGGATACACACAGGAGAGGAAAAGATACACATAGGAGAGAAAGATACACAGAGGAGAGGGGGGCATGCACACAAAAAAGGGGGATACACACAGGAGAAAGGGGGATACACACAGGAAAGTGTGATACACACAAGAGAGAGAAGCGTAAACACAGGAGAGAAAAGGATACACACAGGAGAGAAGAGGAAACAAACAGGAGAGAGAGAATACACACAAGTGACAGGGGTATACACACAGAATAAAGGGGTAATACCCACAGGAAAGAAAGGTGTTACACACAGGAGAGATGGAAGAAACACAGAAAAGTGGAGGAATACACACAGGAGAGAGGAGGATACACACAGAAGAGAGATGGAAACACACAGGAGATAGGAGTGTACACACAGGAGAGGAGCATACACACAGGAGAGGAGCATACACACAGGAGAGATGGGGATACACACAGAAAAGTTGGATACATACAGGAGACAGGGAAATACACACAAGAGAAAGGGAGATACACAAGAAAGTTGGATACATAAAGCAGACAGGGAAATACACACAGGAGAGAGGGGATATGCACAGAAGAAAGAGATACACAGAGGAGAGAGTGGGATACACACAGGAGAGAGGGGGATAAACAAAGAAGAGGGGGATTCATACAGGAAAGAGGGGCATAGACCGAGGAGCGGGGAGGACACACGCAGGAGAGAGGAGGATACACAAAGTATAGAGGGGGATAGACACAGGAGAGAGGATACACACAGAAGAAAAAATAATGCACACAGGAGGTAAGAGGATACACCTAGGAGAAAGAGATACACACAGGAGAGAGGGGCATACACTTAAAAAGGGATACACACAGGAAAAAGTGGGATACACACAGGAGAGTGGAGGATACACTCAGGAAAGTGTGATACACACAGGAGAGAGGGGCATAAACACAGGAGAGTGGAGGATACACACAGGAAAGTGGAAGATACACACAGGAAAGGGTGATACACACAGGAGAGATGGTCATAAACACAGGAGAGTGAAGAATACACACAGGAGAGAGGAGAAAACAAACAGGAGAGAGGGGATACACACAAGTGGCGAGGGATACACACAGGAGAGAAAGGTGATACACACAGGAAAGTAAGGTGTTACACACAGTAGAGAAGGGAAAAACCCCCAGGAAAGTGGAGGGATACACGCAGGAAAAAGGAGGATACAAAGAGGAGAGAGGAGGATACACAAAGGAGAGAGGAGTATACACACAGGTGAGTGGCATACACACAGGAGAGAGGGAGATACACGCAGGAGAGTTGGATACATACAGGAGACAGGGAAATATACACAGGAGAGAGGGAAATACACACAAAAGAAGGGCATATACACAGGAGAGAGGGTATAAACAAAGGATAGGGGGATACACATAGGAGGGAGAGGGATCCACACAAAAGAGAGCGGAATACACACAAGAGACAGGGGCATAGAGACAGGAGAGAGAAAAATACACATGGGAGAGAAAAAGATACACAGAAAAGAGAGGAGGATACACGCAGAATAGAGGAGTATACACAGGAGAGAGGTTAATACACAGAGGAGAGAGGGCGTTACACACAGGGGAGAGGGCGGATACACACAGGAGAGAGGAGGATACACAAAGGAGAGAGGGGATACACACAAGAGAGATAAGGATACACACAGGAGAAAGGGGTAATACACACAAAAAGAAAGATGTTACCCACAGGAGAGAGGGGGAAACACACAGAAAAGTGAAGGGATACACACAGGAGAGGGGAGGATACACACAGGAGAGAGGGGAAATACACACAATAAAGAGGGGGATACACACAGAAGAGAGTAGGATACACAATGGCAAGAGAAGGGATACACACAGGAGAGAGGAAAGATACTAACAGGAGAGAGAGGGATACACACAGGAGAGTTGGGCATACTCAGAGAAAGAAGAGGCTACACACTGGAGAGAGTGGGATACACACAGAAGGAAAAAGATACGCAGAGTAAAGAGAAGGATACACGCAGGATAAAGGAAGATACACACACAAGAGAGACAGATACACAAAAGAGATTGGAGCATACACACAAAAGAGGGCGATACACACAAGAGAGAGGGGATCCACATAGGAGAGAAGAAATACACATAGAGAGGGGTATACACAGAGGAGAGGGGCATACACACAGGAGAGGAGGGGGATAGACACAGGAGAGTTGGGTACATACAGGAGACAGAGATATACACACAGGAGAGAGGGGGATACACACAGGAGAGAGGGTATACACACAGGAGAGAGGGGATACACACAGGAGAGAGAGGGATTCAAACAGGAGAGAGGGGAATACACACAACAGAGAATGTCATACACACAGGAGAGAGGGGGATCCACATAGGAGAGAGGAAGATACACAAAGGAGAGAGGAGGATACACGCAAAGGAGAGGAGTATATACAGGAGAGAGGGGAATACACAGAGGAGAGAGGGCGTTACACACAGGAGAGAGGGATGATACACACAGGAGAGAGGAGAATACACAAAGGAGAGGGTGGGTACACACAGGAGAGAGGAGGATACACACAGGAGGGGGGATACACACAACAAAGAGGGGGATACACACAGAAGATAGTAGGATACACAAATGCGAGAGAAGGGATACACATTGGGGAGAGGGGGGATAATAACAGGAGAGAGGGGGATACACACAGGAGAGGGTATACTCAGAGAATAGAGAGGCTAAACACTGGAGAGTGGGATATACAGAAGGAGGAAGACACGCACAGTCAAGAGAAGGATACAAACAGGAAAAAGGAAGATACACACAGGAGAGAGATGGATACACACAAGAGAGAGGAGCATACACATAGGAGAGGGCGATACACACAAGAGAGAGGGGATCCACACAGGAGAGACGAAATACACATAGGAGAGAGGGGTATACACACGAGAGAGAAAAATACACTGAAGATAAAGGAGGATACACGCAGCACAGAAGAGGATACCCGCAGGAGAGAGGGGGATACACACAGGAGACAGAAAAATACACACTGAAGGGAAGGGGGATACACACAAGATAGAGAATAATACACACAGAAGAGAAAAGGATCCACACAGAAGAGAAAAGAATACACACAGGAGCGAGGGGGGATACACACAAAAGAGATAGGGATATACACAGGAGAGAGGGAAGACACAAACAGGAGAGAGAAGTATACACAAAGGTGAGGGGAATACACAAGGAAGAAAGGTGCATACACACAGGAGAGAGAAAAGTTACACACAAAAGAGAGGAGGATACACATGGATTAAAGGAGGACACACAAAGGGCGATACAGAGAAGAGAGAGGGGGATCCACACAGGAGAAAGGGGAATACACATAGGAGAGAGGGGTATAAACACAAATGAGGGGAATACACAAAGGAGAGAGGAGGAGGCACACACGAGAGAGAAGAATAAACACAGGAAAGGGTGATACACACAGGAGACAGGGGCATAAACACAGGAGAGAGGAGCATACACACAGAAGAGAGGATGAAACAAACAGGAGAGAGGAGATACACACAAGAGAGAGGGGGATACACACAGGAGAAAGGGGTGATACACACAGGAAAGAAAGGTATTACACACAGGAGGGGGAAATCACACAAGAAAGCGGACGGATACACGCAAGAGACAGGAGGATACACACAGAAGAGAGGAGTATACACACAGGAGAAGGGCATACACACAGGAGAGAGGGAGATACACACAGGAGAGTTTGATACATACAGGAGACAGGGAAATATACACAAGAGAGAGAGGAATACACACAGGAGATGGGAATACACACAAGAGAGAGGATATACACACAGAAGAGGAAAATACACACAGGAGAGAGGGGCATACAGACAGGAGAGAGGGAAATACATATAAAAGAGAGGAAGATACATATAAAAGAGAGGAAGATACACGCAGGAGAGAGGAGTATACACAGGAGAGAAGTTAATAAACAGAGGAGAGAGGGCGTTACCCACAGGAGAGGGGGTGCATACACACAGGAGAGAGGAGAATACACATAGGAGAGAGGAGGTTACACACAAAAGAAAGGAGCATACACCCAGGAGAGAGAATGATACGCACAGGAGAGACGGGAATTCAAAAAATAGAGAGGGGGATATACACAGGAGAGAGGGGGATACACACAGAAGAGAGGGGTATACACACAGGTGAGGGAAATAAACAAAAAAGAGAGGGGCATACACACAGGAGAGAGAAAAGGTACACACAGGAGAGAGGAGGATACACACAAGAGAGAGGGAGATAAACACAGGAGAGAGAAGGGATACACAAAGTTAAGTAGAAGATACACACAGGAGTGAAAAAGATAAAAACAAAAGAGAGGAGGATACACACGAGAGTGAAGGATACACAGAGAAGAGAGGAGGATACACACAGTAGAGGGAGATACACACAGAAGAGAGGAGCATACACAAAGGAGAGAGAAGGATACACACAGGATGCAGAAGGATACACACAGGAGAGAGGAAGATAAACACAGGAGAGAGGGGTATACCCACGGGAGAGAAGGGATACACACAGGAGGGAGGGGGATACACACAGGAGACAGGAGAATACACACAGTAGAGAGGAGGAAACACACATTAGAGAAAAAGATACACACATGAGAGAGGAGAATACACAAAAGAGACAAAGGCATACACATAGGAGAGGCTGATACACACAGGATAGAGGGGGATACACACAGGAAAAAAAGGATACACGCAGAAGAGGGGGATACACACAAAAGAGATGAGGATACAGAAAGGAGAGAGGAGGATACACACAGGAGAGAAAATGATGCAAACAGGAGAGAGGAGGATACACACGTGAAAGGAGGATACACACAGGAGAGAGGAAAATACACTCAGGAGAGTGGGGGATACAAACAGGAGAGTGCTGCATACAAAAGAAAGAGAGGGATACACACAGGAGAGAGGAGGATACACACAAGAGAGAGTAAAAAACACACAGGAGAAAAAACACACAGGAATGAGCTGAATAAATGCAAAAGAGAAGAAGATAAACACAGCAGAGTGGAGGATACACATAGGAGAAAGGAGGATACACACAGGTGAAGAAAGGATACAAAAAGGAGAGGGGAAGCACACAGGAGAAAGGGGGATACACACAGGCGAAAAGGAAACTGAAAAAATTAAGAAGGATACACACAGGAGAGAGTGGGATACACACAAAAGAGAGAAGGATACAGAAAGAAAAGAGGATGATACACACAGAAGAGAAAATAATACAAACAGGAGAGAAGAGGATACACGGGTGAAAGGAGGATACGCACAGGAGAGAGGAGGATACACACAAGAGACAAGGGAATACACTCAGGAGAGTGGTGGATACAAACAGGAGGGTGTGGCATACACAAAGGGGGAGGGGGATACACACAGGAGAGAGGAGGATACACACAAGAGAGAGGAAAATAAACACAGGAGAAAAGAGGACACACACAGAAATGAGGGGGATAAAAGTAAAAGAGAGTAGGATAAACACAGAAGAGTGCAGGATTACACAGGAAAGAGTGGGATACACACAGAAGAAAGAGATACACACAGTAGAGAGGGGCCTACACAGAGGAGAGAGGAGGGTAAACACAGGATAGAGGAAGGATACACACAGGAGAGAGGGGATACACACAGGAGAGTGGGGCATACACATAGAAGAGAGGGGGATACACACAGTTAACAGGGGTTACCCACTGGGGGAGAAGGATAATGACAGGAGGGAGAAGGATACACACAAAATAGAATAGTATACAGACAGAAGAGAGGAAAATACACGCAGGAGAGAGGAAAGTTTACACAGGAGAGAAAAGGATACACAAAGAAGAGAGGAGGATACATGCAGGAGAGAAGAGGATACACACAGTGGAGAGGGGGAATACACACAGGAGAGGGGGATACAAACAGAAGAGAGAAGGATACAAACAGGTGAGAGGAGTATATACACGAGAGAGGAGGATACACACAGGTGAGAGGAGGATACACACACAAAAAAAGGGATAAACACAGGAGAGAGGGTGATACACACAGAAGAAAGGTGATACACACAGGAAAGGGGAGGGTAAGCAGAGGAGAAAAGAAGATACACAAATGAGAATAGAGGATATACAAAAAAGAGGGGGTTTCACACAGAAGAGAGGGTGATATACCGAAAAGAGAGAAGGATAAACACAGGAGAGAAAAGGAAACACACAGGAGAGGGGAATACACACAAGAGAAAGGAGGATACAAAGGAGAGAGGATAATACACACAGGAGAGGGGAATACACACAGGATAGAAAAGGATACACACAGCAGAGAGGAGAATACACAGAGGAGAGAGGAGATACCCACAGAAGAGTGGAGGATACACAGAGGAGAGAGGGGGATACACACGGAGAGAGGGGAGATACACACAAGAGAGAAGGGGGATACCTTTACAAGAGAGGAGGAATACACACACGAGAGAGGATGATACACATAGGAGAGAGCAGGATACACACAGGAGAAAGAAAGATACATACAGAAAAAAAAATACACACAGGAGAGAGGATAATACACACAGGAGAGGGAAGTATACACACAAAATAGAGAAGGATACACACAGGAGACATAAAAATACACACAAGAGATGGATACACACAGGAAAAAGAAGGGTACACATCGGACAAAGGAAGACACACACAAATGAGAGAAGGATACACATAGGATAGAGGGGGTTACACACAGGAGAGTGGTGATACACACAAGAGAAAGGAGGATACACACAGGAGAGAAAATGAACAACGCAGGAGAGAGGAGGATACACACAGGCGAAGAAAATACACAAAGTAGAAAGGAGCATGCACGCAGGAAAGTGGATACACACATAAGAAAGGGGGATACACAAAGGAGAAGGGAGGATACACACAGGAGATTGGGATACACACAGGAGAGAACATGATACACACTTGATAGAGGAAAATACAAACAGGCGAGAGGGGATACACACAGGAGAAAGGGTGATACACACAGGAGAAAGGGGGGATACACACAGGAGGAAAAGGGGTTACACACAGGAGAGAGGGGGAAAACACACAGGAGAGAGGAGGAATACACAAAGGATAAAGGAATATACACGCAGGAGAGAGAAAAATACACAGAAGAGAAAAAGGATACATGGGGGGGGATACACAAAGTAAAGAAGGGCATGCACACAGTAAAAAAGGATACACACAGGAGAAAAAATGATACACACAAGAGAGAGGGTTATAAACACAGGTAAGGGGAATACACACAGGAGAGAGGGGCATACACACAGGAAAAATGGATAAACACAGGAGAAAGGGGGATACACACAGGAAAGTGGAGGATACACACAGGTAAGGGGGATACACAAAGAAAAAAGGGCATAAACACAGGAGAAAGAAGGATACACACAGGAGAGAGGAGGATACAAACAGGACAGAGGTGATAGACACAGTAGAAAGGGGTTATACAGAGGATCCTTCACAGCCTCACTGAATATTACACACTTGTTATACAGTCTGGAGTCTATTTTATATGGCCACTCATTCAAAGAATCACTAAATAATGCACACCTCCTGAATAATCAGATGTCTATTTTCTATGGACACTCGATAAGAGCCTCACTAAGTGTACACACCTGAGGAAATAGTCAGGATGTACTTTATCCCCTCATTCACATTCTGACTAAATAAGGCACACCTGTGGAATAGAGAGGAGACTTTTTCATGTGGCCTCTAATTCGGAGTGTCACTGAATAATGTGGTGTAGTCAGGAGTCTATTTCATGTGGACACATATTCAGAGCCTCAGTGAATAAGACAGGCCCTTGATATAGTAAAAAATCTAATTACTATGGCCACATATTCTGAGCGTTACTGTATAATACACACCTGGAGAATAATTTTGAGTCTATTTTCGATGGATATACATTTTTTTTTAATTTTTCTTGCATTATAGGATTTGGGGTACATGAGCAGAACGTGCAAGATAGTTGTATAGGTACACACATGGCAGTGTGTTTTGCTGCCTTCCTCCATTTCACAAACACTTGGCATTCATTCCCAGGCTATTCCTCCCCAGCCCCCCCGCTGCCCCTCCCCCATTCCCCCAATAGACCCCAGTGTATAGTAGACCGCCTCTCTGTGTCCATGTGTTCTCATTTTTCTTACCAACCTATGAGTGAGTATATGCGGTATTTCTTTTTCTATTCTTGTGTCAGTTTGCTGAGAATGATGTTCTCCAGATTCATCCATGTCCTTACAAAGGACACAAACTCATCATTTTTGATTGCTGCATAATGTTCCATGATGTATATGTGCCACATTTTCCCAGTCCAGTCTATCATCGTTGAGCATTTGGGTTGGTTCCAGTTCTTTGCTATTGTAAACAGTGCTGCAATGAACATTCGTGTGCATGTGTCCTTATTTATAGTCCTTTGGATAGATACCCAGTAATGGGATTGCTGGGTCAAATGGAATGTCTATTTCTAGGTCCCTAAGGAATCGCCACACTGTCTTCCACAATGGTTGAACTAATTTACACTCCCACCAACAGTGTAAGAGTGTTCCTATTTCTCCACATCCTCTCCAGCATCTGCTGTCTCCAGATTTTTTAATGATCACCATTCTAACTGGCGTGAGATGGTATCTCAATGTGGTTTTGATTTGCATCTCTCTAATGACCAGTGATGATGAGCATTTTTTCATATGTTTGTTGGCCTCATGTATGTCTTCTTTTGTAAAGTGTCTGTTCATATCCTTTGCCAATTTTTGAATGGGCTTCTTTGTTTTTTTCCTGTAAATCTGTTTGAGTTCTTTGTAAATTCTGGATATCAGCCCTTTGTCAGATGTGTAAACTGCAAAGACTTTTTCCCATTCTGATGGTTGCCGATTCACTCTAGTGACTGTTTCTTTTGCCGTGCAGAAGCTGTGGAGTTTGGTTAGGTCCCATTTGTCTATTTTGGCTTTTGTTGCCAATGCTTTTGGTGATTTATTCATGAAGTCCTTGCCTACTCCTATGTCCTGAATGGTTTTGCCTAGATTTTCTTCTAGGATTTTTATCGTGTCAGGTCTTACATTTAAGTCTTTAATCCATCTGGAGTTAATTTTAGTGTAAGGTGTCAGGAAGGGGTCCAGTTTCTGCTTTCTGCACATGGCTAGCCAGTTTTCCCAACACCATTTATTAAATAGGGAATCCTTTCCCCATTGCCTGTTTTTGTCTGGTTTATCAAAGATAATATGGTTGTAGATATGTTGTGTTGCCTCCGATGCTTCTGTTCTGTTCCATTGGTCTATATCTCTATTTTGGTACCAGTACCATGCTGTTTACATTACTGTAGCCTTGTAGTATAGTTTGAAGTCTGGTAGTGTGATGCGTCCCGCTGTGTTTTTTTTGCTTACAATTGACTTGGCTATGCGGGCTCTTTTTTGGTTCCATATAAAATTCACGGTGGTTTTTTCCAGTTCTGTGAAGAAATTCAATGGTAGTTTGATGGGGATAACTGATTATATAAATTACTTTGGGCTGTATAGCCATTTTCACAATATTGATTCTCCCTAACCACGAACATGAAATGTTTCTCCATCTGCTTGTGTCCTCTCTTATTTCATTGAGCAGTGGTTTGTAGTTTTTCTTAAAGAGGTCCCTTACATTCCTTGGGAGTTGTATTCCTAGGTATTTTATTTTATTTGTAGCAATTGTGAATGGCAGTTCATTCTTGATTTGGTTCTCTTTAAGTCTGTTATTGGTGTATAGGAATGCTTGTGATTTTTAAATATTGATTTTATATTTTGAGACTTTGCTGAAGTTGCTTATCAGTTTCAGGAGCTTTTGGGCTGAGGTGATGGGGTCTTCTAGGTATACTATCATGTCGTCTGCAAATAAAGACAATTTGGCTTCCACCTTTCCTATTTGAATACGCTTTATTTCTTATTCTTGCCTGATTGCTCTGGCTAGAACTTCCAGTACTATGTTGAATAGGAGTGGTGAGAGAGCGCATCCTTGTCTAGTGCTGGATTTCAAACGGAATGCTTCCAGTTTTTGCCCATTAAGTATGATATTGGCTATTGGTTTGTCGTAAATAGCTCTTATTACTTTGAGATATGTTCCATCAATACCAAGTTTATTGAGGGTTTTTAGCATAAAGGGCTGTTGAATATTGTCAAATGCCTTCTCTGCGTCAATTGAGATAATCATGTGGTTTTTGTTTTTGCTTCTGTTTATGTGGTGAATTACATTTATAGACTTGCGTATGTTGAAACAACCTTGCATCCCCGGGATGAATCCTACTTGATCATGATGGATAAGTTTTTTAATATGCTGATGCAATCGGTTTGCTTGTATTTTATTGAAGATTTTTGCATCTATCTTCATCATTGATATTGGCCTGAAGCTTTCTTTTCTTGTTGAGTCCCTGCCGGGTTTTGGTATCAGGATGACGTTGGTCTCATAAAATGATTTGGGAAGGGTTCCGTCTTTCTGGATTATTTTGAATAGTTTTGGAAAGAATAGTACCAGATTCTCTTTGTGTGTCTAGCAGAATTTGGCTGTGAACCCATCTGGACCTGGGCTTTTTTTGTGTGGTAGGCTCTTAATTGCTGCCTCAACTTCAGACCATGTTATTGGTCTATTCATAGTTTCGGTTTCCTCCTATTTTAGGCTTGGGCGGACACAGGCGTCCAGGAATTTATCCATTTTTTCCTGATTTACTAGTTTATGTGCATAGAGTTGTCTGTAGTATTCTCTGATGATGGTTTGAATTTCTGTGGAATCTGTGGTGATTTTCCCATTATCATTTTTTATTGCATCTACTTGGTTGTTCTCTCTTTTCTTTTTTATCAGTCTGGCTAGTGGTCTGTCTATTTTGTTGATCTTTTCGAATAACCAGCTCTTAGATTTATTGATTTTTGAAGGGATTTTCTTGTCTCTATCTCCTTCAGTTCTGCTCTGATGTTAGTTATTTCTTGTCTTCAGCAAGGTTTTGAGCTTTTTTGATCTTGCTCCTCTAGCTCTTTCAATTTTTATGATAGGGTGTCCATTTTGGATCTCTTCACTCTTCTCATGTGGGCACTTATTGCTATATATTTTCCTCTACAGACTGCTTTAAATGTATCCCAGAGATTCTGGTACGTTGTGTCTTCGTTCTCATTGGTTTTGAAGAACTTCTATATTTCTGCCTTCATTTCATTGTTTATCCAATCCACATTCAAGGGCCAGTTGTTCAGTTTCCATGAACCTTTGCGGTTCTGAGTTATTTTCTAAATTTTGAGATCCAACCTGATTGCACTATGGTCTGAGAGACTGTTTGTTATGATTTCCGTTGTTTTGCATTTGCTGAGGAGTGCTTTACTTCCAATTATGTGGTCAATTTTGGAGTAGGTGTGATGTGGTGCTGAGAAGAATGTATATTCTGTGGATTTGGGATGGAGAGTTCTGTAAAAGTCTATCAGGTTGGCTTGTTCCAGGTCTGAGTTCAAGTCCTGGATATCCTTGTTAATTTTCTGTCTGGTTGATCTGTCTGCTATTGACAGCGGAGTGTTAAAGTCTCCCACTATTATTGTGTGGGAGTCTAAGTCTCTTTGTAAGTCATTAAAAACTTGCCTTATATATCTGGGTGCTCCTACATTGAGTCCGTATATATTTAGAATCGTTAGTTCTTCTTGTTGTATCGATACTTTTACCATTATGTAATGACCTTCTTTGTCCCTTTTGATCTTTGTTGCTTTAAAGTCTATTTTATCAGAGATGAGAATTGCAACTCCTGCTTTTTCTTGCTCTCCATTTGCTCGGTAAATCTTCCTCCATCCTTTTATTTTGAGCCTTCGTGTATCTTTGCGTGTGAGGTGGGTTTCCTGGATACAGCACACCGATGGGTTTTGGTTTGTTATCCAATTTGCCAGTCTGTGTCTTTTGATTGGTGCATTTAGCCCATTTACATTTAGGGTTAATATTGTTATGTGTGAATTTCATACTGCCATTTTGATTCCAGCTGGCTGTTTTGCCCGTTGGTTCTTGTAGATTCTTCATTTTGTTGATGCTCTTTATCATTTGGTATGCTTTTAGGATGGCTGGTACTTGTTGTTTCTTTCTTTGTGTAGTGTCTCTTTCAGGAGGTCTTGTAAAGCAGGCCTAGCAGTGACAAAATCTCTGAGTACTTGCTTGTTCCTGAAGGATTTTATTTTTCCTTCACTTATGAAGCTCAGTTTGGCTGGATATGAAATTCTGGGTTGAAAGTTCTTTTCCTTAAGGATGTTGAATATTGTCCTCCACTCTCTTCTGGCTTGTAGAGTCTCTGCAGAGGGTTCTGCTGTGAGTCTTATGGGCTTCCGTTTTTGGGTGACCGACCTTTATCTCTTACTGACCTTAGTATTTTCTCCTTTATTTCAACCCTGGTGAATCTGACAATTATGTGCCTTGGGGTTGCTCTTCTTGAGGAGTATCTTTGTGGTGTTCTCTTTATTTCCTGGAGTTGAGTATTGACCTGTCTTGCTAGGATGGGGAAATTTTCCTGGATAATATACTGAGGAGTGTTTTCGAGCTTGGATTCATTCTCTTCATTACATTCTGTTACACCTATGAAACGTAGGTTTGGTCTCTTCACATACTCCCACATTTCTTGGAGATTTTGTTCATTCCTTTTCGTGCTTTTTTCTTTAATCTTGGTGTCTCATTTTATTTCATTGAGTTGATCTTCAACTTCTGATATTCTTTCTTCTGCTTGGTCAATTCAGCTGTTGAAACTTGTGCATGCTTCACGAAGTACTCTTGTTGTGTTTTTCAGCTCCTTCAATTCATTCATATTCCCCTCTAAGTTGTCCATTCTTTTTATCAATTCCTTGAATCTTTTTTCAAATCTTTTTTTAAGGTTCTTAGTTTCTTTGCACTGATTTAGAACAGGTGGTTTTAGCTCAATGAAGTTTCTCATTATCCAATTTCTGAAGTCTGATTCCGTCATTTTGTCAAACTAATTCTCCATCCAGCCTGGTTCCCTTGCTTGTGAGGAGTTTTGGTCCTTTGTAAAAGGTGACATGTTTTGGTTTCGGGTGTTTTCCTCCTTTTTGCGCTGGTTTCTTCCCATCTTTATTGATTTATCTGCCTGTCGTCTTAGTAGTTGCTGATTTTTCCATTGGGTCTCTGTGTGGACGCTGAGATTGTTGATGATGAAGTATTTCTGTTACTTAGTTTTTCTTCTAATTGTCTAGCCCCTCTGCTGTACGAGTGCTGAGGTCCACTTCAGGCCCTGATTGTCTGGGGTATACCTGTATCAGCTGTGGAACAGTGAGGGATGATACCAGTTTCTTCTTCTGCTGTCTTTGTTCCAGAATGATGCCCGCCAAATGTCAGTGTGATTAGTCCTTTTTTGGGGTAACTCTTTGGGTATACAGGGGTCAGGGCGCTGCTTGAGGGGACGGTCTGTGCTTTATAGGAGCTCCAGTGCTGAGCTGTGAGCTCCGTTGTTCATTCAGGGTTGCTGGGAGGTTGTTTATGTCTGCTGCAACAGAATTCATAAAACACCACCTTTTTTTTTCCCCTAGATGCTCTGTTTCAGGGAGTTGGGGCTTTCTTTATGAGTATCTCCTGCACTTTCCTGCCCTACTAGGAGGCAGTCTACTTACTATTTGCCTGCCAGGGCTCTGACCTGCTAGCGCGGGTCTGCCCTGTTGCTGCTGGGCTCCCTTCTGCTGTGGAGTGCTCCCCCCTCCTCACAGAGTCTCTCTGTTATGTCAGGTTTCCTCTGCAACGGCAAGCTGCGTCGGACCTGGGTGGTACTTCTGTAGGGCGGATTTCGTCAGCAATGGTGGACGCCCCTCCCTCCCCAGGCTGCACTGTCCTAGATGCTGGCAGCAAAACTCTCAGCCCCACGCACCTCCAGTCACCGCCCTGCTTGTCCCCGTGAGGGTGGGACCCGCTGAACCCGATCACCCAGCTCCCTGCTTCAGAGTCCATTCTCTCTCTCTCTTCCTCTAAGCAAGCTGAAAGGTCGACTCTCTAACTGGTGCCCCAGTAGCCTGCCAATAGGGCACTGGGATTGGTGCAGTCTCCCGTGCCACTGTCCACTGCACTGGCTCAGATCACACTTCCCAGGAAACTCCTGGTCTGTCTCATTGTCCAAGTCCGGTTCAATCAGATGGACATGCCAATCTCCTTTTTCAAATCTCAGATTGCTGGTTTAACAGGGCACCCAGACCAGTGAGTTCCATGAAGGGTCCCGCTGTGGCACTGGCTGCTAGCTGGCTGTACTATCATCCCGTGTCTCTCCCACACCTGGGACTTTCAACGCTCCACAGAGCAAAAAAGGTCCATCTGATAATGCGACTAGGACTCACCCTCGGCGCCTTCACTGAGAGCTGCAATCATGAGTCACTTCTATGACTCCATCTTGTGAGCCCCCCCCAGGAATCTCTTTCACATGGCGACTAGTTCTGGGCCTGTGTGAATAGAACTCCCCTTAGAAAGAGACAAGGATCTACTTCAAATGCCTACACATTCAGAGTCTCTGTAAGTAATGAACACCTGGGCAATACACCTGAGTCCCTTTTTTATGCCCACTTAGTCAGAGTCTCATTCAATAATGCACAACTGGGGAAGAGTTAAGAGTTTACTTCATGTAGCCACTCATTTAGATCCTCAGTGAATAATGCACATCAGGGTAATAGTCGAGCATTTTTTATATGGCCATTCATTATGTGCCTCACTGAGTGATATACACCTGAAGAATCCTCAGGATTCTATTTGATACTACCGCTCATTTAGAACCTTCTTGAATAATTCACAATGGAGCAATAGTCAGGTGTCTATTTTATATGGTCTATCATTCACAGTTTCAGTGAATAGTAAACTTCTATGGAGTAATCAGGACGCTGTTTAAGATAGCCACTAATTAAGTGACTTCCTGAATGATACACACCTTGGTGATAGGAGTCTATTTTATATGAACTCTAATTTTGTTTATCTTTGAGTAATACACGCCTGGGGCAGTGTCAGGGGTTTATTTGGTATGGACACTCAAACAGATCCTGTTTGATTAATGCACACATTTATGATATTGAGGAGTCTATGTCTTATGGCTACTCATTCAGAGAAACAGTGAATAATGCACATGTAAAGTAATTAGAAGTCTGATTATTATGGAACCTCTTTCACCGCCTCACTGAATATTACACACTTGTGATATAGTCTGGAGTCTATTTTTTATGGCCACCCATTCAGGGAATCACTAAATAATGCACACCTGTGGAATAGTCAGAAGCCTCTTTTCTATGGCCACTCATTAAGAGCCTCACTAAGTGTACACACCTGGGGAAATAGTCAGGAATTACTTATATCCCTTCATTTAGAGTCTCACTAAATAATGCACACCTGTGGAATAGTCAGGAGACTTTTTCATGTGGCCTCTAATTTGGAGTGTCACTGAATAATGTGATGTAGTCAGGAGTCTATTTCATGTAGACACATTTTCAGAGCCACAGTGAATAAAACAGGCCCTTTATGTTGTAAGGAATCTAATTAATATGGCCACATCTTCTGAGGTAGACTGAATAATACATAGCTAGAAAATAATTTGGAGTCTATTTTCGATGAACATTCATTCAAAGCCTCGGTAATTAATGTACACCTGTGGAGTAGCCAGGAGTCTATTTTATTAGGACACTCATTCATAGCCTCAGTGGTTAATATGCACGTGTGGATTAGTCCGGGTTCCAATTTATATGGACACTGACTCGTACCCTCAGTGAAAAATGTACAAATATAAAGTACTTAGCAGTCTATTTCATATAGACACTCATTCCGAGATTCAATAAATAATACAATATTAAATATAGCAGCATCCTGTTTCATATGGTCACACAAAATGAGCCTCACTGAGTAAGGTACACCTAGGGAAGTGTTAGGAGTCTATTTTATATAGCCTCTTATTTACAGCCTCAGGGAATAATGCACACGTGTGAAATCGATACTAGACTATTTTATATGGCCAGAAAATCAAAGCCTGAGTGATAAATATACATCTTTGGAATAAGCACTTGTCTATTTTACATGCCCAAATATTTAGAGTCAGAGTCAATAATACACGCCTGTGGAGAAGTCAGAAAATAATTTCATATGGCCAAAGTTTTAGAGCCTCAGTGAGTAATACATATCTGGGAAATACTCAGGACGCTATTACAAGCGGCATCAATTTCAGAGCTTCCTTGAATAAGAAACACCTCTATTGTAGTCAGAATTCTATTTCCTATAGCCACATTTTCAGAGCCTAACTGAGTAACATACACCTTGTGAAAAGTTAAAATTCTATTTCGTATAGCCACTCATTTGAAGCCGAATGTAGAAACGCCCGCCTGTGGAGGATTCAGGAGTCTCTATTTTATGTCCACTCATTCGCAGCTTCACAGAAGAATACAGACCTATGGACACGTCAGGAGTGTATTTCACACAACCACTTATTCAGAATTTCAGTGAGTAATCATATATATCAGGAATATACTCAGGATTATATTACATATAGACACTTATTCAGATACTCACCATAAAATGGCCATCTAAGCAACAGTCTGGAGATTATTTTATATGACTCTTCACACAGCGACTCAGTTGACAATGCAGAATTGAAAAATAGTCAAGAGGATAGATTCAAGGGTTTATGTTATGTGGTCACTCGTTCAGAATCTCACTGAAGAATACACAACTTGGGAATAGTCAGTGTCCAAGTCATATGGACACTCAATCACAGCATTACCGAATAATGCACAATGGGGCAATAGTAAGGAGTCGGTTTCATATGGCCTGTTATTCGGAGCTTCAGTGCATAATAAACAGCTGTGGACTAGTCAGGACCCTATTTCAGGGAGCCCCAAATTAAGCAACACCATGAATGATACACACATGTGTCAGAGTCTGGATACTATTTGAGACACACACTCATACAGAACCTTTTTGAATACTGTACATGTGGGGAATAATCACTAGTCTGTTTCATATGGTGATTAGTTTGGAGAATCAAAAAATAATGCAAACTTGTTGAGTAAAATGGGTTCTATTTCATAAGGCCACCCTTTCAGTGTTTTAGTGTATAATATGTATATCTGATAACTGAGGAATCTCTTTAAAATGGCCACTCGTTCAGGGCCTCTGTGAAGAATACTACCCTCAAAAATAGTCAAGGGTCTACTTCAAATGGCTACACATTCAAAGTCTCTGTACATACTGATCACGTGGGGAATACACCTGAGTCTCTTTTTTATGCCCACTTAGTTAGAGACTCATTCAGTAATACACAACAAAAGATTTAAGGGTCTACTTCATGTAGAAACTCATTTAAAGCCTCAGTGAATAATGCACACCAGGGTAATAGTCGAGCATTTTTTCTATGGCCACTCATTTTGTGCATCACTGAGTGATATACACCTGAAGAATCATCAGGTTTCTATTTGATACTACCACTAATTTAGAACCTTATTGAATAATTCACAATGGAGCAATATTCAGGTGTATATTTCATGTGGACTATCATTAAAAGTTTCAGTGAATAGTAAACTTCTATGGAGTAATCAGGACGCTGTTTAACATAGCCATGAATTAAGTGCCTTGCTGAATGATATGCACCTGTGTGATAGACAAGAGTCTATTTCATATGAACTCTAATTTTGTGTATCGCTGAGTAATACACATCTGGGGCAGTGTCAGGAGTCTATTTGGTATGGACACCCAAACAGAGCCTGTTTGATTAATGCACATATGGATAATAATGAGGAGCCTATGTCATACAGCTACTAATTCAGACAAACTGTGAATAATGCACATGTGGAGTAATTAGAAGTCTGTTTCATATGACTCTTCTGTTACAGCCTCACTGAATATTACACACTTGTGATACAGTCTGGAGTCTATTTCTTATGGCCACTCATTCAGAGAATCACTAAATAATGCACACCTGTGGGATAGTCAGAAGTCTCTTTTTTATGGCCACTCGTTAAGAGCCTCACTAAGTGTACACACCTGAAAAAATAGTCAGGATTTACCTTTATGCCCTCATTCAGAGTCTCACTAAATAATGCACACCTGAGGTATAGTCAGGAGCTATTTTCATGTGGGCTGTAATTTGGATTGTCACTGAATAATGTGGTGTAGTCAGGAGTCAATTTCCTGTAGACACATATTCAGAGTTTCAGTGAAAAAGACAGACAGTTGATATTTGATATAGTTAGGAATCTAATTGATATGGAAAAATATTCTGAGCCTCACTGAAAAATACACACCTGGAAAATAATTTGGAGTCTATTTTCGATGGGCATATATTCAGAGCCTCGGAAAATGATGTACAGCTGTGGAGCAGAGAGGAGTCTATTATATTAGGACATATATTCATAGCTTCAGTGGATAATATGCATCTGTGGGTTAGTCAGGATTCCATTTTATGTGGCCACTGAATCGTAACATCAGTGAAAAATGCAAAACTGTAAAATATTTAGCAGTCTATTTCATATAGGCACTCATTCAGAGATTCACTGAATAATACCAATATTTGAGATAGACAGCAACATGTTTCATATGTTTAAACAAAAAGAGACTCCCTGAGTAATGCACACCAGGTGAAGTGTTAGGAGTCTACTTTATATAGTCTTTAATTTACAGAATCAGGAAATAATGCACACGTGTGGAATAGACAGTAGTCCATTTTATATGGCCACAAAATCAAAGCCTTTTTGAATACTGCACATGTGGTGAATAATAACTTGTCTTTTTCTTATGGTGTTTCGTTTAGTGAATCAAAAACTTATGCACACCTGTGGAGTAAAATGGGTTCTCTTTCAGAAGGCCACCCTTTCAGTGTTTTAGTGAATAATATATATATCTAAAAAGTAAGGAATCTCTTTCACATGGCCACTCGTTCAGGGTCTCTATGAAGAATATTCCCCTGAATAATAGTCAAGTGTCTACTTTAAATGGCTACACATTCAGAGACTCTGTAGGTAATGAACACCTGGGCAATACACCTGAGTCTCTTTTTATGCCCACTTAGTCAGAGTCTCATTCAATAATACACACCTGGGGAAGAGTTAAGGGTCTACTTCATGTAGCCACTCATTTAGAGCCTCAGTGAATAATGCACACCAGGTTAATAGTCGAGCATTTTTTATATGGCCACTCATTTTGTGCCTCACTGAGTGATATACACCTGAAGAATCCTCAGAATTCTATTTTATACTACCAATCATTTAGCACGTTTTTGAATAATTCACCATGGAACAATACTCAGGTGTCTATTTTATGTGGTCTATCACTCAAATTTCAGTGAATAATAAACTTCTATGGAGTAATCAGGACGCTGTTTAACATAGCCATGAATTAAGTGCCTTGCTGAATGATACGCACCTGTGTGATAGTCAGGAGTCTATTTCATATGAACTCTAATTTTCTGTATCGCTGAGTAATACACACCTGGGGCAGTGTCAGGAGTCTCTTTGGTATGGACACTCAAACAGAGCCTGGGTGATTAATGCACACATGTATAATAATGAGGAGTCGATGTCATACGGCTACTCATACAGACAAACAGTGAATAATGCACATGTAAAGTAATTAGAAGTCTGATTCTTATGGACCGTCTTTCACAGCCTCACTGAATATTATACACTTGTGATATAGGCTGGAGTCTATGTTTTATGGCAACCCATTTACAGAATCACTAAATAATGCATGCCTGCGGAATAGTCAGAAGTCTCTTTCCTATGTCCACTCGTTAAGAGCATCAATAAGTGTACACATCTGGGGAAATAGTCAGGACTTACCATTATCCCCTCATTCAGAGTCTGACTAAATAATGCACACCTGTGAAATAGTCAGGAGACTCTTTCCTATGGCCACTCGTTAAGAGCCTCACTAAGTGTACACACTTGGGGAAATAGTCAGGATTTACCTATATCCCTTCATTCAGAGTCTCACTAAATAATGCACACCTGTGGAATAGGAGTCTTTTTCATGTGGCCTCTAATTCGGAGTGTCACTGAAAAATGTGATATAGTCAGGAGTCTCTTACAGGTAGACACATATTCAGAGCCACAGCGAATAAAACAGGCCCTTTATGTTGTAAGGAATCTAATTAATATGGCCACATCTTCTGAGCTTGACTGAATAATACACACTTGGAGAATAATTTGGAGACTACTTTCCATGGACATTCATTCAGATCCTCAGTAAATAATGTACATTTGTGTAGTAGCCAGGAGTCTATTTTATTAGGACACTCATTCATAGCCTCAGAGGATAATACACACGTGTGGATTAGTCCGGATTCTAATTTATATGGCCACTGACTCGTAACCTCAATGAAAAATGCACAAATATAAAGTACTCAGTAGTCTACTTCAAATAGACACTCATTCAGAGATTCATTAAATAATACAAATATTTAATATAGCAGCGTCTTGTTTCATATGGTCACACAAAATGAGCATCACTGAGTAAGGCACACCTAGGGAAGTGTTAGGATTCTTCTTTATATAGCCTCTCATTTACAGCCTCAGGAAATAATGCACACGTGTGGAATAGACACTAGACTATTTTATATGGCCACAAAATCAAAGCCTGAGTGAGTAATACACAACTTTGGAATAGTCACTTGTCTATTTTACATACCCAAATATTTAGAATCAAAGCCGATAATACACGCCTGTGGACAAGTGAGAAAACAATGTCATGTGGCCAAAGTTTCCGAGCCTCAGTGAATAATACATACCTGGGAAATACTCAGGACGCTATTACAAGTGGCATCAATTTCAGAGCTTCCTTGAATAAGAAACACCTCTATTGTAGTCAGAATTCTATTTCCTATAGCCACATATTCAGAGCATAACTGAATAACATACACCTTGTGAAAAGTTAAAATTCTATTTCGTATAGCCACTCATTTAAAGCCAAAAGTAGAAACGCACGCCTGTGGAGCATTCAGGAGTCTATTTTATGTCCACTCATTCACAGCTTCACAGAAGATTACAGACCTATGGAAACCTCAGGAGTGTATTTCACACGACCACTTATTCAGAACCTCAGTGAGAAATCACATGTATCAGGAAAATACTCAGGATTATATTGTATATAGACACTTATTCAGAGACTCACTGTATAATGCACAGCTAAAAAATAGTCTGGAGACTATTTGATATGACTCTTCACACAGCGACTCAGTTGACAATGCAGAATTGAAAAATAGTCAAGAGGATAGAGTCAAGGGTTTATGTTATGTGGTCAGTCGTTCAGAATCTCACGGAAGAATACACACCTTGGGAATAATCAGTGTCCAAGTCATATGGACACTCAATCACAGCATTACCGAATAATGCACAATGGGGCAATAGTAAGGAGTCTATTTCATATGGCCTGTCATTTGGAACTTCAGTGCATAATAAACAGCTGTGGAGTAGTCAGGACCCTATTTCAGGGAGTCCCAAATTAAGCAGCTCCATGAATGATACACACATGTGTCAGAGTCTGTATACTATTTGAGACACACACTCCTACAGAACCTTTTCGAATACTGCACATGTGGGGAATAATCACTAGTCTGTTTCATATGGTGATTAGTTTGGTGAATCAAAAAATAACGCAAAGCTGTTGAGTAAAATGGGTTCTATTTCATGAGGCCACTCTTTCAGTGTTTTAGTGAATAATATGTATATCTTATAAGTCAGGAATCTCTTTCACATGGCCACTCGTTCAGGGCCTCTTTGAAGAATACTCCCCTCAAAAATAGTCAAGGATCTACTTCAAATGGCTAAACATTCAAAGTCTCTGTACATACTGATCACATGGGGAATACATCTGAGTCTCTTTTCTATGCCCACTTAGTCAGAGATTCATTAAGTAATACACAACAAAAGAAGATTTAAGAGACTACTTTATGTAGCCACTCATTTAGATCCTCAGTGAATAATGCACACCAGGGTAATAGTCGAGCATTTTTTCTATGGCCACTCATTTTGTGCATCACTGAGTGATACACAGCTGAAGAATCATCAGGTTTCTATTTGATACTTCCACTCATTTGGAACCTTATTAAATAATTCACAGTGGAGCAATAGTCAGGTGTCTATCTTATATGGTCTATTATTCAAACTTTCAGTGAATAGTAAACTTCTATGGAGTAATCAGGATGCTGTTTAAAATAGCCACGAATTAAGTGCCTTGCTAAATGATATGCATCTGTGTGATACCCAAGAGTCTATTTTATATGAACTCTAATTTTGTGTATCGCTGAGTAATACACACCTGGGGCAGTATCAGGAGTCTAATTGGTATGGACACCCAAACAGAGCCTGTTTGATTAATGCACACATGGATAATAATGAGGAGTATATGTCATACAGCTACTAATTCAGACAAACTGTGAATAATGCACATGTGGAGTAATTAGAAGTCTGTTTCATATGGCCCCTCTTTTACAGCCTCACTGAATATTACACACTTGTGGTATAGTCTGTAGTCTATTTTTTATGACCACTCATTCAGACAATCACTAAATAATGCACACCTGTCGAATAGTCAGAATTCTCTTTCCTATTGTCAGTCGTTAAGAGCCTCAATAAGTGTATACAACGGGAAAAATAGTCAGGAATTCCCTTTATGCCCCCATTCAGAGTCTCTCTAAATAATGCACACCTGTGGAGTAGTCAGGAGACATTTTCATGTGGCCTCTAATTTGGAGAGTCTGAATAATGTGGTGTAGTCAGGGTCAATTTCCTATAGACACATATTCAGAGTTCAAGTGAATAAGACAGACACTTGATATTGTAAGGAATCTAATTGATATGGAAACATATTCTGAGCCTCACTGAATAATACACACCTGGAAAATAATTTGGAGTTTATTTTTGATGGACATATATTCAGAGCCATGGAAAATGATGTACACCTGTGGAGTAGCAAGGAGTCTATTTTATTAGGACGCATATTCATAGCCTCATTGGATAATGTGCACGTGTGGATTCGTCAGAATTCCATTTTATATGGCCACTGTTTCGTAACCTCAGTGAAAAATGCAAAAATGTTTAGCAGTCTTTTTCATATAGGCACTCATTCAGAGATTCACTGAATAATACCAATATTTGAGATAGACAGCATCCTGTTTCATACGTTTAAACAGAAAGAACCTCACTGAGTAATGCACACCAGGTGAAGTGTTAGGAGTCTACTTTATATAGCCTTTAATTTACAGAATCAGGTAATAATGCACACGTGTGGAATAGACAGTAGTCTATTTTATATGGCCGCAAAATCAAAGCCTTTTCGAATACTGCACATGTGGGGAAATAATAACTTGTCTTTTTCATATGGTGTTTCATTTGGTGAATCAAAAACTTATGCACACCTGTGGAGTAAAATGGGTTCTATTTCAGAAGGCCACCCTTTCAGTGTTTTAGCTAATAATATGTATATCTGAAAAGTAAGGAATCTCTTTCACACGGCTACTCGTTCAGGGCCTCTGTGAAGAATACTCCCCTCAAAAATAGTCAAGTGTCTACTTTAAATGGCTACACATTCAGAGACTCTGTAGGTAATGAACACCTGGGCAATACACCTGAGTCTCTTTTTATGCCCACTTAGTCAGAGTCTCATTCAATAATACACAACTGGGGAAGAGTTAAGAGTCTACTTCATGTAGCCACTAATTTAGAGCCTCAGTGAATAATGCACACCAGGGTAAAAGTCAAGCATTTTTTATATGGCCACTCATTTTGTGCCTCACTGAGTGATATACACCTGAAGAATCCTAAGGATTCTATTTGATACTACCACGCATTTAGCACCTTATTGAATAATTAACAATGGAGCAATAGTCAGGTGTCTATTTTATATGGTCTATCACTTAAAGTTTCAATGAATAATAAACTTCCATGGAGTAATCTAGACGCTGTTTAAGATAGCCACGAATTAAGTGAATTTCTTGGTGATACAAACCTGTGTAGTAGCCTGGAGTCTATTTCATATGAACTCTAATTTTGTGTATCATTGTGTAATACACACCTAGGGCAGTTTCAGGAGTCTTTTTGGTATGGACACTCAAACAGAAACTGTTTGGTTAATGCACACATGTATAATAATGAGTCTATGTCATATTGCTACTCATACAGACAATCAGTGAATAATGCACATGTACAGTAATTAGAAGTCTAATTCTTATGGACCATCTTTCACAGACTCACTGAATATTATACACTTGTGATATAGACTGGAGTCTATTTTTTTGGACAGCCATTCAGAGAATCACTAAATAATGCACACCTTCTTAATAGTCAGAAGTGTCTTTCCTATGGCCACTCGTTAAGAGCCTCACTAAGTGTACACACCTGGGGAAATAGTCAGGATTTACCATCACCCCTTCATTCAGAGTCTCAGTAAATAATGCACACCTGTGAAATAGTCAGGAGACTCTTTCCTATGGCCACTCATTAAGAGCCTCACTAAGTGTACACACCTGGGGAAATAGTCAGGATTTACCTATATCCCTTCATTCAGAGTCTTACTAAATAATGCACACCTGTGGAATATTCAGGAGACTTTTTCATGTGGCCTCTAATTCAGAGTGTCACTGAATAATGTGATGTAGTCAGGAGTCTCTTTCATGTAGACACATATTCAGAGCCACATGAATAAAACAGGCCCTTTATGTTGTAAGGAATCTAATTGATATTATGTCATCTTCTGAGCGTCACTGAATAATACACACCTGGATAATAATTTGGAGTCTATTTTCAATGGACATTCATTCAGAGCCTAGGCAAATAATGTACACCTGTGGAGTAGCCAGGAGTCTATTTTATTAGGACACTCATTCATAGCCTCAGTGGATAATATGCACGTGTGTATTAGTCCAGTTTCCAATTTATATGGCCACTGACTCGTAACTTCAGTGAAAAATGCACAAAAGTAAATTACTCAGCAGTCTATTTCATATAGACACTCATTCAGAGATTCACTTAATAATACAAATATTTAATATAGCAGCATCCTGTTTCACATGGTCACACAAAATGAGCCTCACTGAGTAAGGAACACCATGGGAAGTGTTAAGAATCTACTTTATATAGCCTCTGATTTACTGCTTCAAGGAATAATACACACGTGTTGAATAGAAACTAGACTATTTTATGTGGCCAGAAAATCAAAGCCTGATTGAGTAATACACCACTTTGGAATGGTCACTTGTCTATTTTACATGCCCAAATATTTAGAATCAGAGTCAATAATACACGCCTGTGGACAAGTGAGAAAACAATTTTATATGGCCAGCATTTCAGAACCGCAATGAATAATACATACCTGGGAAATACTCAGGACGCTATTACATGTGGCATCAATTTCAGAGCTTCCTTAAATAAGAAACACCTCTATTGTATTCAGAATTCTATTTCCTATAGCCACATATTCAGAGCATAACCAAATAACATACACCTTGGGAAAAGTTAAAATTCTATTTCGTATAGCCACTCATTTAAAGCCGAATGTAAAAACGCACGCCTGAGGAGCATTCAGGAGACTCTATTTTATGGCCACTCATTAAGAACTTCACATAATAATACAGAGCTTTGCAAATGTCAGGAGTGTATTTCACACAGCCACTTATTCAGAAACTTAGTGAGGAATCATATATATCTGGAAAATCCTCAGGATTATATTATATATAGCCACTTATTCAGAGACTCACTGAATAATGCACAGCTAGGGAATAGTCTGGAGACTATTTGATATGACTCTTCACCCAGCGAATCAGTGGAACATGCAGAAGTGAAAAATATTCAAGAGGACAGAGTCAAGGGTTTATGTTATGTGGTCACTCGTTCAGAATCTCACTGAAGAATACACACCTTGTGAATAGTCAGTGTCCAAGTCATATGGACACTCAATCACAGCATTACCAAATAATGCACAATGGGGCAGTAATAAGGAGTCAATTTTACATGGCCTGTCACTCAGAGCTTCAATGAATAATAAAGAGCTGTGGAGTAGTCAGGACCCTATTTAAGGTAGCCACAAATACAGCAGCTCCGTGAATTATAAACACGTGTTGGAGTCAGGAGACTATTGGATATGGACACTCATACAGAACCTCTTCGAATATTGCACATGTGGTGAATAATCACTAGTGTATTTCGTATGGTGGTTCATTTGGAGAGTCAAAATATAACACGAACCTGTGGAGTAAAATGCGGTCTATTTCATAAGGCCATATTTTCAGTGTCTTAGTAAATAACATGTATATCTGATAAGTCAGGAATCTCTTTCACATGGCCACTCGTTCTGGGCCTCTGTGAATAATACTCTCCTCAGAAACAGTCAAGGGTCTACTTCAAATGCCTACACATTCAGAGTCTCTGTAAGTAATGAACACCTGGGCAATACACCTGTCTCTTTTTTATCTTCAATTAGTCAGAGTCTCATTCAATAATACACACCTGGGGAAGAGTTAAGGGTCTGCTTCATGTAGCCACACATTTAGGTCCTCAGTGAATAATCCACACCAGGGTAATAGTCGAGCATTTTTTATATGGCCACTTATTTTGTGCCTTCCTGAATGGTACACACCTGGGGAACTCTCAGGATTCTATTTCATACTACCACTCATTTATAACATTATTGAATAACTCACAATGTAGCAATAGTCAGGTGTGTATTTCTTATGGCCTCTCATTCAAAGTTTCAGTGAATAATGAACTTCTATGTAGTAATCAGGGCACTGTTTATGATAGCCATGAATTAAGTGACTTCCTGAATGATACACACGTGGGTGGTGGTCAGGAGTCTATTTCATATGAACTCTAATTCTGTGTAACGCTGAGAAATACACACCTGGGGGAGTTTCAGGAGTCTATTTGGTATTGACACTAATACCGAACCTGTTGGAATAATGTGCACATGGAGAATAATGAGGTGTCTATATCATACAGCTACTCATTTAGACAAACAGTGAATAACGCACATGTGAAGACACTAGAATTCTGTTTCATACGGCCCCTCTTTCACAGCCTCACTGAATATTACACACTTGTGATATAGTCTGAAGTCTATATTTTATGGCCACTTATTCAGAGAATCACTGAATAATTCACACTTGTGGAATAGTCAGAAGTCTCTTTCCTATGGCTACCCATTGAGAGCCTCACTAAATGTACTCACCTCGATAAATAGTCAGGATTTACTTGTATCTCCTCATTCAGAGTCTCACTAAATAATGCACACCTGTGGAATATTCAGTAGACATTTTCATGTGGCCTTTCATTCAATGTGTCATTGAAAAATGTGGTGTAGTCAGGAGACTCTTTCATGTATACACATATTCAGAGCCTCAGTGCATAAGACAGACCCTTGATATAGAAAGAAATCTAATTTTTATGACCACATCTTCTGATGCTCACTGAATAATACACACCCAGAGAATAATTTGGAGTCTATTTTCCATGGACATGCATTCATAGCCTCGGTAAATAATGCAGACCTGTGGAGTAGTCAAGAGTCTCTTTCATTTGTACACACATTCATAGCCTCAGGGGATAATATGCACGTGTGGATTAATCAGGATTCCATTTTATATGACCACTGACTCGTAACCTCGATGAATAATGCACAAATGTAAAGTACACAGCAGTTTATTTCATATAGCTGCTCATTCAGTGATTCACTGAATAATAATAATATTTGAGATTGACAGCCTCCAGTTTCATATTGTCATACAAAAAGAGACTCAGTGAGTAACACACACCTGGGGAAGTGTTAGCACTGTACTTTACATAGCCTCTCATTTACAGCCTAAGGGAATAATGCACATGTGTGGAATAGACACTAGTCTGTTTGATATGACCACAAAATCAAAGCCGAAGTCAGTAATACACAACTTTGGAAGAGTCACTAGTCTATTATATATGCCCAAATATTTAGTGTAAGAGTCAATAATACAGGGCTGTAGACTCATCAGGAAACAATTTCATTTGGCCAAAGTTTAAGAGCCTCAGTGAATAATAAATACCTGAGGAATACTCTGGACGCTGTTACATGTGGCATTTCTTCAGAAGTTCATTGAGTAAAGAACACATCTATTGTAGTCATAATTCTATTTCATAGAGCCACATACTTAAAGCCTAACTGAATAACAGACACCTTGGGAAAGTCAGGATTCTGTTTCGTATAGCCACTCATTTACAGCCGTATCTAAAAACTCACGCCTGATTAGTATATAGGAGTCTCTATTATATGGCCACACATTCAGAGCCTCGCAGAATAATACAGACGTATGGAAATGTCAAGAGCGTACTTGACATGGCCACTTATTCAATTCCTCTGTGAAGAATCATATATATCTGAAAAATACTCAAGATTCTATTATATATAGCCACTTATTAAGAGATTCACTTAATAATGCACACCTGGATAATTTTCTGGAGACTATTTGATATGACCATTAACCCAGCAACTCTGTGAAAAATGCAGAGCTGAGAAATAGCCAAGAGGACAACGTCAGAAGTCTATTTTATGTGGTCACTTGTTCAGAAACTGACTGAAGAATACACCCCTTGGGAATAGTCAGAGTCCAGGTCATATGGCCACTCAATCACAGCATTACCGAATAATGCACAATGGGGCAATAGTAGGGAGTCTATTTCATATGGCCTCTCATTCAGAGCTTCAGTGCATAATAAACAGCTGTGAAGAAGGGAGGACCCTACTGAAGAGAGCCCCAAATAAAGCAGCTTTTTGAATGACACACACATGTGTGAGAATCGGGAGACTATTTGATATGGACATTCATACAGAACCTCTTCGAATATTGCACATGCGGGGAATAATCAGTAATCTATTTCATATGGTGGCTCCTTTGGAGAGTCAAAGATAACACGCACCTGTGGAGTAAAATGCGGTCTATTTCATAAGGTTACACTTTCAGTGTTTTAGTGAATAACATGTATATCTGGTAAGTCAGAAATCTCTATCACATGGCCACTCGTTCTGGGCCTCTGTGAATAATACTCCCCTCAGAAACAGTCAAGGGTCTACTTCAAATGCCTACACATTCAGAGTTTCTGTAAGTAATGAGCACCTGGGCAATACAACTGAGTCTCTTTTTTATGCCCACTTAGTTAGAGTGTCATTCAATAATACACCCGTGGGGAAGAGTTAAGGGTCTACTTCATGTAGCCACTGATTTAGATCCTCAGTGAATAATCCACACCAGGGTAATAGTCGAGCATTTTTTATATGGCCACTCATTCTGTGCCTCCCTGAATGATACACACCTGGGGAATTCTCAGGATTCTATTTCATACTACAACTCATTTAGAACCTTATTGAATAATTCACAATAGAGCAATAGTCAGGTGTCTATTTTGTTTGGCCTCTCATTCAAAGTTTCAGTGAATAATAAACTTCTATGGAGTAATCAGGACACTGTTTAAGATAGCCATGAATTAAGTGCCTTCCTGAATGATACACACCTGGGTGGTAGTAAGGAGTCTATTTTATATGAACTCTAATTCTGTGTATCACTGAGTAATACACACCTGGGGAAGTTCCAGGAGTCTATTTAGTATGGACACTCATACCGAACCTGTTGGAATAATGCATACATGGATAATAATGATATACCACTACTCATTCAGACTAACAGTGAATAACGTCCATTTGGAGCCATTAGATTTCTGTTTCATATGGCCCCTCTTTCACAGCCTCGCTGAATATTACACACTTGTGATATAGTTTGTAGGCTATATTTTATGGCCACTCATTCAGAGAATCACTGAATAATTCACACCTGTGGAATAGTCAGAAGTCTTTTTTTTCTATGGCTACCCATTGAGAGCCTCACTAAATGTACACACCTGGATAAATAGTCAGGATTTACTTGTATCTCGTCATTCAGAGTCTCACTAAATAATGCACACCTGTGGTATAATCAGGAGACTTTTTCATGTGGCCTCTCATTCAATGTGTTATTGAAAACTGTGGTGTAGTCAGGAGTCTCTTTCATGTAGACACACATTCAGAGCCTCAGTGCATAAGACAGACCCTTGATATAGTAAGAAATCTAGTTAGTATTACCACATCTTCTGAGGCTCACTGAATAATACACACCTGGAGAATAATTTGGAGTCTATTTCGATGGACAGTCATTCAGAGCCTCGGTAAATATTGCAAACCGGTGGAGTAGTCAGGAGTCTATTTCATTTGGACACACATCCATAAGTGGATAATATGCACTTGTTGATTAATCAGGATTACGATTTATATGGCCACTGACTCGTAACCTCAATGAATAAGGCAGAAAAGTAAAGTACTCAGCAGTTTATTTCGTATACCCACTCATTCCGAGATTCAGTGAATAATAAAAATATTTGAGATAGACAGCCTCCTGTTTCATATTGTCAAACAAAAAGAGCCTCACTGAGTGACAAAAAACTGGGGAAGTGTTAGGAGTGTACTTTACATAGCGTCTCATTTGCAGCCTAAGGAAATAATGCTCATGTGTGGAATAGACACTAGTCTGTTTTATATTGCCACAAAATCAAAGCTTGAGTTAGTAAAACACAACTTTGGAATAGTCACTAGTCTATTATATATGCACAAATATTTAGAGTCAGAGTCAGTAATACATGCCTGTAGACTAGTCAGGAAACCATTTCATATGGCCGAAGTTTCAGAGCCTCACTGAATAATAAATACCTGAGGAATACTCTGGACGCTGTTACATGTGGCATTTCTTCAGAGGAAGGTTGAGTAAAGGACACCTGTATTGTAGTCAGAATTCTATTTCATATAGCCACATACTCAGAACATAACTGAATAACGGACACCTTGGGAAAGTCAGAATTCTGTTTCGTATAGACACTCATTTACAGCTGAATGCAAAACTCACGCCTGAGTCGTATATAGGAGTCTCTATTATATGGCCACACATTCAGAGCCTCACAGAATAATACAGCCGCATGGAAATGTCAGGAGTGTACTTGACATGGCCACTTATTCAGTTCCTCAGTGAAGAATCATATATATCTGGAAAATACTCAGATTTCTATTATATATAGCCACTTATTAAGAGACTCACCGAACAATGCACTCCTGGAGAATTGTCTGAAGACTATTTGATAAGTCCATACATCCAGGGACTCAGTGGAAAATGCAGAGCTGAGAAATAGTCAAGAGGACAGAGTCAGGATTCTATTTTATGTGGTCACTCGTTCAGAACCTCACTGAAGAATACACCCCTTGGGAATAGTCAGAGTCCAGGTCATATGACCACTCAATCACAGCATTACCGAATAATGCACAGTGGGGCAATAGTAAGGAGTCTATTTCATATGGCCTCTCATTCAGAGTTTCAGTGCATAATAAACAGCTGTGAAGGAGGGAGGACCCTATTGAAGGTAGCCCCAAAAAAGCAGCTCTGTGAATGATACACACATGTGTGAGAGTCAGGAGACTATTTGATATGGACACTCATATAGAACCTCTTCGAATATTGCACATGTGGGGAATAATCACAAGTCTATTTCATATGGTGGTTCCTTTGAAGAGTCAAAAAATAACACGCACCGTGGAGTAAAATACAGTCTATTTCATAAGGCCACACTTTCAGTGTTTTAGTGAATAACATATATATCTGATAAGTCAGGAATCTCTTTAACATGGCCACTCGTTCTGGGCCTCTGTGAATAATACTCCCCTCAGAAACAGTCAAGGATCTACTTCAAATGCCTACACATTCAGAGTCTCTGTAAGTAATGAACACCTGGGTAATACACCTGAGTCTCTTTTTTATGCCCACTTAGTTAGAGTGTCATTCAATAATACACCCGTGGGGAAGAGTTAAGGGTCTACTTCATGTAGCCACTGATTTAGATTCTCAGTGAATAATCCACACCAGGATAATAGTCTAGCATTTTTTATATGGCCACTCATTCTGTGCCTCCCTGAATGATACACACCTGCAGAATTCTCAGGATTCTATTTCGTACTATCACTCATTTAGAACCTTATTGAATAATTCACAATGAAGCAATAGTCAGGTGTCTCTTTTATATGGCCTCCCATTCAAAGTTTCAGTGAATAATGATCTTCTATGGAGTAATCGGGACACTGTTTAAGATAGCCATGAATTAACTGCCATCCTGAATTACACACACCTGGGTGGTAGTCAAAAGTCTATTTTATATGAACTCTCATTCTGTGTAACGCTGAGTAATACACACTTGGGGGTGTTTCAGGAGTTTATTTTGTATGGACACTCATGCCGCACCAGTTGGAATATGTACACATGGAGAATAATGAGGTCCCTATTTCATACGGCTTCTCATTCAGACAAAGAGTGAATAACGCACATGTGGAGTCATTAGAATTCTGCTTCATATGGCCCCTCTATCACAGCCTCACTGAATATTACATACTTGTGATATAGTCTGGAGTCCGTATTTTATGGCCACTCATTCAGAGAATTACTAAATAATTCACACCTGCGGAATAGTCAGAAGTCTCTTTCCTATGGCTACCCGTTGAGAGCCTCACTAAATGTACACACCTAAATAAATAGTCAGGATTTACTTGTATCTCCTCATTCAGAGTCTCACTAAATAATGCACACCTGTGGAATAGTCAGAAGAATTTTTCATGTGGCCTCTCATTCAATGTCTCACTGAAACATGTGCTGTAGTCAGGAGACTCTTCCATGTAGACACATATTCAGAGCCTCAGTGCATAAGACAGACCATTGATATCATAAGAAATCTAACTAGTATGGCCACATCTTCTGAGGCTCACTGAATAATACACACCTGGGGAATAATTTGGAGTCTATTTTCGATGGACATTCATTCAGAGCCTTAGTAAATAATGCAGACCTGTGGAGTAGCCAGGAGTCTATTTCATTTGGAAACACATTTATAGCCTTAGTGGATAATATGCACGTGTGGATTAGTCAGGATTACATTTTATATGGCCACTGACTCGTAAACTTAATGAATAATGCACAAATGTAAAGTACTCATCAGTTTATTTCATATAGCCACTCATAGAGAGATTCACTGAATAATAAAATTATATGAGGTAGACCGCCTCCTGTTTCATATGGTCATACAAAAAGTGCCTCATTGAGTGACAAACACCTGGGAAAGTTTTAGGAGTGTGCTTTCCATAGCCTCTCATTTACAGCCTAAGGGAATTATGCACACGTGTGGAGTAGACACTAGTTTATTTTATATGGCCGGAAAATCAAAGCCTGAGTCAGTAATACACAACTTTGGAATAGTCACTAGTCTATTCCATGTGCACAAATATTTAGAGTCAGAGTCAATAATACGTGCCCGTAGACTAGTCAGGAAACAATTTAATATGGCCAAAGTTTCAGAGCCTCAGTTAATAATAAATACCTGAGGGACACTCTGGACGCTAATACATGTGGCATTTCTTCAGAGGTTCATTGAGTAAAGAACACCTGTTTTGTAGTCAGAATTCATTTTTTTTTTCTTTTTTAGAGAGGAAGAAAAAGAGGGAGAGAGAACAGGAATATTGCTTTTAATGGGTGTTAATTATGGCTGATAATTATTTTGTGTATTTAATGTGGATACTGTATATTTTATTTATCTAAAGTGGAGAGCTCTACAAGTGCTTATTAAGGTTACCTGTTACTGATCTGAGTTCAGATTCTAGATATCCTTATTAATTTTCTGTTTCATTGAGTCTGAATCTCTTTATGGGTCTTATGTATCTGGGTGTTAGGATATATTGATCCTTATACCACTCTACCTTTGTTGGTTTGAAATCTGTTTTATCAAATGCATGAATTGCAACTCCTTTTTGTTTATTTATTTGTTTTTGTTCTCTATTTTGTTGGTAAATCTTTCTCCAACCCTTTGTTTTTAGTCTTTGAGTATCTGTGGATAGGAAATGGGTCTGGATATAGTATACCGTTAGGTTTTGGCTGTATATTTTAATTAGAAAATTTCATCGATTTCAATTTAAGATTACTGCCATTTGATGTTAACTGGCTATTTTATCCATTTGTTGATGTAAATTTTTCTTTATGTTGATGCTCTTTACTTCTTGGTATATTTTTAGAAAGGCTAAAAGTATACCTTGTTCCTTTCTGTGTGTAATGCTTCTTTCAGAAGTTTTTGTAAAGCAGGCCTGGTGATAATAAAATCTCTGAGTACTTGCTTGTTCATAAAAGATTTTATTTTTCCTTCAATTGTGAAGCTTAGTTTGGCAGGATATGAAATTCTGGGCTGAAAGTTCTGTTCTTTAAGGATGTTAAATATCGGCCCCCACTCTCTTCTGGCTTGTAGGGTTCTACTGAGAGATCAGCTGTAAGTCTAATTGGCTTCCCGTTGTGAGTAACCTGACCTTTCTCTCTGGCTGCCCTTAGTATTTTCTCCTTTGTTTCAACCCTGGTGAATCTAATGATTACGTGTCTTGAGGTTGCTCTTCTTAAGGAATATCTTTGTGGTATTCTCTGTATTACCTGAGGTTGAATGGTATTCTGCTTTGATAAATTGGGAAATTTCTCCTGGATAATATCCTGAAGAGTATTTTCCAGCTGGGATTCATTCTCTCCATCACATTCAGCTACACCTGTCAAACGTAGATTATGTCTTTTCACATAGTCCCATAATTCTTGGAGACTTTGCTCATTTCTTTATATCCTTTTTTCTCTATTCTTGTCTTCTCATTCCACTTCCTAAAGTCTGTCTTCGACCTCTGATATCCTTTCTTCTGCTTGATCAATTCGGCTATTCAAACTTGTGCGTATTTCACTAAGTTCTTGTGTTGCATTTTTCAATTCTATTAGTTCATTTATATTCCTCTCTATATTGTCCATTCTTTTTAACATTTCGTCTAATCTTTTTTCAAAGTTCTTAGTTTCTTTACATTGGGATAGAACAAGTTGTTTCAATTCCCAGAAGCTTTTTACCATCCACCTTCTAAAGCCTCCTTCAGATACTGAAACACAGTCCTTTTCCATCAGGGCTTGTTCCGTTGCTGATGAGGAATTACTATGCCCTGTAGAAGAAGAGGGGTTCTGACTTTCGGTTTTCTCGGCATTTCTAGGCTGTTTCGTTCCATTTATTGTGAATTTATCCATCTGATATCTTTACAATTAGCACCTTTCTGATTAAGTTCCTGAGAAGATGTCCAATTTATTGATTTCCAGTGCTGGAATCCGAGCATCCCACTGCGCCAGCGAAAACAATAGCGATAAGACTGATGGTGCTCCTCTGCCTGGAAATCTCCGGTCTGGCTTCCTTCTTGAGTCTGCAACAAGCTTGTCTGCATTCCCGGAGCTCCAAACACCAGTCAGTAGAGGGACCAGTCCCGCTCACTGTACAAGAAGAGCTGCCTCGCCTAGGCAACAACAAAACTGCTGCGCTGGCCACAGAAGTTGCTCTGGTGACCCGCGGAGCTCCTCCACTGGAAATCTTCTGGTCCGTGGGCAACGAAAATTTCTCTGAAAATGTGGTGTCCTCACGTTTTCCGAGCTTACACTGGGAGCTACAATCCCCAGCTGTTAGCGATCAGCCATTTGGGATCTCTATCTGAGACTTTTTCATGTGGCCTCTCATTCCATGTGTCATTGAAAAATGTGGTGTAGTCAGGAGACTCTTTTATGTAGAAACACATTCAGAGCCTCAGTGCATAAGACAGACACTTGATATAGTAAGAAATCTAATTAGTATGGCCACAGCTTCTGAGGTTCACTGAATAATACACACCTGAGAATGATTTGGAGTCTATTTTCAATGGACATTCATTCAGAACCTCGGTAAATAATGCTGACCTTTGGAGCGGCCAGAAGTCTATTTCATTTGGAAACACATTCATAGCCTCAGTAGATAATATGCACATGTGGATTAGTCAGGATTACATTTTATATGGCCGCTGACTCGTAACCTCAATGAATAATGCACAAACGTAAAGTACTCAGCAGTCTATTTCATATAGCCACTCATACAGAGATTCGCTGAATAATACAATTATTTGAGATAGACCGCCTCCTGTTTCATATGGTCATACAAAAGAGCCTCACTGAGTAACACACACCTGGGGAAGTGTTAGGAGTGTACTTTACATAGCCTCTCATTTACAGCCTAGGGGAATAATGCACACCTGTGGAATAGACACTAGTCTATTTTATATGGCCACAAAATCAAAGCCTGAGTCAGTAATACACAACTTTGGAATAGTCACTAGTTTATTCCATATGCCCAAATATTTAGAGTCAGAGTCAATAATACACACCTGTAGACTAATCAGAAAAACATTTCTTATGGCCAAAGTTTCAGAGCCTCAGTGAATAATAAATACCTGAGGAATACTCTGGAGGCTATTACATGTGGCATTTTTTCAGAGGTTCATTGAGTAAAGAACACCTGTATTGTAGTCAGAATTCTATTTCATATAGCCAAATACTCAGAGCTTAACTGAAGAACAGACACCTTGGGAAAGACAGGATTCTATTTCATATAGCCACTCATTTACAGCCAAATGTAAAAACTCCCGCCTAAGTAATATATAGGAGTCTCTATTTTTTGCACTCATTAAGAGCATCACAGAATAATACAGACTTGTGGAAATGTGAGGAGTGTACTTGAGATGGCCACTTATTCAGTTCCTCAGTTAAGAATCACTGAGAGACTCCGCCAGGCAGCAACAGCGCAGGTCAGAGCCCCGGCAGGCAAATAGTGAATAGACTGCCATCTAGTGGGGCAGGACAGTGCAACAAATACTCATAAACAAAGCCCCAACTCCCTGACACAGAGCATCTAAGGGTGAAAAAAAAAAAAAAAGAGTGGTGTTTTATGAGCTCTATTGCAGCAGACATAAACAACCTCCCAACAACCCTGAATGAACAACGGAGCTCACAGCTCAACACTGGAGCTCCTATAAAGCACAGACTGTCTCCTCAAGCAGCTCCCTGACCCCTGTATATCCAAGGAGTCACCCCAGAAAAGGACTAATCAGACTGACATTTGGCTGGCATCATTCTGGAACAAGGGCAGCAGAAAAAGAAACTGATATCATCCCTCACTGTTCTGCAGCTGCTGCAGGTATACCCCAGAGAAGCAGGGCCTGGAGTGGACCTCAGCACTCATACAGCAGAGTTTTACTCATTAGAGGGAAAACTAAGTAACAGAAATACTTCATCATCAACAATCTCAGTGTCCACACAGAGACCCAATTGAAAAATCAGCCAATACTAAGACGACAGGCGGATAAATCCATAAAGATGGGAAGAAATCAGCGCAAAAAGGAGGAAAACACCCGAAACCAAAACACCTCACCTCCAAAAAAGGACCAAAACTCCTCACCAGCAAGGGAACAAAGCTGGACGGAGAATGAATGTGACGAAATGACGGAATCAGACTTCAGAAAGTGGATAATGAGAAACTTCAGTGAGCTAAAGGAACATGTTCTAAACCAGTGCAAAGAAACTAAGAACCTAGAAAAAAGATTTGAAAAAAGATTCGAGGAATTGATAACGAGAATGGACAACTTAGAGAGGAATATGAATGAATTGAAGGAGCTGAAAAACACAACACGAGAACTTCGTGAAGCATGCACAAGTTTCAACAGCCGAATTGACCAAGCAGAAGAAAGAATATCAGAAGTTGAAGATCAACTCAATGAAATAAAACGAGAAACCAAGATTAAAGAAAAAAGCGCAAAAAGGAATGAACAAAATCTCCAAGAAATGTGGGACTATGTGAAGAGACCCAACCTACGTTTGATAGGTGTACCAGAATGTGACGAAGAGAATGAATCCAAGCTGGAAAACACTCTTCAGGATATTATCCAGGAAAATTTCTCCAACCTAGCAAGACAGGTCAATACTCAACTCCAGGAAATACAGAGAACACCACAAAGATACTCTGCAAGAAGAGCAACCCCAAGGCACATAATCGTCAGATTCAATAGGGTTGAAATGAAGGAGAAAATACTAAGGGCAGCCAGAGAGAAAGGTCGGGTCACCCACAAAGGGAAGCCCATCAGACTCACAGCAGATCTCTCGGCAGAGACTCTACAAGCCAGAAGAGAGTGGGGGCCAATATTCAACATCCTTATAGAAAAGAGCTTTCAACCCAGAATTTCATATCCAGCCAAACTGAGCTTCATAAGTGAAGGAAAAATAAAATCCTTCACGAACAAGCAAGTACTCAGAGATTTTGTCACCACTAGGCCTGCTTTACAAGAGCTCCTGAAAGAGGCACTACACATAGAAAGAAACAACCAGTTCCAGCCATCCTAAAAGCATACCAAATGCTAAAGACCATCAACAAAATGAAGAATGTACATGAACCAACGGGCAAAACAGCCAGCTAACATCAAAATGGCAGTATCAAATTCACACATAACAATATTAACTCTGAATGTAAATGCACCAATCAAAAGACACAGACTGGCAAATTGGATAAAAAAACAAAACCCATCGGTGTGCTGTATCCAGGAAACCCACCTCACATGCAAAGATACACAAAGGCTCAAAATAAAGGGATGGAGGAAGATTTACCAAGCAAATGGAGAGCAAAAAAAAGCAGGAGTTGCAATTCTCATCTCTGATAAAATAGACTTTAAAGTAACAAAGATCAAAAGGGACAAAGAAGGTCATTACATAATGGTAGGAGGATCGATACAACAAGAAGAGATAACGATTCTAAATATATATGGACCCAATGTAGGAGCACCCAGATATATAAGGCAAGTTCTTAAAGACTTACAAAGGGACTTAGACTCCCACACAATAATAGTGGGAGACTTTAACACTCCACTGTCAATAGCAGACAGATCAACCAGGCAGAAAATTAACAAGGATATCCAGGACTTGAACTCAGACCTGGAACAAGCAAACCTGATAGACATTTACAGAACTCTCCACCCCAAATCCACAGAATATACATTCTTCTCAGCACCACATCACACCTACTCCAAAATTGACCACATAATTGGAAGTAAAGCACTCCTCAGCAAATGCAAAACAACGGAAATCATAACAAACAGTCTCTCAGACCATAGTGCAATCAAGTTGGAACTCAGAATTCAGAAAGTAACTCAGAACCGCACAGCTTCATGGAAACTGAACAACTGGCTCTTGAATGTTGATTGGATAAACAATGAAATGAAGGCAGAAATAAAGAAGTTCTTTGAAACCAACGAGAATGAAGACACAACATACCAGAATCTCTGGGACACATTTAAAGCAGTCTGTAGAGGAAAATATATAGCAATAAGTGCCCACATGAGAAGAGTGGAGAGATCCAAAATTGACACCCTATCATCAAAATTGAAAGAGCTAGAGGAGCAAGATCAAAAAAGCTCAAAACCTAGCCGAAGACAAGAAATAACTAAGATCAGAGCAGAACTGAAGGAGATAGAGACAAGAAAATCCCTTCAAAAAATCAATAAATCTAAGAGCTGGTTTTTCGAAAAGATCAACAAAATAGACAGACCACTAGCCAGACTGATAAAAAAGAAGAGAGAGAACAACCAAATAGATGCAATAAAAAACGATAAAGGGGAAATCACCACAGATTCCACAGAAATTCAAACCATCATCAGAGAATACTACAAACAACTCTATGCACATAAACTAGTAAATCAGGAAGAAATGGATAAATTCCTGGACGCCTGTGTCCTCCCAAGCCTAAACCAGGAGGAAGCCGAAACTATGAATAGACCAATAACAAGGTCTGAAGTTGAGGCAGCAATTAAGAGCCTACCACACAAAAAAAGCCCAGGTCCAGATGGGTTCACAGCCGAATTCTACCAGACACACAAAGAGGATCTGGTACCATTCCTTCTGAAACTATTCCAAATAATCCAAAAAGAGGGAACCCTTCCCAAATCATTTTATGAGACCAACATCATCCTGATACCAAAACCTGGCAGAGACTCAACAAGAAAAGAAAACTTCAGGCCAATATCCATGATGAACATAGATGCAAAAATCTTCAATAAAATACTGGCAAACCGATTGCAACAGCACATTAAAAAACTTATCCATCATGATCAAGTAGGATTCATCCCGGGGAGGCAAGGCTGGTTCAACATACGCAAGTCTATAAATGTAATTCACCACATAAACAGAAGCAAAATCAAAAATCACATGATTATCTCAATTGACGCAGAGAAGGCATTTGACAAAATTCAACAGCCCTTTATGCTAAAAACCCTCAATAAACTTGGTATTGATGGAACATATCTCAAAGTAATAAAAGCTATTTACCACAAACCAACAGCCAATATCATACTTAATGGGCAAAAACTGGAACCATTCCCTTTGAAATCCGGCACTAGACAAGGATGCCCTCTCTCACCACTTCTATTCAACATAGTACTGGAAGTTCTAGCCAGAGCAATCAGGCAAGAAAAAGAAATAAAGGGTATTCAAATAGGAAAGGTGGAAGCCAAATTGTCTCTATTTGCAGACGACATGATAGTATACCTAGAAGACCCCATCACCTCAGCCCAAAAGCTCCTGCAACTGATAAGCAACTTCAGCAAAGTCTCAGGATATAAAATCAATGTGCAAAAATCACAAGCATTCCTATACACCAATAACAGACTTAAAGAGAACCAAATTAAGAACGAACTGCCATTCACAATTGCTACAAAGAAAATAAAATACCTAGGAATACAACTCACTAGGAATGTAAGGGACCTCTTTAAGGAAAACTACAAACAACTGCTCAATGAAATAAGAGAGGACACAAACAGATGGAGAAACATTCCATGTTCGTGGTTAGGAAGAATCAATATCATGAAAATGGCTATACTGCCCAAAGTAATTTACACAATCAATGCTATCCCCATCAAACTACCATTGAATTTCTTCAAAGAACTGGAAAAAACCACCATGAATTTCATATGGAACCAAAAAAGAGCCCGCATAGCCAAGTCAATTCTAAGCAAAAAGAACACAGCGGGAGGCATCACGCTACCAGACTTCAAACTATACTACAAGGCTACAGTAATCAAAACAGCATGGTACTGGTACCAAAACAGAGATATAGACCAATGGAACAGAACAGAGGCATCGGAGGCAACACAACACATCTACAATCATATTATATTTGATAAACCAGACAAAAACAGGCAATGGGGAAAGGATTCCCTATTTAATAAATGGTGTTGGGAAAACTGGCTAGCCATGTGCAGAAAGCAGAAACTGGACCCCTTCCTGACACCTTACACTAAAATTAACTCCAGATGGATTAAAGACTTAAATGTAAGACCTGACACCATAAAAACCCTAGAAGAAAATCTAGGCAAAACCATTCAGGACATAGGAGTAGGCAAGGACTTCATGAACAAAACACCAAAAGCACTGGCAACAAAAGCCAAAATAGACAAATGGGATCTAATCAAACTCCACAGCTTCTGCACGGCAAAAGAAACAGTCACTAGAGTGAATCGGCAACCATCAGAATGGGAAAAAATCTTTGCAGTTTACACATCTGACAAGGGGTTGATATCCAGAATTTACAAAGAACTCAAACAGATTTACAGGAAAAAAACAAACAAGCCCATTCAAAAATGGGCAAAGGATATGAACAGAAACTTTACAAAAGAAGACATACATGAGGCCAACAAACATATGAAAAAGTGCTCATCGTCATTGGTCATTAGAGAGATGCAAATCAAAACCACATTGAGATACCATCTCACACCAGTTAGAATGGCGATCATTAAAAAATCTGGAGACAACAGATGCTGGAGAGGATGTGGAGAAATAGGAACACTCTTACACTGTTGGTGGGAGTGTAAATTAGTCCAACCATTGTGGAAGACAGTGTGGCGATTCCTCAGGGACCTAGAAATAGAAATTCCATTTGACCCAGCAATCCCATTACTGGGTATCTATCCAAAGGACTATAAATCGTTCTACTATAAGGACACATGCACACGAATGTTCATTGCAGCACTGTTTACAATAGCAAAGACCTGGAACCAACCCAAATGCCCAACGATGATAGACTGGACTGGGAAAATGTGGCACATATACACCATGGAATATTATGCAGCAATCAAAAATGATGAGTTTGTGTCCTTTGTGGGGACATGGATGAATCTGGAGAACATCATTCTCAGCAAACTGACACAAGAACAGAAAAAGAAATACCGCATATACTCACTCATAGGTGGGTGAGAAAAATAAGAACACACGGTCTACTATACACTGGGGACTGTTGGGGGGAATGGGGGAGGGACAGTGGGGGGGACTGGGGGTGATAGCCTGGGGATGAATGCCAAGTGTGGGTGAGGGGGAGGAAGGCAGCAAAGCACACTGCCATGTGTGTACCTATGCAACTATCTTGCTCGTTCTGCACATGTACCCCCAAACCTATAATGCAATAAAAATTTAAAAAAAAAAAAAAAAAAAAAAAAAAAAAGAATCACATATATCTGGAAAATACTCAGGATTCAATTATATATAGCCACTTATTAAGAGACTCACTGAATAATGCACACCTGGAGAATTGTCTGGAGACTATTTGATATCACCATTCACCCAGCTATTTAGTGTAAAATGCAGAGCTGAGAAATAGTCAAGAGGACAGAGTCAGCAGTCTATTTTATGTGGTCACTTGTTCAGAAACTGACTGAAGAAAACACCCTTGGGAATAGTCAGAGTCCAGGTTATATGGCCACTCAATCACAGCATTACCAAATAATGCACAATGGGACAACAGTAAGGAGTCTATTTTATATGGCCTCTCATTCAGAGCTTCAGCGTGTAATAAACAGCTGTGGATGAATGAGAACCCTATTCATGGTATCCCCAAATAAAGCAGCTTCGTGAATGATACACACATGTGTGAGAGTCAGGAGACTATTTGATGTGGACACTCCCACTTAACCTCTTCGAATATTGTACACGTGGGGAATAATCACTAGTCGATTTCATATGGTGGTTCGTTTGGAGGGTCAAAAAATAACACGCACCTGTAAATAAAATGTGGTCTATTCCATAAGGCCACTCTTTCTGTGTTTTAGTGAATAACATGTATATCCGATAAGTCAGGAATCTCTTTCACATGACCACTCGTTCTGGGCCTCTGTGAATAATACTCTCCTCAGAAACAGTCAAGGGTCTACTTCAAATGCCTACACTTTCAGAGTCTCTCTAAATAATGAACACCTGGGCAATACAACTGAGTCTCCATTTTATGCCCACTTAGAGTCTCATTTAATAATACACACCTGGCAAAGAGTTAAGAGTCTACTTCATGTAGCCACTCATTTAGATCCTCAGTGAATAATCCACACCAGGATAATAGTTGAGCATTTTTTTATGTGGCCAATTATTCTGTGCCTCACTGCATGATACACACATTGGGAATTCTCAGTATTCTATTTCATACTACCACTCATTTAGAACCTTATTGAATAATTCACAAAAGAGCAATAGTCAGGTGTCTACTTTGTATGGCCTCTCATTCAGTGGTTCAATGCATAATGAACTTCTATGGAGTAATCAGGACACTGTTCAAGTAGCCATGAATTAAGTTCCTTGCTGAATGATGCACACCTGGGTGGTAGTCAGAAGTCTATTTCATATGAACTCAAATTCTGTGTAATGCTGAGTAATACACACCTGGGGAGCTTCAGGAGTCTATTTGGTATGGACACTCATATCGAACCCGTTGGAATAATGCACACATGGAGAATAATGAGGTGTCTATGATATACAGCTATTAATTCAGAAAAACAGTGAATAATACACATGTGGAGTCATTAGAATTCTTTTTCATATGGCCCCTCTTTCACAGACTCACTGAATATTACACACTTGTGATATAGTCTGGAGTCTATATTTTATGGCCACTCATTCAGAGAATCACTGAATAATTCATGCCTGTGGAATATTCAGAAGTCTCTTTCTATGGCTACCCGTTGAGAGCCTCACTAAATGTACGCACCTGGATAAGTAGTCAGGATTTACTTGTATCTCCTCATTCAGAGTCTCAATAAATAATGCACACCTGTGGAATAGTCGGGAGACTTTTTCCTGTGGCCTCTAATTCAATGAGTCATTGAAAAATGTGGTGTAGTCAGGAGACTCTTTCATGTAGACACATATTCAGAGCCTCAATGCATAAGACAAACCCTTGATATAGTAAGAAATCTAATTAGTATGGCCACAGCTTCTGAAGCTCACTGAATAATACACACCTGGAGAATAATTTGGAGTCTATTTTTGATGGACATTCATTCAGAGCCTCCGTAAATAATGCAGACCTTTGGAGTAGCCAGGAGTCTATTTCATTTTGAAACTCATTAATAGCCTCAGTGGATAATACGCACGTATGGATTAGTCAGGATTACATTTTATATGGCCACTGACTGGTAACCTCAATAAATAATGCACAAATATAAAGTACTCAGCAGTCTTTTTCATATAGCCACTCATACAGAGATTCACTGAATAATAAAATTATTTGAGATAGACCACCTCCTGTTTCATGTGGTCATACAAAAGAGCCTCACTCAGTGACACACACCTGGGGAAGTGTTAGGAGTGTACTTTACATAGCCTCTCATTTACATCCTTAGGGATTAACGAACATGCGTGGAATAGACAGTAGTCTATTTTATATGGCGACAAAATCAAAGCCTGAGTCAGTAATACACAACTTTGGAATAGTCACTAGTCTATTCCATATGCCCAAACATTTAGAGTCAGTGTCAATAATACACACCTGTAAACTAGTCAGAATTCCATATCATATGGACAAAGTTTCAGAGCATCAGTGAATAATAAATACCTCAGGAATAATCTGGACGCTATTATGTGTGGCATTTCTTCAGAGGTTCATTGAGTAAAGAACACCTGTATTGTCAGAATTCTATTTCATATAGCCATATACTCAGAGCCTAACTGAATAACAGACACCTTGGGAAAGTCAGGATTCTATTTCGTATAGCCACTCATTTACAGCCGAATGTAAAAACTCACGCCTGAGTAGTATATAGGAGTCTGTATTTTATGGTCTCACATTCAGAGCCTAACAGAATAATACAGATGTATGGAAATGTCAGGAGTGTACTTGACATGGCCACGTATTCAGTTCCTCAGTGAACAATCATATATATCTGGAAAATACTCAGGATTCTATTATATATAGCCACTTATTAAGAGACTCGCTGAATAATACACACCTGGACAATTGTCTGGAGACTATTTGATATGACCATTCACCCAGCGACTCAGCGGAAAATGCAGAGCTGAGAAATAGTCAAGAGGACAGAGTCAGGAGTCCATTTTATGTGGTCACTCGTTCAGAAAATGACTGAAGAATACACCCCTTAGGAATAGTCAGAATCCAGGTCATATGGCCACTCAATCACAGCATTACTGAATAAGGCACAACGAGGCAATAGTAAGGAGTCTGTTTCATACGGCCTCTCATTCAGAGCTTCAGTGCATAATAAAGAGCTGTGGAGGAGTGAGGACCCTATTTTAGGTAGCCCAAAATTAAGCAGCTCCGTGTATGATACACACATGACTGGGAGTCATGAGACTGATATGGACACTCATACAGAACCACTTCGAATATTGCACATGTGAAGAATAATCACTAGTTCATTTCATATGGTGGTTTGTTCAGAGAGTCAAAAAATAACACACACCTGTGGAATAAACTGCGGTCAATTTCATAAGGCCACTCTTTCAGTGTTTTAGTGAATAACATGTATATCTGATAAGTCAGGAATATCTCTCACATGGCCACTCGTTCTGGGCCTCTGTGAAAAATACTCCCCTCAGAAACAGTCAAGCGTCTACTTCAAATGCCTACACATTCAGAGTTTCTGTAAGTAATGAACACCGGTGCAATACAAATGAGTCTCTGTTATGCCCACTGAGTCAGAGTCTAATTCAATAATACACACGTGGAAAAGAGTTAAGGATCTACTTCATGTAGCCACTCATTTCGATCCTCAGTAAATAATCCACACCAGGGTAATAGTCGAGCAATTTTATATGTCCACTCATTCTGTACCTTCCTGCATGATACACACCTGGGGAGTTCTCAAAATTCTATTTCATACTACTACTCATTTAGATCCTTATTGAATAATGTACAATGGAGCAGTAGTCATGTGTCTATTTTCTATGTCCTCTCATTCAAAGATTCAGTGAATAATGAACTTCTATGGAGTAATCAGAACACTGTTTTAGATAGCCATGAATTAAGTTCTTTCCTAAATGATACACACAAAGGTGGTAATCAGTAGTCTATTTCATATGAACTCGAATTCTGTGTAACACTGAGTAATACACAGAACCTATTCGAATATTGCACATGTGAAGAATAATCACTAGTCCATTTTATATGGTCGTTCATTTGGAGAGTCAAAAAATAACACGGAAGAGGGGTGATACACAAAGGAGAGAAGAGGGAACACACAAGAGACAGAGGGTACACAAAGGAGAGAAGATGATACACAAAAGAGAGTGGAATACACACAGAAGAGTAGGGGATACACAGAGGAGAGAAGAAAATACACACTAGAGAGAGAAGAATAAACACAGGAGAAAGAAATATGCACAGGAGAGAGGGTCATACACTCAAAACAGGTTGATACACACAGGAGAGAGGGGCATAAACACAGGAGAGTGTAGGATACACACAGAAAAAAGGAGAAAACAAACAGGAGAGAGGGGATGCACACAAGAGAGAGGGGGATACACACAGGAGACAAAGGTGATACACACAGGAAAGACAGGTGTTACACACAGAAGAGAGGGGGGAACCCACAGGAAAGCGGAGGGATACACGTAGAAGAAAGGAGGATACACACAGGAGAGAGGAGGATACACCGAGGAGAGAGGAATATACACACTGGTGAGTGGCATACACACAGGAGAGAGGGTGATACACGCAGGAGAGTTGGATGCATACAGGAGACAGGGAAATATACACAAAAGAAAGGGAAATACACACAAAAGATGGGGATATACACAGGAGGCAGGGTATACACACAGGAGAGGGGGATAACATAGGAGAGAGAGGGATCCACACAAAAAGAGAGGGGAATACACACAAGAGACAGGAGCATACAGACAGGGGAGAGAAAAATACACATAGGAGAGAGGAAGATACATAAAATAGAGAGAAGGATACACGCAGAAAAAAGGAGTATACACAGGATAGAGGTTAATACACAGAGGAGAGAGGGCATTACACACAAATGTGAGGGTGGATACACACAAAAGAGAGGAAGATACACACAGGAGAGAGGAGGATACACACAAAACCGAGGAGCATACACACAGGAGAGAGAATGATATGCACAGGAGAGACGGGAATTCACAAAATAGAGAGGGGGATACACACAGGAGAGAGGGGGATACAAAAGGAAGAGAGGGGTATACACACAGGTGAGGGAAATACACAAAGGTGAGAGGGGCATACACACAGAAAAGAGAAAAGATACACACAGGAGAGAGGTGGATACACACAGGAGAAAGGTGGATAGACACAAGAGAGGAATGGATACACACAGGAGAGAGGAGGATACACACAGGATAAGGCGATACACACAAGAGAGAGGGGGATCCACACAGGAGAGAGGGGAATACCAATAGGAGAGAGGGGTATACAAACAGGAGAGGGGAATAGACACAGGAGAGAGGAGGATACACTCAGGAGAGAGGAGGATACACGCAGCACAGAGGAGGATACCCACAGAAGAGAGGGGGATACACACAAAAGAGAAAATAATACACACAGGAGAGAAAGGGGATACACACAAGAGAGAGAATGATACACACAGGAGAGAGGGTGGATACACACAGGACAGATGAGGATACACAAAGGAGAGGGGGGTACACACAGGAGAGAGGAGTATACACACAGAAGAGAGGGGGAATACACACAATAAAGAGGGGGATACACACAGAAGAGAGTAGGATACACAAAGGCGAGAGAAGGGATACACACAGGGGAGAAGGGGGATACTAACAGGAGAGAGGAAGATACAAACAGGAGAGTGGGGCATACTCAGAGAAGGGAGAGGCTACACACTGTAGAGAGTGGGATACACACAGGAGGAGGAAGATACGCACAGTAAAGAGAAGGATACACACAGGAGAACAAAAGATACACACAGGATAGAGACGGATACACAAAAGAGAGAGAAGCCTACACACAGGAGAGGGCGATGCACACAAGAGAAGGGGGATCCACACAGGAGAGATGAAATACACATAAGAGAGAGAGGTAAACACACAGGAGAAGAGGCTACACAAACGAGAGATGATGATACAAAAAGAAGAGGGTGAAACACACAAGAGAGGGGGGATACACACAGGAGAGAGGAGGATACACACAGAAGAGAGGATGATATACAAAGGAGAGAGGAGGATACACACAGGAGAGAGAAGAATACACACGAGAGGGGGATACACACAGGATAGAAAATGTTACACATAGGAGAGAGGAGGATACACACAGGAGGAGAAGGCTACACACAGGAGAGAGGAGCATACACAAAGAAGGGGGGAAACACACAAGAGAGTGGGGTATACACACAGGCGGGGGGATAAACACTGGAGACGATGAGATACACACATGAGAGGAGATACACAAAGGAGAGAGGAGGATACACATAAGAGAGAGGAGGCTACACACAGGATAAGGGGGGATACAGAAAGAAAAGGGGGAAACACACGAAAGAGAGAGTGATACACACAGGCGAAAGGGATAAACACTGGAGACGGTGGGATAGACATAGGAGAGAGGGGGATAAAAAAGCAAAGGGGAATACACACAAGATGGAGGGGTAAACACACAAAATAGACAAGGATACACACAGGAGAGAAGGGTGATACACACAGGAGAGTAGGGTAATACACACAAGACAGTGGGGGATACACACAGGAAAGTGGGGCATAAACACAGAAGGGAAGGGGATACACACAGGAGAGAGGGAGATCCACAAATGGGAAGAAGGATAAATACAGAAGAGAGGAGGATAAACACAAATGAGTGGAGGATACAGACAGAATAAAGGAGGATACACGCAGAAGAGCGGAGTATACAAAAAGGAGAGAAGATACACACAGGAGAGAGGAGATACACACAGGAGAGAGGAGCATACACACAGGAGAGAGATAGATACACACAGAAGAGAGATAGATACACACAGGGGAGAATAAACACAGGAGAGAAAAATATGCACACAGGACAGAGGAAGATACACACAGGAGAGAGGAGGATACACACAAAAAAGAAAAGGATACACACAGGAGACAGAAGGATACACACAGGAGAGAGGGGGATACACACAGGAGAGGGGGATAAAAAATAGAAAAAGATACTCAGAGGAGACAGGAATACACAAAGAAGGGCGTTGGATACACACAGGAGAGAGGGGGATACACATAGGAAAGAGGGGAATACACACGAGAGAGAGCCATGCACACAGTAGAGAGGGGGATACACACAAGAGAGAGGGGCATACACACAGGAGAGGGTGATGCACACAGGAAAAAGGGGGATACACACAGGTGAGAGAAGAATAGACACAGAAGAGGGGGATACACACAAGAGAGAGGGGCGTACACACAGGAGAGAGGAGGATAGACACAGCAGAGAGAAGGATACACAAAGGAGAGAGGGGATACACACAAAAGAGAGGGAGATACACACAGAAGAAAGGGGGATACACGCACTAGAGAGGGGGATTACACAGAGGGATGAGGAAAGATACACACAGGAGAGAGAATCATAAACACAGGAGAGAGGAGGATACACAGGAGAGAGGATATACACAAAAAAGAAAAGGATACACAGAGGAGACAGAAAGATACACAAATTAGAGAGGGGCATACACACAGAAAATGGGGATACACACAGGAGAAAGGGGGATACACAAAAGAGAGAGGAGGATACACACAGGAGAGGGGAATACACACAGGTGAGACAGGCGTACACACAGGAGAGAGGAAGGTACACACAGAAGAGTGGAGCATATAAACAGGAGAGAGGGGTATACACACAGGAGAGGAGGCTACACAAAGAAGAGATGATGATACAAAAAGAAGAGTGTGAAACACACAAAAGAGGGGGGATACGCACAGGAGAGAGGAGGATACACACAGAAAAGAGGAAAATATACAAAGGAGAGTGGAGGATACACACAGGAGAGAGAAGAATACACACAAGAGAGGGGGATACACACAGGATAGAAAATGTTACACATAGAAGAGAGGAGGATACACACAGGAGAGAGGAGGCTACACACAAGAGAGAGGAGGATACACAAAGAAGAGGGGGAAACACACAAGAGAGTGGGGGATACACACAGGCGGGGGATAAACACTGGAGACGGTGAGAAACACACATGAGAGGGGGATACACAAAGGAGAGGGGAGGATACTCATAAGAGAGAGGTGGCTACACACAGGAGAAAGGGGGATACACAAAGAAAAGGGGGAAACACACAAAAGAGAGGGGGATACACACAGGTGAAAGGGATAAACACTGGAGACGGTGGGATACACACAGGAGAGAGGGGGATACACACAGGATGGAGGGGTAAACACACAAAATAGAGAAGAATACACACAGGAGAGAAGGGTGATACACACAGGAGAGTGGGGGATACACACAGGAAAGTGGGGCATAAACACAGAAGGGAAGGGGATAGACACAGGAGAGAGGGGGATCCACAAATGGGAAGAAGGATAAATACAGAAGGGAGGAGGATAAACACAAATGAGTGGAGGATACAGACAGAATAAAGGAGGATACACGCAGGAGAGAGGAGTATACACAAAGGAGAGAAGATACACACAGGAGAGAGGAGATACACACAGGAGAGAGGAGATACACACAGGAGAGAGGAGATACAGGAGAGAGGAGCATACACACAGGAGAGAGGAGGATACACAAAGGAGAGAGATAGATACACACAGGAGAGAAGGATAAACACAGGAGAGAGAAAGATACACACAGGACAGAGGAAGATATACACAGGAGAGAGGAGGATACACACACACAAAAAAAGAATACACAGGAGACAGAAGAGTACACACAGGAGAGGGGAATACACAAAAAAGTGAGTGGAATACACACAGGAGAGAGGAGGATACACACACGAGAGAGGAGGAATACACACAAGAGGGAGGAGAATACACACAAAAGAGAGGAGGATACACATAGTAGAGAAAAAGATACACACAGAAGACGGGGATACACACAGGAGAGAGGAGAATACACAAAGAAGAGAGGAGTTTACACTCAAAAGAGATTAGGATACACACAGGAGATAGAAGAATACACACAGGAGAGAGGGGGATATACACAGGAGAGTGGTGATACACAGAAGGGAGGAGGGTACACACAGGAGGGAGAATGGTACACACAGGAGAGAGGGGCATACACTCAGGAAAAATGGATGAACACAGGAGAAAGGGGGATCCACACAGGAAAGAGGAGGATACACACAGGTAACGGGGATACACAAAGATAAAAGTGCGTACACACAGGAGAGAGGAGGATACACCCAGGAGAGAGGAGGATACAAACAAGAGAGAGGTGATACACACAGGAGAAAGAGGTTATACAGAGGATCCTTCAGAGCCTCACTGAATATTACACACTTGTGATATAGTCTGGAGTCTATTTTTTATGGCCACTCATTCATAGAATCACTAAATAATGCACACCTGCTGAATAGTCAGATGTCACTTTCCTATGGCCACTCGTTAAGATTCTAACTAAGTGTACACACCTGGGGAAATAGTCAGGCTTTACCTTTATCCCCTCATTCACATTCCAACTAAATAAGGCACACCTGTGGAATAGTCAGGAGACTTTTTCATGTGGCCTCTAATTCGGAGTGTCACTGAATAATGTGGTGTAGTCAGGAGTCTATTTCATGTGGACACATATTCAGAGCCTCAGTGAATAAGACAGGCCCTTGATAGAGTAAAAAATCTAATTAATATGGCCACATCTTCTGAGCCTCACTGTATAATACACACCTCAAGAATAATTTTGAGTCTATTTTCGATGGATATTCATTCAGAGCCTCGGTAAATAATGTACACCTGTGGAGAAGCCAGGAGTCTATTTTATTAGGACACTCATTCATAGCCTCAGTGGATAATATGCACGTGTGGATTAGTCAGGATTCCATTTTATATGGCCGCTGACTCGTAACCTCAATGAAAAATGCACAAATGTAAAGTACTCAGCAGTCTATTGAAATAAACACGCATTCAGAGATTCAGTGAATAATAAAAATATTTAAGATAGACAACATCCTGTTTCCTATGGTCACACAAAAAGAGCCTCACTGAGTAATGCACACCTGGGGAAGTGATAAAATTCTACTTTATATATCCTCTCATTTACAGCCTAAGGGAATAATGCACACATGTCGAATAGAAACTAGTCTATTTTATATGGCCACAAAATCAAAGCCTGAGTGAGTAATACACAACTTTGGAATAGTCACTAGTCTATTCCATATGCCCAAATATTTAGAGTCAGAGTAAATAATACACGCCTGTGGAATAGTCAGAAAACAAGTTCATATGGCCAAAGTTTCAGATCCTCAGTGAATAATACATCGAAAAAACTCAGGACGCTATTACATGTAGCATCAATATCAGAACTCCATTGAATAATAAACACCTGTATTGTAGTCATAATTCTATTTCCTATAGCCGCATATTCAGAGCCTAACTAAATAACATACACCTTGGAAATAGTCAGGATTCTATTTCGTATAGCCACTCATTTAGAGCTGAATATAAAAACGCATGCCTGAGGAGTATTCAGGAGTCTCTATTTTATGGCCACTGATCCAGAGCTTCACAGAATTATACATACCTATGGAAACGTCAGGAGTGTATTTCACATAGCCACTTATTCAGAACCTCAGTGAAGAATCATATATATCTGGAAAATACTCAGGATTATATTATACATAGCTACTTACTAAGAGACTCACTGAATAATGCACACATAAGGAATAGTCTAAAGACTATTTGATATGACCCTACACCCAGCGACTCAGTGGACAATGCCGAACAGAAAAATAGTCAAGATGATAGAGTCAGAAATTTATGTTATGTGGTCACTCGTTCAGAATCTCACTGAGGAATACACACTTTTGGTATAGTAAGAGTCCAAGTCATATGTCCACTGAATCAGAGCATTATGGGATAATGCACAAAGGGGCAATACTAAGGAGTCTATTTCATATGGACTCCCAATCAGAACTTCGGTGCATAATAAAGAGCTGTGGAGTAGTCAGAACCCTATGTAAGATAGCCCCAAATTAAGCAGCTCCGTGAATGATACACACATTTGTCAGAGTCAGAAGACTATTTGATATAGACAGACATACAGAAACTTTTCGAATACTGCACATGTGGTGAATAATCAAAACTCTGTTTCATATGGTGATTCGTTTGGAGAATCAAAAAATAATGCACACCTGTGGAGTAAAATGCGTTCTATTTCATAAGGCCACTCTTTCAATGCTTTAGGGAATAATATGTATATCTGATAAGTCAGGAATCTCTTTCACATGGCCACTCGTTCTGAACCTGTGTGAATAGTACTCCCCTCAGATCCAGTCAAGGATCTACTTCAAATGCCTACACATTAAGAGTCTCTGTAAGTAATGAACACCTAGGAAATACACCTGAGTCTCTTTCTTATGCACATTTAGTCAGAGTCTCATTCAATAATACACACCTGGGGAAAAGATAAGAGTCTACTTCATGTAGCCACTCATTTAGATCCTCAGTGAATAATGCACACCAGGTTAATAGTCGTGCATTTTTTATATGGCCGCTGATTTTGTGCCTCACTGAGTGAAATACACCTGAAGAATCCTCAGGATTCTATTTGATACCACCACTCATTTAGAAACTTATTGAACAATTCACAATGGAGCAATAGTCAGGTGTCTGTTTTATATGGTCTATCATTCAGTTTCAGTGAATATATAACATCTATGAAGTAATCAGTACACAGTTTAAAATAGACACTAATTAAGTGCCTTCCTGAATGATACACACCTGGGTGATAGTCAGGAGTATATTTCATATGAACTCTAATTTTGTGTATCTCTGAGTAATACACACCTGGAGCAGGGTCAGGAGTCTATTTGGTATGGACACTCAGACAGAACTTGTTTGATTAATGCACACATTTATAATAATGAGGAGTCTATGTCATATGGCTACTGATTCAGACAATCTGTGAATAATTCACATGTGGGGTAATTAGAAGTCTGTTTCCTATGGCCCCTCTTACACAGCCTCACTTAATATTACACAATGGTGATATAGTCTGGAGTCTATTTTTTATGGCCAGTTATTCAGAGAATCACTAATTAATGCACACCTGCGGAATAGTCAGATGTCTCTTTCCTATGGCCACTCGTTAAGAGCCTCTCTAAGTGTACATACCTGGGGAAATAGTCAGGATTTACCTTTATCCCCTCATTCACATTCTGACTAAATAAGACACACCTGTGAAATAGTCAGGAGACTTTTTCATGTGGCCTCTAATTCGGAGTGTCACTGAATAATGTGGTGTAGTCAGGAGTCTATATCACGTAGACACATATTAGGAGCCACAGTGAATAAGACAGGCCCTTGATACAGTAAGGAATCTAATTAATATGGCCACATCTTCTGAGCCTCACTGAATAATATACACCTGGGGAATAATTTGGAGTCTATTTTTGATGGACATTCATTCAGAGCTTCTGGAAATAATGTAACCTGTGGAGTAGCCAGGAGTTTATTTTATTATGACACTCATTAATAGCTTCAGTGGATAATATGCACGTGTGGATTAGTCAGGATTTCATTTTATATGGCCTCTGACTCATAACCTCAGTGAAAAATGCACAAATGTAAAGTACTCAGCAATCTATTTTATATAGACACTCATTCAGAGATTCACTGAATAATACAATTATTAAATATAGACAGCACCCTTTTTCATATTGTAACACAAAAAGAACCTCACTGAGTAATGGAAACCTGGGGAAGTGATTGGAGTCTACTTTATATAGCCTTTCATCTACAGCCTAAGGGAATAATGCACACGTGTGGAATAGACACTAGTCTATTTTATATGACACAAAATCAAAGCCTGAGTGAGTAATACACAACTATGGAATAATCACTAGTCTATTCCATATGCCCAAATATTTAGAGTCAAAATCAATAATACATGCCTGTGGACTAGTCAGAAAACAATTTCATATGGCCAAAGTTTCAGAGCCTCAGGGAATAATACATACCAGGGAAACACTCAGGACGCTATTACATGTGGCATCAATTTCAGAGCTTCATTGAATAAGAAACCCATGTATTGTAGTCAGAATTCTATTTCATATAGCCACATATTCAGAGCCTAACTGAATAACACACTCATTGGGAAAAGTCAGGATTCTATTTCGTATAGACACTCATTTAGAGCCGAATGTCAAAACGCATACCCGAGGAGTATTCAGGAGTCTCTATTTTATGGCCACTGATTCAGAGCTTCACAGAATAATACAGACCTATGGAAACATCAGGAGTGTATTTCACATGGCCACTTATTCAGATCCTTTGTGACACCTTATATCTATCTGGAAAATACTCAGGATTATATTATATATAGCCACTTATTCAGAGACTCACTGAGTAAGGCACAGCTAAGGAATTGTCTGGAGACTATTTGATATAACCCTACACCCAGCGACTAAGTGGACAATGCAGAACTGAAAAATAGTCAAGAGGATAGAGTCAAGAGTTTATGTTATGGGGTCACTCATTCAGAATCTCACTGAAGAATACACACCTTTGGTATAGTAAGAGTCCAAGTCATATGGCCACTGAATCACAGCATTACGAGATAATGCACAAAGGGGCAATAGTAAGGAGTCTATTTCATATGGACTCCCAATCAGAACTTCGGTGCGTAATAAAGATATGTGGAGTAGACAGGACCCTATGTAAGTTAGCCCCAAATAAAGCAGCTCCGGGAATGATACACACATTTGTCAGAGTCAGGAGACTATTTGATATAGACACTCATACAGAACCTTTTCGAATACTGCAGAGGTGTGGAATAATCACTAGTCTGTTTCATATGGTGATTCGTTTGGAGAATCAAAAAATAATGCACACCTGTGGAGTAAAATGGGTTCTATTTCATAAGGATACTCTTTCAGTGTTCCACTGAATAATATGTATATCTGATAAGTCAGGAATATCTTTCACATGGCCACTCGTTCAGGGCCTATGTGAAGAAAACTCACCTCAAAAATTATCAAGTGCCTACTTCAAATGCCTACATATTCAGTGTCTCTGTTCGTACTGAACACCTGGGCAACACACTTGAGTCTCTTTTTTATGCCCACTTAGTCAGAGTCTCATTCAATAATACTCACCTGGGAAAGAGTTAAGAGTCTACTTTATGTAGCCACTCATTTAGAGCCTCAGTGAATAATGCACACTATAATAATCATCGAATATTTTTTATATGGCCACTCATTTTGTGCCTCACTGAGTGATATACACTTGAAGAATCCTCAGGATGCTCTTTGATACTACCACTCATTTAGAACCTTATTGAATAATTCACAATGGAGCAATAGTCAGGTGTCTGTTTTATATGGTCTATCATCTAAAGTTTCAGTGAATAATGAACTTCTATGGAGTAATCAGGACGCTGTTTAAGAGAGCCACGCATTAAGTTCCTTCCTGTATGATACACACCTGGGTGATAGTCAGGAGTCTATTTCATATGAACTCTAATTTTGTGTATCACTGAGTAATACACACCTGGGGCAGGGGCAGGATTGTATTTGGTATGGACACTCAAAGAGAACTTGTTTGATTAATGCACAAATGTATAATAATGAGGAGTCTATGTCATATGGCTACTAATTCAGACAAACTGTGAATAATGCACACGTGGAATAATTAGAAGTCTGTTTCATATTGCCCCTCTTTCACAGCCTCACTGAATATTACACACTTGTGATATAGTCTGGAGTCTATTTTTAATGGCCAATCATTCAGAGAATAACTAAATAATGTACACCTGTGGGATACTCAGAAGTCTCTTTCCTATGGCCGCTAGTTAAGAGACTCACTAAGTGTACACACCTGGGGAAATAGTCAGGATTTACCTTATCCCTTCATTCAGAGTGTCACTAAATAATGCACACCTGTGGAATAGTCAGGAGACTCTTTGATGTGGCCTCTAATTCGGAGTGTCACTGAATAGTGTGGTGTAGTCAGGAGTCTCTTTCATGTAGACGCATATTCAGAGCCTCAGTGAATAAGACAGGCCCTCTATGGTGTAAGGAATCTAATTAATATGGCCACATCTTCTGAGCCTCACTGAATAATACACACGTGGAGAATAATTTGGTGTCTATTTTCAATGGATATTCATTCAGAGCCTCGGTAAATAATGCACACCTGTGGAGTAGCCAGGAGTCTATTTCATTTGGACATGCATTCATAGCCTCATTGGATAATATGCACGTGTGGATTAGTTAGGATTCCATTTTATATGGCCACTAACTTGCAACCTCAGTGAAAAATGCACATATGTAAAGTACTCAGCAGTCTATTTCATATAGACACTCATTCACAGACTCACTGAATAATAAAAATATATAAGATACACAGCATCCTGTTTCATATTGTTACACAAAAAGAACCTCACTGAGTAATGCACACCTGGGGAACTGTTAGAAGTCTACTTTATTTAGCCTCTCATTTACAGAATCAGGGAAAAATGCACACGCGTAGAATAGACACTATTCTATTTTATATGGCCACAAAATCAAAGCCTGAGTGAGTAATACACAACTTTGGAATAGTCACTAGTCTATTTCATATGGCCAAATGTTTAGTGTAAGAGTCTATAATGCGAACATATGGAGTAGTCAGAAAACAACTTCATATGGCTAAAGTTTCAGAGCCTCGGTGAATAACACATACCTAGGAAATACTCAGGACGCTGTTACATGTGGCATCAATTTCAGAGCTTCATTGAATAAGAAACAACTTTATTGTAATCAGAATTCTATTTCATATAGCAACATATTCAGAGACTAACTGAATAACGTACACCTTGGAAAAAGTCAGAATTCTGTTACGTGTAGCCACTGATTTAGAGCCTAATGTAAAACGCACGCCTGAAGAGTATTAAGGAGTCTCTATTTTATGGCAACTCATTCAGAGCCTCACAGAATTATACAGACCTATGAAAACATAAGGAGTGTATTTCACATGGCCACTTATTCAGAACCTTAGTGAGGAATTATATATATCTGGAAAATATGCAGGATTATATTATATATAGCCACTTATTTAGGGATTCACTGAATAATGTACAGCTAAGGAATAGTCTGGGGACTATTGGATATGACCCTACACCCAGCGACTCAGTGGACAATGCAGAACTGAAAAATAGTCAAGAGGATAGAGTCAAGGGTTTATGTTATGTGGTCACTTATTCAGAATCTTACTGAAGAATACACACCTTGGGAATAGTCAGAGTCCAAGTCATATGGCCACTCAATGACAGCATTACCGAATAATACACAATGGGGCAATAGTAAAGAGTCTATTTCATGTGGCCTTTCATTCAGACCTTCAGTGTGTAATAAAGAGCTGTGGAGTAGTCAGGACCCTATTGAAGGTATCCCAAATTAAGGAGCTCCGTGAATGATACACACATGTGTCAGAGTCAGAATACTATTTGATATAGACACTCATACAGAACCATTTTGAATACTGCACATGTGGGGAATAATCAGTAGTCTGTTTCATGTGGTGATTAGTTTGGAGAATCAAAATTAACGCTCATCTGTTGAGTAAAATGGGTTCTATTCCATAAGGCTACTCTTTCAGTGTTTTACTGAATAATATGTATATCTGAAAAGTAAGGAATCTCTTTCATATGGCCACTCGTTCAGTGCCTCTGTGAAGAATACTCCCCTCAAAAATAGAGAAGTGTCTACTTTAAATAGCTATACCTTCACAGACTCTGTAGGTAATGAACACCTGGGCAATACACCTGAGTCTCTTTTTTATGCCCACTTATTCAGAGACTCACTCAATAAAAAAAAAAACAAAGAAAGATTTAAGTGTCTACTTCATGTAGCCACTCATTTAGAGCCTCAGTGAATAATGCACACCATGGTAATAGTCGAGCACTTTTTATATGGTCACTCATTTTGTGCCTCACTGAGTGATATGCACCTGAAGAATCCTCAGGATTCTATTTGATATTACAATTCATTTAAAACCATATTGAATAATTCACAATGGAGCAACAGTCAGGTGTCTATTTTATATGTTCTATCATTCAACCTTTCAGTGAATAGTAATCTTCTATGGAGTAATCAGGACGCTGTTTCAAATAGCCACGAATTAAGTGCCTTGCTGAATGATACACACCTGTGTGATAGTCAGGAGTCTATATAATATGAACTCTAATTCTGTGTAACACTGAGTAATACACACCCCGTGGAGTTTCAGGACTCTATTTGGTATGGACACTCATACCGAACATGTTGGAATAATGCACACATGGAGAATAATGTGGAGTCTATTTCATATGGCTACTCATTCACACAAACAGTGAATAACGCAAATGTGGGGTAATTAGAAGTCTGTTTCATATGGCCCCTCTTTCACAGCCTCACTGAATATTACACACTTGTGATATAGTCTGGAGGCTATATTTTATGGCCACTCAGAATCACTGAATAATTCACACCTGCAGAATAGTCAGAAGTCTCTTTCCTATGGATACCCATTGAGAGCCTCACTAAATTTACACACCTGGATAAATAGTCAGGATTTACTTGTATCTCCTCCTTCATGGTCTCACTAAATAATGCACACCTGTGGAATAGTCAGAAGACTTTTTCATGTGGCCTCTCATTCAATGTGTCATTGAAAAATGTGGTGTAGGGGGGAGAGGCAAGATGGCGTCATAGAAGCGACTCAGGATTGCAGCTCTTAGTGACGGCACAGAGGGTGAGTCCTAGCCACATTCTCGGATGGACCTTTTTGGCCCACAGAGCGTTGAAAGTCCCAGGTGTGGGAGAGACACAGGATGCTGGAAAAGCCGGCTAATGCAGCTGGCTCACACGGCCGCTTCGGGACCCAGCAGGGAACTCACTGGTCTGGGTGCCCTGTTAAACCCGCAATCTGAGAGTGTGAAGGGCAGACTGGCACGTCCATCTGATTGAACGGGACTTGGACAGTGAGCCAGACCAGGAGTTTCCTGGGAGTTTCCTGGGAAGCGTGATCTGAGCCAGTGAAGTGGGCAGTGGCACGGGAGATCACACGGATCCCAGGGCCCTATTGGCAGGCTACTGGGGCGCCAGTGAGAGAGTCGACCTTTCAGCTAGTGGAGAGGGAGAGAGAGAGAGAGAGAGGACGGACACTGAGGCAGGGAGCTGGGTGATCGGGCTCAGTGGGTCCCACCCTCATGGGGACAAGCAGGGTGGTGACTGGAGGCGCTTGGGGCTGAGAGTTTTTCTGCCGGCATCTAGGACTGCGCAGCCCAGTGAGGGACAGGCGTCCGCCATTGCTGAAGCAATCCGCCCCTACTGAAGTACCGCCCAGGGCTGACACAGCCTGCCCTTGCTGAGGCAACCTGCCATAACAGAGAGACTCCGCCAGGAGGGGGGAGCGGTCCACAGCAGAAGGGAGCCCAGCAGCAAAAGGGTGGACCCGTGCTAGCAGGTCAGAGCCCCGGCAGGCAAATAGTGAATAGACTGCCACCTAGTGGGGCAGGACAGTGCAACAGATACTCATAAAGAAAGCCCCAACTCCATGAAACAGAGCATCTAAGGGGAAAAAAAAGGATGGTGTTTTATGAGTTCTATTGCAGCAGAAATAAACAACCTCCCAACAACCCTGAATGAACAACGGAGCTCACAGCTCAGCACTGGAGCTCCTATAAAGCACAGACCGTCTCCTTAAGCAGCTCCCTGACCACTGTATAACCAAAGAGTCACCCCAAAAAAGGACTAATCAGACTGACATTTGGCGAACATCATTCTGGAACAAAGAGAGCAGAAGAAGAAACTGGTATTATCCCTCACTGTTCCACAGCTACTACAAGTATACTACAGAAAAACAGGGCCTGCAGTGGACCTCAGCACTCATACAGCAGAGGGGCTAGACCACTACAAGGAAAACTAAGTAACAGTAATATTTCATTATCAAAAATCTCAGCATCCACACAGAGACCCAATTGAAAAATCAGCAACTACTAAGACGACAGGCTGATAAATTCATAAAGATGGGAAGAAACCACCCCAAAAAGGAGGAAAACACCCGAAAGCAAAACACCTCACCTCCTACAAAAAAAGAAAAAACTCCACACCAGCAAGGGAACCAAGCTGAACGGAGAATGAGTGTGACGAAATGACAGAATCAGACTCAGAAAGTGGATAATGAGAAACTTCATTGAGCTAAAAGAACATGTTCTAAATCAGTGCAAAGAAACTAAGAACCTTGAAAAAATTTGAAAACAGATTCGAGGAATTGATAACAAGAATGGACAACTTAGAGAGGAATATGAATGAATTGAAGGAGCTGAAAAACACAACACGAGAACTTCGCAAAGCATGCACAAGTTTCAACAGCCGAATTGACCAAGCAGAAGAAAGAATATCAGAAGTTGAAGATCAACTCAATGAAATAACACGAGAAACCAAGATTAAAGAAAAAAGCACAAAAAGGAATGAACAAAATCTCCAAGAAATGTGGGACTATGTGAAGAGACCCAACTTACATTTGATATGTGTACCAGAATGTGATGAAGAGAATGAATCCAAGCTGGAAAACACTCTTCAGGATATTATCCAGGAAAATTTACCCAACCTAGCAAGACAGGTCAATACTCAACTCCAGGAAATACAGAGAACACCACAAAGATACTCCGCAAGAAAAGCAACCCAAAGGCACATAATCGACAGATTCACCAGGGTTGAAACAAAAGAGAAAATACTAAGGGCAGCCAGAGAGAAAGGTCGGGTCACCCCAAAGGGAAGCCCATCAGACTCACAACAGATCTCTCGGCAGAGACTCAACAAGCCAGAATAGAGTGGGGGCCAATATTCAACATGCTTAAAGAAAAGAACTTTCAACCCAGAATTTCATATCCAGCCAAACTGAGCTTCATGAGTGAAGGAAAAATAAAATCCTTCATGAACAAGCAAGTACTCAGAGATTTTGTCACCAGTAGGCCTGCTTTACAAGAGCTTCTGAAAGAGGCACTACACATAGAAACAACCAGTACCAGCCATCCTAAAAGCATACCAAATGCTAAAGACTATCAACAAAATGAAGAATCTACATGAACCAACGGGCAAAACAACCAGCTAGCATCAAAATTGCAGTATCAAACTCACACATAACAATATTACCCTAAATGTAAATGGGCTAAATTCACCAATAAAAAGACACAGACTGGCAAATTGGATAAAAAACCAAAACCCATAGGTGTGCTGTATCCAGGAAACCCACCTCACACGCAAAGATACAGAAAAACTCAAAATAAAAGGATGCAGGAAGATTTACCAAGCAAATGGAGAGCAAAAAAAAAGTAGGAGTTGCAAATCTCATCTCTGATAAGGTAGACTTTAAAGCAACAAAGATCAAAAGGGACAAGGAGGGTCATTACATAATGGTAAAAGGATCGACACAACAAGAAGAGCTAACAATTCTAAATGTATATGGACCCAATGCAGGAGCACCCAGATATATAAGGCAAGTTCTTAATGACTTATAAAGAGACTTGGACTCCCACACAATAATAGTGGGAGACTTCAACACTCCACTGTCAATAGCAGACAGATCAACCAGACAAAAAATTAACAAGGATATCCAGGACTTGAACTCAGACCTAGAACAAGCAAACCTGATAGACATTTACAGAAGTCTCCACCCCAAATCCACAGAATATACATTCTTCTCAGCACCACATTACACCTACTCCAAAATTGACCACATAATTGGAAGTAAAGCACTCCTCAGCAAATGCAAAACAACTGAAATCATAACAGTCTCTCAGACCATAGTGCAATCAAGTTAGAACTAAGAATTCAGAAAATAACTCAGAACCGCACAGCTTCATGGATACTGAACAACTGGCTCTTGAATGTGGATTGGATAAAAAATGAAATGAAGGCAGAAATAAAGAAGTTCTTTGAAACCAACGAAAATGAATAAACAACATACCAGAATCTCTGGGACACATTTAAAGCAGTCTGTAGAGGAAAATATATAGCAATAAGTGCCCACATGAGAAGAGTGGAGAGATCCAAAATTGACACCCTATCGTCAAAATTGAAGGAGCTGGAGGAGGAAGTTCAAAAAAGCTCAAAACCTAGCCGAAGACAAGAAATAACTAAGATCAGAGCAGAACTGAAGGAGATAGACACAAGAAAAACCCTTCAAAAAATCAATAAATCTAAGAGCTGGCTTTTGAAAAGATCAATAAAATAGACAGACCACTAGCCAGAGTGATAAAGAAAAGCGAGAACAACCAAATAGATGCAATAAAAAACGATAATGGGGAAATCACCACAGATTCCACAGAAATTCAAACCATCATCAGAGAATACTAAAAACAACTCTATGCACATAAACTAGTAAATCAGGAAGAAATGGATAAATTCCTGGACGCCTGTGTCCTTCCAAACCTAAACCAGGAGGAAGCTGAAACTATGAATAGACCAATAACAAGGTCTGAAATTGAGGCAACAATTAAGAGCCTACCACACAAAAAAAAGCCCAGGTCCAGATGGGTTCACAGCTGAATTCTACCAGACACACAAAGAGGATCTGGTACAATTCCTTCTGAAACTATTCCAAATAATCCAAAAAGAGGGAACCCTTCCCAAATCATTTTATGAGACCAACATCATCCTGATACCAAAACCTGACCAAGACTCAACAAGAAAGAAAACCTCAGGCCAATATCCATGATGAACATAGATGCAAAAATCTTCAATAAAATACTGGCAAATCGATTGCAACAGCACATTCAAAAACTTATCCATCATGATCAAGTAGGATTCATCCCGGGGATGCAAGGCTGGTTCAACCTATGCAAGTCTATAAATGTAATTCATCACATAAACAGAAGCAAAAACAAAAACCACATGATTATCTCAATTGACGCAGAGAAGGCATTTGACAAAATTCAACAGCCCTTTAGGCTAAAAACCCTCAATAAACTTGGTATTGATGGAACATATCTCAAAGTAATAAAAGCTATTTATGACAAACCAACAGCCAATATCATACTTAATGAGCAAAAACTGGAAGCATTGCCTTTGAAATCTGGCACAAGAAAAGGATGCCCTCTCTCACCACTTCTATTCAACATAGTACTGGAAGTTCTAGCCAGAGCAATCAGGCAAGAAAAAAAAATAAAGTGTATTCAAATAGGAAAGATGGGAGCCAAATTGTCTCTATTTGCAGACGACATGATAGTATACCTAGAAGACCCCATCACCTCAGCCCAAAAGCTCCTGCAACTGATAAGCAACTTCAGCAGTCTCAGCATATAAAATCAATGTTCAAAAATCACAAGCATTCCTATACAACAATAACAGACTTAAAGAGAACCAAATTAAGAACGAACTGCCATTCACAATTGCTACAAAGAAAATAAAATACCTAGGAATAAAACTCACAAGGAACATAAGGGACCTCTTTAAGGAAAACTACAAACCACTGCTCAACGAAATAAGAGAGGACACAAACAGATGGAGAACCATTCCATGTTCGTGGTTAGGATGAATCAATATCGTGAAAATGGCTATACTTTGCAAAGTAATTTACACATTCAATGCTATCCCCATCAAACTACCGTTGAATTTCTTCACAGAACTGGAGAAAACCACCATGAATTTCATATGGAACAAAAAAAGAGCCCGCATAGCCAAGTCAATCCTAAGCAAAAAAAAAAAAAAAAAAAAAAAAAAAAAAAAACCAGCGGGAGGCATCACACTACCAGACTTCTAACTATACTACAAGGCTACAGTAATGAAAACAGCATGGTATTGGTACCAAAACAGAGATATAGAACAATGGAATAGAACAGAAGCATTGGAGCCAACACAACCTATCTACGGCCATCTTATCTTTGATAAACCAGACAAAAACAAGGAATGGGGAAATGATTCCGTATTTAATAAATGGTGTTGAGAAAACTGGCTAGCCATGTGCAGAAAGCAGAAACTGGACCCTTTCCTGACACCTTACACTTAAATTACCTCCAGATGGATTAAAGACTTAAACATAAGAACTGACACCATAAAAACCCTCGAAGAAAATCTAGGCAAAACCATTCAGGACATAGGAGTAGGCAAGGACTTCATGACCAAAACACCAAAAGCATTGGCAACAAAAGCCAAAATAGACAAATGGGAACTAATCAAACTCCACAGTTTCTGCACGGCAAAAGAAACTGTCACTAGAGTGAATCGGAAACCATCAGAATGGGAAAAAATCTTTGCAGTTTACACATCAGACAAAGGGCTGATATCCAGAATTTACAAAGAGCTCAAACAGATTTACAGGAAAAAAACAAACAAGCCCATTCAAAAATGGACAAAGTATATGAACAGACACTTTACAAAAGAAGACATACATGAGGCCAACAAACATATGAAAAAATGCTCATCATCCCTGGTCATTAGAGAGATGAAATCAAAACCACATTGAGATAGCATCTCACTCCAGTTAGAATGGTGATCATTAAAAAATCTGGAGACAGCAGATGCTGGAGAGGATGTGGAGAAATAGGAACACTCTTACACTGTTGGTGGGAGTGCAAATTAGTTCAACCATTGTGGAAGACAGTGTGGCGATTCCTCAGGGACCTAGAAATAGAAATTCCATTTGACCCAGCAATCCCATTACTGGGTATCTATCCAAAGGACTATAAATCGTTCTACTATAAGGACACATGCACACGAATGTTCATTGCAGCACTGTTTACAATAGCAAAGAACTGGAACCAACCCAAATGCCCAACTATGATAGACTGGACTGGGAAAATGTGGCACATATACACCATGGAATATTATGCAGCAATCAAAAATGATGAGTTTGTGTCCTTTGTAAGGACATGGATGAATCTGGAGAACATCATTCTCAGCAAACTGGCACAAGAACAGAAAAAGATATACTGCATATACTCACTAATAGGCGGGTGAGGAAAATGAGAACACATGGACACAGAGAGGTGGTCTACTATACACTGGGGTCTATTGGGGCGAATGGGGGAGGGACAGCGTGGGGCGCTGGGGAGGGATAGCCTGGGGATGAATGCCAAGTGTGGGTGAAGGGGAGGAAGGCAGCAAAACACACTGCCACGTGTGTACCTATGCAACTATTTTGCACGTTTTGCACATGTACCCCAAAACCTATAATGCAATAAAAATTAAAAAAAAAAGAAATCTAATTAGTATGACCACATCTTCTGATGCTCAGTGAATAATCACACCTGGGGAATAATTTGGAGTCTTTTTTCGATGGACATTCATTCAGAGCCTCGGTAAATAATACAGACCTTTGGAGTAGTCAGGAGTCTTTTTCATTTGGACACACATTCATAGCCTCAGTGGACAATATGCACGTGTGGATTAATCAGGATTCCATTTTATATGGCCACTGACTCGAAATCTCAATGAATAATGCACAAATGTAAAGTATTCAGCAGTTTATTTCATATAGCCACTGATGGAGAGATTCGCTGAATAATAAAATATTTGTGATAGACAGTTTTCTGTTTCATATTGTCATACAAAAAGAGCCTCACTGAGTGACACACACCTGGGGAAGTGTTAGAAGTGTACTTTACATAGCCTCTCATTTACAGCCTAAGGGAATAATGCACATGTGTGGAATAGACACTAGTCTGTTTTATATGGCCCCAAAATCAAAGCCTTAGTCAATAATACACAACTTTGGAGGAGTCACTAGTCTATTATATATGACCAAGTATTTAGAGTCAGAGTCTACAATACACACCTGTAGACTAGTCAGGGAACAATTTCATATGGCCAAAGTTTCAGAGCCTCAGTGAATAATAAATACCTGAGAAATACTCTGAACCCTTTTACATGTGGCATTTTTTCAGAGGTTCATTGAGTAAAGAACACCTGTATTGTAGTCAGAATTCTATTTCATATAGCCACATACTCAGAGCCTAACTGAATAACAGACACCTTGGGAAAGTCAGGATTCTCTTTTGTACAGCCATTCATTTACAGCCGAATGTAAAACTCATGCCTGAGTAGTATATATGAGTCTCTATTATATGGCCACTCATTCAGAGCCTCACAGAATAATACAGACATATGGAAATGTCAGGAGTGTACTTGACATGGCCAGTTATTCAGTTCCTCAGTGAAGAATCATATATATCTGGAAAATACTCAGGATTCTATTATATATAGCCACTTATTAAGAGACTCTCTGAATAATGTACACCTGGAGAATTGTCTGGAGGCTATTTGATATGACCGTTCCCCCAGCGACTCAGTGGAAAATGCAGAGCTGAGAAATAGTCGAGAGGACAGAGTCAGGAGTCTATTTTATGTGGTCACTTGTTCAGAAATTGTCTGAAGGATACACAACTTTGGAATAGTCACAGTCCATGTCATATGGCCACCCAATCACAGCGTTACCGAATAATGCACCATGGGGCAATAGTAAAGAGTCTATTTCTGATGGCCTCTCATTCAGAGCTTCAGTGTGTAATAAACAGCTGTGGAGGAGGGAGGACCCTACTGACAGTAGCCCCAAATAAAGCAGCTCCATGAATGATTCACACATGGGTGAGAGTCAGGAGACTATTTGATATGGACACTCATACAGAACCTCTTCCAATATAGCACATGTGGGGAATAATCACTAGTCTATTTCACATGGTGGTTCGTTTGGAGAGTCAAAAAATAACGCACACCTGTGGAATAAAATGTGGCCTATTTCATAAGGCCACTCTTTCAGTGTTTTAGTGAATAACATGAATATCTAATAAGTCAGGAATCTCTTTCACATGGCAACTCGTTCTGGGCCTCTGTGAATAATATTCTCCTCAGAAGCAGTCAAGTGTCTACTTCAAATGCCTACAAATTCAGAGTCTCTGTAAGAAATGAACACCTGAGGAATACACCTGACTCTCTTTTTTATGCCCACTTCGTCAGAGTCTCATTCAATACTACGCACCTGGGGAAGAGTTAAGGGTCTACTTCATGTGGCCACTCATTTCAATCCTCAGTGAATAAGCCACAACAGGGTAATATTCGAGCATTTTTTATATGGCCACTCATTCTGTGCCTCTCTGAATGATACACACCTGGGTAATTCTCAGGATTCTATTTCATACTACCACTCATTTAGAACCTTATTGAATAATTTACAATAGAGCAATAGTTAGGTGTCTACTTTGTATGGCCTCTCATTCAAAGTTTCAGTGAATAATGAACTTCTATGGAGTAATCAGGACACTGTTTAAGATAGCCATGAATTAAGTGCCTTCCTGAATGATACACACCTGGGTGGTAGACAGGAGTCTATTTCATATGAACTCTCATTCTGTGTAACACTGAGTAATACACACCTGTTGGAGTTTCAGGAGTTTATTTGATATGGACACTCATACGGAACCTGTTGGAATAATGCACACATGGAGAATAATGAGGAGTCTATGTCATACGGCTACTCATTCAGACAAACAGTGAATAACGCATATATGGAGTCATTAGTTTTCTGTTTCATATGGCCCCTCTTTCACAACTTCACTGAATATTACACACTTGTGATACAATCTGGAGTCGATATTTTACGGATACTTATTCAGAGAATCATTGAATAATTCACACCTGTGGAATAGTCAGAAGTCTCTTTCCTATGGCTACCCGTTGAGAGCCTCACTAAATGTACACACCTGGATAAATAGTCAGGATTTAGTTGTATCTTCTCATTCGGAGTCTCAATAAATAATGCACACCTGTGGAATAGACAGCACTTTTTCATGTGGCCTCTCATTCAATGTGTCATTGAAAAATGTGGTGTAGTCAGGAGACCCTTTCATGTAGACACATATTCAGAGACTGAGTGCATAAGACAGACCTTTGATATAGTAAGAAATCTAATTAGCATGACCACATCTTCTGAGGCTCACTGAATAATACACACCTGGGGAATAATTTGGAGTCTATTTTCAATGGACATTCATTCAGAGCCTCGGTAAATAATGCAGACATGTGGAGTAGTCAGGAGTCTCTTTCATTTGGACACACATTCATAGCCTCAGTGGATAATATGCACGTGTGGATTAATCAGGATTCCATTTTATATGGCCACTGACTCGAAACCTCAATGAATAATGCACAAATGTAATGTAAACAGCAATTTATTTCATATAGCCACTCATGGAGAGATTCACTGAATAATTAATATTATTTGAGATAGACAGCCTCCTGTTTCATATTGTCATACAGAGTCCCCCTGAGTGACACACACCTGGGGAAGTGTTAGGAGTGTACTTTATATAACCTCTCATTTACAGCCTAAAATAATAATGCACATGTGAGGAATAGACAGTAGTCTGTTTTATATGGACATAAAATCTAAGCCTGAATCAGTAATACACAACTTTGGAATAGTCACTAGTCTATTATATATGACCAAATATTTAGAGTAAGAGTCAACAATACACGCCTGTAGACTAGTCAGGGAACAATTTCATATGGCCAAAGTTTCAGAGCCTCAGTGAATAATAAATACCTGAGAAGTACTCTGGATGCTGTTACATGTGGCATTTCCTCAGAGGTGCATTGAGTAAAGAACACGTGTATTGTAGTCAGAATTCTATTTCATATAGCCACATACTGAGAGCCTAACTGAATAACAAACACGTTGGGAAAGTCAGGATTCTGTTTCGTATAGCAAGTCATTTACAGCCGAATGCAAAAACTCACGCCTGAGTAGTATATAGGAGTCTCTATTATATGGCCACACTTTCAGACCCTCACAGAATATTACAGACGTATGGTAATGTCAGGAGTGTTCTTGACATGGCCACTTGTTCAGTTCCTCAGTGAAGAATCATATATATCTGGAAAATACTCAGGATTCTATTATATATAGCCACTTATTAAGAGACTCACTGAATAATGCACACCTGGAGAATTTTCTGGAGACTATTTGACAAGACTTTTCACCGAGGGACTCAGTGGAAAATGCAGAGCTGAGAAATAGTCAAGAGGACAGGGTCAGTAGTCTATTTTATGTGGTCACTCATTCAGAAACTGACTGAAGAATGCACACGATGAGAATAGTCAGAGTCCAGGTCATATGGCCACTCAATCACAGTATTACCGAATAAAGCGCAATAAGCAGTAGTAAGGAGTCTGTTTCATATGGCCTCTCATTCAGAGCATCAGTGCATAATAAACAGCTGTGGAGGAGTGAGGACCCTATTGACAGTAGCCCCAAATAGAGCAGCTCCGTGAGTGATACCCACATGTGTGAGAGTCAGGAGACTATTTGATATGGACACTCATACAGAACCTCTTCGAATATTGCACATGTGGGAAATAATCACTAGTCTATTTCATATGTTGGTTGCTTTGGAGAGTCAAAAAATAACGCGCACCTGTGGAGTAAAATTCGGTCTACTTCATAAGGCCACTCTTTCAGTGTTTTAGTGAATAACATGTATATCTTATAAGTCAGGAGTCTCTTTCGCATGGTCACTCGATCTGGACCTCTGTGAATAATACTTCCCACAAAATCAGTCAAGGGTCTACTTCAAATGCCTACACATTCAGAGTCTCTGTAAGTAATGAACACCTGGACAATACACACGAGTCTCTTTTTTATGCCCACTTAGTCAGAGTTTTATGCAGTAATACAAACCTGGGGAAGATATAACGATCTACTTTATGTAGCCATGCATATAGATTCTCAGTGAATAATCTGCACAAGTGTAATAGTCGAGCATTTATTATATGGCCACTCATTCTGTGCCTCCCTGAATGATACACACCTGGGGAATTCTCAGGATTCTATTTCATACTACCATTCATTTAGAACCTTATTGAATAATCACAATGGAGCAATAGTCAGGTGTCTATTTTGTATGGCCTCTCTTTCAAAGTTTCTGTGAATAATGAACTTCTATGAAGTAATCAGGACACCGTTTAAGATAGCCATGAATTATGTGCCTTTTTGAATGATGCACAACTTGGTTCTGGTCAGCAGTCTTTCTCATATGAACTCTAATACTGTGAAACGCTGAGTAAAACACACCCGGGTGAGTTTCAGCCGTCTATTTGGTATGGACACTCATAACGAACCTGTTGGAATAATGCACACATGGAGAATAATGAGGAGTCTATGTCATATGGCTACTCATTCAGAAAAATAGTAAATAATGCACATTTGAAGTCATTAGAATTCTGTTTCATATGGCCCCTCTTTCACAGCTCACTGAATATTACACACTTGTGATATAGTCTGGAGTCTATATTTTATGGCCACTCATTCAGAGAATCACTGAATAATTCACACCTGTGGAATAGTCAGAAGTCTCTTTCCTATGGCTTCCCATTGAGAGCCTCACTAAATGTACTCACCTGGATAAATAGTCAGGATTTCCTTGTATCTCCTCATTCAGAGTCTCACTAATAATGCACACCTGTGGAATAGTCAGGAGCCTTATTCATGTGGCCTCTCATTCAATGTGTCATTAAATGTGTAGTCAGGAGACTCTTTCATGTAGACACATATTCAGAGCCTCAGTGCATAAGACAGACCCTTGATATAGTAAGAAATCTAATTATTATGACCACATCATCTGAGGCTCAATGGATAATATACACCTGGAGAGTAATTTGGAGTCTATTTTCAATGGACATTCATTCAGAGCCTTGGTAAATAATGCAGACCTGTGGAGTAGTCAGGAGTCTCTTTCATTTGGACACGCATTCATAGCCTTAGTGGATAATATGCACGTGTGTATTAATCAGGATTCCATTTTATATGGCCACTGTCTCGTAACCTCAATGAATACTGCACAAATGTAAAGTACTCAGCAGTTTATTTCATATAGCCACTCATTCAGAGATTCAGTGAATAATAAAAATATTTGAGATAGACAGCCTCCTGTTTCATATTGTCACACAAAAAGAGCCTCACTGAGTGACACACACCTGGGGAAGTGTTAGGAGTGTACTTTACATAGCCTCTCATTTACAGCCTAAGGAAATAATGCACATGTGTGGAATAGACACCAGTCTGTTTTATATGGCCGCAAAATCATAGCATAAGTCAGTAATGCACAACTTTGGAAGAGTCACTAGTCTATTATATATGCACAAATATTAAGAGTCAGAGTCAATAATACAGGCCTGTAGACTAGTCAGGCAACAATTTCATATGGCCAAAGTTTCAGAGCCTCAATGAATACTAAATAACTGAGAAATAATCTGGACGCTATTACATGTGGCATTTCTTCAGAGGTTCATTGAGTAAAGAACTGCTGTATTGTAGTCAGAATTCTATTTTATATAGCCACATACTCAGAGCCTAACTGAATAGGAGACACCTTGGGAAAATCAGGATTCTCTTTTGTATAGCGATTCATTTACAGCCGAATGTAGAATTTATGCCTGAGAAGTATATAGGAGTCTCTATTATATGGCCACTCATTCAGAGCCTCACAGAATAATACAGACGTATGTTAATGTCAGGAGGGTACTTGACATGGCCACTTATTCAGTTCCTTAGTGAAGAATTATATATATCTGGAAAATACTCAGGATTCTATTACATAAAACCACTTATTAAGAGACTCACTAAATAATGCACACCTGAAGAATTGTCTGGAGACTATTTGATAAGACCGTTCACACAGGGACTAAGTTGAAAATGCAGAGCTGAGAAATAGTCAAGAGGACAGAGTCAGGAGTTTATTTTATGTGGACACTCGTTCTGAAACTGACTGAAGAATACACACCTTGGGAATAGTCAGAGTCCAGGTCATATGGCCACTCAATCACAGCATTACCGAATAATGCACAATGGGGCAATAGTAAGAAGTCTATTTCTTATGGCCTCTCATTCAGAGATTCAGTGCATTATAAACAGCTGTGGAGTAGTCAGGACCCTATTTAAGGTAGCCCTAAATAAAGCAGCTCCGTGAGTGATACACACATGTGTGAGAGTCAGGAGACTATTTGATATGGACACTCATACAGAACCTGTTCGAATGTTGCACATGAGGGGAATAATCACTAGTCTATTTCATATGGTGGTTCGTTTGGAGATTCAAAAGATAACGCGCACCTGTGGAATAAAATTCAGTCTATTTCATAAGGCCACTTTTTCAGTGTTTTAGTGAATAACATGTATATCTGATAAGCTAGGAATCTCATTCACATGGCCACTCATTCTGGGTTTCTGTGAATAATACTCCCCTCCGAAACAGTCAAGTGTCTACTTCAAATGCCTACACATTCAGAGTCTCTGTAAGTAATGAACGCCTAGGCAATACACCTGAGTCTCTCTTTTATGCCCACTTAGTCTGAGTCTCATTCAATAATACACACCTGGGGAAGAGTTAAGAGTCTACTTCATGTAGTCTCTCATTTAGATCCTCAGTGAGTAATCCACACCAGGTTAATAATCAAGCATTTTTTATATGGCCACTCATTGCATGCCTCCCTGAATGATACACACCTGGGGAATTCTCAGGATTCTATTTCATATTACCACTCATTTAGAACCTTATTGAATAATTCACAATGGTGGAATAGTCAGGTGTCTATTTTGTATGGCCTGTCATTAAAGTTTAAGTGAATAATAAACTTCTATGGAGTAATCAGGACACTGTTTAAGATAGCCATGAATTAAGTGCCTTCCTGAATAATACACCCCTGGGTGGTAGTCAGGAGTCCATTTCATATGAACTTTAATTTTGTGTAAAGCTGAGTAATACACACCTGGGGGAGTTTCAGGAGACTATCTGTATGGACACTCATACCGAACCTGTTGGAATAATGCACACATGGATAATAATGAGGTGTCTATATCATATGGCTACTCATTCAGACAAACAGTGAATAACGCACATGTCGAGTCATTAGAATTCTGTTTCATATGGCCCCTCTTTCACAGCCTCACTGAATATTACACACTTGTGATGTAGTCTGGAGTCTATATTTTATGGCCACTCATTCAAAGAATCACTGAATAAATCACATTTGTGAAATAGTCAGAAATCTCTTTCCTATGGCTACCCGTTGAGAGCCTCACTAAATGTATACACCTGCATAAATAGTCAGGATTTACTTGTATCTCCTCATTTAGAGTCTCATTAAATAATGCACACCTGAAGATGGTGTCGTAGCGGTGACTCAGGATTGCATCTCTCAGTGAAAGCTCAGAGGGTGATTCCTAGCCAAATTGCCGGACGGACTTTTTTTGCCCACAGAACTTTGAAAGTCCCAGGTGTGGAAGAGACACGGGATGCTAGCTCTAGCGCTGCTGGCTCACGGGTCCGGTTTGGCAGGCGCTGCACCACAGGGGCACCCGGCACCAAACTCACTGGTCCGGGTGCCCTGTTAAACAGGCAATCTGAGATGTGGAAGGGCAGATTGGCATGTCCATCTGATTGAACGGGACTTGGACAATCAGGCAGACCAGGAGATTCCTGGGAAACGTGATCTGAGCTGGTGCAGTGGGCAGCAGCATGGGAGATCGCATGGAGCCCAGTGCCCTATGAGCAGGCTACTGGGGTGCCAGAGAGAGAGTCATTGTTCAGCTTGGGTAGAGAAAGAGAGAGAGAGAGAACGGACTCTGAGGCAGGGAAGCGGGTACCGCCCTCTCAGGGACAAGCAGGGTGACGATTGGAGGCACTCGGGCCTGAGAGTTTTGCTGCCGGCATCTAGGACGGTGAAGCCCCGTGGGGGAGGGGCGTCTGCCACTACGGACGCAATCCCCCTGAAGTACCACCCAGGGCTGAGGCAGCCTGCTGTTGCTGAGGCAACCTGCCATAACAGAGAGACTCCACCAGTTGGGTGGAGCGTGCCACAGCAAAACGGGGACTCACAGCAACCTGGCAGACCCATGCTAGATGGGTGGAGCCCCAGCAGGCAAATAGTGAATAGACTGCCTCCTAGCTTTGCAGGACAGCACAACAAATACTCACAAAGAGAGCCCCACCTCCCTGAGACAGAGCATCTAAGGGGAAAAGAAAACGGAGGGGGTTTTATGAGTTCTGTTGTAGCAGACATAAACACATCCTTGCAACAGCCGTGAATGAACAACGGAGCTCACAGCACAGCACTGGAGCTCCTATAAAGCCCAGGCTATCTTCTCAAGCAGCTCCCTGACCCCTGTATATCCAAAGAGTCACCCCAAAATAGGACTAATCAAACTGACATTTGGCGGATATCATTCTGAAACAAACCGGTAGCATCCCTCACTGTTCTGCAGCTGCTACAGGTGTACCTCACAAAAGCAGGGCCTGGAGTGGACTGCAGCACTCGTACAGCAGAGGGCTACACCATTAGAAGGAAAATTAAGTAACAGAAATACCTCATCATAAACAATCTGGGCGTCCACACAGAGACCCAACTGAAAAATCAGCAACTACTAACACGACAGGTGGAAAAATCCATAAAGATGGGAAGAAACCAGCGAAAAAAGGAGAAAGACAACCGAAACCAAAACACCTCTCCTACTACAAAGGACCAAAACTCCTCACCAGCATGGGAACAAAGCAGGACGGAGAAAGAGTGTGATGAAATGATGGAATCAGACTTCAGAAAGTGGATAAGGAGAAACTTCAGTGAGCTAAAAGAATATGTTCTAAATCAGTGCAAATAAACTAAGAACCTTGAAAAAAGGTTTGAAAAAAGATTCGAGGAAATGATAACAAGGATGGACAACTTAGAGAGGAATATGAATGAATTGAAGGAACTGAAAAACACAACACGAGAACTTCACGAAGCATGCACAAGTTTCATCAGCTGAATTCACCAAGCAGAAGAAAGAATATCAGAAGTTGAAGATCAACTCAGTGAAATAAAATGAGAAATGAAGATTAAAGAAAAAAGCACAAAAAAGAATGAACAAAATCTACAATAAATGTGGGACTATGTGAAGAGACCAAACCTACGTTTCATAGGTGTACCAGAATGTGATGAAGAGAATGAATACAAGCTGGAAAACACTCCTCAGGATATTATCTAGGAAAATTTCCCCAACCTAGCAATACAGGTCAATACACAACTCCAGGAAATACAGAGAACAGCGGAGAGATACTCCGCAAGAAGAGCAACCCCAAGGCACATAATCGTCAGATTCACCAGGGTTGAAGTGAAGGAAAAAATACTAAGAAAAGCCAGAGAGAAACGTCGGATCACCCACAAAGGGAAGCACATCAGGCTCACAGCAGATCTCTCGGCAGAGACTCTACAAGCCAGAAGAGAGTGGGGGCCAATATTCAACATTCTTAAAGAAACGAACTTTCAACCCAGAATTTCATATCCAGCCAAACTGAGCTTCATAAATGAAGGAAAAATAAAATCCTACATGAACAAGCAAGTACTCAGAGATTTTTGTCACCAATAGGCCTGCTTTACAAGAGCTCCTGAAAGAGGCACTACACATGGAAAGAAACAACCAGTACCAGCCAACCTAAAAGGATACCAAATGCTAAAGAGAATCAACAAAATGAAGAAACTACATGAATCAATGGCAAAACAGCCAGCTAGCATCAAAATGGCAGTATCAAACTCACACATAACAATATTAACCCTAAATGTAAATGGGCTAAATGCAACAATCAAAAGACACATACTGGCAAATTGGATAAGAAACCAAAACCCATCGGAGTGCTGTATCCAGGAAACCCACATCACACGCAAGGATACACAAAGGCTCAAAATAAAGGGATGGAGGGAGATTTACCAAGCAAATGGAGAGCAGAAAAAAGCAGGAGTTGCAATTTTCGTCTCTGATGAAATAGAATTTAAAGCAAAAAAGATCAAAATGGAAAATGAAGGTCATTACATAATGGTAAAAGAATCGATACAACAAGAAGAGCTAACAATTCTAAGTATATACAGACCCAATACAGAAGCATCCAGATATATAAGGCAAGTTCTTAATGACTTACAAAGAGACTTAGACTCCCACACAATAATAGTGGGAGACTTTAACACTCCACTGTCAAAATCAGACAGATCAACGAGACAGAAAATTAACAAGGATATCCAGGACTTGAACTCAGACCTGAAACAAGCAAACCTGATAGATATTTACAGAACTCTCCATCCCAAATCCACAGAATATACATTCTTCTCAGCACGACATCACACCTACTCCGAAATTGACCACAGAATTGGAAGTAAAGCACTCCTCAGCAAAGGCAAAACAACTGAAATCATAACAAACAGTCTCTCAGACCATAGTGTAATCAAGTAGGAACTCAGAATTCAGAAAATAACTCAGAACCGCACAGCTTCATGGAAACTGAACAACTGAATCTTGAATGTTGATTGGATAAACAATGAAATGAAGGCAGAAATAAAGAAGTTCTTCAAAACCAACGAGAACGAAGACACAACGAACCAGAATATCGGGGACACATTTAAAGCAGTCTGTAGACGAAAATATATGGCAATAAGTGCCCACATGAGAAGAGTGGAGAGATCCAAAATTGACACCCTATCATAAAAATTGAAAGAGCTAGAGGAGCAAGATCAAAAAAGCTCAAAACCTAGCCAAAGACAAGAAATAAGTAAGATCAGAGCAGAACTGGAGAAGATAGAGACAAGAAAAACCCTTCAAAAATTCAATAAATTCAAGAGCTGGTGTTTCGAAAAGATCAACAAAAGAGACAGACCACTAGCCAGACTGATAAAAAAGAAAAGAGAGCACAACCAAATAGATGCAACAAAAAACTAAAATGGGGAAATCACCACAGATTCCACAGAAATTCAAACCATCATTAGAGAATACTACATCAACCCTACACACATAAACTAGTAAACCAGGAAGAAATGAATAAATTTCTTGACGCCTGTGTCCTCCCAAGCCTAAACCAGGAGAAAGCCAAAACTATGAAGAGACCAATAACAAGGTCTGAAGTTGAGGCAGCAATTAAGAGCCTGCCACACACAAAAAAAAACCAGGTCCAGATGGGTTCACAGCCGAATTCTACCAGACACACAAAGAGAATCTGGGACCATTCCTTCTGAAACTATTCCAAATAATTCAAAAAAAGGGATCCTTTCCCAAATCATTTTGTGAGACAAACATCATCCTGATACCAAAACCCGGCAGAGACTCAACAAGAAAACAAAACTTCAGGCCAATATTCATGATGAACATAGACGCAAAAATCTTCAATAAAATACTGTTAAACCGATTGCAACAGCACATTAAGAAACTTATCCATCATGATCAAGTAGGATTCATCCCGGGGATGCAAGGCTGCTTCAACATGCGCAAGTTTATAAATGTAATTCACCACATAAACAGAAGCAAAAACAAAAACCACATGATTATCTCAATTGACACAGAGAAGGCATTTGACAAAATTCAATAGCCCTTTATGCTAAAAACCCTCAATAAAAGTGGTATTGATGGAACATATGTCAAAGTAATAAAAGCTATTTATGACAAAACCAACAGCCAATATCATAGTTAATGGGCAAAAACTGGAAGCATTCCCTTTGAAATCCGGCACGAGACAAGGATGCCCTCTCACAGCACTGCTATTCAACATAGTACTGGAAATTCTAGCCAGAGCAATGAGGCAAGAGAAAGAAATAAAGAGTATTCAAATAGGAAACGTGGAAGCCAAATTGTCTCTATTTGCAGAAGACATGATAGTATACCTAGAAGACCCCATCACCTCAGACCAAAATCTTTTGAAACTGATAAGCAATTTCAGTAAAGTCTCAGGATATGAAATCAATGTGCAAAAATCACAAGCCTTCCTATACACCAATAACAGACTTAAAGAGAACCAAATCAAGAACGAACTGCCATTCACAATTGCTACAAAGAAAATAAAGTACCTAGGAATACAATTTCCATGGAAGTTAAGGGGCCTCTTTAAGGAAAACTACAAACCACTGCTCAACGAAATAAGAGAGGACACAAAAAGATGCAAAAACACTCCATATTCGTGGTGAGGAAGAATCAGTATCATGAAAATGGCTGTACTGCCCAAAGTAATTTACACAATCAATGCTATCCCCATCAAACTACCATTGAATTTCTTCACAGAACTGGAAAAAACCACCATGAACTTCATATGGAATCAAAAGAGAGCCCATATAGCCAAGTCAATTCTAAGCAAATAGAACACAGCTGGAGGCATCAAACTACCAGACTTCAAGCTATAATACAGGGCGACAGTAATCAAAACAGCATGGTACTGGTACCAAAACAGAGATATAGACCAATGGAACAGAACGGAGGCATCAGAGGCAACACAACATATCTACAATGATATATAATCTTTGATAAACCTGAAAATAAGAAGCAATGGGGAAAGGATACCCTGTTTAATAAATGGTGTTGTAAAAACTGGCTAGCCATGTGCAGAAAGCAGAAACTGGACCCCTTCCTGACACCTTACAATAAAATTAACTCCAGATGGATTAAAGACTTAAACATAAGAACTGATACCATAAAAACCCTAAAAGAAAATCTAGGCAAAACCATTCAGGACATAGGAGTAGGCAAGGACTTCATGACCAAAACACCAAAAGCATTGGCAACTAAAGCCACAATAGACAAATGGGACCTAATCAAACTTCACAGCTTCTGCATGGCAAAAGAAACTGTCACTAGAGTGAATCAGCAACCATCAGAATGGGAAATAAATCTTTGCAGTTTACGCATCTGACAAAGGGCTGATATCCAGAATTTACAAAGAACACAAACAGATTTACAGGAAAAAAGCAAAGAAGCCCATTCACAAATGGGCAAAGGATATAAACAGACACTTTACAAAAGAAGACTTACATGAGGCCAACAAACATGAAAAAATGCTCATCATCACTGGTCATTAGAGAGATGCAAATAAAACCACATTGAGATACCATCTCATGCCAGTTAGAATGGTGATCATTAAAAAATCTGGAGACAACAGATGCTGGAGAGGATGTGGAGAAATAGGAACACTCTTACACTGTTGGTGGGAGTGTAAATTAGTTCAACCATTGTGAAAGACCGTGGGGCGATTCCTCAAGGACCTAGAAATAAAAATTCCATTTGACCCAGCAATCCCATTACTGGGTATATATCCAAAGGACTATAAATCGTTCTACTATAAGGACACATGCACAGGAATGTTCATTGCAGCACTGTTTACAATAGCAAAGACCTGGAACCAACACAAATGCGTATCGATGATACACTGGACTGGGAAAATGTGGCACATATACACCATGGAATATTATGCAGCAATCAAAAATGATGAGTTTGTGTTCTTTGTCAGGAAATGAATGAATCTGGAGAACATTATTCTCAGCAAACTGACACAAGAATAGAAAACGAAATAACGCATATTCTCACTCAGTGGCGGGTGAGTAAAAAGAAAACACTTGGACACAGGGAGGGGGTCTACTACACACTGGGGACTGTTGGAGGAATGGGGGAGGGACAGCGGGGGGGGCTGGGGAGGGATAGCCCTGGGATAAACGTCAAGTGTGAATGAAGGGGAGAAAGGCAGCAAAACACACTGCCAGGTATGTACCCATGCAACTAACTTGCACGTTCTGCACATGTACCCCAAAATCTATAATGCCATAAATATTTAAAAAATTTAAAAAAAGAAGAAAGCAATAACCACGTATTAGGAATAAAAAAAATATTGCACACCTGTAGAATAATCAGGAGACTTTTTCATGTGGCCTCTCATTCAATGTGTCATTGAAAAATGTGGTGTAGTCAGGAGACTCATGTAGACACATATTCAGAACCTCAGTGCATAAGACAAACCCTTCATATAGTAAGAAATCTAATTAGTATGGCCACATCTTCTGAGGCTCACTGAATAATACACACCTGGAGAATAATTTGGAGTCTATTTTCGATGGACATTCATCCAGAGCCTCGGTAAATAATGTAGACCTGTGTAGTAGCCAGGGGTCTATTTCATTTGGAAAAACATTCACAGCCTCAGTGGATAATATACACGTTTGGATTAGTCAGGATTACATTTTATATGGCCACTAACTCGTAACCTCAATGAATAATACACAAACGTAAAGTACACAGCAGTCTATTTCATATAAACACTCATACAGAGATTCACTGAATAATAAAATTATTTGAGATAGACCACCTCCTGTTTCATATGGCCATACAAAAGAGCCTCAGTGAGTGACACACACCTGGGAAAGTCTTAGGAGTGTACTTTACATAGCCTCTCATTTGCAGCCTTAGGGAATAATGCATACATGTGGAATAGACACTAGTCTATTTTACATGGCCACAAAATCAAAACCTGAGTCGGTAATACACAACTTTGGAATAGTCACTAGTATATTCCATATGCCCAAATATTTAGAGTCAGGGTCAATTATACAGGCCTGTAGACTAGTCAGGAAAGAATTTCATATGGCCAAAGTTTCAGAGCCTCAGTGAAAACTAAATACCTGAGGAATACTCTGGACGCTATTACATGTGGCATATCTTCCGAGGTTCATTGAGTAAAGAACACCTGTATTGTAGTCAAAATTCTATTTCATATAGCCACATACTCAGAGCCTAACTGAATAACAGACACCTTGGGAAAGTCAGGATTCTATTTTGTATAGCCACTCATTTAGAGTCAAATGTAAAAACTCACGCCTGAGTAGTATATAGGAGTCTCTATTTCATGGCCACACATTCAGAGCCTTACAGAATAATACAGACGTATGGAAATGTCAGGAGTGAACTTGACATGGCCACTTATTCAGTTCCTCAGTGAACAATCACATATATCTGGAAAATACTCAGGATTCTATTATATATAGTCACTTATTAAGAGTCTCACTGAATAATGCACACCTGGATAATTGTCTGGAGACTATTAGATATGACCTTTCACCCAGCGACTCAGTGGAAAATGCAGAGCTGAGAAATAGTCAAGAGGAAAGAGTCAGGAGTCTATTTTATGTGTGGTTACTCATTCAGAAACTGACTGAAGAATACACACCTTGGGAATAGTCAGAGTCCAGTTCATATGGCCACTCAATCACAGCATTACCAAATAATGCACAATGAAGCAATCATAAGGAGTTTATTTCATATGGCCTCTCATTTAGAGATTCAGTGCATAATAAACAGCTGTGGAGGAGGGAGAGCCCTATTAAAGGTAGCTTAAAATTAAGCAGCTCCGTGAATAATACACACATGTGTGAGAGTCATGAGATTATTTGATATGGACACTCATACAGAACCACTTCGAATATTGCACATGTGAAGAATAATCACTAGTCCATTTCATAGGGTGGTTTGTTTGGAGAGTCAAAAAATTACACACTTCTGTGGAGTAAAATGTGGTCTAACTCATAAGGCCACTCTTTCAGTGTTTTAGTGAATAACATGTATATCTGATAAGTCAGGAATTTCTTTCACATGGCCACTCGTTTTGGGCCTCTGTGAATAATACTCCCCTCAGAAGCAGTCAAGGGCCTACTTCTAATGCCAAAACATCAGAGCCTCTGTACGTAATGAACACCTGGGCAATACACCTGAGTCTCTTTTTTATGCCCACTGTGTCAGAGTCTCATTCAACAATACACACCTTGGGAAAAGTTAAGAGTCTACTTCATGTAACCTCTCATTTAGAATCTCAGTGAATAATCCACACCAGGGTAATTGTCGAGCATTTTTTATTTGGCCACTCATTTTGTGCCTCCCTGAATGATACTCACCTGGGGAGTTCTCAGGATTCTATTTCAAACTAGCACTCATTGAAATCCTTATTGAAAAATTTACAATGTAGCAGTAGTCAGGTTTCTATTTTGTATGGCCTCTCATTCAAAGATTCAGTGAATAATAAACTTCTATGAAGTAATCAGAACACTGTTTGCGCTAGCCGTGAATTAAGTGCCTTCCTGAATAATACACACCTGGGTGGTAATCAGGAGTCTATTTCATTTGAACTTTAATACTCTGTAACGCTGAGTAATACACAGAACCTCTTGAAATATTGCACATGTGAAGAATAATCTCTAGTCTATTTCATATGGTCATTTGTTTGGAGAGTCAAAAAATAACAGGGGAGAGGGGTGATACACAGAGGAGAGTGGAGGGTACACACAGAAGGCAGTGGGTACACAAAGGTGAGATGAGGATATACAAAGGAGCGGGGGATACACACAGGAGAGTAGGGGATACACAGAGGAGATAGGAGGATACACACAAAAGAGAGGAGAATAAACACAGGAGAACAAAATACACACAGGAGAGAGGGGCATACACACAGGAGAGGGTGATAAACACAGGAGAAAAAAGGATAAACACAAGAGAGAGGAAGATACACACAGAACAGAAGAAAACTCACAGAAGAGAGAAGCGTACACACAGGAGAAAGAATTATACATAGAGCAGAGAGGAGGATGCACACAAAAGAGGGGATACACAGAGGAGAGAGGAAAATACACACAGGAGAGAAGAAGTATACACACAAAAGAAAGGGGGTTACACATAGAAGAGAGGGGATACACAAAGGAGAGAGAAGGACACAAACTGGAGAAAGGGGGATACACACAGGAGAGAGGAGAAATACACACAAAAGAGAGGGTTGATATACACAGGAGAGAAAAATGTTACACACAGGAGAGAGAAAGATACACAGAAGATAAAGCAGGATACACACTGGAGAGAGAATGGTACACACAGGGGAGGGGAATACACACAGGAGTGAGGAGGATTCCCACACAAAAGAATAGGATACAAACAGGAGACAGAAGGATACACACAAAAGATGGAAGGATACACACGGTAGACAGAAGGATACAAAAAGGAGAGACACGGATACAAACAGGATAGTCGTGATACAAACATGAGAGATGAGGGTTCACACAGGAGAATAGAGTATACACACATGAGAGAAATGGATACACACAGGAGAGAGGAGGATACACACAGGAGAGAGGGCATACACACAGGTGTGAGAAGAATCCACACAGGAGAGAAGGGAATGCACAAAAGAGAGAGGTGGATACACACACAAGTGGGGCATACACACAAAAGAGAGGGGATACACACAAGAGAGACGGGGGATACACAAAAGGAGTGGTGATAAACACAGGATAGTTGAGGGTACACAAAAGAGAGAGGGGGTACACACAGGAGAGAAGAGGATACACAAAAGAAAAATGGATACACAAAGGAGAGTAGGGAATAAACAGAGGAGAGAAGAGGATACACAAAGGAGAGAGTAGAATAAACACAGGTGAGGGAGATACACACAGGAGAGAAGGGCTTACATACAGAAGAGGAAGATACACACAGAAGAAAAAGGGATAAACACAGGAAAGAAGAGGAAACACACAGGAGAGGAGGATACACACAGGAGAGAGGGGCGTAGACACAGGAGAAAACAGGATACACAGAGCAGAGAGAAAGATACACACAGGAGAGAGGAGATACACAAAGGAGAGAGGGGGATACGCACAGGAGAGTGAAGGGATACACACAGGAGGGAGGGTGTTACACACAGTAGAAAGAAGGGATACACACAGAAGAGAGAAGGGATACCCACAGGAAAGAGGAGTATGCACACAGGAGAAGGGGACACGCACAGGAGAGAGAAGGATGCACACAAAAGAGAGAAGGAGACACAGAAGAAAAAAGGATACACGCAGGAGAAAGGAGGGTAAACACAAAATAGAGGGGGATACACACAGGAGAGAGAGATTAACACAAAGAAGAGGGAGATACACACACGAGATAGAAAGATACACACAGGCGAGAGGAGAATGCACAGAGAAGAGAGGAGGATACACACAGGAGAGAGGTGGATACACACAAAGAAGAGGAAGAAACTAACAAAGGGAGGGAAATAAACACAGGAGAAAGGAGGATACACACAGAAGAGAAGAGGATACACAAAGGAGAAAGGAGGATACACAAAGGAAAGGGAAAACACACAGGAGAGGGGGCATACACAATGTCGGGAAATAAAAACACAGAAGAGGGGGTATACACAAAGGAAAGAGGGGAATACACACAAAATAAGAAGATACAAACAAGAAACAGGGGCTTACGCACAGGAGAGAGGAAGATACACACAGGAAAAGGGGGATTACGCACAGGAGAGAAATGGATAAACACAGGAAAGCGGTGAATACACAAAAAAGAGAGGGGGTACACACAGGAGAGTGAAGCATACACACAGGAGGCAGGGGATTACACACAGGAGAGAGGGGGATACACACAGAGGAAAGAGGATAAATACAAAAGAGAGGAGGATACACACCAAAAAATGAAGGATGAAGATAGAAGAGAGGAGGATACTCGCAGGAGATTGGAGGATACACGGGAGAGAGGAGGATAAACACAGAAAAGGGGAGAATACACGCAGGAGAGAAGAGGATACACACGAGAGAGGAAAAATATACACAGGAGAGAGAAGGATACAAACAGGGGTGGCGTGATACACCCAGGAGAGAGTAGGGTACACACAGTAGAAAGTAGAATACACACAGGAGAGAGGAGGATACACAAAGGAGAGGGGGATACACACATGAGAGGGGGGATACACCGGGGAGAGAGGAAGATACACAAAGGTGAGAGAAGGATAAACACAGGAGGGGGAATACACACAGAAAAGAGGACCATAAACACAGGAGGGAAAATACACACAGAATAGAGGACCATAAACACAGGAGAGGTGGATACACACAAGATTAAGAAAAATACACACAAAAGAAAAGAGGATCCACACAGGACAGAAAGATACACACATGAGAGTGGAGCGTACACACAGGAGAGAGGAGGATACACACAGCAGAGAGGAGGACACACACAGGAGAGACGGGATACACACAAAAGAGAGAAAGATACAAACTGAAGAGAGGGAAGATACACACAGGAGAGAGGGTGGATACACACATGAGAGAGGAGGATACACAGGAGAAAGGAGGATACACACTGATTAGAGAAAGATACACACAGGAGAGGGGAATACACAAAAGAGAGAGGAAAATACAAACTGGAGAGAGGGAAGATACACAAAGAAGAGAGGGTGGATACACACAGGAGAGAGTGTTGATACACACAAGAGAGAAAAATGATAAACACAGAAGAGTTGAGGATACACACAGGAAAAAGGAGGATACACACAGGATAGATGAGGGTTCACATAGGAGAAAAGAGGATACATAGAGGAGAGAGACGGATTCACACAGGAGAGAGGAGTATACACGCAGCAGAGAGGAGGATACACACAGGAGAGAGGGTATACACACAGGAGTGAGGAAGATCCACACAGAATAGAAGGGAATGCAAACAGGAGAGAGGTGGATACACAGAGAAGTGGGGCATACATACAGCAGAGAGGAGGATTTACGCAGGAGAGAGGAAAATACACGCAAGAGAGAGGGGGATACACACAAGAGAGAGAAGGATACACACAGGAGACATGGTGATACACACGGAGAGTAGTGATACACACAGGACAGTGGAGGGTACACACAGGAGAGAGCGGGTACACACAGAAAAGAAGAGGATACACAAAGATAAAGAAAAATAAATACACACAGGAGAGTAGGTAATAAACAGAGGAGAGAGGAGGATACACACAGAAGAGAGGAGGATAAACACAGGAGAGGGGGATACACACAAGAGAGAGGGGCATTCACACAGGATAGGGGGATACACACAGGAGAGAAGGGCATAGACACAGGAGAAAACAGGATACACACAGCCGAGAGGAAGATACACACGGGAGACAGGAAATACACAAAGGAGAGAGGGGGATACGCACAGGAGAGAGAAGGGATACACACAGGAGAAAGGAGGATGCACACAAAGGAGAGGAGGAAACACACAGATGAAAGGAGGATACACGCAGGAGAGAGGAGGGTAAAAACATAATAGAGGGGGATACACACAGGAGAGAGGGGCTTACACACAGAAGGGGTGATACACACAAAGAAGAGGGAGATACTAACAAAGGGAAGGAAATAAACACAGGAGAAAGGAGTATACACACAGGAGAGAGGAGGATACACACAAGAGAAAGGAGGATACACAAATGAGAGGGAAAATACACAGGAGAGAGGGGGATACAGAAAGTCGGGAAAGATAAACACAGAAGAGGGGGTATACACAGAGGAAAGAGGGGGATACACACAAAATACGGGGATACAAACAGAAAAGAGGGGCTTACGCACAGGAGAGAGGAGGATACACACAGGAGAGAGGATGAATACACAAAAAAGAGAGGGGGATACACACAGGAGAGTGACGCATACACACAGCAGGGAGGGGAATACACACAGGAGAGAGAGGGATACACACAGAGAAAAAGGGATAAATACAAAAGAGAGGAGGATACCCACCAAAAAGAGAAGGATAAAGATAGAATAGAGGAGGATACAGGCAGGAGATTGAAGGATACAAAGGAGAGAGGAGGATAAACACAGGAGAAGGGAGGATACACGCAGGAGAGAAGAGGATACACACAAGAGAGAGAAAAAGTATACACAGAAGAGAGGAGGATACACACAGGAGAGAGGAGGGTACACACATTAGAAAGTAGAATACACACAAAAGTGAGGAGGATACACAAAGGAGAGGGGGATACACACAGGAGAGAGTGGGATACACCGAGGAGAGGGGAGGATACACAAAGGCAAGAAGAGGATTCACACAGGAGGAAGAATACACACAGAAAAGAGGACCATAAACACAGGAGAGGGAGATGCACACAAGAGAAAGAAAAATACACACAAAAGAGAGGAGGATACACACACGATAGAGAGATACACACATGAGAGTGGAGCGTACACACAGGAGAGAGGCGGATACACACAGGAGAGAGGGGATACACAAAATAGGAAAGAGGACACAAACTGGAGAGAGGGAAGATACACACAGGAGAGAGGGAGGGTGGAAACACACAGGAGAGAGGGGTGATACACACAGGAGAGATAAAAGATACACACAGAAGAGAGGAGGATACACACAGGAGAAAGGAAAATACACATTGGTTAGAGAAAGATACAGACAGGAGAGGGAAATACACAAAAGAGAGAGAAAGATACAAACTGGAGAGAGGGAAGATACACACAGGAGAGAGGGTGGATACACACAGGAGAGAGTTGTGATCCACACAGAAGACAAAAATGATACACACAGAAGAGAGGAGGATACACACAGGAAAAAGGAGGATACACACTGGTTAGAGAAAGATACAGACAGTATAGGGGGATACACTAAAGAGAGAGGAAGATACAAACTGGAGGGAGGGAAGATACAACACGAGAGAGGGTGGATACACACAGGAGAGAATTGTAATCCACACAGGAGACAAAAATTATACACACAGAAGAGAGGAGGATACACACAGGAGAAAGGAGGATACACACAGGAGAGATGAGGGTTCACATAGGAATAAAAAAGGATACATAGAGGAGAGAGACGGATTCACACAGGAGAGAGGAGTATACACGCAGAAGAGAGAAGGATACACACAGGAGACAGGGTATATACACAGGAGTGAGGAAGATCCACACAGAAGAGAAGGGAATGCAAACAGGAGAGAGGTGGATACACAGAGAAGTGGGACATACATACAGCAGAGAGGAGGATTTACGCAAAAGAGAGAAAAATACACGCAAAAGAGAAGGGGATACACACAAGAGAGAGGGGGATACACACAGGAGAAAGGTGGGATACACACGAAGAGTGGAGATACACACAGGACAGTGGAGAGTACACACAGGAGAGAGGGGGTAAACAAAGGAAAAAGGAGGATACGCAAAGAAAAAGGGATAAACACAGGAGAGTAGGGAATAAACAGAGGAGAGAGGAGGCTACACACAGGAGAGACGAGGAAAAACACAGGAGAGGGGGATACACACAGGAGAGAGGGGAATACACACAAAATAGGGTGATACACACAGGAGAGGGGGTGTAGACACAGTAGAAAAGAGAATACACACAGCAGAGAGAATGATACACACAGGAGAGAGGAGAAACACAGAGAAAAGAGGGGAATACACACAGGAGAGAGAAGGGATACACACAGGAGAGAGGGGGTTACACACAGGAAAAAAGAGGGATATGCACAGGAGAGCTAATTGATACCCATAGGAGAGAGAAGGATACATACAGGAAAGAAAAGGATACACACAGGAGAGAGGAGAATGCACACAGGAGAGAGAAGGATACATACAGGAGAGAGGAGGAGACACACAGGAGAAAGAAAGATACACGCAGGAGAGAGGAAGATACACACAGGATAGAGAAGGATACGAACAGGAGAGAGAAGAATACACGCAGAAGAGAGGAGGATACACACAGGAGAGTGGAGGATAAACAGAAAAGAGAGGAGGATACACACAGGAGACGGGGATAACAACAGGAAAGAGGGGCATACACACAGGAGAGGGGGATACAGACAGGAGAAAGGGGGATATACACAGGAGAGAAAAGGATACACACAGAAGAGGGGGACACACACAAAAAGAGGAATGTACACACAGGAGAAAGAAAAATACACACAGCAGAGAAAAGAATACACAATAAGAAAGGATACACACAGGAGAGAGGAGAATACACAGGAGAGAGGAAAATACACACAAAAGAGGGAAGGATACACACAGGAGATAGAAGAATACACACAGGGTAGTGGGGGATACACAAAGGAGAAGGCTGATACACACAGGAAAAAGGAGGGTACACACAGGAGAGAGGGGGATACACAGAGGAGAGAGGAGGATACACACAGTATAAGGGGATACACACAAGAAAGAGAGGGATACACACAGGAGAAAGGATACACACATTAGAGAGAAGGATACACACAAAAGAGAGGAGGATACACACAAGAGAGAAAAGTATACACACAGGAGAGGGGCATGCACAAAAGAGAGAGGGGGATAAACACAGGATCGTTGGATGCATACAGGAGACAGGGAAATACACACAGGACAGAGGGCGATACTCCCAAGATATGGAGAAAACCTGGAGAGAGGGGGATACACACAGGAGAGAGGATAATACACACAGGAGAGAGGAGAATACGCACAGGAGAGAGGAGGATACACAAAGAAAAGGGAAAACACACAGGAGAGAGAGGGATTCACACAGGCGAGAAAGATAAACACAGAAGGGGGTGAATACACACAAGAGAGAGGGGAATACACACAAGACAGAAAAACACACACAGGAGATAGGGGCTTATGCACAGGAGAGAGGAAAATACACACAGAAGAGAGAAATGATACACAAAGAAGAGAGAAGGATGCACCCAGGAGAGTGAACCATACACACAGGAGGGAGGGGAATACACACAGGAGAGAGGAGGATACACAGAGAGGGAAAAGAATAAATACAAAAGAGAGGAGGATACATACAAAAGACAGGAAGAGAAAAATAGAAGAAAGGAGGATACATGCAGGAGATTGAAGGATACACAAAAGAGAGAGGAGAATACACATAGGAGACGGGAGGATACACCGAGGAGAGAGGAGTATACACACAGAAAAGGGGCATACACACAGGAGAAAGGCAGATTATCACAGGAGCGTTGGATACATACAGGAGACAGGGAAATACACACAACAGAAAAGGGGATAAACACAGGAGAGGTGGATACACACAGGAGAGAGGGGGATTTACACAGAAGAGGGGGATACACACAGGAGAGATGGAGATCCACACAGGAGAGAGGGGAATACACACAGAAGAGAGGGCGTTACACACAGGAGAGTGGTGGGATACACACAGGAGAGAGGAGACACACAGGAGAGAGGAGGATACACACAAAAGAGAGGAGCATACACACAGGACAGAAAATGTTACGCACAGAATAGAGGAGAATTCACACAGGAGAGAGCCTGATACACACAGGAGAGAGGGGAATACACACAGGTAAGAGGGGTATACACACAGGTGAGAGGAATACACAAAGGAGAGAGTGGCATACACACAGGAGAGAGAACAGATAGACACAGAAGAGAGGAGGATACACAAAAAAGATAAGGATACACAAAAGAGAGAAGAGGATACACACAGGAGAGAGGAGGATACACAGAGGAGAGAGGGAGATACACACAGGATAGAGGGGATACACAGAGGGGAGAGGGAATATACAAACAGGATAGAGAAGGATACACACAGAAAAGACGAAAATACACACAAAAGAAAGAATGATACACAAAGGAGAGAGGAGGATACACACAAAAGAGAGAAAAATGCACACAAGAGAGAGGAGGATACACACAGGAGTGGGGGATACACAGGGGAGGGAGCATACACACATAAAATGGGGATAAACACAGTAGAAAGGGGGCACACACAGAAGAGAGGAGGATAATCACAGGAAAAAGTGATACAAACATGAGAGAGAAATAATCACAGGTGAGAGGAGGATACACACAGGAGGGAGGGGCGTAAACACAGAAAAGTGTGGATACACAGAGGAGAGAGGGGATACACAAAGGAGAAAGGGATACACACAGGAGAGGAAAATAAACACAGTAGCGAGGGGGATGCACACAGGAGAAAGGAAATTACACACAGGAAATAGAAAAATACACGCAGGAGAGAGAATGATACACACAGGAGGGGGGGAAACACACAGTAGAGAAGAAGATGCACACAGGAGAGAGGAGAATACAGAGAGGAGAGAGGAAAATACACACAGAAGAGAAAGAGATACACACAGGAGTGGGGAATACACACAGAAGAGAGGAGTATACAGAGGAGAGACTGGGATACACACAGGAGAGAGGGGAATACACACAAGAGAGGGGGCATACACACATGAGAGAGGAGGATACACACAGGAGAGAGAAAGATACACAAAAAAGAGAGGAGGATACATGCAGGAGAGAGAAGTATACAGAGGAGAAAGTGGGATGCGCACAAAAGAGAGAAGGATACACAAAGGAGAGAACAATACACACAGGTGAAAGGAGGATAAACACAGGAGTGTGGGGCATACACACAGAAGAGGGGCGTTACACAAATGAGAAAGGGATACACACAGGAGAAAGAAATACACACAAGAGCGAGGGAGATGCACACAGGAGAAAGGAGGATACACACAGTAAAGAGGAGAATACACACAGGAGAGAGGAGCATATACACAGGAGAGAGGGTGATACTCATAGGAGAAAGAAAGATACACACAGGAGAGTGGGGCACACAAATATGAGGGTGGGGGATATACACACAAAAGAGATGGGTATACACAGAATGGTAGAAGGATACACACAGGAGTGAGGAGGATACACTCTGGAAAGAGGAGGATACAGAAAGGAGAGAGGAAGATACGCACAAAAGAGGAAAGGATACACACAAGAGAAGGGGAAACACACAGAATAGAGGAGGATAGGCACAGGAGAGAAGGATACACAGACGAGAGAGGGGATACACACAGGAGAGAGGGGGAAAACACAGAAGAAAGAAATACATAAAGAAGAGAGGGGCATAGACAGAGGAGAGGGGATTATACACGCAGGAGAGACGAGGATACACACAGGAGAGAGGGAGATACACACAGGAGAGAGGGAAATAAACACAGAAAAGAGGAGGATACATAGAGGGAATGGGGATACACACAGGAGAGACGGGTATACACACAGAAGAGAGCAGGATACACACAAAAAGAGGAGGATACACACAAGAGAGAGGGGGTACACACAGGAGACAGGGGGATACACACAGGAGAGAAGATACACACAGGAAAGAAGAGGATACACACATGAGAGAGGATACACACAAGGGAAGCGGGATACACACAGAAGAGGGAAGGATACACACAGAAGAGAGGGTGATACACACAGGAGAGAGGGGCATACAAACAGGAGAGGGGGATACACAGAGTAGAGAGGAGAAAACAAACAGGAGAAGGAAATATACACAGGAGAGGGAGTAACACACAATAGAGAGAAGGATGCACAAAGGAGAGAGAAAGATACACACAGGAAAGAAGTGGATACACAAAGGAAAGGGAAGGATACACACAGGAGAGGGCAGATACACACAGGAGAGAGGAAGATACACACAGGAGAGTGGGGCATACACACAGGTGGAAAAGAGATACACACAGAAGAGAGGGGTATACACACAGGAAGGAAGAATACACACAGAAGAGACGAGGATACACACAGGGGAGAAAAGGATACACACAGGAGAGAGAAAGATACACACAGAAGAGAGGAAAATACACACATAAAAGATGAAGGTACACACAGAAGAGAGGAGGATACACACAGGAGAGAGGAAGATACACGCAGGATGAAAGAGAATACACACAGGAAATATGGGGAAATACACACAAAGGAGAGAGGAAAATACACACAAGAGAAAAAATACACACAGGAGACAGGAAAATACACACGGGAAAGGGGAGAATACACACAGTAGAGAGAAGGATACACATAGGAGGGAGGTAGATACACACAGGAGAGAGAAAGGTACACACAGGAGATAGGAGAATACACACAGGAGAGGGTGGATACACACAGGAGAAAGGAGGATACACACAGGAGAGAGGGTGGATACACACAAGAAAGAGGGGGATGTACACAGAAAAGAGTAGGATACATAAAGGCTAGAGGGGGGAAACACACAGGGGAGAGGAGGGATACTAACAGGAGAGAGGGGGATACACACAGGAGAGTGGAGCATACACACAGAAGAAAGAAGATACACACTGGAGAAAGTGAAATACACACAAGAGGAGGAAAATACACACAGTAGAAAGGAGGATACTCACAGTAGAAAGAAGGATACACACAGAAGAGAAACGGATACACACAGGAGAGGGCGAAACACACAAGAGAATGGAAGATCCACACAGGAGACAAGAAAATACACATAAAAGAAAAGGGTATACACACAGGAGAGGGGTATACACACAGGAGAGAAAAGGACACACTCAGAAGAAAAAAGAATACACGCAGGACAGAGGAGGATACCCGCAGAAGAAAGGGGGAATACACACAAGAGAGAGAAAAATACACACAGGAGAAAAGGGGGATACACATAGGATAGAGGAAAATACACAAAGGAGCGAGGGATACGCACAGGTGAGAAAAGGATAAACACAAGGGAGTGGGGCATAAACACAGAAAAGGGGGAACACACACATGAGAGAAAAATACACACAGGAGTGAGAAGGATGCACACAGGAGAAATGGAAATACACACCGGAAAAAGGATTATACACACAGGAGAGAGAAGGATACACACAGGAGAGAGAAGGATACATACAGGATAGAGGAAGACACCCATAGTAGAGAGGAGGATACTCAGAGAAGAGAGGAAGATACACACAGAAGAACAAAGGATACACACAGGAGTGGGGGATACACACAGAACTAAGGGAGATATGCAGAGGAAAGAACAATACACAGAGGAGAGGGGAATACATACAGGAGAGAGGGGCATACATAGAGAACAGGATACCCGCAGGAGAGAGGAGGATACACACAGAAGACAAAAGGATACACACAGGAGAAAAAAAGATACACATAGGAGAGAAAGATACACAGAAAAGAGACGGGCATACACACAAAAAAGGGAAATACACACAAAAGAAAAGAGGATACAGACAGGAAAGGGAGATACACACAAGAGAGAGAAGGGTAAACACAGGAGAGAAAAGGATACACACAGGAAAAAGGAGAAGACAAACAGGAGAGAGAGAATACACACAAGTGACAGGGGTATAAACAGAGGAGAAAGGGGTAATACACACAGAAAAGAAAGGTGTTACACACAGGAGAGATGGGGAAACACAGAAAAGTGGAGGAATACACACAGGAGAGAGGATACACACAGGAGAGAGAAGGAAACACACAGGAGAGAGGAGTGTACACACAGGACAGGAGCATACACACAGGAGAGAGGGAGATACACACAGGAGAGTTGGATACATACAGGAGACAGGGAAATACACGCAGGAGAGAGGGAGATACACACAGGAGAGTTGGACATACAGAAGCCAGGGAAATACACACAAGGGAGAGGGGGATACACACAGAAGAGGGGAATACACACCAGAGAGAGGGTATACACACAAAAGTGAGGGGAATACACACAAGAGAGATGGGCATACACAGGAGAGAGGAAGATACACAAAGGAAACAGGAAGATACACACAGGAGAAAGAAGGATACACAAAGAAGAGGGCGAAACACACAAGAGAAAGGGGTTCCATACAGGAGAGAGGAAAATATACATTGGAGAGAGGGGTATACACACAGGAGAGTTGTATACACAAGAGAGAGGATACATGCAGAAGAGTGGAGGATACTCGCAACACAGAGGAGGATACCCGCAGGAGAGAGGGGATACACATAAAAGAGAGAAAAATACACGCAGCATTGAAGGGGATACACACAAAAGAGAAAATGATACACACAGGAGAGAAAAGAATATAACAAAAGAGAGGAGGATACACACAGCAACGAAAGATACACACAGGTGAGAGAAGGATACACACAGCAGAGGGTCGTACACACAGAAAAGGGGGAAACACAAAGGAGAGAGGGAAATACACAAAGGAGAAAGTGATACACACAAAAGAGGGAAATACACACAGAAGCGAGGAAGATGCACACAGGAGAAAGGGAAATACACACAGAAAAAAGGAGGATACACACAGGAGAGAGAAGGATACACACAGGAGAGGGGGGATACACACAGCAGAGAGAAAGATACACACAGGAGAGAGGAGTATACACAGAGAAGAGAGGAAGATACACACAGAAGAGAAGAGGGTACACACAGGAGTGGGAGATACACACAGAAGAGAGGGGGATACGCACAGGAGAAAGAGATACACAAAGGAGAGAGTGGGATACACACAGGAGAGAGGGGGATAAACTCAGGAGAGGGGGATACATACAGGAAAGAGAGGCATAGACAGAGAAGAGGGGAGGATGCACGCAGGAGAGAGGAGGATACACAAAAAATAGAGGGGGATAGACACTAGAGAGAGAAGGATACACACAGGAGAGAAAAGGATACACAGAGGAGATAGGAGGATACACATAGGAGAGGAAAATACACACAGGAGAGAGGGCCATACACTCCAAAACAAAAGGGATACACACAGGAGAAAGTGGGATCCACACAGGAGAGTGGAGGATACACGCAGGAAAGGATGATACACACAAGATAGAGGGGCATAAATACAGAAGAATGGAGGATACACACAGGAGAGAGGAGAAAACAAACAGGAGAGAGGGGATACACACAAGAGAGAGAAGGATACACACAGGAGAGAAAGGTGATACACACAAGAAAAAAAGGTGTTACACACAGGAGAGATGGGGGAAACCCACAGGAAAGCGGAAGGATACACGCAGGAGAAAGGAGGATACACACAGGAGAGAGGAGGATACACAGAGGAGAGAGGAGTATACACACAGGTGAGTGGCATTCACAGAAGAGAGAGAGGGATACACGCAGGAGAGTTGAATATATACAGGAGACAGGGAAATATACACAGGAGAGAGGGAAATACACACAAAAAAGGGCGATATACACAGGAGAGAGGGTATACACACAGGAGAGGGAAATACACATAGAAGAGACAGGGATCCACACAATTGAGAGGGGAATACAAACAAGAGACAGGAGCATACAGACAGGAGAGAGAAAAATACACATAGGAGAGAGGAAGATACACAAAATAGAGAGGAGGATACACACAGAAGAGAGAAGTATACACAGGAGAGAGGTTAATACACAGAGGAGAGAGGGCGTTACACACAGGAGTGAGGGTGAATACACACAGGAGAGAGGAGTATACACACAGGAGAGAGAAGGATACACACAAAAGAGAGGAGCATACACACAGGAGAGAGAATGATACACACAGGAGAGACGGAAGTTCACAAAATAGAGGGGGGATACACACAGAAGAGAGGAGAAAACTCACAGGAGAGAGGAGGATACACACAGTGGAGAGAGGGAATACACACAGGAGAGGGGGATACAAACAGAAGAGAGGAGGATACAAACAGCTGAGAGGAGTATACACACAGGAGAGACGAGGATACACACAGGTGAGAGGAGGATACACACAAAAAAGAGGGGGATAAACAGAGAAGAGAGGGTGATACACACAGAAGCGGGGTGATACACACACGAAAGGGGAGGGTTCACAGAGCAGAGAGAAAGATACACAAAAATGAAGAGGATACACATAAAAGAGGGTAATTCACACAGGAGAGAGGGTGATGTACCAAAAAAAAGAGAAGGATACACACAGGAGAGAAAAGGAAACACACAGGAGAGGGGAATACACACAAGAGAAAGGGGAATACACACAGGAAAGAGGAGAATACACACAGGAGAGGGGCTTTCACACAGGAGAGGAAAGGATACGCACAGCAGAGAGGAGAATACACAGAGGAGAGAGGGGTTACCCACAGAAGAGTGGAGGATACACATAGAAAAGAGAGGGGATACACACGGAGAGAGGGGAGATACACACAAGAGAGAAGTGGAATATATTCAAGAGAGGAGGAATACACACAGGAGAGCAGAGGATACACATAGGAGAGAGCAGGATACACACAGGAGAGAGGAAGATACACACAGAAAACAAAAGTACGCAGAGGACAGAGGAGAATACACACAGGAGAGAGAAGGATACTCATAAAATAGAGAAGGATACACACATAAGACAGAAGGATACACACCGGAGAGAGAAGGATACACACAGGAGATTAAAGTACACAGAGGAGAGAGGAGGATACACACAGAAGAGAGAAGGATACAGAGAGGAGACAGAAGGATACACAAAAAAGAGAGAGAAATACACACATGAGAGGGGTGATACACAAAGAAGAGAGGAAGGTACACACAGGAGAGAGGAGGATACACACAAAAGAGAGAAGGATACACACAGGAGTCAGAAGAATACACACAGGAGAGAAAGATACACAAAAAAGAGGTGTGATACACACAGGAGAAAAAGAAATACACACAGGAGAGAAAAAGATACACACCGAAGAAAGTAGGATACACACAGGAGAGGAAGATACACAAATTAAAGTGGGGCATACACACAGGGAAGTGAAATACACACAGGGGAAAGGGGGAGAAACACAGGAGAGAGGAGGATACACACAAGAGATGGGGATACACAAAGGTGAGAGAAGGGTACACACAGGAGAAAGGAAGATACACACAGGAGAGAGGAGGATAAAAACAGGAGAGAGGAGTTACACAGGGAAGAGAGGGGGATAGACACAGAAGAAATGGGGGATACACACAAGAAAGAAAGGGGCTACACACAGGAGAGGGGGAGAAACACAAAAAAGAGAGGAGGATTACACATAAGAGAGAGAAAGATACACACAGGAGAGAGGAAAATACACACAGGAGAGAAAAGAATACGCACAGGAGAGAGGAGGATACACACAGGAGAGAGGAGGATACACATAGGAGAAAGGCATACACACAGGAGAGAGGAGAATAAACAGATGAGAGTTGGGTACACAAAAGAGACAAGGTAATACACACAGTAGAGAGGGTGATACACACAGGAAAGAGGGGAATGCACACAACAGAGAGGGCATACATACAGGAGAGATGAGAATACACAAAGGACAGAAAGGGATACACACAGGAGAAAGGGGAATACAAATCGGAGAGTGCGGCATACACACAAAGGAGAGAAGGATACACGCAGGAGAGAGGAGGATACACACAGGAGAAAAAAGGCTACACACAGGAGAGTGGAGTATGCACAAAGAAGAGAGGGAAACACACAAGAGAGAGGGGGATACACACAGGCGAGGGGGATACACACAGGAGATGGTGTGATACACACTGGAGAGAGGGGGATACACAAAAAAGAGAAGAATACACACAGGAGAGAGTAGTATAAACAGAAAATAGAGGAGGATACACACAGGAGAGAGGGAATACTCACAGAAGAGTGGGGCATACACACAGGAGGGAAGGTAATACACACAGGAGAGAGAAGGATACACACAGGAAGACAAGAATAAATACAAGAGAGAGGAGGATACACACAAAAGACTGGAGTATACAGACAGAACAGAGGATGATGCACGCAGGAGAGAGGAGGATACACACAGGAGAGAGAAAAATACACACAGGAAAGAGGGGGGATACACACAGGAGAGGAGGATACACACAGAAGAGAGAAGGATACACACAGGAGAAATGAAGATGCACACAGGAGAGTGGAAGATTCACACAAAAGAGGATGATACACACAGGAGAGATGAGGATACACACAGGAGAGAGAACAATACACACAGAAGAGGGGGATACACACAGAATAGAAAAGGATACACATAGGAGAGAGGAGGGTATACACAGGAGAAAGAAGGATACACAGAGCAGTGAGGAGGATGCACACAGGAGAGGGGTATACACACATAAGAGAGTGACATACACACAGGGGAGAACAAGGACATACACAGAATTGAGAAAGATACACACAGTAGAGAGAAAGATACACACAGAAGAGAGGGGGATACACACAGGAGATAAGAAAATACACACTGGAGAGTGTAGGATACACACAGGAGACAAGAGGATACAAACAGGAGAGAGGGGAAATTCACACAGGTTAGTGGAAGATACACACAGAAGAGAAAAGAATACACACAGGAGAGTAGACGATCCACACAAATGAAAAAGGATACACACAGAAGAGAGGAGGATACACACAGGAGAGAGTGGAAAAAACACAGGAGAGTGGGGGATACACACATTTGGAGGGGCATACACACAGGAGGGAAAAAGATACACACGGGAGAGAGAAAAATACACATAGGAGAGAGAAGCATACACAAAAAAGACATGGTCATACACACAGGAGAGGAAGATACACACAGGAGAATGGGGGATACACACAGGAAAGACAGGATACACAGAAAAGAGGGGGATACACACAGGAGAGAGGGGCATACACACAGGAGAGAGGAGGATACAGACAGGATGGAGGAGAATACACACAATAGAGAGGGAGATACACATGGTAGAGAGGGGGTATACACACAGAAGAGAAGAAGATACACACAGAAGAGAGGAATATACACACAGGAGAGAGGAGGATACACACAGGGGAGAGATGGATACACACAGGATAGAGGAGGATACACACCAAAGAGAAAATAAATACAAACAGGAGAGAGAAGGATACAAACAGGTGAAAGGAGGATACACACAGTAGAGAGGAAGATACAGACAAAAAAGGGGATACACACAGGAGAAATGGGGATACACATATGGGGAGGGGGTTACACACAAGAGAGAGGAGGATACACACAAAAGAGAAAAAAATACAAACAGGAGAGAAAAGGATACAAACAGGTGAAAGGAGGATACACACAGGAGAGAGGGAGATACAGACAAATGAGGGGGATACACACAGGAGAAATGGGGATACACATGGGGAGGGGGATACACACAAAAGAGAGGAGGATATCCAGGAGAGAGGAGAATACACACATGACAGAGACACAAAGGAGAGGGAGAAAAGCACAGTAGAATGGGGGATATACACAGGCGAGAGGGATAAACACAGAAGTGGGGAGATGCACACAGGAGAAAGGGGTATCCACAGAGGACAGGAAGATACACAACGAAAAGAAGAGCATACACACAGGAGAGAGGAGGATACAGACAAGAGACAAGGGGGATACACACAGGAGAAAGGGAGATACACACAGGACAGTGGGGCATACAGACAGGTTGGAGAAGGATACACACAGGGGGAGAAGGATAAATACAGGACGAAGGAGGGTACACAAAAAAGAGAGGAGGATACAGACAGAAGAGAGGACGATAAAGGCAGGAAAGAAGAGGATACACACAGGAGCGAGAAGGATACACAGAGGAGAGAGAATGTTACACGCAGGAGAGAGAAGGATACACAGAGGAGAGTGGGGGATACACACAGGATAGGGCGATACACACAGGAGAGAGGATTATAAACAGGAAAGAGGAGGATACTCACAGAAGAGAGAGGGATATACACAAAAGAGTGGAGGATGCACACAGGAGAGAATGGGATACACATAGGAGAGAGGGGGATACACACAGTAGAGAGGAGATACACGCAGGAGAAAGGAGGATACACACAGGAGAGAGGGGGATACACACAGGGGGGGAAAGGATACACAAGGGAGAGGGGGATACACACAGTAAAGAGAGGGATACATGGAAGAGAAAAGGATACACACAGTAGAAAAAAGGATACACACAGGAGATGGGAATACACAGGAGAGAGGGGTATACACACAGGAGAGGGTGATACACACAGGAGAAAGGGTGATACACACAGGAAAGAGGAGAATACACACAGGAGAGAAGGATACACACAGGAGAGAAAGTCATACACACAGGAGAAAAGAGAACACACACAGCAGAGATTAGGATTCACGCATAAGAGAGGGGATAAACGCAGGAGAAAGAAGAACACAGGAGAGAGAGATCCAAGATGGCTGATCGCTAACAGCTCGGGATTGTAGCTCCCAGTGATAGCTCGGAAAACGTGAGGAAGCCACATTTTCAGAGGAATTTTTGTAGCCCACGGAACAGAAGATTTCCAGTGGAGGAGCGCCGCGGGTAGCCAGCGCGACTTCTGTGGCAGGCAAAGCGGTTTTGTCGTCGCCTCGGCGCGGCAACTTTTCGTGCACAGTGAGCTGGACTGGTTCTCCTATGGACTGGTGATTGGAGCTCCGGGAAGGCAGTGCCGCTTGTTGCAGACTCAAGAAGGAAGTCAGACCGGAGATTTCCAGGCAGAAGAGCACCATCAGTCTTTTTTTTTTTTTTTTTTTTTTTAATTTTTATTGCATTATAGGTTTGGGGGTACATGTGCAGAACGAGCAAGATAGTTGCATAGGTACACACATGGCAGTGTGCTTTGCTGCTTTCCTCCCCTTCACCCACACTTGGTAGTCATCCCCAGGCTACCCCCCCAGCCCCCCGCTGCTGTCCCTCCCCCATTCCCCCCAACAGTCCCCAGTGTATAGTAGACCGCCTCTCTGTGTCCACGAGAGCACCATCAGTCTTATCGCTGATGTTTTGGCCGGCGCAGTGGGTTGCTCAGATTCCAGCACTGGGAATCAATAAATTGGACATTCTCTCAGGAACTTAATCAGAAAGGCGCTAATTGTAAAGACATCAGATGGATAAAATCACAATAAGGGGAAAAAAACAGCCTAAATAGGCCGAGAAAACGGAAAGTCAGAACCCCTCTCCCTCTACAGGGGATAGTAATTCCTCATCAGCAACGGAACAAGCCCTAATGGAAGAGGACCGTGTTCCAGTATCTGAAGGAGGCTTTAGAAGGTGGATGGTTAAAAACTTCTGGGAATTGAAACAACTTGTTCTAACCCAATGTAAAGAAACTAAGAACTTTGAAAAAAAGGCTTGACAAAATGTTAAAAAGAATGGACAATATAGAGAGGAATATAAATGAACTAATGGAGTTGAAAAATACAACACGAGAACTTAGTGAAATATGCACAAGTTTGAATAGCCGAATTGATCAAGCACAAGAAAGGATATCAGAGGTCGAAGACCAAATTAATGAAATGGAACAAGAAGACAAGAATAGAGAAGAAAGAATAAAAAGGAATGAGCAAACTCTACAAGAATTATGAGACTATGTGAAAAGACCTAATCTACGTTTGATAGGTGTACCTGAATGTGATGGAGAGAATGAATCCCAGCTGGAAAATACTCTTCAGGATATAATCCAAAAGAATTTTCCCAATCTAGCAAAGCAGGATACTATTCAACCTCAGGTAATACAGAGAACACCACAAAGATATTTCTTAAGAAGAGCAACCCCAAGACACATAATCATTAGATTCACCAGGGTTGAAACAAAGGAGAAAATACTAAGGGCAGCTAGAGATAAAGGTCAGGTAACCCACAAAGGGAAGCCTATTAGACTTACAGCAGATCTCTTAGCAGAAACCCTACGAGCCAGAAGAGAGTGGGGGCCAATATTTAATATCCTTAAAGAACAGAACTTTCAGCCCAGAATTTCATATCCTGCCAAACTAAGCTTCACAATTGAAGGAAAAATAAAATCTTTTATGAACAAGCAAGTACTCAGAGATTTTATTACCACCAGGCCTGCTTTACAAAAACTTCTGAAAGAAGCATTACACACAGAAAGGAACAACCAGTATTAGCCTTTCTAAAAACATACCAAAAAGTAAAGAGCATCAACATAAAGAAAAATTTACATCAATGAATGGATAAAATAGCCAGTTAACATCAAATGGCAGTAATCCTAAATTGAAATTGACTAAATTCCCCAATCAAAAGATACAGCCAAATCCTAACGGTATACTTCATCCAGACCCATTTGATATCCAAAGATAAACAAAGACTCAAAACAAAGGGTTGGAGAAAGATCTACCAACCAAATGGAGAACAAAAACAAATAAATAAACAAAAAGGAGTTGCAATTCATGCATTTGATAAAACAGATTTCAAAGCAACAAAAGTAGTGTGGTATAAGGATCAATAGATCCTATCACCCAGATACACAAGACCCATAAAGAGATTTAGACTCAATGAGACAGAAAATTAATAAGGATATCCAGAATTTGAACTCAGATCAGTAACAAGTAAACTTAATAAGCATTTATAGAGCTCTCCACTTTAGATACATAAAATATGTATTCTCCACTTTAAATACACAAACTAATGATCGGCCATTATTAATACACATTCGTAGAATAAAGCAATATTCCTGTTATCTCTCCCTCTTTTTCTTCCCCTCTTTTCCTTTCCTTCTAGAAAAAAAGAAAACAAGGTAAGGAGTTCAAGATCAGCCTGGCCAAAATGATAAAACCCCATCTCTACAAAATACAAAAATCAGCCAGGCATGTGGTGGGCACTCTCAGCTACTCAAAAGGCTGAGGCAGGAGAATCACTTGAACCGGGAAGGCAGAGGTTGCAGTGAGCTGAGATTGCACCACTGCACTCTAGCCTGAGCAACAGAGCAAGACTCTGTCTCAACAAAAAGTAAAAAAAGAACACACACAGGAGAAAGGGGGGATACACAAAGGAGAGAGGGTGGATACACAAAGGGGGATACACAGAGGAATGAGGAGAGATACACACAGGAGAGAGGAGCATACACACATGAGAGGGATAGATACACACAGGAGAGAAAAATAAACACAGTAGAGAGGAAGATACACACAGGATAGAAGAGGATACACACAAAATAGAAAATGATACACACAGGAGACAGAAGCATACACACAGAAGAGAGGGGAATAAACACAGGAGAGGGGAATACAAAGAGGAGAGAAAAAATATACACACAGGAGACAGGATACACAAAGAAGAGAGTTGGATACACACAGGAGAAAGGGGGATACACACAGGAGAGAGGGGAATACACACAAGAAAGATGGGCAAACCCACAGGAGAGAGGAGAATACACAAAGGAGAGACGGGGATATAAATAGGAAAAAGGGAAATACAAACAGGAGAGTGCGGTAAACACACAGAAGGAGGGGGATACACACAAGAGAGAGGAGGATACACACAAAATAGAAAATGATACACACAGGAGACAGAAAAATACACACAGGAGAGAGGGGGATAAACACAGAAGAGAAAAATCCACACAGGAGAGAAAAAAAAACACACAAGAGACAGGGATACACAAAGAAGGGAGTTGGATACACACAGGAGAGAGGGTTATACACACAGAAGAGAGGAGAATACACACGAGAGAGGGGCATACCCACAGGAGAGAGGAGACTACACAAAGGAGAGAGGGGGATACACACAGGAAAAAGGGGGATACACACAGGAAAGAGGAGCATACACACAGAAGAGAGGAGGATATACAAAGGATAGAGGAGGATACACAAATGAGAGAGAAGAATACACACAAGAGAGGGGGATACACACAGGATAGAAAAGGTTACACATAGGAGAGAGAAGGATATACATAGGAAAGAGGATGATACACACAGAAGAGAGAAGAATACACAGAAGAGAGGGGGATACACACAGGATAGAAAAGAGTACACATAGAAGAAAAGAGGATACACACAGGAGAGAGGAGGATACAAAAAGAAGAGGGGTAAACACACAAGAGAGAAGGGGATACACACAGGCGAGTGGGATAAACACTGGAGACGGTGGGATACACACAGAAGAGAGGGGGATACACAAAGGAGAGAGGAAAATACACACAGGAGAGAGGAGGCTACACACTGCAGAGAGGAAGATATACAAAGAAGAGAAACAAACACACAGGAGAGAGGGGGATACATACATTCGAGGGGGATAAACAATGGAGACGGTGGAATACACACAACAGAGAGGTGGATACACTAAGGAGAGGGGGACACACAGGAGAGAGGGGTATACACAGAAAATAGACGAGGATACACACAGGAGAGAGGGAAGGTACACACAGGAGAGAGGGGGATACACACAGGAGAGTGAAACATAAACACAGGAGGGAAAGGGATATACATAGCAGAGAGGGGGATACACACAGTGAAAGAAGAATAAATACAGGAGAGAGGAGGATACACACAGGACCGAGGAGGATACACACAGAAGAGAGAAGAATACACACAAGTGAGGGGGATAAACAAAGGATAAAAAATGATACACATAGGAGAATGGAGGATACACACAGGAGAGAGGAGGATACACAGAGCAAAGAGAAGGATACACACAGGAGAAAAAGATACACACAGAAAATAGGGGAATACACACAGGAGAGAGAAAAATACACGCATGATTAGAGAAGAAACACACAGGAGAGAGGGGGATACACACAGGAGTGAGGGGGGATACACACAAGAGATAAGAAAATACACAAAAGAGAGAGGAGGATACACAAAAGAGACAGGAGGATACACAGAGGAGAGAGAAGAATACACAAAAAAGAGAGAAAAATACACAAAGAAGTGAGGACTACACAGACAGGAGACAGGATGATCCACACAAATGAAAGGAGGATACACACAGCAGAGAGAAAATTACACACAGGAGAGGGGGGAAACACACAGGAGAGTGGGGGATACACACACGTAGAAGGGGATACACACAGGAGAGAGGAAGATACACAGAGGACAGAGGAAGATACACATAGGAGACAGGAGCATACACAAAAGAGACAGTGGCATACACATAGTAGAGGGAGATACACACAGGTGAAAGGGGGATACACAGAGGAAAGTAAAGGATACACACAAAAGAGAAAGATACACACAGGAGGGTGGGGCATACACACAGGAGAGAGGAGGATACACACAGGACAGAGGAGAATACACAAAATAGAGATGGGGATACACACAGGAGAGAGGGTGTATACACACAGGAGAGAAGAAGATACACACAGAAGAGAGAAAGATACACACAGGAGATACAAGAATACACACAGGGGAGAGAAGGATAGACATAGCAGAGAGGAGGATACACACAAGAGAGAAAAAATACAAACAGAAGAGAGGAGGATGCACACAGGTGAAAGGAGAATACACACAGGAGAGAGGAGGATACACACAGGAGAGAGGGGGATACACCCAGGATAAATGGGGATACACACAGGGGGAAAGTGATACACACAGGAGAGAGAAGAATACACACAAGAGAGAAGAGGATACACACAAAAGAGAGGAGGATACACCCAGAAGAGAGGGGGAATCACAAAGGTGAGAGATAAATACAAACAGGAGAGTGCGACATACACACAGGATGGAGGGAAATACACACTGGAGAGACGAAAATACAAACTGCAGAGAGGAGGATATGCACAAAAGAGAGAAGTATACACCCAGGAGAGAGGAGGATACACAAAGGAGAGGGGGAAACACACAATAGAGATGGGGATACACATATGTGAGGGGGATACACACAGAGGTGGAAAAGATGCTCACAGGAGAAACGGGGATCCACACAGGAGAGGGGGATACACACAGAACAGAGGGGCATGCACACAGGAGAAAAGAGGATACACAGAGGTGAAAGGGGGATACACACAGGTGAGAGAAGAATACACACAGAAGAGGGGGATACAAACAAGAGAGTGGGCGTACACACAGGAGAGAGAAGGGTAGACACAGCAGAGAGGAGGATACACAAAGGAGAGAGGGGATACACACAAAAGAGAGGGAGATACACAAAGAAGAAAGGGGGATACACACAGGAGAGGGGGGGATACACAGAGGGATGAGGAAAGATACACACAGGAGAGAGGGTCATACACACAGGAGAGAGGAGGATACACAGGAGAGAGGAAGATACACACAGGAGAGAGGATACACACAAAAGAGAAAAGGATACACAGAGGAGACAGAAGGATACACAAAGTAGAGAGGGGCATACACACAGAAAAGTGGATACACACAAGAGAAAGAAGAATACACAAAAGAGAGAGGAGGATACACACAGGAGACGGGGTACACACAAGTGAGAGAGGTGTAAACACAGGAGAGAGGATGATACACACAGGAGAGGGGAGGATACAAACAGGAGAGAGGGTATACACACAGGAGAGAGGGGGCTAACCACAGAAGAAAGGGAGGATACAAACAGAAGAGAAAGGGGTTACACACAGAAGAGAGGGGGAAACAAAAGGGAAAGAGGAGGGATACAAAAAAGGATATAGGAAGATACACACAGGAGAGAGGAAAATACACACGAGAGGTGCATAGACACAGGAGAGAGGGGGATACACACAAAAGAATTGGATTCACACAGGACACAGGGTAATACACACAGGAGAGTGGGGGATACAAACAGGAGTGGGGGATACACACAGGAGAGAGTGTGATACACACAGGAGAGAGGGGAATACACACAAGAGAGAGGGGCATACACACAGGAGAGAGGAGGATACACACAGGAGAGAGAGGAATACACACAAGAACAAGGAAGATACAAACAGGAGAGTGCAGCATACACACAGGAGGGTGGGGGATACACACAGGAGAGAGGAAGATACACACAAAGGAAGGGGGATACACACAGGAGAGAGGAGGGTACACAGAGGAGAAAGAATACACAAATAAGAGAAGAAAACACACAAAAGAGAGGGAGATACACACAGGCGAGAGGGATACGCCCAGGAGACGGGGAGATACACAGGAGATAGGAGGATACACACAGGAGAGGGGCATACACACAAAAGAGAGTGGCATACACACAGGAGAGAGGAGGATACACACAGAAAAGAGGGGGGATACACACAGGAGGGAGTGGGAATAAACACAGGAAAGAGCAGGATACAAACAGGAGATAGAGGCATACAAGCATGTGGGAAGAAGATACACACAGGAGATTGAGGCATACACACAGGAGAGAGTGGGATACACACAGAGAAAGAAAGATAAATACAGGAGAGAGGAAGATACACACAAAAGAGTGGATAACACAGATAGAAGAGAGGAGGATAAACGAAGGAGAGAAGAGAATACACACAGGAGAGAGGAAGATCCACGCTGGAAAGAGGAGAGAGGGGCATACTCACAGGAGAGAGAAGGGATATACACAGGAGAGGGGGATACACACTGGAGAGAGGAGAATACACACAGGAGAAAAATGGATACACACAGGAGAGTGGAAGATACACACAAAAGAGAGGAAAGTACACACAAAAGAGAGGGGGATACACACCGAAGAGAGGGGGATACACACAGAAGAGTGGTGATACACACAGGAGAGAGGAGGGTACACACAGGAGAGAGGAAGATACACAGAGGAGAGAGGAGGATACACAAAGGAGAGGGAGATACACACAGGAGAGAGCGGGATACACTGAAAAAAAGGAGGATACACACATTAGAGAGGAGGATAAACACAGTAGAGAAGGATATACCCAGGAGAGAGGGGCATACACACAGGAGAGGGAGATAAACACAGGAGAAAGGGGAATAGACACAGGAGAGGAAAGAATACACATGGGAGAATGGGATACACACATGAGAACAGGGCGTACACACAGAAGAGAGGAGGATTCAAAAATCTGAGAGAAGGATCCACACTGGAGAGAGGGAACACACACAAGAGAGAGGGGGATACCCACAGGAGAGAGGGGGATACACACAGGAAAGAGCAGGGATACCCACAGGAGAGTGGGGGGTACGCACACGAGAGAGGAGGGATACACACAAGAGAAAGGAGGATAAACACAGAAGAGAGGAGGATACAAACAGTAGAGAAAAAGATACACTCAGAAGAGTGGGATACACACAGGAGAGAGAAAAATACACACAGGATAGAGGAGTTTACACACAAAAGAGAGCAGAATACACAGGAGACAGAAAAATACCCACAGGAGGGAGGGGGATATACACAGAAGAGTGGTGATATACACAGGAGGGAGGAGGGTACACACAGGAGAGAGAAGCATACGCACAGGAAAAAATGGATAAACACAGGAGAAAGGGGAATACACACAGGAAAGAGGAGGATACACACAGGTAAGGGGGATACAAAAAGTAAAAACGGGTACACACAGGAGAGAGGAGGATACACACAGGAGAGAGGATACAAACAGGACAGAGGTGATACACAGGAGACAGGAGGTATACAGAGGATTCTTCACAGCCTCATTGAATATTACACACTTGTGACATAGTCTGGAGTATAATTTTTATGGCCACTCATTCAAAGAATCACAAAATTATGCACACCTGCTGAATAGGCAGACGTCTCTTTCCTATGGCCACCGGATAAGAGCCTCACTAAGTGTACACACCTGGGGAAATAGTCAGGATTTACCTTTATCCCCTCATTCACATTCTCACTAAATTAAGGCACACCTGTGGAATAGCCAGGAGATTTTTTCATGTGGCCTTTAATTCGGAGTTTCACTGAATAATGTGGTGTAGTCAGGAGTCTATATCACGTAGACACATATTCAGAGCCTCAGTGAATAAGAGAAGCCCCAGATATAGTAAGGAATCTAATTAATATGGCAACATCTTCTGAGCCTCACTGCATAGTACACATCTAGAGAATAATTTGGAGTCTATTTTCGATGGACATTCATTCAGAGCCTCGGTAAATAATGCACACCTATGGAGTAGCCAGGGGTCTATTTCATTTGGACACTCATTCATAGCCTCATTAGATAATATGCATGTGTGTATTAGTCAGGATTCCATTTCATATGGCCACTTACTTGTAACCTCAGTGACAAATGCACAACGGTAAAGTACTCAGCAGTCTATTTTATATAGACATCAATTCAGAGATTCACTGAATATTACAAATATTTGAGATAGACAGCATCCTGTTTCATATGGTTAAACAAAAAGAGCCTCACAGAGTAATGCACACCAGGGGAAGTGTTAGGAGTCTACTTTATATAGCCTTTAATTTACGGAATTAGAAAATAACGCACACATGTGGAATAGACACTAGACTATTTGATATGGCAACAAAATCAAAGCCTGAGTGAGTAATACACAACGTTGGAATAGTCACTTGTCTATTTTACATGCCCAAATATTTAGAATCAGAGTCAATAATACACGCCTGTGGACAAGTGAGAAAACAATTTCATATGGCCAAAGTTTCAGAGCCTCAGTGAATAATACATACCTGGGAAATGCTCAGGATGCTATTTCATGTGGCATCAATTTCAGAGCCTCCTTGTATAAGACACACCTCTATTGTAGTCAGAATTCTGTTTTTTATAGCCACATATTCAGAGCCTAACTGAATAACATACACCTTGGGAAAAGTTAAAATTCTATTTCGTATAGCCACTCATTTAGAGCCGAATGTAAAAACGCATGCCTGAGGAGCATTCAGGAGGCTCTATTTATGGCCACACATTCAGAGCTTCACAGAATAATACAGACCTATGAAAACGTCACGAGTGTATTTCACATGGCCACTTATTCAGAACCTCAGTGAGGAATCATATATATCTGGAAAATACTCAGGATTATATTATATATAACCACTTATTCAGAGACTCACTGAATAATGCACAGCTAAGGAATAGTCTGGAGACTATTTGATATGACTCTTCACCCAGCTCCTCAGTGGACAATGCAGAACTCAAAAATAGTCAAGAGGATAGAGTCAAGGGTTTATGTTATGTGGTCACTCATTCAGAATCTCACTGAAGAATACACATCTTGAGAATAGTCAGTGTCCAAGTCATATGGACACTCAATCACAGCATTACCGAATAATGCACAATGGGACAATAGTAAGGAGTTTATTTTCTATGGCCTGTCGTTCGGAGCTTCAGTGCAAAATAAACAGCTGTGGAGTAGTCAGGACCCTATTTCAGGCAGCTCCAAATTAAGCAGCTCTGTAAATGATACACACATGTGTCAGAATCAGGAGACTATTTGACATAGACACTCATACAGAAACTTTTTGAATACTGCACATGTGGGGAAAAATAACTTGTCTGTTTCATATGGTGATTAGTTTGGAGAATCAAAAAATAATGCACACCTGTTGAGTTAAATAAGTTCTATTTCATAAGGCCATTCTTTCAGTGTTTTAGTGAATAATATGTATATCTGCTAAGTCACGAATCTCTTTCACATGGCCACTCGTTCAGGGCCTCTGTGAAGAATACTCCCCTCAAAAATAGTCAAGGGTCTAATTCAAATAGCTACACATTCAAAGTGTCTGTACATAATGAACACGTGGGTAATACACCTGAGTCCCTTTTTTATGCCCACTTAGTCAGAGACTCATTCAATAATACACAACAAAGGAAGATCTAAGAGTCTACTTCATGTAGCCACAAATTTAGAGCCTCAGGGAATAATTCACACCAGGGTAATAGTCGAGCATTTTTTATATGGATACTCATTTTATGCCTCACTGAGTGATATACACCTGAAGAATCCTCAGGGTTCTATTTGATGCTACCACTCATTTAGAAGCTTATTGAATAATTCACAATGGAGCAATAGTCAGGTGTCTATTTTATATGGTCTATCATTGAACGTTTCAGTGAATAGTAAACTTCTATGGAGTAATCAGGACTCTGTTTAACATAGCCACGAATTAAGTGCTTTGCTGAATGATATGCACCTGTGTGATAATCAGGAGTCTATTTCATTTGAACTCTAATTTTGTGCATCGCTTTATAATACACACCTGAAGCAGTGTCAGGAGTCTATTTGTTATGGACACTCAAACAGAGCCTGTTTGATTAATGCACACATGGATAATAATGAGGAGTCTATGTCATATGGCTACTCATTCAGACAAACTGTGAATAATGAACATGTGGAGCAATTAGGAGTCTGTTTCATATGGCCCCTCTTTCACAGCCTCACTGAATATTACACCTTTGTGATATAGTCTGGAGTTTATTTTATATGTCCACTCATTCAGAGAATCACTAAATAATGCACACCTGTGGAATAGTCAGAAGTCTCTTTCCTATGGCCTCTCTTTAAGCATCTCACTAAGTGTACACACCTGGGGAAATAGTCAAGATTTAACTTTATCTCCCAATTCAGAGTCTCACTAAATAATGCACACCTGTGGAATAGTCAGTAGACTTTTTCATGTGGCCCCTAATTCGGAGTGTCACTGAATAATGTGGTGTAGTCAGGAGTCTATTTCATGTATACACATATTCAGAGCTTCAGTGAATAAGACAGACCCTTGATATAGTAAGGAATCTAATTGATATAAAAAAATTTTCTGAACTTCACTGAATAATACACACCTGAGGAATAACTTGGAATCTATTTTCGATGGACATATATTCAGAGCCTCTGAAAATGATGTACACCTGTGCAGTAGCCAGGATTCTATTTTATTAGGACACTCATTCATAGCCTCAGTTGATAATACGCACGTGTGGATTACTCAGGATTCCATTTTACATGGTCACTGACTCGTAACCTCAGTGAAAAATGCAAAAATGTAAAATACTTAGAAGTCTATTTCATATGAACCCTCATTCAGAGATTCACTAAATAATAAAAATATTTGAGATAAACAGCATCCCGTTTCATATAGTTAAACAAAAAGAGCCTCAGTGAGTAATGCGCACCAGGGGAAGTGTTAAGATTCGACCTTATATAGCCTTTAATTTACAGAATCAGGAAATAATGCATACGTGTGGAATAGACACTAGTCTATTTTATATGGCCGCAGAATCAAAGCCTTTTCGAATTCTGCACATGTGGGGAATAATCTCTTGTCTGCTTCATATGGTGTTTCATTTGGTGAATCAAAAGCTTATGCACACCTGTGTTGAAAATGGGTTCTATTTCAGAAGGCCACTCTTTCAGCATTTTAGTGAATAATATGTATATCTGAAAAGTAAGGAATCTCTTTCACATGGCCACTCATACAAGGCCTCTGTGAAGAATACTCCCCTCAAAAATAGTCAAGTGTCTACTTTAAATGGCTACACATTCATAGAATCTGTAGGTAATGAAGAACTGGGCTATACACCTGAGTCTCTTTTTTATGTCCACTTAGTCAGAGTCTCATTCAATAATACACACCTGGGGAAGAGTTAAGAGTCTACTTCATGTAGCCACACATTTAGAGCCTCAGTGAAGAATGCACACCAGCATAATATTCGAGCATTTTTATATGGCCACTTACGTTGTGCTTCACTGAGTGATGTACACCTGAAGAATCCTTAGAATTCTATTTGATACAACCACGCCTTTAGCACTTTATTGAATAATTCACAATATAGAAATAGTCAGATATCTACATTATATGGTCGATCACTCAAAGTTTCAGTGAATAATAAACTTCTATGGAGTAATCAGGACCCTGTTTAAGATAGCCATGAATGAAAATATATAGCAATAAGTGCCCACATGAGAAGAGTGGAGAGATCCAAAATTGACACCCTATCGTCAAAATTGAAAGAGCTAGAGGAGCAAGATAAAAAAACCTCAAAATGTAGCCGAAGACAAGAAATAACTAAGATCAGAGCAGAACTGAAGGAGATAGAGACAAGAAAGATCCTTCAAAAAATCGATAAATATAAGAGCTGGTTTTTCGAAAAGCTTAACAAAATAGACAGACCACTAGCCAGACTGATAAAAAAGAAAAGAGAGAACAACCAAATAGATGCAATAAAAAACGATAATGGGGAAATCACCACAGATTCCACAGAAATAAAAACCGTCATCAGAGAATACTACAAACAACTCTATGCACATAAACTAGTAAATTAGAAAGAAATTGAAAAATTCCTGGACACCTGTGTCCTCCCAAGCCTAAACCAGAAGGAAACCGAAACTATGAATAGACCAATAACAAGGTATGAAGCTGAGGCAGCAATTAAGAGCCTACCACACAAGAAAAGCCTAGGTCCGGATGGGTTCACAGCTGAATTCTATCAGACACACAAAGAGGATCTGGTACCATTCCGTCTGAAACTATTCCAAATAATCCAAAAAGAAAGAACCCTTCCCAAATCATTTTATGAGACCAACATCATCCTGATACCAAAACCTGACAGAGACTCAACAAGAAAAGAAAACTTCAGGCCAATATCCATGATGAACATAGATGCAAAAATCTTCAATAAAATACTGGCAAACTGATTGCAATAGCACATTAAAAAACTTATCCATCATGATCAAGTAGGATTCATCCTGGGGACGCAAGTCTGGTTCAACATAAGCAAGTCTATAAATGTAATTCACCACATAAACAGAAGCAAAAACAAAAACCACATGATAATCTCAATTGACGAAGAGAAGGCATTTGACAAAATTCAACAGCCCTTTATGCTAAAAACCCTCAATAAATTTGGTATTGATGGAACATATCTCAAAGTAATAAAAGCTATTTACGACAAACCAACAGCCAATATCATACTGAATGGGCAAAAACTGGAAGCATTCCCTTTGAAATCCAGCACTAGACAAGGATGACCTCTCTCAACACTCCTATTCAACATAGTACTGGAAGTTCTAGCCAGAGCAATCAGGCAAGAAAAAGAAATAAAGTGTATTCAAATATGAAAGGTGGAAGCCAAATTCTCTCTATTTGCAGACGACATGATAGTATACCTAGAAGACCCCATCACCTCAGCCTAAAAGCTCCTGCAACTGATAAGCAACTTCAGCAAAGTCTCAGGATATAAAATCAATGTGCAAAAATCACAAGCCTTCCTATACACCAAAAACAGACTTAAAGAAAACGAAATCAAGAACGAACTGCCATTCACAATTGCTACAAAGAAAATAAAATACCTAGGAATACAACTCACAAGGAATTTAAGGGACCTCTTCAAGGAAAACCACAAACCACTGCTCAACGAAATAAGAGAGGACACAAACAGATGAAGAAACATTCCATGTTCGTGGTTAGGAACAATCAATATCATAAAAATGGCTATACTGCCCAAAGTAATTTACACAATTAATGCTATCCCCATCAAACTACCATTGAATTTCTTCAAAGAACTAGAAAAAAACACCATGAACTTTATATGGAACCAAAAAGGAGCCCTCATAGCCAAGTCAATTCTAAACAAAAAGAACACAGCTGGAGGCATCACGCTACCAGACTTCAAACTATACTACAAGGCTACAGTAATCATAACAGCATGGTACTGGTACCAAAACAGAGATATAGACCAATGAAACAGAACAGAAGCATCGGAGGCAGCACAACATATCTACAACCATATTATCTTTGATAAACCAGACAAAAACAAGCAATGGGGAAAGGATTCCCTATTTAATAAATGGTGTTGGGAAAACTGGCTAGCCATGTGCAGAAAGCCGAAACTGGACCCCTTCCTGACACCTTACACTAAAATTAACTCTAGATGGATTAAAGACTTAAATGTAAGACCTGACACCATAAAAACCCTAGAAGAAAATCTAGGCAAAACCATTCAGGACATAGGAGTAGGCAAGGACTTCATGACCAAAACACCAAAAGCATTGGCAACAAAAGCCAAAATAGACAAATGGGACCTAATCAAACTCCACAGCTTCTTCACGGCAAAAAAACAGTCACTAGAGTGAATCGGCAACCATCTGAATGGGAAAAAACCTTTGCAGTTTACACATCTGACAAAGGGCTGATATCCAGAATTTACAAAAAACTCAAACAGATTTACAGAAAAAAAACAAACAAGCCCATTCAAAAATGGACAAAGGATATGAACAGACACTTTACAAAAGAAGACATACATGACGCCAACAAATATATGAAAAAATGCTCATCATCACTGGTCATTAGAGAGATGAAAATCAAAACCACATTGAGATAACATCTCACGCCAGTTAGAATGGTGATCATTAAAAAATCTGGGGACAGCAGATGCTGGAGAGGATGTGGAGAAATAGGAACGCTTTTACACTGTTGGTGGAAGTGTAAATTAGTTCAACCATTGTGGAAGAGAGTGTGGCGATTTCTCAAGGACCTAGAAATAGAAATTCCATTTGACCCAGCAATCCCATTACTGGGTATATATCCAAAGGACTATAAATTCTTCTACTATAAGGACACATGCACACGAATGTTCATTGCAGCACTGTTTACAATAGCAAAGAACTGGAACCAACCCAAATGCGCAACGATGATAGACTGGACTGGGAAAATGTGGCACATATACACCATGGAATATTATGCAGCAATCAAAAATGATGAGTTTGTGTCCTTTGTAAGGACATGGATGAATCTGGAGAACATCATTCTCAGCAAACTGAAACAAGAACAGAAAAAGAAATACTGCATATACTCACTCATAGGTGGGTGAGAAAAATGAAAACACATGGACACAGAGAGGTGGTCTACTATACACTGGGGACTGTTGGGGGGAATGGGGGAGGGACAGCAGGGGGAGGGCTGGGGGTGATGACCTGGGGATGACTACCAAGTGTGGGTGAAGGGGAGGAAGGCAGCAAAGCACACTGCCATATGTGTACCTATGCAACTATCTTGCACGTTCTGCACATGTATCCCAAAACCTATAATGCAATAAAAATTAAAAAAAATATATTTCAGAGCTTCCTTGAATAAGAAACAACTGTATTGTAGTCAGAATTCTATTGTCTATAGCCACATATTCAGAGCCTAACTAAATAACATACACCTTGGGAAAAGTTAAAATTCTATTTCGTATAGCCACTCATTTAGAGCCGAATGTAGAAACGCACGCCTGAGGAGCATTCAGGAGGCTCTATTTTATGGCCACTAATTCACAGCGTCACAGAATAATACAGACCTATGAAAACGTCAGGAGTGTATTTCACATGGCCACTTATTCAGAACGTCAGTGAGGAATCATATATATCTGGAAAATACTCAGTATTATACTATATATAGGCACTTATTCAGAGCCTCACTTAATAATGCTCAGCTAAGGAATAGTCTGGAGACTATTTGATATGACTCTTCACCCAGCGACTCAGTGGACAATGCAGAACTGAAAAATAGTCAGGAGGATAGAGTCAAGTGTTTATATTATGTGGTCACTCATTCAGAATCTCACTGAAGAATACACACCTTGGGAATAGTCAGTGTCCAAGTCATATGGACACTCAATCACAGTATTACCGAATAATGCACAATGGGGCAATAGTAAGGAGTCTATTTCATATGGCCTGTCATTTGGAGCTTCAGTGCATAATAAACAGCTGTGGAGTAGTCAGGACCCTATTTAAGGAAGCCCCAAATTAAGCAGCTCCATGCACGATACACACATGTGTCACAGTCAGGAGACTATTTGACATAGACACTCATACAGAACCTTTTCAAATACTGCACATGTGGGGAATAATCACTAGTATGTTTCATATGGTTATTAGTTTGGAGAATCAAAAAAATAACGCACACCTGTTGAGTAAAATGGGTTATATTTCATAAGGCCACTCTTTCAGTGTTTTAGTGTATAATATGTATATCTGATAAATCAGGAATCTCTTTCACATGGCCACTCATTCAGGGCCTCTGTGAAGAATACTCCCCTCAAAAATAGTCAAGATTCTACTTCAACTGGCTACCCATTCAAAGTCTCTGTAGATGATGAACTCCTGGGCAATTCACCTGAGTGTCTTTTCTATGCCCAGTTTGTCAGAGACTCATTCAATAATACACAACAAAGGAAGATTTAAGAGTATGTGCACCATGGAATATTATGCAGCAATCAAAAATGATGAGTTTGTGTCCTTTGTAGGGACATGGATGAATCTGGAGAACATCATTCTCAGCAAACTGATACAAGAACAGAAAAAGAAATACCGCATATACTCACTCATAGGTGGGTGAGGAAAATGAGAACATGTGGACACAGAGAGGCGGTCTACTATACACTGGGGACTGTTGGGGGGAATGGGGGAGGGACAGCGGGGGGGCTGGGGGGCTAGCCTGGGGATGAATGCCAAGTGTGGGTGAAGGGGAGGAAAGCAGCAAAGCACACTGCCATGTGTGTACCTATGCAACTATCTTGCTCATTCTGCACATGTACCCCCAAACCTATAATGCAATAAAAATTAAAAAAAAAAAGAGTATACTTCATGTAGCCACTCATTTAGAGCCTCAGTGAATAATGCACACCAGGTTAATAGTCGAGCATTTTTTATATGGCCACTCATTTTGTGCCTCACTGAGTGATATACACGTGAAAAATCCTCAGAATTCTATTTGATACTACCACTTACTTAGAACTTTATTAAATAATTCACAATGGAGCAATAGTCAGGTGTCTATTTTATGTATTCTATCATTCAACGTTTCAGTGAATAGTAAACTTCCATGGATTAATCAGGATGCTGTTTAACATAGCCACGAATTAAGTGCCTTGCTGAGTGATACGCACCTGTGTGATTGTCAGGAGTCTATTTGGTATTGACACTCAAACAGAACCTGCTTGATTAATGCAAACATGTATAATAACGAGGAGTCTATGTCATATGGCTACTGATTCAGACACAGTGAATAATGCACATGTAAAGTAATTAGAAGTCTGATTCTTATGGACCCCCTTTCATAGCCTCACTGAATATTACACACTTGTGATATAGTCTGGAGTTTATTTTTTATGGCCACCCATTCAGCTAATTACTAAATAATGCACACCTGTGTAATAGTCAGTAGTCTCTTTTCTATGGCCACCCGTTAAGAGCCTCACTAAGTGTACACACCTGGGGATATCGTCAGGATTTACCTATATCCCTTCATTCAGAGTCTCAATAAATAATGCACACCTGTGGAACAGTCAGGAGACTTTTTCATGTGGCCTCTAATTCGGAGTGTCACTGAATAATGTGATGTAGTCAGGTGTCTATTTCATGTAGACACATATTCAGAGCCACAGTGAATAAATCAGGCCGTTTATGTTGTAATTTATCTAATTAATATGGCCACATGTTCTGAGCCTCACTGAATAATACACACCTGGAGAATAACTTGGAGTCTACTTTTGATGGACATCCATTCAAAGCCTCGGTAAATAATGTACACCTGTGGAGTAGCCAGAAGTCTATTTTATTAGGACACTCATTCATAGCCTCAGTGCATAATATGCATGTGTGGATTAGTCCGGATTCCAATTTATATCGCCAGTGACTCATAACCTCAGTGAAAAATTCACAAATGTAAAGTACTCAGCAGTCTATTTCACATAGACACTCATTCATAGATTCACTAAATAATACAAGTATATAATATAGCAGCGTTTTGTTTCATATGGTCACACAAAATGAGCCTCACTGAGTAAGCCACACCTAGGGAAGTGTTATGAGTTTACTTTATATAGCCTCTCATTTACAGCCTCAGGTCATAATGCACACGTGTGGAATAGACACTAGACTATTTTATATGGCCAAAAAATCAAAGTCTGTGTGAGTAATACACAACTTTGAATAGTCACTTGTCTATTTTACATGCCCAAATATTTAGTCAGAGTCAATAATACACGCCTGTGGACAAGTCAGAAAACAATTTTATATGGCCAAAGTTTCAGAGCCTCAGTGAATAATATATACCTGGGAAATACTCAGGACGCTGTTACATGTGGCATAAATTTTAGAGCTTCCTTGAATAAAAAACACCTCTATTGTAGTCAAAATTCTATTTCCTATAGCCACATATTCAGAGCATAACTGAATAACATACACCTTGGGAAAAGTTAAAATTCTCTTTTGTATAGCCACTCATTTAGAGCCGAATGTAAAAACGCACGCCTGAGGAGCATTAAGGGGGCTCTATTTTATGGCATGCATTCAGAGCTTCACAGAATAATACAGACCTGTGAAAACATCAGGTGTATTTTTCTCATAGCCACTTTTTCAGACCGTCTGTGAGGAATCATATATATGTGGAAAATACTCAGGATTATATTATATATAGCCACTTATTCAGAGACTCACTGAATAATGCACAGCTAAGGAATAGTCTGGAGACTACTTGGTATGACTCTTCACCCAGTGACTCAGTGGACCATGCAGAACTGGAAAATAGTCAAGAGGATAGAGTCAAGGGTTTATGTTATGTGGTCCCTTGTTCAGAATCACACTGAAAAATACACACCTTGGGAATAGTCAGTGTCCAAGTCATATGGACACTCAATCACAGCATTACCGGATAATGCAAAATGGGGCAATAGTAAGGAGTCTATTCCATATGGCCTGTCATTCAGAGGTTCAGTGCATAATAAACAGCTGTGGAGTTGTCAGGACCCTAATTCAGGTAGCCCCAAATAAATCAGCTCCTTGAATGAAACACACATGTGTGAGAGTCAGGAGACAATTTTATATGGACACTCATACAGAACCTCTTCGAATATTGTACATAGGAGGAATAATCACTAGTCTACTTCATATGGTGGTTCGTTTGTTGAGTCAAAAAATAACGCGCACCTGTGGAGTAAAGTGCCATCTATTTCATAAGGCCACTCTTTCAGTGTTTTAGTGAATAACATGTATGTATGATAAGTCGGGAATCTCTTTCACATGGCCACTCGTTCTGGGCCTCTGTGGATAATACTCCCCTCAGAAACAGTCAAGGGTCTGCTTCATATTCCTACACATTCAGAGTCTCTGTAAGTAATGAACACCTGGGCAATACACCTGAGTCTCCTTTTTATGCCCACTTAGTCAGAGTCTCATTCAATAATATACACCCGGGGAAGAATTAAGAGTCTACTTAATGTTGCCACTCATTTAGATCTTCAGTGAATAATCCACACTAGGGTAATAGTTGAGAATTTTTTATGTGGCCACTCATTCTGTGCCTTCTTGAATGACACACACTGGGGAATTCTCAGGATTTCATTTCAAACTATCACTCATTTAGAACTTTATTTAATAATTTACAATGGAGCAATAGTCAGGTGTTTATTTTGTATGGCCTCTTATTCAAAGTTTCAGTGAATAATGAACTTCTATGGAGTAATCAGGAATCTGTTTAAGATAGCCATTAATTAAGTGTCTTCTTGAATGATACACATCTGGGTGGTAGTCTGGAGTCTATTTTATATGAACTCTAATTCTGTGTAACGCTGAGTAATACACACGTGGTGGAGTTTCAGGAGTCTATTTGGTATGGAAACTCATAACAAAACTGTTGTTATAATGCACGCCTGGAGAATAATGAGGAGTCTATATAATACAGCTACTCATTCAGATGAACAGTGAATAATGCACATGTGAAGTCATTAGAATTCTGTTTCATATGGCCCTTCTTTCACAGCCTCACCAAATATTACACACTTGTTATATAGTATGGAGTCTATATTTTATGGCCACTCATTCTGAGAATCACTGAATAATTCACACCTGCGGAATTGTCAGAAGTCTCTTTCCTATGGCTACCTATTGAGAGCCTCACTAAAAGTACACACCTAGATAAATAGTCAGGATTTACTTGTATCTCCTCATTCAGAGTCTCACTAAATTATTCACACCTGTGGAATAGTCAGGAGAGTTTCTCATGTGGCCTCTCATTCAATGTGTCATTGAAATATGTGGTGTAGTCAGGAGACTCCTTCATGTAGACACACATTCAAAGCTTCAGTGCATAAGACAAACCCTTGATATAGAAAGAAATCTATTTAGTATGACCACATCTTCTGAGGCTCACTGAATAAAACACACCTGGAGAATAATTTGGAGTCTAGTTTCGATGGACATTTATTCAGAGCCTCGTAAATAATGCAGACCTGTGGAGTAGTCAAAAGTCTATTTCATTTGAAGACATATTCATAGCCTCAGTGGATAATATGCACGTGTGGATTAATCAGGATTCCATTTTATATGGCCACTGACTCGTAACCTCAATGAATAATGGAAAAATGTAAAGTACTCAGCAGTTTATTTCATATAGCCACTCATTCAGAGATCCACTGAATAATAAAATTATTTGAGATAGACAGCCTCCTGTTTCATATTGTCATACAAAAAAAGCCTCACTGAGTGACACACACCTGGGGAAGTGTTAGGAGTGTCCTTTACATAGCCTCTCATTTACAGACTAAGGGAATAATGCACATGAGTTGAATAGACACTAGTCTGTTTTATATGGCCAAGAAATCAAAGCCTGAATCAGTAATACACAACTTTTTAATAGTCAGTAGTCTATTATATATGCACAAATATTTAGAGTCAGAGTCAATAATACACGCCTCTAGACTAGTCAAGATACAATTTCATATGACCAATGTTTCAGAGCCTCAGTGAATAATAAATACCTGAGGAATACCCTGGACGCTGTTACATGTGTCATTTCTTCAGAGGTTCATTGAGTAAAGAATACCTGTATTGTAGTCAGAATTCTATTTCATATAGCCACATACTCAGAGCCTAACTGAATAACAGACACCTTGGGAAAGTCAGGATTCTGTTTTGTATAACCACTCGTTTACAGCCAAATGTAAAAGCTCATACCTGAGTAGTATATAGGCATCTATATTATATGGCCACTCATTAGTAGCCTCACAGAATAATACAGAAGTATGGAAATGTCAGGAGTGTACTTGACATGGCCACTTATTCAGTTCCTCAGTGAAGAATCATATATATGTGGAAAATACTCAGGATTCTATTATATAGAGCCAATTATTAAGAGACTCACTGAATAATGCACACCTGGAGAATTGTCTAGAGACTATTTGATAAGACCGTACACTCAGGGATTCAGTGGAAAATTCAGAGCTGAGAAATAGTCAAGAGGACAGTGTTAGGAGTCTATTTTATGTGGTCACTCATTCAGAACCTGACTGAAGAATACACACCTTGGGAATAGTCAGCGTCCAGATCATATGGCCACTCAGTCACAGCATTACCAAACAATGCACAATGGGGCAATAGTAAGGAGTCTATTACATATGGCCTCTCGTTCAGAGCTTCAGTGCATAATAAACAGCTGTGGAGGAGGGAAGGCCCTATTGAAGATAGCACCAAATAAAGTAGCTCCGTGAATGATACACACATGTGTGAGAGTCAGGAGACTATGTGATATAGACACTCATACAGAACCTCTTCGAATATTGCACATGTGGGGAATAATCACTAGTGTATTTCATATGGTGGTTTGTTTGGAGTGTCAAAAAATAACACGCACCTGTGGAGTAAAATTCGGTATATTTCATAAGGCCACTCTTTCAGTGTTTTAGTAAATAACATGTATATCTGATAAGTCAGGAATCTCTTTAACATGGCCACTCATTCTGGGCCTCTGTGAATAATACTCCCCTCAGAAACAGTCAAGCGTCTACTTCAAATGCCCACACATTCAGAGTCTCTGTAAGTAATGAACACCTTGGCAATACACCTGAGTCTCTTTTTTATGCCCACTTAGTCAGAGTCTCATTCAATTATACACATCTGGGGAAGAGTTAGGAGTCTACTTCATGTAGCCACTCATTTCGATCCTCAGTGAATAATCCACACCACGGTAATAGTCGATCATTTTTTATATGGCCACTCACTGTGTGCCTCCCTGAATGATACACACCTGGGGAATTCTCAGAATTCTATTTCATACTACCACTCATTTAGAACCTTATTGAATAATTCACAATGGAGCAATAGTCAGGTGTCTTTTTTGCATGGCCTCTCATTCAAAGTTTCAGTGAATAATGATCTTCTATTTAGTAATCAGGACACTGTTTAAGATAGCCATGAATTAAGTGCCATCTTGAATGACACACACCTGGGTGGTAGTCAGGAGTCTATTTTATATGAACTCTAATCCTGTGTGACGCTGAGTAATACACACCTGGGGGAGTTTCAGAAGTCTTTTTGGTATGGACACTCATACCGAACCTGTTGGAATAATGCACACATGGAGAATAATGAGGAGTCTATGTCATATGGCTACTCATTCAGACAAACTGTGAATTACGCACATGTGGAGTCATTAGAATTCAGTTTAATATGGCCCCTCTATCACAGCCTCACTGAATATTGCACACTTGTGATAGAGTCTGGAGTCCATATTTTATGGCCACTCATTCAGAGAATCACTAAATAATTCACAAGGGCGGTATAGTCAGAAGTGTTTTTCTGATGGCTACCCATTAAGAGTCTCACTAAATATACACATCTGGATAAATAGTCAGGATTTACTTGTATCTCCTCATTCAGGGTCTCACTAAATAATGCACACCTGTGGAATAGTCAGGAGACTTTTTCATGTGGCCTCTCATTCAATGTGTCATTGAAAAATGTGGTGTAGTCAGGAGACACTTTCATGTAGACACATATTCAGAGCCTCAGTGCATAAGACAGACCATTGATATAGTAAGAAGTCTAATTAGTATGGCCACATCTTCTGAGGCTCACTGAATAATACACACCTGGAGAATAATTTGGAGTCTATTTTCGATGGACATTCATTCAGAGCCTCGGTAAATAATGCATACCTGTGGATTAGCCCTGAGTCTATTTCATTTGGAAACACATTCATAGCCTTAGTGAACAATATGCACGTGTGGATTAGTCAGGATTACATTTTATATGGCCACTGATGTGCAAACTCAATGAATAATGCACAAATATAAAGTAATCATCAGGTTATTTCATATAGCCACTCATAAAGAGATTCAATGAATAATAAAATTATTTGAAATAGACTACCTCCTGTTTTATATGGTCATACAAAAAGAGCCTCACTGAGTGACAAACACCTGGGAAAGTTTTAGGAGTGTGCTTTATATAGCCTCTCATTTACAGCCTAAGGGAATAATGCACACGTGTGGAATTGACACTAGTCTATTTTATATTGCCACAAATTCAAAGCCTGCTTCCGTAATTCATAACATTGGAATAATCACTCGTCTATTCCATATGCCCAAATATTTAGAGTCAGAGTCAGTAAAACACGCTTGAAGACTAGTCAGGATAACTTTTCATATGGCCAAATTTTCAGAGCCTCAGTGAATAATAAATACCTGAAGAATACTCTGGATGCTATTATATATGGCATTACTTCAGAGGTTCATTGAGTAAAGAACTGCTGTATTGTAGTCAGAATTCTATTTCATATAGCCACATACTCAGAGCCTAACTGAATAACAGACACCTTGGGAAAGTCAGGATTCTGTTTCGTATAGCCACTCATTTACAGCCGAATGTAAAAACTCACGCCTGAGTAGTATATAGGAGTCTCTATTTTATGGCCACCCATTCAGGGCCTCACAGAATAATGCAGACGTATGGAAATGTCAGGAGTGTACTTGACATGGCCACTTACTCTGTTCCTCAGTGAAGAATTATATATATCTGGAAAATACTCAGGATTCTATTATATATAGCCACTTATTAAGAGACTCACTGAATAATGCACACCTGGAGAATTGTCTGGACACTATTTGATATGACCATTCACCCAGCGACTCAGTGGAAAATGCAGAGCTGAGAAATAGTCAAGATGACAGAGTCAGAATTCCATTTTATGTGGTCACTCGTTCAGAAACTGACTGAAGAATATACACCTTGGGAATAGTCAGAGTCCAGGTCATATGGCCACTCAATCACAGCACTACCGAATAATGCACAATGGTGCAAAGTAAGGAGTCTATTTCATATGGCCTCTCATTCAGAGCTTCAGTGCCTAATAAACAGCTGTGGAGGAGTCAGGTCCCTATTGACGGTAGCCCGAAATAAAGCAGCTCCATGAATGATACACACATATGTGAGATTCAGGAGACTATCTGATATGGACACTCATACAGAACCTCTTTGAATATTGCACATGTGGGAATAATCACTATTCTATTTCATACGTTGTTTCGTTTGGAGAGTCAAAAATTAATGCGCAATTGTGGAGTAAAATGCGGTCTATTTCATAAGGCCACTCTTTCAGTGTTTTAGTGAATAACATATATAACTGATAAGTCAGGAATCTCTTTCACATGGCCACTCATTCTGGGCCTCTGTGAATAATACTTCCCTCAGAAAGAGTCAAGGGTCTACTTCAAATGCCTACACATTCAGAGTCGCTTTAAGTAATGAACACCTGGGCAATACACCTGAGTCTCTTTTTTATGCCCAATTAGTCAGAGTCTCATTCAATAATACACACCTGGGGAAGAGTTAAGAATCTTTTTAATGTAGCCACTCATTTAGATCCTCAGTGAATAATCCACACCAGGGTAATAGTCAAGCATTTTTTATATGTCCTCTCATTCTGTGCCTGCCTGAATGATACACACCTCGGGAATTCTCAGGATTCTATTTCTTTTTTTGTTTTCTTTTCTTTTTTTATTGGGGAAGAACTCAAAATAAAATTCTTTTTTTAAATTTTTATTGCATTATAGGTTTTGGGGTACATGTGCAGAACGTGAAAGATAGTTGCATAGGTACACACATGTCAGTGTGTTTTGCTGCCTTCCTCCCCTTCACCCACACTTGGTATTCATCCCCAGGCTATCCCCCCCAGCCCCCCCTGCTGTCCCTCCCCCATTTCCCCCAACAGTCCCCAGTGTATAGTAGACCGCCTCTCTGTGTCTATGTGTTCTCATTTTTCTCACCCACCTATGAGTGAGTATATGCAGTATTTCTTTTTCTGTTCTTGTGTCAGTTTGCTGAGAATGATGTTCTCCAGATTCATCCATGTCCTTACAAAGGACACAAACTCATCATTTTTGATTGCTGCATAATATTCCATGGTGTATATGTGCCACATTTTCCCAGTCCAGTCTATCATCGATGGGCATTTGGGTTGGTTCCAGGTCTTTGCTATTGTAAACAGTGCTGCAATGAACATTTGTGTGCATGTGTCCTTATAGTAGAACGATTTATAGTCTTTTGGATAGATACCCAGTAATGGGATTGCTGGGTCAAATGGAATTTCTATTTCTAGGTCCCTGAGGAATCGCCACACTGTATTCCACAATGGTTGAACTAATTTACACTCCCACCAACAGTGTAAGAGTGTTCCTATTTCTCCACATTCTCTTCAGCATCTGCTGTCTCCAGATTTTTTAATGATCGCCATTCTAACTGGTGTGAGATGATATCTCAATGTGGTTTTGATTTGCATCTCTCTAATGACCAAGGATTCTATTTCATATTACCACTCATTTAGAACCTTATTGAATAATTCACAGTGGAGCCATTGTCAGGTGGCTACTTTGTATGGCCTCACATTCAGTGTTTCAGTGCATAATGAACTTCTATGAAGTAATCAGGACACTGTTAAAGAAGCCATGAATTAAGTGCCTTCCTGAATGATACACACCTGGGTAGTAGTCAGGGTTCTATTTCGTGTGAACTCTAATTCTGTGTAACGCAGAGTAATACACACCTGGGGGAGTTTCAGGAGTCTATTTGGTATGGACACTCATACTGAAACTGTTGAAATATGCACACATGGAGAATAATGGGGTGTCTATGTCATACAGCTACTCAATCAGACAAACTGTGAATAATGCACATGTGGAGTCATTAGAATTCTGTTTCATATGGTCCCTCTTTCACAGCCTCACTGAATGTTACACTCTTGTGTTATAGTCTGGAGTCTACATTTTATGAGCACTCATTCCGACACCTGCAAAATAGTCAGACGTTTCTTTCCTATGGCTACCCATTGAGAGCCTCACTAAAAGTACACACCTGGAGAAATAGTCAGGATTTACCTTTATCCCCTCATTCAGAGTCTTACTAAATATTGCACACCTGTGGAATAGTCAGGATACTTTTTCATGTGGCCTCAAATTCAGAGTGTCACTGAATAATGTGGTGTAGTCAGGAGTCTATTTCATGTAGACACATATTCAGAGCTTCAGTGAGCAAGACAGACACTTGTTATAGTAAGGAATATAATTGATATGGAAACATATTCTGAGCATCACTGAATAATACCCACCTGGGGAATAATTTGGCGTCTAGTTTCTATGGACATATATTCACATCCTCGAACAATGATGTACACCTTTGGAGTATCAAGGTGTCTATTTTATTAGGACACTCATCCATAGCCTCAGTGGATAATATGCACTTGTGGATTAGTCAGGATTCCATTTTATATGGTCACTGACTCGTAACCTCAGTGAAAAATGCAAAAATGTAAAATACTTAGCAGTCTATTTCATATAGACACTCTTTAAGAGATTTACTGAATAATAAAAATATTTGAGATAGACAGCATCCTGTTTCATATGGTTAAACAAAAAGCCTCACTGAGTAGTGAACACCAGGGGAATTGTTAGGAGTCTACTTTATATAGCCTTTAATTTACAGAATCAGGAAATAATGCACACATGTGGAATAGACACTAGTCTATCTTTTATGGCCACAAAATCAAAGCCGTTTTGAATAGTGCACAGGTGGGGAATAATCACTTGTCTGTTTCATATGGTGCTTCGTTTGGTGAATCAAAAACTTATGCACATCTATGGAGTAAAATGGGTTCTATTTCTGTAGGCCACTCCTTCAGTGTTTTAGGGAATAATATGTATATCTGAAAAGTAAGGAATCTCTTTCACATGGCCACTCGTTCAGGGCCACTGTGAAGAATACTGCCCTCAAAAATAGCCAAGTGTCTACTTTAAATGGCTGCACATTCAGAGACTCTGTAGGTAATGAACACATGGGCAATACACCTGAGTCCTTTTTTTTATGCCCACTTAGTCAGAGTCTCGTTTAATAATACACACCTGGGGAAGAGTTAAGAGTCTACTTTATGTAGCCACTCATTTAGAGCCTCAGTGAATAATGCACACAAGGGTAATAGTCGAGCATTTTTTATATAGCCACTCATTCTGTGCCTCCCTGAATGATACACACCTGGGGAATTCTCAGGATTCTATTTCAAACTACCACTCATTTAGAACCTTATTGAATAATTCACAATGGAGCAATAGTCAGGTGATTCTTTTGTATGACCTCTCCTTCAAAGTTTCAGTGAATAATGATCTTCTGTGGAGTAATCAGGACACTGTTTAAGATAGCCATGAATTAAGTGCCATCCTGAATGACACACACCTCTGTTGTAGTCAAGATTGTATCTCATATGAACTCTAATCCTGTGTAACGCTGAGTAATACACACCTGAGGGAGTTTCAGGAATCTATTTGGTATGGACACTCATACCGCACCATTTGGAATAATGCACCCATGAAGAATAATGAGGTTTCTATTTCATACTGCTACTCATTCAGACAAAGAGTGAATAACGCACATGTGAAGTCATTAGAATTCTGTTTCATATGGCTCCTTTATCACAGCCTCGCTGAATATTACACACTTGTGATATAGTCTGGAGTCTATATTTTATGGCCACTCATTCTGAGTATCACTAAATAATTCACACCTGCAGAATTGTCAGAAGTCTCTCTCCTATGGATGCCCCTTGAGAGCCTCACTAAATGTACACACCTGGATAAATAGTCAGAATTTACTTGTATCTCCTCATTCAGTGTCTCACTAAATAATGCACACCTGTGGAATAGTCAGAAGACTTTTTCATGTGGCCTCTCATTCAATGTGTCATTGAAAAATGTGGTGTAGTCAGGAGACCCTTTCATATAGACACATATTCAGAGCCTCAGTACATAAGGCAGACCGTTGATATCATAAGAAATCTACTTCGTATGTCCACATCTTCTGAGGCTCACTGAAAAATACACACCTGGAGAATAATTTGGAGTCTATTTTCGATGGACATTCATTCAGAGCCCCGGCAAATAATGCAGACCTGTGGAGGAGTCAGGAGTCTCTTCCATTTGAACACACATTCATAGCTTTAGTTGATAATATGCACGTGTGGATTAATCAGGATTCATTTTATATGGCCACTGACTCGTAACCTCAATGAATAATGCACAAATGTAAAGTACTCAGCAGTTTATTTCATATAGCCATTCATTCAGAGATTCACTGAATAATAAAAATGTGACAGACAGCCTTCTGTGTCATATGGTCATAGAAAAAGAACCTCAGTGAGTGACACACACCTGGGAAAGTATTAGGAGTGTACTTTACATAGCCTCTCATTTACAGCCTAAGGGAATAATGCACACGTGTGGAATAGACACTAGTCTGTTTTATATGGACAGAAAATCAAAGCCTGAGTCAGTAATACACAACTTTGGAATAGTCACTAGTCTATTCCATATGCCCAAATATTGAGAGTCAGAGTCAATAATACACGCCTGTAGACTAGTCAGGAAACCATTTCATATGGCCAAAGTTTCTGAGCCTCAGTGAATAATAAATACCTGAGGAATACTCTGGACGCTATTACATGTGGCATTTCTTCAGAAGTTAATTGAGTAAAGAACACCTGTATTGTAGTCAGAATTATATTTTATATAGCCACATACTCAGAGCCTAAATAAATGAAAGAAACCTTAGGAAAGTAAGGGAATACACACAAGGGTGAGGAAGATCCACACATGAGAGAACGGAATGCAAACAGGAGAGAGGTGAGTACACAAAGAAGTGGGGCATACACACAGCAGAATAAAGGATTTTTGTAGGAGAAAGAAAAATACACTCAGGAGAGAGGGGGATACACTCAAAAGAGGGGGATACACACAGGAGACAGGGGGGATACACGGAGAGTGGTGATACACACAGGAAAGTGGAGGGTACACACAGGAGAGAGAAGGTACACAAAAAAGAGAATAGGATACACAAAGAAAAAAGTGATACATACAGGATAGTAGGAAATAAACAGAAGAGAGAAAAGGATACAAAAGGAGAGAGAAGGATAATCACAGGAGAGGAGGATACACAGAGGAGAGGGGATACACACAGGAGAGGGGGGCGTAGACACAGGAGGAAGGAGGATACACACAGAAGAGAGGAGGATACACACAGGAGAGAGAAGAAACACAGAGGAGAGGGGGATAAACACAGGGGAGAGTAGGGATACACACAGGAGAGAGGGGTTTACACACAGGAGAAAAAAGGGATATGCACAGGAGAGAGAATTGATATCCACAGGAGAGAGAAGGATACACACAGAAGAGAAAAGGATACACACAGGAGAAAGGAGAATGCACACAGGAGAGAGAAGGATACATACAGGAGAGAGGAGGAGACAAACAGGATAAAGAAGGATACACGCAGGAGAGAGGAGGATACACACAGGAGAGAGAAGGATACGAACAGGAGAGAGGAGGATACACACAGGAGAGTGGAGGATACACAGAAAAGAGAGAAGGATACACACAGGAGAGAAAAGAATAAACACAGGAGAGGAGGACACACACAGTAGAGAGGTCATTCACACAGAAGAGGGGGATACACACAGGAGAGAGGGGCGTAAACACAGGAGAAAAAAGAATACACACAGCAGAGAGGAGGAAACACACAGGAGAGAGGACATACACAGAGGAGAGAGGGGGATACACACAGGAGAGAGAAGGGATACATACAGGAAAGAGGGGGTTACACACAGAAAGAAAGAGGGATACTCATAGGAGAGAGAATTGATACCCACAGGAGAGAGAAGGATGCACACAGGAGAGAAAAGGATAAACACAGGAGAGAGCAGAATGCATACAGGAGAGAGGATTAGACACACAGGAGACAGAAGGATACACGCAGGAGAGAGGAGGATACACAAAAGAGAGAGAAGAATACGAACAGGAGAAAGAAGTATATGCACAGGAGAGTGGAGGATACACAGAGAAGAGAAAAGGATACACACAGGAAAGAGAGAAATACACACAGGAGAGAAGAGGATACACACAGAAGAGGGGTAATAGACACAGGAGTGAGATGGGTACACATAGGAGAAAGAAAGATAAAAACAGAAGTCAGAAAGATACACAAAGGAGAGGGGGATACGCACAAGAAAGAGGGGGACACACCGATGAGAGAAAATAATACACACAGGAGAGAGGAGGATACACACAGGAGAGGGAAATAACAACAGGAAAGAGGGGCATACACACAGGAGAGGGTGATACACACAGGAGAAAGGGGGATATACACAGGAGAGAAAAAAATACACACAGGAGAGGGGAACACACACAAAAAGAGGAGCGTACACACAGGAGAAAGAAAAATACACACAGCAGAAAAAAGGATACACACAGGAGAGAGAGGATACACACAGAAGAGAGGAGAATACACAGGATAGAAGGAAATACACCCCCCCAAAAAGAAGAATACACACACGAGACAGAAGGATACACACAAGGTAGTGGGGGATACAAAAAGAAGAGAGGTGATAAACACAGGAGAGAGGAGGGTACACAAAGGAGAGAGGGGGATACACACAGGAGAGAGGGGGATACACACAGGATAAGGGGATACACACAGGAAAGAGAGGGATACACACAGGAGAAAGGATACACACAGGAGACAGGGGCATACACATATAAAAGGGTGATAAACAAAGGAGGAAGGCGGACAAACACAGTAGAGAAAAGTATACACACAGGAAAGGGTGATACACACAGGAGAGAGTGGCGTAAACACAGGAGAGAAAAAGATACACACAGGAGAAAGGAGAAAACAAAGAGGAGAGAGGGGATACACACAAAAGAGTGGAATACACACAAGAGAAACGGGGGATACACACAGAAAAGAAAGGTATTACACACAGTAGAGAAGAAGAAAACACACAAGAGAGCAGAGGGATAAACACAGTAGAGAAAAGGATACACACAAAAGAGAAAAGGATACACACAAGAGAGAAAAGTATACACACAGGAGAGGGGCATACACGAAAGAGAGAGGGGGATACACACAGGAGTGTTGGATACATACAGGAGACAGGGAAATACACACAGGAGAGAGAGGGATACACACAAGATATGGGGATACAAATAGGAGAGAGGAAGATACACAAAGGAGAGAGGAGAATACACACAGGAGATAGGAGGATACACACAGGAGAGAGGAGGATACAAAAAGAAAAGGGGAAACACACAAGAGAGAGAAACATTCACACAGGCGAGAAAGACAAACACAGAAAAGGGGTGGATACACACAGGTGAGAGGGGAATAGACACAGGAGAGGAAAAAAAATCACAGGAGATAAGAGCTTATGCACAGGAGAGAGGAGGATACACACAGGAGAGAGGGGGGATACACAAAGAAGAGAGGGGGATACACACAAAAGAGTGAAGCGTACACACAGGAGGGAGGAGAATACACACAGGAGAGAGGAGGATACATCCAGAGGGAAAAGAATAAATACAAAAGAGAGGAGGATACACACAAAAGAGAGGATAAAAATAGAAGAGAGGAAGATACATTCAGGAGATCGAAAGATACACAAAGGAGAGAGGAGGATACACACAGGAGAGGGAGGATACACACAGGAGAGAGGAGTATACAGACAGAAAAGGGGTATACACACAGGAGAAAGAAAGATTCTCACAGGAGCGTTAAATACATACAGGAAACAAGGAAATACACACAACAGAGAAGGAAATACACACAGGAGATTTGGATAGACAAAGGAGAAAAGGGAATTCACACAGAAGAGGGGAATACACACAGAAGAGATGGAGATCCACACAGGAGAGAGGGAAATACAGACAGGAAAGAGGGCGTTACACACAGGAGAGTGGTGATATACACAAAAGAGAGGATTATACACACAAAAGAGAAGGAAAAGGGAATTCACACAGAAGAGGGGAATACACACAGAAGAGATGGAGATCAACACAGGAGAGAGGGAAATACACACAGGAAAGAGGGCGTTACACACAGGAGAGTGGTGATATACACAAAAGAGAGGATTATACACACAAAAGAGAGGAGCATACACACAGGACAGAGAAGGTAACGCACAGAATAGAGGAAAATTCACACAGTAGAGAGGGTGATACAGACAGGAGAGAGGGGAATACACACAGGAGAGAGGGGAATACACACAGGTGAAAGGAATACACAAAGAAGAGAGGGGCATATACACAGGAGAGAGAAAAGATACACACAGGAGAGAGGAGGATACACACAAAAAAGATGGGGATACACACAGGAGAGAAGAGGATACACACAGGAGAGAGGGTATACACACAGGAGAGAGGAAATATACACACAGGATAGAGGAGGATACACACAGAAAAGATAGGGATACACAAAGAAGAAAGGAGGATACACAAAAAAGAGAGGAGGATACACACAGAAGAGAGAAGGGTACACATAGGAGAGAGGAGAATACAAACAGGAGGGGAATATACACACAGGGGAGGGGGCATACACACATAAAATGGGGATAAACACAGTAGAAAGGGGGTACACACAGTAGAGCGGAGGATACTCATAGGAAAAGGTGATACAAACAGTAGAGATTAATACACACCGTTGAGAGGAGGATACACACAGGAGGGAGGGGCTTAAACACAGAAAAGTGTGGATACACAGAGGAGAGTGTGGATACACAAAGGAGAAAGGGATACACAGAAGAGAAAAATACACAAAGGAGCAAGGGGTTAACACGGGAGAAAGGGAAATACACACAGGAAAGAGGAGAATACACACAGAAAAAAGAATAATACAGGAGAGGGAGTATACACACAGTAGAGAGGAAGATACACACAGAAGAGAAGGAGATACACATAGGAGTGGGGGATACAGACAGAAGAGAGGGGGTACACACAAAAGCGTTGAATACATGCAGGAGACAAAAAATACACACAGGAGAGACGGGGATACACACAGGAGAGAGGGAGATACACACAGGAGAGAGGAGTATACACAGAAGAGGGTGAGATACACACAGAAAAGAGAAAAATACACACAATAGAGAGGGGCATACACACAGGAGAGAGGGTGATACACACAGGAGAGAGAAAGATAAACAAAGGAGAGAAGAGAATAGACGCAGGAGAGAGAAGTATACACAGAAGAAAGTGGTATACACACAGGAGAGAGAAGGATACACACAGGAGAGTGGGGCATACACACAGAAGAGGGCAGTTACACAAATGAGAGAGGTGGATACACAAAGAAGAAAGGGATACACACAGGAGAAAGAAATACACACAAGAGCGAGGGAGATGCACACAGGAGAAAAAAGGATACACACAAAAAAGAGGAGAATACACACAAGAGAGAGGATTATATACACAAGAGAGAGGGTGATACAAACAGAAAAAAGGAAGATACACACAAAAGAGTAGGGCACACAAACATGAGAGTGGGGGATACACACAAGAGAAAGATATACACAGAGTGGTAGAAGAATACACACAGGAGTGAGGAGAATACACGCTGGAGAGAGGAGGATAAACACAGGAGAGAGAAAGATACACACAGAAGACGAAAGAATACACACAGGAGAAGGGGATACACACAGAAGAGAGGGGGATAGGCACAGGAGAGAATGATACACAGACAAGAGGGAGATACACACATAGGAGAGGGGAAAAAACACAGGAGGGGGGATACCTACAGAACAGAGAGGCAAAGACAGAGGAGAGGGGATGATACACGCAGGAGAGGAAAGGATACACACAGGAGAGAGGGGGATACACACAGGAGAGAGGAGGGAGAAACAAAGGAGTGAGAAGAATACATAAAAAAAGACAGGAGGATTCACAGAGGTGAAAGGAAGATACACATAGGAGAAAAGATACACACAGGAGAAAGGGGGATACAGACAGTAGAGGAGGAGATACACACAGTGGGAGGGGGATACACACAGGAGAGAGGAGAATACACACAGGAGAGAAGAGAATACACACAAGAGAGAGCAGGATACACACAGGTGAAGGGAGGATACAAACAGGAGAGAAGAGGATACACACAGAAGAAAGGTAAATAAACAAAGAAAAGAGGAGGATACACACAAGAGAGAGGAGGATACACACAGGAGAGAGGAATATACACACAGGGGAAACGAGGATACACACATAAAAGGGAAGGATACACATAGGAGAGAGAGGGAAACACACAGGAGACAGAGGGATACACACAGGAAATGGGGATAAATACAGGAGAGAGGAGGATACACACAGGAGAGAGAAGGATACACACAGGACAGTGGAGGATACAAAAAGGAGACAGGAGCATACACACAGGAGAGAAGGATACACACAAAAGAGGAAGATACACACAGAAAAGAGGAGGATACATACAGGGGATGGGGATACACACAGGAGACAGGGACATACACACAGAAGAGAGCAGGATACACACAAAAATAGAGGAGGATACACACACGAAAGAGGGTGTACCCACAGGAGACAGGGGGAATAAACACAGGAGAGAAGATACACACTGGAAAGAAGAGGATACACACAGGAGAGAGAAGGATACATACAGGGGAAGCGGAATACACATAGAACAGGAAAAAATACACACAAAAGAGAGGAGGATACACACAGGAGAGTGAAGAATACCCACAGAAGAGAGGGGGATACACACAGGAGAGAAGAGCATACACAATGAAGAGGGGGCTACACAGAGTAAAGAGGAGAAATCAAACAGGAGAAGAAAATACACACAGGAGAGGGAGATACACACAAAAGAGAGGGGGATGCACAAAGGAGAGAGGGAAATACACGCAGGAAAGAAGTAGATACACAAAGGAAAGGGGAGGATAAACAAAGAGAAGGCAGAGACACACAGGAGAGAGGAAGATACACACAGGATAAAGAAGAATACACACAGGAAAGATGGGGATACACACAGGAGAGTGGAGGATACAAAAAGGAGAGAAAATGATACACACAAGAGAAGAAAGAATACACACAGAAGACAGGAAGATACACACAGGAAAGGGGAGGATACACACAGTAGAGAGAAGGATACACATAGGAGAAAGATAGATACACACAGGAGAGAGAAAGATGCACACAGGAGAAAGGAGGATACACACAGGAGAGAATGGATACACACAGGAGAAAGGAAGATACACACAGGAGAGAGGGAGGGTACACACAAGAAAGAGGGGACGCACACAGAAGAGAGTAGGATACATAAAGCCTTGAGTGGGGATACACACAGGGGAGAGGGGGGATACTAACAGGAGAGAGGGGGATACACATAGGAAAAAGGGGCATACACACAGAAGAAAGACGATACACACTGGAGAGTGGGATACACAGAAGAGGAGGAAAATACGCACAGTAGAGAGGAGGATACTCACAGGAAAAAGAAGGATACACACAAAAGAGAAACGGATACACACAGGAGAGGGCAATATACACAAGAGAGAGGGGGATCCACATAGGAGAAAAGGAAATACACATAAGAGAGAGGGGTATACACACAGGAGAGAGGTATACACACAGGAGAGGACACACGCAGGAGAAAAAAAGGATACACGCAGGATAAAAAAGAATACCCGCAGAAGAGAGGGGGATACACACAGGAGAGAGAAAAATACAGACAGGAGAGAAGGGGGATACACACAGGAGAGAGGAAAATACACAAAGGAGCGAGGGATATACACAGGTGAGAAAAGGATACAGACAAGGGAGTGAGGCATAAACACAGAAAAGGGGGGATACACACAGGAGAGAAAAATACACACAGGAGTGAGAAGGATGCACACAAGAGAAATGGAAATGCACACAGAAAAAAGGAAGATACACAAAGGAGAGAAAAGGATACACACAGGAGAGGGGGGATACATACAGGAGAGAGGAAGACACCCATAGTAGAGAGGAGGATAGTCAGAGAAGAGAGGAAGATACACCCAGAAGAAAAAAGGATACACACAGGAGTGGGGGATACACACAGAAAAAAGGGGGATATGCAGAGGAGAGAAAAATACAAAGAGGAGAGGGAGATACATACAGGAGAGAGGGTCATTCATAGAGAAGAGAACAAGATACCCGCAGGAGAGAGGAGGATACACACAGAAGAGAGGGGGATACACACAGGAGAGAGAGGGATTCACACAGATGACAAAAGGATACACAGAGAAGAGAAAAAGATACACATAGGAGAGAGAGAGACACAGAGGAGAGAAGGGCATACACACAAAAAAGGGGGATACACACAGGAGAAAGAAGGATACACACAGAAAAGGGTGATACACACAAGAGACAGAAGCTTAAACACAGGAGAGAAAAGGATACACACAGGAGAGAGGAGGAAACAAACAAAAGAGAGAGAATACATACAAGTGACAGGGGTATACACACAGGAGAAAGGGGTAATACACACAGGAAAGAAAGGTGTTACACACAGAAGAGATGGGGGAAACACAGAAAAGTGGAGGAATACACACTAGAGAGAGGAGGATACACACAGGAGAGAGAAGGAAATACACAGAAGAGAGGAGTGTACACACAGGAGAAGAGCATACACACAGGAGAGAGGGGGATACACACATGAGATTTGAATACATACAGGAGACAGGGAAATACACACAGGAGAGAGTGAGATAAACACAGGAGAGTTGGATACATACAGGAGACAGGGAAATACACACAGGACAGAGGGGTATACACACAGGAGAGTGGAATACACACGGGAGAGAGGGTATACACACAACAGTGAGGGGAGTATACACAAGAGAGTGGGGCATACACAGAGGACAGTGGGGGATACACATAGGAGAGAGGAAGATACACACAGGAAAGAGGAAGATACACACAGGAGAAAGGAGGATACACACAGAAGAGGGCGAAACACATAAGTGAAAGAGGTTCCACACAGGAGAGAGGGGAATACACATAGGAGAGAGGGGTATACACACAGGAGAGAGGAGGATACATGCAGAAGAGTGGAGAATACTCGCAGCACAGAGGAGGATACCCGCAGGAAAGAGGGGGATACACACAAAAGAGAGAAAAATACACACAAGGTTGAAGGGGATACACACAAGAGAGAGAATGATACACACAGGAGAGAAAACAATACCACCAAAGAGAGGAGGATACACACAGGAGCGAGAGATACACACAGGTGAGAGAAGGATACACACGGGAGAGAGGGGCATACACACAGAAAAGGAGGGAACACAGAGGAGAGAGGAAAATACATAAAGGAGAAAGTGATACACACAAAAGAGAAAAATACACACAGGAGCGAGGAAGATGCACACAGGAGAAAGGAAAATACACACAGAAAAAAGGAGTATACACACAGGAGAAAGAAGGATACACACAGGAAAGGGGGGATACACACAGGACAGAGGAAGATACACGCAGTAGAGAGGAGTATACACAAAAAAGAGAGGAAGATACACACAGACGAGAAGAGGATACACACAGCAGTGGGAGATACACACAGAAGAGAGAGGGATACGCACAGGAGAAAGGAGGATAAACACAGGAGAGGGAGATACATACAGGAAAGAGGGGCATAGACAGAGGAGAGGGGAGGACACACGCAGGAGAGAGGAGGATACACAAAGGATAGAGGGGGATAGACACAAAAGAGGAAAGGATACACACAGGAGAGAAAAGGATGCACACAGGAGATAGGAGGACACACATAGGAGAGGGAGAAACAGACAAAAGAGAGAGGCATACACTCAAAAAAAAGAGATACACACAGGAGAAAGTGGGATACACACAGGACATTGGAAAATACACACAGGAAAAGGTGATACGCACAGGATTGAGGGGCATAAACACAGGAGAGTGGAGGATACACACAGAAGAGAAAAGAAAACAAACATGAGAGAGGAGATACATACAAGAGAGAGGGGGATACACATAAAAGAGAAAGGTGATACACACAGGAAAGAAAGGTGTTACAAACAGGAGAGAGGGGGTAAACCCACAGGAAAGTGGAGGGATACACGCAGGAGAAAGGAGGATACACACAGGAGAGAGAATACACAGAGGAGAGAGAACTATACACACAGGTGAGTGGCATACTCACAGGAGAGAGGGGGATACACGCAGGAGAGTTGGATATATACAGGAGACAGGGAAATATACACAGGAGAGAGGGAAATACACACAAAAGAGGGGGATATACACAGGAGAGAGGGTATACACACAGGAGAGGGGGATACACATAGGAGAGAGAGGGATCCACACAAAAGAGAGGGGAATACACAGAAGAGACAGGGCCATACAGACAGGAGAGAGAAAAATACACATAAGAGACAGGAAGATACACAATAAAAGAGAGGAGGATACACGCAGAAGAGAGGAGTATACACAGGAGAGAGGTTAATACACAGAGAAGAGAGGGCGTTACACACAGGAGTGAGGGCGGTTACACACAGGAGAGAAAAGAATACACACAGGAGAGAGAAAGATACACACAAAAGAGAGGAGCATACACACAGGGGAGAGAATGATATGCACATGAGAGACGAAAATTCACAAAATAGAGAGGGCGATACACACAGGAGAGAGGGGAATACGCAAAAAAGAGAGGGGTATGCACACAGGTAGATGGAAATACACAAAGAAGAGAGGAATAAACACACAGAAAAGAGAAAAGATACACACAGGAGAGAGGAGAATACACACAGGAGACAGGAGGATACACAGGAGAGAGACGGATACACACAGGAGAGAGGGGGATACACACAGGAGAAGGCGATACACACAAGAGAGAAAGGGATCCACACAGGAGAGAGGGGAATACACATAGGACCGAAGGGTATACACACAGCAGAGAGGTATACATAAAGGAGAGAGGAGGATACACGCAGGAGAGAGGAGGATACATGCAGCACAGAGGAGGATACCCGCAGGATAGAGGGCGATACACACAGAAGAGAAAAAAATACACACAGGAGAGAAGGGGCATACACACGAGAGAGAATAATGCACACAAGAGAGAAAAGAATACACACTAAAGAGAAAAAGATACACACAGGAGCAAGGGATACGCACAGGTTAAAGGAGGATACACACAGAAGAGAGGGGCATACACACAGAATGGGGGGATAAAAGTAGAAGAAAGGGAAATATAAAAAGGAGAAAAAGATACACACAAAAGAGGGAAATACACACAGGAGCGAGGGGGATGAACACAAAATTTAAAAAATAACCACAGGAAAGACGAGGATACACACAGGAGAAGGAAGGATACACTCAGGAGAGGGGGGATACACACAGGAGAGAGAAAGATACACACAGGAGAGAGGAGGATACACAGAGGAGAGAGGAAGATGCACACGAAAGGGAAAAGGATACACACAGGAGTGGGAAATACACAGAAGAGAGTGGGATGCTCACAGGAATGGGGGATACAAAAAGGAGAGTGTGGAATACATACAGGAGAGAGAAAGATAAACACAGAAGAGGAAGATACATATAGGAGAGAGGGGCATAGGCAGAGGGGAGGGGAGGATACACGCAGAAGAGAGGAGGATACACACAAAAAAGAGTGGTATACCCACAGCAGAGAGGAGGATACACACAGGAGACAAAAGAATACACACAGGAGAGAGAAAGATAAACACAGGAGAGGGAGATAAATATAAAAGAGAGGGGCATAGACAGAGTGTAGGGGAAGATACACGCAGAAGAGAGAAGGATACACACAGGGAAGAGTGGGATACACACAAAAGAGAGGGGCATACACACAAAAAAAGGGATACACACAGGAGACAAAAGGATACACACAGGAAAGGGGGATACACACATGAGAGAGGGGCGTAAACACAGGAGAGAGGAGGCTACACACAGGGGCGAGGAGGAAACAAACAGGAGAGTGGGGATACACACAAGAGAGAAAAGGATACACACAGGAGAAAGGGGTGATACACACAGGAAAGAAAGGTGCTACCCACAGGAGAGGGGAAAAACACAGAAAAGTGAAGGGATACACACTGGAGAGAGAAGGATACACACAGTAGAGAGAAGGATACACACAGGAGAGAGGAGTATACACACTGTAGAAAGGCATACACACAGGAGAGAGGGGGATACACACAGGAGAGTTGGATACATACAGGAGACATAGAAATACACACAAGAGAGAGGGGGATACACACAGGAGAGGGGAATAGCCATAGGAGAGAGAATATACACACAGGAGAGAGAGGATACAAATAGGAGAGAAAGAAATACAAACAGAAGAGAGTGGAATACACACAAGAGAGAGGGTCATACACACAGGAGAGAGGGGGATACACATAGGAGATAGGAAAATACACAAAGGAGAGAGGAGGATACATGCAAAAGAGAGGAGTTTACACAAAAAAAGAGGGGAATACACAGAGAAGAGAGGGCGTTACACACAGGAGAGAGGGCGGATACACACAGGAGAGAGTAGGATACACAAAGAAAAGGGTGGGTACACACAGGAGAGAGGAGGACACACACAGGAGAGAGGGGGAATACACACAATAAAGATGGGGATACACATAAAAGAGAGTAGGATACACAATGGCGAGAGAAGGGATACACACAGGGGAGAGGGGGCATTCTAACAGGAGAGAGGGGGATACAGACAGGAGAGTTGGGCATACTCAGGAAGGAAGAGGCTACACACTTGAGAGAGTGGGATACAAACAAGAGGAGGAAGATATGCAGAGTAAAAAAAGGATACACACAGGAGAAACAAGGATGCACAAAAGAGAGAGGAGCATTCACACAGGAGAGGGCGATACACACAAGAGAGAGGGAATCCACACAGGAGGGATGAAATACACATAGGAGAGAGGGGTATACACACAGGAGAGAGGGACTTACACAGAGGAGAGAAAAGGGTAAACACAGAAAGGAGGAAGGATACACACAGGAGAGAGGGGATACACACAGGAGAGTGGGACATACACATAGAAGAGAGGGGGATAAAAACAGGAAACAGAAAGATACCCACAGGGGAAGAAGGAAAATGACAGGAGGGAGAAGGATACACACAAAATAGATAGGATACAGAGAGAAGAGAGAAAAATACACGCAGGAGAGAGAAAAATTCACACAGGAGAGAGGAGGCTACACAAAGAAGAGAGGAGGAAACACGCAGGAGAGACGAGGATACACACAGTGGAGAGGGGGAATACACACAGGAGAGGGAAATACAAACAGAAAAGAGGAGGATACAAACAGGTGAGAGGAGTATACACACAGGAGAGAGGAGGATACACACAGGTGAGAGGAGGATACACACAAAAAAGAGGGGGATAAACACAGGAGAGAGCGTGATACACACAGAAGAAAGGTGATACACACAGAAAAACGGGAGGGTACACAGAGGAGAGAGGAAGATACACAAAGAAGAAAAGAGGATACACAAGAAAGAGGGGGATACACACAGGAGAGAGGGTGATATACCGAAAAGAGAGAAGGATACACACAGGAGAGAAAGGAAACACACAGGAGAGGGGAATACACACAAGAGAAAGGGGGATACACACAGGAGAGAGGAGAATACACACAGGAGAGGGGAAAACACACAGGAGAGAGAGGCGTACACACAGGAGAGAAAAGGATACACACAACAGAGAGGAGAATACACAGAGGAGAGAGGGGATACCCACAGAAGAGTGGAGGATACACATAGGAGAGAGGGGGGAAACACAGGAAGAGAGGGGAGATACACACAAGAGAGAAGGGAAATACATCAAAGAGAGAAAAGGAATACACACAGGAGAGAAAAGGATACACATAGGAGAGAGTAGGATACACAAAGAAGGGAAGAAGATACACACAGGAAAAGATAATACATACAGGAGAGAGGAGAATACACACAGGAGAGAGAAGGATACACACAAAATAAAGAAGGACACACACAGGAGACAGAAGGATACACACAGGAGAGAGAAGGATACACACAAAAGAGGGGTGATACACACAGGAGAAAGAAGGGTACAAACCGGAGAGAGGACGATACACACAAATGAGAGGCTACAGACAGGAGAAAGGGGGATAAACAGAGGAGAGAAAAGGAACCACAGAGGAGAAAGGAGAATACACACAAGAGAGAAAAATATACAAAGTAGAAAAGAACATGCACACAGGAAAGGGGATACACACAAAAGAAAGGGGGATACACACAGGAGAGGAGAGGATACACACAGGAAATGGGGAAACACACAAAAGAGAGGATAATACACACATGAGAGAGGAAAATACAAGCAGCCGAGAGGTGATACACACAGGAGAAAGGGGGGATACACACAGGAGGAAAAGGGGTTACCCATAGGAGAGAGGGGGATCACACACAGGAGAGAGGAGGGATACACAAAGGATAAAGGAATATACAGGCAAGAGAAAGAAAAATACACACAGGAGAACAAAGGATAAACACAGGGGAGAAGGATACACAAAGTAGACATGGGCATAAACACAGAAAAAAATGATACACACAGGAGAACAAAGGATACATACAAGAGAGAAAAGTATACACACAGAAAAAAGGCATACACACAGCAGAGGAGCATACACACAGAAGCGAGGAAGATACTCACAGGAAAGAGGAAGATACAAAAAGGAGAGACGAGATACACACAGGAGAGAGGGTGATACACACAGGAGAAAAGGGGATACACACAAGAGAGAAAGAAATTACCCACAGGAGAGAGGGGAGAAACACACAGGAGAGAGGAGGGATACACACAGGAGAAAGGAAGACACACACGAGAGTAGAAAATACACACAAAAGAGAGGAGGATGCACACAGGAAAGACTAGGATACATAAAGGAGAGAAGAGGATACACAAATGAGAGAGGAGGATACACACAGGAGAAAGGAGAATACACACAGGAGAGGGGCATACACACAGGAAAGAGGGGACACAAACAAGAGATTTGGATACACACAGGAGACAGTGTAATACACACAGGAGAGAGGGGGATACACACAAAAGATGGGGATACAGAAAGGAGAGAGGGGGATACATAAAAAGAAAGAAGAATACACACAAAACAGAAAAGCATAGACAAAGTAGAGAGGAGGATACACACAGGAGAGAGGGGGATACACACAGGAGACAGGGAGATACAAACAGGAAAGTGCGGAATACACACAGAAGAAAGGGGGATACACACAGGAGAGAGGAAAATACCCACAGGAGAGAGGAGGAAACCCACAGGAGAGTGGGGCATAGACACAGGATGCAGGGAGATACAAACAGGAGAGTGTTGGTACACACAGTGGGAGAAGGATAAATACAGGAGGGAGAAAAATATACATAAAAGAAATAAGGATACAGACAAAAGAGAGGAGGATAAACGCAGAAGAGAGGAAAATACACACAAAAGAGAGGAGGATACAAACAGGAGAGAGGAGGATAAACGCAGGAGAGGGGAAAATACACAGAGAAGACAGGGTTGAGAAACACAGGAGAGGGAAATACACACAAGGAAAAGGAAGGTACACACAGGAGAGAGGGGTATACACACTAGAGAAAAGGATACAAAAAGAAGAGGGGCATACACACAGGAGAGTGGGTAATACACCAAAAAGAGAAAAGGATAAACAAAGGAGAGAGGAGGATACACACAGATGTGGAAACACACAGGAGAGAGGGGCATACAGACTGGAGAGGGTGATACACAAAAAAGGAGATACACACAAAAGAGATAAGAATACACACAGGAGATGGGGAATCACACAAGAGAGAAGGGCGTACAATCAGGAGAGAGAAGGATACACACAGCAGAGCGGAGGATACACACTGCAGAGAGGGAATACACACAGAAGAGAAAGGGATACACACAGGAGAGAGGGGAGATACACACAGGAGAGAGCGGGGACTCTCACAGGAGAGAAGAGGGATGCACACAGAAGATAATAGGATACACACAGAAGAGAGGAGAATACACACAGGAGAGAGAAAGATACACAAGGGACATTAGAATACACACAGGAGAGAGGAGGATACACACAAAAAAGAGAAGAATACACACAGGGTACCGAAGGATACACACAGGAAAGAGGGGGATACACACAGGAGAGCAGTGATACACACAGAAGAGGGGAAGGTACACACACGAGAGAGGAGGATACACACAAAAGAGAGAAGGATACACACAGGAGACAGAAGGATACACACAGGAGAGACGAAGATACACAAAGGAGAGGTGTGATACACAGAGGAGAAAAAGGAATACACACAGGAGAAAAAAGATACACACAGGAGAAATTACGATACACACAGGAGAGGAAGATACACAAAGTAGAGTGGGGCATACACACAGGAAAGTGAAACACACACAGGGGAAAGGAGGATAAACACAGGAGAGAAAAGAATACACACAAGAGAGGGGATACACATAGGTGAGAGGGGCGTACACACAGGAGAGAGGAAGATACACACAGAAGAGAGGGGGAAACACAAAAAAGAGAGGAGGATTACACACAGGAGAGAGAAAGATACACACAGGAGAGAGGAAAATACACACAGGAGAGAGAAGAATACTCACAGGAGAGAAAAGGATACACATAGGAGAAAGGCATACACACTGGAGACAGGAAGATAAACAGAGGAGAGTTGGGTACACACAAGAGACAAGGTAATACACACAAGAGAGAGGGTGATACACACAGGAAAGAGGAGAATGCCCACAACAGAGAGGGCATACATACAGGAGAGATGATAATACACAAAGGAGAGGGGGGATACACACAGGAGAAAGAGGATACAAACAGGAGAGTGCGGCATACAAACAAGAGGGAGTTGGATACACACAGGAGAGAGAAGGCTACACAAAGGAGAGAGGAGTATACACAAAGAAGAGAGGGAAACAAACAAGAGAGAGAGGGATAAACACAGGCGAGGTGGATACACACAGGAGATGTATGATACACTCAGGAGAGAGGGGGATACACAAAAAGAGAAAAATACACACAGGAGAGAGGGGTATAAACAAAAAATAGAGGAGGATACACACAGAAGAGATGGGAGATTCACACAGGAAAGAGGGGGCTACCCACTGGAGAGTGGGGCATACACACAGGAGGGAAGGTAATACAGACAGGCGAGAGAAGGATACACAACGGAAGAGAAGAGTAAATACAAGAGAGAGGAGGATACACACAAAAGACTGGAGGATACAGACAGAATAGAGGATGATACATGCAGGAGAGAGGAGGATTCACACAGGAGAGAGAAGGATACACCCAGGAGAGCGGCGGATACACGCAGAAGAGAGGAGGATACACACAGGAAAGAAAGGTAATACACACAGGAGAGGCGGATACACACAGAAGAGAGGAAGATACACACAGGAGAAAGAAGATGCACACAGGAGAGTGGAAGATTCACACAAAAAAGAGGATGACACACACGAGAGACGAGGATAAACACAGGAGAAAGAACAATACACATAGGAGAGGGGGATACACACAGGATAGAAAAGGATACACATAGGAGAGAGGAGGGTGCACACAGGAGAAAGGAGGATACACAGAGCAGAGAGGAGGATACACACAGGAGAGGGGAATTCACACATAAGAGAGTGACAAACACACAGGGGAGACAAGGATATACACAGAATTGAGAAAGATACACACTGGAGAGCGTAGAATACACACAGGAGACAAGAGGATACACACAGGAGAGAGGGGAAATACACAAAGGATAGTGGAAGATACACACAGAAGAGAGGAGGATACACAAAGGAGAGAGGATGATCCACACAAATGAAAAAAGGATACACACAGCAGAGAGGAGGATACACACAGGAGAGAGGGGAAAAACACAGGAGAATGGGGGATACGCACGTGTGGAGGAAGATAAAAACAGGAGGGAAAGAGATACACACAGGAGAGAGAAAAATACACATAGGAGAAAGGAGCATACACAAAAATACATGGGCATACACACAGGAGAGGAAGATACACACAGGAGAATGGGGGATACACACAGGAAAGACAGAATACACAGAAAAAAGGGGGATACACAACGGAGAGAGGGGCATACACACAGGAGAAAGGAGGATACACACGGGATAGAGGAGAATACACACAATAGAGAGGGAGATACACAAGGTAGAGAGGGAGTATACACACAGAAGAGAAGATACACACAGAAGAGAGGAAGATACACACAGGAGAAAGGAGGATACACACAAAACAGAAAAAAAATACAAACAGGAGAGAGAAGGATACACACAAGTGAAAAGAGGATACACACAGGAGAGAGAAAGATACAAACAAAAGAGGGGGATACACACAGGAAGAATGGGAATACACACAGGGTTAGGGAGATACACACAGGAGAGAGGAGGATACACACGAGAGAGAAGGATACACACAGGAGAGAGGAGGATACCCACAGAATAGAGGACAATACACACAAGAGAGAGGGGCATACACACAGAGTGAGGGGGATACACACAGGAGAGTGGAGGATACAAACAGCAGACAGAATGATACGCACAGGAGAGAGGAGAATACACACATGAGAGAGGAGGATACACAAAGGAGAGGGGGAAAAACACAGTAGAGAGGGGAATATATGCAGGCGAGAGGGATACACACAGAAGTGTGGGGGATGCACACAGGAGAAACGGGGATCCACAGAGGAGGGGGATACACAAAAAAAAGAGGAGTATACACACAGGAGAGAGGAGGATACACACAGGAGAGTAAGGGGATACACACAGGAGAAAGGGGGATACACACAGGAGAGTGGGGCATACACACAGAATGGAGGGGGATACACACAGGAGAGAGGGGGATACACACAGAGAGAGAAGGATAAATACAGAAGGGGGAGGGTACACATAAAAGAAAAATACAGACAGAAGAGAGGACAATAAACGCAGGAAAGAGGAGGATATACACAGAAGCGAGGAGGATACATAGAGGAGAGAGAAGGATACACGCAGGAGAGTGGGGGGATACACAAAGGATGAGAGATACACACAGAAGAGAGGAGGATAAACACAGGAGAGAGGAGGATACTCACAGGAAAGACGGGGATACACACAAAAAAGTGGAGGATGCACACAGGAGAGAAGGGGATACACACAGAAGAGAGGGGGATACACACAGTAGAAAGGAGATACACACAGGAGAATGGAGGATACACACAGGAGAGAGGACGATACACACAGGAGAAAGAAGGATACACAAGGGAGAGGGGGATACACACAGGAGAATAGGGGATACATGGAAAAGAGGAAAGGATACACACAGGAGAGAAAAGGATACACACAGGAGATGGGAATACACAGAATAGAGGGGCATGCACACAGGAGAGAATGATACACACAAGAGAAAGAAGTATACACAAAGGAAAGAGGAGAATACACACAGGAGACAAGGATACACACAGGAGAGAAAGGCATACACACAGGAGAAAGGTGAATACACACAGCAGATATTAGGATTCACACAGGAGAGAGGGGATAAACACAGGAGAAAGAAGAATACACACAGGAGCAAAAGGGAATACAAACAGAAGAGAGGGTGGAAACACAAAGGAGAAAGAAAAGATACACAGAGAAATGAGGAGAGATACACACAGGAGACAGGAGCATACACAAAGGAGAGAGGAGCATACACAGAGGAGAGGGATAGATACACACAGGAGAGAAGAATAAACACAGTAGAGAGGAAGATACACACAGGATAGAGGAGGCTAAAAACAAAATAGAAAATGATACACAGGAGACAGAAGGATACACACAGAAGAGAGGGTGATAAACACAGGAGAGGGGAATATACAAAGGAGACAGGGATACACAAAGAAGGGAGTTGGATAAACACAAAAGAGAGGGGGATACAAACAGGAGAAAGAAGAATACACACAAGAGAGATGGGCATACCCACAGGAGAGAGGAGAATACAAAAAGGAGAGAGGGAGATACACAGAGGAAAAATGGGATACAAAGAGAAGAGTGCGGCATACACACAGAAGGGAAGGGGATACACACAGGAGAGAGGAGGATACACACAAAATACAAAATGATACACACAGGAGACAGAAAAATACACACAGGAGAGAGGGGGACAAACACAGGAGAGAAATACACACAGGAGAGAAAAAGAAACACACAAGAGACAGGGATACACAAAGAAGGGAATTGGATACACACAGGAGAGAGGGAGATACACACAGGAGAGAGGGGAATACACACAAGACAGAGGGTCATGCCCACAGGAGAGAGGATACTACACAAAGGAGAGAGGAGGTTACACAGAGAAAAAAGGGAGATACAAACAGGAGAATGCGGCATACACACAGAAGTGAGGGGGATACACACAGGAGAGAGGAGGATACACACAGGAGAGAGGAGGCTACACAAAGGAAAGAGGAGGATACACAAAGAAGAGGGGAAAACACACAAGATAGGGGGAATTCACACAGGATAGAGGAGGATACACGCAGAAGAGAGGAGGATATACAAAGGAGAGAGCAGGATACACAAAGGAGAGAGAAGAATACACACAAGAAAGGTGAATACACACAAGATAGAAAAGGTTACACATAGGAGAGAGGAGGATACACACAGGAGAGAGGAGGATACACACAGGAGAGAGGAGGATACACAAAGAAGAGGGGGAAACACACAAGAGAATGGGGATACACACAGGCAGGGGGATAAACACTGGAGACGGTGGGATACACATATGAGAGGGGGTATACAGAAAGGAGAAAGAAGGATACACATAAGAGAGAGGAGGCCACACACAGGAGAAAGGGAGATACACAAAGAAAAGGGGGAAACACACAAAAGAGAGGGGGATACACACAAGCGAGGGGGAGAAACACTGGAGATGGTGGGATACATACAAGAGAGAGGGGAATACAAAAAGGAGAGGGGGATACACACAGGATGGAGGGGTAAACACACAAAATAGAGAAGGATACACAAAGGAGAGTGGGGAATACACACAGGAGAGTGGGGAATACACACAGGAAAGTGGGGCATAAACACAGAAGGAAAGGGGATACACACAGGAGAGAGGGGTATACACAAAGGGGGGAAAGATAAATACTAAAGAGAGGAGGATAAACACAAATGAGTGGAGGATACAGACAGAATAAAGGAGGATACACGCAGAAGAGAGGAGATACACACAGGAGAGAGAAGCATACACACAGGAGAGAGGAGGATACACAAAAAAGAGATAGATACACACATGAGAGAAGGATAAACACAGGAGAGAGGAAGATACACACAGAAGAGAGGAAGATACACACAAGAGAGAGGAGGATACACACAAAAAAGAAAGGATACACACAGGAGACAGAAGGATACACACAGGAGAGAGGGGGATACACACAGGAGATAGGGGGATACATATAGGAAATAGGGGAATACACACAAGAGAGAGAGAGCTATACCCACAGGAGAGAGAATACACAAAGGAGAGATGGGGATACACACAGGAAAAAGAAGGATACAAACAGTAGAGTGTGGCATACACACAGAAGGGAGGGGGATACACACAGTAGAGAGGGGATACACACAAGAGAGAGGGGCATACACACAGGAGAAGGTGATACACACAGGAGAAAAAGGGATACACAGAGGTGAGAGAAGAATACACACAGAAGGGGATACACATGAAAGAGAGGCATACACACAGGAGAGAGGAGGATAGACACAGTAGAGAGAAGTATACACAAAGGAGAGAGGAGGATAGGCACAGTAGAGAGGAGTATACACAAAGGAGAGGGGTTACACACAAAAAAGAGGGAGATACACACAGAAGAAAGGGGGATACACACAGGAGAGGGAGGGATAAACAGAGGGATGAAGAAGGATCCACAAAGGAGAGAGGATCATACACACAGGAGTGAGGAGGATACACAGAAACGAGAGAAAGATACACATATGAGAGAGGAAGATACACAGGAGAGAGGAAGATACACAAAGGAGAGAGGATACACACAAAAGAGAAAAGGATACACAGAGGAGATAGAAGGATACACAAAGTATAGAGGGGCATACACACAAAAGGGGGATACACACAGGAGAAAGGGGGATACACAAAAGAGAGAGAAGGATACACAGGAGAGGGGATACACAAAGGTGAGAGAGGCGTACACACAGGAGAGAGGAAGATATACACAGGAGATTGGAGGATACAAAGAGGAGAGAGGGTATACACACAGGAAAGAGGGGGATAATCACAGAAGAAAGGGGGGATACAAAGAGAAGAGGAAGGGGTTACACACAGGAGAGTTGGGGGAAACACAGGGGAAAGAGGAGGGATACACAATGGATATAGGAAGATACACGCAGGAGAGAAGAAAATACACACAGTAGAGAGGAGAATACACACAGGAGAGAGGAGAATTCACACAAGAGAGAGAAGGATACACACAGGAGAGAGGAGGATACACACAGGAGAGAGGAGGATACACACAGGAGAGTTGGATTCACAAAGGAAACAGGTTAATACACACAGGAGAGTGGGGGATACAAACAGGAGTGGGGGATACACACAGGAGAGAGTGGGATACACACAGGAGAGAGGGGAATACACACAAGAGAGAGGGGCATACACACAGGAGAGGGAAGAATACACACAGGAGAGAGAGGGATACACACAGGAAAAAGGAAGATACAAAGAGGAGAGTGCAGCCTACACACAGGATGGACAGGGATACACACAGGAGAGAGGAAGATACACACAGAGGAAGGGGGATACACACAGGAGAGAGGAGGCTACACAGAGGAGAAAGGAGGATACACAAATAATAGGGGGAAACACAAAAAAGAGAGGGAGATACACACAGTCGAGAGGAATATGCCTAGGAGACGGCGAGATAAACACAGGAGATAGGGAGATACACACAAAAGGGAGGGATACACACAAAAGAGAGTGGCATACACACAGGAGAGAGGAGGATACACACAGGAGTGAGGGTGAATACACACAGGAGTGAGTGGGTATACACACAGGAGAGAGGGGGATACAAACAGGAGATTGAGGCATACAAACAGGTGGGAAGAAGATACACACAGGAGATTGAGGCATACACACAGGAGAGAGTGGAATACACACAGGGAAAGAAGGATAAATACAGGAGAGAGGAAAATACACACAAAAGAGTGTAGGATACAAACAGAAGAGAAGAGGATAAACGCAGGACAGAGGAAGATACACACAGGAGAGAGGAGTATACACACAGGAGAGAGGAGAATACACGCAGGAGAGAGGAGGATACACGCAGAAGAGAGAAGGAATACACGCAGGAGAGAGGAGGATACACTCAGGAAAGCGAAGAGATACACGCAGGAGAGAGAAGGGATACAAACAGTAGAGGGGGATACACGCTGGAGTGAGGAGGATACACACAGGAGAAAAAAGAATACACACAGGAGAGTGGAAGATACACACAAAAGAGAGGAAAATACACACAAAAGATAGGGGGATACAGGCAGGAGAGAGGGGGATACACACAGAAGAGTGGTGATTCACACAGGAGAGAGGAGGGTACCCACAGGAGAGAGGGAGATACACACAGGAGAGAGGAGGATACACTGAAATAAAGGAGGTTGCACACAGGAGAGAGGAGGATAAACACAGTAGAGAAGAATATACACAGGAGAGAGGGGCATAAACACAGAAGAGGGAGATACACACAGGAGAAAAGAGGATAGACACTGGAGAGGGGAGAATACACACAGGAGAGGGGGGTACACACATGAGAACAGGGCGTACACACAGAAGAGAGGAGAATTCAAAAAGCAGAGAGGAGGATACACACAGGAGAGTGGGAATACACAAAAGAGAGAGGGAGATACACACAGGAGAGAGGGGGATACACACATGAGAGGGGGATACACACAAAATAGAGTGGCATACACACAGGAGAGAGTAGGATACACACAGGAGAGAGGGGGGATACGCACAGGAGGGAGTGGAGATACACACAGGAGAGAGGGGGATACAAACAGGAGATTGAGGCATACAAACAGGTGGGAAGAAGATACACACGGGAGATTGAGGCATACACACAGGAGAGAGTGGGATACACACAGGGAAAGAAGGATAAATACAGGAGAGAGGAAGATACACACAAAAGAGTGGAGGATACAGACAGAAGAGAGGAGGATAAACGCAAGAGAGAGGAGGATACACACAGGAGAGAGGAGGATACACACAGGAGAGAGGAGGATACACGCAGAAGAGAGGAAGATACACACAGGAGAGAGAAGGGATACACACAGGAGAGGGGAATCCACACTGATAAGAGGAGTATACACACAGGAGAAAAAGGATACACATAGGAGAGTGGAAGATACACACAAAAGAGAGGAAAATACACACAAGAGAGAGGGGGATACACACAGAAGAGGGGGGATACACACAGAAGAGTGGAGATACACACAGGAGAGAGGAGGATACACAAAGGAGAGGGGGATACACACAGGAAAGAGGGGGATACAAACAGGAGAGAGGGGCATACACAGAGGAAAAATGGATAAACACAGGAGAAAGGGGGATACACACAGGAAAGAGGAGGATATACACAGGTAAGGGGGATACACAAAGAAAAAAGGGCATACACACAGGAGACCGGAGGATACACACAGGAGAGAGGAGGATACAAATAGGAGAGAGGTGATACACACAGGAGAAAGGGGTTATACAGAGGATCCCTCACAACCTCACTGAATATTACACACTTGTGATATAGTCTGGAGTCTATTTTTTATGGCCACTGATACAAAGGATCACTAAATAATGCACACCTGCTGAATAGTCAGATGTCTCTTTCTTATGGCCACTCGGTAAGAGCCTCACTATGTGTACACACCTGGGGAAATAGTCAGGATTTACCTTTATCCCCTCATTCACATTCTGACTATATAAGGCACACCTGTGGAATAATCAGGAGACTTTTTTATGTGGCCTCTAATTCGGAGTGTCACTGAATAATGTGGTGTAGTCAGGAGTCTATTTCATGTGTACACATATTTAGAGACTCAGTGAATAACACAGGCCCTTGATATAGTAAGGAATCTAATTAATATGGCCACGTCTTCTGAGCCTCACTGTATTATACACACCTGGAGAACAATTTTGAGTCTATTTTCGATGGATATTCATTCAGAGCCTCGGTAAATAATGTATACCTGTGGAGAAGCCAGGAGTCTATTTTATTAGGACAATCACTCATAGCCTCATGGATAATATGCACGTGTGGATTAGTCAGGATTCCCTTATATATGGCCACTGACTCGTAACCTCAATGAAAAATGCACAAATGTAAAGTACTCAGCAGTCTATTTCATATAAACACTCATTCAGAGATTCAGTGAATAATACAAATATTTAAATAGACAACATCCTGTTTCCTATGGTCACACAAAAAGGGCTTCACTGAGTAATGCACACCTGGGGAAGTGATAAAATTCTACTTTATATAGCCTCTCATTTACAGCCTAAGGGAATAATGAACACGTTTGGAATAGACACTAGTCTATTTTACATGGTCACAAAACCAAAGCCTGAGTGAGTAATACACAACTTTAGAACAGTCACTAGTCTATTCCATATGCCCAAGTATTTAGAGTCACAGTATATAATACACGCCTGTGGAATAGTCAGAAAACAAGTTCATATGACCAAAGTTTCAGATCCTCAGTGAATAATACATACTTCGGAAAACCTCACGACGCTATTACATGTGGCATCAATTTCAGAACTTCATTGAATAATAAACACCTGTATTGTAGTCAGAATTCTATTTCCTATAGCCACATATTCAGAGCATAACTAAATAACATACACCTTGGAAATAGTCAGGATTCTATTTCGTATAGCCACTCATTTAGAGCCGAATGTAAAAACGCATGCCTGAGGAGTATTCAGGAGTCTCTATTTAATGGCTACTCATTCAGAGCTTCACAAAATTATACAGACCTTTGGAAACGTCAGGAGTGTATTTCATATGGCCACTTATTCAGAACCTCAGTGAAGAATCATATATATCTGGAAAATACTCAGGATTATATTATAGATAGCCACTTATTCAGAGACTCACTGATTAATGCACACATAAGGAATAGTCTAAAGACTATTTGATATGACCCTATAACCAGCGACTCAGTGGACAATGCTGAACAGAAAAATAGTAAAGATGATAGAGTCAGAAGTTTATGTTATGTGGTCACTCGTTCAGAATCTCACTGAAGAATACACACCTTTGGTATACTAAGAGTCTAAGTCATATGGCCAGTAAATCACAGCATTACGGGATAATGCACAAAGGGGCAATAGTAAGGAGTTTATTTCATATGGACTATCAATCAGAGCTTCAGTGCATAATAAAGAGCTGTGGAGTAGTCAGGACCCTATTTAAGGTAGCCACAAATTAAGCAGCTCCGTGATTGACACACACATGTGTCAGAGTCATGAGACTATTTGATATGGACACTCATAAAGAAACTTTTCGAATACTGCACATGTGGTGAATAATCAAAAGTCTGTTTCATATGGTGATTCGTTTGGAGAATCAGAAAATAATGCAAACCTGTTGACTAAAATGGGTTCTATTTCGTAAGGCCACTCTTTCAATGCTTTAGTGAATAATATGTATATCTGATAAGTCAGGAATCTCTTTCACATGGCCACTCCTTCTGGGCCTGTGTGAATAGTACTCCCCTAAGAAACAGTCAAAGATCTACTTCAAGTGTCTACACATTCAGAGTCTCTGTAAGTAATGAACACCTTGGAAATACACATGAGTCTCTTTTTTATGCACACATAGTCAGAGTCTCATTCAGTAATACACACCTGGGGAAGAGATAAGAGTCTACTGCATGTAGCCACTCATTTAGATCCTCAGTGAATAATGCACACCAGGGTAACAGTCGAGAATTTTTCATATGGTCACTCATTTTGTGCATCACTGAGTGATATACACCTGAAGAATCCTCAGAATTCTATTTGATACTAACACTCATTTAAGACTTTATTGAATAATTCACAATGTTGCAATAGTCAGGTGTCTATTTTATATTGTCTATCAATCACAGTTTCAGTGAATATTGAACTTCTATGGAGTAATCAGGACGCAGTTCAAGATAGCTACTAATTAAGTGCCTTCCTGAAGCATACACACCTGGGTGATAGTCAGGAGTCTATTTCATATGAACTCTAATTTTTTGTATCGCTGAGTAATACACACCGGGGAAGGGTCAGGAATCTATTTGGTATGGACACTCAAACAGAACCTGTTTGATTAATGCACACATGGAGAATAATGAGGAGTCTATGTCATATGGCTACTCATTCAGACAAACAGTGAATAATGCACATGTGGAGTAATTACAAGTCTGTTTTATATGGCCCCTCTTTCACAGCCTCACTGAATATTACAAACTTGTGATATAGTCTGGAGTCTAATTTTATGGCCACTCATTCAGAGAATCATTAAATAATGCACACCTGCAGAATAGTCAGAAGTCTCTTTCCTATGGCCACTCCTTAAGAGCCTCACTAAGTGTACACACCTGGAGAAATAGTCAGGATTTACCTTTATCCCCTCATTCAGAGTCTCACTAAATAATGCACACCTGTGGAATAGTCAGGAGACTCTTTCCTATGCCCACTCGTTAACAGCTTCACGAAGTGTACACACCTGGGGAAATAGTCAGGATTTATCCGTATTCCTTCATTCAGAGTCTCACTAAATAATGCACACCTGTGCGTGCAATAGTCAGGAGACTTTTTCATGTGGCCTCTAATTCAGAGTGTCACTGAATCATGTGATGTAGTCAGGAGTCTATGTCATGTTGACACATATTCAGAGCCACAGTGAATAAAACAGGCCCTTTTTGTTGTAAGGAATCTAATTAATATAGCCACATCTTCTGAGCCTCACTGAATAATACACACCTGGGCAATAATTTGGAGTCTACTTTCAATGGACATTCATTCAGAGCCTCTGTAAATAATGTACACCTGTGAAGTAGCCAGGAGTCTATTTTATTAGGACACTCATTCATAGCCTCAGTGGATAATATGCACGTGTGGATTAGTCCAAATTCCAATTTATATGGCCACTTACTTGTAACCTCAGTGAAAAATGCACAAATGTAAAGTACTCAGCACTCTATTTCATATAGACAATCATTCAGAGATCCACTAAATAATAAAAATAGTTTAATATAGCAGCATGCTGTTTCATATGGTCCCACAAAATGAGCCTCATTGAGTAAGGCACACCTAGGGAAGTATTAGGAGTCTACTTTATATAGCCTCTCATTTACAGCATCAGGGAATAATGCACACGTGCGGAATAGACACTAGACTATTTTATATGGCCACAAAATCAAAGCGTGAGTGAGTAATACACAACTTTGGAATAGTCACTTGTCTATTTTACATGTCCAAATATTTAGAGTCAGAGTCAATAATACACGCCTGTGGACAAGTCAGAAAACAATTTCATATGGCCAAAGTTTCAGAGCCTCAGTGAATAATACATACCTGGGTAATACTCAGGATGCTATTACATGTAGCATCAATTTCAGAGCTTCCTTGAATAAGAAACACCTCTATTGTAGTCAGAATTCTATTTCCTATAGACACATATTCAGAGCCTAACTGAATAACATACACCTTGGGAAAAGTTAAAATTCAATTTCATATAGCCACTCATTTAGAGCTGAATGTAAAAACGCACGCCTGAGCAGCATTCAGGAGGATCTTTGTATGGCCAATCATTCAGAGCTTCATGGAATAATACAGACCTATGAAAATGTCAGGAGTGTATTTCACACAGGCACTTATTCAGAACCTCAGTAAGGAATCATATATATCTGGAAAATCTTCAGGATTATATTATATATAGCCACTTATTCAGAGACTCACTGAATAATGCACAGCTAAGGAATAGTCTGGAGACTATTTGATATGACTCTTCACCCAGAGACTCAGTGGACAATGCAGAACTGAAAAATAGTCAAGAGGATAGAGTCAAGGTTTTATGTTATGTAGTTACTCGTTCAGAATCTCACTGAAAAATACACACCTTGGGAATATTCAGTGTCCAAGTCATATGGACACTCAATCACAGCATTACCGAATAATGCACAATGGGGCAATAGTAAGGAATCTATTTCATATGACCTGTCATTCGGAGCTTCAGTGCATAATAAACAGCTGTGGAGTAGTCACGACCCTATTTAAGGTAGCCCCAAATTAAGCAGCTCCGTGAATGATACACACGTGTCAGAGTCAGGAGACTCTTTGACATAGAGTCGCATACAGAACGTTTTCGAATATTGCACATGTGGGGAATAATCACTAGTCTGTTTCCTATGGTGATTAGTTTGGAGAATCAAAAAATAACACACACCTGTTGATTAAAATGGGTTCTATTTCATAAGGCCACACTTTCAGTGTTTTATTGAATAATATGTATATCTGACATGTCAGGAATCTCTTTCACATGGCCACTCGTTCAGGGCCTCTGTGAAGAACATTCACCTGAAAAACAGTCAAGGGTCTACTTCAAATGGCTACACATTCAAAGTCTCTGTACGTAATGAACACCTGGGCAATAAACCTGAGTCTATTTTTATGCCTACTTAGTCAGAGACTCATTCAATAATACACAGTAAAGGAGATTTAAGAGTCTACTTCATGTAGCCACACATTTAGAGCCTCAGTGAATAATGCACAACAGGGTAATAGTCGATCATTTTTTATATGGGCGCTCATGTTGTGCCTCACTGAGTGATATACACCTGAAGAATCCTCAGGATTCCATTTGATACTACCACTCATTTAGAACGTTATTGAATAACTCACAATTGAGGAATAGTCACGTGTCTATTTTATATGGTCTATCATTCAAAGTTTCAGTGAATAGTAAACTTTTATGGAGTAATAAGTTCGCTGTTTAACATAGCCACAAATTAAGTGCTTTGCTGAGTGATACGCACCTCTGTGATAGACAGGAGTCTACTTCATATGAACTCTAATTTTGTGTATCGCTGAGTAATACACACCTAGGGAAGTGTCAGGAGTCTATTTCGTATGGACACCCAAACAGAGGCTGTTTGATTAATGCACACATGGATAATAATGAGGAGTCTATGTCATATGGCTACTCATTCAGACAAACTGTGAATAATGCACATGTGGAGAAATTAGAAGTCTGTTTCTTATGGCCCCTCTTTCACAGTCTCACTGAATATTACAAACTTGTGATATAGACTGGAGTCTATTTTTTATGGCCACTCATTCAGAGAATCACTAAATAATGCACACCTGCAGAATAGTCAGAAGTCTCTTTCCTATGGCCACTCGTTAAGAGCCTCACTAAGTGTAAACTCTTGGAGAAATAGTCGGAATTTACCTTTATCGCCTCATTTAGAGTCTCACTAAATAATGCACACCTGTGGAATAGTCAGGAGACTTTTTCATGTGGCCTCTAATTCGGAGTGTCACTGAATAATGTGGTTTAGTCAGGAGTCTATTTCATGTAAACACATATTCAGAGCTTCAGTAAGCAAGACTGAATAGATATAGTAAGGAATCTAATTGATATGGAAACATATTTTGAGCCTCACTGAAAAATACACACCTGGGGAATAATTTGGAGTCTATTTTCGATGGACATATATTCAGAGCCTCGGAAAATGATGTACACCTTTAGAGTAGCCAGGAATCTATTTTATTAGGACACTCATTCATAGCCTCAGGGGATGATATGCACGTGTGGATTAGTCAGGATTCCATTTTTTATGGCCACTGACTCATAACCTCAGTGAAAAATGCAAAAATGTAAAATACTTAGCAGTCTATTTTATATAGACACTCATTCAGAGATTCACTGAATAATACAAATATTTGAGATAGACAGCATCCTGTTTCATATGGTTAAACAAAAAGAGCCTCAGTGAGTAATGCACACCAGGAGAAGTTTTTGAAATCTACTTTATATAGCCTTTAATTTACAGAATTAGGAAATAATGCACACGTGTGGAATAGACACTAGTCTAGTTTATATGGCCGCAAAATTAAAGCCTTTTCAAACCCTGCACATGTGGGGAATAATCACTTGTCTCTTTCATATGGTGTTTTGTTTGGTGAATCAAAAACTAATGCACACCTGTGGAGTAAAATGGGTTCTATTTCAGAAGGCCACTTTTTCAGTGTTTTAGTGAATAATATGTATATCTGAAAAGTAAGGAATCTCTTTCACATGGCCACTCGTTCAGGGCCTCTGTGAAGAATACTACCCTCAAAAATAGTCAAGTGTCCACTTTAAATGGCTACACATTCAGAGACTCTGTAGGTAATGAACACCAGGGCAATACACCTGAGTCTCTTTTTTATGCCCAGTTAGTCAGAGTCTCATTCAGTAATACACACCTGGGGAAGAGTTAAGAGTCTACTTCATGTAGCCACTCATTTAGAGCCTCAGTGAATAATGCACACCAGGGTAATAATCGAGCATTTTTTATATGGCCACTCAATTTGTGCCTCACTGAGTGATATACACCTGAAGATTCATAAGGATTCTGTTTGATACTACCATGCATTCAGCACCTTATTGAATAATTTGCAATGGAGCAATAGTCAGGTGTCTATTTTATATGGTCTATCACTCAAAGGTTCAGTGAATAATAAACTTCTATGGAGTAATCAGAACGCTGTTTAAGATAGCAACGAATTAAGTGCCTTCCTGAATGATACACACCTGGGTAATAGCCTTGCCTCTATTTCATATGAACTCTAATTTTGTGTATCGCTGAGTAATACACCCCTGGAACAGTGTCAGGAGTCTATTTGGTATGGACACTAAAAGAGAACCTGTTTGATTAATGCACACATGGATAATAATGAGAAGTCTATATCATGCGGCTACTCATTCAGACAAACAGTGAATAATGCACATGCAAAGTAATTAGAAGTCTAATTCTTATGGACCTTCTTTGACCGCCTCACTGAATATTGCATACTTGCGATATAGGCTGGAGTCTATTTTCTATGGCCACCCATTCATAGAATCACTAAATAATGCACACCTGCGGAATAGTCAGAAGTCTCTTTCCTATGGCCACTGGTTAAGAGCCTCACTAAGTGTACACACCTCGGGAAATATCAGGATTTACGATTGTCCCCTCATTCAGAGTCTCACTAAATAATGCACACCTGTGAAATAGCCAGAAGTCTCTTTCCTAAGGCCACTCGTTAAGAGCCTCACTAAGTGTACACACCAGGGAAAATAGTCAGGATTTACGATTATCCTTTCATTCAGAGTCTCACTAAATAATGCACACCTGTGGAACAGTCAGGAGAATTTTTTCTATGGCCACTCGTTAACAGCTTCACTAAGTGTACACACCTGGGAAAATAGTCAGGATTTACCTGTATCCCTTCACTCAGAGTCTCATTAAATAATGCACATCTGTGGAATAGTCAGGAGACTTTTTCATGTGGCCTCTAATTCGGAGTGTCACTGAATAATGTGATGTAGTCAGGAGTCTATTTTATGTAGACACATATTCAGAGCCACAGTGAATAAAACAGGCCCTTTATGTTGTAAGGAATCTAATTAATATGGCCACATCTTCTGAGCCTCACTGAATAATACACACCTGGAGAATAATTTGGAGTCTATTTTCGATGGACATTCATTCAGAGCCTCGGTAAATAATGTACAACTGTGGAGTAGCCAGGAGTCTATTTTATGGGGACAATCATTCACAGCCTCAGTGGATAATATGCACGTGTGGATTAGTCTGGATTCCAATTTATATGGCCACTTACTCGTACCTTCAGTGAAAAATGCACAAATGTAAAGTACTCAGCAGTCTATTTCATATAGACATTCATTCAGAGATTCACTAAATAACATAAATATTTAATATAGCAGCGTCCTGTTTCATATGGTCACACAAAATGAGCCTCACTGAGTAAGGCACACCTAGGGAAGTGATAGGAGTTTACTGTATATAGCCTCTCATTTACAGCCTCAGGGAATAATGCACACGTGTGGAATAGACACTAGACTATTTTATATGGCTACAAAACCAAAGCGTGAGTGAATAATACACCCATGTGTCAGAATCAGGAGACTATTTGACATAGACACTCATACAGAACCTTTTCTGCCTGTGCATTATTCTGCACATGTGGGGAATAATCACTAGTCTTTTCCCTATGGTGATTAGTTTGGAGAATCAAAAAATAACGCACACCTGTTGAGTAAAATAAGTTCTATTTCATAAGGACACTCTTTCAATGTTTTCGTGAATAGTATGTATATCTGATAAGTCAGGAATCTCTGTCACATGGCCACTAATTCAGGGCCTCTGTGAAGAACACTCACCTCAAAAACAGTCAAGGGTCTACTTCAAATGGCTACGCATTCAAAGTCTCTGTACGTAATGAACACCTGGGCAATAAACCTGAGTCTATTTTTATGCCCACTTAGTCAGAGACTCATTCAATAATACACAATAAAGGAAGATTTAAGAGTCTACTTCATGTAGCCACTCATTTAGAGCCTCACGGAATAATGCACACCAGGGTAATAGTTGAGCATTTTTTGTATGGCCACTCATTTTGTGCCTCACTGAGTGATGTACACCTGAAGAATCCTCAGGATTCTGTTTAATACTACTACGCACTTAGCACCTTATTGTATAATTTACAATGGAGCAATAGTTAGGTGTCTATTTTATATGGTCTATCACTCAAAGGTTCATTGAATAATAAACTTCTATGGAGTAATCAGGACGCTGTTTAAGGTAGCCACGAATTAAGTGCCTTGCTGAATGATACGCAACTGTGTGATAGGAATATATTTCATATGAACTCTAATTTTGTGTATCGCTGAATAATACACACCTGGGGCAGTGTCAGGAGTCTATTTGGTATGGACACTCAAACAGAGCCTGTTTGATTAATGCACCCCTAGATAACAATGACGAGTCTATTTCATATGGCTACTCATTTAGGCAAACTGTGAATAATGCACATTTGGAGTAATTAGAAGTCTGTTTCATATGGCCCCGCTTTCACAGCCTCACTGAATATTACACACTTGTAATATAGTCTGGAGTCTATTTTTTATGGCCACTCATTCAGAGAATAACTAAATAATGCACACCTGCGTAATAGTCAGAAGTCTCTTTCCTATTGCCACTCGTTAAGAGCCTCACTATGTGTACACACCTGGAATAATAGTCAGGATTTACCTTTATCCGCTCATTCAGAGTCTCACTAAATAATGCACCCCTGTGGAATAGTCAGGAGACTTTTTTATGTGGCCTCTAATTCGGAGTGTCACTGAATAGTGTGGTGTAGTTATGAGACTCTTTCATGTAGACACATATTCAGAGCCTCAGTGCATAAGACAGACCCTTGATGTAGTAAGAAATCAAATTAGTATGGCCACATCTTCTGAGGTTCACTGAATAATACACACCTGAGGAATATTTTGGAGTCTCTTTTCGATGGACATTCATTCAGAGCCTCGGTAAATAATGCAGACTTGTGAAGTAGTCAGGAGTCTATTTCATTTGAACATAAATTCATAGCCTCAGTGGATAATATGCACGTGTGGATTAATCAGGGTTCCATTTTAAATTGCCAATGACTCGTAACCTCTATGAATATTGCACAAATGTAAAGTAATCAGCAGTTTATTTCATATAGCCACCCATTCAGAGATTCACTCAATAATAAAATTATTTGAGATAGACAGCATCCTGTTTCATATTGTCATATCAAATTTGCCTCACTGAGTGACACACACCTGGGGAAGTGTTATGAGTGTACTTTACATAGCATCTCATTTACAGCCTAAGAGAATAATGCACATATGTGGAATAGACACTAGTCTGTTATATATGGCCACAAAATCAAAGCCTGAGTCAGTAATACACAACTTTGGAATAGTCTCTAGTCTATTATATATGCCCAAATATTTAGAGTCAGAGTCAATAATACATGCCTGTAGGCTAGTCAGAAAACAATTTTATATGGCCAATGTTTCAGAGCCTCGGTGAATAATAAACACCTGAGAAATACTCTTGACGCTGTTAGATGTGGAATTTCTTCAGAGGTTCATTGAGTAAAGAACAGCTGTATTGTAGTTAGAATTCTATTTCATATACCACATACTCAGAGCCTATCTGAATAACAGAAACCTTGGAAAAGTCAGGATTCTATTTCATATATCCACTTATTTACAGCCAAATGTAAAAACTTACGCCTGAGTAGTATATAAAAGTCTCTATTTTATGGTCACTCATTCAGAGCGTCCCAGAATAATACAGAGGTAGGGAAGTGTCAGAAGTGCACTTGACATGGCCACTTATTCAGTTCCTCAGTGAAGAATCATATATATCAGGAAAATACTCAGGATTCTATTATATATAGCCACTTATTAAGAGACTCACGGAATAATGCACTCCTGGAGAATTGTCTGGAGACTATTTGATAAGGCCATTCATCCAGGGACTCGGTGGAAAATGCAGAACTGAGAAATAGTCGAGAGGACAGAGTCAGGAGTCTATTTTATGGGGCCACTCGTTCAGAAACTGACTGAAGAATACACACCATGGGAATAGTCAGAGTCCAGGTCATATGGCCACTCAATCACAACATTACTGAATAATGCACAATGGGGCAATAGTAAGGAGTCTATTTCATTTGGCCTCTCATTCAGAGCTTCAGTGCCTAATAAACAGCTGTGGAGGAGGGACGACCCTATTGAAAGTAGCCCCAAATAAAGCAGCTCCGTGAATGATACACACATGTGTGAGAGTCAGTAGACTATTTGATATGGACACTCATACAGTACCTCTTCGAATATTGCACATGTGGGGAATAATCACAACTCTATTTCATATGGTGGTTTGTTTGGAGAGTCAAAAAATAATGCGCACCTTTTGAGTAAAATGCGGTCTATTTCATAAGGCCACTATTTCATTGTTTTTTTTTTTTTTTTTTTTTTTTTTTTTTCAATGCACAATAATATTTTATTGTCAGTATCATAGTCTGAAGTTATTTATTCTGTGTGCTTATTGTCATTATGTTTTATTAATAATATTATAATGGCGATGGTTATCACTATTGCTGTTAGAAGTAATTTTATGGCATTAACTATACATCCCTCATGAACAACTCTCATATATACTTAAATTTGAACAATATTCATTTCATATACATTTTTTAATTTATTTGTACTATCAATTTTATAATTGTATTTTCTTTTGTAGGAATAAATTTGTAAAAACCATTTTCTTTCTGTTTATGGAATTTTGTTAGCAAATTGTATGTCTGACTTGCCAGCTATAAAGTTGGAACTATACATTTAATTGACTATTTCTCCAACTGTCTTATGAACTTTAAGTATCAAGATTCTTTCCTTTGATTTTTTTTTTTTTTTTTTTTTTAATTTTTATTGCATTATAGGTTTTGGTGTACATGTGCAGAACGTGCAAGATAGTTGCATAGGTACACACATGGCAGTGTGTTTTGCTGCCTTCCTCCCCCTCACCCACACTTGGTATTCATCCCCAGGCTATCCCCCCCAGCCCCCCCGCTGTCCCTCCCCCATTTCCCCCGTTTTAGTGAATAACATGTATATCTGATAAGTCAGGAATCTCTTTCACATGGCCACTCGTTCTGGACCTCTGTGAATAATACTCCCCTCAGAAACAGTCAAGGGACTACTTCAAATGCCTACACATTCAGAGTCTCTGTAAGTAATGAACACCTGTGCAATACACCTGAGTCTCTTTTTTATGCCCACTTAGTTAGAGTCTCATTCAGTAATACACACGTGGGGAAGAGGTAAGAGTCTACTTCATGTAGCCACTCATTTCAATCATCAGTGAATAATCCACACCAGGGTAATAGTCGAGCATTTTTTATATGGCCACTCATTCTGTGCCCCCCTGAATGATACACACCTGAGGAATTCTCAGGATTCTATTTCATACTACCACTCATTTAGAACCTTATTGAATAATTCACAATGGAGCAATAGTCAGGTGTCCCTTTTGTTTGGCCTCTCATTCAAAGTTTCAGTGAATAATGATCTTCTATGTAGTAATCCGGACACTGATTAAGATAGCCATGAATTAAATGCCATCCTGAATGACACACACCTGGGTGGTATCAAGAGTCTATCTCATACGAACTCTAATTCTGTGTAACGCTGAGTAATACACACCTGGGGGAGTTTCAGGAGTCTATTTTGTATGGACACTCATACCGCACCAGGTGGAATCGTGCACACATGGAGAATAATGAGGTCTCTATTTCTTATGGCTACTCATTCAGACAAAGAGTGAATAAGGCACCTGGGGAGTCATTAGAATTCTGTTTCATAGGGCCCCGCTTTCACAGCCTCACTGAATATTACACACTTGTGATATAGTCTGTAGTCCATATTTTATGGCCACTCATTCAGAGAATCACTAAATGATTCACACCTGCGGAATAGTCAAAAGTCTCTTTCCTATGCCTACCTGTTGAGAGCCCCACAAAATGTACACACCTGGATAAATAGTCAGGATTTACTTGTATCTCCTCATTCAGAGTCTCACTATATAATGCACTCCTGTGGAATAATTAGGAGACTTTTTCATGTGGTCTCTCATTCAATGTATCATTGAAAAATGTGGTGTAGTCAGGAGACTCTTTCATGTAGACACATATTCAGAGCCTCAGTGCATAAGACAGACCGTTGATAGCATAAGAAATCTAATTAGTATGGCCACATCTTCTGAGGCTCACTGAATAATACACACATGGAGAATAATTTGGAGTCTATTTTCGATGGACACTCATTCAGAGCCTCGGTAAATAATGAAGACGTGTGGAGTAGCCATGAGTCTATTTCATTTGGATACACATTCATAGCGTTAGTGGATAATATGTACGTGTGGATTAGTCAGGATTACGTTTTATATGGCCACTGACTGGTAAACATAATGAATAATGCACAAATGTAAAGTACTTCTCAGTTAATTTCATATAGCCACTCATAGAGAAATTCACTGAATAATAAAATTATATGAGATAGGCTGCGTCCTGTTTCATATGGTCATTCAAAAAGAGCCTCACTGAGTGACACACACCTGGGAAAGTTTTAGGAGTGTGCTTTACATAGCCTCTCATTTACAGCCAAAGGGAATAATGCACACGTGTGGAGTAGACAGTAGTCTATTTTATATGGCCAGAAAATCAAAGCCTCAGTCAGTAATACACAACTTTGGAATAGTCACTAGTCTATTCCATGTGCCCAAATATTTAGAGTCAGAGTCAATAATACATGCCTGTAGACTAGTCAGGAAACAATTTCCTATGGCCAACGTTTCAGAGCCTCAATGAATAATAAATACCTGAGGAACACTCTGGACTATATTACATGTGGCATTTCTTCAGAGGTTCATTGAGTAAAGAACACATGTATTGTAGTCAGAATTCTATTTCATATAGCCACATACTCAGAGCCTAACTGAATGACAGACACCTGGGGAAAGTCAGAATTCTATTTCGTATAGCCACTCATTTACAGCCAAATGTAAAAACTCATGCCTGAGTAGTACATAGGAGTCTCTATATTATGGCCACTCATTCAGAGCCTCACAGAATAATACAGATGTATGGAAATGTCAGGAGTGTACTTGACATGGCCACTTATTCAGTTCCTCAGTGAAAAATCATATATATCTGGAAAATACTAAGGATTCTATTATACATAACCACTTATTAAGAGACTCACTGAATAATGCACACCTGGATAATTGTCTGGAGACTATTAGATATGACCGTTCACCCAGTGACTCAGTGGAAAATGCAGAGCTGAGAAATATACAAGAGGACAGAGTCCAGAGTCTATTTTATGTGGTCACTCGTTCAGAAACTGACTGAAGAATACACCCCTTGGGAATAGTCAGAGTCCAGGTCATATGGCCACTCAATCACAGCAATACCATATAATGCACAATGGGGCAATAGTAAAGAGTTTATTTTATAGGGCCTCTGATTCGGAGCTTCAGTTCCTAATAGACAGCTGTGGAGGAGTGAGGACCCTATTGATGGTAGCCCCAAATAAAGCATCTCTGTGAATGATACACACATGTGTGAGAGTCAGGAGACTATTTGATATGGACACTCATACAGAACCTCTTCGAATATTGCACATGTGGGGAATAATCACTAGTTGATTTCATATGGTGGTTCGTTTGGAGAGTGAAAAAATAACGCGCACCTGTGGAGTAAAATGCGGTCTATTTCATAAGGCCCCTCTTTCAGTGTTTTAGTGAATAACATGTATATCTGATAAGTTAGGAGTCTCTTTCACATGGTCACTCCTTCTGGGCCTCTGTGAATAATACTCCCCTCAGAAACAGTCAAGGGTCTACTTCAAATGCCTACATATTCAGAGTCTCTGTAACTAATGAACAACTGGGCAATACACCTGAATCTCTTTGTTATGCCCACTTAGTCAGAGTCTCATTCAATAATACACACCTGTGGAAGAGTTAAGAGTCTACTTCACAAAGCCACTCATTTCAATCCTCAGTGAATAATCCACACCAGGGTAATAGTCAAGCAGTTTTTATAAGGCCCCTCATTCTCTGCCTTACTGAATGATACACACCTGGGGAATTCTCAGGATTCTATTTCATACCACCACTCATTTAGAACCTTATTGAATAATTCACAATGGAGCAATAGTCAGGTGTCTATTTTGTACCGCCTCCCATTCAGAGTTTCAGTGAATACTGATCTTCTATGGAGTTATCAGGACACTGTTTAAGATAGCCTTGAATTTATTGCCTTCCTGAATGACACACACCTGGGTGGTAGTCAGGAGTCTATTTCATATGAACTCTAATTCTGTGTAAGGCTGTGTAATACACACCTGGGGGATTCTCAGGAGCCTATTTGGTATGGACGCTCATACCGAACCTGTTGAATTAATGCACACATAAAAAATAATGAGGTGTCTATATAATACGGCTACTCATTCAGACAAACAGTGAATAATGCACATGTGGAGTCATTAAAATTCTGTTTCCTATGGCCCCTCTTTCACAGCCTCACTGAATGTTACACACTTGTGATATAGTCTGGAGTCTATATTTTATGGCCAGTCATTCAGAGAATCACTAAATAATTCTCACCTGCAGAATAGTCAGATGTCTCTTTCCTATGGCTACCCGTTGAGAGCCTCACTAAATGTACACACCTGGATGAATAGTCAGGATTTCCTTGTATCTCCTCATTCAGAGTCTCACTAAATAATGCACACCTGAAGATGGAGTCGTAGAGGTGACTCAGGATTGTAGCTCTTAGTGAAGGTGCAGAGGATGAGTCCTAGCCACATTGCCGGATGGACGTTTTTTGCCCACAGAACTTTGAAATTCCCAGGTTTGGAAGAGACACGGGATGCTAGGTCTAGAGCAGCTGGCTTGCAGGGCCTGTTCGGCGGTTGCCACACCACAGTGGCACCCAGCACAAAACTCACTGGTCCGGGTGCCCTGTTAAACAGGCAATCTGAGATGTGAAAGGGCAGATTGGCATGTCCATCTGATTGAACGGGACTTGGACAATGAGCCAGACCAGGAGATTCCTGGGAAACGTGATCTGAGCCGGTGCAGTGGGCAGCGGCACAGGAGATCGCACAGAGCCCAGTGCCATATCGGTAAGCTACTGGGGCGCCAGTGAGAGAGTCAAATGTTCGGCTTGGGGAGAGAAAGAGAGAGAAAGAGAGGACGGACTCTGAGGAAGGGAGCTTAGCGGGCCCCACCATCACAGGGACAAGCATGGTGGAGATTGGAGGCACTCTGGGCTGAGAGTTTTGCTACTGGCATTTAGGGCAGTGCAGCCTGGTCGAGGAGGGGCGTCTGCCACTACGGACGCAATCTGCCCCTACTGAAGTACCGCCCAGGGCTGACACCGCTTGCTGTTGCCGAGGCAACCTGCCATAACAGAGACTCCACCAGCAGTGCGGAGCATGCCACAGCAGAATGGAGACTCACAGGAACAGGGCAGACCCACGCTAGCTGGGCGGAGCCCCAGCAGGCAAATAGTGATTAGACTGCCTCCTAGCTGGGCAGGACAGTAAAACAGGTACTCACAAAGAAAGCCCCACGTACCTGAGACAGAGCATCTAAGGGGGGAAAAAAACAATGGGGTTTATGAGTTCTGTTGCAGCAGACATAAACACATCCTCCCAACAGCCTTGAATGAACAACAGAGCTCACAGCACAGCACTGGAGCTCCTATAATGCACAGGCTGTCTCCTCAAGTACCTCCCTGACCCCTATATATCCAAAGAGTCAACCCAAAAATTGAATAATCAGACTGATATTTGGCGGGCATCATTCTGGAACAAACTGGTAGCATCCCTCAGTGTTCTGCAGCTGCTACAGGTGTACCCCCAGAAAAACAGGGCCTGGAGTGGACCTCAGCACTCGTACAGCAGAGGGGCTAGACCATTAGAAGAAAAACTAAGTAACAGAAATAACTCACCATCAATAATCTGGGCGTCCACACAAAGACCCAATTGAAAAATCAGCAACTACTAAGACGACAGGTGGATAAATCCATAAAGATGGGAAGAAACCAGCGCAAAAAGGAGGAAGACACCCGAAACCAGAACACTTCACCTCCTACAAAGGACCAAAACTCCTCACCAGCAAGGGAACAAAGCTGGACGGAGAATGAGTGTGATGAAATGACAGAATCAGACTTCAGAAAGTGGATAATGAGAAACTTCAGTGAACTAAAATAACATGTTCTATATCAGTGCAAATAAACTAAGAACCTTGAAAAAAGATTTGAAAAAAGATTCGAGGAAATGAAAACAATTATGGACAACTTAGAGATGAATAGGAATGAATTGAAGGAGCTGAAAAACACAACAGGAGACCTTCACAAAGCATGCACAAGTTTCAACAGCCGAATTGACCAAGCAGAAGAAAGAATATCAGAAGTCGAAGATCAACTCAATGAAATAAAATGAGAAACCAAGATCAAAGAAAAAAGCACAAAAAGGTATGAACAAAATCTCCAAGAAATGTGGGACTATGTGAAGAGACCCAACCTACGTTTCATAGGTGTACCAGAATGTGATGAAGAGAATGAAGCCAAGTTGGAAAACACTCTTCAGGATATTATCCAGGAAAATTTCCCCATCCAAACAAGACAGGTCAATACTCAACTCCAGGAAATACAGAGAACACTGCAGGTATACTAGGCAAGAAGATCAACCACAAGGCACATAATCATCAGATTCACCAGGGTTGAAATGAAGGAGAAAATACTAAGGGCAGCCAGAGAGAAAGTTCGGGTCACCCACAAAGGGAAGCCCATCAGACTCACTGCAGATCTCTTGGCAGAGACTCTACAAGCTAGAAGAGAGTGGGGGCCAATATTCAACATCATTAAAGAAAAAAACTTTCAACCCAGAATTTCATATCCAGACAAACTGAGCTTCATAAGTGAAGGAAAAATAAAATCCTTCATGAACACGCAAGTACTCAGAGATTTTGTCACCACTAGGCCTGCTTTATAAGAGCTCCTGAAAGAGGCACTACACATGGAAAGAAACAACCAGTACCAGCCACCCTAAAAGCATATCAAATGCTAATGAGCATCAACAAAATGAAGAAACTACATAAACCAATGGGCAAAACAGCCAGCAAGCATCAAAATGGCAGTATCAAACTCACACATAAAAATATTAACCCTAAATGTAAATGGGCTAAATGCACCAATCAAAAAACACAGACTGGCAAATTGGATAAGAAACCAAAACCCATCAGTGTGCTGTATCCAGGAAACCCACCTCACATGCAAGGATACACAAAGGATCAAAGTCAAGGGAAGGAGGAGGATTTACCAAGCAAATGGAGAGCAGAAAAATGCAGGAGTTGCAATTCTCATCTCTGATAAAATAGACTTTAAACCAACAAAGATCAAAAGAAACAAAGAAGGTTATTACATAATGGTAATAGGATCGATACAACAAGAAGAGCTAACAATTCTAATATATATGGACCCAATACAGGAGCACCCAGATATATAAGGCAAGTTCTTAATGACTTACAAAGAGACTTAGACTCCCACACAATAATAGTAAGAGACTTTATCACTCCACTGTCAATATTGGACAGATCAACCAGACAGAAAATTAACAAGATATCCAGGACATGAAATCAGAACTGGAACAAGCAATCCTGATACACATTTACATAACTCTCCACCCCAAATCCACAGAATATACATTCTTCTCAGCACCACATCACACCTACTCCAAAACTGACCACATAATTGGAAGTAAAGCACTCCTCAGCAAATGCAAAACAACTGAAATCATAACAAACAGTATCTCAGGCCATAGTGCAATAAGGTTGGAACTCAGAATTCAGAAAATAACTCAGAACCACACAGCTTCCTGGAAACTGAACAACTGGCTCTGGAATGTGGATTGGATAAACAATGAAATAAAGGCAGATATAAAGAAGTTCTTTGAAACCAAAGAAAACGAAGACAAAACGTACCAGAATCCCTGGGACACATTTAAAGCAGTCTGTAGAGGAAAATATATAGCAATAAATGCCCACATGAGAAGAGTGGAGAGATCCAAAATTGACACAATATCACCAAAATTGAAAGAGCTAGAGGAGCAAGATCAAGAAAGCTCAAAACCTAGCCATAGACAAGAAATAACTAAGATCAGAGCAGAATTGAAGGAGATAGAGACAAGAAAAACCCTTCAAAAAATCAATAAATCCAAGAGGTGGTTTTTTGAAAAGATCAACAAAATAGACCACTAGCCAGACTGATAAAAAAGAAAAGAGAGAACAACCAAATAGTTGCAATAAAAAACGATAAAGGGGAAATCACCACAGAATCCACAGAAATTCAAGCCATCATCAGAGAATAATACAAACAACTCTATGCATATAAACTAGTAAACCAGGAAGAAATGAATAAATTCCTGGACGCCTCTGTCCTCCCAAGCCTAAACCAGGAGGAACCCAAAGCTATGAATAGACCAATAACAAGGTCTGAAGTTGAGGCAGCAATTAAGAGCCTACCACACAAAAAAAGCCCAGGTCCAGATAGGTTCACAGCAGAATTCTACCAGACACACAAAGAGGATCTGGTACCATTCCTTCTGAAACTATTCCAAATAATTCAAAAAGAGGGAACCCTTCCCAAATCATTTTATGAAACCAACAACATCCTGATACCAAAACCCGGCAGAGTCTCAACAAGGAAACAAAACTTCAGGCCAATATCCATGATGAACATAGACGCAAAAATCTTCAATAAAATACTGGCAAACCGATGGCAACAGCACATTAAAAAACCCATCCATCATGATCAAGTAGGATTCATCCCGGGGATGCAAGGCTGGTTCAACATATGCAAGTCTATAAATATAATTCACAACATAAACAGAAGCAAAAACAAAAAACCCATGATTATCTCAATTGACACAGAGAAGGCATTTGACAAAATTCAACAGCCCTTTATGCTAAAAACCCTCAATAAAAGTGGTATTGAGGGAACATATCTCAAAGTAATAAAAACTATTTGCGACAAAACCAACAGCCAATATCATACTTAATGGGCAAAAACTGCAAGCATTCCCTTTTAAATCCGGCATGAGACAAGAATGCCCTCTCTCACCACTCCTATTTAACATAGTACTGGAAGTTCTAGCCAGAGCAATCAGGCAAGAAAAAGAAATAAAGGGTATTCAAATAGGAAAGGTGGAAGCCAAATTGTCTCTATTTGCAAACGACATAATAGTATACCTAGAAGACCCCATCACCTCAGCCCAAAAGCTCCTGCAACTGATAAGCAACTTCAGCAAAGTCTCAGGATATAAAATCAATGTGCAACAATCACAAGCATTCCTATACACCAATAACAGACTTAAAGAGAACCAAATCAAGAACAAACTGCCATTCACACTTGCTACAAAGAAAATAAAGTACCTAGGAATATAATTCACAAGGAACGTAAGGAACCTCTTTAAGGAAAACAACAAATCACTGCTTAACGAAATAAGAGAGGACAAAAAAAGATGCAGAAACATTCCATGTTCGTGGTTAGGAAGAATCAATATCGTGAAAATGGCTATACTGTGCAAAGTAATTTACACAATCAATGCTATCCCCATCAAACTACCATTGAATTTCTTCACAGGACTGGAAAAAACCACCATGAACTTCATATGGAACCAAAAGAGAGCCCCCATAGCCAAGTCAATTCTAAGCAAAAAGAACACAGCGGGAGGCATCACACTACCAGACTTCAAACTATACTACAAGGCTACAGTGATCAAAAGAGCATGTTACTGGTACCAAAACAGAGATATAGACCAATGGAACAGAACAGAGGCATCGGAGTCAACACAACATATCTACAACCATATTATCTTTGATAAACCAGACAAAAACAAGCAACGGGGAAAGGATTCCCTGTTTAATAAATGGTGTTGGGAAAACTGGCTAGCCATGTGCAGAAAGCAGAAACTGGACCCCTTCCTGACACCTTACACTAAAATTAACTCCAGATGGATTAAAGACTTAAACATAAGAACTGACACCATAAAAACTCTAGAAGAAAATCTAGGCAAAACCATTCAGGACATAGGAGTAGGCAAGGACTTCATAACCAAAACACCAAAAGCATTGGCAACAAAAGCCAAAATAGACAAATGGAACCTAACCAAACTCCACAGCTTCTGCACGGCAAAAGAAACTGCCGCTAGAGTGAATCGGCAACCATCAGAATGGGAAAAAATCTTTGCAGTTTACGCATCTGACAGAGGGCTGATATCCAGAATTTACAAAGAACACCAACAGATTTACAGGAAAAAAACAAACAAGCCCATTCACAAATGGGCAAAGGATATAAACAGACACTTTACAAAAGAAGACATACATGAAACCAACAAACATATGAAAAAAGGCTCATCATCACTGGTCATTAGAGAGATGCAAATCAAAACCACATTGAGATACCAGCTCACACCTGTTAGAATGGCGATCGTTAAAAAATCTGGAGAAACAGATGCTGAAGAAGATGTGGATAAATAGGAACACTCTTACACTGTTGGTAGGAGTGTAAATTAGTTCACCCATTGTGGAAGACAGTGTGGCGATTCCTCAAGGACCTAGAAATAGAAATCCCATTTGACTCAGTAATCCCATTACTTGGTATATATCCTAAAAAATATAAATCCTTCTACTATAAGGACACATGCACACGAATGTTCATTGCAGCACTGTTTACAATAGCAAAGACCTGGAACCAACCCAAATGCCCATCGATGGTAGACTGGACTGGGAAAATGTGGCACATATACACCATGGAATATTATGCAGCAATCAAAAATGATGAGCTTGTGTCCTTTGTAAGGAAATGGATGAATCTGGAGAACATCATTCTCAGCAAACTGACACAAGAACAGAAAACGAAATATTGCATATTCTCACTCATAGGCGGGTGAGAAAAATGAGAACACATGAAAACAGGGAGGGGTTCTACTACACACTGGGGACTATTGGGGAAATGGGGGAGGGACAGCAGTGGGTGCTGGTGAGGGATAGCCTGGGGATAAATGGCAAGTGTGTGTGAAGGGGAGAAAGGCAGCAAAACACACTGCCAGGTGTGAACCTATACAGCTAACTTGCACGTTCTGCACATGTACCCCAAAACCTATAATGCAATAAAAATTTAAAAAATTTAAAAAAAGAAGAAAGCAATAACCATGTATTATGAATTTAAAAAAATAATGCACACCTGTGGAATAGTCAGGAGACTTTTTCATGTGGCCTCTCATTCAATGTATTATTGAAAAATGTGGTGTAGTCAGGAGACTCTTTCATATAGACACATATTCAGAGCCTGAGTGCATAACACAGACCCTTGATATAGTAAGAAATCTAATTAGTATGGCCACATCTTCTGAGGCTAACTAAATAATACACACCTGGAGAATAATTTGGAGTCTATTTTTGATGGACATTCATTCAGAGCCTCGGTAAATAATGCAGCTCTGTGTAGTAGCCAGGAGTCTATTTCATTTGGAAAAACATTCATAGCCTCAGTGGATAATATGCACGTGTGGATTAGTCAGGATTACCTTTTATATGGCCACTAGCTAGTAACCTCAATGAATAATACACAAATGTAAAGTACTCAGCAGTCTATTTCATAGAGCCACTCATACAGAGATTCACTGAGTAATAAAATATTTGAGATAGACCCCCTCCTGTTTCATATGGTCATACAAAAGAGCCTCACTGAGTGACACACACCTGCGGAAGTCTTAGGAGTGTACTTTACATAGCCTCTCATTTACAGCCTAAGGGAATAAGGCACATGTGTGGAATAGACACTAGTCTATTTTATATGGCCACAAAATGAAAGCCTGAGTTAGTAAAATAAAACTTTGGAATAGTCACTAGTCTATTCCATATGCCCAAATATTTAGAGTCAGAGTCAGTAAGACACGCCTGTAGACTAGTCAGGAAACAATTTCATATGGCCAAAGTTTAGAGCATCAGTGAATAATAAATGCCTGAGGAATATTCTAGGCGCTATTACATGTGGCATTTCTTCAGAGGTTCATTGAGTAAAGTACACCTGTATTGTAGTCAGAATTCTATTTCACATAGCCACATACTCAGAGCTTAACTGAATAACAGACACCTTGGGAAAGTCAGGATTATATTTCATATAGCCACTCATTTAGAGCCAAGTGTAAAACTCACGCCTAAGTAGTATATAGGAGTCTCTATTTTATGGCCACGCATTTAGAGCCTCACAGATTAATACAGATGTATGTAAACGTCAGGAGTGTACTTGACATGGCCACTTATTCAGTTCCTCAGTGAAGAATCACATATATCTGGAAAACACTCAGGATTCTATTATATATAGTCACTTATTAAGAGTTTCACTGAATAATGTACAGCTGGATAATTGTCCGGAGACTATTTGATATGACCGTTCACCCAGCGACTCAGTGGAAAATGCAGAGCTGAGAAATAGACAAGAGGACAGAGTCAGGAGTCTTTTTTATGTGGTTACTCATTCAGAATCTGACTGAAGAATACTTACCTTGGAAATACTCGGAGACCAGGACATATGGCCACTCAATTACAGCATTACCGAATAATGAAATAGTAAGGGGCAATAGTAAGGAGTTTATTTCATATGGCCTCTCACTAAGAGCTTCAGTGCATAATAAACAGCTGTGGAGGAGGGAGGACCCTATTAAAAATAGCCTAAAATTAAGCAGCTCCGTGAATGATACACACATGTGTAAGAGTCATGAGACTATTTGATATGGACACTCATACAGAACCACTTCGGCTATTGCACATGTGAAGAATAATCACTAGTTTATTTCATAGGGTGGTTTGTTTGTAGAGTCAAAAAATAACACACTACTGTGGAGTAAAATGCGGTCTATCTCATGAGGCCACTCTTTCAGTGTTTAAGTGAATAAAATGTATATCTGATAAGTCAGGAATCTCTTTCACATGGCCCTAGTTCTGGGCCTCTGTGAATAATACTCTTCTCAGAAACAGTCAAGAGTCTACTTCAAATGCCTACACATTCAGAGTCTCTGTAAGTAATGAACACCTGGGAAATACACCTGAGTCTCTTTTTTATGCCCACTGTGTCAGAGTCTCATTCAGTAATACACACCTGGGGAAAAGTTAAGAGTCTACTTCATCTAGCCACTCATTTTGATCATCAGTGAATAATCCACACCAGGGTAATAGTCGAGCATTTTTTATATGGCCACTCATTTTGTGCCTCTCTGAATGATACACACCTGGAGAGTTCTCAGGATTAGATTTTATGCTAGCACTCATTTAGATCCTTATTGAATAATTTACAATTCAGCAGTAGTCAGGTTTTTATTTTGTATGGCCTCTCATTCAAAGATTCAGTGAATAATAAACTTCTATGGAGTAATCAGACCACTGTTTAAGATAGCCATGAATTAAGTGCCTTCCTGAATGATACACACCTCGGTGGTAATCAGGAGTCTATTTCATATTAACGCTAATTCTGTGTAACTCTGTGTAATACACAGAAAATTTTCAAATATTGCACATGTGAAAAATAATCACTAGTCCATTTCATATGATCGTTCATTTGGAGAGTCAAAAAAATAACACCAGAGAGGGGTAATACACACATGAGAGTGGAGGGTCCACACAGGAGACAGTGGGTACACAAAGAAGAGAAGAGGATACACAAAGGAGAGAGGGGGATACGCACAGGAGAGAGAAGGGATACACACAGGAGGGAGGGCGTTATACACAGGAGAAAGAAGGGATATGCACAGGAGAGAAAAGGGATACCCACAGGAAAGAGGAGGATGCACACAGGAGAGGGGGATACACACAGGAGAGAGGAGGATGCACACAACAGAGAGTAGGAGGCACACAGATGAAAGGAGGATACACGCAGGAAAGAGGAGGGTAAACACAGAATAGAGGGGGATACAAACAAGAGAGAGGGGCTTACACACGGAATAGGGGGATACACACACGAGAGAGAAAGATACACACAGGCGAGAGGAGAATGCACAGAGAAGAGAGGGGGATGCACACAGGAGAGAGGGAGATACACACAAAGAAGAGACAGATACCTACAAAGGGAGGGAAATAAACACAGGAGAAAGGAGGCTGCACACAGGAGAGAGGAGGATACACACAGGAGAAAGGAGAATACACAAAGGAGAGAGAAAAAACAAGGAGAGAGGGGGATACACACAGGCGGAAAGGATAAACACAGAAGAAGGGGTATACACATAGAAGAGAGGGGGATACACACAAAAAAGAAGGATACACACAGAAAAGAGGGGCTTTTGCAAAGGAGAGGGGAGGATACACACAGGAGAGAGGGTGAATACACAAAAAAGAGGGGGATACACACAGGAGAGTGAAGCATGCACACAGAAGGGAAGGGTATACACACAGGAGAGAGGGGGATACACACAGGGATAAAAGGATAAATACAAAAGAGAAGAGGATACACACAAAAACAGATACAGATGGAAGAAAAAAGGATACATGCAAGAGATTGGAGAATACACAGGAGAGAGGAGGATAAACACAGGAGAGAAGAGAATACACGCAGGAGAGAGAAGAATACACACAAGAGAGAGGGAAAATATACAGAGGAGAGAGGAGGATACACACAGGAGTGGCATGATACACACAGGAGGGAGGAGGGTACACACAGTAGAAAGTAGAATACACACAGAAAAGAGGAGGATACACAAATAAGAGAATGATACACACAGGAGAAAGGGGGATACACTGAGAAGAGAGGAGGATACACAAAGGCGAGAAAATAATACACACAGGAGGGGGAATACACACAGAAAAGAGGACCATAAACACAAAAGAGGGGGATACACACAAGAGAAAGAAAAATACACACAAAAGAGAGGAGGATGCACACAGGGCAGGGAGAGAAGGATACACACAGAAGAGTGAAAGATACACAGAAAAGAGGGGAGAATACATACAGTAGAGAAAGAAATACACACAGAAGAGAAGAGGATACACACAGAAGAGGTGTGATACATACAGGAGAGAGAAGGGTACACATAGGAGAAAGGGGGATACAAACAGAAGTCAGAAAGATACACAAAGGAGAGAAAGATACACACAGAAAAGAAGAGGACACACCAATGAGAGAAATGGATACACACAGGAGAGAGGAGGACACACACAGGAAAGGGGGATAACAACAGGAAAGTGGGGCATACACACAGGAGAAAGGGGGATATACACAGGAGAGAAAAAAATACACACAGAAGAGGGGGACACACAAAAAGAGAGGCATACACACAGGAGAAAGAAAAATACACAGAGCAGAGAAAAGAATACACACAGGAGAGAGAAGATAAAAACAGGAGAGAGAAGGATACACAGTAGAGAGGGAAATACACACAAAAGAGTGAAGGATACACACAGGAGACAGAAGGATACACACAGGTTAGTGTGGGATACACAAAGGAGAGAAGTGATACACACAGGAGAGAAGGCAATACACACAGGAGAGAAAAGGATACAAACAGGATAAGGGGATACACACAGAGAAGAGAGGCATAAACACAGGAGAAAAAATACACAGAGAAGGGAGGGGCATACACACATAAAAAAGTGATATACAAAGGAGAAAGGGGGATAAACAAAGGAGAGAAAAGTATACACACAGGAAAGAGTGATACCCAGAGGAGAGAGTGGGGTAAACAAAGAAGAGGAAAGGATACATACAGGAGAGAGGAGGAAACAAACAGTAGAGAGGGGATACACACAAAAGAGGAGGATACACACAAGAGAAAAGGGGGATACACACAGGAAAGAAAGGTGTTACACACAGGAGTGAAGAAGAAAACATACAGTAGAGCGGAGGGAAAAACACAGTAGAAAGAAGAATACACACAAAAGAGAGGAGGATATTTACAAAAAAGAAAAGTATACACACAGGAGAGGGGCATACATGAAAGAGAGAGGGGGATACACACAGGAGTGTTGGATACATACAGGAGACAGGGAAATACACACAGGACAGAGAAGGATACACACAAGATATGGGGATACAAACAGGAGAGAGGGGGATACACGCAGGAGAGAGGAGAATACACAAAGCAGATAGGAGGATACACACAGGAGAGAAGGGAACACACACAGGAGAGAGAAGGATACATACACAGGGGAAAAATAAATACAAAAGAGAGGAGGATACACACAAAAGAGAGGAGGATACAGATAGAAGAGAGGAGGATACATGCAGGAGATTGGAGAATACACAAAGGAGAGAGGAGGATACACAAAGGAGAAGGGAGGATACACACAGGAGAGAGGAGAATACACACAGGAAAGGGGAAGATACACAAGAAAGAGGGAGATTCTTACAGGAGCGTTGGATAAATAAAGGAAACAGAAAAATACACACAATAGAGAAGGGGATACACACAGGAGAAAAAGGAATACACAAAGGAGAGGGGGGTATACACACAGGTAAAAGGAATACACAAAGGAGAGAGAGGCATACACACAGGAGAGAAGAGGATACACACAGGAGAGAGGAGGATACACAGAGGAGAGAGGGGGATACACAGAGTAGAGAGGAGATACACACAGAAAAGATGGGGATTCACACAGAAGAAAGGAGGATACAAACAGAAAAGAGGAGGATACACACAAAAGAGGGGGATACCCACAGGGGAGGGGGCATACACACATAAAATGGGGATAAACACCGTAGAAAGGGGGTACACACAGAAGAGAGGAGGATACTCACAGGATAAGGTGATACAAACAGGAGAGAAAAACACACACAGGTGAGAAGAGGATACAAACAGGAGAGAGGGGCATAAACACAGAAAAGTGGGGATACACAGAGGAGAGAGGGGAATACAAAAAGGAGAAAGGGATACACACAGGAGAGGAAAATACACACAGAAGCGAGGGTGATACACATAGAAGAAATGGAAATACACACAGGAAAGAGGAGGATACACACAGGAGAGAGAATAATACACACAGACGAGGGGGGATACACATAGGAGAGAGGAAGATACACACAGGAGAGAGGAGGATAGAGAGAGGAGAGAGGAAGATACACACTGAAGAGAAGAAGATACACACAGGAGTAAGGGATACACACAGAAGAGAGGAAGTACACACAAAAGCGTTGGATACATGCAGGAGACAGAGAAATACAAACAGGAGAGAGAAGAATACATACAGAAGAGGGAGATACACACAGGAGAGAGGAGTATACCCAGGAGAGAGTGGGATACACACAGGAGAGAGGGGAATACACACAGGAGAGAGGGGAATACACACAGGAGAGAGGGGCATACACAGAGGAGAGAGGGGATACACACAAAAGAGAGAAAGATACAGAAAGGAGAGAGGAGGAAACACGCAGGAGAGAGAAGTATACACAGGAGAAAGTGGGATACACACAAAAGAAGGGAGGATACACAAAGGAGAGAAAAATACACACAGGTGAGGGAAGGATACACACAGGAGAGTGGGGCATACACACAAAAGAGGGGGGTTACACAAAGAAGATAGGTGGATAAACAGAGGAGAAAGGGATACACACAGGAGAAAAAAATACAAACAAGAGCGAGGGAGATGCACACAGAAGAAAGGAGAATACACACAGGAAAGAGGAGGATACACACAGGAGATAGGAGCATATATACAGGAGAGAGGGTGATACACACAAAAGAAAGGAAGATACACACAGGAGAGTGGGGAACACAAACATGAGGGTGGGGGATACACACAAAAGAAAGGCATATACACAGAATGGTAGAGGGATACACACAGAAGTGAGGAGGATATAAACAGGAGAGAGGAGGATACACACAGGAGAAAGGAAGATACGCACAGAAGATGAAAGGATACACACAGGAGAAGGGGATACACACAGAAGAGAGGGGGATAGGCACAGGAGGGGAGAATACACAGACGAGAGATGGGATACACACAGGAGAGGGGTAAAACACAGGAGAGAGGGATGCATACAGAAGAGAAGAGCATAGACAGAGGAGAGGGAATGATACACGCAGGAGAGAGGAGGATACACACAGGAGGAAGGAAGATACACACAGAAGAGGAAAGGATACACAGAGGAGAAGGAGATACACAAAGAAGAGAGGGGAATAGGCACAGCAGAGAAGACTACACAGACGAGAGAGGGGATACACACAAGAGAGGGGGAAAACACAGGAGAGAGGGATACATACAGAAGAGAGGGGCATAGACAGAGGAGAGAAGATGATACACACAGGAGAGAGGAAAATACAGACAGGAGAGAGGGGGATACAAACAGGAGAGACGGGGGATAAACACAGGAGAAAGAAGAATACATAAAGGAGACAAGAGGATACACAGAGGTGAAAGAATGATACACACAGGAGAGAGAAGGATACACACAGGAGAAAGGAAGATACAGAGAGTAGAGAGGGAGATACACACAGGGTGAGGGGGATACACACAGGAGAAAGGAGTGTACACACAGGAGAGAAGAGAATACACACGAGAGAGAGGAGGATACACACAGGTGAAGGGAGGATACAAACAGGAGAGTGGAGGATACACACAGGAGAGAGGGGAATAAACACAGAAAGGAGAAGGTTACACAGAAAAGAGAGGAGGATACACACAGGAGAGAGGAAGATAGACACAGCGGAAAGGAGGATACACACAAAAGAGAGAAGGATACACATAGGAGAGAGGGGGACACACACAGGAGACAGAAGGATACACACAGGGGAATGGGGATAAATACAGGAGAAAGGAGGATACACACAGGAGAGAAGGATACACACAGGAGAGAAGGATATACACAGGACAGTGGAGGATACACAAAGGAGACAGGAGCATACACACAAAAGAGAAGAATACACACAAAAGAGGAAGATACACACAGAAAATGGGAGGATACATACAGGGGATGGGGAAACACACAGGAGAGAGGGGCATACACAGAGAAGGGAGCAGGATACACACAAAATAGAGGAGGATACACACAGGAGAAAAGAAGTTACACACAGGAAAGAAGAGAATACACACAGGAGAGAGAAGCATACACACAGGGGAAGCGGGATACACACAGAAGAGGAAAGTATACACACAAAAGAGAGGAGGATACACACAGTAGAGTGAAGGATACCCACAGAAGAGAGGAGGATACACACAGTAGAGTGAATGATACCCACAGAAGAGAGGGGATACACACAGGAGAGAGTGGGTACACACAGGAGAGAAGAGGATACACAAAAGAAAATGGGATACACACAGGAGAGTAGGGAATAAACAGAAGAGAGAGGATACACAATGGAGAGAGGAGGATAAACACAGGACAGAGGGGATTACACACAGAAGAGGGGGATACACAGGAGAAAAAGGGATAAACACAGGAAAGAGGAGAAAACACACAGGAGAAGGGGATACACACAGAAGAGAGGGGCGTAGACACAGAAGAAAACAGGATACACACACCAGAGAGGAAGATGCACACAGGAGAGAGGAGATACACAAAGGGGAGAAGTGGATATGCACAGGAGAAAGAAGGAAAACACCCAGAATGGAGGGTTTTACACACAAGAGAAAGGAGGGATATGCACAGGATAGAGAAGGGGTACCCACAGGAGAGAGGAGGATGCACACTGGAGAGGAGGATACACACAGGAGAGAGGAGGATGCACAAAAAACAGAGGAGGAGACACACAGGAGAAAGGAGGATACACGCAAAAAAGTGAAAGGTAAACACAGAATAGAGGGTCATACACACAGGAGAGGGGGAATTACAGAGTAGAGAGGAGAAAACAAACAGGAGAAGGAAATACACACAGGAGAGGAAAGTACACACAAGAGAGAGGGGGATGCACAAAGGAGAGAGTGGGATACACACAGCAAAGTAGTGGATACACAAAGGAAAGGGAAGGATACACAGAGGAGAGGGCAGATACACACAGGAGAAAGAAAGATACACACAGGAGAGTGGGGCATACACACAGGAGAAAGAGAGATACACACAGAAGAAAGGGGTATACACACAGGAAGGAAGGATACACACAGAAGAGACGAGGATACACACAGGGGAGAGAAGGATACACACAAGAGAGAGGAAGATACACACAGGAGAGAGGAGGATACACACAGGAGAGAGAAAAATACACAAAGGAGCGAGAGATACACACAGGAAAGTGGGGCATAAACACAGAAAAGGGGGAAAAAGATACACACAAGAAAGTGGGGCATAAACACAGAAAAGGGGGAAAACAGAGGAAAGAGGGTGATACACAAAAAAGAAAAAAATACACACAGGTGAGAAAAATACACACAGGAGTGAGAAGGATGCACAGGCGAAATGGAAACACACACAGGAAAAAAGAAGATACACACAGCAAAGAGAGGATACACACAGAAGAGGGGGGATACATACAGGAGAGAAGAAGACACCCATAGGAGAGAGGAGAATACTCAGAGAAGAGAGGAAGATACACACAGAAGAACAAAGGATACACACAGGAGTGGGGGATACACACAGATGAATGGGGGATATGCAGATGAGAGAAAAATACACAGAGGAGAGGGGGATACATACAGGAGAGAGGGGCATACATAGAGAAGAAGACAGGGTATCCTCAGGAGAGAGAAGGATACACACAGAAGAGAGGGGGATACACACAGGAGAGAGGGGGATACACACAGGAGAGAGGGGGATACACACAGGAGACAAAAAAATACACACAGGAGAAAAAAAGATACAAATAGGAGAGAAAGATACAAAGAGGAGAAAGGGGCATACACACAAAAAAGGAGGATACACACAGGAGAAAGGGAAATACACACAGGAAAGTGTGATGCACACAAGAGAGAGAAGTGCAAACACAGAATAGAAAAGAATACACACAAAAGAGAGGAGGAAACAAACAGGAGAGAGGGAATACACACAAGTGACAGGGGTATACAAAGGAGAAAGGGGGAACACACACAGAAAAGAAAGGTGTTACACACAGGAGAGATGGGGGAAACACAGAAAAGTGGAGGGATGCACACAGAAGAGAGGAGGATACACACAGGAGAGAGGAGTGTACACACAGGAGAGGAGCATACACACAGGAGAGAGGGGGATACACACAGGAGAGTTGGATACATACAGGAGACAGGGAAATACACACAAGAGAGAGAAGAATACACACAGGAGAGTTGGATACATACAGGAGAAAGGAAAATACACACAGGAGAGAGGGGGATACACAAAGGAGAGGGGGATACACATGGGAGAGAGGGAATACACGCAAAAGTGAGGGGAATACACACAAGAGAGAGGGGCATACACACATGACAGAGGGGCATACACACATGAGAGAGGGGTATACACATAGGAGAGAGAAAGATACACACAGGAAAGAGAAAGATACACACTGGAGAAAGGAGGATACACACAGGAGAGGGCGAAACACACAAGAGAAGGGGGTTCCACACAGAAGAGAGGGGAATACACATAGGAGAGAGGGTTATACACACAGGAGATGTGTATACACACAGGAGAGAGGAGAATACATGCAGAAGAGTGGAGGATACTCACAGCACAGAAGAGGATACCCGCAGGAGAGAGGGGGATCCACACAAAAGAGAGAAAAATACACACAGGATTGGAGGGGATACACAGAAGAGAGAGAAAGATACACACAGGAGAGAAAAGAATACCACAAAAGACAGGAGGATACACACAGGAGCGAGGGATACACACAGGTGACAGAAGGATACACACAGTAGAGAGGGGTATACACAAAGATAAAGGGGGAACACAGAGGAGAGAGGGAAATACACAAAGGAGAAAATGATACACACAAAAGAGGAAAATACACATAGGAGCGAGGAAGATGCACACAGGAGAAAGGGAAATACACACTGGCAAAAGGAGGATACACACAGGAGAGAGAAGGATACACACAGGAGTGGGGGGATACACACAGGAGAGAGGAGGATACACAGAGTAGAGAGGAAGATACACACGGAAGAAAAGAGGATACACACAAAAGTGGGAGATACACACAGAAGAGAGGGGGATACGCAGAGGAGAAAGAGATACAGCGAGGAGAGAGTGAAATACACACAGGAGAGAGGGGGATAAACACAGGAGAGGGAAATACAGTAAAGAGGGGAATAGACAGAGGAGAGGGGAGGACACACGCAGGAGAGAGGAGGATACACAAAAAATAGAGGGGGATAGACACAGGAGAGAGAAGGATACACACAGGAGAGAGAATGATACACGCAGGAGATAGGAGGATACACATAGGAGAGGGAGATACACACAAAAGACAGGGGCATACACTCAAAAAAAAAGATACACACAGGAGAAAGTGGGATACACACAGGAGAGTGGCGGATACACACAGGAGAGAGGGGCATAAACACAGGAGAGTGGAGGATACACACAGAAGATAGGAGAAAACAAACAGGAGAGAGGGGATACACACGAGAGAGGGGGATACGCACAGTAGAGAAAGGTGATACACACAGGAAAGAAAGGTGTTACACACAGGAGAGAGGGGGGAGTCCCACAGGAAAGCAGAGGGATACACCGAGGAGAAAGGAGGATACACACAAGAGAGAGGAGGATACACAGAGGAGAGAGGAGTATACACACAGGTGAGTGGCATACACACAGGAGAGAGGGTGATACACGCAGGAGAGTTGAATAAATACAAGAGAAAGGGAAGTGTACACAGGAGAAAGGGTATACACACAGAAGAGGAGGATATACATAAGAGAGAGAGAGATCCACACAAAAGAGAAGGTAATACACACAAGAGACAGGGGCATAGAGACAGAAGAGACAAAAATACACATAGGAGAGAGGAAGATACACACAAAAAGGAGGATATACGCAGAAGAGAGGAGTATACACAGGAAAGAGGTTAATACACAGAGGAGAGAGGGCGTTACACATAGGAGTGAAGGCGGATACACACAGGAGAGAGTAGGATACACACAGGAGAGAGGAGGATACACACAGGAGAGAGAATGATATGCACAGGAGAGACGGGAATTCACAAAATAGAGAGGGGGATACACACAGGAGAGAGGGGGATACACAAGAAAGAGAGGGGAATACACACAGGTGAGGGAAATACACAAAGGAGAGAGGGGCATACACACAGAAAAGATAAAAGATACACAGAGGAGACAGAATGATACACACAGGAGAAAGAAAGATACACACAAGAGAAAGACGGATACACACAGGAGAGAGGAGTATACTCACAGGTAGGGCGATACACACAAGAGAGAGGAGGATCCACACAGGAGAGAGGGGAATACACATAGGAGAGAGGAGTATACACACAGGAGAGGGGCATACACACAGGAGAGAGGAGGATACACGCAGGAGAGAGGAGGATACACGCAGCATAGAGGGGGATACCAGCAGGAGAGAGGGGAATACACACAGAAGAGAGAAAAATACACACAGGAGAGAAGGGGGATACACACTACAGAGAAAAGTATACACACAGGAGCGAGGGATACGCACAGGTTAGAGGAGGATACACACAAAAGAGAGGGGCATACACACAGAAAAGGGGGGATACAAAGAGAAGAGAGGGAAATATACAAAGGAGAAAAAGATACAAAAGAAGGAAATACACACAAGAGCGAGGCGGATGAACACAGAATTAAGGAAAATACACAAAGGAAAGAGGGAACGAGGATACACACAGGAGAGAGAAGGATACACTCAGGATAGTGGGGATACACACAGGAGAGAGAAATATACACACAGAAGAGAGGATGATACACAGAGGAGAGAGGAAGATACACACAGAAGAGAAGAGGATACACACAAGAGTGGGGGATACACAGAGAAGAGAGTGGGATATTCACAGAAATGGGGAATACACAGAGGAGAGTGTGGAATTCACACAGGAGAGAGGAAGATAAACACAGGAGAGGGGGATACATATATGAGAGAGAGGCATAGACAGAGGGGAGGGGAAGATACACGCAGAAGAGAGGAGAATACACACAGGAAAGAGTGGGATGCACACAGAAGAGAGGGAGATACACACAGGAGAGAAAAGAATACACACTAGAGAAAGGAGGATACACATAGGAGAGGGAGATACACACACAAGAGAGGGTCATACACACAAAAAGGGGGACACCCACAGGACAAAAAGGGATACACACAGGAGACAAAAGTATACACACAGGAAAGAGTGATACACACATGAGAGAGGGGCGTAAACACAGGAGAGAGGAGGATACACACAGGAGAGAGGGGAGATACACACAAGAAAGAGGATACACAGAGAAGAGAGTAGGATACATAAAGGCGAGAGAAAAAATACACACAGGGGAGAGGAAGGATACTAACAGGAGAGAAGGGGATACACACCCGAGGGTGGGGCATACACACAGAAGGGAAGAGACACAAACTGGAGTGAGTAAGATATACACAGAAGGAGGAAGATACGCAAAGTAGAGAGGAAGATACACACAGGAGAAAGGAGGATACACACAGGAGAGGGTGATACACAAAAGAGAGAGAAGGATCCACACAAGAGAGAGGGAAATAAACATAAGAGAGAGGGGTATACACACATGAGACGCGTATACACACAGAAGAGAGGAGGATACAGGCAGAAGAATGGAGGATGCACACAGCACAGAGGATACACGCAGAAAAGAGAAATACACACAGGAGAAAACGGGGATACACACAAGAGAAGGAATGAAACACACAAAAGACAAAAGGATACACACAGTAGAGAGGAGAATAAACACAGGAGCGAGGGTTACACACAGGTGAGAGGAGGTTACACACAGGAGAGAGAGACGTACACACAGAAAAGGGTGGATACACAGAGAAGAGAGTGGGATACACAAAGGAGAGGAAAATACAAACAGGAGCGAGGGAAATGCACACAAAAGAAAGGGAAATACACACAGGAAAGACGAGAATACACAAAGGAGAGAGAAGGATACACACAGGAGATGGGGGATACACACAGTAGAGAGGAAGATACACACAGGTAAGAGGATAATACACAGAGGAGAGAGGAAGATTCACACAGAAGAGAAGAGGATACACAGGAGTGGGGGATACACAGAGAAGAGAGTGGGATATGAACAGGAATGGGAGATACACAGAGGAGAGGGTGGGATACACAAAGGAGATAGGGGGATAAACACTGGAGAGGAAGATACATACAGGAGAGAGGGGCATAGACAGAGGAGAGTGGAGGATACACACAGAAGAGAAAAAGATACACACTGGAGAGAGGAGGATACACATAAGAGAGGGAGACACACACAGAAGAGAGGAACATACACACAATAAAAGGGGGATACACAAAAGAGAAAGGGGGATACAGCCAGGAGACAGGAGTAAACACACAAGAAAGTGTGATACACACAGGAGAGAGGGGCGTAAACAAGGGAGAGAGGAGGATACACACAGGAGAGAGGAGAAAATAAAACAGGAGAGAGGGGATACACACAAGAGAGAGAAGTATACACACAGGAGAAAGGGGTGATACACACAGGAAAGAAATGTGTTACCCACAGAAAAGAGGGGAGAAACACACAGGAAAAATGGAGGAATACACACAGGAGAGAGGAGGATACACACAGGAGAGTTGGATACATACAGGAGACAGAGAAATACACAGAGGCGAGTGGGAGACACACACAGGAGAGTGGGATACACAGAGGAAAGAGGTTATACACACAGGAGGAAGGGAAATACACACAAGAGAGAGGGGCATACACACAGGAGAGAGGAGAATACACATAGGAGAGAGGAGGATACACGCAGGAGAGAGGAGTATACACAGAAGAGAGGGGAGTACACAGAGGAGAGAGGGCATTACACACAGGAGAGAGGGCGGATACACACAGGAGAAGGTGGATACACACAGGAGATTAAAGGATACACACCGGAAAGAGGAGGAATACACAAAAGAAAGAGAAGGATACATACAGAAGAAAGTAGAATACATAAAGGCGAGAGAAAGAATACACTAAGTGGAGAGGGGTGATACTAACAGGAGAGAGGGGGATACACACCCGATAGTGGGGCATACACACAGAAGGAAGAAGATACACACTGGAGAGAGTAAGATACACACAGGAGGAGGAATATACACAAAGTAGAGAGGAGGATACACACAGGAGAAAAGAGGATACACACAGGAGAGAGACGGATACACAAAAGAGAGAGGAGGATACACACAGGAGAGGGCGATACACACAAGAGAGAGAAGGATCCACAGAGGAGAGAGGGAAATACACATAGGAGAGGGGTATACACACAGGAAAGAAAAGGTTACACGAAGGAGAAAAAAAATACACGCAGCACAGAGGAGGATACATGCAGGAGAAAGGGGTATACACACAGGAGAGAGAAAAATACACACAGGAGAGAAAAGGGATACACACAAGAGAGAGAATGATACACACAGAAGAGAAAAGGATACACACAGTAGAGAGGAGGATACACACAGGTGAGATGAGGATACACACAGGAGAGAGGGGTGTACACACAGAAAACGGGGGATACACAGAGAAAAATGTGGGATTAACAAAAAAGAAAGGGATATACACAGGAGAAAGAAATACACACAGGAGCGAAGGGATGCACACAAGAGTAAAAGAAATACACAAAGGAAAGACGAGGATACACACAGGAGAGAGAAAAATACACACAGGAGAGGGCTGATACACACAGGAGAGAGGAAGATACACACAGAAGAGAGGAGGATACACAGAAGACAAAGAAAGATACACATAGAAGAGAAGAGGATACACACAGGAGTGTAGGATATACACAGAAGAGAGAGGGATAAGAAAAAGAAAGGAAAATACACAGAGAAGCGAGTGGGATACACAGAAAAGAGAGGGGGATAAACACAGGAGAGGGGGACACATACAGGAGAGAGGGGCGTAGACACAGGAGAGAGAAGGATACACGCAAGATAGAAGAGGATACACACAGGAAAGAGGGGATTCACACAGAAGAGAGGGGATACACACAGGAGAGAGGGGATACACACAGGAGAAGGAGATACACACAGTAGAGAGGGGCATACACACAAAAAAGGGAAATACACACTAGAGAAAAAGGGATACACACAAGAGAGAGGAGGATACACACAGGAGAGAGGAGGAAACAAACAGGAGAGAGGGGATATGCACAAGAGAGAGGGGGATACACACAAGAGAATGGGGTGATAAAAACAAGAAAGAAAGGTGTTACCCACAAAAGAGATGGAGGAAACACACAGGAAAGTGGAGTGATACACACAAGGGACAGCAGGATACACACAGGAGAGAGGAGGATACACACAGAAGAGAAGAAGATACACACAGGAAAGAGGAGTATACACACAGAAGAGGGGAATACACACAGGAGACAGAAGGATATACACAGGAGTGATGGATACATGCAGGAGACAGGGAAATAAACACAAGAGAGAGCGGAAAACACCCTGGAGAGGGGTATACACACAGAAGAGAGGATATACACACAGGAGAGGAGGATACACACAGGAGAGAGAGAAATACAAACAGGAGAGAGGGAAATACACACAAGAGAGTGGGTCATACACACAGGAGAGAGGAGGATACACATAGGAGAGAGGAAGATACACAAAGGAGAGAGGATGATACACGAAAAAGAGATAATTATACACAGGAGAGAGGGGAATACACACAGGAGAGAGGGCGTTACACACAGGAGAGAGGGCGAATACACACAGGAGAGAGGAGGATACACAAAAAAGAGGGTGGGTACACACAGGAGAGAGGAGGATACACACAGGAGAGAGGGGGTATACACAGAATAAAGATGTGTATACACACAGAAGAGAGTAGAATATACAAAGGCGAGAGAAGGGATACACGCAGGGGAGATAGAGGATACTAACAGGAGAGAGGGGGATACACACAGGAGAGTTGGCCATACTCAGAGAAGTGAGAGGCTACACACTGGACAGAGTGGGATACACACAGAAGGAGGAAGATACACACAGTAAAGAGAAAGATACACACAGGAGAAAGGAAGATACACACAGGAGAGAAACGAATACACAAAAGAGAGAGAAGCATACAAACAGGAGAGGACGATACACACAAGGGAGAGGGGATCCACACAGAAGAGACGACATACACATAGGAGAGAGGGGTATACACACAGGAAAGGGGTATACACACGAGAGAAAACAATACACGCAGGAGAAAGGAGGATACACGCTGCACAGAGGAGGATACCCGCAAGAGAGAGGGATATACACTCAGGAGAGAGAAAAATACACACTGAAGGGAAGGGGAATACACACAAGAGAGAGAATGATACACACAGAATAGAAAAGGATACACACAGAAGAGAAAAGAATACACACAGGAGCGAGGGAAATACACACAAAAGAGAGGTGGATACACACAGGAGAGAGAAAAGATACACTCAAAAGAGAGGAGAATACACATAGATGAAAGGAGGACACACAGAGGAAAGGGCGATACACAGAAGAGAGAGGGGGATCCACACAGGAGAGAAGGGTATACACACAAATGAGGGGAATACACAAATGAGAGAGGGGGATGCACACAGGAGAGAGAAGAATACACAAAGGAAAGGGTGATACACAGAGGAGAGAGGTGCATAAGCACAGGAGAGAGAAGTATACACACAGAAGAGAGGACGAAACAAATAGGAGAAAGGAGATACACACAAGAGAGAGGGGGATACACACAGGATAAAGGGGTGATACACACAGGAAAAAAAATGTGTTACACACAGGAGAGAGAAAGGAAACACACAAGAAAGCGGAGGGATAAACCCAGGAGAGAGGAGGATACAATCAGGAGACAGGAAGATACACACAGGAGAGAGGAGTATACACACAGGAGAAGGGCAAACACACAGAAGAGAGGGGGATACACACAGGAGAGTTGGATACATACAGGAGACAGGAAAATATACACATGAGAGAGGGGGATACACACAGGAGATGGAAATACACACAGGAGAGAGGGTATACACACGAAAGAGGGGAATACACACAGGAGAGAGGTTCATACAGAGAGGAGAGAGGGAAATACATATAGGAAGAGGAAGATACACAAAAAAGAGAGGAGGATACACGCAGGAGAGAGGAGTATACACAGGAGAGAGGTTAAAACACGTAGGAGAGCGGGCATTATACACAGGAGAGAGGGTGGATACACACAGGAGAGAGGAGGATACACACAAAAAAGAGAAGCATACACACAGGAGAGAGAATGATACGCACAGGAGAAATGGGAATTCACAAAATAGAGAGGGGGATATACACAGGAGAGAGGGGGATACACACAGGAAAGAGGGGTATACACACAAATGAGCAAAATACACACAAAAAGAGGGGTATACACACAGGAGAGAGGAGGATACACAAGAGAGAGGGGAATAAACACAGGAGAGAGAAGTGATACACAAATTTAAGAAGAAGATACACACAGGAGAGAGGAAGATAAAAACAAAAGAGAGGAAGATACACACAGGAGGGTGAAGGATACACAGAGCAGAGAGGAGGATACACAGAGTAGAGGGGAATACACACAGAAGAGAGCGGCATACACAAAAAAGAGAGAAGGATACACACAGGATGCAGGAGGATACACACAGGAGAGAGGAAGATACACACAGGAGAGAGGGGGGATACCCACGGGAGAAAATAAAATACACACAGGAGGGAGGAGGATACACACAGGAGACAGGAAGATACACACAGAATAGAAAAGGATACACACAGGAGAGAGGAAGATACACATAAGAGGGAGGATGATACTCACAAGAGAAAGGAGGATTCCCACAGGTGAAAGAAGGATACACAGTAAAGGATAAATGATACACATAGAAGAGAGGGGATACACACAGCAGACAGTGGAATACACACAGGGGGAGGAAGACACACAGAGGAGAGAGGAGGATACACACATTAGAGAGGAAGATATACACATGAGAGAGGAGAATAAACAAAGAGACAAAGGCATACAAAAAGGAGAGGCTGATACACACAGGATAGAGGGTGATACACAGAGGAAAAAAAGGATACACGCAGAAGAGGGGGGATACACACAGAAGAGAGGGGGATACACACAAAAGAGAGGAGGATACAGAAATGAGAGCGGAGGATACACACAGGAGAGAAAATGATACAAACAGGAGAGGAGGATACACCCAGGAGAGAGGGGAATACACTCAGGAGAGAGGGGAATACACTCAGGAGAGTCGGGATACAAACAGGAGAGTGCGGCATACACAAATGGGGAGGGGGATACACACAAGAGAGAGGAAACTACACACAAGAGAAAGGAGGATACACACAGGAATGTGGGGGATAAACGCAAAAGAGAAAAGAATAAACACAGCAGAGTGAAGGATACACACAGGAGAGAAGAAAATACAAAAAAGGAGAGAGGAGGATACACAAATGAGAGGGAAAGATACACACAGGAGAGAAGAGAATACACAAAATAGACAAAGGCATACACAAAGGAGAGGCTTATACACAAAGGATAGAGGGGGATACACACAGGAAAAAAAGATACACGCAGGAGAGTGGAATACACACGGGAAAGAAAGGCATACACACAAAAGAGAGGAGAATATACACAGAATAGAGAAGGATACACACAATAGAGAGAAGGATACACACAGGAGAGAGGGGGTATACACACAAGAGAGAAGAAGGTACACACAGGAGAGAGGAAGATACACACAGAAGAGAGGAGGATACACACTAAAAAGAGGAGGATACAGAAAGGAGAGAGGGGGATACACACAGGAGAGAAAATGATGCAAACAGAAGAGAGGAGGAAACACAGGTGAAAGGAGGATACACACAAGAGAGAGGATAATACACTCAGGAGAGTGGGGGATACAAACAGGAGAGTGCAGCATACACAAAGGGGAAGGGGGATACACAAAGGAGAGAGGAGGATACACAAAAGAGAGAGAAAAATACACACAGGAGAAAAAGGATACACAAAAAAAATGAGGGGAATAAACGCAAAAGAGGGGAGAATAAACACAGCAGAGTGGAGGATACACACAGGAGAGAGGAAGATACACACAGGAGAAAGGAGGATACACAAATGAGAGGGGAAGCACAGAGGAGAAAGGGGAATACACACAGGCGAGGGGGAAACACAAAGGATTAGGAAGAATACACACAGGAGATAGTGAGACACACAAAAGAGAGGAGAATACAGTAAAAAGAGGAGGATACACACAGAAGAGAAAATGATACAAACAGGAGAGAGGAGGATACACACGTGAAAAAAGGACACAAACAGGAGAGAGGAGGATACACACAGGAGAGAAGGGAATACACTCAGGAGAGTGGGAGATACAAACAGCAGAGTGTGGCATACACAATGTGGGAGGGGAATACAAACAGGAGAGAGGAGGGTACACACAACAGAGAAAAAAATACACACAGAAGAAAGGAGGATACACACAGGAAAGACTGGGATACACACAGGAGAAGGGGCATACACAGAGGAAAGAGGGGCATACACAGAGAAGAGAGGAAAGTAAACACAGGAGAGAGGAAGGATACACACAGGAGAGATGGGGCATAAACAGAAGATAGGGAGATACACACAGGAAACAGGGGGTACCCACAGGGGGAAAAGGATAATGATTTGAGGGAGGAGGATACACAAAATAGAATTGGATTCAGACAGAAAAGAGAAAAATATACGAAGGAGAGAGGAAAATTCACACAGGAGAGAGGAGGATACACACAGAATAGAGAAGGATACACGCATAAGAGACGAGGATACACACAGTGGAGAGGGGGAATACACACAGGAGAGGGGTATACAAACAGAATAGAGGAGGATACAAACAGGTGAGAAAAGTATACACACAGGAGAGAGGAGGATACACACAGGTGAGAGGAGGATACACGCAAAAAAGAGGGAAATAAACACAGAAGAGAGGGTGGTACACACAGAAGAGGGGTGAAACACACAGGGAAAAGAAGGGTACACAGAGGAGAGAGAAAGATACACAAAGGAGAAAAGAGAATACACAAAACAGAGGGGATACACACAGGAGAGAGGGCGATATCCCGAAAAGAAAGAAGGATACAAACAGGAGAGAAAAGGAAACACACAGAAGAGGGGAATACACACAAGAGAAAGGGGGATACACACAGGAGGAAGAAGAATACACACAGGAGAGGGGAATACACACAGGAGAGAGGGGCATAAACAGAGGAGAGAAAAGGATACACACAGCAGAGAGGAGAATACACAGATGAGAGAGGGGATACCCACAGAAGAGTGAAAGATACACATAGGAGAGAGGGGGGATACACACGGAAAGAGGGGAGAAACACACAAGAGACAAGGGGGATACATGCAAAAGAGAGGAGGAATACACACAGGAGAGAAAAGGATACATATAGGAGAGAGCAGAATACACACAGGAGAGAGGTAGATAAACACAGGAAAATAAATACACACAGGAGAGGGGAGAATACACACAGGAGATGGGGATACACACAGGAGAGAGGATGATACACACAGAAGAGAGGTGAAACACACAGGAAAGGGAATGGTACACAGAGGAGAAAGGAAGATACACAAAGGAGAAAAGAGGATACACAAGAAAGAGGAGGATACACAGGAGAGAGGGTGATATCCCAAAGAGAGAGAAGGATACACACAGGAGAGAAAAGAAAACACAGAGAAGAGGGAAATACACACAAGAGAAAAAGGGATACACACAGCAGAGAGGATGATACACACATGAGAGAGGAAAATACAAACAGGCAAAAGGGGATACACACAGGAGAAAGGGTGATACACACAGGAGAACGGGGGGATACACACAAAAGCAAAAGCTGTTACACACAGTCAGGAGGGGGAAAACACACAGGAGAGAGGAGGGATACACACAGGATAAAGAAATATACACGCAGGAGAGAGGAAAGTACACACAGGAGAATAAAGGACTCACACAGGTGAGGGGGGATACACAAACTAGAGAAGGGTATGCACACGGAAATAAAGAATACACACAGGAAAAGAATACGCACAAGAGAGAAAAGAATACACACAGAAGAGGGGGATACACACAGCAGAGAGTGGCATACACACAGGAGCGAGGAAGATACACACAGGAGAGAGGAAGATACAAAAAGGAGAGAGGGGATACACACAGAAGAGAGGGTGATACACACAGGAGAAAGGGGGATACACACAAAAGAGAAAGGAATTACACACAGAAGAAATGGGAGACACACACAGAAAAGAGGAGGGATAAACACAGGAGAAAGAAAGATAAACACAAAAGAGTAAAAAATACACACAGGAGAGAGGTGGATGGACATAGGAAAGAGGAAGATACACAAAGAAGAGAAAAGGATACACAAATGAGAGAGGACGACACACACAGGAGAAAACAGGAGAGGGGCATACACACAGGAGAGAGAAGATACAAAAAAGAGATTTGGATACACACAGGAGAGAGGGTAATACACACAGGAGAGTGGGGGATACACACAGGAGGTGGGAATACAGAGAGGAGGAAGGGGGATACATACAGGAGACAAAAGAACACACACAAGACAGAGGGACATAGACACAGTAGAGAGGAGGGTACACACAGGAAAGAAGGGGATGCACACAGGAGAGAGGAGAATACAAACAGGAGAAAGGAGGATTCACAAAAAAGAGTTGAAATACACAAAAGAGAGGAGGATACAAACAGGCGAGAGGGATACAACAGGAGACGGGGAAGTACACACAGGAGACAGGGGGATACACACAGGAGAGAGGAACACACTCAGGAGAGAGGTGCATACACACAGGAGAGAGAAGGATACACACAGGAGAGGAAGAATACACACAAGAGAGAAGAGGATACAAACAGGAGAGAGGGGTATACACATAGTGGAAGAAGGATAAATACAGGAGAGAGGAGGATACACACAAAAGGGAAGAGGTTACAGAAAGAAGAAAGGAGGATACACGCAGGAGAGAAGAGGATTCACACAGGAGAGGGGAAATGCACACAGGAGGAATGGGGATACACACAGAAGGAGGGGGATACCACAGGAGAGAAGAGAATACACACAGGACAGAAAAGTATACACACAGGAGAGAGGGGGATACACACAGGAGAGAGGAGGCTACACACAGCAGAGATTAGGATACACTCAGGAGAGAGGAGGATACACACAGGAGAGATGAGGACACACATGAGGACACACAAAGGAGAGAAGGAAACACACAGTAGAGAGGGAGATACACACAGGCCAAAGGGGTACACACAGAAGTGGGGGAAATGCACACAGAAGAGAAGGGAATACACACAGGAGAGGGGGATACACACAGTAGAAAAAGCACCCACAAAAAAGACAGGAGGATACAAACAGCAGAGAGCCGGGATACACACAGGAGAGAGGAGGATACCAACAGGAGAGTGGGGCATAGACACAAGATGGAGGGAGATACAAACAGGAGAGGGTTGGTACACACAGGGGGAGTAGGATAAATACAGGAGGGAGGAAAATACACATAAAAGGAATGAGGATACTGACAGAAGAGAGGAGGATACACGCAAAAGAGAGGAGGATACACACAAAAGAGAAGAAGATACACACAGGAGAGAGGATTGTACACGCAGGAGAGAGGAGGATACAGAAAGAAGAGAGGGTTGAGAAACACAGGAGAGGGAAATACACACAACAAACAGGAACGTGCACACAGGAGAGAGGGGTATGCACACGAGAGAAAACGATACAAAAAAAAAAGAGGGGCATACACACAGGAGAGTGGGAAATACACCAAAAAGAGAAAAGGGTACACATAGGAGAGAGGAGGATACACACAGGAGATGGAAAAACACACAGGAGAGAGGGGCATACACACTGGAGAGGGTAATACACACAGGAGCAAAGGGGATACACACAGGAGAAAAGGGAATACACACAGGAGAGATAAGAATACACACAGGAGACGGGGATACACACAGGAGAGAAGGGCGTACACTCAGGAGAGAGAAGAATACACACAGCAGAGAGAAGAATACACACAGGAGATAGAAGGATACACACAGGAGAGAGGGGATACACACAAAAGAGAGAAGGATACACACAGGAGACAGAAGGACACACAGGAGAGAGGAAGATACACAAAGAAGAGGTGTGATACACACAGGAGAAAAAGGAATACACACAGGAGAGAAATAGATACACACAGGAGAAAGTAGGATACAAACAGGAGAGGAAGATACACAAAGTAGAGCGCGGCATACACACAGGAAAGTGAAACACGCACAGGGGAAAGGGGAATAAACACAGGAGAGAGGAGGATACACACAAGAGAGGGGGATACACAAAGGTGAGAGGGGCGTACACACAGGAGAGAGGAAGATACACACAGGAGAGAGGAGGATACAAAGAGGAGAGAGGGGATACACACGGAAGAGAGGGGGATTCACACAGAAGAAATGGGGGATACACACAAGAGAGAAAGGGGTTACACACCGGAGAAATGAGGGAAACAAAACAGAGAGGAGGGTTACACACAGGAGAGCGAAAGATACACACAGGATAGAGGAAAATACACACAGGAGAGAGAAGAATAAGCACAGGAGAGAGGAGGATACACATAAGAGAAAGGCATACACACAGGAGAGAGGAGGATAAACAGAGGAGAGTTGGGTACACAAAAGAGACAAGGTAATACAGGAGAGAGGGTGATACACACAGGAAAGAGGGGATTGCACACAACAGAGAGAACATACATACAGGAGAGATGAGAATATACAAAGGAGAGAGGGGGATACACTCAGGAGAAAGGAGAATACAAATAGGAGAGTGTGGCATACACAAAAAAGGGAGAAGGATACACACAGGAGAGAAAAGGCTACACACAGGAAAGAGGAGTATACACAAAGAAGAGAGGGAAACACACAAGAGAGAGTGGAATACACACAGGCGAGGAGGATAAACACAGGAGATGGTGTGATACACAAAGGAGAGTGGGAAATACACACAGGAGAAAGGGAAATACAAACAGGAGAGTGCAGCATACAAAAAAGAGGGAGGGGGTTACACACAGCACACACAGGAGAGAGAAGGCTACACATAGGAGAGAGGAGTATACACAAAGTAGAGAGGAAAACAAACAAGAGAGAGGGGGATACACACAGGCGAGGGGGATACACACAGGAGATGTTGTGATACACACAGGAGAGAGGGGGATACACAAAAAAGAGAAGAATACACACAGGAGAGAGTGATATAAACAGAAAACAGAGAAGGATACACTCAGGAGAGAGGGGGAATACACACAGGAGAGAGGGAAATACCCACAGGAGAGTGGGGCATACAAACAAGGGGGAAGGTAATACACACAGTAGAGAGAAGGATACATACAGGAAGAGAAAAATAAATACAAGAGAATAAAGAATACACACAAAAGACTGGAGGATACAGACAGAATAGAGGACGATACACGCAGGAGACAGGAGTATACACACAGGAGAGAAGAGGATACACGCAGAAGAGAGGAGGATACACACAGGAAAGAGGGGGGATACACACAGGAGAGGGGAATACAAACAGAAGAGAGAAAGATACACACAGGAGAAAAAAGATGCACACAGGAGAGTGGAAGATTCACACAAAGGAGAGGATGATACACACAGGACAGAAGAGGATACACACAGGAGAGAGAACAATACACACAGAAGAGGGGAATACACACAGAATAAAAAAAGATAAACATAGGATACAGAAGGTACACACAGGTGAAAGGAAGATGCACAGAGCAGAGAAAAGGATGCACACAGGAGAGGGGGATACACACATAAGAGAGAGTGACATACACACAGGGGAGAAAAGGATATACACAGAATTGAAAAAGATTCACACAAAAGAGACGGGGATACACACAGAAAAAAAGGCGGAAACACACAGGAGATAAGAAAATACACACTGGAGAGTATAGGATACACACAGGAGACAAGAGGATACACACAGAAGAGGGTAAATACACACAGGATAGTGGAAGATACACACAGAAGAGAGGACGATACACACAGAAGAGAGGAGAATACACACAGGAGAGAGGATGATCCACACAAATGAAAAAAGTATACACACAGCAGAGACGAGGATACACACAGGAGAGAGAAGAAAAAACACAGGAGAGTGAGGGATACACACATGTGGAGGAGGATAAACACAGGAGGAAAAAAGATAAACACAGGAGAGAGGAAAATACACACAGGAGAGAGAAGCATACACAAAAAGACATGGTCATACACACAGGAGAGAAAGATACACACAGGAGAATGGGGGATAAACACAGGAAGGCAGGATACACAGAGAGGGATACACACAGGAGAGAGGGGCATACACACAGGAGAGAGTAGGATACACACAGAATAGATGAGAATACACACAATGGAGAGGGATATACACAGGGTAGAGATGGGGTATACACACAGAAGAGAAAAAGATACACACAGAAAAGAGGAAGATACACACAGGAGGGAGGAGGAAACACACAGGGGAGAGATGGATACACACAGGAGAGAGGAGGATACAGACAAAAAAGAAAAAAAAATACAAACAGGAGAGAGAAGTATATACAAAGGTGAAAAAAGGATACACAGAGGAGAGAGAAAGATACAGACAAAAGAGGGGGTACACACAAGAGAAATGGGGATACACAGAGGGGGAGGAAGATACACACAGAAGAGAGGAGGATACACACAAGAGAGAGGAGGATACACACAGGAGAGAGGGTGATACACACAGGAGAGTGAAGGATACAAACAGCAGACAGGAGGATACGCACAGGAGAGAGGAGAAAACACACATGAGAGAGGAGGATACACAAAGGAGAGGGGGGAAACACAGTAGAGAGGGGGAAATACACATGGGAGAGGGATACACACAGAAGTGGGGTGATGCACACAGGAGAAAGTGGGATCCACAGAGGAGAGGGGGATACACAACGAAAAGAGGAGCATACACACAGGAGAGAGGAGAATACACACAGGAGAGAAGGGGATACACACAGGAGAAAGTGGGATACACACAGGAAAGTGGGGCATACACACAGGATGGAGGGGGATACACAAAGGGAGAAGAAAAAATACAGGAAAGAGGAGGGTACACAAAAAAGAGAGGAGGATAGAGACAGAAGAGAGGACAATAAACGCAGGAAAGAGGAGGATACACACAGGAGCGAGGAGGATACACAGAGGAGAGAGAAGGATACACACAGGAGAGTGGGGGGATACAAACAGGATAGGGTGACACACAGAAGAGAGGAGGATAAACACAGGAGAGAGGATGATACTCACAGGAGAGAGGGGGATACACACAAAAGAGTGGAGGATGCACACAGGAGATAAAAAGATACACGCAGGAGAGAGGGGGATACACACAGGAGAAAGGAGGATACACAAGGGAGAGGGAGATACACACAGAAGAGAGGGGAATACATGGAAGAAAGAAAAGGATACACACAGGAGAGAAAAGGATACACACAGGAGATGGGAATACACAGGAAAGAGGGGCATACACAAGAAGAGGGTGATACACACAGGAAAGAGGAGAATACACACAGGAGAAAAGGATACACACAGGAGGGAAAGGCATACACACAGGAGAAAGGAGAATACACACAGCAGAGATTAGGATTCACAGAGGATAGAGGGGATAAACACAGGAGAAAGAAGAATACACACAAGAGAAAGAAGGGATGCACACAGGAGAGAGGGTGGATACACAAAGGAGAAAGAAGGGATACACAGAGGAATGTGGAGAGACACACACAGGAGAGAGGAGCATACACACAGGAGAGAGGAACATACACACAGGAGAGGGATAGATACACAAAGGAGAGAAGAATAAACACAGTAGAGAGGAAGATACACACAGGATAGAAGAGGATACACACAAAATAGAAAATGATAAACACAGGAGACAAAAGGATACACACAAAAGAGAGGGGGATAAACACAGGAGAGGGGAATACACGCAGGAGAGAAAAAAGATACACACAGGAGACAGGGATACACAAAGAAGGGAGTTGGATGCACACAAGAGAGAAGAGGTACACACAGTAGAGAGGGGAATACACACAAGAGAGATGGGCATACCTACAGGAGAGAGGAGAATACACAAAGGAGAGAGGGGGATACACACAGGAAAAAGGGGAATACAAACAGGAGAGTGCGGCATACACACAGAATGGAGGGGGATACACACAGGAGAGAGGAGGATACACACAAAATAGAAAATGATACACACAAGAGAGTGGGGGATAAACACATGAGAGTGAAATACACACAGGAGAGAAAAAGAAACACACAAGAGACAGGGATACACAAAGAAGGGAGTTGGATACACACAGGAGAGAGGGGGATACACACAGGAGAGAGGAACACACACAAGAGAGAGGGGTATACCCACAGGAGAGAGGAGACTACACAAAGAAGAGAAGGGGATACACACAGGAAAAAGGGAGATACAAACAGGAGAGTGCAGCATACACACAGAAAAGAGGGGCATACACACAGGAGAGAGGAGGATACAAACAGGAGAGAGGAGGATACACAAAGGAGAGAGGAGGATACACAAAGGAGAAGGGGAAACACACAAGAGAGGGGGGATACACAAAGGAGAAAGGAGGATACACACAGAAGAGAGGAGGATATACAAAAAAAGAGAGGAGGATACACACAGGAGACAGAATAATACACACAAGAGAGGGGGATACACACAGGATAAAAAAGAGTACACATAGGAGAAAGGAGGATACACACAGGAGAGAGGAAAATATAAAAAGAAGAGGGGGAAACACACAAGAGAGAGGGGGATACACACAGTCGAGGGGGATAAACATTGGAGAAGGTGGGATACACACAGGAGAGAGGTGGTTACACAAAGGAGAGGGGGATGCAAACAGGAGAGAGGGGTATACAGACAGGTGAAAGGGAGATAGACACAAGAAAGGAAAGAATACACACAGAAGAGAAGGATACACACAGGAGGGTGGGGGTATACACACAGGAGAGAGGAGGATACACACAGGATAGAAGCAAATACACACACTAGAGAAGAGGATACACGCATGAGAGAGGGGCATACACATAGGAGAGAAGAAGATACACACAGAAGAATGGAGGATACACACAGGAAAGAGGAGAATATACACAGGGGAGAGAAGGATAGACACAGCAGAGAGGAGGATACACACAGGTGAAAGGAGGATACACACAGGAGAGAGGAGGATACACACAGGGGAGAGGAAAATACACCCAGAAGAAATGGGGAAACACAGAGGGGTAAAGGGATACACACAGGAGTGAGGAGAATACACACAAGAGAGAAGACAATACACACAGAAGAGAGGAGGATACACCCAGAAGAGAGGGGGAAACACACAGTAAAGAGGGAGATACAAACATGAGAGTTTGACATACACACAGGATAGAGGGAAATACACACAGGAGAGAGGAGGATACACACAGGTGGAGGGGGATACACACAAAAGAGAGGGGGATACAAACTGATGAGAAGAGGATATGCACAAAAGAGAGGAGGATACACCCAAGAGAGAGGAGGATACACAAAGGAGAGGGGGAAACACACAATAAAGAAGGGAATACACACAGGTGAGGAAGATACACACAGAAGTGGGAAAGATGCACACAGGAGAAAGGGGGATCCACACAGGAGAGGAGGATACACACAGAACAGAGGGGCATACACACAGGAGAAAAGAGGATACACACAGGAGAGAGGGGATACACACAGGAGAAAGGGGGATACACACAAGATAGTGGGGCATACACACAGGATAGAGGGGCATACACAGAGGGGGAGAAGGATAAATACAGGAGGGAGGAGGGTACACAAAAAGAGAGGAGAATACAGACAGAAGAGGGGAGAATACACGCAGGAGAGAGGAGGATACACACAGTAGAGAGAAGGATACACACAACAGAGAGGAGGATACACACAGGAGAGTAGGGGGATACACACAGGAGAGGGGAATACACAAAGAAAAGAAGAGGATACACAATAAAGAGGAGGATACACACAGGAGAGAGGAGATACACACAAAAGAGAGGAGGGTGCACAGAGGAGAGAGGGGGATACACACAGGAGAGAGGGGGATACACACAACAGAGGGGTGATACACACAAAAGAAACGAGGATACACACAGGAGAGAGAAGGATACACACAGGAGAGATAAGGATACACAAAGAAGATGGAGATACACACAGTATTGGGTAGATACATGGAAAAGAGGAAAGAATACACAGGAGAGAGGAGAATACACAGGAGATGGGGATACACACAAAAGAGAGGGGCATACACACAGGAGAGGGTGATACACACAGGAGAAAGGGGATACACACAGGTGAGAAAAGAATACACACAGAAAAGGGGGATACACACAAGAAAGAAGGGCATACACACACGAGAGAGGAGGATAGACACAGAAGAGAGGAGGATACACAAAGGAGAGAGGGGATACACAGAAAAGAGAGTGAGATACACACAGAAGAAAGGGGGATACACACAGGAGAGAGGGGGGATACACAGAGGGATGAGGAAAGATATACACAGGAGAGAGTATCGTACACACAGGAGAGAGGAAAATACACCCAGGAGAGAGAAAGATACACACAGGAGAGAGAAAGATACACAGGAGAGAGGAAGATACACACAGGAGAGAGGATACTCACAAAAGAGAAAAGGATACACAGAGGAGACAGAAGGATACACAAAGTAGAGAGGGGCATACAAACAGAAAAGGGGGATACACACAGAAGAAAGGGGGATACACAAAAAGAGAGAAGAATACACACAAGAGAGGGGGATACACACAGGTGAGAGAGGCGTACACTCAGGAGAGAGGAAGATACACACAGGAGAGTGGAGAATACAAACAGGAGAGAGGGTATGCACACGGGAGAGAGGGAGATAAGGACAGAAGAAAGGGGGATACAAACAGAAGAGAAAGGGGTTACACACAGGAGAATGGGGGGAAACACAAGGGAAAGAGGAATGAAACACAAAGGATACAGGAAGATATACACAGGAGAGAGGAAAATACACACGAGAGAGGAGAATACACACAGGAGAGAGAAGAATACACACAGGAGAGAGGAGGATACACATAGGAGAGAGGAGGATACACACAAGAGAGGTGCATACACACAGGAGAGAGGGGAATACACACAGGAGAGTTGGATTCACACAGGAAACCGGGTAATACACACAGGAGAGTAGGGGATACAAAAAGGAGTGGGGGATACTCATAGGAGAGAGTGGGATACACACAGGAGAGAATGGAATACACACAAGATAGAGGGGCATACACACAGGAGAGAGGAGGATACACAAAGGAGAGAGAGGGATACACACAGGAACAAGAAAGATACAAACAGGAGAGTGCAGCATACACAAAAGGGAGGGGGATACACACAGGAGAGAGGAAGATACCCACAGGGGAAGGGGGATACATACAGGAGAGAGGAGGATACACAAGGAGAGAGGAGGCTACAGAGAGGAGGAAGAAGGATACACAAATAAGAGGGGGAAACACAAAAAAGAGAGGGAGATACACACAGGTGAGAGGGATACGCCCAGGAGACGGGGAAATACACACAGGAGATAGGGGGATACACTTAGGAGAGGGAGAGACACCCAAAGAGAGTGGCATACACACAGGAGAGAGGAGGATACACACAGGACAGAGGGGGGATACACACGGGAGGGAGTGGGGATACACAAAACAGAGAGGGGGATACAAACAGGAGATTGAGGCATACAAACAGGTGGTAAGAAGATACACACAGGAGATTGAGGAATACACACAGGAGAGAGTGGGATACACACAGGGAAAAATGGATAAATAGAGAAGAGAGGAAAATACACACAAAAGAGTGGAGGATACAGACAGAAGAGAGGAGGATACACGCAGGAGAGAGGAGGATACACACAGGAGGGAAAAAGATACACTCAGGAGAGAAGAGGATACACACAGGAGAGAGAAGGGATACACACAGGAGAGGGGGATACACACTGGAGAGAGGAGGATACACACCAGAGAAATAAGGATACACACAGGAGAGTGGAAGATACACACAAAAAAGAGGAAAATACACACAAAAGAGACGGGGATACACACAGGAGATAGGGGATACACACAGAAGAGTGGTGATACACACAGGAGAGAAGAGGTTACACACAGGAGAGAGGAGTATACAAATAGGAGAGAGGAGAATACACAAAGGGGAGGGGGATACGCACAGGAGAGTTGGGGATACACTGAAAAAAGGAGGATACAAACAGGAGAGAGGAGGATAAACACAGTGTGGAAGGATATACTCAGGAGAGAGGGGTTACACACAGGAGAGGGTGATACACACAGGAGAAATGGGGATAGACACAGGAGAGGGGAGAGTACAAAGGAGAGGGGGATACACCCATAAGAACAGGGCGTACACACAGAAGAGAGAAGGATTCAAAAAGCAGAGAGGAGGATACACACTGGAGAGAGGGGATACACACAGGAAAGAGCGGGGATACACACAGGAGAATGGGGGTATACACACACGAGAGAGGAAGGATACACACAAAAGAGAGGAGGATACACACAGTAGAGAAAAAGATACACACAGAAGAGAGGGATACACACAGGAGAGAGGAGGATCCACACAGGATAGAGGAGTTTACACACAAAAGAGAGCAGGATACACACAGGAGACAGAAGAATACACACAGGAGAGAGAATGATATACACAGGAGAGTGGTGATATACACAGGATGGAGGAGTGTACACACAGAAGACAGGGGCATACACACAGAGAAAATGGATAAACACAGGAGAACGGGGGTTACACACAGGAAAGAGGAGGATACACACAGGTAAGCGGGATACACAAAGAAAAAAGGGCGTACAAACAGGAGAGAGGAGGATACACACAGGAGAGAGGAAGATACAAACAGGAGGGAGGTGATACACACAGGAGAAAAAGGTATACAGAGGATCCTTCACAGCCTCACTGAATATTACACACTTGTGATACAGTCTGGAGTCTATTTCTTATGGCCACTCATTCAAATAATCACTAAATAATGCACACCTGCTGAATAGTCAGATGTATCTTTTCTATGTTTACTCGTTAAGAGCCTCACGAAGTGTACACACCTGGAGAAATAGTCGTCAGGATTTTCCTTTATCCCCTCATTCTCATTCTCACTAAATAAGGCACACCTGTGGAATACTCAGGAGACTTTTTCATGTGGCCTGTAATTCGGAGTGTCACTGAATAATGTGGTGTATTCAGGAGTCTATATCACGTAGACACATATTCAGAGCCTCAGTGAATAAGACAGGCCCAGATATAGTAAGGAATCTAATTAATATGGCCAAATCTTCTGAGCCTCACTGTATAATACACACCTGGAGAATAATTTTGAGTCTATTTTCGATGGATATTTATTCAGAGCCTCCAGAAAAAAATGTACACCTGCGAAATAGCCAGGAGACTATTTTATGAGGACACTCATTCATAGCCTCAGTGGAAAATATGCACGTGTGGGTTAGTCAGGATTCCATTTTATATGGCCACTAACTCATAACCTCAATGAAAAATGCACAAATGTAAAGTACTCAGCAGTCTATTTCATATAAACACTCATTCAGAGATTCAGTGAATAATACAAATATTTAAGACAGACAACATCCTGTTTCATATGGTCACACAATAAGACGCTCACTGAATAATAGAAATCTGGAGCATAATTTGGAGTCTATTTTCGATGGACATTCATTCAGAGCCTTGGTAAATAATTCACACCTGTGGAGTAGCCAGGAGTCTATTTCATTTGGACACTCATTCATAGCCTCATTGGATAATATGCACGTGTGTATTAGGCAGGATTCCATTTCATATGGCCACTTACTTTTAACCTCAGTCACAAATTCACAAACGTAAAGTACTCAGCAGTCTATTTCATATAGACACTCATTCAGAGATTCATTGAATAATAAAAATATTTAAGATAGACAGCATCCTGTTTCATATGGTTAAACAAAAAGAGCCTCACTGAGTAATGCACACCAGGGGAAGTGTTAGGAGTCTACTTTATATAGCCTTTAATTTACAGAATCAGGAAATAATGCACACGTGTGGAATAGACACTAGACTATTTTACATGGCCGGAAAATCAAAGCCTTTTCGAATACTGCACATGTGGGGAATAATCACTTGTCTGTTTCATATGGTGTTTTGTTTGGTGAATCAAAAACTTATGCACACCTGTGGAGTAAAACGTGTTCTATTTCAGAAGGCCACTCTTTCAGTGTTTTAGTGAATAATATGAATATCTGAAAAGTAAAGAATCCCTTTCACATGGCCACATGTTCAGGGCCTCTGTGAAGAATACTCCCCTCAAAAATAGTCAAGTGTCTACTTTAAATGGCTACACATTCAGAGACTCCGTAGGTAATGAACACCTGGGCAATACACCTGAGTCTCTATTTTATGCCCACTTCGTCAGAGTCTCATTCAATAATACACACCTGGGGAAGAGTTAGGATTCTACTTCATGTAGCCACTCATTTAGAGCCTGAGGGAATAATGCACACCAGGGTAATAGTCGAGCATTTTTTATATGGCCACTCATTTTGTGCCTCAGTTAGTAATATACACCTGAAGAATCCTAAGGATTCTATTTGATACTACCACGCAGTTAGCACCTTATTGAATAACTCACAATGGAGTAATGTCAGGTGTCGATTTTATATGGTCTATCACTCAAAGTGTCAGTGAATAATAAACTTCTATGGAGTAATCAGGAGTGCCTCCCTGAATGATAAACACCTGGGTAATAGACTGCCCTCTATTTCATATAAACTCTAATTTTGTGTATCATTGAGTAATACACACCCGGGGCAGTGTCAGGAGTCTATTTGGCATAAACACTCAAACAGAACCTGTTTTATTAATGCACACTTGTATAATAATGAGGAGTCTACGTAATACGTCTACTTATTCAGAAAAACAGTGAATAATGCACATGTAAAGTAATTAGAAGTCTGATTCTTATGGACCCCCTTTCACAGCCTCACTGAATATTACACTTGTGATATAGTCTGGAGTCTATTTTTTATGGCCACCATTCAGAGAATTATTAAATAATGCACACCTGCAGAAGAGTCAGAAGTCTCTTTCCTATGGCCACTGGTTAAGAGCCTCACTAAGGGTACACACCTGGGAAAATAATTAGGATTTACCAGTGTCCACTCATTCAGAGTCTCACTAAATAATGCACACCTCTGGAAAACTCAGGAGACTTTTTCATGTGGCCTCTAATTCGGAGTGTCACTGAATAATGTGATGTAGTCAGGAGTCTATTTCATGAAGACACATATTCGGAGCCACAGTGAATAAAACAGGCCCTTTATGTTGTAAGGAGTATAATTAATATGGTCACACCTTCTGAGTCTCCCTGAATAATACACACCTGGAGAATAATTTTGAATCTCTTTTCGATGGACATTCATTCAGAGCCTCGGTAAATAATGTACACCTGTGGAGTAGCCAGAAGTCTATTTTATTAGGACACTCATTCATAGCCTCAGTGGATATTATGCACGTGTGGATTAGTCCGGATTCCAATATATGTGGCCACTGACTTGTAACCTCAGTGAAAAATGCACAAATGTAAAGTACTCAGCAGTCTATTGTATATAGAAACTCATTCAGAGATTCATTACATAATACAAATATTTAATATAGCAGCATCCTGTTTCATATGGTCACACAAAATAAGCCTTACTGAGTAAGGCACACCTAGGGAAGTGTTAGGAGTCTACTGTATATAGCCTCTCATTTACAGCCTCAGGGAATAATGCACACGTGTGGAATAGACACTATACTATTTTATATGGCCACAAAATCAAAGCCTGAGTGAGGAATACACAACTTTGGAATAGTCCCTTCTCTATTTTACACGCCCAAATATTTAGAGTCAGAGTCAATAATACACGCCTGTTGACAAGTCAGAAAAAATTTCATATGGCCAAAGTTTCAGAGCCTCAGTGAATAATACATACCTGGGAAATACTCAGGACGCTATTACATGTGGCATCAATTTCAGAGCTTCCTTGAATAAGAAACACCTCTATTGTAGTCAGAATTCTATTTCCTATAGCCACATATTCAGAGCCTAACTGAGTAACATACACCTTGGGAAAAGTTAAAATTCAATTTTGTATAGCCACTCATTTAGAGCCGAATGTAAAAACGCACGCCTCAGGAGCATTCAGGAGGCTCTATTTTATGGCCACTCATTCAGAGCTTCACAGAATAATACAGAACTATAAAAACGTCAGGAGTGTATTTCACACAGGCTCTTATTCAGAACCTCAGTGAGGAATCATATATATCTGGAAAATCTTCAGGATTATATTATATATAGCCACTTATTCAGAGACTCACTGAATAATGCACAGCTAAGGAATAGTCTGTATACTATTTTATATGAAGGTACACCCAGCGACTCAGTGGAAAAGGCAGAACTGAAAAATAGTCAAGAGAATAGAATCAAGGGTTTATGTTATGTGGTCACTCATTCAGAATCTCACTGAAGAATACACACCTTGGGAAAGTCAGTGTCCATGTCATATGGACATTCAATCACAGCATTACCGAATAATGCACAATGGGGCAATAGTAAGAAATCTATTACATATGACCTGTCATTCTGAGCTTCAGTGCATAATAAACAGCTGTGGATTAGTCATGACCCTATTTAAGGTAGCCCCAAATTAAGCAGCTCCGTGAATGATACACACATGTGTCAGAGTCAGGAGACTATTTGACACAGACACTCATACAGAAGGTTTTCGAATACTGCACATGTGGGGAATAATCACTATTCTGTTTTACATGGTGATTAGTTTGGAGAATCAAAATATAATGCACACCTGTTGAGTAAAATGTGTTCTATTGCATAAGGCCACTCTTTCAGTGTTTTAGTGAATAACATGTATATCTGATAAGTCAGGAGTCTCTTTCACATGGCCACTCGTTCAGGGCCTCTGTGAAGAATACTCCCCTCAAAAATAGTCAAGGGTCTACTTCAAATGGCTACACATTTAAAGTCTCTGTATGCAATGAACACCTGGGCAATATACCTGAGTCTTTTTTTTATGCCCACTTAGTCAGGGACTCATTCAATATTACACAAAAAAGGAAGAGTTAAGAGTCTACTTCATGTCGCCACTCATTTAGAGCCTCAGTGAATAATGCACTCCAGCGTAATAGTCGAGCATTTTTTATATGGCCACTCATTTTGTGCCTCACTGAGTGAAATAAACCTGAAGAATCCTCAGGATTCGATTTGATACTACCACTCATTTAGAACCTCATTAAATAATTCACAATGGAGCAATAGTCAGGTGTCTATTTTATATGGTCTATCATTCAAACTTTCAGTGAATAGTAAACTTCTATGGAGTAATCATGACGCTGTTTTACATAACCACGAATTAAGTGCCTTGCTGAATAATACACACGTGCGTGATAGGAATCTATTTCATATGAACTCTAATTTTGTGTATCGCTGAGTAATGCACACCTGGGGCACTGTCAGGAGTCTATTTGGTATGGACACTCAAACAGAGACTGTTTGATTAATGCACACATGGATAATAATGAGGAGTCTATGTCATACGGCTACTCATTCAGACAACTGTGAATAATGCACATGTGAAGTAAATAGAAGTCTGTTTCATATGGTCACTCTTTCACAGCCTCACTGAATGTTACACACTTGTGATATAGTCTGGAGTCTATTTTTTATGGCTACTCATTCAGAGAATCACTAAATAATGCACACCTGAAAAATAGTCAGAAGTCTCTTTCCTATGGCCACTCGTTAAAAGCCTCACAAAGTGTACACTTTTGCAGAAATAGTCAGGATTTACCATTATCCCCTCATTCATTGTCTCACTAAGTAATGCACACCTGTGGAATAGTCAGGAGACTTTTTCATGTTTTCTCTAATTCGGAGTGTCACTGAATAATGTGGTGTAGTCAGGATTCTATTTCATGTAGACACATATTCAGAGCTTCAGTAAATAAGAGAGACACTTGATATAGTAAGGAATCTAATTGATATGGAAACATATTCTGAGCCTCACTGAATAATACACACCTGGGGAATAATTTGGAGTCAATTTTCAATGGACATTCATTCAGAACCTTGGTAAATAATTTACACCTGTGGAGTAGCCAGGAGTCTATTTTATAAGGACACTCATTCATAGCCTCATGGATAATATGCACGTGTGGATTAGTCCGGATTCCAATTTATATGGCCACTGACTCGTAACCTCAGTAAAAAATGCACAAATATATAATACTTAGCAGTCTATTTCATATAGGCACTCATTCAGAGATTCATTGAATAATACAAATATTTGAGATAGACAGAATCCTGTTTCATATGGTTAAACAAAACAGCCGCACTGAGTAATGCACAGCAGGGGAAGTGTTAGGAGTCTACTTTATATAGCCTTTAATTTACAGAATCAGGACATAATGCACACGTGTGGAATAGACACTAGTCTATTTTATATGACCGCAAAATCAAAGCCTTTTCAAATACTGCACATGTGGGGAATAATCACTTGTCTGTTTCTTATGGTTTTTCGTTTTGTGAATCAAAAACTTATGCACACCTGGGGAGTAAAATGGGTGCTATTTCAGAAGGCCACTCTTTCAGTTTTTTAGTGAATAATATGTATATCTGAAAAGTAAGGAATCTCTTTCACATGGCCACTCATTCAGGGCCTCTGTGAAGAATACTCCCCTCAAAAATAGTCAAGTGTCTACTTTAAATGGCTACACATTCAGAGACTCTGTAGGCAATGAACACCTGGGCAATATACCTGAGTACCTTTTTTATACCCACTTAGTCGGAGTCTCATTCAATAATACAAACCTGGGGAAGAGTTAATTGTCTACTTCTTGTAGCCACTCATTTAGAGCCTCAGTGAATAATTCATACCAGGTTAATAGTCTAGCCTTTTTTAAATGGCCACTCATTTTGTGCCTCACTGAGTGATATACACCTGAAAATTCCTCAGGATTCTTTTTGATACTACCACTCTTTTAGAACCTTATTGAATAATCCACAATGGAGCAATAGTCAGGTGTCTATTTTATATGGTGTATATCATTCAACGTTTAAGTGAAAAGTAAACTTCTATGGAGTAATGAGGACGCTGTTTAAGATAGCCACGCATTAAGTGCCTTGCTGAATGATACGCACCTGTGTAATGGCCAGGAGTCTATTTCATATGAACTCTAATTTTGTGTATCGCTGAGTAATACAAACCTGGGGCAGTGTCAGGAGTCTATTTGACATGGACACTCAAACAGAACCTGTTTGATTAATGCACACTTGTATAATAATGAGGAGTCTATATAATACGTCTACTCATTAAGAAAAACAGTGAATAATGCACATGTAAAGTAATTAGAAGTCTGATTCTTATGGACTGTCTTTCACAGCGTCACTGAATATTACACACTTGTGATGTAGTCTGGAGTCTATTTTTTATGGCCGCCCATTCAGAGACTCAATAAATAATGCACACTTGAAGAATAATCAGAAGTCTCTTTCCTATGAACATTCGTTAAGAGCCTCACTAAGTGTACACACCTGAGGAAATAATCAGGATTGACCATTATCCCTTCATTCAGAGTCTCACTAAATAATGCATACCTGTGGAATAGTCAGGAGACACTTTACTATGGCCACTCTTTAAGAGCCTCTCTAAGTTTACGCACCTGGGGAATAGTCATTATTTACATATATCCCTTCATTCAGAGTCTCACTAAATAATGCACACCTGTGGAATAGTAGGAGACTTTTTTATGTGGCCTCTAATTCGGAGTGTCACTGAACAATGTGATGTAGTGAGAAGTATATTTCATGTAGACACATATTCAGTGAATAAAACAGGAACTTTATGTTGTAAGAAATCTAGTTAATATGGCCACATCTTCTGAGCCTCACTGAATAATACACACCTGGAGAATAATTTGGAGTCTATTTTTGATGGACATTCATTCAGAGCCTCGGTAAATAATGTACACCTGTGGAGTAGCCAGGAGTCTATTTTATTAGGACACTCATTCATAGCCTCATGGATAATATGCATGTGTGGATTAGTCCGGATTCCAATTTATATGGCCACTGACTCGTAACCTCAGTAAAAAATGCACAAATATAAAGTTCTCAGCAGTCTATTTTATATAGACACTCATTCAGAGATTCACTAAATAATACAAGTATTTAATATAGCAGCATCCTGTTTCATATGTTCACAAAAAATGAGCCTCACTGAGTAAGGCACACCTAGGGAAGTGTTAGGAGTGTACTTTACATAGCCTCTCATTTACAGCCTAAGGGAATAATGCACATGTGTGGAATAGACACTAGTCTCTAATATTGCCACAAAACCAAAGCCTGAGTCAGTAATACACGACTTTGGAATAGTCACTAATCTATTATATATGCCGAAATATTTAGAGTCAGAGTCAATAATACACTCCTGTAGACTAATCAGAAAACAATTTCATATGGCCAAAGTTTCAGAGCCTCAGTGAATAATAAATACCTGAGGAATACTCTGGACAATATTACATGTGGCATTTCTTCAGAGGTTTATTGAGTAAAGAACACCTGTATTGTAGTCAGAATTCTATTTCACATAGCCACATATTCAGAGCATAACTGAATAACAGACACCTTGGGAAAGTCAGGAATCTGTTTTCTATGGCCACTCATTTACAGCCAAATGTAAAAACTCACGCCTGAGTAGTATATAGGAGTCTCTATTATATGGCCACTCATTCTGAGCCTCACACAATAATACAGACGTATGGAAATGTCAGGAGTGTACTTGGCATGGCCACTTATTCAGTTCCTCAGTGAAGAATTATATATATCTGAAAAATACTCAGGATTCTATTATATATAGCCACTTATTCAGAGACTCACTGAATAATGCACACCTGGAGAATTGTCTGGAGACTATTTGATATGACCGTTCACTCAGCTACTCAGTGTAAAATGCAGAGCTGAGAAATAGTCAAGAGGACAGAGTCAGGACTCTATTTCATGTGTTCACTTGTTCAGAATCTGACTGAAGAATACACACCTTGGGAATAGTCAAGGTACAAGTCATATGGTCACTCAATCACAGCATTACAGATAAATGCACAATGGGGCAATAGTAAGGAGTCCATTTCATATGGCCTCTCATTCAGAGATTCAGTGCATAATAAACAGTTGTGGTTGAGTGAGGTCCCTATTGAAGGTAGCCCCAAATAAAGCAGCTCCGTGAATGATACACACATGTGTGAGAGTCAGGAGACTCTTTCATATAAACACTCATACAGAACCTCTTCGAATATTGCACATGTGGTGAATAATCACTAGTCTATTTCACATAGTGGTTCGTTTGGACAGTCAAAAATTAATGCCTACCTGCAGAGTAAAATGCGGTCTATTTCATAAGGCCACACTTTCAGAGATTTAGAGAATAATATCTATATCTTATAAGTCAGAAATCTCTTTCACATTGCCACTCGTTCTGGTCTTTGTGTATAATACTCCCCTCAGAAACTATCAAGGATCTACTTCAAATGCCTACACATTCAGAGTCTCTGTAAGTAATGAAAACCTGGCCAATACACCTGAGTCTCTTTTTTATGCACACTTAGTCAGAGTCTCATTCAATAATACACAACTGAAGAAGGGTTAAGAGTTTACTTCACGTAGCCACTCATTTAGATCCTCAGGAAATAATCCACACTAGGGTAATAGATGAGCATTTTTTATATGGCCACCATTCTGTGCCTCCCAGAATGGTACACACCTGGGGAAATTTCAGGATGCAATTTCATACTACCAGTCATTTAGAACCTTACGGAATAATTCACAATAGAGTAATGGTCAGGTGTCTCTTTTGTATGGCCTCTCATTCAAAGATTCAGTGAATAATAAGTTTCTATGGAGTAATTAGGACACTGTTTTAGATAGCCATGAATTAAGTGCCTTCCTGAATAAAACACCCCTGGGTGGTAATCAGGAGTCTATTTCATATGACCTCTAATTCTGTGTAACGCTGAGTAATACACACCTGGGGGAGTTTCAAGAGTCTATTTGGTATGGACACTCATACCGAATCTGTTGGAATAATGCACACATAGAGAATAATGAGGTGTCTATGTCATATGGCTATTCATTCAGACAAACAGTGAATAACGCACATGTGAAGTCATTAGAATTCTGTTTCATATGGCCCCTCTTTCACAGGGTCACTGAATATTACACACTTGTGATATAGACTGGAGTCTATATTTTATGACCACTCATTCAGAGAGTCACTAAATAATTCACACCTGCGTAATAGTCAGAAGACTCTTTCCTATGGCTACCTGTTGAGAGCCTCACTAATTGTACACACCTGGATAAATAGTCAGAATTTACTTGTATCTCCTCATTCAGAGTCTCACTAAATAATGCACACCTGTGGAATGGTCAGGAGACTTTTTCATGTGGCCGCTCATTCAATGTGTCATTGAAAAATGTGGTGTAGTCAGGACACTCTTTCATGTAGACACATACTCAGAGCCTCAGTGTATAAGACAGACCCATGATATAGTAACAAATCTAATTAGTATGGCCACATCTTCTGAGGCTCACTGAATAATATACACCTGGAGAATAATTTGGAGTCTATTTTCGATGGACATTCATTCAGAGCCTCGGTAAATAATGCAGACCTGTGGAGTCGCCAGGAGTCTATTTCATTTGGACACACATTCACTGCCTCAGTGGATAATATGCAGGTGAGGATTAGTCAGGATTCCATTTTATATGGCCACTGACTCGTGACCTCAATGAATAATGCACAAATGTAACATACTCAGCAGTCTATTTCCTATAGACACTCATTCAGAAATTCACTGAATAATAAAAATATTTGAGATAAACAGTCTCCTGTTTCATATGGTCATAGAAAAAGAACCTCAATCAGTGACACACACCTTGCCAAGTGTTAGGAGTGTACTTTACATAGACTTTCATTTACAGCCTAAGGGAATAATGCACACGTGTGGAATAGACTCTAGTCTATTTTATATATGGCCGCAAAATCAAATCCCGAGTCAGTAATACAAAACTTTGGAATAGTCACTAGTCTATTCCATGTGCCCAAATATGTAGAGTCAGAGTCAATAATACACGCCTGTAGACTAGTCAGGAAACTATTTCATATGGCCAAAGTTTCAGATCCTCAGTGAATAATAAATACCTGAGGAATACTCTGGACGCTCTTACATGTGGCATTTGTTCAGAGGATCATTGAGTAAAGAACACCTGTATTGTAGTCAGAATTCTATTTCATATAGCCACATACTCAGAGCATAACTGAATAACAGACACCTTGGGAAAGTCAGGATTCTATTTTCTATAGCCACTCATTTACAGCTGAATGTAAAAACTCACGGCTGAGTAGTATATAGGAGTCTCTATTTAATGGCCACTATTTTAGAGCCTCACAGAATAATACAGATGAATGGAAATGTCAGGAGTGGACTTGACATGGACACTTATTTAGTTCCTCAGTGAAGAATCATATAAATTTCAAAAATACTTAGGATTCTATTTTATATAGCCACTTATTAAGAGACTCACTGAATAATGCACACCTGGAGAATTGTCTGGAGACTAATTGATATGACCGGTCACCCAGCGACTCAGTCGAAAATGCAGAGCTGAGAAATAGTCAAGAGGATAGAGTCAGGAGTCTATTTTAAGTTGTCTCTCGTTCAGAAACTGACTGAAGAATATACACCTTGGGAATAGTCAGAGTCCAGGTCATATGGCCACTCAATCACAGCGTTACCGAATAATGTACAATGGGGCAATAGTAAGGAGTCTATTTCATATGGCCTCTCATTCAGGGCATCAGTGCATAATAAACAGCTGTGGAGGAGGGAGGAACCTATTGAAGGTTGCCCCAAATAAAGCAGCTCCGTGAATGATACACACATTTGTGAGTCAGGAGACTATTTGATATGGACACTCATACAGAACCTCTTCGACTATTGCACATGTGAGGAATAATCACTAGTCTATTTGATATGGTGGTTCGTTTGGAGACTCAAAAAGTAACGCGCACCTGTGGACTAAAATGCGGTCTATTTCATAAGGCCACTCTTTAATTATTTTAGAGAATAACATCTATATTTGATAAGTCAGGAATCTCTTTCACATGGCCACTCGTTCTGGAACTCTGTGAATAATACTCCCCTCAGAAACAGTCAAGGATTTACTTCAAATGCCTACACATTCAGAGTCTCTGTAAGTAATGAACACCTGGGTAACTCACCTGAGTCTCTTTTCTGTGACCACTTAGTCAGAGTCTCATTCAATAATACACACCTGGGGAATAGTTAAGAGTCTACTTCATGTAGCCACTAATTTTCATCCTCAGTGAATAATCCACACCAGTGTAATAGTCGAGCATTTTTTATATGGCCAATCATTCTGTGACTCACTGAATGATACACACCTGGGGAATTCTCAGGATTCTATTTCATACTACCAGTCATTTAGAACCTTATTGAATAATTCACAATGGGGCAATAGTCAGGTGTTTATTTTGAATGGCCTCTCATTAAGAGTTTCATTGAATAATGAATTTCTATGGAGTAATCAGGACACTGTTTAAGATAGCCATAAATTAAGTGCCTTCCTGAATGACACACACCTGGGTGGTAATCAAGAGTCTATTTCATATGAACTCTAATTCTGTGTCACGCTGTGTAATACACACCTGGGGGAGTTTCAGAAATCTATTTGGTATGGACACTCATACCGAACCAGTTGGAATAATGTACACATGGAGAATAATGAGGTGTCTATGTCATACGGCTACTCATTCAGACAAAGAGTAAATAATGCACATGTGGTGTTATTAGAATTCTGTTTTTTGTGGCCCCTCTTTCACAGCCTAACTGAATATTACACACTTGTGATATTGTCTGGAATCTATACTTTATGGCCATTCATTCAGAGAATCACTAAATTATTCACACCTGCAGAATAGTCAGAAGTCTCTTTCCTATGGCTACCCGTTGAGAGCCTCACTAAATGTACACACCTGGATAAATAGTCAGGGTTTACTTGTATCTCCTCATTCAGAGTCTCACTAAATAATGCACACCTGATGATGGCGTCATAGAGGCGACTCAGGATTGCAGCTCTCAGTGAATTCGAGGAGGGTTCATCCTAGCCAAACTGCCAGATGGACGTTTTTTGCGCACAGAAATTTGAAAGTGCCTGGTGTGGAAGAGACATGGGACACTTGCTCTAGCGCAGCCTCCTTGCATGGCCGGTTCGGCTGGCGCCACAAAGCAGGGGCTCCCAGCACATAACTCATTGGTCCGGGTGCCCTGTTAAACTGGCAATCTGAGATGTGGAAGGGCAGATAAGCATGTCCATCTGATTGTACGGGTCTTGGACAATGAGCCAGACCAGGAGATTCCTGGGAAACGTGATATGAGCCACTGCAGTGGACAATGGTATGGGAGATTGCATGGAGCCCAGTGCCCAATTAGCAGGCTACTGGGGCGCCAGTGAGAGAGTCAACTGTTCAGCTTGGGGAGAAGAAGATAGAAAGAGAGGATGAACTCTGAGGCAGGGAGCTGGGGGATTGGGCTCAGCGGGTCCCACCCTCACAGGGACAAGCAGGGCAGTGATTGGAGGCGCTCGGTGCTGAAAGTTTGGCTGTGGGAATCTAGGACGGTGCAGCCCAGTGGGAGTGGAGCGTCTGCCACTACGAACGCAATCCGCCCCTACTGAAGTATCACTCAGGACTGACGCAGCCTGCTGTTGCCGAGGCAACCTGCCATAAGAGACAGACTCCGCCAGCAGGGTGGAGCGTGCCACAGCAGAACAGAGACTCGCAGCAACAGGGTGGACCCGTGCTATATGGGCGGAGCCCCAGCAGGCAAGTAGTGAATAGACTGCCTCCTAGCTTTGCAGGACAGTACAACAGATACTCATAAAGAAAGCCTCAACTTCCTGAGACAGAGCATCTAAGAGGGAAAAAAAATGGGTGGGGTTTATGAGTTCTGTTGCAGCAGACATAAACACATCCTCCCAACAGCCTTGAATGAACAACGGAGCTCACAGCACAGCACTGGAGCTCCTATAAAGCACAGGCTGTCTCCTCAAGAAGCTCACTGACCCCTGTATATCCTAAGAGTCACCCCAAAAAAGGACTAATCAGACTGACATTTGGCAGGCATCATTCTGGAACAAACTGGTAGCATCCCTCACTGTTCCACAGCTTCTACAGGTGTACCCCAGAAAAGCAGGGCCTGGAGTGGACCTCACCACTCGTACAGCAGAGGGGCTAGACCATTAGAAGGAAAACTAAGTAACAGAAATACCTCATCATCAACAATCTGGGCTTCCACACAGAGACCCAATTGAAAAATCAGCAACTACTAAGACGACAGGTGGATAAATCCATAAAGATGGGAAGAAACCAGTGCAAAATGAGGAAGACACCCGAAACCAAAACACTTCACCTCCTACAAAGAACCAAAATTCCTCACCAGCAACGGAACCAAGCTGGACGGAGAATGAGTGTGACGAAATGATGGAATAAGACTTCAGAAAGTGGATAATGAGAAACTTCAGTGAGCTAAAATAACATGTCCTAAATTAGTACAAAAAAACTAAGAACCTTGACAAAAGATTTAAAAAAAGATTTGAGGAAATGATAACAAGAATGATCAACTTAGACAGTAATATGAATGAATTGAAGGAGCTGAAAAACACAACACCAGAACTTCGCGAAGCATGCACAAGTTTCAACAGCCAGATTGACCAAGCAGAAGAAAGAATATCAGAAGTCGAAGGTCAACTCAATGAAATAAAACGAGAAACCAAGATCAAAGAAAAAAGCGCAAAAAGGAATGAACAAAATCTCCAAGAAATATGGGACTATGTGAAGAGACCAAACCTAAATTTGACAGGTGTACCAGAATGTGATGAAGAGAATTAATGTAAGCGGGAAAACACTCTTTAGAATATTATCCAGAAAAATTTCCACAACCTAGCAAGACAGGTCAATACTCAATTCCAGGAAATACAGAGAACACCACAAAGATACTCTACAAGAAGAGCAAACCCAAGGCACATAATCTTCAGATTCACCAGGGTTGAAATGAAGCAGAAAATTCTAAGGGCAGCCAGAGAGGAAGGTCGAGTTACCCACAAAGAAAAGCCCATCAGACTCACCGCAGATCTCTCGGCAGAGACTCTACAAGCCAGAAGAGAGTCGGGGCAAATATTCAACATCATTAAAGAAAAGAACTTTCAACCCAGAATTTCATATCCAGCCAAACTGAGCTTCATAAGTGAAGGAAAAATGAAATTCTTCATGAACAAGCAAGTACTCAGAGATTTTGTCACCACTAGGCCTGCTTTACAAGAGCTCCTGAAAGAGGCACTACACATGGAAAGAAACCACCAGTACCAGCCATCCTAAAAGCATGCCAAATGCTAATGAGCATCAACAAAATGAAGAAACTACATGAACCAATCGGCAAAACAGCCAGCTAGCATCAAAATAGCAGTATCAAACTCACACATAAATGTATTAACCCTAAATGTAAATGAGCTAAATGCACCAATCATAAGACACAGACTGGGAAATTGGAAAAAAAACACAAAACCCATCGGTGTGCTGTATCCAGAAAACCCACCTCACATGCAAGGATACACAAGGCCCAAAATAAAAGGATGGAGGAAGATTTACCAAGCAAATGGAGAGCAAAAAAAAAGCAGGAGTTGCAATTCTCATCTCTGATAAAATATACTTTAAAGCAACAAAGATCAAAATTGACAAAGAAGGTCATTACAAAATGGTAAAAGGATCGATACAACAAGAAAAGCTAACGATTCTAAATATATATGGACCCAATACAGGAGCATGCAGATATATAAGGCAAGTTCTTAATGACATAAAAACAGACTTAGACTCCCACACAATAATAGTGGGAGACTGTAACACTCCACTGTCAATATCAGACAGATCAACCAGACAGAAAATTAACAAGGATATCCAGGACTTGAATTCAGACCTGGAACAAGCAAACCTGATAGACATTTACAGAACTCTCCACCCCAAATCCACAGAATATACATTCTTCTCAGCACCACATCAAACCTACTCCAAAATTGACCACATAATTGGAAGTAAAGCACTCCTCAGCAAATGCAAAACAACTGATATTAAAACAAACAGTCTCTCAGACCATAGTGCAAGCAAGTTGGAACTCAGAATTCAGGAAATAACTCAGAACCGCATAGCTTCATGGAAACTGAACAACTGGATCTTGGAAGTTGTTTGGATAAACAATGAAATGAAGGCAGAAATAAAGAAGTTCTTTGAAATCAATGAGAACAAAGACACAACGTACCAGAATCTCTGGGACACCTTTAAAGCAGTCTGTAGAGGAAAATATATAGGAATAAATGCCCACATGAGTTGAGTGGAGAGATCGAAAATTGACACCCTATCGTCAAAATTGAAAGAGCTAGAGGAGCAAGATCAAAAAAGCTCAAAACCTAGCCGAAGACAAGAAATAACTAAGATCAGAGCAGAACTGAAGGAGATGGAGACAAGAAAAACCCTTCAAAAAGTAAATAAATCCAAGAGCTGGTTTTTCAAAAAGATCAACAAAATAGACAGACCACTAGCCAGCCTGATAAAAAAAAAAAGAGAGAACAACCAAATAGATGCAATAAAAAATGATAATGGGGAAATCACCACAGATTCCACAGAAATTCAAACCATCATCAGAGAATACTGCAAACAACTCTATGCATATAAACTAGTAAACCAGAAAGAAATGGAAAAATTCCTGGACGCCTGTGTCCTCCCAAGCCTAAACCAGGAGGAAGCCAAAACTAGGAATTGACCAATAACAAGGTCTAAAGTTGAGGTAGCAATTAAGAGCCTAACACACACAAAAAAGCCCTTGTTCAGATAGGTTCACAGCCGAATTCTACCAGACACACAAAGAGGATCTGCTACCATTCCTTCTGAAACTATTCCAAATAATTCAAAACGAGGGAACCCTTCCCAGATCATTTTATGAGACCAAAAACTTCCTGATACCAGAACCCGGCAGAGTCTCAACAAGAAAAGAAAACTTCAGGCCAATATCCATGATGAACATAGGCGCAAAAATCTTCAATAAAATACTGGCAAACCGATTGCAACAGCACATTAAAAAACTTGTCCATCATGATCAAGTAGGATTCATCCCGCGGATGCAGGGCTGGTTCAACATACGCAAGTCTATAAATGTAATTCACAACATAAACAGAAGCAAAAACAAAAACCACATGATTATCTCAATTGACGGAGAGAAGACATTTGACAAAATTCAACAGCCCTTTTTGCTAAATCCCTCAATAAACTTGGTATTGATGGAACATATCTCAAAGGAATAAGAGCTATTTACGACAAACAAACAGCCAATATCATATTTAATGGGCAAAAACTGGAAGCATTCCCTTTACAATCCGGCATGAGACAAGGATGCTGTCTCTCACCACTCCTATTCAACATAGTACTGGAAGTTCCAGCCAGAGCAATCAGGCAAGAAAAAGAAATAAAGGGTTTTCAAATAGGAAAGGTGAAAGCCAAATTGACTCTATTTGCAGACGACATGTTAGTATACCTAGAAGCGCCCATCACCTCAATTCAAAAGCTCCTGAAACTGATAAGCAACTTCAGTAAAGTCTCAGGACATAAAATCAATGTGCAGAAATCACAAGCATTCCTATACACCAATAACAGACTTAAAGAGAACCAAATCAAGAACGAACTGCCATTCACAATTGCTACAAAAATAAATAAATAAAATACCTAGGAATACAAGTCACAAGGGACATAAGGGACCTCTTTAAGGAAAACTACAAACCACTGCTCAATGAAATAAGAGAGGACACAAACAGATGGAGAAACATTCCATGTTCGTGGTTAGGAAGAATCAATATCATGAAAATGGCTATACTATCAAAAGTAATTTACACAATCAATGCTATCCCCATCAAACTATCATTGAATTTCTTCACAGAACTGGAAAAAACCACCATGAATTTCATATGGAACCAAAAGAGAGCCAGCATAGCCAAGTCAATTCTAAGCAAAAAGAACACAGCTGGAGGCATCACCCTACCAGACTTCAAATTATACTACAAGCCTACAGTAATCAAAACAGCATGGTACTGGTACCAAAACAGAGATACAGACCAATGGAACAGAACAGAGGCACCAGAGGCAAGACAACATATCTAAAACCATATAATCTTTGATAAACCTGACAAGAATAAGCAATGGGAAAAAAATTCCCTGTTTAATAAATGGTGTTGAGAAAACTGGCTAGCCATGTGCAGAAAGCAGAAACTGGACCCATTCCTTACAACTTACACTAAAATTAACTCCAGATGGATTAAAGACTTAAGCATAAGAACTGACACCATAAAAACCCTAGAAGAAAATCTAGGCAACACCATTCAGGACATAGGAGTAGGCAAGGACTTCATGACCAAAACACCAAAAGCATTGGCAACAAAAGCCAAAATAGACAAATGGAACCTAATCAAACTCCACAGCTTCTGCACGGCAAAGGAAACAGTCACTAGAGTGAATTGGCAACCACCAAAATAGGAAAAAATCTTTGCAGTTTACGCATCTGACAAAGGGCTGATATCCAGAATTTACAAAGAGCTCAAACAGATTTACAGGAAAAAAACAAACAAGCACATTCAAAAATGGGCAAAGGATATGAACAGACACTTTACAAAAGAAGACATACATGAGGCCAACAAACACATTAAAAAATGCTCATCATCGCTGGTCATTAGAGACATGCAAATCAAAACCACATTGAGATACCATCTCACGCCAGATAGAATGGCGATCATTAAAAAAATCTGGAGACAGCAGATGCTGGAGAGGATGTGGAGAAAGAGGAACACTCTGACACTGTTGATGTGAGTGTAAATTAGTTCAACCATTGTGGAAGACAGTGTGGCGATTCCTCAAGGACCTAGAAATAGAAATTCCATTTGACCCAGCAATCCCATTACTGGGTATATATCCAAAGGACTATAAATCCTTCTACTATAAGGACACATACACACGAATGTTCATTGCAGCACTGTTTACAATAGCAAAGACGTGGAACCAACCCAAATGCCCATCGATGATAGACTGGACTGGGAAAATGTGGCACATATACATCATGGAATATTATGCAGCAATCAAAAATGATGAGTTTTTGTCCTTTTTAAGGACATGGATGAATCTGGAGAACATCATTCTCAGCAAACTGACACAAGAACAGAAAACAAAATACCGCATATTCTCACTCATAGGCGGGTGAGAAAAATTAGAGCACATGGACACAGGGAGGGAGTCTACTACACACTGGGGACAATTGGAAGAATGGGGAAGGGACAGCGGCGGGGCTGTGGAGGAATAGCCTGCGGATAAATGACGTATGTGAGTGAAGGGGAGAAAGAAAGCAAAACACACTGCCATGTGTGTACCTATGCAACTAACTTGCACGTTCTGCACATGTTCCCCAAAATCTATAATGCAATAAAAATTTTAAAAATTAAAAAAAAGAAGAAAGCAATAAACATGTATTAGGAATAAAACAAATAATGCTTACCTGTGGAATAGTCAGGAGACTTTTTCATGTGGCCTCTCATTCAATGTGTCATTGTAAAATGTGTTGTAGTCAGGAGATTCTTTCATGTAGACACATATTCAGAGCCTCAGTGCATAAGAGAGACCATTGATATAGTAAGAAATCTAATTAGTATCACCACGTCTTCTGAGGCTCACTGAATAATACACACCTGGAGAATAATTTGGAGTCTATTTTCGATGGACATTTATTCAGGGCCTCGGTAAATAATGCAGACATGTGGAGTCGCCAGGAGTCTATTTCATTTGGAAACACATTCATAGCCTTAATGCATAATATGCACGTGTGGATTAGTCAGGATTACATTTTATATGGCCACTGACTCGTATACTCAATGAATAATGCACAAATTTAAAGTACTCAGCAGTTTATTTCATATAGCCACTCATAAAGGGATTCACTGAATAAGAAAATTATTTGAGATAGACTGCCTCCTGTTTCATATGGTCATACAAAAAGAGCCTCACTGAGTGACACACACCTGGGAAAGCTTTAGGAGTGTGCTTTACATAGCCTCTCATTTACAGCCTAAGAGAATAATGAACACGTGTGGAATAGACAGTATTCTATTTTATATGGCCACAAAATCAAAGCCTGAGTCAGTAATACACAACTTTGAAATAGTCACTAGTCTATTTCATGTGCCCAAATATTTAGAGTCAGAGTCAATAATACACGCCTGTAGACTAGTCAGGAAACCATTTCATATGGCCAAAGTTTCAGAGACTCAGTGAATAATAAATACCTGAGGAATACTCTGGACGCTATTACATGTGGCATTTCTTCAGAGGTTTATTGAGTAAAGAACTACTGTATTGTATTCAGAATTCTATTTCATATAGCTACATACTCAGATCCTAACAGAATAAGAGACACCTTGGGAAAGTCAGGATTCTATTTCCTATAGCCCCTCATTTACAGCCGAATGTAAAACTCAGGCCTGAATAGTACATAGGAGTCTCTATTTTTTGGCCACTCATTCAGAGCCTCACAGAATAATACAGACGTATGAAAATATCAGGAGTGTACTTGACATGGCCACTTATTCAGTTCCTCAGTGAAGAATCATATATATCTGAAAAATACTCAGGATTCTATTATATATAGCCACTTATTAAGAGACTCACTGAATAATGCACACCTCGATTATTGTCTGGAGACTATTTGATATTACCGTTCACCCAGCGACTCAGTGGAAAATGCAGAGCTGAGAAATAGTCAAGTGGACAGAGTCAGGAGTCTGTTTTATGTGGTCAGTCGTCCAGAAACTGACTGAAGAATACACACCTTGGGAATAGTCAGAGTCCAGGTCATGTGGCCGCTCAATCACAGCATTACCGAATAATGCACAATGGGGCAACAGTAAGGAGTCTATTTCATATGGCCTCTCTTTCAGAGCTTCAGTTCCTAATAAACAGCTGTGGAGTACTCTGGACCCTATTGGTGGTAGTCCCAAATAAAGCAGCTCCGTGAATGATACACACATGTGTGAGAGTCAGAAGACTTTCTCATATGGACACTCATACAGAACCTCTTCGAATATTGCACATGTGGGGAAATATCACTAATCTATTTCATATGGTGGTTCGTTTGGAGGGTCAAAAATATATCTCGCACCTGTGGAGTAAAATGCGGTCTATTGCATAAGGCCGCTATTACAGTGTTTTAGTGAATAACATGTATATCTGATAAGTCAGGAATCTCTTTCGCATGGCCACTCGTTTTGGGCCTCTGTGAATAATACTCCCCTCAGAAACAGTCAAGGGTCCACTTCAAATGCCAACACATTCAGAGACTCTGTAGGTAATGAAAACCTATGACATACACCAGAATCTGTTTTCTATGCCCACTTAGTCAGAGTCTCATTCAATAATACACACCTCGGGAATATTTAAGAGTCTATTTCATGTAGCCACTCATTTCGATCCTCAGTGAATAATCCACACAAGGTTAATAGTCGAGAATTTTTTATATGGCCACTCACTGTGTGCCTCCCTGAATGTTACACACCTGGGGAATTCTCAGGATTCTATTTCATACTACCACTCATTTAGAACCTTATTGAATAATTCACAATAGATCCATAGACTTTGTCTATTTTGTATGGCTTCTCATTTAGAGTTTCAGTGAATAATGAACTTCTATGGAGTAATCAGGACACGGTTTAAGATAGCCATGAATTAAGTGCCTTCCTGAATGACACACACTGAGGTGGTAGTCTGGAGTCTATTTCATATGAACTCTAATTCTGTGTAACTCTGAGTATTACACAGAACCACTTCGAATATTGCACATGTAAAGAATAATCACTAGTCCATTTCATATGGTCGTTTGTATGGGAGTCAAAAGATAACACAGGAGAGGGGTGATACACACAGGAGAGTGGAGGGTACACAGAGGAGACAGTGGCTACACATAGGAGAGAAGAGGATAAACAAAGCAGGAAGGGCTACACACAGGACAGTAGGGGATACACAGAGGAGAAAGGAGGATACACACGAAAGAGAAGAATAAACACAGGAGAAAAAAATACACACAGAAGAGAGTGGCATACACACAGGAGCGGTTGATACACACAGGAGAAAGAAGGATAAACACAAGAGAGGAATATACACACAGAACAGGAAGAAACACACAGGACAGAGAAGCGTACAAACAGGAGAAAAAAGGATACACACAGCAGAGAGGAGGATACACACAGGAGAGAAAAGATACACATAAAAGAGTGGTAAATACACATATGAGAATGTATACACAGAAAAGGGAGGGGGTTGCACATAGGAGAGAGGGGATACACACAGGAGAGAGGGGGACACAACCTGGAGAGAGGGGGGATACACACAGGAAAGAGGGGAAGTAAAAACAAAAGAGAGGGTTGATATACACAGGAGAGAAAAATGATACACACAGGAGAGAGGAGGATACACACAGGAGAAAGGATACACACTGGAGAGAGAAAGGTACACACAGGAGAGGGGGATACACACAGGAGTGAGGAGGATTCACACAGCAAAGAATAGGATACACAGGAGACAGGAAAATACAAACAAAATAGGGAAGGATACACACGGTAGACAGAAGGATACACACAGGAGAGAGAAGGATACAAACAGTACAGTGGTGATACAAACAGGAGAGATGAGGGTTCACACAGGAGAATAGAAGATACACACATGAGAGAAATGGATACACACAGGAGAGAGGAGTATACACACAGCAGAGAGGAGGATACACAGAGAAGAGAGGGCATACACATAGGAGTGAGAAAAATCCACACTGGAGAGAATGGAATGCACACAGGAGAGAGGTGGATACACACAGAAGTGGTGCATACACACAAAAGAGAGGGGATACACACAGGAGAGAGGGGGGATACACACGAAGAGTGGTGATCCACACAGGATAGTTCACAGTAGAGATGGGGTACACACAGGAGATAAGAGGATACACAAAGGAAAAAGAGATACACACAGGAGAGTAGGGAATAAACAGAGGAGAGAGGAAAATAAACACAGGAGAGGGAGATACACAGAGGAGAGAGGGGCTTACACAAAGAAGAGAGAGATGCACACAGGAGAAAAAGGGATAAACACAGGAAAGAGGATGAAACACACAGGAGAGGGGGATACACACAGGAGAGAGGGGTCTAGACACAGGAGAAAACAGGATACACACAGCAGAGAGAAAGATACACACAGGAGAGAGGAGATACACAAAGGAGAGAGGGGGATATGCTCAAGAGAGAGAAGGAATACACACAGGAGGGAGGGTGTTACACAAAGGAGAAAAAAGGGATACGCGCAGGAGAGAGAAGGGATACCAACAGGAAAGAGGAGTATGCACACAGGAGAGGGGAATACACACAGGAGAGAGAAGAGGATGCACACAAAAGAGAGGAGGAGACATACAGAAGAAAGGAGGATACACGCAGGAGAGTGGACGGTAAACACAGGATAGAGGAAAATACACATAGGAAAGAGAAGGATACAGGCAGGAGAGACGAGGATACAAACATGAAAGAGAAAGATACAAACAGGCGAGAGGAGAATACACAGAAGAGAGGAGGATACACACAGGAGAGAGAAGGATAAAAACAAAGAAGGGGGAGATACTAAAAAGGGAGGGAAATAAACACAGGAGAAAGGAGGATACACACAGGAGAGAGGAGGATACACAAAGGAGAGGGAAAGCACACAGGAGAGAGGGGGATAAACAGAGGCGTAAAAAATAAACACAGAAGAGGAAGTATACACACAGGAGAGAGGGGTATACACACAGGAGAGGGCAATACACACAGGAAAGAGGAGCTTACACACAGGAGAGAAATGGATACACACAGGAGAGAGGGTGAATACACAAAAAAGAGAGGGGGATACACAGGAGAGTGAAGGATACACACAGGAGGGAGGGCAATACACACAGGAGAGAGGGAAATACACACAGAAAAAAAGAATAAATACAAAAGAGAGGAGGATGGGCACCACAAAGAGAAGGATACAGATAGAAGAGAGAAGGATACACGCAGGAGATTAGAGGATACTAGGAGAGAGGAGGATAAACACAGAAGAGCAAAGGATACACGCAGGAGAGAGGAGAATGCACACAAGAGAGAGGAAAAAATACACAGTAGAGAAAAGGATACACACAGGAGTGGCGTAATACACACAGGAGAGAGGAGGGTACACACAGTAGAAAGTAGAATACACACAGGAGAGAGGAGGATACACACAGGAGAGAAAATATACACACGAGAGAGGAAGATACAAATTGGAGAGAGGGAAGATACACACAGGAGAGAGGGTGGATACACACAGGAGAGAGGGGTGATACACACAGGAGAGAAAAAAGATACACACAAAAGATAGGAGGATACAAACAGGAGATAAAAGGATACACACTGGTTAGAGAAATATAGAGACAGGAGAGGGGAATACACACAGGAGTGAAAAAAATACACACAGGAAAGAAGAAAATACACACAAGAGAGAGGAGGATACACACATATGAGGGAAGGATACACATGGTAGACAGAAGAATACACACAGGAGTGAGAAGAATACACACAAAAGAGGGATAATACACACAGGAGAGATGAAGGTTCACATAGGAAAAAAGAGGATACATACAAAAGAGAGACGGATACACACAGGAGAGAGAAGTATACACACAGCAGAGAGGAGGATACACACAAGAGAGAGGATATACACACAGAAGTTAGGAAGATCCACACAGGAGAGAAAAGAATGCAAACAGGAGAGAAGTGGATACACAGAAAAGTGAGGCATACACACAGCAGAGAGGAGGATTTACGCAGGAGAGAGGAAAATACATGCAGAAGAGAGAAGGATACACACAAGAGAGAGGGGGATACACACAGAAGAGACGAGGGATACACACGGAGAGTGGTGATACACATAGGACAGTGGAGGGTACACACAGGAGAGAGGGGTTACACACAGGAGAGAAGAGGATACACAAAGGAAAAAAAGATACACACAGGAGACTATTGAATAAACAGAAAAGAGGGGAGAATACACACAGGAGAGAGGAGGATAAACACAGGAGAGGGGGATACACACAGGAAATAGGGGCATACACACAGGAGAGGGGGATACACACAGGAGAGAGGGTTGTAGACACAGGAGAAAGGAGGATACACACAGCAGACAGGAGTATACACACAGGAGACAGGAGATACACAGAGGAGAGAGGAAAATACACACAGGCGAGAGAAGGAATACACACAGGTGAGAGGGGGTTACACACAGGAGAAAAGAGGAATGTGCACAGGAGAGAATTGATACCCACAGGAGAGAGAAAGATACACACAGGAGAGAAAAGGATACACACAGGAGAGAGGAGAATGCACACAGTAGAGAGAAGGATACATACAGGAGAGAAGAGGAGACACAGATGAAAAAGAAGAATACACGCAGGAGAGAGGAGGTTACATACAGGAGAGAGGAGGAGACACAGATGAAAAAGAAGGATACACCCAGAAGATAGGAGGATACAGACAGGAGAGAGAGAAATACACACAGGCGAGAAGAGGATACACACAGAAGAGGGGTGATACACACAGGAGAGAGAAGGGTACACATAGGAGAAATGGGGATAGAAACAGAAGTCAGAAAGATACACAACAGAGAGTGGGATACACACAGGAAAGAGAGGGACACACTGATGAGAGAAAAGGATATACACAGGAGAGAGGAGGATACACACAGGAGAGGGGGTAAACAACAGGAAAGAGGGGCATACACACAAGAGAGGGGAAAACACACAGGAGAAATGGTTATATACACAGGAGAGAAAAGGATACGCACAGAAGAGAGGGACACACACAAAAAGAGGGGCGTACACACAGGAGAAAAAATACACACAGCAGAGAAAAGAATACACACAGGAGAGAGAGGATACACACAGGAGAGAGGAGGATACACAGGAGAGAGGAAAATACACACAAAACAGGGAAGGATACACAGAGGAGACAGAACGATACACACAGAGTAGAGGGGGATACACAAAGGAGAGGTGGAATACACAAAGGAGAGGTGTGATACACATAGGAGAGAGGAGTGTACACACAGGAGAGAGGAGGATACACACAGGATAAGGGGATACACACAAGAAAGAGAGGGATACACACAGGAGAAAGAATACACACAGGAGAGAGGGGCACACACACATAAAAGGGTGATAAACAAAGGAGAAAGAGGGATAAACACAGGAGAGCAAAGTATACACACAGGAAAGGGTGATACACACAGGAGAGAGTGGCGTAAACACAAGAGAGAAAAAATATACAAAGGAGAGAGGAGGAAACAAACAAGAGAAAGGGAATTCACACACAAGGGGGGATACACACGAGAGAAAGGGGGGATACACACAGGAAAGAAAGATGTTACACACAGGAAAGAAGGGGAAAACAAACGGGAAAGCGGAGAGATAAACACAGTAGAGAGAAGGATGCACACAATAGAGAGGAGGATACACACAGAGAGAAAAGTATACACACAGGAGAGGGGCATACACAAAAGAGAGAGGGGGATACACACAGGAGCGTTGGATACATACAGGAGACAGGGAAACAAACACAGGAGAGAGGGAGATACACACAAGATATAAAGATACAAACAGGAGAGAGGGGAATACACACAGGAGAGAAAATAATACACAAAGGAGATAGGAGGATACACACAGGAAAGAGAAGGATACACAAAGAAGAGGGGAACACACAGGAGATAGGGCGTTACACACAGGAGAGTGGTGGGATACACACAAAAGAGAGGAGCATACACACAGGACAGAGAAGTTTATGCACAGAATAGAGGGTAATTCACACAGTAGAGAGGGTGATAAACACAGGAGAGAGGGGAATACACACAGGAGGGGGGGTATACACACAGGTGAGGGGAATACACAAAGGAGAGAGGGGCATACACACAGGAGAGAGAAAAGATACACACAGGAGGGAGGAGAATACACACAAAAGAGAGGAGAATACACAGAGGAGAGAGTGGGATACACCCAGGAGAGAGGGGATACACACAGGAGAGAGGGAATATACACACAGGATAGAGGAGGATACACACAGAAAATATGCGGAAACACATAGAAGAAAGGATACACAAATGAGAGAGGAGGATACACACAGAAGAGAGAAGAGTACACACAGGAGAGAGAAGGATACACACAGGAGAGAGAAAGATACACACAGGAGAATAATACACACAGAAGAGAAAGGATACACACACTAGAGAGGAAGATACACACAGGAGAGAGAAGGATACAGAGAGGAGAGAGGAAGATACACACAGAAGAAAAAGAGATACACAGAGGAGTGGGGGATACACACAGAAGAGAGGGGTACACACAAAAGCGTTGGGTACATGCAGGAGACAGAGAAATACACACAGGAGAGGGGGGATACATACAGCAGAGGGGGATACACACAGGAGAGAGAAAGATACACACAGGAGAGAGGAGAATACACAGGACAGAGTGGGATACCCACAGGAGAGAGGGGAATAAACACAAGAAAGAGGGGCATACACACCGGAGAGTGGGGGATACACACAGGAGAGAGAAAGATACAAGAAGGAGAAAGTGGGATATAGACAGGAGAGCGGAGGATACACAAAGGAGAGAAAAATACACACAGGTGAGAGGAGGATACACAGAGGAGAGTGGGGCATACACAGAAGAGGGGTATTACACAAAGGAGAGAGGTGGATACACAAAGGAGAAAGGGATGCACACAGGAGAAAGAAATACACACAAGAGCGACGGATATGCACGCAGCAGAAAGGAGGATACACACAGGAAAGAGGATAATACACACAGGAGAGAGGAGCATATACACAGGAGAGAGGGTGATACACACAGGAGAAAGAAAGATACACACAGGAGAGTGGGGCCCACAAACATGAGTGTGGGGGATACACACAAAAGAGAGGGGTATACACGGAGTGGTAGAAGATACATACAGAATTGAGGAAGATACACACCGGAGAGAGAAGGATACACACAGGAGAGAGGAACATACGCACAGAATAGGAAAGGATATACACAAGAGAAGGGGATACACACAGAAGAGAGGGTGATAGGCACAGGAGAGAATGATACACTGAGGAGAGACGAGATACACACAAGAGAGAGGGAGAAAAACACAGGATAGAAAAATACATACAGAAGAGAGGGGCATAGACAGAGGAGAGGGGATGATACACGCAAGAGAGAGGAGGATACACACAGGAGAGAGTGGGATACACACAAAAGAGAGGGGGATAAACACAGGAGAGAGAAGAATACATAAAGGAGACAGGAGGATACACAGAGGTGAAAGAAAGATACACACAGAAGAGAGAAGGATACACACAGGAGAAAGGGGTATAAAGACAGTATAGAGGGAGATACACACAGGGGGAGGGGGATACACACAGGAGAGAGGAGTATACAAACAGGAGACAAGAGAATACACACAAGAGAGAGGAGGATACACACAGGTGAAGGGAGGATACAAACAAAAGAGAGGAGGATACACGCAGGAGAGGGGGGAATAAACACAGAAAAGAGGAGGATACACACAAGAGAGAGGAGGATACACACAGGAGAGAGAAAGATACACACAAGGGAAGGGAGGATACACACAAAAGACTGAAGAATACACATAGGAGAGAGGGGGATACACACAGGAGACAGAGGCATACACACAGGGTGATGGAAATAAATACAGGACATAGGAGGATACACACAGGACAGTGGAGGATACACAAAGGAGACAGGAGCATACACACAAAAGAGGGGGATACACACAAAAGAGGAAGATACACACAGAAAAGAGGAGGATACATAGAGGGGATGGGGATACACACAGGAGAGAGGGGCATACACACAGAAGATAGCAGGATACACACAAAATAGAGGATGATACACACAGGAGAGAGGGGGTACACACAGGAGACAGGGGGGATACACACAGGAGAGAAGAAGATACACACAGGAAAGAACAAAATACACACAGGAGAGTGAAGGATACACATAGGGGAAGCGGGATACACACAGAAGAGGGAAGGATACACACAAAAGAGAGCAGGATCCACACAGAAGAGTGAAGGATACCCACAAAAGAGAGGAAAATACACACAGGAGAGAGGGGCATACACACAGGAGATGGGGATACACAGAGTAGAGAGGAGAAAACAAACAGGAGAAGGAAATACACACAGGAGATGGAGATACACAAAAGACATATGGGGATGCAAAAAGGAGAGAGGGGGATACACACAGGAAAGTGGATACACAAAGGAAAGGGAAGGATACACACAGGAGAGGGCAGATACACACAGGAGAGAGGAAGATACACACAGGAGAGTGGGGCATACACACAGGAGGAAGAGAGATACACACAGAAGAGAGGGGTATACACACAGGAAGGAAGGATACACACAGAAGAGACGGGCAAACACACAGGGGAGAGAAGGATACACACAGGAGAGAGGAAGATACACACAAAAGAGAAGAGGATACACACAGGAAAGATGTGGATACACACAGAAGAGAGGGGGATACACACAAGAGAGAGGAGGATACACACAGGAGAGAGAAGAATACAGGCAGGATAAAGGAGAATACACACAGGAAAGATGGGGATACACACAGGAGAGTGGAGGATACACAAAGGACAGAGGAGGATACACACAAGACAAAGGAGAATACACACAGGAGACAGGATACACCCAGGAAAGGGTAGGATACGCACAGTAGAGAGAAGGATACACATAGGAGAGAGGTGGATACACACAGGAGAGAGAAAGATACACACATGAGAGAGAAGGATACACACAGGAGAGGGTGGATACACACAGAAGAAAGGAGGATACACACAGGAGAGAGGGGGATACACCCAAGAAAGAGGGGGATGCACACAGAAAAGAGTAGAATACATAAAGGCTAGAGGGGGAATACACACAGTGGAGAGGAGTGATACTAACAGGAGAGAGGGGGATACACACAAGAGAGTGGGACATACACACAGAAGAAAGATGATACTCACTGGAGAGAGTGGGATACACAAAAGAGGAGGAAAATACGCACAGTAGAGACAATGATACTCACAGCAGAAAGAAGAATACACACAGAGGAAAAACGGATACACACAGGAGAGGGTAGGATACACATAGGAGAGGGAGATACACACAGAAGAGAGGGGTATACACCCAAAAAAAAGAATACACACAGGAGAAAGTGGGATACACACAGGAGAGTGGAGGATACACACAGGAAATGGTGATACACACAGGACAGAGGGGCATAAACGGGAGAGTGGAGGATACACACAGGAGAGAGGCGAAAACAAACAGGACAGAGCGGATACACAGAGTAGAGGAAGGTGATACACACAGGAAAGAAAGGTGTTACACACAGGAGAGAGGGGGGAAACCCACAGGAAAGCCGAGGGATACACGCAGGGGAAAGGAGGATACACACAGGATAAAGGAGGATACACAGAGGAGAGAGGAGTATACACACAGGTGAGAGGCATACACACAGGAGAAAGGGGGATACACGCAGGAGAGTTGGATACATACAGGAGACCGGGAAATATACACAGGAGAGAGAGAAATACACACAAAAGAGGGGGATATACACAGGAGAGAGGGTATACACACAGGAGAGGGGCATACACATAGGAGAGAGAGGGATCCACACAAAAGAGAGGGGAATACACACAAGAGACAGGGGCATACAGACAGGAGAGAGAAAATACCCATAGGAGAGAGGAAGATACACTAAAAAGAGAGGAGGATACACGCAGAAGAGAGGAGTATACACAGGAGAGAAGTTAATACACAGAGGAGAGAGGGCGTTACACACAGGAAAGAGGGCGGATACACACAGGATAGAGGAGGATACACACAGGAGAGAGGAGGATACACAAAAGAGGAGCATACACACAGGAGAGAGAATGATATGCACATTGGAGAAGGGAGTTCACAAAATAGAGAGGGAGATACACACAGGAGAGAGGGGGATACACAAGGAAGAGAGGGGTATACACACAGGTGAGGGAAATACACAAAGGAGAGAGGGGCATACACACAGAAAAGAGAAAAGATACACCCAGGAGAGAGGAGGATACACACAGGATAGGGCGATACACATAAGAGAGAGGGGATCCACACAGGAGAGAGGGGAATACACATAGGAGAGAGGGGTATATACACAGAAAAGGGGCATACACACAGGAGAGAGGAGGATACACGGAGGAGAAAAGAGGATACACGCAGCACAGAGGAGGATACTCACAGGAGAGAGGGGGATACACACAGAAGAGAAAAAAATACGCACAGGAGAGAAGAGGGATAGATACAAGAGAGAATGATACACACAGGAGAGAAAAGTATACACATTAAAGAGAAAAGGATACACACAGGAGAGAGGGATACGCACAGGTTAGAGGATACACACAGAAGAGAGGGGCATACACACAGAAAAGTGGGGATACAAAGAGAGGAGAGGGAAATATACAAAGGAGAAAAAGATACACAGAAAAGAGGGAAATACACACAGGAGCGAGGGACATGAACGCAGGATTAAGGAAAATCCACACAGGAAAGACAAGGATACACACAGGAGAGGGGGGATACACACAGGAGAGAGAAAGATACACACAGGAGAGAGGAGGATAAAGAGAGGAGAGAGGAAGATACACACAGAAGAGAAGATGATACACACAGGAGTGGGGGATACACAGAGAAGAGAGTGGGATACTCATAGGAATGGGGGATACACAGAGGAGAGTGTGGAATACACACAGGAGAGAGGAAGATAAACACAGGAGAGGGGGATACATATAGGTGTTGCGCTAACTGCGTGTACCAAGCTTGGTTTTTTTTACCTTTTAACATGCAAGTTCGTGGGAAGAAAACACCAGACCTAGAACAATAATAAAGTGATAGAAAATTTTAATGAGAGAAGTAGGAGGATGGAAAGACGATAGTTACATATATATATATATATATATATATATATATATATATATATATATATATATATATATATACACACACACACACATATATACACAGAAACCACTCCACCTCATCACCGGCAAGACAGCAGCACGGGCGATTCGAAAGTCACATCTGGAAGTCGCTCTGATCCAATATCTCTGTGTTCCTCTCCTCCTTTATTGTATCAGCTTACATAACTAATTTACGTACTCATCTTTGGGTCAGTCAGTAAACAGGGAAGATCTGCTTCATAAGTGCCCTGTCCTTGACTGTTTCTTGGGCACCGGGAGTTGGCCAGACTCCCAGCCTCCAAGATATCGTTCTGAAACGCCAAGAGCTCTTAGCACCCCAGAACAGTTCATGAACAGTTCATGGTCTCACAGATCCTTCCCTGCCCACTTCCTCACCCCAAACACCCTTTACAAGCAAGCTTTTTACGAAACAGGACTTCTACATCATAATCTTACATTTCGGCCCTCAGGCCTGTTTTTGTAAATAAGAAAATTGATTTCTCACAGAGAGGCGGTCTACTATACACTGGGGACTGTTGGGGGAAATGGGGGAGGGACAGCGGGTGGGGCTGGGGGGGATAGCCTGGGGATGAATACCAAGTGTGGGTGAAGGGGAGGAAGGCAGCAAAGCACACTGCCATGTGTGTACCTATGCAATTATCTTGCACGTTCTTCACATGTACCCCAAAACCTATAATGCAATAAAAATTTAAAAAAAAAAAAAAGAAAATTGATTTCTCAAATATACATCATACATATACCTAATACGTATATACATGCAAATATTACAACAACAAATAATGGTTAATACAGAGATGTAACAAAATACAATAATGCACAAGGGGACAAAACGATAAGTCATCTGAGGGTGTGAGAATAGCCAATCATACCAATTATGATTGGCATCTGTAGCCATAAAATGGGAATATTCTAGTAATTTATTAGCTATAATAGTGGTGGATAAACGATGTTCCGCTAACTGGCGTTCTGTTTTTCTGGAGGTAATCATGTAGTTGTGTACTTTGTGCCAAAATCATAGATAAATTAAAGTATATTTCAATCTTGGGTACTGGTAATTGTAAAGGTAACCAAGTATAATTTTGTGTTTCATATGTTGGGGTTAAATACAAAGTGTCATTAAACCATGGCAATAAGCTAATATTATATTGAATAATTTGATTTAATAATGACATGCATTTAGTCTGCCCAATCAGATCTATTAGAAATTTCACTTGTGTTATGGCATAAAAGATATGTACTAATATTAAAAAGGAAATTAGACATAGAATTCTTATATACACTCATTTGAGTTCGTAGAAGCTGCTTATAATCTTCATCAGTCAGGTACATAATATGCTGCAGATCTACTTGACAAAAAGAAACATTAACAATAGTAGCTATAGTAACATTTTACTGGTCCCATGCTATATAAAATGCGTCTAACGCGACCAGTACCTCACCAGGTTGTCATATTTTCACCTTGTACTGTGAAATTCATGAAATAACAAATTTCATTGGGAGACAGGTATAATTATCTTGTTGTCGTTGATATGATGAGTTTTTCCAGCCCCAAGGTAATAATATCTCAGAAGAGTTGGATTCAGAAGTTGGGCTCAGGGAAATCTTGGCTGTTAATGTCCATCCATATGTGGAAACAGTATTCCATATCCATAGGCTGATACATACGTAAAGACACTATGATCATTCAAATAAACGATTAGTAGGAATTAACATTGGGGTGTCATTAGGGGGTATCATAACATATACACAATTATCTTTGCCTTTAGCTATAATTTCCCCAGCTTGTAAAGGTTGATGTGGGGCAGTCTGAACCCAGACATGCCCATTGGTGCTTTCAAATCTCATATGGGATATTGGATCGGGGGTTCCTTTAGCAAAGCCCAATTTGAAGTATGTAAGCAAGGAAGGAAAAGTATTTGTGCAATTCGACTTCCTTTTGGGAGTACGATATCAGAATCACTAATATTTTAACACAAGACTTTTATCTCTCCATAATAATTAGAATCAATAATTCCTCCAAGAATTACCATTCCCTTCAGAGCTAAACTAGACCTAGCAGCTATTTGACCATAATATCCATGAGGCATTCGCATGCCTATCCCTGTGGTAATCACTTGCTGTGCAGAACTAGGTAATTTAGTATCTAAATAAGTTAAATCATATCCTGCAGCTGAATTAGTGGCATTCCATGGTCCAATTGCAGCAGGATGGAATTTCCACCAAGATATAGTTAATTCTTTGGAAGTGGCTGCCTGTTGTCGTGCTTCCATGGTGGGAGCCATCATCCCCTGTAAGGGCGTTTGATGATTAGATAATACTCTGTTATTTAATTGCTGCAAGGCGGTAAGCAAATGATCTTTCCATCCATGATAGGAATTATTCCCTAGTTTCCTTAATTTCTCTTTAAGCAGCCCATTCATTTGTTCTGTTAATACTGCAGCCTGGGGATAATAGGGTATATGTTATATCCATTCAATATTATTAGTTGTGCAATAATCAATTATTAACTTACCTTTAAAATGTGATCCATTATCACTTTGTATTTGCAAAGGGGTTCCATAGTATAAAATAATAAAATCTGATGTTTTAATGGTATTAATCTGAGTAGCACGTTTGAATGGGCAGCCAATTAAAACTCCTGAGTAAGTATCTACTATGGTACAAATATATGCACAACGTTTAGACATAGGTAAAGGCCCTATATAATTGATTTTCCAAATTTGAGCTGGTTGATTTCCTCGTGATAATTCCCCTGTCACTATTTGGGGAACTACTTGCAATCTATCTTGATTACAAATAGGGCATTGGCGAACCACAGTTTTACAAGCATCCAAAGGCACATAGATACCTCACTTTTGTGCCCACCTGAACATAGACTGAGCTCCCGTATGACCTGTTTGTTCATGTATCCATTGTGCACACTTTAAATCTTCTGAACTGGTTGCTGCAACATTAATTCGTGTCAACTCATCAGCCTTTTTATTATATAATTTTTCAGCTGAATCTACTGCAGTATGGGCATCTACATGGAAAATAGAAACATTAGTGCATTGCAAGAATACCCAAATGTCTTGCCATAAAGTAGCCCCCCACAAAGTTTTATCCTGTATTTTCCAATCATTGGCATGCCATTGTTCAATCCAAGTTACCAAGCCCATATATACTTACTAAGAGTCAGTAAAAATATGGCATTCTTGTCCCTGTTCCTTTTTTAAACACAACCAAACAGCGTATAGTTCAGCATATTGGCTACTCCCTCCTCCATGATGCTCAAAAACAATGTCAGTTGAAGAATTATATGCAATTGCTTTCCAGTATCTTTTAGCTCCTATGTATTTAGCAGAGCTATCAGTAAACCAGGCATGTGTCTTCTGAGATGGTGTAAGAGAGTCATATCCATTATTAACAATAAGTTTACTTGCAATGTGCTTAATGGTCAGAGGTGTAGAATCATCAGTATTAATTGGACAAGAAAATAGCATTTCATGTAATTGCAATGTACCCTGTGGGCCTGCTTTGGCTCTATTCTGAAGATACCATTTTCATTTAATAATATTTGCTTCCTGGGCATGATTTATTTTATGTGACATGGGGTCAGAAAGCACCCATTGTGGAAGGAGGAGGCAAGATGGCGTCGAAGAGGCGACTCAGGATTGCAGCTCTCAGTGAAGGCGCAGAGGGTGAGTCCTAGCCGCATTCTCAGATGTTCCCTTTATGCCCACAGAGCGTTGAAAGTCCCAGGTGTGGGAGAGACACGGGACGCTAGTGCAGCCGGCTAATGCAGCCGGCTCCCACCGTCTCTTTGGCCGGCGCCGCAGCGGGACCCAGCGCGGAAATCACTGGTCTGGGTGCCCTGTTAAACCGGCAATCTAAGATTTGGAAGGGCAGATTGGCATGTTCATCTGATTGAACGAGAATTGGACAATGAGCCAGACCAGGAGTTTCCTTGGAAGCATGATCTGAGCCGGGGTAGTGGGCAGCAGCACGGAAGATCACAGGGATCCCAGTGACCTATCAGCAGGCTACTGGGGCGCCAGTGAGAGAGTCGACCTTTCAGCTTGGGGAGCGGAAGAGAGAGAAAGAGAGGACGGACTCTGAGGCAGGGAGCTGGGTGACCAGGCTCGATGGGTCCCATGCTCACGGGGACAAGCAGGGTGGCGACTGGAGATCCTTGGGGCTGAGAGTTTTGCTGGCGGCATCTAGGACGGCATCAAACATCCTTAAAGAAAAGAGCTTTCAACCCAGAATTTCATATCCAGCCAAACTGAGCTTCATAAGTGAAGGAAAAATAAAATCCTTCACAAACAAGCAAGTACTCAATGATTTTGTCACCACTAGGCCTGCTTTACAAGAGATCCTGAAAGAGGCACTACACATAGAAAGAAACAACCAGTTCCATCCATCCTAAAAGCATACCAAATGCTAAAGACCATCAACAAAATGAAGAATGTACATGAACCAATGGGCAAAACAGCCAGCTAGCATCAAAATGGCACTATCAAATTCACACATAACAATGTTAACCCTGAATGTAAATGGGCTAAATGCACCAATCAAAAGACACAGACTGGCAAATTGGATAAAATACCAAAACCCATCACTGGGCTGTATCCAGGAAAACCACCTCACAAGCAAAGATACACAAAGGCTCAAAATAAAAAAATGGAGGAAGATTTACCAAGCAAATGGAGAGCAGAAAAAAAGCAGGAGTTGCAATCTAATCTCTGATAAAATAGACTTTAAAGCAACAAAGATCAAAAGGGACAAAGAAGGTCATTACATAATGGTAAAAGGATGGATACAACAAGAAGGGCTAACAATTCTAAATATATACGGACCCAATGTAGGAGCACCCACATATATAACGCAAGTTCTTAATGACTTACAAAGAGATTTAGACTCCCACACAATAATAGTGGGAGACTTTAACACTCCACTGTCAATAGCAGACAGATCAACCAGACAGAAAATTAACAAGGATATCCAGGACTTGAACTCAGACCTGGAACAAGCAAACCTGATAGACATTTACAGAACTCTCCACCCCAAATCCACAGAATATACATTCTTCTCAGCACCACATCACACCTACTCCAAAATTGACCACATAATTGGAAGTAAAGCACTCCTCAGCAAATGCAAAACAACGGAAATCATAACAAACAGTCTCTCAGACCATAGTGCAATCAAGTTGGAACTCAGAATTCAGAAAATAACTCAGAACCGCACAGCTTCATGTAAACTTCATGTAAACTGAACAACTGGCTCTTGAATGTTGATTGGATAAACAATGAAATGAAGGCAGAAATAAAGAAGTTCCCCGAAACCAACAAGAATGAAGACACAACATACCAGAATCTGGGACAGATTTAAAGCAGTCTGTGGAGGAAAATATATAGCAATAAGTGCCCACATGAGAAGAGTGGAGAGATCCAAAATTGACACCCTATCGTCAAAATTGAAAGAGCTAGAGGAGAAAGATCAAAAAAGCTCAAAACCAAGCCGAAGACAAGAAATAACTAAGATCAGAGCAGAACTGAAGGAGATAGAGACAAGAAAAACCCTTCAAAAAATCAATAAATCTAAGAGCTGGTGTTTTGAAAAGATCAACAAAATAGACCACTAGCCAGACTGATAAAAAAGAAAAGAGAGAATAACCAAATAGATGCAATAAAAAACGATAAAGGGGAAATCACCAGATTCCACAAAAATTCAAACCATCATCAGAGAATACTACAAACAACTCTATGCACAAAAACTAGTAAATCAGGAAGAAATGGATAAATTCCTGGACGCCTGTGGCCTCCCAAGCCTAAACCAGGAGGAAGCTGAAACTATGAATAGACCAATAACAAGGTCAGAAGTTGAGGCAGCAATTAAGAGCCTACCACACAAAGAAAGCCCAGGTCCAGATGGGTTCACAGCTGAATTCTACCAGACACACAAAGAGGATCTGGTACCATACCACTCCTTCTGAAACTATTCCAAATAATCCAAAAAGAGGGAACCCTTCCCAAATCATTTTATGAGACCAACATCATCCTGATACCAAAACCTGGCAGAGACTCAACAAGAAAAGAAAACTTCAGGCCAATATCCATGATGAACATAGATGCAAAAATCTTCAATAAAATACTGGCAAATTGATTGCAACAGCACATTAAAAAACTTATCCATCATGATCAGGTAGGATTCATCCGGCGGATGAAAGGCTGGTTCAACATACACAAGTCTATAAATGTAATTCACCACATAAACAGAAGCAAAAACAAAAACCACATGATTATCTCAATTGACGCAGAGAAGGCATTTGACAAAATTCAACAGCCCTTTATGCTAAAAACCCTCAATAAACTTGGTATTGATGGAACATAACTCAAAGTAATAAAATGTATTTACGACAAACCAACAGCCAATATCATACTTAATGGGCAAAAACTGGAAGCATTCCCTTTGAAATCCGGCACTAGACAAGGATGCCCTCTCTCACCACTTCTATTCAACATAGTACTGGAAGTTCTAGCCGGAGCAATCAGGCAAGAAAAAGAAATAAAGGGTATTCAAATAGGAAAGGTGGAAGCCAAAGTGTCTCTATTTGCAGGCGACATGATAGTATACATAGAAGACCCCATCACCTCAGCCCAAAAGCTCCTGCAACTGATAAGCAACTTCAGCAAAGTCTCAGGATATAAAATCAATGTGCAAAAATCACAAGCATTCCTATACACCAATAACAGACTTAAAGAGAACCAAATTAAGAACGAACTGCCATTCACAATTGCTACAAAGAAAATAAAATACCTAGGAATACAACTCACTAGGAATGTAAGGGATCTCTTTAAGGAAAACTGCAAACCACTGCTCAACGAAATAAGAGAGGACACAAACTGATGGATAAACATTCCATGTTCGTGGTTAGAAAGAATCAATATTTTGAAAATGGCTATACTGCCCAAAGTAATTTACTCATTCAATGCTATCCCCATCAAACTACCATTGAATTACTTCACAGAACTGGAAAAAACCACCATGAATTTCATATGGAACCAAAAAAGGGCCCGCATAGCCAAGTCAATTCTAAGCAGAAAGAACACAGCGTGAGGCATCACGCTACCAGACTTCAAACTATACTACAAGGCTACAGTATTCAAAACAGCATGGTACTGGTACCAAAACAGAGATATAGAACAATAGAACAGAACAGAAGCATCGGAGGCAACACAACATATCTACAACCATATTATCATTGATGAAGCAGACAAAAACAGGAAATAGGGAAATGATTCCCTATTTAATAAATGGTGTTGGGAAAACTGGCTAGCCATGTGCAGAAAGCAGAAACTGGACCCCTTTCTGACACCTTACACTAAAATTAACTTCAGATGGATTAAAGACTTGTGAAGGGGAGGAAGGCAGCAAAACACACTGCCATGTGTGTACCTATGCAACTATCTTGCACGTTCTGAACATGTCCCCGAAAACCTATAATGCAATAAAAATTAAAAAAAAAAAAAAGAAAAAAAAGACTTAAACGTAAGACCTGACACCATAAAAACCCTAGAAGAAAATCTAGTCAAAACCATTCAGGACATAGGAGTAGGCAAGGACTTCATGAACAAAACACCAAAAGCATTGGCAACAGAAGCCAAAATAGACAAATGGGACCTAGTCAAACTCCGCAGCTTCTGCACGGCAAAAGAAACAGTCACTAGAGTGAATCGGCAGCCATCAGAATGGGAAAAAATCTTTGCAGTTTACACATCTGACAAAGGGCTGATATCCAGAATTTACAAAGAACTCAAACAGATTTACAGAAAAAAAAAAAAACAAACGAGCCCATTCAAAAATGGGCAAAGGATACGAACAGAAACTTTACAAAAGAAGACATACATGAGGCCAACAAACATATGAAAAAGTGCTCATCATCATTGGTCATTAGAGAGATGCAAATCAAAACCACATTGAGATATCATCTCACACCAGTTAGAATGGCGATCATTAAAAAATCTGGAGACAGCAGATGCTGGAGAGGATGTGGAGAAATAGGAACACTCTTACACTGTTGGTGTAAGGGGAGGCAGGCAGCAAAACACACTGCCATGTGTGTACCTATGCAACTATCTTGCACGTTCTGCACATGTACCCCAAAACCTATAATGCAATAAAAATTAAAAAAAAATTATGTTCAAATAATAAAAAAAAAAGAAAGAAAGCACCCATTGCATAATTGGCATTTGAGATCGAATGATAACCGCATGCTCTAAGGTCAGATATTCAGTTACACTTAAAGCCCAATAAGCAGCTAACAATTCTTGTTCCAATTGAGTATATGGTTGTTTAGTACTAGGCAATTTATGAGACCGAAATCCTAAGGGCACTCGTTTTCCTTCCTGTTTTTGCCAAAGACTCCAGTTAGCATATTGGTTTTCTGTACTAACCATTAATTCTATTGGCCCCTCCTTCACAGGCCACAGATCCAAGGCCTGTTGTACAGCTTCTTTTGCTTTGTCAAATGCCTGCTGTTGATACAGTCCCCACTCAAAGGTGTATTTCTTCCTAGTAACTTTATATAACGGCTGTAGCAACAGACTTAAATGAGAAATGTGGTTTCTCCAATATCCAAATAGGCCAATATATTTTTGGGCTTCCTTTTTTGTAGTTGGTGTTGGAAATTCCAAAATTAGTTGCTTTGCTTTAGGAGTGATGCTATGATTACCACAATCCCATATTATATCTAGAAATTTTACATGCTGGGCTGGCCCCTGTACTTTTGCAAGGCTTATTTTTCATCCTTTACCTTGTAGATGAGTAATTAAATTTTCCACAGCTTGTTGCATGCTGTGGGAATCATGTCCCTGTAGCATGATGTCATCCATATAATGGTATAATTTCTATATTGGGAAAGTGCCATTTATCTAGATTTTTAGCCACTATTTTATGGCACAAAGTTGGGCTATGCTTATAGCCTTGTGGCAATCTTGTAAAAGTATATTGCCTCCCCTGCCACGTGAAAGCAAAATATTTCCATTGATCTGAGTTATTTGAAATTGAAAAGAAGGCATTAGCTAGATCCAACACCACATACCATTGACCAAGATGTTTTTGAATATTCTCTATTATCAAAATAGTATCCGGAACAGCAGCATGTAATGGAGGAGTTACTGCATTTAATGCTTGATAATCTACTGTCATTCGCCAAGTTCCATCTGCTTTTTTAACTGGCCATATAGGATTATTCTATTTAGAAGTGGTGGGGACAATAACCTCCGCTGCTACAGTTTTTTATTTGCATTCACTTTCCCCTTCCTCTTTCTGTACTTGTATTGAGCACAACGGACTGTGGCTTTTTCAGCCACTCCCTGATAAGTCCTAGCTTGATATCCAAAAATAAAATTTTGGCACTGTAACATTGCTAATTTCCCCTGCAAATCTGCCAATTCTTTCTCCAGCTGCAATTTGTCTTGAATTAAGGCTTGGCATGCCTGGTATTGCTTTCTATAAGCTGATAACAAAATCCAGCCACGCCAACTGATAGCTACCAATTCCTTCCCTTTTTCTAAAGGGAATGTTTCCAAGACTTCTAGGACCTGCATAGGGTCAGCAGATCGCAATTTACCATCCCAATTTTCACTCAATCCTGTTCCATTAGCCCATGCCCTAGCCAAAGGTGCAAACACCGGATCTTGCCAACACGGCACATCACAAACCAGATATTTAGAATCTACAGATTTCTTAAACAAAGGCAAGATGACTCCTTCTCCCCGAATCCTGCCGACTACGCCAATTTGTTGCGCTAACTTTGCGTACCAAGCTTGGGTTTTTTTTTTCTTTTAACAGGCAGGTTTGTGGGAAGAAAACACCAGACTGAGAACAATAATAAAGTGATAGAAAATTTTAATGAGAGAAGTAGGAGGATGGAAAGATTATATATATATATATATATATATATATACACACACACACACACACACACACATACATACACAAAAACCACTCCACCTCAGCACTGGCAAGACAGCAGCATGGGCGATTCACAAGTTACATCTCAGCACCGGCAAGACAGCAGCATGGGCGATTCACAAGTCACATCAGGAAGTCGCTCTGATCCAATGTCTCTGTGTTCCTCGGCTCCTTTATTGTATCAGCTTACATAACTAATTTATGTACTCATCTTTGTGTCAGTCAGTAAACAGGGAACATCTGCTTCATAAGTGCCCTGTCTTGGCTCTTTCTTGGGCACCGGGAGTTGGCCAGACTCCCAGCCTCCAAGATATCATTCTGAAACACCAAGAGCTCTTAGCCACCCAGAACAGTTCATGGTCAGTTCATGGGCTCACAGATCCTTTCCTGCACACTTCCTCACCCCAAACACCCTTTACAAGCAAGCTTTTTACAAAACATGACTTCTACAAAACAGGACTTCTACATCATAATCTTACAATAGGAGAGAGGGGCATAGACAGAAGGGTGGGGAGGATACACGCTGAAGTGAGAAGGATACACACAGGAAAGGGTGGGATACACACAGGAGAGAGGAGGATACACAGAGGAGAGAAAAGAATACACACTGGAGAAAGGATGATACACAGGAGAGGGAGATACACACACAAAAGAGGGGCATACACACAAAAAAGGAAGATAAACACAGAAGAAAGGGGGATACACACAGGAGACAAAAGGATACACACAGGAAAGTGTGATACACACTGAGAGAGGGGCATAAACACAGGAGAGAGGAGGATGCACACAGGAGAGAGGAGGAAACAAACAGGAGAGAGGTTATACACACAAGAGAGAAAAGGATACACACAGGAGAAAGGGGTGATACACACAGGAAAGAAAGGTGTTACCAACAGGAGAGAGGGGGAAACACAAAGAAAAGTGAAGGAATACACACAGGAAAAAGCAGGATACACAAAGCAGAGAGGAGGATACACACAGAGGAGACGGGCATACACACCTGAGAGAGAGGGATACACACAGGAGAGTTGGATACATACAGGAGACAAAGAAATACACACAGGAGAAAGGGGGATACACAAAGGAGAGGGAAATACACAGAGGAGAGAGGGTATACACACAGGAGAGATGTGAATACACACAAGGGAGGGGGCATACACACAGAAGAGAGGGAGATACACATAGAAGAAAGGAAGATACAGAGAGGAGAAAGGAGGAAACACGCAGGAGAGAGAAGTATACACAGGAGAGAGGAAAATACACAGAGGAGAGAGGGCCTTACACATAGGAGAGAGGGCGGATACACACAGGAGAGATAAAGATACACACAGGAGAGAGGAGGATACACACAGGAGAGGGTGGATACACACAGAAGAGTGGAGGATACACACAGGAGAGTGGGGGGATACACAAAAGAAAGGGAAGGATACACAAAGAAGAGAGTAGAATAAATAAAGGCGAGAGAAATAATACACACAGGGGAGAGGAAGGATACTAACAGGAGAGTGGGGGATATACAACCGAGAGTGGAGCATCCACCGAGAAGGGAGAATACACACATGGGAGAGAGTAAGAAACACACAGGAGGAGAAAGATACACAAAGTAGAAATGAAAATACACACAGGAGAAAAATAATTCACAGAGGAGAGAGACGGATACACACAGGAGAGAGGAGGATACACACAAAAGAGCGTGATACACACAAGAGAGAGAAGGATCCACACAAGAGACAGGGAAATACACATAAGAGAGAGAGGTATACACACATGAGAGGGGTATACATACATGAGAGGGTTATACACACTGAAGAGAGGAGAATACACGCAGAAGAAAGGAGGATCCATGCAGCAAAGAGGAGAATACACACAGAAAAAAGAAAAATACACACAGGAGAGAAGGGTGATACACACAGGAGAGAGAATGATACACACAAAAGACAAAAGTATACACACAGTAGAGAGGAGGATACACACAGGAGCGAGGGATACACAGAGGGAAGAGGAGGATGCACAAAGAAGAGAGGGGCATACACACAGAAGAAAAGGATACACAGAGAAGAGAGTGGAATACACAAAGAAGAAAGGGATACACACAGGTGAGGGAAATACAAACAGGAGCGAGGGGGATGCACACAGGAGAAAGGGAAATACACACAGGAAAGACGAGAATACACACAGGAGAGAGAAGGATACACACAGGAGGGGGATACACACAGGAGAGAGGAAGATACACACAGAAGAGAAGAGGATACACCCAGGAGTGGGGGATACACAAAGAAGAGGGTGGGATACACAAAGGAGAAAGGGGGATAAACACAAAACAGGGGGATACATACAGGAGAGACGGGCATAGACAGAGGTGAGTGGAGGATACACACAGGAGAGAAAAGGATACACACTGGAGAGAGGAGGATACACATAGGAGAGAAAGATACACACAGGAAAGAGGGCATACAAACAAAAAAGGGGGAATACACATAGGAGAAAGGGGGATACACCAAGGAGACAAAAGTATACACGAAAGAAAGTGTGATATACACAGGAGAGAGGGACATAAACACAGGAGAGAGGAGAATACACACAGGAGAGAGGAGGAAACAAACAAAAGAGAGGGGATACATATGAGAGAGAAGGATACACACAGGAGAAAGGGGTGATAGACACAGAAAAGAAAGGTGTTACCCACAGAAGAGAGGGGAGAAACACACAGGAAAGTGGAGGGATAAACACAGGAGAGAGGAGGATACACAGAGGAGAGAGGAGGATACACACAGGAGAGAGAAGTATACCCACAGGAGTGGGGGATATACACAGAAGAGAGGGGGATACAAAAAAGAGAGGAAAATGCACAGAGGAGAGAGTGGGATACACAGAGAAGAGAGGGGGATAAACACAAAAGACGAAGACACGTACAGGAGAAAGGGACAAAGACAGAGGAGAGATGAGGATACACGCAAGAGAGAAGAGGATACACACAGGAAGAGGAAATTCACACAGGAGAGAAGGGGATACACACAGGAGAGGAAAGGATACACACAGGAGAGAGGAGGATACACATAGGAGGGAAAGATACAAACAGGAGAGAGGGGCATACACACAAAAAAGGGGGATACACAGGAGCAAGGAGGATACACACAGGAGTGAGGAGGATACACACAGGAGAGAGGAGGATACAAACAGGAGAAAGGGGATACACAAAAGTGAGGGGGGATAGACACAGGAGAAAGGGGTGATACACACAGGAAAGAAAGGGGGTGATACACACAGAAGAGATGGGGAAACACTCAGGAAAACGGAGTGATACACACAAGACAGAGCAGGATACACACAGGAGAGAGGAGGATACACAGAAGAGAGAAGAGAATACACACAGGAAAGAAGAGTATACACATAGAAGAGGGGCATACACACAAGAGAGAGAAAAATACACACAGAAGAGATGGATACATGCAGAAGACAAGGAAATACACACAGGAGAGAGGAAAAAACACACAGGAGAGGGGGATACACACAAGAGAGAGGGTATACACATAGAAGAGGGGGATTCACAGAGAAGAGAGAGAAATCCAAACAGGAGAGAGGGGAATACACAAAAGAGAGAGGGTCATACACACAGGAGAGAGGTGGATACACATAGGAGAGAGGAAGATACATATAGGAGAGAGGAGGATACACGCAAAAGAGAGGAATATACACAGAAAAGAGGGGAATACACAGAGGAGAGAGGGCGTTACACACAGGAGAGAGGGCGGATACATACAGGAGAGAAAAGGATACACAAATGAGAGTGGGTACACACAGTAGAGAAGAGGATACACACAGTAGAGAGGGGGGATACACACAATAAAGAGGGGGATACACACAGAAGAGAGTAGGATATACAAAGGCGAGAGAAGGGATACACACAGGGGAGAGGGGAAATACTAACAGGAGTGAAGGGGAGACACACAGGAGAGTGTGGCATATTCAGAGAAGGGAGAGGCTACACACTGGAGAGAGTGGGATACACACAGAAGGAGAAAGATACACACAGTTAAGAGAAGGATACACACAGGAGAAAGGAAGATACACACAGGAGAGAGACGGATACACAAAAGAGAGAGGAGCACACACACAGGAGAGGGCCATACACACAAGAGAGAGGAGATCCACACAGGAGAGACGAAATACACTTAGGAGAGAGGGGTATAAACACAGGAGAAGGGTAAACACATGAGAGAGGAGGATACACGCAGGAGAAAGGAGGATACACGCAGCAGAGAGGAGGATACCCACAGGAGAGAGGGGGATACACACAGGAGAGAGAAAAATACACACAGAAGGGAAGGGGAATACACACAAGAGAGAGAATGATACACACAGAAGAGAAAAGGATACACACAGAAGAGAAAACAATACACACAGGAGCGAGAAGAATACACACAAAAGAGAGAGGGATACACACAGGAGAGAGGGAAGATACACACAGGAGAGAGGGATATACACAAAGGTTAGGGGAATACACAAAAAAGAGAGGTGGATACACACAGGAGAGAGAACAGATACAAACAATAGAGAGTAGAATACAAATAGATGAAAGGAGGACACACAGAAGAGAGAAAGATAAACAGAAGAGAGAGGGGGATCCACACAGGAGAGAGAAGAATACATATAGGAGAGAGGGTTGTACACACAAATGAGGCTAATACACAAAGAAGAGAGGGGGATGCACACAGGAGAGAGCAGAATACAAACAGGAAAGGGTGATACACACATGAGAGAGGTGCATAAACACATGAGAGATGAGGATACACACAGAAGAGAGGACGAAACAAACAGGAGAGAAAAGATACACATGAGAGGGGGATACACAGAGGAGAAAGGGGTGATACAGGAAATAAAGATGTTACACACAGGAGAGAGGGGGATACACACAAGAAATCGGAGGAATACACGCAGGAGACAGGAGGATACACACAGGAGAGAGGAGTATACACAGGAGAGAGGTTAATACACAGAGTAGAGAGGGCGTTACACATAGGAGAAAGGGTGGATACACACAGGAGAGAGGAGGATACACACAAAAAAAGAAAAGCATACACAGGAGAAAGAATGATACGCACAGGAGAGATGGGAATACACAAAATAGACAGGGGAATATACACAGGAGAGAGGGGGATACACACAGGAGAGAGGGGTATACACACAGGTGAGAGAAATACAGAAAAAAGAGAGGAGCATGCACACAGGAGAAAGAAAAGATACACACAGGAGAGAGGAGGATACCCACAAGAATGAGGGTGATAAACAGAGGAGAGAGAAGAAATACACGTTAAGAAGAAGATACACACAGGAGAGAGGAAGATAAAAACAAAAGAGAGGAGGATACACACAGGAGAGTGAAGAATACACAGAGCAGAGAGGAGGATACACAAAGTAGAGGGGGATACACACAGAAGAGAGGGACATACACAAAGGAGAGGGAAAGATACACACAGGATGCAGGAGGATACACACAGGAGAGAAAAAGATACACAGAGGAGAATGGGGGGATACCCACGGGAGAAAATAAAATACACACAGAAGGGAGGAGAATACACAGGAGACAGGAGGATACACACAGAATAGAAAAGGATACACACAGGAGAGAGGAAGATACACACAAGAGGGAGGATGATACTCACAGGAGAGAGGAGGATCCCCACAGGTGAAAGGATAATAGACTGAGAAAAAAAAAATGATACACACAGGAGAGAGGGGGATACACACAGGAGACAGTGGGATACACACAGGGAAAGGAAGATACACACAAGAGAGAGGAGCATACACACATTAGAGAGGAAGGTACACACATGAGAGAGGAGAGTACACAGAAGAGACAAAGGCATACACAAAAGAGAGGCTGATACACACAGGATAGAGGGGGATACACACAGGAAAAAAATACACGCAGAAGAGGGGGATACACACAGGAGAGAGGGGGATACACACAAGAGAGGAGGATACAGAAAAAAGAGAGAAGGATACACACAGAAGAGAAAATGATACAAACAGGAGAGAGGAGGATAGACAGGTGAAAAGACAATACACACAGGACAGAAAAGGATACACACAGGAGAGATTGGAATACACTTAGGAGAGGTGGGATACAAAAAGAAGAGTGCGGCATACACAAATGGGGAGGGGGATAAACACAGGAGAGAGGAGGATACACACAAGAGAGAGTAAAATACACACAAGAGAAAGGAGGATCCACACAAAAATGAGGAAGATAAACGCAAAAGAGAGAAGAATAAACACAGCAGAGTGCAGGATACATACAGGAGAGAGGAGGTTACACATAGGAGAGAGAAGGATACACAAATGAGAGGGGAAGATACACACAGGAGAGAAAAGAATACGCAAAAGAGACAAAAGCATACACAAAGGAGAGGCTGATACACACAGGATAGAGGGGGATACACACAGGAAAAAAGGATACACACAGAAGAGTGGGATACACACAGGAGAGAGGAGCATACACACAGAAGAGAGGAGAATATACAGAGAATAGAGGAAAATACACCCAATAGAGAGAAGGGTACACACAGAAGAGAGGGGGTATACACACAAGAGAGAAGAAGGTACACACAGAAGAGAGAAGGATACACACAGGAGAGAGAAGGAAACACACAGGAGAAAAAAGTATACACAAAAAATAGGAGGATACAAAAAGGAGAGAGGAGGATACACACAGGAGAGAAAATAATGCAAACAGGAGAGAGGAGGATACACACGTGAAAGGAGGATACACACAGGAGAGAGGGGAATACACTTAGGAGAGTAGGGGATACAAAGAAGAGAGTGTGGCATACACAAAGTGGGACGGGGATACACACAGGAGAGAGGAGGATACACACAAGATAGGAAAATACACACAGGAGAATAAAGGATACATACAAGAATGTGGGGGATAAACGCAAAAGAGAGGAGGATACACACAGCAGAGGGGAGGATACACACATGAGAGGAAAGGATACACACAGGAGAAAGGAGGATACACAAATGAGGAGAAGCACACAGGAGAAAGGGGGATACAAACAGGCGAGGGGGAAACACAAAGGATTAGGAAGGATACACACAGGAGAGAGTGGGATAAACACAAAAGAGAGGAGAATACAGAAAGGAAAGAGGAGGATACACACAGAAGAGAAAATGATACAAACAGGAGACAGGAGAATACACACGTGAAAGAAAAATACACACAGGAAAGAGGAGGATACACACAGGAGAAAGGGGAATACACTCAGGAGAGTGGGGGATACAAACAGGAGACTGTCGCATACACAAAGGGGGAGGGTGATACACACAGGAGAGAGGAGGATACACACAACAGAGAGAAAAATACACACAGAATAAAGGAGGATACACACAGGAATGAGGGGGATAAACGCAAAAGAGAGGAGAAGAAACATAGCAGAGTGGAGGATACACACAAGAAAGAGTGGGATACACACAGGAGAAAGAGATACACACAGGAGAGACGGGCATACACAGAGGTGAGAGGAGGGTAAACACAGGAGAGAAGAAGGATACACACAGGAGAGAGGGGATACACACAGGACAGTGAGACATACACATAGAAGACAGGGGGATACAAACAGGAAACAGGGGGATACCCAGAGGGGAAGAAGGATAATGACAGGAGGGAGGAGGATACACCAAAAATAGAATACGATACAGAAAGAAGAGAGAAAAATACACGCAGGAGAGAGAAAAATTCACACAGAAGAGAGAAGGATACACACAGAAGAGAGGAGGATACACGCATGAGAGACGAGGATACACACAGTGAAGAGGGAAAATACACACGTGAGAGGGGAATACAAACAGAAGAGAGGAGGATACAAACAGGTGAGAGGAGTATACACACAGGAGAGAGGAGGATACACAGAGGTGAGAGGAGGATACACACAAAAAAGAGGAAGACAAACACAGGAGAGAGGGCGATACACACCGAAGAAAGGTGATACACACAGGAAAGGGGATAGTACATAGAGGAGAGAGGAAGATACACAAAGGAGAAAAAAGGATACACAAAAAAGGTGGATACACACAGGAGAGAGGGTGATGTACCGAAAAGAGAGAAGGATACACACAGGAGAGAAAAGAAAACACACAGGAGAGGGGAATACACACAAGAGAAAGGGGGATACACACAGGAGAGAGGAGAATACACACAGGAGAGAGGAATACACGCAGAAGAGAGGGGCGTACACACAGGAGAGAAAAGGATACACACAGCAGAGAGGAGAATACACAGAGGAGAGAGGGGATACCCACAGAAGAGTAAAGGATACACATAGGAGAGAGGGGAAATACACACAGAGAAAGCTGAGATACACACAAAAGACAAGGAAGATACATACAAGAGAGAGGAGGAATACACACAGAAGACAGCAGGATACACAGAGGAGAGAGCAGGATACACAGAGGAGAGAGGAAGATACACACAGGAAAAAAAATCCAAACAGGAGAGAGGAGAATACACACGAGAGAGAGAATGACACACACAAAATAGAGAAGGATACACAGAGGAGACAAAAGGATACACACAGGAGAGAGAAGGATACACAAAGGAGAGGGGAGATACACACAGGAGAAAGAAAAGTACACACAGAAAAGAGGAAGATACACACAAATGAGAGAAGGATACAAACGAGAGAGGGGGATACACACAGGAAAGTGGTTATACACACAGGAGAAAGGGGGATACACACAGGAGAGAAAAGGAACCACACAGGAAAGAGGAGGATACACACAGGAGAAGGGGATACACAAAGTAGAAAGGAGCATGCACATAGGAAAAGGGATACACACAGAAGAAGAAGGATACACACAGGAGAGGGGAAAATACGCACAGGAGATGGGGATACATACAGGAGAGAGGATGATACACACTTGAGAGAGGAAAATACAAACAGGAGAGAGGGGATACACGCAGGAGAAAGGGTGATACACACAGGAAAAAGGGGGGATACGCACAAGAAATAAAGGGGTTACACACAGGAGAGAGGGGGAAAAGACAAAGGAGAGAGGAGGGATACACACAGGATAAAAAAATATACACGCAGGAGAGAGGAAAATACACACAGGAGAAAAAAATACACACAGAAGAGAAGGATACACAAAGTAGAGAGGGGCATGCACACAGGATAAAAGGATACAAACAGAAGAAAAAAAGAATACACATGAGAGAAAAGGATACACACAGAAGAGGGGGATACACACAGCAGAAAGGGACATACACAAAGGAGGGAAGAAGATACACACAGGAGAGAGGAAGATACAAAAAGGAGAGAGGGGATACACACAGGAGAGAGGGTGATACACACAGGAGAAAGAGGGGATACACACAAGAGAGAAAAAAATTACACACAGGAGAGAGGGGAGAAAAACACAGGAGAGAGGAGGGATACACACAGGAGAAAGGAAGATACACACAGGAGAGTAGAAAATACACACAGGAGAGAGGAGGATACACACAGGAAAGAGGAGGATACCCACAGGAGAGAAGAGGATACACAAATGAAAGAGGAGGATACACACAGGAGAAAAAAAGAATACACACAGGAGAGGGGCATACACACAGGAGAGAGGGGATACAAAAAAGAGATTTGGATACACACAGGAGACAAGGTAATACACACAAGAGAGAGGAAGATACATACAGGAGATGGGGATACAGAGAGGAAAGAGGGGGATACATAGGGGAGAAAGGAGAATACACACAAGACAGAGGAGCATAGACAAAGTAGATAGGAGGATACACACAGGAGAGGGGGGATACATAGAGGAGACAGGAAGATACAAACAGGAAAGTGTGGAATACACACAGGATGTAGGGGGATACTCACAGGAGAGAGAAGAATACACACAGAAGGAGGGGGATACACACAGGACAGAGGAAAATACACACAGGAGAGAGGAGGATACACAAAGGGGAGAGGAGCTTTCACAAAAAAGAGGGGAATACACAGGAGAGAGGAGGATACAAACAGGCGAGAGGAAGACACACAGGAGACGGGGAAGTACACACAGGAGAGAGAAGGATACACACAGGAGAGGGGGACACACACAGGAGAGAGGTGCATACACACAGGAGAGAGAAGGATACACAGAGGAGAGGGGGGATACACACAGGAGATGGGGGGTACACACAGGAGAAAGGAGGGTACAAACAGGAGAGAGGGGTATAAACACAGTGGGTGAAGGATAAATACAGGAGAGAGGATGATACACACAAAAGGGAAAAGGATACAAAGAGATGAGAGGAATATACACGCAGGAGAGAGGAGGATACACACAGGAGAGAGAGGGATACACACAGGAGGAATGGTGATACACACAAAAGGAGGGGGATATGCCAATTCTTCTGTACATCTAGCTAAAATAACACATTAAAAATTTTCACTTATCAGATGGTAAAAAATATAAATTGTATTGATAAGATTATGGGAAATTAAGCATTTTTATTCAGTAATGGTAAAAGCGTAAATGGTCATGACATTTCAGAAGGACAGTTGTCAAAAGGTACAAAAATTTTTCATGTGCATGGTTTGATCTAATAATGCTATTCATAGTCATTTGTTCCACAGAAAAATTAGTAAAATTATTTTAAAAATGCACATATATGTATATTCACTACAGGTTTATTTCAAAGAACAATATTTGAAAATAACCTAAATGTCCATTAATAGCAGGATGGGTATGACAGAAGAGAAATACCATACTGCAAACAAAATAGATGTAAAAATATGTCAGGTTTACTGGAAAAATGTTTGCAATCATATAACCATTGCTATATGAGAATTGCTATATGAGAAAAAGGTCAGAAATAAATATAAATAAAATCTAAAAAAAAAAAGGAGGGGGATACCCACAAGTGAGAGGAGAATACACAAAAGCCAGAGGAGGATAAACACAGGAGAGAAAAAATACACACAGGAGAGGGGGGATACACACAGGAGAGAGGGAGATACAAACAGGAGAGTGCAGCATACACACAGGAGGGAGGGGGTTACACACAAGAGAGAGGGAGATACACACAGGAGAGAGGAGGATACACACAGCAGAGATTAGGATACACTCAGGAGAGAGGAGGATAGACAAACGAGAGAAGAAAACACGCAGTAGAGAGGGAGATACACACAGGCGAGGGGGGTACACAGAAGTGGGGGAAATGCACACAGAAGAGAAGGGGATACACAGAGGAGAGGAAGATACACACAGTAAAAAAAAGCACACACAAAAAAGAGAGGAGGATACACACAGAAGAGAGGGGGGATACACACAGGAGAGAGAAGGATACCGACAGCAGAGTTGGGCATAGACACAGGATGGAGGGAGATACAAACAGGAGAGAGTTGGTACACAGCAGGAGAAGGATAAATACAGGAGGGAGGAAAATACACATAAAAGGAATAAGGATACAGACAGAAGAGAGAAAAATACACGCAGGAGAGAGGAGGATACAAACAAAAGAGAGGAGGATACACACAGTAGAGAGAATACACACAGGAGAGAAAAGGATACACACAAGAGAGAGGGTTGAGAAACACAGGAGAGAGAAATACACATAGGAAAAGAAGGTACACACAGGAGAGAGGGGTATACACACGAGAGAAAGCGATACAAAAAGAAGAGCAGCATACACACAGGAGAGTGGGAAATACACAAAAAAGAGAAAAGGATACACACAGAGAGGAGGATACACACAGGAGTTGGGAAAACACATAGGAGAGAGGGGCATACACACTGGAGTGGATGATACACACAGGAGAAAAGGGGATACACACAGGAGAGATAAAAATACACACAGGAAATGGGGATACACACAGGAGAGAAGGGCGTACACTCAGGAGAGAGAAGGATACACACAGCAGAGCGGAGGACACACACAGTAGAGAGGGAATACACACAGGAGAGAAGCGGACACACACAGGGGAGAGGAGAAATACACACAGGAGAGAGCGGGTATACACACAGGAGAGAAGAAAGATACACATAGAAGATAATAGGATACACACAGGGGAGAAGGGGACACACACAGGGGAGAGGAGAAATACATACAGGAGAGAGTGGGTATACACACAGGAGAGAAGAAAGATACACATAGAAGATAATAGGATACACACAGGAGATAGGAGAATACACACAGAAGAGAGAAAGATACACGCAGGAGACAGAAAAATACACACATGAGAGAGGGGGATACACAAAAACGAGGGGTGATACACACAGAAGAGAGGAAGGTACACACAGGAAAGAGGAGGATACAAACAAAAGAGCGGGGATACACACGGAAGAGAGAAGGATACACACAGAAGAAATGGGAAATACACACAAGAAAGAAAGGGGTTACACACAGGAGAGGGGTGGAAACACAAAAAAGAGAGAAGGATTACACACAAAAGAGAGAAAGTTAAACACAGAAGAGAGGAAAATATACACAGGAGAGAGATGAATACGCACAGGAGAGAGGAGAATACACACAGGAGAGAGAAGGATACACACAGGAGAGAGGAGGATACACATAGGAGAAAGACATACACAAAGGAGAGAGGAGAATAAAGAGAGGAGAGTTGGGTACACACAAGAGACAAGGTAATACACACAGGAGAGAGGGTGATACACACAGGAAAGAGGGGAATGCACACAACAGAGAGGGCATACATACAGGAGAGATGAGAATACACAAAGGAGAGAGGGGAATACACAAAGGAGAAAGGGGGATACAAACAGGAGAGTGTGGCATACACACAAGAGGAAGAAGGATACACATAGGAGAGAGAAGGCTACACAAAGGAGAGAGGAGTATACACAAAGAAAAAAGGGAAACAAACAAGAGGGGGATACACACAGGCGGAGAGATACCCACAGGAGACGTTGTGATACACACAGGAGAGGAGGGGATACACAAAAAAGAAGAATACACAAAGGAGAGAGGGGTATAAACAAAAAATAGAGGAGGATACACACAGGAGAGAGGGGGAATACACACTAAAGAGAGGGGTATACCCACAGGAGAGTAGGGCATACAAACAGGAGGGAAGGTAATACAAACAGGAGAGAGAAGGATACACACAGAAAGAGAAGGGTAAATATAAGGGACAGGAGGATACACACAAAAGACTGGAGGATACAGATAGAATAGAGGAAGATACACGAAGGAGAGAGGAGGATACACACAGGAGAGAGGAGGATACACACAGGATAAGGAGGATACACGCAGAAGAGAGGAGGATACACAGAGAAAAGAGGGGGGATACACACAGGAGAGGCGGATACACACAGAAGAGAGAAAGATACACACAGGAGAAAGAAAAGTGCACACAGGAGAGTGGAAGTTTCACACAAAAGAGAAGATGATAAAAACAGGAGAGATGAGGATACACACAGGAGAGAGAACAATACACATAGGAGAGGGAAATACACACAGAATAAAAAAGAATACACATAGGATAGAGGATGGTACACACAGGAAAAGGAGGATACACAGCGCAGAGAGGAGGATGCACACAGGAGAGGGGTATACACACATAAGAGTTTGACACACACACAGGGGAGACAAAAATATACACAGAATTGAGGAAGATACACACTGGAGAGAGTAGAATACACACAGGAGACAAGAGGATACACAAAGGAGAGAGGGGAACTACACACAGGATAGTGGAAGATACACACAGAAGAGAGGAGTATACACACAGGAGAGAGGATGATCCACACAAATGAAAAAAGGATACACACAGCAGAGAGGAGGATACACACAGGAGAGAGAAAAAAACACAGAAGAGTGGGGGATACACACATGTGGAAGGGGATACACACAGGAGAATAAAAGATACACACAGGAGAGAGGAAAATAAACATAGGAGAGAGGAGCATACACACAAAAAATGGGCATACACACAGGAGAGGAGGATACACCGAAGAATGGGGGATACACACAGGAAAGACAGGATACACAGAAAAGAGAAAGATACACACAGAAGAGAGGGGCATACACACAAGAGAGAGGAGGATACACACAGGATAGAGGAGAATACACACAATAGAGAGGGAGATACACAGGGTAGAGAGGGGGTATACACACAGAAGAGAAGAAGTTACACACAGAAGAGAGAAAGATACACACAGGAGAGAGGAGGATACACAAAGGGGAGAGATGGATACACACAGTAGAGAGGAGGATACACACAAAAGAGAAAAAAATACAAACAGGAGAGAGAAGAATACACACAGGTGAAAGGAGAATACACACAGGAGAGAGGAAGATACAGAAAAAGAGGGGGATACACCCAGGATAAATGGGGATACACACAGGGGTAGAGGGATACTCACAGAAGAGAGGAGGATACACACAAGAGAGAGGATACACACAGGAGAGAGGAGGATACACACAGAAGAGAGGAGAATACACACAGGAGAGGGGGGATACACACAGAGCAAGGGGGATACACACAGGAGAATGGAAGATACAAACAGCAGACAGAAAAATACGCACAGGAGAGAGGAGATTACACACATGAGAGAGGAGGATACACAAAGGAGAGGGGGAAAAACACAGAGAGGAAAATATACACAGGCGAGAGGGATACACACAGAAGTAGGGGGGATGCACACAGGATAAAAAGGGATCCACAGAGGAGAGGGTGATGCACAACAAAAAGAGGAACATACACACAGGAGAGAGGAGGATACGCACAGGAGAGAGGGGGATACACATAGGAGAAAGAAGGATACACAAGGGAGAGGGAGATACACACAGGAGAGAAAGGGATTCATGGAAAAGATTAAAGGATACACACAAGAGAGAAAAGGATACACACAGGAGATGGGAATACACAGGAAAAAGGGGCATGCACAAGGAGAGGGTGATACACTCAGGAGAAAGGGGGATACACACAGGAAAGAGGAGAATACACACAGGAGAGAAGGATACACACAAAAGAGAAAGGGATACACACAGCAGAAAGGAGAATACACACAGCAGAGATTAGGATTCACACAGGAGAGACGGGATAAACACAGGAGAAAGAAGAATTCACACAGAAGAAAGGGGGGATACACACAGGAGAGAGGGTGGATACGCAAAGGAGAAAGGGGGATACACAGAGGAATGAGGAGAGATACACACAGGAGAGAGGAGCATACACAGGAGAGAGGAGCATACACACAGGAGAGGGTTAGATACACAGAGGGTAGAAGTATAAGCACAGTAGAAAGGAAGATACACAAAGGATAGAGGAGGATACACACAAAATAGAAAATGATACACACAGGAGACAGAAGTATACACATAGAAACGAGGGGGATAAACACAGGAGAGGGGAATACACACAGGAGAGAAAAAAGATACACACAGGAGACAGGAATACACAAAGAAGGGAGTTGGATACACAAAGGAGAGAGGGTGATACACACAGGAGAGAGGGAAATACACACAAGAGAGATGGGCATACCCACAAAAGAGAGAAGAATACACAAAGGAGAGAGGAGGATACATACAGGAAAAAGGGGGATACAAACAGGAGAGTGCAGCATACACACAGAAGAGAGGGGGATACACACAGGAGAGAGGAGGATACATACAAAATAAAAATGATACACACAGGAGAGAGGGGCATAAACACAGGAGAGGGAAATACACACAGGAGAGAAAAAGAAACACACAAGAGACAGGGATACCAAAAGAAGGGAGTTGGATACAAACAGGAGAGAGGGGGATATACACAGGAGAAAGGGGAATACAAACAAGAGAGAGGGGAATACCCACAGGAGAGAGGAGACTACACAAAGGAGAGAGGGGGATACACAGAGGAAAATGGGGAATTCAAACAGGAGAGTGCAGCATACACACAGAAGGGAGGGGGATACACACAAGAGAGAGGAGGATACTCACAGGAGAAAGGAGGCTACACAAAGGGGAGAGGAGGATACACAAAGAAGAGGGGGAAACACAGAAGAGAAGGGGGATACACACAGGACAGAGGAGGATATACACAGAACAAAAGAGGATATACAAAGGAGAGAGGAGGATACACACAGAATAGAGAAGAATACACACAAAAGAGGGGGATACACACAGGATAAAAAAGGTTACACATAGGAGAGAGGAGGATGCACACAGAAGAGAGGAGGCTACACACAGGAGAGAGGAGGATACACAAAGAAAAGGGGGAAACACACAAGAGAGTGGGTGATACACAAACGCGGGTGTATAAACACTGGAGACGGTGGGATCCAGACATAAGAGGGGGGATAAACAAAGGAGAGAGGAGGATACACATAAGAAAGAGGAGGCTACACAGAGGAGAAAGGGGGACACACAAAAAAAGGGGGAAACACACAAAAGAGAAGGTATACACACAAACGAGGGGGATAAATACTGGAGACGGTGGGATACACATGGGAGAGAGGGGGATACAAAACAAGAGGGGGATACACACAAGATGTATGGGTAAACACACAAAATAGGAAAGGATAAACACAGGAGAGAAGAGTAATACACACAGGAGAGTGGGGGATACACACTGAAAAGTGGGGCATAAACACAGAAGAAAAGGGTATACACACAGAAGAGAGGGGGATACACAAAGGGGGAGAAGGATAAATACAGGTGAGAGGAGGATAAACACAAATGAGTGGAGGATACAGACAGAATAAAGGAGGATACAAGCAGGAGATAGGAGTATACACAAAGAAGAGAAGATACACACAGGAGAGAGAAGATACACAAAGGAGAGAGGAGCATACACACAGGAGAGAGGAGGATACACAAAGGAGAGAGATAGATACACACAGGAGAGAGGAGGATACACAAAGGAGAGAGATAGATACACACAGGAGAGAATGAATAAACACAGGAAAGAGGAAGATACACACAGGACAGAGGAAGATACACACAGGAGAGTGGAGGATACACACAAAAAGAAAAGGATACACACAGGAGAGAGGGGGAAAAACACAGGAGAGGGGGATACAAAAAGGAGAGAAAAAGATACTCACAGGAGACAGAAATACACAAAGAAGGGAGTTTGTTACACACAGGAGAGAGGGGGATACACATAGGAAAGAGGGGGATACACACAAGAGAGAGAGAGGCATACCAACAGGAGAGAGAATACACAAAGGAAAGATGGGGATACACACAGGAAAAAGAAAGATAAAAAACAGAAGAGTGCGGCATACACACAGAAGGGAGGGGGATACACACGAGAGAGGGGCATACACACAGAAGAGGGTGATAAACACAGGAGAAAGGGGGATACTCACAGGTGAGAGAAGAATACACACAGAAGAGGGGGATACACACAAGAGAGAGGGGCGTACACACAGGAGACAGGAGGATAGACACAGCAGAGAGGAGGATACACAAAAAAGAGAGGGAGATACACACAGAAGAAAGGGGGATAAACACAGGGGACCACATAATTGGAAGTAAAGCACTCCTGAGCAAATGCAAAACAACGGAAATCATAACAAACAGTCTCTCAGACCATAGTGCAATCAAGTTGGAACTCAGAATTCAGAAAACAACTCAGAACCGCACAGCTTCATGTAAACTGAACAACGGGCTCTTGAATGTTGATTGGATAAACAATGAAATGAAGGCAGAAATAAAGAAGTTCTTTGAAACCAACGAGAATGAAGACACAACGTACCAGAATCTCTGGGACACATTTAAAGCAGTCTGTAGAGGAAAATATATAGCAATAAGTGCCCACATGAGAAGAGTGGAGAGATCCAAAATTGACACCCTATCGTCAAAATTGAAAGAGCTAGAGGAGAAAGATCAAAAAAGTTCAAAACCTAGCCGAAGACAAGAAATAACTAAGATCAGAGCAGAACTGAAGGAGATAGAGACAAGGAAAACCCTTAAAAAAATCCATAAATCTACGAGCTGGTTTTTCGAAAAGATCAACAAAATAGAGAGACCACTAGCCAGACTGATAAAAAAGAAAAGAGAGAACAACCAAATAGATGCAATAAAAAACGATAAAGGGGAAATCACCACAGATTCCACAGAAATTCAAACCATCATCTGAGAATACTACAAACAACTCTATGCACAAAAACTAGTAAATCAGGAAGAAATGGATAAATTCCTGGACGCCTGTGTCCTCCCAAGCCTAAACCAGGAGGAAGCTGAAACTATGAATAGACCAATAACAAGGTCAGAAGTTGAGGCAGCAGTTAAGAGCCTACCACACAAAAAAAGCCTAGGTCCAGATGGGTTCACAGCTGAATTCTGCCAGACATACAAAGAGGATCTGGTACCATTCCTTCTGAAACTATTCCAAATAATCCAAAAAGAGGGAACCCTTCCCAAATCATTTTATGAGACCAACATCATCCTGATACCAAAACCTGGCAGAGACTCAACAAGAAAAGAAAACTTCAGGCCAATATCCATGATGAACATAGATGCAAAAACCTTCAATAAAACACTGGCAAACCGATTGCAACAGCACATTAAAAAACCTATCCAACCATATTATCTTTGATAAACCAGACAAAAACAGGCAATGGGGAAAGGATTCCGTATTTAATAAATGGTGTTGGGAAAACTGGCTAGCCATGTGCAGAAAGCAGAAACTTGACCCCTTCCTGACACCTTACACTAAAATTAACTCCAGATGGATTAAAGACTTAAACGTAAGACCTGACACCATAAAAACCCTAGAAGTAAATCTAGGCAAAACCATTCAGGACATAGGAGTAGGCAAGGACTTCATGAACAAAACACAAAAAGCATTGGCAACAAAAGCCAAAATAGACAAATGGGACCTAATCAAACTCCACATCTTCTGCACGGCAAAAGAAACGGTCAATAGAGTGAATCGGCAACCATCAGAATGGGAAAAAATCTTTGCAGTTTACACATCTGACAAAGGGCTTATATCCAGAATTTACAAAGAACTCAAACAGATTTACAGGAAAAAAACAAACCAGCCCATTCAAAAATGGGCAAAGGATATGAACAGAAACTTTACAAAAGAAGACATACATGAGGCCAACAAACATATGAAAAAGTGCTCATCATCATTGGTCATTAGAGAGATGCAAATCAAAACCACATTGAGATATCATCTCACACCAGTTAGAATGGCGATCATTAAAAAAAACGTAAGACCCGACACCATAAAAACCCTAGAAGAAAATCTAGGCAAAACCATTCAGGACATAGGAGTAGGCAAGGACTTCATGAACAAAACTCCCAAAGCATTGGCAACAAAAGCCAAAATAGACAAATGGGACCTAATCAAACTCCACAGCTTCTGCACAGCAAAACAAACAGTCACTAGAGTGAATCGGCAACCATCAGAATGGGAAAAAATCTTTGCAGTTTACGCATCCGACAAAGGGCTGATATCCAGAATTTACAAAGAACTCAAACAGATTTACAGGAAAAAAACAAACAAGCCCATTCAAAAATGGGCAAAGGATATGAATAGAAACTTTACGAAAGCAGACATACATGAGGCCAGCAAACATATGAAAAAGTGCTCATCGTCATTGGTCATTAGAGAGATGCAAATCAAAACCACATTGAGATACCATCTCACACCAGTTAGAATGGCGATCATTAAAAAATCTGGAGACAGCAGATGCTGGAGAGGATGTGGAGAAATAGGAACACTCTTACACTGTTGGTGGGAGTGTAAATTAGTTCAACCATTGTGGAAGACAGTGTGGCGATTCCTCAGGGACCTAGAAATAGAAATTCCATTTGACCCAGCAATCCCATTACTGGGTATCTATCCAAAGGATTATAAATCATTCTACTATAAGGACACATGCACACGAATGTTCATTGCAGCACTGTTTACAATAGCAAAGACCTGGAACCAACCCAAATGCCCAACGATGATAGACTGGACTGGGAAAATGTGGCACATATACACCATGGAATATTATGCAGCAATCAAAAATGATGAGTTTGTGTCCTTTGTAGGGACATGGATGAATCTGGAGAACATCATTCTCAGCAAACTGACACAAGAACAGAAAAAGAAATACCGCATATACTCGCTCATAGGTGGGTGAGAAAAATGAGAACATGTGGACACAGAGAGGCAGTCTACTATACACTGGGGACTGTTGGGGGGAATGGGGGAGGGACAGCAGGGGGGGGCTGGGGGGGATAGCCTGGGGATGAATACCAAGTGTGGGTGAAGGGGAGGAAAGCAGCAAAGCACACTGCCATGTGTGTACCTATGCAACTATCTTGCTCGTTCTGCACATGTACCCCCAAACCTATAATGCAATAAAAATAAATAAATAAATAAATAAATAAATAAATAAATAAATAAAAAATAAAAAATAAAAAAAAAAAAAATCTGGAGACAGCAGATGCTGGAGAGGATGTGGAGAAATAGGAACAACCCAAATGCCCAACGATGATAGACTGGACTGGGAAAATGTGGCACATATACACCATGGAATATTATGCAGCAATCAAAAATGATGAGTTTGTGTCCTTTGTAGGGACATGGATGAATCTGGAGAACATCATTCTCAGCAAACTGACACAAGAACAGAAAAAGAAATACCGCATATACTCGCTCATAGGTGGGTGAGAAAAATGAGAACATGTGGACACAGAGAGGCAGTCTACTATACACTGGGGACTGTTGGGGGGAATGGGGGAGGGACAGCAGGGGGGGGCTGGGGGGGATAGCCTGGGGATGAATACCAAGTGTGGGTGAAGGGGAGGAAAGCAGCAAAGCACACTGCCATGTGTGTACCTATGCAACTATCTTGCTCGTTCTGCACATGTACCCCCAAACCTATAATGCAATAAAAATAAATAAATAAATAAATAAATAAATAAATAAATAAAAAAAAAAAAAAAAAAAAAAAAAAAAAAGAAATAGGAACACTCTTACACTGTTGGTGGGAGTGTAAATTAGTTCAACCATTGTGGAAGACAGTGTGGCGATTCCTCAGGGACCTAGAAATAGAAATTCCATTTGACCCAGCAATCCCATTACTGGGTATCTATCCAAAAGACTATAAATCGTTCTACTATAAGTTCACATGCACACGAATGTTCATTGCAGCACTGTTTACAATAGCAAAGACCTGGAACCTACCCAAATGCCCATCGATGATAGACTGGACTGGGAAAATGTGGCATATATACACCATGGAATATTATGCAGCAATCAAAAATCATGAGTTTGTGTCCTTTGTAAGGACATGGATGAATCTGGAGAACATCATTCTCAGCAAACTGACACAAGAACAGAAAAAGAAATACTTTATATACTCACTCATAGGTGGGTGAGAAAAATGAGAACACATGGACACAGAGAGGCGGTCTACTATACACTGGGCACTGTTGGGGGAAATGGGGGAGGGACAGCGGGTGGGGCTGGGTGGGGATGTCCTGGGTATGAATGCCAAGTGTGGGTGAAGGGGAGGAAGTCAGCAAAACACACTGCCATGTGTGTACCTATGCAACTATCTTGCACGTTCTGCACATGTAACCCAAAATCTATAATGCAATACAAATTAAAAAAATAAAAATAAATAAAAAAATAAATAAAAAATAAAATAAAATAAAATAAAATAAAAAAGTATACACACAAGAGAGGTGGATACACAAAGGAGAGTGCGGGATTCACAAAAAAGAGGGGAATACACACAGGAGAGATGGAAATCTACACAGGAGAGAGGTGAGTACACACCAGAGAGAGGGCGTTACACACAGAACAGAGTAGGTTACGCACAGAATAGAGGGGAATTCACACAATAGAAAGGGTAATACACACAGGAGAAAGGGGAATACACACGGGAGAGAGGGGAATACACAAAAGAGAGAGGGGCATACACACAGGAGAGAGAAAAGATACACACAGGAGAGAGGAGGATACCCACAAAAGAGATGAAGATACACACAGAAGAGAAGATGATACACACAGGAGAGGGGAAAATACACAGAAAAGAGAGGGGGATACACACAGGAGAGAGGAAATATACACAGAGGATAGAGGAGGATATACACAGAAAAGATGGTGATACACACAGTAGAAAGAAGGATACACAAAGGAGAGAGGAAGATACACACAGAAGAGAGAAGGATACACACAAAAGACAGGAGGATACACACAGGAGAGGAAGATACACACAAAGGAGGGGCATACACACATAAAATGGGGATAAACACAGTAGAAAGGGATACACACAGAAGAGAGGATGATACTCACAGGGAAAGGTGATACAAACAGGAGAGAGAAAAACACACAGGTGAGAAAAGGATGCAAACAGGAGGGAGGGGTGTAAACACAGAAAAGTAGGGATACACAAAGAAGAAGGGGGATATATAAAGGAAATAGGGAGACACACAGCAGAGGGAAATACACACAGGAGCGAGGGTGATGCACACAGGAGAAAGAAAAATACACACAGGAAAGAAGAGGATACACACAGGAGAGAGAATGATACACACAGGAGAGGAAAGATACATACAGTAGAGGGGAAGATACACACAAGAGAGAGGAGGATACAGAGAGGAGAGAGAAAGATACATACAGTAGAGGGGAAGATACACGCAAGAGAGAGGAGGATACAGAGAGGAGAGAGAAAGATACACACAGAAGTGAAAGAGATACACACAGGGTGGGGGATACATACAGAAGAGAGGGGGTACAAACAAACGCGTTGGATACATGCCAAAGACAGGAAAATACACACAGGAGAGAGGAGAATAAATACAGAAGGGGGGGATACACACAGGAGAGAGGGAGATACACACAGGAGAGAGAAGTATACACAGGAGAGAGTGGGATACACAAAGAAGAGAGGGGAATACACACGAGAGAGGGGCATACACACAGGAGAGAGAAGTATACAATGGAGAAAGTGGGATACACAAAGGAGAGGGAAGGATAAACAAAGGAGAGAAAAATACACACAGCTGAGAGGAGGATACACACAGAAGAGTGGGGCATACACACAGAAGGAGGGGGTTACACAAAGGAGAGAGGTGGATACACAAAGGAGAAAGGGATAAACACAGGAGAAAGAAATACACACAGGAGAAAGAGTGATACACACAAGAGAGTGGGGCACACAAACATGAGGGTGGAGGATACACACAAAAGAATTGGGTATACACAGAGTGGTAGAAGGAAACACACAGGAGTGAGGAGGATGCACACTGGAGAGAGGAGGATACACACAGAAGAGAGGAAGATACACACACAAGAGAAAAGAATACACACAGGAGAAGGGGATACACACAGAAGAGGGGGAGATAGGCACAGCAGAGAAGGATACACAGACGAGAGAGCGGATACACACAAAACAGAGGGGAAAAAACAGAGGAGAGGGGAATGCATACAGAAGAGAGGGGCATAAACAGAGGAGAGGGGATGATACACGCAGGAGAGAGAAGGATACATACAAAAGAGAGAAGGATACACACAGGAGAGAAAGGGAATGAACACAGGAGAGAGAAGAATACATAAAGGAGATAGGAAAATACACAGAGGTGAAAGGAAGATACACACAATAGAGAGGAGAATACACACAGGTGAAGAGAGGAAACGAACAGGAGAGAGAAGGATACACACAGGATAGAGAAAAAAAACACAGAAAAGAGGAGGATACACATAAGAGAGAGGAGGATACACACAGGAGAGAGGAAGATAAACACAGGGAAAAGAAGAGTACACACAAAAGAGGGAAGGATACACATAGAAGAGAGGGGGATACACACAGGAGACGGATATACACAGGGGGATGGAGATAAATACAGGAGAAAGAAGGATACACACAGGAGAGAAGAGGATACACACAAAAGAGAAAAGCATACACACAGAATAGAGAATGATATGTACAAGAGAGATGGGAATTTACAAAATAGAGAGGGGGATACACACAGGAGAGAGGGGGATACACAAGGAAGAAAGGGTTATACACACAGGTGAGGGAAATAAACAAAGGAGAGAGGGGCATACACACAGAAAAGAGAAAAGATACACACAGGAGAGAGAAGGATACACAGAGGAGAGAGAAGGATACACACAGGAGAAAGAAGGATACACACGAGAGAGACGGATACACACAGGAGAGAGGAGGATACACACAGGATTGGGCGATTCACACAAAAGAGAGGGGGATCCACACAGGAGAGGGAAGAATACACATAAAAGACAGGGGTATACACACAGGAGAGGGGCATATACACAGCAGAGAGGAGGATACACGCAGGAGAGTGGAGGATACACGCAGCACAGAGGAGGACACCCGCAGGAGAGAGGGGGATACACACAGAAGAGAAAAAAATACACACAGGAGAGAAGGGGGTTACACACAAGAGAGACAATGATACACACAGGAGAGAAAAGGATACACACAGGAGAGAAAAGGATACACACAGGAGCGAGGGATACGCACAGGTTAGAGGAGGATACACACAGAAGAAAGGGGCATACACACAGAAAAGCGGGATACAAAGAGAAGAGAGGGAAGTATACAAAGCAGAAAATAATACACACAAAAGAGGGAAATACACACAGGAGCGAGGGGTATGAACACAGGAATAAGGAAAATACACACAGGAAAGCAGAGGATACACACAGTAGAGACAAGGATACACTCAGGAGAGGGAGGTTACGCACAGGAGAGAGAAACATACACACAGGAGAGAGGAGGATACACAAAGGAGAGAGGAAGATACACACAGAAGAGAAGAGGATAGACACAGGAGTGGGGGATACACAGAAAAGAGAATGGGATACGCACAGGAATGGGAGATACACAGAGGAGAGGTTGGGATACACAAAGGAGAGAGAGCGATAAACACTGGAGAGGGGATACATAGAGGAGAGAGGGTCATAGACAGAGGAGAGTGGAGGATACACAGAGGAGAGAAAAGGATACACACTGGAGAGAAGAGGATACACATAGGAGAGGGAGACACACACAGGAGAGAGGGGCATACACACAAAAGAAAGGGATACACAAAGGAGAAAGGGGGATACACGCAGGAGACAGGAGAATACACACAAGAAAGTGTGATACACACAGGAGAGAGGGGCATAAACACAGGAGAGAGGAGGATACACACAGGAGAGAGGAGGAAACAAACAGGAGAAAGAAGGTACACACGAGAGAGAAGGATACACAGAGAAGAAAAAGTTGATACACACAGAAAAGAAAGGTGTTACCCACAGGAGAAAGGGGGAAACACACAGAAAAGGGAAGGGATACACACAGGAGAGAGGAGGATAAACACAAGAGAGAGAATACACACAGAAGAGAAGAGTATACCCACAGGAGAGGGGCATACACACAGGAGAGAGGGGGATACACAGAGGAGAGTTGGATACATACAGGAGACAGAAAAATACACACAGGAGAGAGGTTATACACACAGAAGAGAGCAGACACAAAAAAGACAGGGGCATACACAGAATAGAGAGGAGGATACACATAGGAGAGAGGAAGATACACAAAGAAGAGAGGAGGATACACGCAGGAGAGTGGAGTATACACAGAAGAGAGGGCAGTACACAGAGGAGAGAGAACATTACACACAAAAGAGAGGGCGGATACACACAGCAGAGAGAAAGATACACACAGGAGAGAGGAGGATACACATAGGAGAGGGTGGATCCACACTGGAGATTGGAGGATACACACAGGAGAGAGGGGGAATACACACAAAACAGAAATATACACACAGAAGAAAGTCAAATACATAAAGGCGAGAGGAAGAATACACACATGGGAGAGGGGGGATACTAACAGGAGAGAGGGTGATACACACCCTAGAGTGGGGCATTCACACAGAAGGGAGAAGATACACACTGGAGAGAGTAAGATACACACAGGTGGAGGAAAATATGCAAAGTAGAGAGAAGGATACACACAGGAGAAAAAAGGATACACACAGGAGAGAGACGGATACACAAAAAAGAGAGGACGATAAACACAGGAGAGGACGATACACACAGGAGAGGGCGATACACACAAGAGAGTGAAGAATCCACAGAGGAGAGAGGGATATACACATAAGAGAGGGGTAGACACACAGGAGAGAAAAGGATACACGCAACACAAAGGAGGATACATGAATGAGAGAGGGAAATACACACAGGAGAGAGAAAAATACACACAGGAGAGAAGGAGGATACACACAGGAGAGAGAATAATACACACCGAAGAGAAAAGGATACACACAGTAGAGAGGAGAATATACAGAGGAGCGAGGGATACACACAGGTAAGAGGAGGATACACACAGGAGAGAGGGTCATACACACAGAAAAGGGGGGATACAGAGAGAAGGGAGTGGAATAAGGAGAGAAGAAAGGGATACACACAGGAGAGGAAAATACACACAGGAGCGAGGGGGATGCACACAGGATTAAAGGAAATACACAAAGAAAAGACGAGGATACACACAGGAGAGAGAAAAATCCACACAGGAGAGGGGGGATACACACAGGAGAAAGAAAGATACACACAGGAGAGAGGAGGATACACAGAGGAGAGAGGAAGATACACACAGAAGAGAAGAGAATACACACACGGGTGGGGGACATACACAGAAGAGAGGAGGATAATAAAAAGAGAGGGAAATACACAGAGGAGAAAGTGGGATACACTGAGGAGAGAAGGGAATAAAGACAGGAGAGGGGGACACATACAGGAGACAGGGACATAGACAGAGGAGAGAGGAGGATACACGCAAAAGAGAAGAGGATACACACGGGAAAGTGGGAATTCACACAGGAGAGAGAAGGATACACACAGGAGAGAGGAGGATACACATAGGAGGAAAAGATAAACACAGGAGAGAGGGGCATACACACACACAAAAAGGATAAACACAGGAGAAAGGGAGATACACACAGGACAGTAGAGGATACACACAGGAGAGGAGGAAACAAACAGGAGAGAGGGGATACACACAAGAGAGAGGGGGATACACACAGGGGAAAGGAATGATACACACAGGAAAGAAAGGTGTTACCCACAGGAGAGATGGGGAAAACACACAGAAAAGCGGAGTGATGCACACAGGAGAGAGCAGGATACACACAGGAGAGAGGAGGATACACACAGGAGAGAAGAGGATAAATACGGGAAAGAGAAGTATACACACAGAAGAGGGGCATACACACAGGAGAAAGAAGGATACACACAGGAGAGATGGATATATGCAGGAGAGAGAGAAATACACACAAGAAAGAGGGGAAAACACAGAGGAGAGGGGTATACACACAGGAGAGATGGTATACACTCAGGAGAGGGGGATACACTCAGGAGAGGGGGATACACACAGGAGAGTGAGAAATCCAAACAGGAGAGAGGGGAATACACACAAGACAGAGGGTCATACACACAGGAGAGAGGAGGATACACACAGGAGAGAAGAGGATAAATACGGGAAAGAGAAGTATACACACAGAAGAGGGGCATACACACAGGAGAAAGAAGGATACACACAGGAGAGATGGATATATGCAGGAGAGAGAGAAATACACACAAGAAAGAGGGGAAAACACAGAGGAGAGGGGTATACACACAGCAGAGGTGGTATACACTCAGGAGAGGGGGATACACACAGGAGAGTGAGAAATCCAAACAGGAGAGAGGGGAATACACACAAGACAGAGGGTCATACACACAGGAGAGAGGGGGATACACATAGGAGAGAGGAAGATACACAAAAAAAATAGAGGAGGGTATACGCAAAAGAGAGGAGTATACACAAGACAGAGGGGAATACACAAAGGAGAGATGGCGTTATGCACAGAAGAGAGGGCGGATACACACAGGAGAGAGGATAATACACAAAGGAGAGGGTGGGTACACACAGGAGAGAGGGAGAATACACACAATAAAGAGGGGGATACACACAGAAGAGAGTAGGATATACAAAGGCGAGAGAAGGGATACACACAGGGGTGAGGGGGGATACTAACAAGAGAGAGGGGGATACACACAGGAGAGTTGGGCATACTCAGAGAAGTGAGAGGCTACACACTGGAGAGAGTGGGATACACACAGAAAGAGAAAGATACGCAAAGTTAAGAGAAGGATACACACAGGAGAAAGGAAGATACACACAGGAGAGAGACGCATACACAGGAGAGAGAGGAGCATACACACAGGAGAGGGCGATACACACAAGAGAGTTGGGATCCACAAAGGAGAGAAGAAATACACATAGGAGAGAGGGGTGTACACACAGGAGAGGGGTATACACATGAGAGAGGAGGATACACGCAGCACAGAGGAGGATACTTGCAGGAGAGAGGGGGATACACACAGGAGAGAGAAAAATACACAAAGAAGGGAAGGGAGATATACACAAGAGAGAGAATGATACACAGAGAAGAGAAAAGGATACACACAGAAGAGAAAAGAATACACACAGGAGCGAGGGGGATACACACAAAAGAGAAAGGGATACACACAGGAGAGAGGGAAGATACACACAGGAGAGAGGGGTATACACAAAGGTGAGGGGAATACACAAAGAAGAGAGGTGCATACACACAGGAGAGAGAAAAGATACACACAAAAGAGAGGAGGATACACATAGATGAAAGGAGGACACACAGAGGAGAGGGAGATACACAGAAGAGAGAGGGTGATCTACACAGGAGAGAGGGGAATACACATAGGAGAGAGGGGTATACACACAAATGAGGGGAATACACAAAGGAGAGAGGGGAATGCACACACAAAAGAGAAGAATACACACAGGAAATGGTGATACACACAGGAGAGAGGTGCATAAACGCAGGAGAGAAGAGGTTACACACAGAAGAGAGGACAAAACAAATAGGAGAGAGGAGATACACACGAGAGAGGGGCATACACACAGGAGAAAGCGGTGATACACACAGGAAAGAAAGGTATTACACACAGGAGAGAGGGGTCAAACACACATGAAAGCAGAGGGATACACGCTGGAGAGAGGAGTATACACACAAAAGAAGGGTATTCACACAGGAGAGAGGAGGATACACACAGGAGAGTTGGATACATACAGGAGACAGGGAAATATACACAAGAGAGAGATGAATACACACAGGATATGGGAATACACACAGGAGAGAGGGTATACACACAGAAGAGGGGAATACACACAGGAGAGAGGGGCATAAAGACAGGAGAGAGGGAAATACATATAGGAGAGAGAAAGATACACAAAAATGAGAGGAGGATACACGCAGGAGTGAGGAGTATACACAGGAGAGAGGTTAATACACAGAGGAGAGAGGGCGTTACACACAGGAGAGAGGGTGGATACACACAGGAGAGAGGAAGATACACACAGGAGAGAGGAGAATACACGCAAAAGAGAGGAGCATACACACAGAAGAGAGAATGATAAGCACAGGAGAGATGGGAATTCACAAAATAGAGATGGGGGTAAACACAGGAAAGAGGGCGATACAGACAGGAGAAAGGGGTATGCACACAGGTAAGGGAAATACACAACAAAGACAGGGGTATACACACAGGAGAGAGAAAAGATACACCCAGGAGAGAGAAGGATACACACAAGAGAAAGAGGGATAAACACAGGAGAGAGAAGGGATACACAAAGTTAAGAAGAAGATACACACAGGAGAGAGAAAGAAAAAAACAAAAGAGAGGAGGATACACACAGGAGGGTGAATAATACACAGAGCAGAGAGGAGGATACACACAGTAGAGGGGAATACACACAGAAGACAGGGGCACACACAAAGGAGAGAGAAGGATAAACACAGGGTGCAGGAGGATACACACAGGAGAGAGAAAGATACACACAGGAGAGAGGAAGATACACACAAGAGGGAGGATGATACAGAAGAGAGGAGGATCCCCACAGATGAAAGGAGGATACACAGAGAAGAAAAAATGATACACACAGGAAAGAGGGGGATACACACAGGAGATAGTGGGATACACACAGAGGGAGGAAGATACACACAGGAGAGAGGAGGATACACAAATTAGAGAGGAAGATACACACATGACAGAGGAGAATACACAAAAGAGACAAAGGCGTCCAAGAATTAGAGTCTGATACACTCAGGATAGAGGGGGATAGACACAGGAAAAGAAAGGATACACACAGAAGAGACGGAAACACACAAAAGAAAGGAGGATACAGAAAGGAGAGAGGAGGATACACACAGAAGGGAAAATGATACAAACAGGAGAAAGTAGGATACACACGTGAAAGGAAGATACACACAGGAGAGAGGAGGATACACTCAGAAGAGTCGTGATACAAGCAGGAGAGTGTGGCATACACAAATGGGGAGAGGGATACACACAAGAGAGAGGAGGATACACACAAAAGAGAGGAAAATACACACAAGAGAAAGAAGGATACACACAGGAATGAGAAGGATAAACGCAAAAGAGAGAAAGATAAACACAGCAGAGTGGAGGATACACACAGGAGAGAGGAGGATACACATAGGAGAGAGGAGGATACACAAATGAGAGTAAAAGATACACACAGGAGAGAAGAGAATACACAAAAGAGACAAAGGCATACACAAAGGAGAGGCTAATACACACAGGATAGAGAGGGATACACACAGGAAAAAAATGATACACGCAGAAGAGTGGGATACACACAGTAGAGAGGAAAATATACACAGAAAAGAAGAGGATACACACAATAGAGAGAAAAATATACACAGGAGAGAGGGGATGTCCACACAAGAGAGAAGAAGGTACACACAGGAAAGAGGAGGATACACAAAGGAGAGAGGAGGATACACACAAAAAAGTGGAGGATACAGAAAGGAGAGAGGAGGATACACACAGGAGAGAGAATGATGCAAACAGGAAAGAGGAGGATATACACGTGAAAAAAGGATACACACAGGAGAGAGGGGAATACACTCAGGAGAGTTGGGGAGACAAACAGGAGAGTGTGGCATACACAAAGGGGGAGGGGGATACATACAGGAGAGAGAAGGATACACACAAGAGACAAAAAAATACACACAGGAGAATAAAGGATACACACAGGAATGAGGGGGATAAATAAAAAAGAGAGGAGGATAAACACAGCAGAGTGGAGGATATACACAGGAGAGAGGAGGATACACACAGGAGAAAGGAGTATACACAAATGAGAGAGAAAGCACACAGGAGAAAGGGGGATACACACAGGAGGTGGGAAACACAAAGGATTATGAAAAATACACACAGGAGAGAGTGAGATACACACAAAAGAGAGGAGGATACAGAAAGGAAAGAGGAGGATACACACAGAAGAGAAAATGATACAAACAGGAGAGAGGAGGATACACACGTGAAAGGAAGATACACACAGGAGAGAGGAGGATACACACAGGAGAGAGGGGAATACACTCAGGAGAGTGGGAAATACAAACAGGAGAGTGCGGCATACACAAAGGGAAAGGTGGATACACACAGAAGGGAGGAGGACACACACAACAGAGGAAAATACACACAGGAGAAAGGAGTATACACACAGAAATGAGGGTGATAAAGGAAAAAGAGAGGAGGACAAACACAGCAGAGTGGAGGATACACACAGAAAAGAGTGGGATACACATAGGAGAAAGGGATAGACACAGGAGACAGTGGCATACACAGAGTAGAGAGGAGGGTAAACACAGGAGAGAGAAAGGATACACACAGGAGAGACGGAATACACACAGAAGAGTGGGGCATACACATAGAAGGGAAAGGGATACACACAGAAAACAAGGGGATACCCACAGGGGGAGAAGGATAATGATAGGAGAAAGGAGGATACACACAAAATAGAATACGATACAGACAGAAGAGAGAAAAATACACGCAGGAGAGAGGAAATTTCACACAGAAAAGAGGAGGATACACGCAGGAGAGACGAGGATAAACACAATGGAGAGGGGAAATACACACAAGAGAGGGGGATACAAACAGAAGAGAGGAGGATACAAACAGGTGAGAAGAGTATACACACAGGAGAGAGGAGGATACACACATGTGAGAGGAGGATACACACAAAAAAGAGGGGGATAAACATAGGAGAAAGGGTGATACACACAGAAGAAGGGTAATACACACAGGAAAGGGGAGGGTACAAAGAGGAGGGAGAAAGATACACAAAGAAGAAAAGAGGATACAAAAAAAGGGAGATACACACAGGAGAGAGAGTGATATACCGAAAAGAGAGAAGGATACACACAGGAGAGAAAAGAAAACACAGAGAAGAGGGGAATACACACAAGAGAAAGAAGGATACACACAGCAGAGAGGAGAATACACACATGAGAGGAGAATACACACAGGAGAGAGGGGCGTACACACAGGAGAGGAAAGGATACACACAGCAGAGAGGAGAATACACAGAGGAGAGAGAAGATACCCACAGAAGAGTGAAGGATACACATAGGAGAGAGGGTGTATACTCAAGGAGAGAGGGGAGATACACACAAGAGAGTAGGGGGATACGTCCAAGAGAGAGGAGGTATACACAAAGGAGAGAGGAGGATACACATAGGAGAGAGCAGAATACACAAAGAAGAGAGAAGGATACACACAAAATAGAGGACACACACATAAGACAGAAAGATACATACAGGAGAGAGAAGGATACACACAAAAGAGGGGTGATACACACAGGAGAAAGAAGGGTACACACTGGAGAGAGGAAGATACACACAAATGAGAGAAGGATACGCACAGGAGAGAGGAGGATACACAAAGGAGAGTGGTGATACACACAGGAGAAAGGGGGATACACAAAGGAGAGAAAAGGAACCACACAGGAGAGAGAAAGATACTCACAGGAGAGGGAGATACACAAAGTAGAAAGGAGAATGCACACAGGAGAGGGGATACACACAGAAGAAAGGGGGATACACACAGGAGAGAAGGGATACACACAGGAGATGGGGATACACACAGGAGAGAGGATGATACACACATGAGAGAGTAAAATACAAACAGGCGAGAGGGAATACACACAGGAGAAAGGGTGATACACACAGGAGAAAGGGGGTATACACACAGGATTAAAAGGGATTACACACAGGAAACAGGGGGAAAGCACACAGGAGAGAGGAGGGATACACACAGGATAAAGGAATATACACGCAGGAGAGAGGAAAGTACACAAATAAGAAAAAAGGATACATACAAAAGAGGGGGATACACAAAGTAGAGAGGGGCATGCACACAGGAAAAAAGGATACACACAGGAGAAAAAAGGATACACACAAGAGAGAAAAGGATACACACAGAAGAGGGTGATACACATAGCAGAGAGGGGTATACAAACAGGGGCGAGAAAGATACACACAGGAGAGAGGAAGATACAAAAGGGAGAGAGGGAATACACATAAAAGAGAGGGTGATACACACAGGAGAAAACGGGGATACACACAAGAAAGAAAGAAATTGCACACAGGAGAGACGGGAGAAATACACAGGACAGAAGAGTGATATACACAGGAGAAAAAGGAATACACACAAGAAAGGGGCAGACACACAGGAGAGATGGGATAAAAACAAGAGATTTGGATACACACAGGAGACAGGGTAATACACACAGGAGAGAGGGGGATACACACAGGAGATGGGATACAGAGAGGAGAGAGAAGTATACATAAAGTAGAAAGAAGAATACACACAAGACAGAGGGACATAGACACAGTATAGAGGAGGATACACACAGAAGACAGGGAGATACACACAGGAGAGAGGGGGATACAAACAGGAGAAAAAAGAATTCACAGAAAAAGAGGGGAAATACACAGGAGAGAGGAGGATACAAACAGGCGAGAGGGATACACACAGGAGACGGGGAAGTACACAAAAGAGAGAGGGGGATACACACAGTAGAGGGGGACACACAGAGAAGAGAGGTGCATACACACAGGAGAGAGAAGGATACACACAGGAGAGGGGGAAGACACACAGGAGATGTGGAATACACACAGGAGAGAGGAGGATGCAAAGAGGAGAGAAGCATATACACACAGTGGGAGAAGGATAAATAAAGGAGAGAGGAGGATACACACAAAAGGGAAGAGGATCCAAAGAGAAGAGAGGAGGATACACGCAGGAGAGAGGAGGATACACACAGGAGAGGGGGAAATACACACAGGAGGAATAGGGATACACAGAATAGGAGGGGGATACCCACATAGAGCAGAGAATACACACAAGTCAGAGGAGGATACACAGGAGAGAAAAGGATACACACAAGAGAGAGGAGAATACACACAGGAGAGAGGGAGATACAAACAGGAGAGTGCAGAATACACACAGGAAGAAGAGGAATACACACAGGAGAGGGGGATACACACAGGAGAAAGAAGGATACACACAGCTCAGATTAGGATACACTCAGGAGAGAGGAGGACACACAAAGGAGAGAAGGAAACACACAGTAGAGATGGAGATACACACAGGCGAGGGGGGTACACACAGAAGTGAGGAAAATGCACACAGAAGAGAAGGGGATACACACAGGAGAGAAGGATACACACAGAAGAAAAAAGCACACTCAAAAAAGAGAGGAGAATACACACAGCAGATAGGGGGGATACACACAGGAGAGAGGAGGATACCGACAGGAAAGTGGGGCATAGACACAGGATGGAGGGAGATACAAACAGGATAGGGTGGGTACACATAGGGGGAGATGGATAAATACAGGAGGGAGGAAAATACACATAAAAGAAATGTGGATACAGACAGAAGAGAGGAGGATACACGCAGGAGAGAGGAGGATACAAACAAAAGAGAGGAGGATACACTCAGAAGAGAGGAGGATACACGTAGGAGAGAGGAGGATACACAAAGGAGAGAGGGTTGAGAAACACAGGAGAGGGAAATACACACAGAAAACAGGAAGGTACATAGAGGAGAGAGGGGTATACACACGAAAGAAAAGGATACAAAAAGGAGAGGGACATACACACAGGAGAGTGGGAAATACACCAAAAAGAGAAAAGGTACACACAGGAGAGAGGAGGATACACACAGGAGATGGGGAAAAACAAAGAAGAGAGGGGCATACACATTGGACAGGGTAATACACACAGGAGAGAAGGACGTACACTCAGGAGAGAGAAGAATACACACAGCAGAGTGGAGAATACACACAGCAGAGAAGGGATACACACAAAAAAGAACGGGGATACTCACAGGAGAGAAGAGGGATACACACAGAAGATAATAGGATACACACAGGAGAGAGGAAATTACACCCAGGAGAGAGGAAGATACACACAGGAGATTAGAATACACACAGAAGAGAGGAGAATAGACACAGAAGAGAGAAGGATACACAAAGGAGACAGAAGGATACACACAGAAGAGGGGTAATACACACAGAAGAGAGGAAGGTACACACAGGAGAGAGGAGGATACATACAAAAGAGAGAAGGATACACACAGGAGACAGAAGAATACACATCGCAGAGAAAAAGATACACAAAGGAGAGGTGTGATACACACATGAGAAAAAAAATACACACAGAAGAGAAAAAGATACACACAGGAGAAAGTAGAATACACACAGGAAAGGAAGATACACAAAGTAGAGTGGGGCACACACACAGGAAAGTGAAATACACACAGGGAAAGGAGGATAAACACAGGAGAGAGGAGGATACACACAAGAGAGGGAGATACACAAAGGTGAGAGGAGCGTACAAACAGGAGAAAGAAAGATACACACAGGAGAGAGGAGGATACAAACAGGAGAGAGGGGATACACACGAAAGAGGGGGGATACACACAGATAGAAAAAGGTTACACACAGGAGAGAGGGGCGAAACACAAAAAGAGAGGAGGATTACACACAGGAGAGAGGAGGATACACACAGGAGAGAGGAGGATACACAAAGGAGAGAGGCATACACACAGGAGACATGAGAAGTAGAGGAGAGTTGGGTACACACAAGAGACAAGGTAATACACACAGGAGAGAGTGATACACACAGGAAGAGGGGAATGGACACAACAGAGAGGGCATACATACAGGATAGATGAGAATATACAAAGGAGAGAGGGAAATAAACACAGGAGAAAGGGGGATACAAATAGGAGAGTGCAGCATACACACAAAAGGGAGAAGGATACACACAGGAGAGAGGAGAATACACACAGGAGAGAAAAGGCTACACACGGGAGAGAGGAGTATACACAAAGAAGAGAGGGAAACACACAAGAGAGAGGGGGATACACACAGGCAAGGGGGATACACACAGGAGACGGTGTGATACACAGAGGAGAGTGGGGGATACACACAGGAGAAAGGGGAATACAAACAGGAGAGTGCGGCATACACACAAGGAGAGGGATACACACAGGAGAGAGGAGGATACAAACAGTAGAGAGAAGGCTGCACACAGGAGAGAGGAGTATACACAAAGAAGAGAGGGAAGCAAACAAGAGAGAAGGGGATACACACAGGCGATGGGGATACACACAGGAGACTGTGTGATTCACACAAGAGAGAGGGGGATACACAAAAAAGAGAATACACACAGGAGAGAGGGGAATAAACAAAAAATAGAGGAGGATACACACAGGAGAGATTGGGATACCCACAGGAGAGTGGGGCATACACACAGGAGGGAAGGTAATACACACAGGAGAGAGAGTAATACACACAGGAGAGAGAAGGATACACACAGGAAGAAAAGAATAAATACAAGAGAGAGGAGGATACACACAAAAGACTGGATGATACAGACAGAATAGAGGATGATACACGCAGGAGAGAGGAGGATACACACAGGAGAGAGGAGGATACACGCAGAAGAGAGGAGGATACACACAATAAAGAGGGGTGATACACACTGAAGAGGGGGATACACACAGAATAGATAAAGGTACACACAGGAGAAAGGAAGATGCACACAGGAGAGTGGAAGATTCACACAAAAGAGAGAATGATACACACAGGACAGACGAGGATACACACAGGAGAGAGAACAATACACACAGAAGAGGGAAATACACACAGAATAGAACATGATACACATAGGAGAGAGAAGGGTACACGCAGGAGAAAGGAAGATACACAGAGCAGAAAGGAGGATGCACACAGGAGAGGAAAATACACACATAAGAGAGTGACATACAAACAGGGGAGACAAGGATATACACAGAATTGAGGAAGATACACACAAGAGAGGGGGATACACACAGAAGAGAGGGGAATACACACGGGAGATAAGAAAATAAGCACTGGAGAGAGTAGGATACACACAGCAGACAAGAGGATACACACAGGATAGAGGGGAAATACACATAGGATAGTGGAAGATACACACAGAAGAGAGGAGGATACACAGGAGAGAGGATGATCCACACAAATGAAAACAGGATACAAACAGCAGAGAGGAGAATACACACAGGAGAGAGGGGAAAAAACACAGGAGAGTGGGGGTATACACACATATGGTGGGAAATACACACAGGAGGGAAAAAGATACACACAGGAGAGAGAAAAATACCCATAGGAGAGAGGAGCATACACAAAAAAGACATGGGCATACACACAGGAGAGGAAGATACACACAGGAGAATGGGGGATATACACAGGAAAGACAGGATACACAAAAAAGAGAATACACACAGGAGAGAGGGGCATACACACAGGAGAGAGGAGGATACACACAGGATAGAGGAGAATACACACAATAGATGGGGAGATACACAGGGTAGAGATGGGGTATACACACAGAAGAGAAAAAGATACACAAAGAAGAGAGAAAGATACACACAGGAGAGAGGAGGATACACACAGGGGAGAGATGGATACACACAGGAAAGAGGAGGATACACACAAAAGAGAAAAAAATACAAACAGGTGAGAGAAGGATACACACAGGTGAAAGGAGGATACACACAGGAGAGAGGAAGATACAGACAAAAGAGGGGGATACACACAGGAGGAATGGGGATACACACATGGGGAGGGGGATACAAACAGGAAAAAGGAAGATACACACGAGAGAGGAGAATACACCCAAGAGAGAGGGGGTACACACATGGCGAGGGAAATACACAAATGAGAGTGGAGGACACAAACAGCAGACAGGAGGATACGCACAGGAGAGAGGAATATACACACATGAGAGAGGAGGATACACAAAAGAGAGGGGGGAAAAGTAGAGAGGGGGATATACACAGGTGAAAGGGATACAGCCAGAAGTCGGGGGAAATGCAAACAGGAGAAAGGGGAATCCACAGAGGTGAGGGGTGTACGCAACAAAAAGAGGAGCATACACACAGGAGAGAGGAGGATACACACAGGAGAGAAGGGGGATACACACAGAAGAAAGGGGGATACACACAGGAGAGTGGGGCATACACACAGGATAGAGGGGGATACACACAGGAGAGAGGGCGATAAACAAAGGGAGAGAAGGATAACTACAGGAGGGAGGAGGGTACACAAAAAAGAGGAGGATACAGACAGAAGAGAGGACGATAAACGCAGGAAAGAGGAGGATACACACAGGAGCAAGGAGGATACACACAGGAGAGGGGGGATACACACAGGATAGGGCGATACACACAGAAGAGAGGAGTATAAACACAGAAGAGAGGAGGATACTCACAGGAGAGAGGGGTATACACACAAAAGAGTAGAGGTTGCACACAGGAGAGAAGGGGATACACACAGGAGAAAGGGGGATATACACAGTAGAGAGAAGATACACACAGGAGAAAGGAGGATACACACAGGAGAGAGGGGTTACACACAGGAGAAAGGAGGATACACAAGGGAGAGGGGGATACACACAGGAGAGAGAAGGATACATAGAAAAGAGAAAGGGATACACACAGGAGAGAAAAGGATACACACAGAAGATGGGAATACACAGGAGAGAGGAGCATACACACAGGAGAGGGTGATACACACAGGAGAAAGAAGATACACACAGGAAAGAGGAGAATACACACAGGAGAGAAGGATACACACAGGAGAGAAAGGCATACACACAGGACAAAGGAGAATACACACAGCAGAGATTAGGATTCACACAGGAGAAAGGGGATAAACACAAGAGAAAAAAACACACGCAGGAGAAAGGAAGGATACACACAGGAGAGAGGGTGAATACACAAACGAGAAAGGGGTGATACACAGAGGAATGAGGAGAGATACACACAGGAGAAAGGAGCATACACACAGGAGAGAAGAACATACACACAGGAGAGGGATAGATACACACAGGAGAGAAGGATAAACACAGTAGAGAGGAAGATACACACAGGAAAGAGGAGGATACACACAAAATATAAAATGATACACACAAAAGACAGAAGGATACACACAGAAGAGAGGGGGATAAACACAGTAGAGGGGAATACACAGAGGAGAGAAAAATGATACACACAGGAGACAGGGATACACAAAAAAGAAATTTGGATACACACAAAAGAGAGGGGGATACACACAGAAGAAAGGGGAATACACACAAGAGAGATGGGCATACCCACAGGATAGAGGAGAATACACAAAGGAGAGAGGGAGATACACCCAGGAAAAAGGGGTACACAAACAGGAGAGTGTGGCATACACACAGAAGGGAGGGGAATACACACAGGAGAGAGGAGGATACACACAAAATAGAAAGAGATACACGGAGGAGGAGGCAAGATGGCGTCGTAGAGGTGACTCAGGATTGCAGCTCTCAGTGAAGGCGCAGAAGGTGAGTCCTAGCCGCATTCTCGGATGTTCCTTTTATGCCCACAGAGCGTTGAAAGTCCCAGGTGTGGGAGAGACACGGGACGCACAGCCGGCTAACGCAGCCGGCTCCCGCCGCCTCTTCGGTGCAGAACTCACTGGTCTGGGTGCCCTGTTAAACTGGCAATCTGAGATTTCAAAGGGCAGATTGGCATGTTAATCTGATTGAATGGGACTTGGACAATGAGCCAGACCAGGAGTTTCCTTGGAAGCGTGATCTGAGCCGGGGTAGTGGGCAGCGGCACAGGAGATCACATGGATCCCAGTGCCCTATCGGCAGGCTACTGGGGCGCCAGTGAGAGAGTCGACCTTTCAGCTTGGGGAGAGGAAGAGAGAGAGAGAGAGGACGGACTCTGAGGCAGGGAGCTGGGTGATCGGGCTCGGCGGGTCCAACGCTCAGGGGGACAAGCAGGGCGGCGACTGGAGATGCATGGGGCTGAGGGTTTTGCTGCCGGCATTTAGGACGGGGCAGCCCGGTGAGGGAGGGGCTGACACAGTCCACCCCCACTGAAGTACCGCCCAGGACTGACGCAGCCCACCGTTGCCGAGGCAACCTGCCATAACAGAGAGACTCCGGGCTGCACAGCAGAAGGGAGCCCAGCAGCAACAGAGCGGACCCGCGCTAGCAGGTCAGAGCCCCGGCAGGCAAATAGTGAATAGACTGCCGCCTAGTGGGGCAGGACAGTGCAACAGATACTCATAAAGAAAGCCCCAACTCCCTGAGACAGAGCATCAAAGGGGGGGAAAAAGGGTGGTGTTTTATGAGTTCTATAGGAGCAGACATAAACAACCTCCCAACAACGCTGAATGAACAACGGAGCTCACAGCTCAGCACTGGAGCGCCTATAAAGCACAGACTGTCTCCTCAAGCAGCTCCCTGACCCCGGTATATCCAATGAGTCACCCCAGAAAAAAACTAATCAGACCGACATTTGGCTGGCATTATTCTGGAACAAGGACAGCAGAAGAAGAAACTGGTATCATCCCTCACTGTTCCGCAGCTGCTGCAGGTATAACCCAGACAAGCAGGGCCTGGAGTGGACCTCAGCACTCACACAGCAGAGGAGCTAGACCATTAGAGGGAAAACTAAGTAACAGAAATACTTCATCATCAACAATCTCAGCGTCCACACAGAGACCCAATTGAAAAATCAGCAACTACTAAGACGACAGACGGATAAATCCATAAAGATGTGAAGAAACCAGCGCAATGAGGAGGAAAGCATCCGAAACCAAAACACCTCACCTCCAAAAAAGGACCAAAACTCCTCACCAGCAAGGGAACAAAGCTGGATGCAGAATGAATGTGACGAAATGACGGAATCAGACTTCAGAAAGTGGATAATGAGAAACTTCAGTGAGCTAAAGGAACATGTACTAAACCAGTGCAAAGAAACTAAGAACCTTGATAAAAGATTTGAAAAAAGATTCGAGGAATTGATAACAAGAATGGACAACTTAGAGAGGAATATGAATGAATTGAAGGAGCTGAAAAACACAACACGAGAACTTCACGAAGCATGCACAAGTTTCAACAGCCGAATTGACCAAGCAGAAGAAAGAATATCAGAAGTTGAAGATCAACTCAATGAAATAAAACGAGAAACCAATATTAAAGTAAAAAGTACAAGAAGGAATGAACAAAATCTCCAAGAAATGTGGGACTATGTGAAGAGACCCAACCTACATTTGATAGGTGTACCAGAATGTGACGAAGAGAATGAATCCAAGCTGGAAAACACTCTTCAGGATATTATCCAGGAAAATTTCCCCAACCTAGCAAGACAGGTCAATACTCAACTCCAGGAAATACAGAGAACACCACAAAGATACTCCGCAAGAAGAGGAACCCCAAGGCACATAATTGTCAGATTCACCAGGGTTGAAACGAAGGAGAAAATACTAAGGGCAGCCAGAGAGAAAGGTCGAGTCACTCATAAAGGGAGCCCATCAGACTCACAGCAGATCTCTCGACAGAGACTCTAGAAGCCAGAAGAGAGTGGGGGCCAATATTCAACATCCTTAAAGAAAAGAGCTTTCAACCCAGAATTTCATATCCAGCCAAATTGAACTTCATAAGTGAAGGAAAAATAAAATCCTTCACGAACAAGCAAGTACTCAGAGATTTTGTCACCACTAGGCCTGCTTTACAAGAGCTTCTGAAAGAGGCACTACACATAGAAAGAAACAACCAGTTCTAGCCATCCTAAAAGCATACCAAATGCTAAAGACCATCAACAAAATGAAGAATGTACATGAACCAACGGGCAAAACAGCCAGCTAGCATCACAATGGCAGTATCAAATTCACAACTAACAATATTAACCCTAAATGTAAATGGGCTAAATGCACCAATCAAAAGACACAGAATGGCAAATTGGATAAAAAACCAAAACCCATCAGTGTGCTGTATCCAGGAAACCCACCTCACTTGCAAATATACACAAAGGCTCAAAATAAAAGGATGGAGGAAGATCTACCAAGCAAATGGAGAGCAAAAAAAAAAAAGCAGGAGTTGCAATTCTCATCTCTGATAAAATAGACTTTAAAGCAAAAAAGATCAAAAGGGACAAAGAAGGTCATTACATAATGGTAATAGGATGGATACAACAAGAAGAGCTAACGATTCTAAATATATATGGACCCAATGTAGGAGCACCTAGATATATCAGGCAAGTTCTTAATGACTTACAAAGGGACTTAGACTCCCACACAATAATAGTGGGAGACTTTAACACTCCACTGTCGATAGCAGACAGGTCAACCAGACAGAAAATTAACAAGGATATCCAGGACTTGAACTCAGACCTGGAACAAGCAAACCTGATAGACATTTACAGAACTCTCCACCCCAAATCCACAGAATATACATTCTTCTCAGCACCACATCACACCTACTCCAAAACTGACCACATAATTGAAAGTAAAGCACTCCTCAGCAAATGCAAAACAACTGAAATCATAACAAACAGTCTCTCAGACCATAGTGCAATCAAGTTGGAACTCAGAATTCAGAAAACAACTCAGAACTGCACAGCTTCATGTAAACTGAACAACGGGCTCTTGAATGTTGATTGGATAAACAATGAAATGAAGGCAGAAATAAAGAAGTTCTTTGAAACCAACGAGAATGAAGACACAACGTACCAGAATCTCTGGGACACATTTAAAGCAGTCTGTAGAGGAAAATATATAGCAATAAGTGCCCACATGAGAAGAGTGGAGAGAACCAAAATTGACACCCTATGGTCAAAATTGAAAGAGCTAGAGAAGCAAGATCGAAAAAGCTCAAAACCTAGCCAAAGACAAGAAATAACTAAGATCAGAGCAGAACTGAAGGAGATAGAGACAAGAAAAACCCTTCAAAAAATCAATAAATCTAAGAGCTGGTTTTTCAAAAAGATCAACAAAATAGACAAACCACTAGCCAGACTGAGAAAAAAGAAAAGAGAGTACAACCAAATAAATGCAATAAAAAACGATAATGGGGAAATCACCACAGATTCCACAGAAATTCAAACTATCATCAGAAAATACTACAAACCACTCTATGCACACAAACTAGTAAATCAGGAAGAAATGGATAAATTCCTGGACGCCTGTGTCCTCCCAAGCCTAAACCAGGAGGAAGCCGAAACTATGAATAGACCAATAACAAGGTCAGAAGTTGAGGCAGCAATTAAGAGCCTACCGCACAAAAAAAAAGCCCATGTCCAGATGGGTTCACAGCTGAATTCTACCAGACACACAAAGAGGATCTGGTACCATTCCTTCTGAAACTATTCCAAATAATCCAGAGAGGGAACCCTTCCCAAATCATTTTATGAGACCAACATCATCCTGATACCAAAACCTGGCAGAGACTCAACAAGGAAACAAAACTTCAGGCCAATATCCATGATGAACATAGATGCAAAAATCTTCAATAAAGTACTGGCAAACCGATTGCAACAGCACATTAAAAAACTTATCCATCATGATCAAGTAGGATTCATCCCGGGGATGCAAGGCTGGTTCAACATACGCAAGTCTAAAAACGTAATTCACCAAATAAACAGAAGCAGAAACAAAAACCACATGATTATCTCAATTGACGCAGAGAAGGCATTTGACAAAATTCAACAGCCCTTTATGCTAAAAACCCTCAATAAACCTGGTATTGATGGAACATATCTCAAAGTAATAAAAGCTATTTATGACAAACCAACAGCCAATATCATACTTAATGGGCAAAAACTGGAAGCATTCCCTTTGAAATCTGGCACTAGGCAAGGATGCCCTCTCTCACCACTTCTATTCAACATAGTACTGGAAGTTCTAGCCGGAGCAATCAGGCAAGAAAAAGAAATAAAGGGTATTCAAATAGGAAAGGTGGAAGCCAAATTGTCTCTATTTGCAGACGACATGATAGTATACCTAGAAGACCCCATCACCTCAGCCCAAAAGCTCCTGCAACTGATAAGCAACTTCAGCAAAGTCTCAGGATATAAAATCAATGTTAAAAAATTCACAAGCATTCCTATACACCAATAACAGACTTAAAGAGAACCAAATCAACAATGAACTGCCATTCACAATTGCTACAAAGAAAATAAAATACCTAGTAATACAACTCACAAGGAATGTAAGGGACCTCTTTAAGGAAAACTACAAACCACTGCTCAACGAAATAAGAGAGGACACAAACAGATGGAGAAACATTCCATGTTCGTGGTTAGGAAGAATCAATATCGTGAAAACGGCTATACTGCCCAAAGCAATTTACACAATCAATGCTATACCCATCAAACAGCCATTGAATTTTTTCACAGAACTGGAAAAAAACCACCATGAATTTCATATGGAACTCAAAAAGAGCCCGCATAGCCAACTCAATTCTAAGCAAAAAGAACACAGCAGGAGGCATCACACTATCAGACTTCAAACTATACTACAAGGCTACAGTAATCAAAGCAGCATGGTACTGTTACCAAAACAGAGATATAGACCAATGGAACAGAACACGAAACATCAGAGGCAACACAACCTATCTACGGCCATATTATCTTTGATAAACCAGACAAAAACAGTCAATGGGGAAAGGATTCCCTATTTAATAAATGGTGTTGGGAAAACTGGCTAGCCATGTGCAGAAAGCAGAAACTGGACCCCTTCCTGACACCTTACACTAAAATTAACTCCAGATGGATTAAAGACTTAAACGTAAGACCTGACACCATAAAAACCCTAGAAGAAAATCTAGGCAAAACCATTCAGGACATAGGAGTAGGCAAGGACTTCATGAATAAAACACCAAAAGCATTGGCAACAAAAGCCAAAATAGACAAATGGGACCTAATCAAACTCCACAGCTTCTGCATGGCAAAATAAACCGTCACTAGAGTGAATCGGCAACCATCAGAATGGGAAAAAATCTTTGCAGTTTACACATCAGACAAAGGGCTGATATCCAGAATTTACAAAGAACTCAAACAGATTTACAGGAAAAAAACAAACAAGCCCATTCAAAAATGGACAAAGGATATGAACAGACACTTTACAAAAGAAGACATACATGAGACCAACAAACACATGAAAAAATGCTGATCATCACTGTTCATTAGAGAGACGCACATCAAAACCACATTGAGATACCATCTCACGCCAGTTAGAATGGCGAGCATTAAAAATCTGGAGACAACAGATGCTGGAGAGGATGTGGAGAAATAGGAACACTCTTACACTGTTGGTGGGAGTGTAAATTAGTTCAACCATTGTGGAAGACAGTGTGGCGATTCCTCAAGGACCTAGAAATAGAAATTCCATTTGACCCAGCAATCCCATTACTGGGTATATATCCAAAGGACTATAAATTCTTCTACTATAAGGACACATGCACATGAATGTTCATTGCAGCACTGTTTACAATAGCAAAGAACTGGAACCAACCCAAATGCCCATTGATGATAGACTGGACTGGGAAAATGTGGCACATATACACCATGGAATATTATGCAGCAATCAAAAATGATGAGTTTGTGTCCTTTGTAAGGACATGGATGAATCTGGAGAAGATCATTCTCAGCAAACTGACACAAGAACAGAAAGAGAAATACCGCATATTCTCACTCATAAGCGGGTGAGAAAAATGAGAACAGATGGACACAGGGAGGGGGTCTACTACACACTGGGGTCTATTGGGGGAAATGGGGGAGGGACAGTGGGGGGGCTGGGGAGGGATAGCATGGAGATGAATGCCAAGTGTAGGTGAAGGGGAGGAAGGCAGCAAAACACACTGCCATGTGTGTACCTATGCAATTATCTTTCACGCTCTGCACATGTACCCCAAAACCTGTAATGGAATAAAAATTTAAAAAATTAAAAAAATAGAGACTCACTGAATAATGCACACCTGGAGAGTTATCTGGAGACTATTTGATATGACCTTTCACCCTGTGACTCATTGGAAAATGCAGAGCTGAGAAATAGTCAAGAGGATAGGGTCAGGAGTCTATTTTATGTGGTCACTCGTTCAGAAACTGACTGAAGAATACACACCTTGGGAATAGTCAGAGTCCAGGTCACATGGCCACTCAATCACAGCATTACCAAATAATGCACAACGGTGCATTAGTAAGGAGTCTATTTAATACGGCCTCTCATTTGGAGCTTCAGTGCATAATATACAGCTGTGGAGGAGTGAGGACTGTATTGATGGTAGCCACAAATAAAGCAGCTCCGTGAATGATACACACATGTGTGAGAGTCAGGAGACTATTTGATGTGGACACTCATACAGAACCTCTTCGAATATTGCACATGTGGGGAATAATCACTAGTCTTTTTCATATGGTGGTTCGTTTGTAGAGTCAAAAAATAATGCGCACCTGTGGAGTAAAATGCGGTCTATTTCATAAGGCCACTCTTTCAGTGTTTTAGTGAATAACATGTATATCTGGTAAGTCAGGAGTCTCATTCACATGTCCATTCCTTCTGGGCCTCTGTGAATAATACTCCCATCAGAACCAGTCAAGGGTCTACTTCAAATGCCTACACATTCAGAGTCTCTGTAAGTAATGAACACCTGGGCAATACACCTGAGTCTCTTATTTATGCTTACTGAGTCAGAGTCTCATTCAATATTACACACCTGTGGAAGAGTTAAGAGTCTACTTTATGTAGCCACTCATTTAGATCCTCAGTGAATAATCCACACCAGGGTAAGTGTCGAGCATTTTTATATGGCCACTTATTCTGTGCCTCCCTGAATGATACACACCTGGGGAATTCTCAGGATTCTTATTATACAATCACTCATTTAGAACTTTATTGAATAATTCAAAATGGAGCAATAGTCAGGTGTCTATTTTGTATGGCCTCTCATTCGATATTCAGTGAATAATGAACCTCTATGGAGTAATCAGGACACTGTTTAAGATAGCCATGAATTAAGTGCCTTCCTGAATGATACACACCTGGTCGGTAATCAGGAGTCTATTTCATATGAACTCTAATTCTGTGTAACGCTTTGTAATACATAGAACCACTTCCCATATTGCACATTTGAAGAATAATCACTAATCCATTTCATATGGTCGTTCGTTGGGAGAGTCAAAAAATAACACGGGAAATGGGTGATATATACAGGAGAGTGGAGGGTACTCACAGGAGACAGTGGGTACACGAAAAAAAGAAGAGGATACACACAGGAGAGTAGGGGATACATGGAGGAGAGATTAGGATACACACAAGAGAGGGGAGGATAAACACCGGAGAAAAAAAATACACACAAGAGAAATGAGCATACACACAGGAGAGGGTGATACACACAGGAGTAAGAAGGATAAACACAAGAAAAAGGTAGATAAACACAGAACAGGGGGAAACACACAGGAGAGAGAAGTGTACACACAGGAGAAACAAGGATACACACAGCAGAGAGGAGGATACACACAGGAGAAAGAGGATACACAGAGGAGAGAGGGAAATACACAGAGGAGAGAGGGAAATAAACACAGGAGAGAGAAAGTATACACACAAAATGCAGGGGGTTACATAAAGGACAGGGCATGCACAGGAGAGAGGGGGACACAAACTGGAGAGAGGGGGAATACACACAGGAGAGAGGGAAAATACACACAAAGAGAGGGTTGATACACACAAAAGAGAAAAATGATACACACAGGAGGTATGAGGATACAACCAGGAGAAAGAAGGATACACACTGGAGAGAGAAAGGTACACACAGGAGGGGGAATACACACAGGACTGAGAAGGATTCACACAGGAAAGAAGAGGATACACACAGGAGACAGGAGGATACACACAAAAGAGGGAAGAATACTCACGGTAGACAGAAGGATACACATAGGAGAGAGAAGGATACAAACAGGAGAGTGGTGATACAAACAGGAGAGATGAAGGTTCACACAGTAGAATAGAGAATACACATATGAGAGAGATGGATACACACAGTAGAGAAAAGTATACACACAGCAGAGAGGAGGATACACACAGGAGAAAGGGCATACACACAGGAGTGAGAAATATTCACACAGGAGAGAAGGGAATGCACACAAAAGAGAGAAGGATACACACAGAAGTGAGGCATACACACAAAAGAGAAGGGATACACCCAGGAGAGTGGGGGGATACACACGGACAGTAGTGATCCACACAGGATAGTTGAGGGTACACACAGGAGAGAGGGAGTACACACAGGAGAGGGGTGATATACACAGGAGAGATGAGGATTCACATAGGAGAAAGGAGAATGCATACAGGAGAGAGACGGATACACATAGGAGAGTGGAGTATACGCACAGCAGAGAGGAGGATACACACAGGAAAGAGGTTATACACATAGGAGTGAGGAAGACCCACACAGGAAAGAAGGGAATGCAAACAGGAGGGAGGTGGATACACAGAGAAATGGGGCATACACACAGCAGAGAGGAGGATTTATGCAGGGGAGAGGAAAATACACGCAGGAGAGTGGGGGGTACACACAAAAGAGAGGGGGATACACACAGGAGAGAGGGGGGATACACACGGAGAGTGGTGAGACACACAGAAGAGTGGAGGGTACAAACAGGTTAGAGGGGGTACACACAGGAGAGAAGAGGATACACACACAAAAAAAGTATACACACAGGAGAGTAGGAAATAAACAGAGGAGAGAGGAGGATACACACAGGAGAGAGGAGAATAAAAACAGGAGAGGGGGATATACACAGGAGAGAGGGGCATACACACAGGAGAGGGGGATACACAGAGGAGAGAGGGGCGTAGACACAGGAGAAAAAAAGGATGCACACAGCATAGAGGAGAATACACACAGGAGAGAGAAGGAATACACACAGGAGAAGGGGGTTACACACAGGAGAAAAGATGGATACGCACAGGAGAGAGAATTGATACCCTCAGGAGAGAAAAGGATACACACAGGAGAGAGGAGAATGCACACAGAAGAGAGAAGGATACATACAGGAGAGAGGAGGAGACACACAGGAGAAAGGAGGATACACGCAGGAGAGAGAAAATTACGAACAAGAGAGAGGAGGATACACATAGGAGAGTGGAGAATACACAGAAAAGAGAGGAAGAAACACACAAGAGAGAGAGAAATACACACAGAAGAGAAGAGGATACACACAGAAGAAAAGTGATACACACAGGAGAGAGAAGGGTACACATAGGAGAAAGGGGGATACAAACAGAAGTCAAAAAGATACACAAAAAAGAGGGAGATACACACAGAAAAGAGGGGGACACACCAATGAGAGAAAAGGATACACACAAGATAGAGGAGGATAAACACAGGAGAGAAAGATAACAACAGGAAAGAGGGTCATAAACACAGGAGAGGGGGATACACACAAAAGTAAGGGGGATATACACAGGAGAAAAAAGGATACACACAGGAGAGGGGGACACACACAGAAAGAGGGGCGTCCACACAGGAGAAAGAAAAATACACACAGCAGAGAAAAGAATACACACAGGAGAGAGAGGATACACACAGGAGAGGGGAGGATACACAAGAGAGAGGAAAATACACACAAAAGAGTGAATGATACACACAGGAGACAGAACGATACACACAGGGTAGTGGAAGATACACAAAGGAGAGGGGTGATACACACAGGAGAGAGGAGGGTACACACAAAAGAGAGGGTTATACACACAGGAAAGAGAGGGATACACACAGGAGAAAGGATACACACAGGAGAGAGGGGCATACACACATAAAAGGGTGATAAACAAAGGAGAAAGGGGGATAAACACAGGAGATAAAACTATACACACAGGAAAGGGTGATACACACAGGAGAGAGTGGTGTAAACACAGGAGAGGAAAGAATGCACACAGGAGAGAGGAGAAAACAAACAGGAGAGAGGGGAGAGACACAAAAGAGGAGGATACACACAGGAGAAAGAGGGTATACACACAGGTAAGAAGGGTGTTACACACAGAGAGAAAAGGAAAACACATAGGAGAGCGGAGGGATAAACACAATAGAGAGAAGGATACACACAAAACAGAGGAGGATATACACAAAAGAGAAAAGTATACATACAGGAGAGTGGCATACACAAAAAAGAGAGGGGGATACACACAAAAGTGTTGGATACATACAGGATACAAAAAAAATAAACACAGGAGAGAGGGGGATACACACAAGATATGGGGATACAATCAGAAGAGAGGGGGATACACACAGGAGAGAGGAGAATACACACAGGAGATAGGAGGATACACAAAGGAGGGAGGGGAATGCGCAAAAAAGAGAGGAGAAAACACACAGAGGGAAAAGGATAAATACAAAAGAGAGGAGGATACACAGAAAAGAGAGGAGGACACAGATAGAAGAAAGTAGGATACATGCAGGAGATTGGAGGATACACAAAGGAGAGAGGAGGATACACAGAAGAGAGGGGAGGATACACACAGGAGAGAGGAGTACACGCACAGAAAAGCGGCGTATAAACAGGAGAGAGGGAGATTCTCAGAGGAGCGTTGGATAATTACAGAAGACAGGGAAATACACACAATAGAGAAGAGGAGACACACAGGAGTGGTGGATACACACAGGAGAGAGGGGTTTCACACAGAAGAGGGGGATACACACAGGACAGATGGAGATCCACACAGGAGAGAGAAAAATACACACAAGAGAGAGGGCATTACACATAGGACAGAGAAGGTTACGCACAGAATAGAGGGGAATTCACACAATAGAGAGGGTGATACAAACAGAAGAGGGAAATACACACAGGAGAGAGGGGTATACACACAGGTGAGAAGATTACACTAAGCAGAGAGGGGCATACCCACAGGAGAGAGAAAAGTTACACACAGAAGAGAGGAGGAAACACACAAAAGAGATGGGGATACACACAGGAGAGAAGAGGATACACACAGGAGAGAGGAGGATACGCAAAGGAGAGAGGAGAATACACACAGGAAAGAGGAGATATACACAAGAGAGAGGGAACATACAGACAGGAGAGAGGAAGATACACACAGAAAAGACGGGGATACACACAGAAGAAAGGAGGAAACACAAAGGAGAGAGGAGGATACACACAGAAGAGAGAAGGATACACACAGGAGAGAGGAGGATACACACAGGAGAGGTGGATACACACAGGGGAGGGGGCATACACACATAAAATAGGGATAAACAAATTAGAAATTGGGTACACACCGAAGAGAGGAGGATGCTCTAAGGAAAAGGTGATACAAACACGAGAAAGAAATACACACAGGTGAGAGGAGGATACACACAGAGGGAGGGGCGTAAACACAGAAAAGTGGGGATACACAGAGGAGAGAGGTGGATACACAAAGGAGAAAGGAATACACACAAGAGAGGGAAATACACACAAAAGCGAGGGTGATGCACACAGGAGAAAGGAAATACACACAGGAAAGAGGAGGATACACACAGGAGAGAGAATGATACACACAGCAGACGGGGGATACACACAGTAGAGAGAAAGATACACACAGGAGAGAAGAAGATACAGAGAGAAGAGAGAAAGATACACACAAGAGTAGGACATACACACAGGAGTGAGGGATACACACAGAAGAGAGGGGGTACACACAAAAGCGTTGGATACATGCAGGAGACAAGAAAATACACACAGGAGAGAGGGGGATACATACAGAATAGGGGGATACACACAGGAGAGAGGGAGATACACACAGGAGAGAGGAGTATACACAGGAGGGAGTGGGATACACACAAAAGAGAGGGGAATACACACAAGAGAGAGAAGCATACACACAGGAGATAGGGGGATACACACAGAAGAGAGAAAGATACACAAAGGAGAGAGAACAATACACGCAGGAGAGAGAAGTATACACAGGAGAAAGTGGAATACACACAGGTTAGAGATAAATACACAAAGAAGAGAAAAATACACACATGTGAGAGGAGGATACACAGAGGAGGGTGGGGAGGACACACAGAAGAGGGTGGTTACACAAAGGACAGAGGTGGATACACAAAGGAGAAAGGAATACACACAGGAGAAAGAAATACACAAAAGAGCGAGGGAGATGCACACAGGATAAGGGGATACACACAGAAAAGAGAGGGATACACACAGGAGAAAGGATACACACAGGAGAGAGGAGCATACACACATAAAAGGGTGATAAACAAAGGAGAAAGGGGGATAAACACAGGAGAGAAAACTATACACACAGGAAAGTGTGATACACACAGGAGAGAGTGGCGTAAACACAGGAGAGGAAAAAATACACACAGGAGAGAGGAGGAAACAAACAGGAGAGAGGGGATACACACAAAAGAGGGGGATACACACAAGAGAAAGGGGGTATACATACAGGAAATAAAGGTGTTACACACAGGAGAGAAGGGGAAAACACACAAAAGAGCGGACGGATAAACACAGTAGAGAGAAGAATACATACAAAAGAGAGGAGGATACACACAGGAAAGAAAAGTATACACACAGGAGAGGGGCATAAACAAAAGAGAGAGGGGGATACACACAGGAGCATTGGATACATACAGGACGCAGGGAATTACACACAGGAGAGAGGGGGATACACACAAGATAGGGGGATACAAACAGGAGAGAGGGGAATACACACAGGAGAGAGGAGAATACACACAGGAGATAGGAGGATACACACAGGAGGGAGGGGAATACACATAGGAGAGAGGAGGATACACAAAGAGGAAAAAGGATAAATACAAAAGAGAGGAGGATATACACAAAAGAGAGGAAGATACAGATAGAAGAGAGGAGGATACATGCAAGAGATTGGAGGATACACAAAGGAGAGAGGAGGATACACACAAGAGAGGAGAACACAAACAGGAGAGAGGAGTATACGCACAGAAAAGCGGCATATAAAGAGGAGAGACGGAGATTCTCACAGGAGCGTTTGATACATACAGGAGACAGGGAAATACACAAATTAGAGAAAGGGATACACACAGAAGAGGGAGATACACACAGGAGAGATGGAGAATCACACTGGAGAGAGGGGAATACAAACAAGAGAGTGGGCGTTACACATAGGACAGAGAAGGTAACGCACAGAATAGAGGGGAATTCACACAATAGAGAGGGTGATACACACAAAAGAGAGGGGAATACACACAGGAGAGAGGGGTATACACACAGATGAGGGAAATACACAAAGGAGATAGGGGCATACACACAGGAGAGACAAAAGCTACACACAGGAGAGAGGAGAATACACACAAAAGAGATGGGGATACACACAGGAGAGAAGAGGATACACACAGAAGAGAGGAGGATACACAGAGGAGATAGGGGGATACACACAGGAGAGAGGGGATACACACAGGAGAGAGGGAATATAAAAACAAGATAGAGGAGGATACACACAAAAAAGATGGGGATACACACAGAAGAAAGGTGGATACACAAAGGAGAGAGAAGGATACACACAGAAGAGAGAAGGATACACACAGGAGAGAGGAGGATACACACAGGAGAGGGGGATACACACAAGGGAGGGGTTATACACACATAAAATGGGGATAAACACAGTAGAAAGGTGGTACACACAGAAGAGAGGAGGATTCTCACAGGAAAAGGTGATACAAACAGAAGAGAGAAATACACACAGGTTAGAGGAGGATACACACAGAAGGAAGGGGTGTAAACAAAGATAAGTGGGGATATACAGAGGAGAGAGGGGGATACACAAAAGAGAAAGGGATACACACAGGAGAGGGAAATACATACAGAAGCGAGGGGGATGCACACAGGAGAAAGGGAAATACACACAGAAAAGAGTAGGATACAAACAGGAGAGAGAATGATACACACAGGAGAGGGGGGATACACACAGTAGAGAGGAAGATACACACAGAAGAGAGGATGATACAGAGAGGAAAGAGAAAGATACACACAGAGGAGAAAAAGATACACACAGGAGTGGGGGATACACATAGAAGAGAGGGTTTACACACAAAAGCGTTGGATACATGCAAAAGACAGGGAAATACACACAGGAGAGAGGGGAATACATACAGAAGAGTGGGATACACACAGGAGAGAGGGAGATACACACAAGAGAGAGGAGTATACACAGGAGGGAGTGGGATACACACAGGAGAGAGAAAAATTTACACAAGAGAGAGGGGCATACACAAAGGAGAGGGGGGATACACAGAAGAGAGTGGGATACACACAGGGGAGAGGAAAATACACACAAGAGAGAGGGGCGCACACACAGGAGAGAGGGGGATACACACAGGAGAAAGATACACAAAGGAGAGAGGAGGATACACGCAGGAGAGAGAAGTATACACAGGAGAAAGTGGGATACACACAGGAGAGAGGAGGATACACAATGGAGAGAAAAATACACACAGGTGAGAGGAGGATACACACAGGAGAGTGGGGTGTACACACAGAAGATGGGGATTACACAAAGGAGAGAGGTGGATACACAAAGGAGAAAGGGATACACACAGGAAAAAGAAGTACACACAATAGCGAGGAAGATGCACACAGGAGAAAGGAGGATACACACAGGAAAGAGGAGGATACACACAGAAGAGAGGAGCATATACACAAAAGAGAGGCTGATACACACAGGAGAAAGGAAGATACACACAGGAGATTGGGGCACACAAACATGAGGGTGGGAGATACACACAAAAGAGAGGGGTATCCACAGAGTGGTAGAAGGATACACACAAAAGTGAGAAGGATACACACTGGAGAGAGGAGGATACACACAGGAGAGAGGAAGATACGCACATAAGAGAAAAGGATACACAGGAGAAGGGGATACACACAGAAGAGAGGGGGATAGGCACAGGAGAGAAGGATACACAGACGAGAGAGGGGATACACACAGGAGAGAAAGGGAAAAACACAGGAGCGGGGTATACATACAGAAGAGAGTGGCATAGACAGAGGAGAGGGGATGATATACGCAGGAGAGAGAAGGATACACACAGGAGAGAGGGGGATACACACAGGAGAGAGGGGGGATAAATACAGGAGAGAGAAGAATACATAAAGGAGACAGGAGGATACACAGAGGTGAAAGGAAGATACACACAAGAGAGAGAAGAATACACACAGGTGAAGGGAGGATACAAACAGGAGAGAGGAGCATACACACAGGAGAGAGGGAAATAAACAGAGAAAAGAGGAGGATACACACAAGAGAGAGGAGGATACACAGGAGAGAGGAAGATACACACATGAAAAAGGAGGATACAAACAAAAGAGGGAAGGATACACATAGGAGAGAGGGGGATACACACAGGAGAAAGACGGATACACATAGGGGGACGGGGATAAAAACAGGAGAGAGAAGGATACACACAGGAGAGAGGATCATACACACAGCAGAGGGGTATACAAACAAAAGAGGAAGATACACACAGAAAAGAGAAGGATACATACAGGGGATGAAGATACACACAGAAGAGAGGGACATACACACAAAAGAGAGCAGAATACCCACAAAATAGAGGAGGATACACACAGGAGAGAGGGGGTTCACACAGGAGGAAGGGGAAATACACACAGGAGAGAAGAACATACACACAGAAAAGAAGAGGATACACACAGGAGAGAGAAGTATACACACAGGAGAAGCTGGATACACACAGAAGAGGAAAGGATACACACAAAAGAGGAGGATACAAACAGGCGAGAGAAGAATACCCAGAGAGTAGACGGGAATACACACAGGAGAGAGGGGCTTACACACAGGAGAGGGGGATACACAGAGAAGAGAGGAGAAAACAAACAGGAGAAGGAAATACACACAGGAGAGGGAAATACACACAAGAAAGAGGAGGATGCACAAAGAGTTGGAAATACACACAGGAAAGAAGGGGATACACAAAGGAAAGGGAAGGATAAACACAGGAGAGGGCAGATACACACAGGAGAAAGAAAGGTACAAACAGGAGAGTGGGGCATACACAGAAGGAAAAGAGATACACACAGAAGAGAGAGGTATACACACAGGAAGGAAGGCTACACACAGAAGAGACGAGGATACACACAGGGGAGAGAAGGATACACACAGGAGAGAGGAAGATACACACAGGAGAGAGAAGGATACACACAGGAAAGATGGGGATACACACAGCAGAGAGGAAGATACACGCAGGATAAAGGAGAATACAGACTGAAAAGATGGGGATACACAAAGGAGAGTGGAGGATACACAAAGGAGAGAGGAGGATACACACAAGAGAAGAAAGCATACACACAGGAGACAGGAGGATACACACAGGTAAGGGGAGGATACACACAGTCGAGAGAAGAATACACATAGCAGAGGTGGATACACACAGGAGAGAGAAATATACACACAGGAGAGAGGAGGATACACCCAGGAGATGGTGGATACACACAGGAAAAAAAAAGATACACACAGGAGAGAGTGGGGATACACAAAAAAAGAGGGGGATGCACACAGAAAACAGTAGGATACATAAAGGCTAGAGGGGGGATACACACAGGAGAGAGGGGGATTACTAACAGAAGAGAAGGGGATACACACCAGAGAGCGGGGCATACACACAGAAAAAAGATGATACACACTGAAGAGAGTGGGATACACACAAGAGGAGGAAAATACGCACAGTACAGAGGAGACACTCACAGGAGAAAGAAGGATACACACAGAAGAGAGACGGATACAGGATACACACAGGAGAGAAAAGGACACACACAGGAGAGGGTGATACACACAAGAGAGAGAAGGATCCACACAGAAGACAAGGAAATACACATAAAAAATAGGGGTATACACACAGGAGAGGTGTATACACACAGGAGAGTAAAGGACACACGCAGAAGAAAAAAGGATACACGCAGGACAGAGGTGGATACCCACAGAAGAGAGGGGGATACACACAGGAGAGAGAAAAATACACACAAAATAGAAGGGGGATAAATACAAAAGAGAGGAAAATACACAAAGGAGCGAGGGATACACACAGGTGAGAAAAGGATACACACAAGGGAGTGGGGCATAAACACAGAGAAAAGTGGATACACACAGGGGAGAAAAATACACACAGGAGTGAGAAGGATGCACACAGGAGAAATGAAAATACACACACGAAAAAGGAAGATACACACTGGAAAGAGAAGGATACACACAGCAGTGGGAGGATACATAGAGGAGAGAGGAAGACACCAATAGGAGAGAGGAGGATACTCAGAGAAGAGAGGAAGATACACACAGAAGAAAAAAGGATACACACAGAAGAAAGGGGGATATGCAGAAGAGAGAAAAATACAAAGAGGAGAGCGGGATATATACAGGACAGAGGGGCATATATAGAGAAGAGAACAGGATACACGCAGAAGAGAGGATGATCCACACAGAAGAGAGGGTGATACACACAGGAGAGAGGGGGATACACAGAGGAGACAAAAAAATACACACAGGAGAGAAAAAGATACACATAGAAGAGAAAGATACACAGAGGAGAGAGGGGCATACACACAGAAAAGGGGGATACACACAGGAGAAAAAAGGATACACACAGGAAATGGTGATACACACGAGAGAGAAGCGTAAACACAGGAGAGAAAAGGATACACACAGGAGAAAGGGGTAATACTCACAGGAAAGAAAGGTGTTACACACAGGAGAGATGGGGGAAACACAGAAAAGTGGAGGGATACACACAAGAGAGACGAGTATACACACAGGAGAGAGAAGGTAACACACAGGAGAGAGGAGTGTACACACAGGAGAGGAGCATAAACACAGGAGAGAGGGGGATACACACAGGATTGTTGTATACATACAGGAGACAGAAAAATACATACAGGAGAGGGGGGATACTCACAGGAGATTTGGATACATATAGGAGACAGGGAAATACACACAGGAGAGAGGGTGATACACACAGGAGAGGGGGATACACACAGGAGAGAGGGTATACACACAAAAGTGAGGGGAATACACACAAAAGAGAGGGGCATACACACAGGAGAGAGGGGGTACACATAAAAGAGAGGAAGATACACACAAAAAAGAAAATGTTACTCACAGGAGAAAGGAGGATACACACAGGAGAGGGTGAAACACACAAGAGAAAGGGGTTCCACACAGGAGAGAAGGGAATACACAAGGAAGAGAGGGGTATACACAAAGGAGAGGTGTACACACACAGAAGAGAGAAGGATACATGCAGAAGAGTGGAGAATACTCGCAGCACAGAGGAGGATACCCGCAGGAGAGAGGGGAATACACACAGGAGAGAGAAAAATACGCACAGGAGAGAAGGGGGATACACACAAGAGAGAGAATGATACACAAAAAAGACAAAAGGATACACACAGGAGAGAGGGGCGTACACTCAGAAAAGGGGAAAACACGGAGGAGGATGGGAAATACACAAAGGAGAAAGTAATAAACACAAAAGTGGGAAATACAGGAGGGAGGAAGATGCACACAGGAGAAAGAGAAATACACACAAAAAAAGGAGGATACACACAGGAAAGAGAAGGATACACATAGGAGAGGGGGGATACACAGAGGAGAGGGGAAGATACACACAGAAAAGAAGGGGATACACACAGGAGTGGGAGATACAAACAGAAAAGAGGGGATACGCACAGGACAAAGAGATACACAAAGGAGAGAGTGGGATACACACAGGAGAGAGGAGGATAAACGCAGGAGAGGGGAATACATACAGGAAAGAGGGGCATAGACAGAGGAGAGGGAAGGACACACGCAGGAGAGAGGAGGATACACAAAGAATAGAAGGGGATAGACACAGAAGAGAGAAGGATACACACAGGAGAGAAAAGGAAACACACAGGAGATCGGAGGATACACATAGGAGAGGGAGATACACACAGGAGAGAGGGTCATACACTCAAAAAAAAGATTCACAAAGGAGAAAGTGGGATACACACAGAAGATAGGAGGATACACACAGGAAAGGTGATACACACAGAAGAGAGAGGAGCATAAACACAGGAGAGTGGAGGATAAACACAGGAGAGAGAAGGATACACACAGGAGAGGAGGAATACACACAGGAGAGAGGAAGATACACACAGGAGAGAGGAGGATACACAAAGGAGAGAGGAAGATACACACAGAAGAGAAGAGGATACACACAGGAGTGGGGGATACACACAGAAGAGAGGGGATACGCACAGGAGAAAGAGATACACAGAAGAGAGAGTGGGATACACACAGGAGAGAGGGGGATAAACACAGGAGAGGAGGATACACACAGGAAAGAGGGGTATAGACTGAGGAGAGGAAGGTGATACACACAGGAAAGAAAGGTGTTACAAACAGGGGAGAGGGGGGAAACCCACAGGAAAGCGAAGGGATACACTCAGGAAAAAGGAGGACACACACATGAGAGAGGAGGATACACACAGGAGAGAGGAGCATACACAGAGGAGAGAGAAGTATACACACAGGTGAGTGACATACACACAGGAGAGAGGGGGATACACGCAGGAGAGTTGGATACCTACAGGAGACAGGGAAATACACACAAAAGAGGGGGATATACACAGGAGAGAGGGTATGCACACAGGAGAGGAAGATACACATAGGAGAGAGAGGTATAAACACAAAAGAGAGGGGAATACACACAAGAGACAGGGGCATACAGACAGGAGAGAGAAAAATACACATAGGAGAGAGGAAGATACACAGAAAAGATAGGAGGATACACGCCGAAGAGAGGAGTATACACAGGAGAGAGGTTAATACACAGAGGAGAGAGGGCGTTACACACAAAAGTGAGGGCGGATACACACAGGAGAGAGAAGGATACAAACAGGAGAAGAGGATACACACAGAAAAGAGGAGGATACACACAAAAGAGAGGAGCATACACACAGGAGAGAGAATGATATGCACAGGAGAGACGGGAATTCACAAAATAGAGAGGGGGATACACACAGGAGAGAGGGGGATACAGAAAAAAAAGGGGTATACACACAGGTGAGGGAAATACACAAAGGAGAGGGGGCATACACACAGAAAAGAGAAAAGATACACACAGGGGAGAGGAGGATACACACAGGAGAAAGGAGAATACACACAAGAGAGAGACGGATACCCACAGGAGAGAGGAGGATACACACAGGATAGGGCGATACAAACAAAAGAGAGGGGTATCCACACAGGAGAGAGGGAAATACACATAGGACCGAAGGGTATACACACAGGAGTGGGGCATACACACAGAAGAGAGGAGGATACACGCAGCACAGTGGAGGAAACCCGCAGGAGAGAGGGGAATACACACAGAAGAGAAAAAATACACACAGGAGAGAAGGGGGATACACACAAGAGAGAAAATAATACACACAGAAAGGAAAAGGATACACACTAAAGAGAAAAGGATACACAGAGGAGCGAGGGATATGCACAGGTTAGAGGAGGATACACACAGAAGAGAGGGGCATACACACAGAAAAGCGGGGATACAAAGAGAAGAGAGGGAAATATACAAAGGAGAAAAAGACACACACAAAAGAGGGTAATACACACAGAAGCGAGGGGGATGAACACAGGACTAAGGAAAATACACACTGGAAAGACAAGGATACACACAGGACAGCGAAGGATACACTCAGGAGAGAGGAGGATACACAGAGGAGAGAGGAAGATACACACAGAAGAGAGGAAGATACCCACAGAAGAGAAGAAGATACACACAGGAGTGGGGGATACACAGAGAAGAGAGGGGGATACTCACAGGAATGGGGGATACACAGAGGAGAGTGTGGAATATACACAGGAGAGAGGAGGATAAACACAGGAGAGGGGGATACATATAGAAGAGAGGGGCATAGACAGAGGGGAGGGGAGGATACACGCAGAAGAGGGCAGGATACACACAGGAAAGACTGGGATACACACAGGAGAGAGGGGGATACACACATAATAATAAAGAATACACACTGGAGAGAGGAGGATACACATAGGAGACGGAGATACACACACAAGAGAGGGTCATACACACAAAAAAGGGGGATACACACAGGAGAAAGGGAAATACACACAGGAGACAAAAGGATACACACAGGTAAGTGTGATACACACATGAGAGAGGGGTGTAAACACAGGAGAGAGGAGGATACACACAGGAGAGTGGGGGATACACACAAGAAAGAGAAGAATACACACAGAAGAGAGTAGGATATATAAAGGCGAGAGAAATAATTCACACAGGGGAGAGGAAGAATACTAACAAAAGAGAGGGGGATACACACTCGAGAGTGGGGCATACACACAGAAGAAAGAAGACAAACACTGGAGAGAGTAAGATACACACAGGAGGAGGAAGATACGCAAAGTAAAGAGGAGGATACACACAGGAGAAAGGAGGATACACACAGGAGTGAGACGGATACACACAGGAGAGAGGAGGATACACACAGGAGAGGGCGATACACACAAGAGAGAGAAAGATCCACACAAGAGAGAGGGAAATACACATAAGAGAGAGGGGTATACACACATGAGAGGAGTATACACACAGAAGATAGGAGGATACAGGCAGAAGAAAGGAGGATACACGCAGCACAGAGGAGGATACACGCAAAAAAGAGGGGAATACAGAGGAGAGAGAAAAATACACACAGGAGAGAAGGGGGATACACACAAGAGAGAGAATTATACACAAAAAAAGACAAAATGATACACACAGGAGAGAGGGGCGTACACTCAGAAAAGGGAAAAACACAGAGGAGAGTGGGAAATACACAAAGGAGAAAGTGATACACACAAAAGAGGGAAATACACACAGGAGGGAGGAAGATGCACACAGGAGAAATGAAAATACACACAGGAGAAAGGAGGTTACACACAGGAGAGAGGGATACACACAGGAGTGGGGGATACACAAAAAAGAGAAGAAGATACACACAGGAGAGAGGAGGATACACAGAGGAGAGAGGAAGATACACACAGAAGAGAAGGGGATACACACAGGAGTGGGAGATACACACAGAAGAAAGGGGATACACACAGGAGAAAGAGATACACAGAGGAGAGAGTGGGATACACACAGGAGAGAGAGGGATAAACACAGGAGAGGGGGATACATACAAAAAAGAGAGGAATAGACAGAGGAGAGGGGAAGACACACGCAGGAGAGAGGAGGATACACAAAGGATAGAGGTGGATAGACACAGAAGAGAGAAAGATACACACAGGAGAGAAAAGAAAACACACAGAAGATAGGAGGATACTCATAGGAGAGGGAGATACACACAGGAGAGAGAGGCATACAGTCAAAAAAAAGGGATTCACACAGGAGAATGTGGGATACACACAGGAGATAGGAGAATACACACAGGAAAGGGTGATAAACACAGGAGAGAGAAGCATAAACACAGGAGAGTGGAGGATACACAGAGGAGAGGGGGGATACACACAGGATAGAGGACGATACACACAGGAGAGGAGGATACACAGAGGAGAGAGGAAGATACACGCAGAAGAGAAGAGGATACACACAGGAGTGGGAGATACACAAAGAAGAGAAAGGATACGCACAGGAGAAAGAGATACACAGAGGAGAGAGTGGGAAACACACAGGAGAGAGGGGGATAAACACAGGGGAGGGGGATACACACAGGAAAGAGGGGCATAGACAGAGGAGAGGAAGGTGAAACACACAAGAAAGAAAGGTGTTACAAACAGGGGAGGGGGGAACCCACAGGAAAGCGGAGGGGTACACGCAGGAGAAAAAAGAACACACACAGGAGAGAGGAGGATACACACAGGAGAGAGGATGATACACACAGGTGAGTGACATACACACAGGAGAGAGGGGGATACACGCAGGAGAGTTGGATACATACAGGAGACAGGAAAATATACACAGGAGAGAGGAAAATACACACAAAAGAGGGGGATATACACAGGAGAGAGGGTATACACATAGGAGAGAGAGGGATCCACACAAAAGGGAGGGGAATACACACAAGAGACAGGGGCATACAGACAGGAGAGAGAAAAATACACATATGAGAGAGGAAGATACACAAAAAAGAGAGGAGGATACACGCAGAAGAGAGGAGTATACACAGGAGAGAGGTAAATACACAGAGGAGAGAGGGCGTTACACACAAAAGTGAGGGTGGATACACACAAGAGAGAGAAGGATACACAAAGGAGAGGAGGATACACAGAGGAAAGAGGAGGATACACACAGGAAAGAGGAGGATACACACAAAATAGAGAAGCATACACAAAAAAGAGAGAATAATATGCACAGGAGAGACAGGAATTCGCAAAATAGAGAGGGGGATACACACAGAAGAGAGGGGGATACAGAGGAAAGAGAGGGGTATGCAAACAGGTGAGGGAAATACACAAAGGAGAGGGGCATACACACAGAAAAGAGAAAAGATACACACAGGAGAGAGGAGGATACACACAGGAGAAAGAAGGATACACACAAGAGAGAGACGGATACCCACAGGAGAGAGGAGGATACACACAGGATAGGGCGATACACACAAGAGAGAGGGGTATCCACATAGGAGAGAGGGGAATACACATAGGACTGAGGGGTATACACACAGGAGAGGAGCATACACACAGGAGAGAGAAGGATACACGCAGCACAGCAGAGGAAACCCACAGGAGAGAGAGGAATACACACAGAAGAGAAAAAATACACACAGGAGAGAAGGGGGATACACACAAGAGAGAGAGTGATACACACAGGAAAGAAAAGGATACACACTAAAGAGAAAAGGATACACACAGGAGCGAGGGACACACACAGGTCTGAGGAGGATACACACAGAAGAGAGGGGCATGCACACAGAAAAGCGGGGATACAAGGAGAAGAGAGGGAAATATACAAAGGAGAAAAAGATACACACAAAGAGGGAAATACACACAGGAGCGAGGGGGATGAACACAGGATTAAGAAAAATACACACAGGAAAGACGAGAATACACACAGGAGAGAGATGGATACACTCAGAAGAGAGGAGGATACACAGAGGAGAGAGGAAGATACACACAGAAGAGAAGAAGATACACACAGGAGTGGGGGATACACAGAGAAGAGAGGGGGATACTCACAAGAATGGGGGATACACAGAGGAGAGTGTGGAATACACACAGAAGAGAGCAAGATAAACACAGGAGAGGGGGATACATATAGAAGAGAGGGGCATAGACAGAGGGGAGGGGAGGATACACGCAAAAGAGAGCAGGATACACACAGGAAAGAGTGGGATACAAACAAGAGAGGGGGGATACACACAGGAGAATAAAGAATACACACTGGAGAGAGGAGGATACACATAGGAGACGGAGATACACACACAAGAGAGGGTCATACACACAAAAAAGGGGGATACACACAGGAGAAAGGGAAATACAGGAGACAAAAGGATACACACAGGTAAGTGTGATACACACATGAGAGAGGGGTGTAAACACAGGAGAGAGGAGGATACACACAGGAGAGTGGAAGGATACACACAAGAAAAAGAAGGATAGACACAGAAGAGAGTAGGATACATAAAGGCAAGAGAAAGAATACACACCTGGGAGAGGAAGGATACTAACAAAAGAGAGGAGTATACACACTCGAGAGTGGGACATACACACAGAAGGGAGAAGACAAACATTGGAGAGAGTAAGATACACACAGGAGGAGGAAAATACGCAAAGTAAAGAGGAGGATACACACAGGAGAAAGAAGGATACACACAGGAGTGAGACGGATACACACAGGAGAGGGAAGGATACACACAGGAGAGGGAGATACACACAAGAGAGAGAAGGATCCACACAAGAGAGAGGGAAATACACATAAGAGAAAGGGGTATACACACATGAGAGTGGTATACACACAGAAGATAGGAGGATACAGGCAGAATAAAGGAAGATACACGCAGCACAGACAAGGATACATGCAAAAAAGAGGGGAGTACACAGAGGAGAGAGAAAAATACACACAGGAGAGAAGGGGGATACACACAAGAGAGAGAATGATACACAAAAAAGACAAAAGGATACACACAGTAGAAAGGAGGATACACACAGGAGCGAGGGATACACACAGGTGAGAGGAGGATACACACAGGAGAGAAGGACGTACACAGAAGTGGGGAGATACAGAGAGAAGAGAGTGGGATACACAAAGGAGAAAGAAATACACACAGGAGTGGGAAATACAAACAGGAGCAAGGGTGATGCACACAGGAGAAAGGGAAATACACACAGGAGAGAGAAAAATACACACAGCAGAGGGGGGATACACACAGTAGAGAGAAAGATACACACAGGAGAGAGGAGGATACACAGAGGAGAGAGAAAGATACACACAGAAGAGAAGAGGATACACACAGGAGTTGGGGATACACAGAGAAGAGAGTGGGATACGCACAGGAATGGGAGATACACAGAGGAGAGGGTGGGATACACAATAGAGAGAGGGGGATAAACACTGGAGGGGGGATACATACAGGAGAGAGAGGCATAGACAGAGGAGAGTAGAGGATACACACAGGATAGAAAAGGATACACACTGGAGAAAGAAGGATACACATAGGAGAGGGAGATACACACAGGAGAGAAGGGCATACACACAAAAAAGTGGGATACACAAAGGAGAAAGGGGGATTTACCCAGGAGAAAGGAGTATACACAGAAGAAAGTGTGATACACACAGGAGAGAGAAGCGTAAACACAGGAGAGAGGAGGATACATACAGGAGAGAGGAGAAAACAAACAGGAGAGAGGGGATACGCACAGAGAGTGAAGGATACAGACAGGAGAAAGGGGTGATACACACAGAAAAGAAAGATGTTACCCAAAGGAGAGAGGGGGAAATACACAGAAAAGTGAAGAGATACGCACAGGAGAGAGGAGGGTACACACAGGAGAGAGGAGGATACACACAGGAGAGAGGAGGATACACAGAGGAGAGAGCAGTATACCCACAGAAGAGGGTCATACACACAGGAGAGAGGGGGATACACACAGGAGAGTTGGATATATACAAGAGAAAAAGAAATACACAGAGGAAAGAGGGAGATACACACAGGAGAGTGGGATACACAGAGGAGAGATGTTATACACACAGGAGAGAGGGTAATACACACAAGAGAGAAGGGCAAACGCACAGGAGAGAGGAGGATACACATAGAAGAGAGGAAGATACACAAAGGAGAGAGGAGGATACACTCAGGAGAAAGGAGTTTACACAGAAGAGAGGGGAGTACACAGAGGAAAGCGGGCATTACACACAGGAGAGAGGGCGGATACACACAGGAGAGAGGAGAATACACACAGGAGAGAGGAGAATATACACAGGAGAGAGGGGGATACACAAAAGAAGAGAAGGATACACACAGAAGAATGTAGGATACATAAAGGCGAGAGAAAGAATACACACACGGGAGAGGGGGGACACTAACAGGAGAGAGGGGGATACACACCCGAGAGTGGGGCATACACACAGAATGGAGAAGATACACACTGGAGAGAGTAAGATACACACAGGAGAAGGAAGATATGCAAAGTAGAGAGGAGGATACACACAGGAGATAAAAGGATAAACAAATAAGAGAGACGGATACACAAAAGAGAGAGGAGGATACACACAGGAGAGAACGATACACACAAGAGAGAAAAGGAACCACACAGGAGAGAGAAAAACACATAAGAGAGGGGTATACACACAGGAGAGAACAGGATACACGCAGGAGAAAGGAGAATACACGCAGCAGAGAGAAGAATACACGCAGAAGAGAGGGGAATACACACAGGAGAGAGAAAAATACACACAGAAGAGAAGGGGGATATACACAAGAGAGAGAATGATACACACAGAAGAGAAAAGAATACAAATAGTAGAGAGAAGAATACACAGAAGAGCGAGGGATACACACAGGTGAGAGGAGGATACACACAGGAGAGAGGGGCGTACACACAGAAAAGGTGGGATACAAAAAGAAGGGAGTGGGATAAACAACGAAGAAAGGGATACACACAGGAGAGGGAAATACACACAGGAGCGAGGGGAATGCACACAGGAGTAAAGGAAATACCCAAAAAGACGAGGATTCACACAGGAGAAAATAATACACACAGGAGAGGGGGGATACACACAGGTGAGAGGAAGTTACACACAGGAGAGAGGAGGATACACAGAGTAGAGAGGAAGATACACACAGAAGAGAAAAAAATACACACAGGAATCAGGGATATACACAGAAAAGAGGGGGATACGAAAAAGAGAGGGAAATACAAAGAAAAGGGAGTGGGATACACAGAGGAGGGAGGGGTATAAACACAGGAGAGGAGGACACATACAGGATAGAGGGGCATAGACAGAGGAGAGAGGAGGATACACGCAAGAGAGATAACGATACACACGGGAAAGAGGGGATTCACAGAGGAGAGAGGGGGATACACACAGGAGAGAAAACGATACACACAGGAGAGAGGAGGATACACATAGGAGGGGAAGATACACACAGGAGAGAGGGGCATACACACAAAAAAAGGGATACACAAAGGAGAAAGGGGGATACACACAAAAGAGAGTAGGATATACAAAGGTGAGAGAAGGGATACACACAGGGGAGAGGGAGGATACACACAGGAGAGTTGGGCATACTCCGAGAAGTGAGAGGTTACACACTGGAGAGAGTGTTGGATACACACAGAAGGAGAAAGATATGCACAGTAAAGAGAAGGATACACACAAAAGAAAGGAAGATACACACAGGAGAGAGACGGATACACAAAAGATAGAGGAGCATACACACAGGAGAGAGCGATACACACAAGAGAGGGGGATCCACACAGGAGAAACAAAATACACATAAGAGAGACGGGTATACACACAGGAGAGGTGTATACACACAAGAGAGAAGGATACTCGCAGGAGAAAGGAGGATAAAAGCAACACAGAGGAGGATACCCGCAGGAGAGAGGGGGATACACACAGGAGAGAGAAAAATACACACTGAATGGAAGGAAGATACACACAAGAGAGAGAATGATACACACAGAAGAGAAAAGGATACACACAGAAGAGAAAAAATACACACAGAAGCAAGGGGGATACACACAAAAGAGAGGGGTATACACAGAGGAGAGAGGGAAGATACACACAGGAGAGAGGGGTATACACAACGGTGAGGGGAATACACAAAGAAGAGAGGTGCATACACACAGGAGAGAGAAAAGATACACACAAAGGAGAGGAGGATACAAATACATGAAAGGAGGACACACAGAGGAGAGGAAGATACACAGCAGAGAGAGGGGGATCCACACAGGAGAGAGGGAAATACACATAGGAGAGAGGGGTATACACAAAAATGAGGGTAATACACAAAGGAGAGAGGGGGATGCACACAGGAGAGAGAAGAAAACACACAGAAAAGGGTGATACACACAGGAGAGAGGTGCCTAAACACAGGAGAGAAAAGGATACACACAGAAGAGAGGACGAAACAAACAGGAGAGAGGAGATACACAAAAGAGAGAGGGGGATACACACAGGAGAAAGGGGTGATACACACAGAAAAGAAAGGTGTTACACACAGGAGAGAGTGGGGAACCACACAAGAAAGCGGAGGAATGCACGCAGGAGAGAGGAGGATACTCGAAGTAGACAGGAGGATACACACAGGAGAGAGGAATATACACACAGGAGAAGGGTGTACACACCGGAGAGAGGGGGATACACACAGGATGGTTCCATACATACAGGAGACAAGGAAATACACACAAGAGAGAGGGCGGATACACACAGGAGATCGGAATACACACAAAATAGAGGGTATACACACAGAAGAGGGGAATACACACAGAAGAGAGGAGCATACAGACGAGAGAGAGGGAAATACATATAGGAGAGAGGAAGATACACAAAAAAGAGAGGAGGATACACGCAGGAGAGAGGAGTATACACAGGAGAGAGGTTAATACACAGAGATGAGAGGGCGTTACACACAGGAGAGAGGGTGGATACACACAGGAGAGAGGAGGATACACACAGGAGAGAGAATGATACGCACAGGAGAGACGGGAATTCACAAAATAGACATGGGGATATACACAGGAGGGAAGGGGATACACACAGGAAAGAGGGGTATACACACAGGTGAGGGAAATACACGAAAAAGATAAAGGCATACATACAAGAGAGAGAAAAGATACACACAGGAGAGAGAAGGATACACACAAGAGAGAGGGGAATTAACACAGGAGAGGAAGGGATACACAAAGTTAAGAAGAAGATACACACAGGAGAGAGGAAGATAAAATCAAAAGAGAGGAGGATACACACAAGAGGGTGAAGGATACACGGAGCAGAAAGGAGAATACAGGCAGTAGAGGGGGATACACACAGAAGAGAGGGCATACACAAAGGAGAGAGAAGGATACACACAGGATGCAGGATTATACACACAGGAGAGAGGAATATACTCAGAGGAGAAAGGGGGGATACCCACAGAAGAAAAGAAAATACACACAGGAGAAAGGAGGATACACACAGGAGACAAGAGGATACACACAGAATAGAAAAGGATACACAAAGGAGACAGGAAGATACACACAAGAGGAAGAATGATACTCACAGGACAGAAAAGGATCCCCACAGGTGAAAGGAGGATACACAGAGAAGAAAAAATGATACACACAGGAGAGAGGGGGATACACACAGGAGACAGTGGGATACACACAGGGGGAGGAAGATACACACAGGAGAGAGGATGATACACACATTAGAGAGGAAGATACACACATGAGAGGGGAGAATACACAAAAGAGACAAAGGCATACATAAAAGAGAGGCTGATCCACACAGGATAGAGGGGAATACACACAGAAAAAAAAAAAAGGATACACGCAGAAGAGGGGATACACACAGGAGAGAGGGGAATACACTCAGGAGAGTCGGGATACAAACAGGAGAGTGCGGCATACACAAATGGGGAGGGGAATACACACAGGAGAGAGAAGGATACACACAAGAGAGAGGAAAATACATACAAGAGAAAGGAGGATACACACAGGAATGAGAAGGATAAACGCAAAAGAGAGAAGAATAAACACAGCAGAGTGGAGAATACACACAGGAGAGAGGAGGATACACATAGGAGATACGAGGATACACAAATGAGAGGAAAAGATACACACAGGAGAGAAGAGAATACACAAAAGAGACAAAGGCAAACACAAAGGAGCGGATGATACACACAGGATAGAGGGGGATACACACAGAAAAAGAGGATACACGCAGAAGTGTGGGATACACACAGGAGAGAGGGGCATACACACAGAAGAGAGGAGAATATACACAGAATAGAAGAGGATACACAAAACAGAGAGGAGGATACACACAGGAGAGAGGGGGTATACACACAACAGAGAAGAAGGTACACACAGGAGAGAGAAGGATACACACAGGAGAGAGGAGGATACACACAAAAAAGAGGAGGATACAAAAAGGAGAGAGGAGGATACACACAGGAGAGAAAATGATGCAAACAGGAGAGAGGAGGATACACACGTGAAAGGAGGATACACATAGGAGAGAGGGGAATACACTCAGGAGAGTGGGAGATACAAACAGGAGAGTGTGGCATACACAAAGTGAGAGGGGGATACACACAGGAGAAAGGAGGATACACACAAGAGACAGGAAAATACACACAGGAGAAGAAAGGATACACACAGGAATGAGGGGGATAAACGCAAAAGAGAGGAGGATAAACACAGCAGAGTGGAGGATACACACAGGAGAAAGGTGGATACACACAGGAGAAAGGAGGATACACACAGGAGAAAGAAGGATACACAAATGAGAGGGGAAGCACACAGGAGAAAGGGGGATACACACAGGCGAGGGGGAAACAAAGCATTAGGAAGGATACACACAGGAGAGAGTGGGACACACACAAAAGAGAGGAGGATACAGAAAGGAAAGAGGAGGATACACACAGAAGAGAAAATGATACAAACAGGAGAGAGAAGGATACAAACGTGAAAGGAGGATACACACAGAAGAGAGGATGATACACACAACAGAGAGGAAAATACACACAGGAGAAAGGAGGATACACACAGGAATGAGGGGGATAAACGCAAAAAAGAGGATGATAAACACAGCAGAGTGGAGGATACACACAGGAAAAAGTGGGATACACACAGGAGAAAGGAATACACACAGGAGAGAGGGGAATACACAGAGGAGAGATGAGGGTAAACACAGTTGAGAGGAAGGATACACACAGGAGAGAGGGGATACACACAGGAGACTGGGACATACACATAGAAGAGAAGGACATACACACAGGAAACAGGGGGATACCCACAGGGGAAGAAAAATAATGACAGGTGAGAGGAGAATACACACAAAATAGAATAGGATACAGACAGAAGAGAGAAAAATACACACAGGAGAGAAGAAAATTGACACAGGAGAGAGGAGGATACACACAGAAGAGAGGAGGACACACGAAGGAGAGACGAGAATACACTCAGTGGAGAGGGGGAATACACACAGGAGAGAAGGATACAAACAGAAGAGAGGAGGATACAAACAGGTGAGAGGAGGATACACACAGGAGAGAGGAGGATACACACAGGAGAGAGGAGGATACACACAAATAAGAGAGGGATAAATAGAGGGGAGAGGGTGATACACTGAAGAGGGGTGATACACACAGGAAAGGGGAGGGTACACAGAGGAGAGAGGAAGATACACAAAGGAGAAAAGAGGATACAAAGAAAAGAGGGAGATACACACAGGAGAGAGGGTGATATACCGAAAAGAGAAAAGGATACACACAGGAGAGAAAAGGAAACACACAGAAGAGGGGAATACACACAAGAGAAAAAGGGATACACACAGGAGAAAGGAGAATACACACAGGAGAGAGGAATACACACAGGAGAGAGGGCATACACACAGGAGAGAAAAGGATACACACAGCAGAGAGGAGAATACACAGAGGAGAGAGGGGATACCCACAGAAGAGTGGAGGATACACATGGGAGAGAGGGGGGATGCACAGGGAGAGAGGGGAGATACACACAAGAGAGAAGGGGGATACATCCAAAAGAGAGGAGAAATACACACAGGAGAGGAAGAATACACATAGGACAGAGCAGGATACACACAGGAGAGAGAAAGATACACACAGGAAAAAAAATACACACAGAAGAGAGGAGAATACACACAGGAGAGAGAAGGATGCACACAAAATAGAGAAGGATACACACAAGAGACAGAAGGATACACACAGGAGAGAGGATACACAGAGGAGAGGGGTGATACACACAGGAAAAAGAAGGGTACACACCGGAGAGAGGAAGATACACACAAATGAGAGAAGGATACACACAGGAGAGAGGGAGATACACACAGGAGAGTGGTGATACACACAGGAGAAAGGGGGATACACACAGGAGAGAAAAGGTACCACACAGGAGATAGGAGGATACACACAGGAGAGGGAAATACACAAAGTAGAAAGGAGCGTGCACACAGGAAAGGGGATACACACGGAAGAAAGGACGATAAACACAGGAGAGGGGAGGATACACACAGGAGATGGGGATACACACATGAGAGAGGATGATACACACATGAGAGAGGATGATACACACATGAGAGAGGAAAATACAAACGGGGAGAAGAGATACAAACAGAAGAAAGGGTGATACACACAGGAAAAAGGGGGAATACACACAGGAGAAAAAGGGGTTACACACAGGAGAGAGGGGGAAAAACACACAGGAGAGAGAAGGAATACACACAGGATAAAGGAATATACACGCAGGAGAGAGAAAAATAAACACAAGAGAAAAAAGGATACACACAGGGTAGGGGGATACACAAAGCAGAGAGGGGCATGCACACAGGAAAAAAGGAAACACACAGGAGAACAAAGGATACACACAAGAGAGAAAAGGATACACACAGAAGAGGATGATACACACAGCAGCGAGGAAGATACACAGAGGAGAGAGGAAGATACAAAAAAGAGCGAGGGAATACACACAGGAGAGAGGGTGATACACACAGAAGAAAGGGGGATACACACAGGAGAGGGGCATACACACAGGAGAGAGGGGATACAAACAAGAGATTTGGATAGACACAGGAGACAGGGTAATACACACAGGAGAGAGGGGGATACAAACAGGAAAGTTCAAAATACACACAGGAGGGAGCGGGATACACACAGGAGAGAGAAGGATACACACAGAAGGAGGGGGATACACACAGGACAGAGGAAAATACACACAGGAGAGAGGAGGATACACACAGGAGAGAGGAGGATACACACAGGAGAGAGGAGGATACACACAGAAGAGAGAAGGATACAAACAGCCGAGAGGGATACACACAGGAGACGGGAAAGGACACACAGGAGAGAGGGGGATACACACAGGAAAGGGGGACACACACAGGAGAGAGGAGGATACAAGGATACAAACAGGAGAGAGGGGTATACACAAAGTGGGAGAATGATAAATACAGGAGAGAGGAGGATACACACAAAAGGAAAGAGGATACAAAGAGAAGAGAGGAGGATACAGGAAGGAGAGAGGAGGATACACAAAGGAGAGGGGGAGATACACACAGGAGGAATGGGGATACACACAAAAGGAGAAGGATACCCAGAGAAGAGAGGAGAATACACACAAACCAGAGGAGGATACACACAGGAAAGAAAAGGATACACACAGGAGAGAGGGGGATACACACAAGGTAGAGGAAGATACAAACAGGAAAGTGCGGTATACACACAGGAGGGAGGGGGATACACACAGGAGGAAGGGGAATACACACAGGAGAGAGGAGGATACACACAGCAGAGATTAGGATACACTCAGGAGAGAGGAGGATACACACAGGAGGGAGGAGGATACACAAAAAAGAGAAGGAAACACACAGTAGAGAGGGAGATACACACAGGCGAGGGGTGTACACACAGAAGTGGGTGGAATGCACACAGAAGAGGAGGGGATGCACACAGGAGAGGGGGATACACACAGTAGAAAAAAGCACACTTGTGATATAGTTTGGAGTCTATCTTTTATGGCCACTCATTCAGAGAATCACTAAGTAATGCACACCTGCGGAATAGTCAGAAGTCTCTCTCCTATGGCCACTCGTTAAGAGCCTCACTAAGTGTACACACCTGGGGAAATAGTCAAGAATTACTATTATCCCCTCATTCAGAGTCTCACTGAATAATGCACTTCTGTGGAATAGTCAGGAGACTCTTTCCTATGGCCACTCGTTAAGAGCTTCACTAAGTGTACACACCTCGGGAAATAGTCTGGCTTCACCTATATCCCTTCATTCAGAGTCTCACTAAATAATGCACACCTGTGGAATAGTCAGGAGACTTTTTCATGTGGCCTCTCATTCAATGTGTCATTGAAAAATGTGGTGTAGTCAGGAGACTCTTTCAGGTAGACACATATTCAGAGCCTCAGTGCATAAGACAGACCCTTGATACAGTAAGAAATCTAATTAGTATGGCCACATCTTCTGAGGCTCACTGAATAATACACACCTGGAGAATAACTTGGAGTCTATTTTCGATGGACATTCATTCAGAGCCTCGGTAAATAATGCACACCTGTGAAGTAGCCAGGAGTCTATTTCATTTGGACACATATTCATAGCCTCAGTGGATAATATGCACGTGTGGATTAGTCAGGATTCCATTTTATATAGCCACTGATTCGTAACCTCAATGAATAATGCACAGATAAAAAGTACTCAGCAGTCTATTTCATATAGCTACTCATTTAGAGATTCATTGAGTAATAAAATTATTTTTAGACAGACAGCCTCCTGTTTCATATGGTCATACAAAAAGAGTCTCACTGAGTGACACAAACCTGGAGAAGTGTTAGGAGTGTACTTTATATAGCCTCTCATTTACAGCCTAAGGGAATAATGCACACGTGTGAAATAGACACTAGTCTATTTATATGGCCACAAAATCAAAGCCTGAGTCAGTAATACACAACTTTGGAATAGTCACTAGTCTATTCCATATGCCCAAATATTTAGAGTCAGAGTCAATAATACACGCCTGTAGACTAGTCAGGAAACCATTTCATATGGCCAAAGTTTCAGAGCCTCAGTGAATAATAAATACCTAAGGAATACTCCAGACGCTATTATATGTGGCATTTCTTCAGAGTTCATTGAGTAAAGAACACCTGTATTGTAGTCCGAATTTTATTTCATATAGCCACATACTCAGAGCCTATCTGAATAAGAGACACCTTGGGAAAGTCAGGATTCTATTTTGTATAGCCACTCATTTACTGCCGAATGTAAAATCTCACGCCTGAGTAGTATATAGGAGCCTCTATTTTATGGCCAGTCGTTCAGAGCCCCACAGAATAATACAGACATAAGGAAATATCAGGAGTGTACTTGACATGGCCACTTATTCAGTTCCTCAGTGAATAATTATATATATATATATATATATATATATATATATATATATATATGTATCTGGAAAATACTCAGGATTCTATTATATATAACCACTTATTAAGAGATTAACTAAATAACGCTCACCTGGAGAATTGTCTGCAGACTATTTGATATGACCGTTCGCCCAGCGACTCAGTAGAAAATGCAGAGCTGAGAAGTAGTCAAGAGGACAGAGTAAGGAGTCTATTTTATGTGGTCACTCCTTCAGAAACGACTGAAGAATACACATCTTGGAAATAGTCAGAGTTCAGGCATATAGCCACTCAATCACAGCATTACACAATAATGCACAATGGGGCAATAGTAAGGAGTCTATTTCATATGGCCTCTCATTCAGAGCTTCAGTGTGTAATATACAGCTGTGTAGGAGGGAGGACCCTATTGTAGGTAGCCAGAAATCAAGCAGCTGCGTGAATGATACACACATGTGTGAGAGTCACGAGACTATTTGATATGAACACTCATACAGAACCTCTTCTAATATTGCACATGTGGGGAATAATCACTAGTCTATTTCATATGGTGGTTCGTTTGGAGAGTCAAAAAATAATGCGCCTTTGTGGAGTAAAATGCAGTCTTTTTCATAAGGCCACTGTTTAGTGTTTTAGTGAATAACATGTATATCTGATAAGTCAGGAATCTCTTTCACATGGCCACTCCTTCTGGGCCTCTGGGAATAATTCTGTCCTCAGAAACAGTCAAGGGTCTACTTCAAATGCCTACACATTCAGAGTCTCTGTAAGTAATCAACACCTGGGCAATACACCTGAGTCTCTTTTTTATGCCCACTGAGTCAGAGCCTCATTGAATAATACACACTTGGAGAAGAGTTCAGAGTCTACTTCATGTTGCCACTCATTTAGATCCTCAGTGAATAATCCACACCATGGTAATACTCGAGCAGTTTTTATATGGCCACTCATTCTGTGCCTCCCTGAATAATACACACCTGGGGAATTCTCAGGATTCTATTTCATACTAGATTAGATTCTATTTCATATCTAATTAGTATGGCCTTATTGAATAATTCACAATGTAGCAATAGTAGGTGTCTATTTTGTATGGTCTCTCATTCAAAGATACAGTGAATAATGAACTTCTATGGAATAATCAGGACACTGTTTAAAATAGCCATGAATTAAGTGCCTTCCTGTATGATACACACCTAAGTGGTAATCAGGAGTCGATTTCATATGACCTCTAATTCTGTGTAACGCTGAGAAATACACAGAACCACTTCGAATATTGCACATGTGAAAAATAATCACTAGTCCATTTCATATGGTCGTTCGTTCGGAGAGTCAAAAAGTAACATGGGAGAGGGGTGATACACACAGGAGTGTGGAAGGAACACACAGGAGACAGTGGGTACACAAAGGAGCGAACAAGATACACAAAGGAGAGGGGGATACACACAGTAGGGTATGGGATAAACAGAGAAGAGAGTAAAATACACACAAGAGAGAGGAGGATAAACACAGGGGAAAGAAATACACACAAGAGAGAGGGGCATACACACAAGAGAGGGTGATACACACAGGAGAAAGAAGGATAAACACAAGAGAGAGGAAGATACACACAGAACAGGGGGAAAAACACAGGAGAGAGAAGCGTACACACAGGAGAAAAAAGAATACACACAGCAGACCGGAGGAGACACAGGAGAGAGGGGATACACAGAGGAGAGAGAAAAATACACACTGGAGAGAGAAAGGATACACACAAAAGGGAGGGTGTTACACATAGGTGAGAGTGGTTACACACAGGAGAGAGGCGGAGACAAACTGGAGAGAGGGGGATACACACAGAAGAGAGGGGAAGCACACACAAAAGAGAGGGTTGAGATACACAGGAGAGAAAAATGATACACACAAGAGAGGAGAGGATACACACAGGAGAAAGGAAGATACACACTGGAGAAAGGTACACACCGGAGAGGGGGATACACACAGGAATGAGGAGGATTCACACAGGAAAGAAGAGGATACACACGGTGGACAGAAAAATACACACAGGAGAGAGAAAGATGCAAAAAGGAGAGCGGTGATACAAACAGGAGAGATGAGGGTTTACACAAAAGAATAGAGGATACACACATGAGAGAGATGGATACACACAGGAGAGAGAAGTATACACACAGCAGAGAAGAGGATACACATAGGAGAGAGGGCACACACACAGGAGTGAAAAAGATCTACACAGGACAGAAGGGAATGCACAGAGGAGAGAGGCGGATACACACAGAAGTGGGGAATACACACAAAAAGAGGGGATACACAGGAGAGAGGGGGGATATACACGGAGAGTGGTGATCCACATAGGATAGTTGAGGGTACACACAAAAGAGTGGGGGTACACACAGGAGAGAAGAGAATACACAACGGAAAAAGGGATACCCACAGGAGAGTAGGGAATAAACAGAGGAGAGAGGAGGATACACAAAGGAGAGAAAAGGATAAACACAGGAGAGGGAGATACACACAGGAGAGAGGGGCTTACACACAGAAGAGAGAGATACACACAGGAGAAAAAGAAATAGACACAGGAAAGAGGAGGATACACACAAAAGAGGAAGATACACACAGGAGACAGGGGCGTAGACACAGGAGAAAACAGAATACACACAGCAGACAGGAAGATACACAGAGGAGAGGAGATACACAAAGAAGAGAGAAGGATATGCACAGGAGGGAGGGTGTTACACACAGGAGAAAGGAGGGATATGCACAGGAGAGAGAACGGATACGCACAGGAGAGAGAAGGGATACCCACAGGAGAGAGGAGGATGCACTCAGGAGAGGGGAATACACACAGGAGAGAGGAGGATGCACACTAAAGAGAGGAGGAGACACACAGGAGAAAGGAAGATACACACAGGAGACAGGAGGGTTAACACAGGAAAAGGAGGATACAGGCAGGAGAGAGGAGGATACACACACGAGAGAGAAAGAGACACACAGGCAAAAGGAGAATACACAAAGAAGAGAGGAGGATACACACAGGAGAGGGGGGATACACACAAAGAAGAAGGAGATACTAACAAACTGAGGGAAATAAACACAGGAGAAAGGAGGATACACACAGGAGAGAGGAGGATACACACAGGAGAAAGGAGGATACACAAAGGAGAGAGGAAACACAAAGGAGAGAGGGGGATACACAAAGGCGGGAAAGATAATCACAGAAGACGGGGTATACACACAGGAGAGAGGGGGATACACACAGGAGGGGGTGATACACACAGAAAAGAGGGGCTTATGCAGAGGAGAGAGGAGGATACACACAGGAGAGAGAGTGAATACCCAAAAAGAGAGGGGGATACACACAGAAGAGTAAAGCATACACACAGGAGGGAGGGGAATACACACAGGAGAGAGGGGGATAAACACAGAGAAAAAAGGATAAATACAAAAGAGAGGAGGATACACACCAAAAAGAGAAGGATACAGATAGAAGAGAGGAGGATACACGCAGGAGATTGGAGGATACACAGGAGAGAGGAGGATACACGCAGGAGAGAGGAGAATACACACAAGAGAGAGGGAAAATGTACACAGGAGAGAGGAGGATGCACACAGGAGTGTCGTGATACACACAGGAGAGAGCAGGGTACACACAGTACAAAGTAGAATACACACAGGAGAGAGGAAGATACACAAAGGAGAAGGGGATACACACAGGGGAGAGGGGGATACACCAAGGAGAAAGGAGGATGCACATAGGCGAGAGGAGAATACACACAAAAGAAGGAATACACACAGAAAAGAGGACCATAAACACAGGAGAGGAAAATACACACAAGAGAAAGAAAAATACACACAAAAAAGAGGAGGATACACACAGGACAGGGAGATACACACAGGAGACTGCGGAGTACACACAGGAGAGAGGACGATACACACAGCAGAGAGGAGGATACACACAAAAGAGAGGGGATACACAAAATTGAGAGAAAGATACAAACTGGAGAGAGGTAAAATACCCACAGGGGAAAGAGCGGATACACACAGGAGAGAGGGGTGATACACGCAGGAGAGAAAAAAGATACACAGAGAAAAGAGGAGGATACACACAGGAGAAAGGAGGATACACACTGTTTAGAGAAAGATACTTACAGGAGAGGGGGGATATACACAGGAGTGTAAAGGATACACAAAGGAAAGAAGAAAATACACACAGAAGAGAGGAGGATACACACAAATGAGGGAAGGATACACACGGTAGACAAAAGGATACACACAGGAGAAAGAAGAATACACACAGGAGAGATGAGGGTTCACATAGGATAAAAGAGAATACATACAGGAGCGATACGGATACACACAGGAGAGAGGAGTATACACACAGCAGAGAGGAGGATACATACAGGAGAGAGGGTATACACACAGTAGTGAGGAAGATCCACACAGGAGAGAAGGCAATGCAAACAGGAGAGAGGTGGATACACAGAGAAGTGGGGAATACACACAGCAGAGAGGAGGATTTACGCAGGAGAAAAAAAATACACACAGGAGAGAGGGGGATACACAGAAGAGAGAGGGGGATACACACAGGAGAGAGGGGGATACAAAAGGAGAGTGGTGATACACACAGGACAGTAGAGGGTACACAGAGGAGAGAGGGGGTACACACAGGAGAGAAGAGGATACACAAAGGAAAAAGACATACACACAGGAGAGTAGAAAATAAACAGAGGAGACAGGAGGAAACACACAGGAGAGAAAATGATAAACACAAGAGAGTGGGATACACACAGGAGAGAGGGGCATACACACAGGAGAAGGAGATACACACAGGAGAGAAGGGCGTAGACACAAAAGAAAAGAGGATACACACATCAGAGTGAAAAATACACAAAGGAGAGAGGAGATACACAGAGGAGAGAGGGGGATACACACAGGAGAGAGAAGGGATACACACAGGAGAGTGGGGGTTACACAGGAGAAAAGAGGGATACGCACAGGAGAGAGAATTGATACCCACAGGAGAGAGAAGGATACACACAGGACAGAAAATGATACACACAGGAGAGAGGAGAATGCACACAGGAAACAGAAGGATACATACAGCAGAGAGGAGGAGACACACAGGAGAAAGAAGGATACACGCAGGAGAGAGGAGGATACACACAAAAGAGAGAAGGATACGAACAGGAGAGTGGAAAACACACGCAGAAGAGAGAAGGATACACACAGGAAAGAGAGAAATACACACAGGAGAGAAGAGGATACACACAGAAGAGGGGTGATACACACAGAAGAGAGAAGGGTACACATAGGATAAAGGGGGATACAAACAGAAGTCAGAAACATACACAAAGGAGAGAAGGATACACACAGAAATAAGGGGGACACACCGATGAGAGAAAAGGATACACACAGGAGAGGGAGATAACAAGAAAGAGGAGCATACAAACAGGAGAGGGGGCTACACACAGGAGAAAGGGGTATACACACAGGAGAGGAAAGAATACACACAGGAGAGAAGGACACACGCAAAAAGAGGGGCGAACACACAGGAGAAAGAAAAATACACACAGTAGAGAACAGAATACACACAGGAGAGAGAGGATACACACAGGAGAGAGGAGGATACACAGGAGAGAGGAAAATACACACAAAAGAGAGAAGGATACACAGGGTAGTGGGGGATACTCAAAGTAGAGGGGTGATACACACAGGAGAGAGGAGGGTACACACAGGATAAGGGGATATACACAGGAAAGAGAGAGATACACACAGGAGAAAGGATACACACAGGAGAGAGGAGCATACACACATAAAAAGTTGATCAACAAAGGAGGAAGGGGGATAAACACAGGAGAGAAAAGTATACACACAGGAAAGGCTGATACACACAAGAGAGAGTGGCGTAAACACAGGAGAGAAAAGGACACACCCAGGAGAGAGGAAGAAACAAACAGGAGAGAGAAGATACACACAAAAGAGTGGTATACTCACAGGAGAAAGGGGGGATACACACAGGAAAGAAAGGTGTTACACACAGGAGAAAAGGGAAAGACACACAGGAGGGCAGAGGGATAAACACAGTAGAGAGAAGGATACACACAAAAGAGAGGAAGATACACACAAGAGAAAAAAGTATACACACAGGAGAGAAGCATACACAAAAGAGAGAGGGGGATACACACAAGTTATGAGGATACAAACAGGAGAGAGGGGGATACACACAGGAGAAAGGAGAATACACACAGGAGAGAGGAGGATACACAAAAAAGAGGAAAAACACACAGGAGAGAGAGGGATTAACACAGGCGAGAAAGATAAAAAAGAAGAGCGGTGGATACACTCAGAAGAGAGGGGAATACACAGAGGAGAGATGGGGTATACACACAGGTGAGGGGAATACAAAAAGAAGAGAGAAGCATACACACATGAGAGAGAAAAGATACACACAGGAGAGAGGAAGATACACACAAAAGAGATGGGGATACACACAGGAGAGAAGAGGATACACACAAAAGAGAGGAGAATACACATAGGAGAGAGGGGGACACACAGGAGAGAGGAGGATACACACAGGAGAGAGGAATATACGCACAGAAGAGGAAAGGATACACACAGAAAAAGGGGATACACACAGAAGAGAGAGTGATAGGCACAGGAGAGAAGGATACACAGACGAGAGAGGGGATATAATAAGGAGATAGGGGAAAAAAACAGGAGAGGGGAATACATACAGAAGAGAGGGGCATAGACAGAGAAGAGGGGATGATAAACGCAGGAGAGAGGAGGATACACACAGAACAGAGGGGGATACACACAAGAGAAAGGGGTGTTAAACACAGGAGAGAGGGGGTTACACACAGGAGAAAAGAGGGATACACAAAGGTGAAAGGAAGATACAAGGGACAGGAGGATACACACAGGTGAAAGGAGGATACAAACAAGAGAGAGGAGGAAACACACAAGAGAGAGGGGAATAAACAGAGAAAAGATGAGGATACACACAAGAGAGGGAAAGATACACATAGGAGAGAGGGTGATCCACACAGTCGACAGAGGGATACACACAGGGGGATGGAAATAAATACAGGAGAGAGGAGGATACACACAGGAGAGAGAAGGATACACACAGGACAGTGGAGGATACACAAAGGAGACAGGAGCATACACACAGGAGAGGGGGATACACACAAAAGAGGAAGATACACACAGAAAAGAGGAGGGTACATACAGGGTATGGGGATACACACAGGAGAGGGGGCACACACACAGAAGAGAGCAGGATACACACAAAATAGAGGAGGATACACACAGGAGAGGGGGGTACACACAAAAGACAGAAGGGATACACACAGGAGAGAAGAAGATACACACAGGAAAGAAAAGGATACACACAGGAGAGAGAAGGATACACATAGGGGAAGCGGGATACACACAGAAGAGGGAAGGATACACACAAAAGAGAGGAGGATGCACACAGGAGAGTAAAGGATAGCCACAGAGGAGAGGGGGATACATACAGGAGAGAGGGGCATATACACAGGAGAGGGGAATACACAGAGTTGAGAGGAGAAAACAAACAGGAGAAGGAAATACACACAGGAGAGGCAGATACACACAAGAGAGAGGGGGACGCAGAAAGGAGAGAGGGGGATACACACAGAAAATAAGTGGATACACAAAGGAAAAAGAAGGATACACACAGAAGAGGGCAGATACACACAGGAGAGAGGAAGATACACACAGGAGAGTGAGGCATACACATAGGAGAAAGAGAGATGCATACAGAAGAGAGGGGTATACACACAGGAAAAAAGGATACACAGAGAAGAGACGAGGATACACACAGGGGAGAGAAGGATACACACAAAACAAAGGAAGATACACACAGGAGAGAGGAGGATACACACAGGAAAGATGAGGATACACAGAGAAGAGAAGAGGATACACACAGGAGAGAGGAGGATACACACAGGAGAGAGGAAGACACACGCAGGATAAAGGAGGATACACACAGGAAAAATGGGGATACACACAGGAGAGTGGAGGATACATAAAGGGGGGAGGAGGATACACACAAGAGAAAGGATAATACACACAGGAGACAGGAGGATACACACAGGAAAGGAAAGAATACACACAGTAGAGAGAAGGATACACATAGGAGAGAGGTGGATACACACAAGAGAAAGGATAATACACACAGGAGACAGGAGGATACACACAGGAAAGGAAAGAATACACACAGTAGAGAGAAGGATACACATAGGAGAGAGGTGGATACACACAGGAGAGGGTGGATACACACAGGAGAAAGGAGGATACACACAAGAGAGAGGGGGAATACACTCAAGAAAGAGGGGGATGCACAAAGAAGGGAATAAAATACATAAAGGCTAGAGGGGGGATACACACAGGGGAGAGGGGGAATACTAACAGGAGAGAGGGGGATACACACAGGAGAGTGGGGCATACACACAGAAGAAACCTGATACACACTGGAGAGAGTGGGATACACACAAGTGGAGGAAAATACGCACAGTAGAGAGGAGGATACTCACAGGAGAAAGAAGGATACACACAGAAGAAAGACGGATACACACAGGAGAGAAGAGGATACGCACAGGAGAGGGCGATACACACAAGAGAGAGGGGCATCCACACAGGAGAGAAGGAAATACACATAAGAGAGAGGGGTATACACACAGGAGAGAAAAGGACACACTCAGGAGAAAAAAGGAAACACGCAGGACAGAGGAGGATACACGCAGAAGAGAGGGGAATACACACATAAGAGAAAAAAATACACAGAGAAGAGAAGAATGATACACACAGGAGAGAGGAAAATACACAAAGGAGCGAGGGATACACACAGGTGAGAAAAGGATACACACAAGGGAGTGAGGCATAAACACAGAAAAGGAGGGATACACAAAGGAAAAAGGGGGATACCCAAAGAAGAAAGGAATACACAAAGGAGAGAAAAATAAACACAGGAATGAGAAGGATGCACACAGGAGAAATGGAAATACACATAGGAAAAAGGAAGATACACACAGGAGAGAGAAGGATACACACAGGAGAGGGGGGATACATACGGGAGAGAGGAAGACACCCATAGGAGAGAGGAGGATACTCAGAGAAGGGAGGAAGATACACACAGAAGAAAAAATGATACACAGAGGAGTGGGGGATACACAGAGAAGAAATGGGGATATGCAGAGGAGAGAAAAATACACAGAGGAGAGGGGGATAGATACAGGAGAGAGGGGCATACATAGAGAAGAGAACAGGATACCCACAGGAGAGAGGAGGATACACACAGAAGGGAGGGTGATACACACAGGAGAGAGGGGGATACACAGAGGAGACAAAAGGATACACACAGGAGTAAAAAAGATTCACACAGGAGAGAAAGATACACAGAGGAGAGAGGGGCATACACACAAAAAAGGGGGATACACACAGGAGAAAAAGGGATACACACAGGAAAGGGTGATACACACAAGAGAGAGAAGCGTAAACACAGGAGAGAAAAAATACACACAGGAGAGAGGAGGAAACAAACAGGAGAGAGAGAATACACACAAGTGACAGGGGTATACACACAGGAGAAAGAGGTAATACACACAGAAAAGAAAGGTGTTTCACACAGGAGAGATGGGGGAAACACAGAAAAGTGGAGGAATACACATGGGAGAGAGGAAAATACACACAGTAGAGAGAAAAAACACACAGGAGAGAGGAGTGTACACACAGGAGAGGAGCATACACACAGGAGAGAGGCGGATACACACAGGAGAGTTGGATACATACAGGAGACAGAGAAATACACACAGGAGAGTGGGGGATACACACAGGAGAGTTGGATACATCCAGGAGACAGGGAAATACACACAGGAGAGAGGAGGATACACACAGGAGAGGGTATACACACAAAAGTGAGGGGACAGGAAAGGGTGATACACACAAGAGAGAGAAGCGTAAACACAGGAGAGAAAAAGATACACACAGGAGAGAGGAGAAAACAAACAGGAGAGAGAGAATACACACAAGTGACAGGGGTATACACACAGAAGAAAGGTGTAATACACACAGAAAAGAAAGGTGTTTCACACAGGAGAGATGGGGAAACACAGAAATGTGGAGGAATACACAGGGGAGAGAGGAGGATACACACAGTAGAGAGAAAAAAACACACAGGAGAGAGGAGTGTACACACAGGAGAGGAGCATACACACAGGAGAGAGGCGGATACACACAGGAGAGTTGGATACATACAGGAGACAGGGAAATACACACAGGAGAAAAAAGGATACACACAGGAGAGGGTATACACACAAAAGTGAGGGAAATACACACAAGAGAGAGGGGCATACACACAGGAGAGAGAAGGATACACATAGGAGAGAAAAAGATACACACACAAAAAAGGAAGATACACACAGGAGAAAGGAGGATACACACAGGAGAGGGCGAAACACACAAGAGAAAGGGGTTCCACGCAGGAGAGAGGGGAATACACATAGGAGAGAGGGGTATACACACAGGAGAGAGGGGAATACACATAGGAGAGAGGGGTATACACACAGGAGAGTTGTATACACGCAGAGAGAGGAAGATACATGCAGAAGAGTGGAGGATATTCGCAGCACAGAGGAGGATACCCGCAGGAGAGAGCGGGATACACACAAAAGAGAGAAAAATACACACAGGATTGAAGGAGATGCACACAAGAGAGAGAATGATACATACAGGAGAAAAAAGGAAACAGACAGGAGAGAAGAGGATACACATAGGAGGGGGAGATACACACAGAAGAGAAGGGCATACACACAAAAAAGGGGAATACACACAGGAGAGAGGGTCGTAAACACAGGATAGAGGAGGATACACACAGGAGAGAGGAGAAAACAAAGGAGAGAGAGGATACACACAAGAGACAGCGGGATACACACAGGAGAAAGGGGTGATACACACAGGAAAGAAATGTGTTATCCACAGGAGAGATGGGGGAAACACACAGGAAAGTGGAGTGATACACACAGGAGAGAGCAGGATACACACAGGAGAGAGAAGAATACACACAGGATAGAAGAGGATACACACAGGAAAGAGGAGTATACACACAGAAGAGGAGCATACACACAGGAGAGAGAAGGATACACACAGGAGAGATGGATACATACAGGAGACAAAGAAATACACACAGGAGAGAGGGGAAAACACACAGGAGATGGGGATACGCACAGGAGAGAGAAGGATCCAAACAGGAGAGAGGGGAATACACACAAGAGAGAGGGTCATACACACAGGAGAGAGGGGGTACACATAGGAGAGAGGAAGATACACAAAGGAGAGAGTAGGATACATGCAAAAGAGAGGAGTATACCCAGGAGAGAGGGAAATACACAGAGGAGAGAGGGCGTTACACAGAGGAGAGAGGGCGGATACACACAGGAGAGAGGAGGATACACAAAGGAGAGGGTGGGTACACACAGGAGAGAGGAGGATACACACAGGAGAGAGGGGGGATACACAATAAAGAGGGTGATGCACACAGAAGAGAGTAGGATACACAAAGGCGAGTGAAGGGATACACACAGGGGAGAGGGGGGTTACTAACAGGAGAGAGGGGAATATACACAGGAGAGTGGGGCATACTCAAAGAAGAAAGAGGCTACACACTGGAGAGAGTAGGATACAAACAGGAGGAGGACGATTCGCACAGTAAAGAGAAGAATACACACAAAAGAAAGGAAGATACACACAGGAGAGAGACGGATACACAAAAGAGAGAGGAGCATACACACAGGAGAGGGTGATACACAGAAGAGAGAGGGGATCCACACAGGAAAGACGAAATACACATAGGAGAGATGGGGATACACACAGGAGAGGGGTATACACACGAGAGAGGAAAATACACGCAGGAGAAAGGAGGATGCACGCAGCACAGAGGAGGATACCCGCCAGAGAGAGGGGCATACACACAGGAGAGAGAAAAATACACACAGAAGGGAAGGGGGATACACACAAGAGAGAGAATGATACACACAGAAGAGAAAAGGATACACACAGAAGAGAAAATAATACACACAGGAGTGAGGGGGATACACACAAAAGAGAGGGGGATACACATAGGAGAGTGGGAAGATACACACAGGAGAGAGGGGTACACACAAAGGTGAGGGGAATACACAAAAAAGAGAGGTGCATACACAGAAGAGAGAAAATATACACACAAAAGAGAGGAGGACACCCATAGATGAAAGGAGGACACACAGAGGAGAGGGCGATACACAGAAGAGAGAGGGGGATCCACACAGGAGAGAGGTGAATACACATAGGAGAGAGGGGTATACACACAAATGAGGGGAATACACAAAGGAGAGAGGAAGATGCACACAGGAGAGAGAAGAATACACATATGAAAGGGTGATAAACACAGGAGAGAAGTGCATAAACACAGGAGAGAAGAGGATACACACAGAAGAGAGGACGAAACAAACAGGAGAGAGGAGATACACACAAGAGAGAGGGGCATACACACAGAAGAAAGGGGTGATATACACAGGAAAGAAAGGTGTTACACACAGGAGATGGGGGAAACACACAAGAAAGCGGAGGGATACACGCAGGAGAGAGGAGGATACACACAGGAGACAGGAAGATACACACAGGAGAGAAAAGTATACACACAGGAGAAGGGCATACACACAGGAGAGAGGGGGATACACACAGGAGAGTTGGATACATACAGGAGACAGGGAAATATACACAGGAGAGAGGGGGATACACACAGGAGTTGGGAATACACACAGGAGAGAGGGTATACACACAGAAGAGGGGAATACACACAGGAGAGAGGGGCATACAGACAGGAGAGAGGGAAATACATATAGGAGAGAGGAAGATACACAATAAGAGGGGGGAAAATACACGCAGTAGAGAGATGTATACACAGGAGAGAGGTTAATACACAGAGGAGAGAGGGCGTTACACACAGGAGAGAGGGTGGATACACACAGGAGAGAGGAGAATATGCACAGGAGAGATGGGAATTCACAAAGTAGAGAGGGGGATATACACAGGAGAGAAAAGGATACACACAGGAGAGTGGGGTATACACACAGGTGAGGGAAATGCACAAAAAGAGAGGGGCATACACACAAAAGAGAGAAAAGATACACACAGGAGAGAGAAGAATACACACAAGAGAGAAGGAAATAAACACAAGAGAGAGAAGTGATACACAAAGTTAAGAAGATACACACAGGAGAGCGGACGATAAAAACAAAAGAGAGGATATACACAGGAGAGTGAAGGATACACAGAGCAGAGAGGAAGATATACACAGTAGAGGGGGATACACACAGAAGAGAGGGCATACACAAAGGATAGAGAAGGATACACACAGGATGCAGGAGGATACACACAGGAGGGAGGAAGAAACACACAGGAGTCAGGAGGATACACACAGAATAGAAAAGGATACACACAAGAGAGAGGAAGATACACACAAGAGGGAGGATGATGCTCACAGGAGAGAGGAGGATTCCCACAGATAAAAGAAGGATACACAGAGAAGAAAAAAAGATACACACAGGAGAGAGGGGGATACACACAGCAGACAGTGGGATACACATAAAAGGAGGAAGATACACACAGGAGAGAGGAGGATACACACATTAGAGACGAGGATACACACATGAGAGAGGAGAATACACAAAAGAGACAAAGGCATACACAAAGGAGAGGCTGATACACACAGGATAGAGGGGGATACACACAGAAAAAGAAAGGATACACGCAGAAGAGGGGGATACACACAAACGAGAGGGGGATACACACAAAAGATAAGAGGATACAGAAAGGAGAGAGGAGGATACACACAGGAGAGAAAATGATAAAAACAGGAGAGAGGAGGATACACACGTCAAAGGAGGATACACACAGGAGAGAGGAGGATACACACAGGAGAGAGTGGAATACACTCAGGAGAGTCGGGATACAAACAGGAGAGTGCGGCATACACAAATGGGGAGGGGGATACACACAGGAGAGAGGAGGATACACACAAGAGACAGAAAAATACAAACAGGAGAAAGGAGGATCCACACAGGAATGAGAGGAATAAACGCAAAAGAGAGAAGGATAAACACAGCAGAGTAGAGGATACACAGAGGAGAGAGGAGGATACACATAGGAGAGAAAATGATGCAAACAAGAGAGAGGAGGATACACACGTGAAAAAAGGATACACACAGGAGAGAGTGGAATACACTCAGGAGAGTGGGAGATACAAACAGGAGAGTGTGGCATACACAAAGGGGGAGGGGGATACACACAGGAGAGAGGAGGATACACACAAGTGAGAGAAAAATACACACAGGAGAAAAAAGGATACACACAGGAATGAGGGGGATAAATGCAAAAGGAGGAGGATAAACAGCAAAGTGGAGGATACACACAGGAGAGAGGAGAATACACACAGGAGAAAGGAGGATACACAAATGAGAGGGGAAGCACACAGGAGAAAGGAGGATACACACAGACGAGGGGGAAACACAAAGGATTAGGAAGGATACACACAGGAGAGAGTGGAATACACACAAAAGAGAGAAGGATACAGAAAGGAAAGAGGAGGATACACACAGAAGAGAAAATGATACAAACAGGAGACAGGAGAATACACACGTGAAAGGAGGATACACACAGGAGAGAGAAAAATACACTCAGGATAGTGGGGGATACAAACAGGAGAGTGTGGCATATACAAAGTGGGAGGGGGATACACACAGGGGAGAGGAGGATACACACAACAGAGAAAAAAATACACACAGGAGAAAGGATGATACACACAGGAATGAGAGGGATAAACGAAAAAGAGAGGAGGATAAACACAGCAGAGTGGAGGATACACACAAGAAAGAGTGGAATACACACAGGAGAAAAAGATACACAGAGGAGAGAGGGGCATAATCAGAGGAGAGAGGAGGGTAAACACAGGAGAGAGGAAGGATACACACAGGAGAGAGGAAATAGACACAGGAGAGTGGGGCATACACATAGAAGAGAGGAGGATACACACAGAAAACAGGGGATACCCACAGCGGGAGAAGAATAATGACAGGAGGGAGAATACACACAAAATAGAATAGGATACAGACAGAAGAGAGGAAAATACACGCAGGAGAGAGGAAAATTGACACAGGAGAGAGGAGGATACACACAAAGGAGAGGAGGATACACGCAGGAGAGACGAGGATACACACAGTGGAGAGGGTGAATACACACAGGAGAGGGGGATACAAACAGTAAGGAGAAGGATACAAACAGGTGAGAGGAGTATACACACAGGAGAGAGAATACACACAAGTGAGAGGAGGATACACACAGGAAAGAGGAGAATAAACACAGGAGAGTGGGTGGTACACACAGAAGGGGGGTGATACACAGGAAAGGGAAGGGTACACAGAGGAGAGAGGAAGATACACAAAGGAGAAAAGAGGATACACATAGAAAGGGGGATACACACAGGTGAGAGGGTAATATACCGAAAAGAGAGAAGAATACACACAGGAGAGAAAAGGAAACACACAGGAGAGGGGAATACACACAAGAGAAAGGGGGATACACACAGGAGAAAGGAGAATACACACAGGAGAGGGAAATACACACAGGAGAGAGGGTGTACACACAGGAGAGAAAAGGATACACACAGCAGAGAGGAGAATACATAAAGGAGAGAGGGGATACCCACCGAAGAGTGGAGGATACACAAAGGAGAGAGGGGGGATACACAAGGAGAGAGGGGAGATACACACAAGAAAGAAGGGGAATACATCCAAGAGAGAGGAGGAATACACACAGTAGAGAGGAGGATACACATAGGAGAGAGCAGGATACACACAGGAGAGAGGAAGACACACAAAGGAAAAAAATACACACAAGAGAGAGGAGGATACACACAAAATAGAGAAGGATAAACACAGGAGACAGAAGTATACACACAGGAGAGAGAAGGATACACACAGGAGGGTGGTGATACACACAGGAGAAAGGGGATACACACAGGAGAGAAAAGGAACCACACAGGAGAGAGGAGGATACACACAGGAGAGGGGGATACACAAAGTAGAAAAGAGCATGCACACAGGAAAGGCTATACACACAGAAGAAAGGGAGATACACACAGGAGAGGGGAGGATACACACAAAAGATGGAAATACACACAGGAGAGAGGAGGATGCACACAGAAGATGGGGAAACACACAGGAGAAAGGGGCATACACACTGGAGAGGGTGATACACAAAGAAGAAAAGGGGATACACAGAGGAGAGATAAGAATACACACAGGAGACGGGGATGCACACAGGAGAGAAGGGCGTACACTCAGAAGAGAGAAGGATACACACAGCAGAGCAAAGGATTCACCCAGTAGAGAGGGAATACACCCAGGAGAGAGGGAAATACACACAGGAGAGAGGGGGAATACACACAGGAGAGAGCGGGGATACAAACAGGAGAGAAAAGGAATACACACAGAAGATAATAGGATACACACAGGAGAGAGAAAGATACACACAGAAGAGAGAAGGATACACACAGGAGACAGAAAGATACACACAGGAGAGATGGGGATACATACAGGAGAGGGGTGACGCACACAGAATAGAGAAAGGTACACACAGGAGATAGGGAAATACACACAAAAGAGAGAAGGATACACACAGGAGACAGAAGGATACACACAGGAGACAGAAAGATACACAAAGGAGAGCTGTGATACACACCGGATAAAAAGGAATACACACAGGAGAGAAAAAGATACACATAGGAGAAAGTAGGATACACACAGGAGAGGAAGATACACAAAGTAGAGTGGGGCATACACACAGGAAAGTGAAATACACACAAGGGAAAGGGGGATAAACACAGGAGAGAGGAGGATACACACAAGAAAGGGGGATACACAAAGTTGAGAGGGGCGTACACACAGGAAGAGGAAGATACACACAGGAGAGAGGAGGATACAAACAGGAGAGAGGGAATACACACGGTAGAGAGGGGGATGCAGACAGAAGAAATGGGGGATACACACAAGAGAGAAAGGGAGATACAAACAGGAGAGGGGGAAAACACAAAAAAGAGAGAAGGATTCCACACAGGAGAGAGAAAGATACACACAGGAGAGAGGAAAATACACACAAGAGAGAGAAGAATACGCACAGGAGAGAGGATACACACAGGAGAGTAAAGGGATACACACAGGAGAGGGGAGGATACACATAGGAGAAAGGCATACACACAGGAGAGAGGAAGATAAACAAAGGAGAGTTGGGTACACACAAGAGGCAAGGAAATACACACAGGAGAGAGGGTGATACACACAGGAAAGAGGGGAATGCACACAACAGAGAGGGCATACATACAGTAGAGGTGAGAATACACAAAGGAGAGAGGGGGATACACACAAAAGAAAGGAGGATACAAATAGGAGAGTGCGGCATACACACAAAAGGGAGAAGGATACACACAGGAGAGAAGAGGATACACACAGGAGAGAGGAGTATACACAAAGAAGAGAGGGAAACACACAAGAGAGTGGGTGATACACATGGGCGAGTGGGATACACACAGGAGATGGTGTGATACACATAGGAGAGTGGGGGATACACACAGGATAAAGGGGGATACAAACAGGAGAGTGTGGCATACACACAAGAGGGAGGGGGATACACACAGGAGAGAGGAGGATACACACAGGAGAGTGAAGGCTACACACAGGAGAGAGGAGTATACACAAAGAAGAGAGGGAAACAAACAAGAGATAGGGGGATACACACAGGCGAGGGGGATACATACAGGAGACAGTGTGATAGACACAGGAGAGAGGGGGATACACAAAAAGGAGAAGAATACACACAGAAGAGAGGGTTATAAACAAAAAATAGAGGAGGATACACACAATAGAGAGGGGGGATACACACAGGAGAGAGGGGATACCCACAGGAGAGTGGGGCATACACACAGGAGGAAAGGTAATACACACAGGAGAGAGAAGAATACACACAGGAAGAGAAGAATAAATACAAGAGAGAGGAGGATACACACAAAAGACTGGAGGATACAGACAGAATAGAGGACGATAAACGCAGGAGAGAGGAGGATATACACAGAAGAGAGGAGGATACACGCAGAAGAGAGGAGGATAGACACAGGAAAGAGGGGGGATACACACAGAAGAGAGAAAGATAAACACAGGAGAAAGGAAGATACACACAGGAGATTGGAAAATTCACACAATAGAGAGGATGTTGCACACAGGAGAGACGAGTATAAACACAGGAGAGAGAACAATACACACAGAAGAGGGGGATACACAAAGAATAGAAAATAGATACACATAGGAGAGAGAAGGGTACACACAGGAGAAAGGAGGATACACAGAGCAGAGAGGAGGATGCACACAGGAGAGGGCGATACACACATAAGAGAGTGACATACACACAGGGGAGACAAGGATATACACAGAATTGAGGAAGATACACACAGGAGAGAGGGGGATACACAAAGGAGATAAGAAAATACAAACTGGAGAGAGTAGGATACACACAGGAGACAAGAGGATACACACATGAGACAGGGAAAATACACACAAGATAGTGGATGAAACACACAGAAGATAGGAGGATACAAACAGGAGAGAGAATGATCCACACAAATGAAAAAAGGATACACACAGCAGAGAGGAGGATACACAGAGGAGAGAGGGGAAAAAACAAAGGAGAGTGGGGGATACACACATGTAGAGGCCGATACACACAGAAGGGAAAATCATACACACAGGAGAGAGGAAAATACACATAGGAGAGAGAAGCATACACAAAAAAGACATGGGCATACACACAGGAGAGGAAGATACACACAGGAGAGGGGGATACACACAGGAGAGAGGGGCATACACACAGGAGAGAGGAGAACACACACAGGATAGAGAAGAATACACACAATAGAGAGGGGGATACACAGGGTAGAGAGGGGTTATACACACAGAAGAGAAGAAGATACACAGAGAAGAGAGGAAGATACACACAGGAGAGAGGAGGATACACACAGAAGAGAGGAGGATACACACAGGAGACAGGGGGATACACACAGGGCGACGAGAATACACACAGGAGAGTGGAGGATACAAACAGCAGACAGGAGAATACGCACAGGAGAGAGGAGAATACACACATGAGAGAGGAGGATACACAAAGGAGAGGAGGAAAAACACAGTAGAGAGGGGGATATAAACAGGCGAGAGGGATACACACAGAAGTGGGGGGAATGCACACAGGAGAAAGGGGGATCCACAGAGAAGAGGGGGATACTCATAGGAAAGAGGGCAATACACACAAGAGAGAGAGGCATACCCACAGGAGAGAGAATACACAAAGGAGAGATGGGGATACACACAGGAGAGAGAAGAATACACACAAGAGAGGCGGATACACACAGGATAGAAAAGAGTACACATAAGAGAAAGGAGAATACACACAGGAGAGAGGAGTTTACACACAGGAGAGAGGAGGATTAAAAAAGAAGAGGGGGAAACAAACAAGAGAGGGTGATACAAACAGGCGAGGGGGATAAATACTGGAGACGGTGGGATACACACAGGAGAGAGGGGGATACACAAAGGATAGAGGAGGATACACACACGAGAGAGGAGGCTACACACTGCAAAGAGGAAGATACACAAAGAAGAGAAGAAAGCACACGAGAGAGTGGGATACACACAGTCGACGGGGATAAACACTGGAGACGGTGGGATACACACAGGAGAGAGGTGGATACACAAAGGAGAGGGTTATACACACAGGAGGGAGAGGTATACACACAAAATAGAGGAGGATATACACAGGAGAGAGGGAAGATACACACAGGAGAGAGGGGGATACACACAGGATAGTGGGGCATAAACACAGGAGGGAGGGGTATATACATAACAGAGAGGGAAATATACACAGTGGGAGAAGAATAAATACAGGAGAGAGGAGGACACACGCAGAAGAGAGGAGGATACACGCAGGAGAGAGGAGGATAAACAAAGGAGAAAAAAAGATGCACACAGGAGAGTGGAAGATACACACAAAAGAGAGGAGGATACACACAGAAGAGAGAAGAATACACACAAGAGAGGGGGATAAACACAGGATAAAAAAGATACACATAGGAGAGTGGAGGATACACACAGGAGAGAGAAAAATACACAGAGCAGAGAGGAGGCTAAATACAGGAGAGGAAGATACACACAGAAGAGAGGGGAATACACACAGGAGAGAGAAAAATACACACAGGAGAGAGGAAAATACACACAGGAGTGAGGGGAGATACACACAAGAGATAAGAAAATACACACAAGAGAGAGGAGGATACACAAATGAGACAGGAGGATACACAGACGAGAGAGAAGAATACACACAGGAGAGAGAAAGATACACACAGGAGGGAGAAGTATACACACAGGAGAGAGGATGATCCACACAAATGAAAGGAGGATACACACAGCAGAGAGGGAAGTACACACAAGAGAGAGGGGGAAGCACACAGGAGAGTGGGGGATACACACAGGTGGAGGGGGATACACACAGGAGAGAGGAAGATACACAGAGGAGAGAAAAGGATACACATAGGAGAGAGAAGCATACATAAAAGAGACAGCGGCGTACACACAAAAGGGGGATACACACAGGTTAAAGGGGGATACACACAGGAAAGAAAAGGATACACACAAAATAGGAAGATACACACAGGAGGGTGGGGCATACACACAGGAGAGAGGGGGATACACCCAGGAGAAATGGGGATACACACAGGGGGAAAGGAATACACACAGGAGAGAGGAGGATAAACACAAGAGAAAAGAGGATACACACATGAGAGAGGAGAATACACCCAGAATAGAGGCGGAAGCACACAGAAGAGAGGAAAATACAAACAGGAGAGTGCGACATACACACAGGATGGAGGGAAATACACACTGGAGAGAGGGGGATACACACAGGGGGAAAGGGATACACACAGGAGAGAGGAGGATACAAACAGAAGAGGAAAGGATATGCAAAAAAGAGAGGAGGATACACCCAGGAGAGAGGAGGATACACACAGAAGAGAGGGGGAAACACACAGGAGAGTGGGGGATACACACATGTGGAGGGGGATACACAAAGGAGAAAGGAAGATACACACAGAAGAGAGGAGGACACCCATAGGAGAGAGGAGCATACACAAAAGAGACAGGGGAGAACACACAGGAGAGGGGGATACACACAGAAGAAAGGGAGATACACAAAGGAAAGAATACACACAAAAGAAAAGGATACACACAGGAGGGTGGGGAATACACACAGAAGAGAGGAGGATACACACAGGATAGAGGAGAATACACACAATAGAGAGGGGGATACACACAGGAGAGAGTGGTATACACATAGAAGAGAAGAAGATACACACAGAAGAAAGGAAGATACACACAGGAGAGAGGAGAATACACACCCGGGAGAGAAGGATAGACACAGCAGAGAGGAGGATACACACAGGAGAGAAAATAATACACACAGGAGAGAGGAGGATACACACAGGTGAAAGGAGGATACACACAGAAGAGAGGAAAATACACATAGGAGAGAGGTAGATACATCCAGGAGAAATGGGAATACACACAGGGGTAAAGAGATACACACAGGAGAGAGGAGGATACACACAAGAGAGAAGAGGATACACACAGAAGAGAGGAGGATACACCCAGAAGAGAGGGGGAAATACAAAGGAGAGAGGGAGATACAAACAGGAGAGTGCAGCATACACACAGGATAGAGGAAAATACACACAGGAGAGAGGAGGATACACACAAGGGGAGGGGGATACACACAGGAGAGAGGAGGATACAAACTGCGGAGAGGAGGATACACACAAAAGAGAGGAGGATACACCCAGGAGAGAGGAGGATACACACAAGGGGAGGGGGATACACACAGGAGAGAGGAGGATACAAACTGCGGAGAGGAGGATACACACAAAAGAGAGGAGGATACACCCAGGAGAGAGGAGGATACACAAAAGAGAGGGGGAAACACACAGTAGAGAGGGGGATACACACAGGTGAAGGGGATATACACAGGAATGGGGAAGATGCACAGAGTAGAAACGGGGATCCACCCAGGAGAGGGGGATACACACAGAACAGAGGGGCATACACACAGGAGAAAAGAGGATACACACAGGAGAGAGGGGGATACACACAGGAGAAAGGGGGATACACACAGGGGGAGAAGGATAAATACAGAAGGGAGGAGGGTACACAAAAAGAGAGGAGGACACAGACAGAAAAGAAGATGATACACGCAGGAGAGAGGAGGATACACACATTAGAGAGAAGGATACACACAGGAGAGAAAAGGATACACGCAGGAGAGAAGAGGATACACACAGGAGAGTAGGGGGATACACATAGGAGAGGGGGATACACACAGAAAAGAAGAGGATACACAAAAAACAGGAGGATACACACAGGAGAGAGGGGATACACAAAAAAGAGAAAAGAATGCACACAGGAGAAAGGGGGATACACACAGGAGAGAGGGGGATACACACAGAAGAGGGGTGATACACACAAAAGAAAGGAGGATACACAAAGGAGAGAGAAGGATACACACAGAGAGATAAGAATACACAAAGAAGATGGGAATACACACAGGACGGGGTAGATACAAGGAAAAGAGAAAAGGATACACAGGAGAGAGGAGAATACACACAGGAGATGGGGAAACACACAAGAGAGAGGGGCAGACATACAGGAGAGAAGAAGATACACACAGGAGAGAGGGGGATACACAAAGGAAAGAGCGGGGATACACACAGGACAGTGGGGGGATACACACACGAGAGAGGAGGGATACACACAAGAGGGAGGAGGATAAACACAGAAGAGAGGAGGATATACACAGTAGAGAAATAGATACACACAGAAGAGGGGGGATACACAGGAGAGAGGAGGATACACACAGGATAGAGGAATTTACACACAAAAGAGTGCAGGATACACACAGGAGACAGAAGAATACGCACAGGAGAGAGAAGGATATACACAGGAGAGTGGTGACATACACAGGATGGAGGAGGGTACACACAGGAGAGAGGGGCATACACACATGAAAAATGGATAAACACAGGAGAAAGGGGGATACACACAGGGAAAAGGAGTATACACACAGGTAAGGGGGACACACAAAGAAAAAAGGGAATACACACAGGAGAGAGGAGAATACAAACAGGAGAGAGGAGGATGCAAACAGGAGAGAGGTGATACACACAAAAGAAAGGGGGTAGACAGAGGATCCTCTACAGCCTCACTGAATATTACACACTTGTGATATAGACTGGAGTCTATTTTTTATGGCCACTCATTCAAAGAATCACTAAACAATGCACACCTGATGAATAGTCAGATGTCTCTTTCCTATGGCCACTCGTTAGGAGACTCACTAAGTGTACAAACCTGGGGAAATAGTCAAGATTTACCTTTATCCCCTCATTCCCATTCTCACTAAATAAGGCACACCTGTGAAATAGTCAGGAGACGTTTTCATGTGGCCTCTAATTCGGAGTGTCACTGAATAATGTGGTGTAGTCAGGAGTCTATTTCATGTGGAAACGTATTCAGAGCCAAAGTGAATAAGAAAGGCCCTTGATATAGTAAGGAATCTAATTAATATGGCCACATCTTCTGAGCCTCACTGTATAATACACACCTGGAGAATAAATTTGAGTCTATTTTCGATGGACATTCATTCAGAGCCTCGGCAAATAATGTACACCTCTGGAGTATTCAGGAGTCTATTTTATTAGGACACTCATTCATAGCCTCAGTGGATAATATGTACGTGTGGATTAGTCAGGATTCCATTTTATATGGCCACTGACTGTTAACCTCAATGAAAAATGCACAAATGTAAAGTACTCAGCAGTCTATTTCATATAAACACTCATTCAAAGATTCACTGAATAATAAAAATATTTTTTTTCTTTAATTTTTATTGCATTATAGGTTTGGGGGTACATGTGCAGAACGAGCAAGATAGTTGCATAGGTACACACATGGCAGTGTGCTTTGCTGCTTTCCTCCCCTTCACCCACACTTGGTATTCATCCCCAGGCTATCCCCCCCAGCCCCCCCTGCTGTCCCTCCCCCATTCCCCCCAACAGTCCCCAGTGTATAGTAGACCGCCTCTCTGTGTCCACGTGTTCTCATTTTTCTCACCCACCTATGAGTGAGTATATGCGGTATTTCTTTTTCTGTTCTTGTGTCAGTTTGCTGAGAATGATGTTCTCCAGATTCATCCATGTCCCTACAAAGGACACAAACTCATCATTTTTGATTGCTGCATAATATTCCATGGTGTATATGTGCCACATTTTCCCAGTCCAGTCTATCATCGTTGGGCATTTGGGTTGGTTCCAGGTCTTTGCTATTGTAAACAGTGCTGCAATGAACATTCGTGTGCATGTGTCCTTATAGTAGAACGATTTATAATCCTTTGGATAGATACCCAGTAATGGGATTGCTGGGTCAAATGGAATTTCTATTTCTAGGTCCCTGAGGAATCGCCACACTGTCTTCCACAATGGTTGAACTAATTTACACTCCCACCAACAGTGTAAGAGTGTTCCTATTTCTCCACATCCTCTCCAGCATCTGCTGTCTCCAGATTTTTTAATGGCAAAGGATATGAACAGAAACTTTACGAAAGCAGACATACATGAGGCCAGCAAACATATGAAAAAGTGCTCATCGTCATTGGTCATTAGAGAGATGCAAATCAAAACCACATTGAGATACCATCTCACACCAGTTAGAATGGCGATCATTAAAAAATCTGGAGACAGCAGATGCTGGAGAGGATGTGGAGAAATAGGAACACTCTTACACTGTTGGTGGGAGTGTAAATTAGTTCAACCATTGTGGAAGACAGTGTGGCGATTCCTCAGGGACCTAGAAATAGAAATTCCATTTGACCCAGCAATCCCATTACTGGGTATCTATCCAAAGGATTATAAATCGTTCTACTATAAGGACACATGCACACGAATGTTCATTGCAGCACTGTTTACAATAGCAAAGACCTGGAACCAACCCAAATGCCCAACGATGATAGACTGGACTGGGAAAATGTGGCACATATACACCATGGAATATTATGCAGCAATCAAAAATGATGAGTTTGTGTCCTTTGTAGGGACATGGATGAATCTGGAGAACATCATTCTCAGCAAACTGACACAAGAACAGAAAAAGAAATACCGCATATACTCGCTCATAGGTGGGTGAGAAAAATGAGAACATGTGGACACAGAGAGGCGGTCTACTATACACTGGGGACTGTTGGGGGGAATGGGGGAGGGACAGCAGGGGGGGGCTGGGGGGGATAGCCTGGGGATGAATACCAAGTGTGGGTGAAGGGGAGGAAAGCAGCAAAGCACACTGCCATGTGTGTACCTATGCAACTATCTTGCTCGTTCTGCACATGTACCCCCAAACCTATAATGCAATAAAAAAAAAAAAAAAAAAAAAAAAAATTCAAAGGCTACACTGTAAAAAATAAAATAAAATAAGAAGAATTGGATTCATTAAAAAAAAAAAAAAAAAAAAAAAAATCTGGAGACAGCAGATGCTGGAGAGGATGTGGAGAAATAAAAATATTTAAGATAGACAACATCCTGTTTTATATGGTCAAACAAAAAGAGCCTCACTGAATAATGCACACCTGGGAAAGTGATAAAATTCTACTTTACATAGCCTCTTATTTACAGCCTAAGGGAATAATGCACACGCATGGAATAGACACTAGTCTATTTTATATGGCCACAAAATCAAAGCCTGAGTGAATAATACACAACTTTGGAATAGTCACTAGTCTATTCCATATGCCCAAATATTTAGAGTCAGAGTAAATAATACACGTCTGTGGAATAGTCAGAAAACAATTTCATATGGCCAAAGTTTCAGATCCTCAGTGAATAATACATACTTCAGAAATACTCAGGACGCTATTACATGTGGCATCAATTTCAGAATTTCATTGAATAATAAACACCTGTATTGTAGTCAGAATTCTCTTTCATATAGCCACATATTCAGGGCCTAACTAAATAACATACACCTTGGAAATAGTCAGGATTCTATTTCGCATAGCCACTCATTTAGAGCCGAATGTAAAACCCCACGCCTGAGTAGTATTCAGGAGTCTCTATTTTATGGCCTCTCATTCAGAGTTTCACAGAATTATACAGACCTATGGAAATGTCAGGAGTTTATTTCAAATAGCCACTTATTCAGAACCTCAGTAAAGAATCATATATATCTGGAAAAGAGTCAGGATTATATTATATATAGCCATGTATTCGGAGACTCACTGAATAATGCACACATAAGGAATAGTCTAAAGACTATTTGATATCACCCTACACCCAGCGACTCAGTGAACAATGCAGAACAGAAAAATAGTCAAGATGATAGAGTCAGAAGTTTATGTTATGTGATCACTCGTTCAGAATCTCACTGAAGAATGCACACCTTGGGTATAGTAAGAGTCCAAGTCATATGGCCACACAATCAGAACATTACTGGATAATACACAAAGGGGCAATAGTAAGGAGTCTATTTCATATGGACTCTCATTCAGAGTTTCAGTGCATAATAAAGAGCTGTGGAGTAGTCAGGACCCTATTAAAGGTAGCCCCAAATTAAGCAGCTCCGTGAATGGTACACACATGTGTCAGAGTCAGGAGACTATTTGATATAGACACTCACAGAGTACCTTTTTTAATACTGCACCTGTGGTGAATAATCAAAATTCTGTTTCATATGGTGATTCGTTTGAAGAATAAAAAAATAACGCACACCTGTTGAGTAAAATGGGTTCTGTTTCATAAGGCGACTCTTTCAATGCTTTAGTGAATAATATGTATATCTGATAAGGCAGGAATCTCTTTCACATGGCCACTCGTTCTGGACCTGTGTGAATAGTACTCCCCTCAGAAACAGTCAAGGATCTACTTCAAATGCCTACACATTAAGAGTCTCTGTAAGGAATGAACACCTTGGCAATACACCGGAGTCTCTTTTTTATGATCACTTAGTCAGAGTCTCATTCAATAATACACACTTCGGGAAGAGTTAAGAGTCTACTTCATGTGGCCACTCATTTACATCCTCAGTGAATAATGCACACCAGGGTAATTGTTGAGCAATTTTTATATGGCCACTCATTTTGTGCTTCACTGAGTGATATACACCTGAAGAATCCTCAGGATTCTATTTGATACTACCACTCATTTAGAACCGTATTGAATATTACACAATGTAGCAATAGTCAGGTGTCTATTTTATATGGTCTGTCTTTCACAGTTTCAGTGAATATTGACCTTCTATGGAATAATCAGGACGCAGTTTAAGATAGCCACAAATTTAGTGCTTTCCTGAATGATACACACCTGAGTGATAATCAGGAATCTATTTCATATGAACTCTAACTTTGTGTATCGCTGAGTAATACACACCTGGGACAGGGACAGGAGTCTATTTGGTATGAACACTCAATCAGAACTTGTTTGATTAATGAACACATGTATAATAATGAGGAGTCTTTGTCATACGGCTACTCATTCAGACAAAGAGTGAATAATGCACATGTGGAGTAATTAGAAGTCTGTTTTATATGGCCCCTCTTACACAGCCTCACTGAATACTACACACTTGTGATATAGTCTGGAGTCTATTTTTTAAAATTTTTAAAATTTTTATTGCATTATAGGTTTTGGGGTACATGTGCAGAGTGTGCAAGATAGTTGCATAGGTACACACATGTCAGTGTGCTTTGCTGCCTTACTCCCCTTCACGCACGCTTGGCATTTATCCCCAGGATATCCCTCCCCAGCCCCCCCACTGTCCCTCCCCCCTTCCCCCAAATAGACCCCAGTGTGTAGTAGACCCCCTCCCTGTGTCCATGTGTTCTCATTTTTCTCACCTGCCTATGAGTGAGAATATGCGGTATTTCTTTTTCTGTTCTTGTCAGTTTGCTGAGAATGATGTTATCCAAATTCATCCATGTCCTTACAAAGGACACAAACTCATCATTTTTGATTGCTACATAATATTCCATGGTGTATATGTGCCACATTTTCCCAGTCCAGTCTATCATCGATGGGCATTTGGGTTGGTTCCAGGTCTTTGATATTGTAAACAGTGCTGCAATGAACATTCGTGTGCATGTGTCCTTATAGTACAACGATTTATATTCCTTTGGATATATACCCAGTAATGGGATTGCTGCCTCAAATGGAATTTCTATTACTAGGTCCTTGAGGAATCGCCACACTGTCTTCCACAATGGTTGAACTAATTTACACTCCCACCAACAGTGTAAGAGTGTTCCTATTTCTCCACATCCTCTCCAGCATCTGCTGTCTCCAGATTTTTTAATGATCGCCATTCTAACTGGCGTGAGAAGGTATCTCAAAGTGCCTTTGATTTGCATCTCTCTAATGACCAGTGATGACGAGCATTTTTTCATTTGTTTGTTGGCCTCATGTATGTCTTCTTTTGTAAAGTGTCTGTTCATATCCTTTGCCCATTTTTGAATGAGCTTGTTTGTTTTTTTTCTGTAAATCTGTTTGAGTTTTTTGTAAATTCTGGATATCAGCCCTTTGTCAGATGCGTAAACTGCAAAGATTTTTTCCCATTCTGATGGTTGCCGATTCACTCTAGTGACTGTTTCTTTTGCCGTGCAGAAGCTGTGGAGTTTGATTAGGTCCCATTTGTCTATTTTGGCTTTTGTTGCCAATTTTTTTGGTGTTTTGTTCATGAAGTTCTAGCCTACTCCTATGTCCTGAATGGTTTTGCCTAAATTTTCTTCTAGGGTTTTTATGGAGTCAGGTCTTATGTTTAAGCCTTTAATCCATCTGGAGTTAATTTTAGTGTAAGGTGTCAGGAAGGGGTCCAGTTTCTGCTTTCTGCACATGGCTAGCCAGTTTTCCCAACATCATTTATTAAACAGGAAATCCTTTCCCCATTGCTTGTTTTTGTCTGGTTTATCAAAGATTATATGGTTGTAGATATGTTGTGTTGCCTCCAATGCCTCTGGTCTGTTCCATTGGTCTATATCTCTGTTTTGGTACCAGTACCATGCTGTTTTGATTACTGTAGACTTGTAGTATAGTTTGAAGTATGGCAGTGTGATGCCTCCCGCTGTGTTCTTTTTGCTTAGAATTGACGTGGTTATGCGGGCTCTCTTTTGGTTCCATATGAAGTTCATGGTGGTTTGTTCCAGTTCTGTGAAGAAATTCAAAGGTAGTTTGATGTTTGATGGGGATAGCATTGATTGTGTAAATTACTTTAGGCAGTCTAGCCATTTTCACGATATTGATTATTCCTAACCAGGAACATGAAATGTTTCTCCATCTGTTTGTGTTTTCTCTTATTTCGTTGATCAGTGGCTTGTATTTTTTCTTGAAGAGGTCCCTAACGTTCCTTGTGAGTTGTACTCCTAGGTATTTTATTTTCTTTGTAGCAATTGTGAATGGCAGTTCGTTCTTGATTTGGTTATCTTTTAGTCTGTTATTGGTGTATAGGAATGCATGTGATTTTGCACATTGATTTTATATCCTGAAACTTTACTGAAGTTGTTTATCAGTTTCAGGAGCTCTTGGGCTGAGGTGATGGGGTCTTCTAGGTATACTATCATGTCGTCTACAAATAGAGACAATTTGGCTTCCAACTTTCCTATTTGAATACCCTTTATTCCTTTTTCTTGCCTGATTGCTCTGGCTAGAACTTCCAGTAATATGTTGAATAAGAGTGCTGAGAGAGGGCATCCATATCTAGTGCCAGATTTCAAAGGGAATGCTTTCAGTTTTTGCTCATTATGTATGATATTGGCTGTTGGTTTGTTGTAAATAGGTTTTATTACGTTGAGATATGTTCCACCAATACCAAGTTTATTGACGGTTTTTAGCATAAAGGGCTGTTGAATTTTGTCAAATGCCTTCTCTGCATCAATTAGATAATCATGTGTTTTTTGCTTTTTCTTCGATTTATGTGGTGAATTACATTTATAGACTTGCGTATGTTGAACCAGCCTTCCATCCCTGGGATGAATCCTACTTGATCATGATGGATAAGTTTTGTAATATGCTGTTGCAATCGGTTTGCCAGTATTTTATTGAAGATTTTTGCATCTATGTTCATCATGGATATCGGCCTGAAGTTTTCTTTTCTTGTTGAGTCTCTGCCGGGTTTTGGTTTCAGGATGATATTGGTCTCCTAAAATGATTTGGGAAGGGTTCCCTCTTTTTGAATTATTTGGAAGGAATGGTACTAGATCCTCTTTGTTTGTCTGATAGAATTCGGCTGTGAATCCATCTGGACCTGGGCTTTTTTTGTGTGGTAGGCTCTTAATTGCTGCCTCAACTTCAGACCTTGTAATTGGTCTATTCATAGTTTCGGCTTCTTCCTGGTTTAGGCTTGGGAGGACATAGGCGTCCAGGAATTTATCCATTTCTTCCTGCTTTACTAGTTTATGTGCATAGAGTTGTTGGTAGTATTCTCTGATGATGGTTTGAATTTCTGTGGAATCTGTGGTGACTTCCCCTTTATCGTTTTTTATTGCATCTATTTGGTTGTTCTCTCTTTTCTTTTTTATCAGTCTGGCTAGTGGTCTGTCTATTTTGTTGATCTTTCAAAAAACCATCTCTTAGATTTATTGATTTTTTGAAGGGTTTTTCTTGTCTCTATCTTCTTCAGTTCTGCTCTGATCTTAGTTATTTCTTGTCTTCTACTAGGTTTTGAGTTTTTTGATCTTGCTCCTCTAGCTCTTTCAATTGTGACGATAGGGTGTCCATTTTGGATCTCTCCACTCTTCTCACTTATTGCTATATATTTTCCTCTACAGACTGCTTTAAATGTGTCCCAGAGATTCTGGTATGTTGTGTCTTCATTTTCATTGGTTTCAAAGAACTTCTTTATTTCTGCCTCCATTTCATTGTTTATCCAATCAACATTCAAGAGCCAGTTATTCAGTTTTCATGAAGCTCTGCAGTTCTGATTTATTTTCTGAATTCTGAGTTCCAACTTGATTGCACTATGGTCTGAGAGACTCTTTGTTATGATTTCATTTGTTTTGCATTTGCTGAGGAGTGCTTTACTTCCAATTATCTGGTCAATTTTGGAGTAGGTGTTATGTGGTGCTGAGAAGAATGTATATTGTGTGGATTTGGGGTGGAGAGTTCTGTAAATATCTATCAGGTTTGCTTGTTCCAGGTCTGAGTTCAAGTCCTGGATATCCTTGTTAATTTTCTGTCTGGTTGATCTGTCTGATATTGACAGTGGAGTATTAAAGTCTCCCACTATTATTGTGTGGGAGTCTAAGTCTCTTTGCAAGTCATTAAGACCTTGCCTTATATATCTGGGTGCTCCTGCATTGGGTTTATATATATTTAGAATTGTTAGCTCTTCTTGTTGTATTGATCCTTTTACCATTATGTAATGACCTTCTTTGTCCCTTTTGATCTTTGTTGCTTTAAAATCTATTTTATCAGAGACGAGAATTACAACTCCTGCTTTTATTTTGCTCTCCATTTGCTTGGTAAATCTTTGTCCATTCCTTTATTTTGAGCCTTTGTGTATGCTTGTGTGTGAGGTGGGTTTCCTGGATACAGCACACCGATGGGTTTTGGTTTTTTATCCAATTTGCCAGTCTGTGTCTTTTGATTGGTGCATTTAGGCCATTTACATTTAGGGTTTATATTGTTATGTGTGAATTTGGTACTGCCATTTTCATGCTAGCTGGCTGTTTTGCCCATTGGTTTATGGAGATTCTTCATTTTGTTGATGCTCTTTAGCATTTGGTATGCTTTTAGGACGGCTGGTACTGGTTGTTTCTTTCTTTTTTTTTTTTTAATTTTTATTGCATTATAGGTTTTGGGGTACATGTGCAGAACGTGCAAGATAGTTGCATAGGTACACACATGGCAGTGTGTTTTGCTGCCTTCCTCCCCCTCACCCACACTTGGTATTCATCCCCAGGCTATCACCCCCAGCCCCCCCCGCTGTCCCTCCCCCATTTCCCCCTACAGTCCCCAGTGTATAACAGACCGCCTCTCTGTGTCCATGTGTTCTCATTTTTCTCACCCGCCTATGAGTGAGTATATGCGGTATTTCTTTTTCTGTTCTTGTGTCAGTTTGCTGAGAATGATGTTCTCCAGATTCATCCATGTCCCTACAAAGGACACAAACTCATCATTTTTGATTGCTGCATAATATTCCATGGTGTATATGTGCCACATTTTCCCAGTCCAGTCTATCATTGATGGGCATTTGGGTTGGTTCCAGGTCTTTGCTATTGTAAACAGTGCTGCAATGAACATTCGTGTGCATGTGTCCTTATAGTAGAATGATTCACAGTCTTTTGGATAGATACCCAGTAATGGGATTGCTGGGTCAAATGGAATTTCTATTTCTAGGTCCCTGAGGAATCGCCACACTGTCTTCCACAATGGTTGAACTAATTTACACTCCCACCAACAGTGTAAGAGTGTTCCTATTTCTCCACATCCTCTCCAGCATCTGCTGTCTCCAGATTTTTTAATGATCGCCATTCTAACTGGTGTGAGATGATATCTCAATGTGGTTTTGATTTGCATCTCTCTAATGACCAATGATGATGAGCACTTTTTCATATGTTTGTTGGCCTCAGGTATGTCTTCTTTTGTAAAGTGTGTGTTCATATCCTTTGCCCATTTTTGAATGGGCTTGTTTGTTTTCTTTCTGTAAATCTGTTTGAGTTCTTTGTAAATTCTGGATATCAGCCCTTTGTCTGATGCGTAAACTGCAAAGATTTTTTCCCATTCTGAGGGTTGTCGATTCACTCTAGTGACTGTTTCTTTTGCCGTGCAGAAGCTGTGGAGTTTGATTAGGTCCCATTTGTCTATTTTGGCTTTTGTTGCCAATGCTTTTGGTGTTTTGGTCATGAAGTCCTTGCCTACTCCTATGTCCTGAACGGTTTTGCCAAGATTTTCTTCTAGGGTTTTTATGGTGTCAGGTCTTACATTTAAGTCTTTAATCCATCTGGAGTTAATTTTAGTGTAAGGTGTCAGGAAGGGGTCCAGTTTCTGCTTTCTGCACATGGCTAGCCAGTTTTCCCAACACCATTTATTAAATAGGGAATCCTTTCCCCATTGCCTGTTTTTGTCTGGTTTATCAAAGATGATAGGTTGTAGATATGTTGTGTTGCCTCCGATGTTTCTGTTCTGTTCCATTGGTCTATATCTCTGTTTTGGTACCAGTACCATGCTGTTTTGATTACTGTAGCCTTGTAGTATAGTTTGAAGTCTGGTAGCGTGATGCCTCCCGCTGTGTTCTTTTTGCTTAGAATTGACTTGGCTATGCGGGCTCTTTTTTGGTTCCATATGAAATTCATGGTGGTTTTTTCCAGTTCTATGAAGAAATTCAATGGTAGTTTGATGGGGATAGCATTGAATGTGTAAATTACTTTGGGCAGTATAGCCATTTTCACAATATTGATTCTTCCTAACCACGAACATGGAATGTTTCTCCATCTGTTTGTGTCCTCTCTTATTTCATTGAGCAGGTGTTTGTAGTTTTCCTTAAAGAGGTCCCTTACATTCTTAGTGAGTTGTATTCCTAGGTATTTTATTTTCTTTGTAGCGATTGTGAATGGCAGTTCGTTCTTAATTTGGTTCTCTTTAAGTCTGTTATTGGTGTATAGGAATGCTTGTGATTTTTGCACATTGATTTTATATCCTGAGACTTTGCTGAAGTTGCTTATCAGTTGCAGGAGCTTTTGGGCTGAGGTGATGGGGTCTTCTAGGTATACTATCATGTCGTCTGCAAATAGAGACAATTTGGCTTCCACCTTTCCTATTTGAATACCCTTTATTTCTTTTTCTTGCCTGATTGCTCTGGCTAGAACTTCCAGTACTATGTTGAATAGAAGTGTTGAGAGAGGGCATCCTTCTCTAGTGCCGGATTTCAAAGGGAATGCTTCCAGTTTTTGCCCATTCAGTATGATATTGGCTGTTGGTTTGTCGTAAATAGCTTTTATTACACTGAGATATGTTCCATCAATACCAAGTTTATTGAGGGTTTTTAGCATAAAGGGCTGTTGAATTTTGTCAAATGCCTTCTCTGCGTCAATTGAGATAATCATGTGGTTTTTGTTTTTGCTTCTGTTTATGTGGTGAATTTCATTTATATACTTGCGTATGTTGAACCAGCCTTGCATGCCCGGGATGAATCCAACTTGATCATGATAGATAAGTTTTTTAATGTGCTGTTGCAATCGATTTGCCAGTATTTTATTGAAGATTTTTGCATCTATGTTCATCATGGATATTGGCCTGAAGTTTTCTTTTCTTGTTGAGTCTCTGCCAGGTTTTGGTATCAGGATGACGTTGGTCTCATAAAATGATTTGGGAAGGGTTCCCTCTTTTTGGATGATTTGGAATATTTTCAGAAGGAATGGTAACAGATCCTCTTTGTGTGTCTGGTAGAATTCAGCTGTGAACCCATCTGGACCTGGGCTTTTTTTGTGTGGTAGGCTCTTAATTGCTGCCTCAACTTCTGACCTTGTTATTGGTCTATTCATAGTTTCGGCTTCCTCCTGCTTTAGGTTTGGGAGGACATAGGCATCCAGGAATTTATCCATTTCTTCCTGATTTACTAGTTTGTGTGCATAGAGTTGTTTGTAGTATTCTCTGATGATGGTTTGAATTTCTGTGGAATCTGTGGTGATTTCCCCTTTATCGTTTTTTATTGCATCTATTTGGTTGTTCTCTCTTTTCTTTTTTATCAGTCTGGCCAGTGGTCTGTCTATTTTGTTGATCTTTTCAAAAAACCAGCTCTTAAATTTGTTGATTTTTTGAAGGCTTTTTCTTGTCTCTATCTCCTTCAGTTCTGCTCTGATCTTAGTTATTTCTTGTCATCGGCTAGGTTTTGAGCTTTTTTGATTTTGCTCCTCTAGCTCTTTCAATTTTGACGATAGGGTGTCAATTTTGGATCTCTCCACTATTCTCATGTGGGCACTTATTGCTATATATTTTCCTCTACAGACTGCTTTAAATGTGTCCCAGAGATTCTGGTACGTTGTGTCTTCATTCTCGTTGGTTTCAAAGAACTTCTTTATTTCTGCCTTCATTTCATTGTTTATCCAATCAACATTCAAGAGCCAGTTGTTCAGTTTCCATGAAGCTGTGCGGTTCTGAGTTATTTTCTGAATTCTGAGTTCCAACTTGATTGCACTATGGTCTGAGAGACTGTTTGTTATGATTTCCGTTGTTTTGCATTTGCAGAGAAGTGCTTTACTTCCAATTATGTGGTCAATTTTGGAGTAGGTGTGATGTGGTGCTGAGAAGAATGTATATTCTGTGGATTTGGGGTGGAGAGTTCTGTAAATGTCTATCAGGTTTGCTTGTTCCAGGTCTGAGTTCAAGTCCTGGATATCCTTGTTAATTTTCTGTCTGGTTGATCTGTCTGCTATTGACAGTGGAGTGTTAAAGTCTCCCACTATTATTGTGTGGGAGTCTAAGTCTCTTTGTAAGTCATTAAGAACTTGCCTTATATATCTGGGTGCTCCTACATTGGGTCCATATATATTTAGAATCGTTAGCTTTTCTTGTTGTATTGATCCTTTTACCATTATGTAGTGACCTTCTTTGTCCCTTTTGATCTTTGTTACTTTAAAGTCTATTTTATCAGAGATGAGAATTGCAACTCCTGCTTTTTTTTTGCTCTCCATTTGCTTGGTAAATCTTCCTCCATCCTTTTATTTTGAGCCTTTGTGTATCTTTGTGTGTGAGGTGGGTTTCCTGGATACAGCACACTGATGGGTTTTGGTTTTTTATCCAATTTGCCAGCCTGTGTCTTTTGATTGGTGCATTTAGCCCATTTACATTCAGTGTTAATATTGTTATGTGTGAATTTGATACTGCCATTTTGATGCTATCTGGCTGTTTTGCCCATTGGTTCATATAGACTCTTCATTTTGTTGATGGTCTTTAGCATTTGGTATGCTTTTAGGATGGCTGGTACTCATTGTTTCTTTCTATGTGTAGTGCCTCTTTCAGGAGCTCTTGTAAAGCAGGCCTAGTGGTGACAAAATCTCTGAGTACTTGCTTGTTCGTGAAGGATTTTATTTTTCTTTCACTTATGAAGCTCAGTTTGGCTGGATATGAAATTCTGGGTTGAAAGCTCTTTTCTTTAAGGATGTTGAATATTGGCCCCCACTCTCTTCTGGCTTGTAGGGTCTCTGCCGAGAGATCTGCTGTGAGTCTGATGGGCTTCCCTTTGTGGGTGACCCGACCTTTCTCTCTGGCTGCCCTTAGTATTTTCTCCTTCGTTTCAACCCTGGTGAATCTTACGATTATGTGCCTTGGGGTTGCTCTTCTTGCAGAGTATCTTTGTGGTGTTCTCTGTATTTCCTGGAGTTGAGTATTGACCTGTCTTGCTAGGTTGGGGAAATTTTCCTGGATAATATCCTGAAGAGTGTTTTCCAGCTTAGATTCATTCTCTTGATCACATTCTGGTACACCTATCAAACGTAGGTTGGGTCTCTTCACATAGTCCCACATTTCTTGGAGATTTTGTTCATTCCTTTTTGTGCTTTTTTCTTTAATCTTGGTTTCACGTTTTATTTAATTGAGTTGATCTTCAATTTCTGATATTCTTTCTTCTGCTTGGTAAATTCGGCTGTTGAAACTTGTGCATGCTTCACGAAGTTCTCGTGTTGTGTTTTTCAGCTCCTTCAATTCATTCATATTCCTCTCTAAGTGTTCCATTCTTGTTATCAATTCCTCGAATTTTTTTTCAAATCTTTTTTCAAGGTTCTTAGTTTCTTTGCACTGATTTAGAACATGATCTTTTAGCTCAATGAAGTTTCTCATTATCCACTTTCTGAAGTCTGATTCCGTCATTTCATCACACTCATTCTCTGTCCAGCTCGTTTCCCTTGCTGGTGAGGAGTTTTGGTCCTTTGTAGGAGGTGAGGTGTTTTGGTTTCTGGTGTTTTCCTCCTTTTTGCTCTGGTTTCTTCCCATCTTTATGGATTTATCTGCCTGTCGTCTTTGTAGTTGCTGATTTTTCAATTGGGTCTCTGTGTGGATGCTGAGATTGTTGATGATGAAGTATTTTTGTTACTTAGTTTTCCTTCTAGTGGTCTAGCCCCTCTGCTGTATGAGTGCTGAGGTCCACTCCAGGCCCTGTTTGTCTGGAGTGTACCTGTAGCACCTGTGGAAAAGTGAGGGATGATACCAGTTTCTTCTTCTGCTGTCTTTGTTCCAGAATGATGCCCGCCAAATGTCAGTCTGATTAGTCCTTTTTTTGTGGTAACTCTTTGGATATACAGGGGTCAGGGAGCTGCTTAAGGAGATGGTTTGTGCTTTATAGTAGCTCCAGTGCTGAGCTGTGAGCTCCGTTGTTCATTCAGGCTTGTTGGGAGGTTGTTTATGTCTGCTGTAATAGAACTCATAAAACACCACCCTTTTATTTCCCCCCTTATATGCACTGTTTCAGGGAGTTGGGACTTTCTTTATGAGTATCTGTTGCACTGTCCTGCCCCATTAGGTGGCAGTCTATTCACTATTTGCCTGCCGGGGCTCTGACCCACTAGCGCGGTTCTGCCATGTTGCTACTGGGCTCCCTTCTGCTGTGGAGAGCCCCCGTCTCCTGGGAGTCTCTCTGTTATGGCAGGTTGCCTCGGCAATGGCAGGCTGCTTCGGCCCTGGGCGGTACTTCAATAGGGGCGGATCGTGTCAGCGGTGGTGGACGCCCCTCCCTCACCGGGCTGCACCGTCCTAGATGCCGGCCGCAAAACTCTCAGCGCCAAGCGTCTCCAGTCATTGCCCTGCTTGTCCCTGTGAGGGTGGGACCCGCTGAGCCCGGTTACCCAGCTCCCTGCCTCAGAGTCCGTCCTCTCTCTCTCTCCCTGCCTCTCCGCAAGCTTAAAGTTCGACTCTCTCACTGGCGCCCCAGGAGCCTGCCGATAGGGCACTGGGATCCGTGCGATCTCCCGTGCCACTGCCCACTTCACCGGCTCAGATCACGCTTCCCAGGAAACTCCCAGGAAACTCCTAGTCTGGCTCACTGTCCAAGTCCCGTTCAATCAGATGGACTCGCCAATCTGCCCTTCAAACTCTCAGATTGCCGGTTTAACAGGGCGCCCAGACCAGTGAGTTCCGTGCCGGGTCCTGCTGCGGCACCGGCCTAAGCGGCGCCGGCCAAAGCGGCCGCGCCAGAGGGCTGCGTTAGCCGGTTTTACTTTACTAGCGTCCTGTGGGACTTTCAACGCTCTGTGGGCTAGAAAAGTCCATCCGAGAATGCGGCTAGGAATCACCCTCTGCGCCGTCACTGAGAGCTGCAATCCTGAGTTGCTTCTACGACGCCATCTTGCCGGGCTCCTTGGTTGTTTCTTTCTATGTGTAGTGCCTCTTTCAGGAGCCCTTGTAAAGCAGGCCTAGTGGTGACAAAATCTCTGAGTACTTGCTTGTTCATAAAGAATTAAATTTTTCCTTCACTTATGAAGCTCAGTTTGGCTGTATATGAAATTCTGGGTTGAAAGTTCTTTTCTTTAAGGATGTTGAATATTGGCCCCCACTCTCTTCTGGCTTGTAGGGTCTCTGCAGAGAGATCTGTGGTGAGTCTGATGGGCTTCCCTTTGTGGGTGACCCGACCTTTCTCTCTGGCTGCCCTTAGGATTTTCTCTTTCATTTCAACCCTGGTGAATCTGATGATTATGTGCCTTGGGGTTGCTCTTCTTGCAGAATATCTTTGTGGTGTTCTCTGTATTTCCTGGAATTGATTATTGACCTGTCTTGCTAGGTTGTAAAAATTTTCCTGGATAATATCTTGAAGAGTGTTTTCCAGCTTGGATTCATTCTCTTCATCACATTCTGGTACACCTATCAAACGTAGGTTGGGTCTCTTCACATAGTCCCACATTTCTTGGAGATTTTATTCATTCCTTTTTGCGCTTTTTTCTTTGATCTTGGTTTCTCGTTTTATTTCATTGAGTTGATCTTCGACTTCTGATATTCTTTCTTCCGCTTGGTCAATTCTGCTTTTCAAAGTTGTGCATGCTTCACGAAGTTCCCGTTTTGTGTTTTTCAGCTCCTTCAATTCATTCATATTCCTCTCTAAGTTGTCCATTCTTGTTATCATTTCCTCGAATGTTTTTTCAAATCGTTTTTCAAGGTTCTTAGTTTCTTTGCACTGATTTAGAACGTGTTCTTTTAGCTCACTGAAATTTCTCATTATCCACTTTCTCAAGTCTGATTCCGTCATTTCATCACACTCATTCTCCGTCCAGCTTTGTTCCCTTGCTGGTGAGGAGTTTTGGTCCTTTGTAGGAGGTGAAATGTTTTGGTTTCGGGTGTTTTCCTCCTTTTTGCGCTGGCTTCTTCCCATCTTTATGGATTTATCCACCTGTCGTCTTAGCAGTTGCTGATTTTTCAATTGGGAGGATGTGTTTATGTCTGCTGCAACAGAACTCATAAAACACCTTCCTTTTTTCCCCCTTAGATGCTCTGTCTCAGGGAGTTGGGGCTTTCTTTATGAGTATCTGTTTCACTGTCCTGTCCAGCTAGGTGTCATTCTATTCACTATTTTCCTGCTTGGGCTCCGCCCTGCTAGCGCGGGTTCGCCTTGTTGCTGCGGGGCTCCTGCTGTGGCTTGCTCCGCCCTGCTGTGGCTTTCTCCGCCCTGCTGGTGGAGTCTCTCTGTTAATGCAGGTTGCCTCGGCAACAGCAGGCTGCGTCAGCCCTGGGCGGTATTTCATTAGGGGGGTATTGAGTCAGTAGGGGTGGACGCCCCTTATGCACCGGGCTTCACCATCCTAGATGCCAGCAGCAAAACTCTCAGCCTGGAGCGCCTCCAATAGCCGCCCTGCTTGTCCTCGTCAGGGTGGGACCCGCCGAGCCCGATCACCCAACTCCCTGCCTCAGAGTCCGTCCTCTCTCTCTCTCTCTCTCTCTCTCTCTCCTCAAGCTGAACGGTTTACTCTCTCACTGGCGCCCCAGTAGCCTGCCGTTAGGGCACTGGGATCCATGCAATCTCCCGTGCCGCTGCCCAGTGCACTGGCTCAGATCACGATTCCCAGGAATCTTTTGGTCTGGCTTATTGTCCAAGTCCCATTCAATCAGATGGACATGCCAATCTGCCCTTCCAAATCTCAGATTGCCAGTTTAACAGGGCACCCGGACCAGTGAGTTTTGTGCCCGGTGCTGCTGCACTGCGGAACAGCAGCCGCGCAAGCCAGCTGTGCTAGCGTCCCGTGTCTCTCCCACACCTGGGACTTTCAACGTTCTGTGGGCAAAAAAGATCTCTCCGAGAATGCGGCTTGGACTCACCCTCTGCTCCTTCACTGAGAGCTGCAAACCAGAGTCGCCTCTAAGACGCCATCTTCGGAAATCCCTGGAGTCTATTTTTTATGGCCACTCATTCAGAGAATCACTAAATAATGCACACCTGTGGAATAGTCAGGAGACTTTTTCATGTGGCCTCTAATTCAGAGTGTCCCTTAATAATGTGGTGTATTCAGGAGTCTATATCATGTAGACACATATTAGGAGCCACAGTGAATAAGACAGGCCCTTGATACAGTAAGGAATCTAGTTAATATGGCCACATGTTCTGAGTCTCACTGAATAATACACACCTGGAGAATAATTTGGAGTCTACTTTCTATGGACATTCATTCAGGGCCTCGGGAAATAATGTACACCTGTGGAATAGCCAGGAGTCTATTTTAGTATGACACTCATTAATAGCTTCAGTGGATAATATGCAAGTGTGGATTAGTCAGGATTTCATTTTATATGGCCACTGACTCATAACCTCAGTGAAAAATCCACAAATGTAAAGTACTCAGCAGTCTATTTTATATAGACACTCATTCAGAGATTCACTAAGTAATACAAATATTTAATATAGCAGCATCCTTTTTCATATGGTAACACAAAAAGAGCCTCACTGAGTAATGGAAACCTGGGGAAGTGGTAGGAGTGTACTTTATATAGTCTCTCACTTACAGCCTAAGGGAATAATGCACACGTGTGGAATAGACACTAGTCTTTTTTATATGGTCACAAAATCAAAGCCTGAGTGAGTAATACACAACTATGGAATAGTCACTAGTCTATTCCATGTGCCCAAATATTTAGAGTCAGAATCATTAATATACACCTGTGGACTAGTCAGAAAACAAATTCATATGGCCAAAGTTTCAGAGCCTCAGTGAATAATACATACCAGGGAAACACTCAGGAAGCTATTACATGTGGCATCAATTTCAGAGTTTCATTGAATAAGAAACCCCTGTATTGTAGTCAGAATTCTATTTCATATAGCCACATATTCAGAGCCTAATTGAATAACATACACCTTGGGAAAAGTCGGGATTCTATTTCGTGTAGCCACTCATTTAGAGCCGAATGTAAAACCGCACGCCTGAGGAGCATTCAGGAGTCTCTACTTTATGGCCACTCATTCAGAGCTTCACAGAATAATACAGACCTATGGAAACGTCAGGAGTGTATTTCATATGGCCGCTTATTCAGATTCTCCATGAAACATTATATATATATATATATATATATATGGAAAATACTAAGGATTATATTATATATAGCCACTTATTCAGAGACTTACTGAATAATGCACACCTCAGAAATCGTCTGGAGACTATTTGATATGACCCTAAACCCAGCGAGTCAGTGGAAAATGCAGAACTGAAAAATAGTCAAGAGGATTTAGTCAGGAGTTTATGTGATGTGGTCACTCATTCAGAATCTCACTGAAGAATACACAACTTGGCAATAGTCAGAGTCCAAGTCATATGGCCACTCAATCACAGCATTACCGAATAATGCACAATGGGGCAATAGTAAGGAGTCTATGTCATATGGCCTCTCATTCAGAGCTTCAGTGCATAATAAACAGCTGTGGAGTATTCAGGAATCTATTGAAGGTAGGCCAAATTAAGTAGCTCCGTGAATGAAACACACATGTGTCAGAGTCAGGAGACTATTTGATATAGACACTCATACAGAACCTTTTCGAATACAGCACATGTGGGGAATAATAAATTGTCTGTTTCATATGGTGATTCGTTTGGAGAATCAAAAAATAATGCACACCTGTGGAGTAAAATGGGTTCTATTTCATATGGCCACTCTTTCAGTGTTTCACTGAATAATATGTATATCTGATAAGTCAGGAATCTCTTTCACATGGCCACTCATTCAGGGCCTATGTGAAGAAAACACCCCTCAAAAATTATCAAGTGTCTACTTCAAATGCCTACACATTCAGTGTCTCTGTACATACTGAACACCTGTGCAATACACCTGAGTCTCTTTTTTATGCCCAATTAGTTAGTCTCATTCAATAATACACACCTGGGGAAGAGTTAAGAGTCTACTTCTTGTAGCCACTCATTTAGAACCTCAGTGAAAAATGCACACTATGATAATCGTGGAGCATTTTTTATATGGCCACTCATTTTGTGCCTCACTGAGTGATATACGCTTGAAGAATCCTCAGGATACTCTTTGATACTGCTACTCACTTAGAACCTAATTGAATAATTCACAATGGAGCAGTAGCATGGTGTCCATTTTATATGGTCTATCATTCAAATTTTCAGTGAATAATGAACTTCTATGGAGTAATCAGGATGCTGTTTAAGATAGCCACGAATTAAGTTTCTTCCTGAATTATACACACCTGGCTGATAGTCAGGAGTCTATTTCATATGAACTCTAATTTTGTGTATCGCTGAGTAATACACACCTGGGGCAGTGTCAGGATTCTATTTGGTATGGACACTCCAACAGAACTTGTTTGATTAATGCACACATGGATAATAATGAGGAGTCTATGTCATATGTCTGCTCATTCAGACAAACAGTGAATAATGCACGTGTGGAATAATTAGAAATCTCTTTTCTCCATTTGACCCAGCAATCCCATTACTGGGTATCTATCCAAAGGACTATAAATCGTTCTACTATAAGGACACATGCACACGAATGTTCATTGCAGCACTGTTTACAATAGCAAAGACCTGGAACCAACCCAAATGCCCAACGATGATAGACTGGACTGGGAAAATGTGGCACATATACACCATGGAATATTATGCAGCAATCAAAAATGATGAGTTTGTGTCCTTTGTAGGGACATGGATGAATCTGGAGAACATCATTCTCAGCAAACTGACACAAGAACAGAAAAAGAAATACCGCATATACTCACTCATAGGTGGGTGAGAAAAATGAGAACACGTGGACACAGAAAGGCGGTCTACTATACACTGGGGACTGTTGGGGGGAATGGGGGAGGGACAGCGGGGGGGGGGGGCTGGGGGGGATAGCCTGGGGATGAATACCAAGTGTGGGTGAAGGGGAGGAAAGCAGCAAAGCACACTGCCATGTGTGTACCTATGCAACTATCTTGCTCGTTCTGCACATGTACCCCCAAACCTATAATGCAATAAAAATTAAAAAAAAAAAAAAAAAAAGAAATCTCTTTTCATATTGCCCCTCTTTCACAGCCTCACTGAATATTACACACTTGTGATATACTATGGAGTCTATTTTTAGTGGCCACTCATTCAGATAATAACTGAGTAATGCACACCTGTGGAATACTCAGAAGTCTCTTTCCTATGGCCACTTATTAAGAGCCTCACTAAGTGTTCACACCTGGGGAAATAGGATTTACCTTTATACCCTCATTCAGAGTGTCACTAAATAATGCACACCTGTGGAATAGTCAGGAGACTTTTTGATGTGGCCTCTAATTTGGAGTGTCACTGAATAATGTGGTGTAGTCAGGAGTGTCTTTCATGTAGACACATATTCAGAGCCTCAGTGAATAAGGAAAATGTGGCACATATACACCATGGAATATTATGCAGCAATCAAAAATGATGAGTTTGTGTCCTTTGTAAGGATGTGGATGAATCTGCAGAACATCATTCTCAGCAAACTGACACAAGAACAGAAAAAGAAATACCGCATATACTCACTCATAGGTGGGTGAGAAAATGAGAACACATGGACACAGAGAGGCGGTCTACTATACACTGGGGACTGTTGGGGGAAATGGGGGAAGGACAGCGGGTGGGCCTGTGGGTGGATAGCCTGGGGATGAATACCAAGTGTGGGTGAAGGGGAGGAAGGCAGCAAAACACACTGCCATGTGTGTACCTATGCAACTATCTTGCACGTTCTGCACATGTACCCCAAAACCTATAATGAAATAAAAATTAAAAAAAAAAGACAGGCCCCTGATAGAGTAAGGAATCTAATTAATATGGCCACATCTTCTGAGTCTCACTGAATAATATGCACCTGGGGAATAATTTGGTGTCTATTTTCAATGGACATTCATTCAGAGCCTTGGTAAATAATGCACACCTGTGGAGTAGCCAGGAGTCTATTTCATTTGGACACTCACTCATAGCCTCATTGGATAATATGCACGTGTGGATTAGTCAGGATTCCATTTTATATGGCCACTGACTTGTAACCTCAGTGACAAATGCACAAATGTAAAGTACTCAGCAGTTTATTTCATACAGACACTCATTCAGAGACTCACTGAATAATAAAAATATATAAGATAGACAGCATCCTATTTCACATTGTTACACAAAAAGAGCCTCACTGAGTAATGCACACCTGGGGAAGTCTTAGGAGTTTACTTCATTTAGCCTCTCATTTACAGAATCAGGGAATAATGCACACGTGTGGAATAGTCACTATTCTATTTTATATGGCAACAAAATCAAAGCCTGAGTGAGTAATACGGAACTTTGGAATAGCCACTAGTCTATTTCATATGGACAAATGTTTAGAGTCAGAGTCAATAATGCAAACATGGGGAGTAGTCAGAAAACAATTTCACATGGATAAAGTTTCAGAGTCTCAGTGAAAAATACATACCTGAGAAATACTCAGGACGCTATTACATGTGGCATCAATTTCAGAGCTTCATTTAATAAGAAACAACTCTATTGTAGTCAGAATTCTATTTCCTATAGCCACATATTCAGAGACTAACTGAATAAAATACACCTTGGAAAAAGTCAGATTTCTGTTTCGTGTAGCCACTGATTTAGAGCCGAATGTAAAAACGCAAGCCTGAATAGTATTAAGGAGTCTCCATTTTATGGCCACTCATTCAGAGCTTCACAGAATAATACAGACGTATGGAAACTTCTGGAGTGGATCATACGTGGCCACTGATTCAGAACCTCAGAGAAGAATCATATATATCTGGAAAATACATAGGATTATATTATGTATAGCCACTTATTCAGAAACTTACTGAATAATGCACAACTAAAAAATAGTCTGGAGACTATTTGATATGACCCTACAACCAGCGACTCACTGGACAATGCAGAACTGAAAAATAGTCAAGAGGATAGAGTCAGGAGTTTATGTTATGTGGTTACTCGTTGAGAATCTCACTGAATAATACACACCTTGGTAATTGTCAGAGTCCAAGTCATATGGCCACTCAATCACAGCATTACCGAATAATACACAATGGGGCAATAGTAAAGAGTCTATTTCATATGGCCTCTCATTCAGATCTTCATTTCGTAATAAACAGCTGTGGAGTAGTCAGGACCCTATTGAAGGTTGCCCAAATTAAGCAGCTCCGTGAATGATACACATATGTGTCAGAGTCAGGAGACTATTTGATATAGACACTCATACAGAACCTTTTCAAATATTGCACATGTGGGGAATAATCACTAGTCTGATTCATATGGTGATTCGTTTGGTGAATCAAAAACTAATGCACACCTGTGGAGTAAATTGGTTCCTATTTCAGAAGGGCACTCTTTCAGCATTTTAGTGAATAATATGGATATCTGAAAAGTAAGGAATCTCTTTCACATGGCCACTCGTTTAGGGTCTCTGTGAGCAACACTCCCGTTAAAAACAATCAAGGGTTTACTTCAAATGGTTACATATTCTGTGTCTCTGTACATAATGAACACCTGGGCAATACACCAGAGTCTCTTTTTTATGGCAACCCAGTTAGAGTCTCATTCAATAATACACACATGGGGGAGAGTTAAGAGTCTACTTCATGTAGCCACTCATTTAGAGCCTCAGTAAATAATGCACACCAGGGTAATAGTCGAGCATTTCTTATATGGCCACTAATTTTGTGCCTCACTGAGTGATATACACCTAAAGAATCCTCAGGATTCTATTTGATACTACCACTCATTTAGAACCTTATTGAATAATTCACAATGGAGCAATAGTCAGGTGTCTATTTTATATGGTCTATCATTCAAAGTTTCAGTGAATAGTAAACTTCTATGGAGTAATCAGGACGCTGATTAACATAGCCACGAATTAAGTGACTTGCTGAATGATGCGCACCTGTGTGATAGTCAGGAGTCTATTTTATATGAATTCTAATTTTGTGTATAGCTGTGTAATACACACCTGGAGCAGTGTCAGGATTCTTTTTGGTATGGACACTCAAACAGATCCTGTTTGATTAATGCACACATACATAATAATAAGGAGTCTGTGTCATATGGTTACTCATTCAGACAAACTGTGAATAATACACATGTGGAGTAATTAGAAGTCTGTTTCATATGGCCCCTCTTTCACAGCCTTACTGAATATTACACACTTGTGATATAGTCTCGAGTCTATTTTATATGGCTACTTATTCAGAGAATCACTAAATAATGCACACCTGCGGAATAGTCAGAAGTCTCTTTCCTATGGCCACTTGTTAAGAGCCTCACTAAGTGTTCACACCTGGGGAAATAGTCAGGATTTACCTTTATACCCTCATTCAGAGTGTCACTAAATAATGCACACCTGTGGAATAGTCAGGAGACTTTTTCATGTGGCCTCTTATTCAGAGTGTCACTGAATAATGTGGTGTAGTCAGGAGTCAATTTCATGTAGACACATATTCAGAGCTTCAGTGAATAAGAAAGACACTTGATATAGTAAGGAATCTAATTGATATGGAATCATATTCTGAGCCTCATTGAATAATACACACCTAGGAAATAAGTTGGAGTCTACTTTGGATGGAAATATATTCAGAGCCTCAGAAAATTATGTACACCTGTGGAGTAGCCAGGAGTCTATTTTATTTTTTATTTATTATTATTTTTTTTAATAAGGAAAGGAAATGAGAGGAAGAAAAAGAGGGAGAGAGAACAGGAATATTGCTTTATTCTATAAATGGGTATTAATAATGGCTGATCATTATTTTGTGTATTTAAAATGGAGAATGTATATTTTATTTATCAAAAGTGGAGAGTTCTACAAGTGCTTATTAAGTTTACTTTTACTGATCTGAGTTCAGATTCTGGATATCCTTATTAATTTTCTGTTCTTTTGAGTCTGAATCTCTTTATGGGTCTTATGTATCTGAGTGTTAGGATGCATTGATCCTTATTCCACTCTATCTTTGCTGGTTTGAAATCTGTTTTATCAAATGCATGAATTGCAACTCCTTTTTGTATATTCATTTGTTTTTGTTCTCTATTTGGTTGGTAAATCTTTCTCCAACCCTTTGTTTTTAGTCTTTGTGTATCTTTGCATATGAAATGGGTCTGGATATAGTATACCGTTAGGTTTTGGCTGTATCTTTTAATTAGAAAATTTAGTCGATTTCAATTTAAGATTACTGCCATTTGATGTTAACTGGCTGTTTTATCCATTTGTTGATGTAAATTCTTCTTTATGTTGATGCTCTTTACTTTTTGGTATATTTTTAGAAAGGCTAATACTGGTTGTTCCTTTCTGTGTATAATGCTTCTTTCAGAAGTTTTTGTAAAGCAGGCCTGGTGGTAATAAAATCTCTAAGTACTTACTTGTTCATAAAAGATTTTATTTTTCCTTCAATTGTGAAGTTTAGTTTGGCAGGATATGAAATTCTGGGCTGAAAGTTCTGCTCTTTGAGGATGTTAAATATCGGCCCTCACTCTCTTCTGGCTTGTAGGGTTTCTACTGAGAGATCTGCTGTAAGTCTAACAGGATTCCCTTTGTGGGTAACCTGACCTTTCTCTCTGGCTGCCCTTAGTATTTTCTCCTTTGTTTCAACCCTGGTGAATCTAATGATTATGTGCCTTGGGGTTGCTCTTCTTAAGGAATATCTTTGTGGTTTTCTCTATATTACCTGAGGTTGAATGGTATCCTGCTTTGCTAGATTGGGAAAAGTCTCCTGGATAATATTCTGAAGAGTATTTTCCAGCTGGGATTCATTCTCTCCATCACATTCAGGTACACCCATCAAACGTGGATTAGGTCTTTTCACATAGTCCCATAATTATTGGAGACTTTGCTCATTCAGTTTTATCCTTTTTTTCTCTATTCTTGTCTTCTCGTTCCATTTCATTAATTTTGTCTTCAACCTCTGATATCCTTTCTTCTGCTTGATCAATTCAGCTATTCAAACGTGTGCATATTTCACTAAGTTCTCATGTTGTATTTTTCAACTTCATTAGTTCATTTATATTCCTTTCTACATTGTCCATTCTTTATAACATTTCGTCTAACCTTTTTTCAAAGTTCTTAGTTTCTTTACATTGGGTTAGAACAAGTTGTTTCAATTCCCAGAAGTTTTTACCATCCACCTTCTAAAGCCTCCTTCAGATACTGGAACACAGTCCTCTTCCATTAGGGCTTGTTCCACAGGTGATGAGGAACTACTATCCCCTGTAGATGGAGAGGGGTTCTGACTTTCGGTTTTCTCGGCCTTTTTAGGCTTTTTCCCCTTTATTGTGAATTTATTCATCTGATGTCTTTACAATTAGCGCCTTTCTGATAAAGTTCCTGAGAGGATGTCCAATTTATTGATTCCCAGTGCTGGAATCCAAGCAACCCACTGCGCCGGCCAAAACAACAGTGATAAAACTGATGGTGCTCTTCTGCCTGAAAATCTCTGGTCTGGCTTCCTTCTTGAGTCCGCAACAAGCGGCTCTGCCTTCCCAGAGCTCTAAACACCAGTCAGTAGGGGAACCAGTCCCGCTCACTGTGCACGAATAGCTGCCGCACCGAGGCGATGACAAAACAGCTGCACCGGACACCAAGTCGCGCTGGCGACACGCGGGGCTCCTCCATTGGAAATCTTCTGGTCCGTGGGCGACTAAAATTCCTCTGAAAATGTGGTGTCCTCACGCTTTCCGAGCTTTCACTGGGAGCTACAATCCGGAGCTGTTAGCGTTCAGCCATCTTGGATCTCTCTCCCAGGATTCTATTTTATTAGGACACTCATTCATAGCCTCAGTGGATAATATGCACGTGTGGATTAGTCAGGATTCCATTTTATATGGCCACTGACTCGTAACCTCAGTGAAAAATGCAAAAATGTAAAATACTTAGCAGTACATTTCATATAGACACTCATACAGAGATTCACTGAATAATACAAATATTTTAGATAGACAGCATTCTGTTTCATATGGTTAAACAAAAAGAGCCTCACTGAGTAATGCACACCAGGAGAAGTGTTAGGAGTCTACATTATATAGGCTTTAATTTACAGAATCAGGAAATAATGCGCACGTGTGGAATTGACACTAGGCTATTTTATATGGCCACAAAATCAAATCCTTTTCTAATACTGCACATTTGGGGAATAATCACTTGTCTGTTTCATATGATGTTTCGTTTGGTGAATCAAAAACTTATGCACACCAGTGGAGTAAAATGGGTTCTATTTCAGAAGGCCACTCTTTCAGTGTTTTAGTGAATAATATGTATATCTGAAAAGTAAGGAATCTCTTTCACATGGCCACTCGTTCAGGTCCTCTGTGAAGAATACTCCCCTCAAAAATAGTCAAGTGTCTACTTTAAATGGCTAGACATTCAGAGACTCTGCAGGTAATGAACACCTGGGCAATACACTTGAGTCCCTTTTTTATGCCCACGTAGTCAGAGACTCATTCCATAATACACACCTGGGGAAGAGTGAAGAGTCTATTTCATGTAGCCACTCATTTAGAGCATCAGTGAATAACGCACACCAGGGTAAAAGTCGAGCATTGTTTATATGGCCACTCATTTTGTGCCTCACTGAGTGATATACACCTGAAGAATCCTAAAGATTCTATTTGATACTACCGTACATTTAGCACCTTATTGAATAATTCACAATGGAACTATAGTCAGGTGTCTATTTTATATGGTCTAACACTCAAAATTTCAGTGAATAACAAACTTCTATAAAGTAATAAGGATGCTGTTTAAGATAGCCACGAATTAAGTGCGCTCCTGAATGATACACACCAGGGTAATAGCCTGGCATCTATTTCATATGAACACTAATTTGGTTTCTCATTGAGTAATACACACATGTGGCAGTGTCGGGATTCTATTTGGTATGGACACTCAAACAGAGCCTGTTTGATTAATGCACACATGGATAATAATGAGGAGTCTATGTTATATGGCTACTTATTCAGACAAACTGTGAATAATGCACATGTGGAGTAATTAGAAGTCTGTTTCATATGGCCCCTCTTTCACAGCCTCACTGAATATTACACACTTTTGATATAATCTGAGTCTATTTTTTATGGCCACTCATTCAGAGAATCACTAAATAATGCACACCTGCTTAATAGTCAGAAGTCTCTTTCCTATGGCTACTCGTTAAGAGCGTAACTAAGTGTACACACCTGGGGAATGAGTCAGGATTTACCCTTATCTCCTCATTCAGAGTCTCACTCAATAATGCACACCTGTGGAATAGTCTGGAGACTCTTTCCTATGGCCACTCGTTAAGAGCGTAACTAAGTGTACACACTTGGGGAAATAGTCAGGATTTACCTATATCCCTTCATTCAGAGTCTCACTAAATAATGCACTCCTGTGGAATAGTCAGGAAACTTTTCCATGTGGCCTCTAATTCACAGTGTCACTGAATAATGTGATGTAGTCAGGAGTCTATTTCATGTAGACACATATTCAGAGCCACAGTGAATAAAACAGGCCCTTTATGTTGAAAGGAATCTAATTAATATGGCCACATCTTCTGATCCTCACTGAGTAATACACACCTGGAGAATAATTTGGAGTCTATTTTCGATGTACATTCATTCAGAGCCTCAGTAAATAATGTACAACTTGGAGTAGCCAGGAGTCTATTTTATTAAGACACTTATTCATAACCTCAGTGGATAATATGCACATGTGTATTAGAACTGATTCCAATTTATAGTAGATGTCTGATTCTTATGGACCCACTTTCACAGCCTCAATTAATATTTCACACTTGTGATATAGACTGGAGTCTATTTTTTTATGGCCACCAATTCAGAGAATCAATAAAAAATGCACACCTGTGGAATAGTCAGAAGTCTCTTTTCTATGGTCACTCGTTAAGAGCCTCACTAAGTGTACACACCTGGAGAAATACTCAGGATTTACCTTTATCCCCTCATTCAGAGATTCACTAAATAATGCACACCTGTGGAATAGTCAGGAGACTTTTTCATGTGGCCTCTAATTTGGAGTGTCACTGAATAATGTGGTGTGGTCAGGAGTCTATTTCCTGTAGACACATATTCAGAGCTTCAGTGAATAAGACAGACACTTGATATAGTAACGAATCTAATTGATATGGAAATATATTCTGAGCCTCACTGAATGATACACTGGGGAATAATTTGGAGTCTGTTTTCGATGGACTTATATTTAGTGCCTTGGAAAATGATGTACCCCTGTGGAGTAGCCAGGAGTCTATTTTATTAGGACACTCGTTCATAGCCTCAGTGGATAATATGTACGTGTGGATTAGTCAGGATTCCATTTTATATGGACACTGACTCGTTACCTCAGCAATAATTGCAAAAATGTAAAATACTTAGCAGTCTATTTCATATAGACACTCATTCAGAGATTCACTGAATAATACACAGCATCCTGTTTCATACGGTTAAAGAAAAAGAGCCTCACTGAGTAATGCACACCAGGAAAAGTGTTAGGAATCTACTTTATATAGCCTTTAATTTACAGAATCAGGAAATAATGGACACATGTGGAATAGACACTAGTGTATTTTATATGGCCACAAAATCAAAGCCTTTTTGGAATACTGCACATGTGGGGAATAATCACTTGTTTGTTTCATATGGTGTTTCATTTGGTGAATCAAAAACTTATGCACACCTGTGTAGCAAAATGGGTGCTATTTCAGAAGGCCACTCTTTCAGTGTTTTAGTGAATAATATGTATATCTGACATGTAGGGAATCTCTTTCACATGTCAACTCGTTCAGGGCCTCTGTGAATAATACTCCCCTCAAAAATAGTCAAGTGTCTACTTTAAATGGCTAGACATTCAGAGACTCTGTAGGTAATGAACAACTGGGTAATACATTTGAGTCTCTTTTTTATGCACACTTAGTCAGAGTCTCATTCAATAATACATACTTGTGGAAGAGGTAAGAGTCTACTTCATGTAGCCACTCATTTAGAGCCTCAGTGAGTAATGCACACCATGGTAATAGTCGAGCATTTTTTATATGGCCACTCATTTTGTGCCTCACTGAGTGATATACACCTGAAGAATCCTCAGGATTCTATTTGATACTACCACGCATTTAGCACCTTATTGAATAATTCACAATGGAGCAGTAGTCAGATGTCTATTTTATATGGTCTATAACTCAAAGTTTCAGTGAATAATAAACTTCTATGGAGAAATCACGATCAGCTATTTGACCATAATATCCATGAGGCATTTGCATGCCTATCCCTATGGTAATCACTTGCTGTGCAGAACTAGGTAATTTAGTATATAAATTAGTAAATAAATCATATCCTGCAGCTGAATTAGTGGCATTCCATGGTCCAATTGCAGCAGGATGGAATTTCCACCAAGATATACTTAATTAATTGGAAGTGGTTGCCTGTTGTTGTACTTTCATGGTGGGAGTCATCATCCGCTGTAAGGGTGTTTGATGATTAGATAATACACTGTTATTTAATTGCCACAAGGTGGTAAGCAAATGATCTTTCAATCCATGATAGGAATTATTCTCTAGTTTCATTAATTTCTCTTTAAACAGCCCCTTCATTCGTTCTGTTAATCCTGCAGCCTGGGGATAATAGGATATATGATATATCCATTCAATATTACTAGCTGTGCAATAATTAATTATTAACTTACTTTTAAAATGTGATCCATTATCACTTTGTATTTGCAAAGGGGTTGCATAGTATAAAATAATAAAATCTAATGTTTTAATGGTATTAATCTGCGTATTACGTTTGAATGGGCAGCCAATTAACACTCCTGAGTAAGTATCTACTATGGTACAAATATATGCTCAAACTTTAGACATAGGTAAAGGCCCTATATAATCGATTTTCCAAATTTGAGCTGGTTGTTTTCCTCGTGATAATTCCCCTGTCACTATTTGGGGAACGAATTGCAATCTATCTTGATTACAAATAGGGCATTGGCGAACCAAAGTTTTACAAGCATCTAAAGGCACATAGATACCTCTCTTTTGTGACCACCTGTACATGGACTGAGCTCCCGTATGACCTGTTTGTTCTTGTATCCATTGTGCACACTTTAAATCTTCTGAACTGGTTGCTGCAACATTAATTCGTGTCAACTCATCAGCCTCTTTATTATATAATTTTTCAGCTGAATCTACTGCAGTATGGGCATCTACATGGAAAATAGAAACATTAGTGCATTGCAAGAATACCCAAATGTCTTGTCATAAAGTAGCCCCCCACAAAGTTTTATCCGGTATTTTCCAATCATTGGCATGCCATTGTTCAATCCAAGTTACCAAGCCCATATATACTGACTAAGAGTCAGTAAAAATATGTCATTCTTGTCCCTGTTCCTTTTTAAAACAAAACCAAACAGCGTATAGTTCAGCGTATTGGCTACTCCCTCCTTCTCCGTGATGCTCCAAAACAATGTCAGTTCAAGGATTATATGCAATTGCTTTCCAGTATCTTTTAGCTCCTATATATTTAGCAGAGCCATCAGTAAACCAGGCATGTGTCTTCTGAGATGGTGTAAGAGAGTCATATCCATTATTAACAATAACTTTACTTGCAATGTGCTTAATGGTCAGAGGTGTAGAATCATCAGTATTAATTGGACAAGAAAATATGTTTTCATGTAATTGCAATGTACCCTGTGGGCCTGCTTTGGCTCTACTCTGAAGATACCCTTTTCATTTAATAATATTTGCTTCCTGGGCATGACCTATTTTATGTGACACGGGGTCAGAAAGCACCCATTGCATAATTGGCATTTGAGGTCGAATGATAACCTCATGCCCTAAGGGCAGAAATTCAGTTTCACTTAAAGCCCAATAAGCAGCTAACAATTCTTGTTCGAATTGAGTATATGGTTGTTTAGTACTAGGCAATTTACGAGACCAAAATCCTAAGGGAACTCATTTTCCTTCCTGTTTTGCCAAAGACTCCAGTTAGCATATTGGTTTTCTGTACTAACCATCAATTCTATTGGCCCGTCTTTCACAGGCCACAGATCCAAGGCCTGTCGTACAGCTTCTTTTACTTTGTCAAATGCCTGCTGTTGATCCGGTCCCTGCTCAAATGTGTATTTCTTCCAAGTGACTTTATATAACGGTTGTAGCAACAGACTTAAATGAGAAATGTGGTTTCTCCAATACCCAAATAGACCAATGTATTTTTGGGCTTCCTTTTTTGTAGTTAGTGTTGGAAATTCCAAAATTCGTTGCTTTGCTTTAGGAGTGATGCTACGATTACCACAATCCCACATTATACCTAGAAATTTTACATGCTGGGCTGGCCCACGTACTTTTGCAGGTTTTATTTTCCATCCTTTACCTTGTAGAGGAGTAATTAAAGTTTCCACAGCTTGTTGCATGCTGTGGGAATCATGTCCCTGTAGCATGACGTCATCAATATAATGGTATATTTCTATATTGGGAAAGTGCCATTCATCTAGATGTTTAGCCACTATTTTATGGCACAAAGTTGGGCTATGCTTATAGCCTTGTGGCAATCTTGTAAAAGTATATTGCCTCCCCTGCCAAGTGAAGGAAAAATATTTTCATTGATCTGAGTTATTTGGAATTGTAAAGAAGGCATTTGCTAGATCCAACACCACATACCATTGACCAAGATGTTTTTGAATATTCTCTATTATCAAAATAGTATCCAGAACATCAGCATGTAATGGAGGAGTTACTGCATTTAATGCTCGATAATCTACTGTCATTCGGCTAGTTCCATCTGATTTTTTAACTGGCCACATAGAATTATTCTATTTAGAGGTGGTGGGGACAATAACCTCTGCTGCTACATAGTTTTTTCTTTGCATTCACTTTCCCCCTTCCTCTTTCTGTACTTGTATTGAGCACAACGGACTGCAGCTTCTTCAGCCACTCCCTGATAAGTCCTAGCTTGATCTACAAGGATGAAATTTTGCCACTGTAACATTGCAAACTTCCCCTGCAAATCTGCCAATTATTTCTCCAGCTGCAATTTCTCTTGAATTAAGGCTTGGCGTGCCTGGTATTGCTTTCTATAAGCTGATAACAAAATCCAGCCACGCCGACTGATAGCTACCAATTTCTTCCATTTATCTAAAGGGACTGTTTCCAAGACATCTAGGACCTGCATAGGGTCAGCAGATCGCAATTTACCATCCCAATTTTCACTCAATCCTGTTCCAGTAGTCCATACCCTAGCGAAAGGTGCAAACACCGAATCTTCCCAAACCGGCATATCACAAACCACATATTTAGCATCTACAGATTTCTTAAACAAAGGCATGATGCCTCCGTCTCCCTGAATCCTGCCGACAACGCCAATTTGTTGCAGTAACTGCGCGTACCAAGCTTGTTTTTTTTTTTTTTCCTTTTAACAGGCAGATTCGTGAGAAGAAAACACCAGACCGAGAACAATAATAAAGTGATAGAAAATTTTAACGAGAGAAGTAGGAGAATGGAAAGACGATAGTTACATATATATATATATATATATATATATATATACACACACACACACACACACACACACACATATATACACAGAAACCACTCCACCTCAGCACCAGCAAGACAGCAGCACGGGCGATTCGCAAGTCACATCTCAGCACTGGCAAGACAGCAGCACAGGCGATTCACAAGTCACATCAGGAAGTCGCTCTGAACCAATGTCTATGTGTTCCTCTGCTCCTTTATTGTATCAGCTTACATAACTAATTTACGTACTCATCTTTGGGTCAGTCAGTAAACAGAGAAGATCTACTTCATAAATGCCCTGTCCTTGACTGTTTCTTGGGCACCGGAGGTTGGCCAGACTCCAAGCCTCCAAGATATCGTTCTGAAATGCCAAGAGCTCTTAGCTTCCCAGAACAGTTCATGGACAGTTCATGGGCTCACAGATCCTTCCCTGCCCACTTCCTCACCCTAAACACACTTTACAAGCAAGCTTTTTACAAAACAAGACTTCTACAAAACAGGACTTCTACATCAAAATCTTACAATAGGAGAGAGGGCATAGACAAAGGAAAGGGGAGGATACACGCAGAAGAGAGAAGAATCCACACAGGAAGGAGTGGGATACACACAGGAGAGAGAGGGATACACACAGGAGAGAAAAGAATACACACTGGAGAGAGAAAGATGCACATAGGAGAGGAAGATACACACAAAAAAGGAAGATACACACAAGAAAAAGGGGGATAACCACAGGAGACAAAAGGATACATACAGGAAGGTGTGATACACACATGAGAGAGGGGCATAAACACAGGAGAGATGAGCATACACAAAGGAGAGAGGAGGAAACAAACAGGAGAAAGGGGATAAACACAAGAAAGAAAAAAATACACACAGGAGAAAGGGGTGATACACACAGAAAAGGAAGGTGTTACCCACAGAAGAGGGGGGAAACACACAGAAAAGTGAAGGGATACACACAGGATAGAGGAGGATACACACAATATAGAGGCAGATACACACAGGGGAGAGTAGTAAACACACAGGAGAAGTGCATACACACAGGAGAGAAGGGGATACACACAAATGAGTTGGATATATACAGAAGACAGAGAATTACAAAGAGGAGAGAGAGAGCTACACACAGGAGAGGGGGATGCACACAGAAGAGAGGGTATACACACAGGAGAGAGGGGAATACACATAAGATAGAGGGGCATACACACAGGAGAGAAGGTAATACACATAGGAGAAAAAAAGATACACAAAAAAGAAAGGAGTATACACGAATAAGAGAGGAGTATACACAAAAGAGAGGAATATACACAGAGGAGAGAGGGCGTTACACACAGCAGAGAGGGCGGATACACACAGGAGAGAGAAAGATACACACAGGAGAAAGGAGGTTACACACAGGAGACGGTGGATACACACAGGAGAGTGGAGGGATACACACAAAAAAGAGAAGGATACACACAGAAGAGAGCAGAATACATAAAGGCGACAGAAAGAATACACACAGGGAAGATGAAGGATACTAATAGGAGAGAGGGGGATACACACCCGAGAGTGGGGCATACACCAAGAAGGGAGAAGACACACACTGGAGAGAGGAAGATACACACAGGGGAGGAAGATACACAAAGTAAAGAGGAGGATACACACAGGAGAAAAAAGGATACACACAGGAGAGTGACGGATACACACAAGAGAGAGGAGGATACACACAGGAGAGGGTGATACACACAAGAGAGAGAAGGATCCACACAAGAGAGAGGGAAATACACATAAGAGAGGGGGTATACACACATGAGAGGGGTATACACAAAGAAGAGAGGAGGATACACGCAGAAGAGAAAAGGATACAGGCAGCACAGAGGAGGATATACGCAGAAAAGAGGGGAATACACAGAGGAGAGAGAAAAATACACACAAGAGAGAGAATGATACACACAAAAGACAAAAGAATACACACAGTAGAGAGGAGGATACACACAGGAGAGAAGGGCGTACACACAGAAAAGGGGGATACACAGAGAAGAGAGTGGGATACACAAAGAAGAAAATGATACACACAGGAGAGGGAAATACAAACTAGAGAGAGGGGGATGCACACAGGAGAAAGGGAAATACACACAGGAAAAACGAGTATACAAACAGGAGAGAGAAGGATACACACGGAAGACGGGGATACACACAGGAGAGAGGAAGGTACACACAGGAGAGGGAAGAATACATAGAGAAGAGAGAAAGATACACTCAGGAGAGAGAAGAATACGCAGAAGAGAGGGGAGTACACAGAGGAGAGAGGGCATTACAAACAGGAGAGAGGGCAGATACACACAGGAGAGAGAAAGATACACAAAGAAGAGAGGAGGATACACACAGGAGAGGGTGGATACACACAAAAGAGTAGAGGATACACATAGGAGAGAGGGGGAATACACACAAGAAAGAGAAGGCTGCACACAGAAGAAAGTAGGATACATAAAGGCGAGAGAAAAAATACACACAGGGGAGAGGGGGGATACTAACAGGAGAGAGGGGAATACACACCCAAGAGTAGGGCATACACACAGAAGAAAGAAGATACACACAGGAGAGAGTAAGAGACACACAGAAGGAGGAAGATACGCAAAGTAGAAAGGAGGATACACACAGAAGAGGGCGATACACTCAAGAGAGAGAAGAATCCAGAGGACAGAGGGAAATACACATAAGAGAGGGTTATACACACAAGAAAGAAAAGGATACACGCAAAACAAAGGAGGATACACGCAGCACAGAGGAGGATACACGCAGCACAGAGGAGGATACACGCAGGAGAGAGGGGGATACACAAAAAAAGAGAGAAAAATACACACAGCAGAGAAGGGGATACACACGAGAGAGAATGATACACACAGAAGAGAAAAGGATACACACAGTAGAGAAGAGGATACACAGAGGAGCGAGGGATACACACAGGTGAGAGGAGGATACATACAGGAGAGAGGGGCGTGCACAGAAAAAAAGGGATACACAGAGAAGGGAGTGGAATAAACAAAGAAGAAAGGGATACACACAGGAGTAAGAAATACACACAGGAGCAAGGGTGATGCACACAGGAGTAAAGAAAATACACAAAGGAAAGAAGAGTATACACACAGGAGAGAAAAATACACACAGAAGAGGGGCGATACACACAGGACAGAGGAAGATAAACACAGGAGAGAGGAGGATACACAGAGGACAGAGGAAGACACACAGAAGAGAAGAAGAGGATACACACAGGAGTGGAAGATATACACAGAATAGAGAGGGATACGAAAAAGAGAGGGAAATACACAGAGGTAAGAATGGGATACACAGAAGAGAGAGGAGGCTGAACACAAAAGAGGGGGACACATACAGAAGAGAGGGGCATAGACAGAGGAGAGAGGAGGATACACGCAAGAGAGAAGAAGATACACACAGAAAAGTGAGGATTCACACAGGATACAGGGGAATACACACAGGAGAGAAAAGGATACACACAGGAGAGAGGAGGATACACATAGGAGGGGGAGATACAAACAGGAGAGAGGGGCATATACACAAAAAGGGAAGATACACACAGGAGCAAGGGGGATACACACAGGAGAGAGGAGGATACATACAGGAGAGAGGAGGAAACAAACAGGAGAGAGGGGATACACACGAGAGAGAAGGATACACACAGGAGAAAGGGGTGATACACACAGAAAAGAAAGAAGTTACCCACACGAGATATAAGGGAAACACACAGGAAAGCGGAGTGATAAACACAAAAGAAAGCAGCATACACACAGGACGAAGGAAGATACACACAGGAGAGAGGGTATACACACAGGAGAGAGAATACACAGAAAAGACACAGGGTTCCAAACAGAAGAGAGGGGAATACACACAAGAGGGAGGGTCATACCCACAGGAGAGAGGGGGATACACATAGGAGAGAGGAAGATACACAAAGGAGAGAGAAGAATACATGCAAAAGAGAGGAGTATACGCAGGAGAGAGGGGAATACACAGAGGAAAGAGGGCGTTACACAAAGGAGAGAGGGCGGATACACTCAGGAAAGAGGAGGATACACAAAGGAGAGGGTGGGTACACACAGGAAAGAGGATACACAAAGAAGAGAGGGGGGATACACACAATAAAGAGGGGTGTAAACACAGAAGAGAGTTGAATATACAAAGGCGAGAAAAGGAATACACACAGGGTAGAGGGTGGATACTAACAGGAGAGAGTGGGATACACACAGGAGAGTGGAGCATACTCAGAGAAGGGAGAGGCTACACAGTGGAGAGAGTGGGATACACACAGGAGGAGGAAGATAGGCACAGTAAAAAGAAAGATACACGCAGGAGAAAGAAAGATACACGCAGGAGAGAGACGGATACACAAAAAAGAGAGAAGCATACACACAGGAGATAGCAATACACACAACAGAGGGAAGGATCCACACAGGAGAGACGAAATACACATAGGAGAGAGGGGTATACACACAGGAGAGAGGTGTACACACGAGACAGGAGAATACATGCAGGAGAAAGCGGATACACGCGGCACAAAGAAGAATACCTGCTGGAGAGAGGGTGATACACACAAGAGAGAGAAAAATACACACAAGAGAGAGAAAAATACACACAGAAGGAAAGGGGGATACACACAAAAGAGAGAATAATACACACAGAAGAGAAAAGAATACACACAGAAGATAAAAAAATACACACAAGAGCGAGGGGGATACACACTAAAGAGAGGGGGATACACAGAGGAGAGAGGGAAGATAAACACAGGATAGAGGGGTATACACAAAGGTGAGAAGAATACACAAAGGAGAGAGGTGCATACACACAGGAGAGAGAAAAGATACACACAAAAGAGAGGAGGATACACATAAACGAAAGGACAACACAGAACGAAGAGGTAGATACACAGAAGAGAGAGGGGGATCCACACAGAAGAAAGGGGAATACACATAGGAGAGAGTGGTATACACACAAATGAGGGGAATACACAAAGTAGAGAGACGGATGCACAGAGGAGATAGAAGAGTACACACAGGAAAAAGTGACACACAGTAGAGAGGTGCATAAACACATGAAAGAGAAGGATACACACAGAAGAGAGGATGAAACAAACAGGAGAGAGGAGATACACAGGAGAGAGGAGATACACAAAAGAGAGGGGGGATACACACAGGAGAAAGGGGTGATAAACACAGGAAAGAAAGGTGTTACACACAGGAGAGAGGGGGGAAACACAAAAGAAAGCGAAGGGATACACGCAGGAGAGAGAAGGATACACGCAGGAGACAGGAGGATACACACAGGAGAGAGGACTATACACACAGGAGAAGGGCATACACACAGGAGAAAGGGGGATACACACAGGAGAGTTGGATACATACAGGAGACAGGGAAATATACACAAGAGAGATGGGGATAATCAAAGGAGATGAAAATACACACAGAAGAAAGGGTATACACACAGAAGACGGGAATACACACAGCAGAGAGGGGCATAAAGACAGGAGAGAGGGAAATACATGTAGGAGAGATAAAGATACACAAAAAAGTGTGGAGGATACACGCAGGAGGGAGGAATATACACAGGTGAGAGGTTAATACACAAAGGAGAGAGAGCGTTTAACACAGAAAAGAGGGTGGATGCACACAGGAGAGAGGAGGATACACACAGGAAAGAGGAGGATACACACAAAAGAGAGAAGCATACACACAGGAGAGAGAATGATACGCACAGGAGAGACGGGAATTCAAAAAATAGAGAGGGGGATATACACAGGAGAGAGGGGGATACACACAGGAGAGAGGGGTATACACACAGGTGAGAGAAATGCACAAAAAGAGAGGGGCATACACACAGGAGAGAAAAAAGATACACACAGGAGAGAGGAGAATACCCACGAGAGAGGGGGATAAACACAAAAAAGGGAAGGGATAAACAAAGTTAAGAAGAAGAAACACACAGGAGAGAGGAAGATAAAAACAAAAGAGAGGAGGATACACACAGGAGAGTGAAGGATACACAGAGCAGAGAGGAGAATACACACAGTAGAGTGGGATACACACAAAAGAGAGGGGCATACACAAAGGAGAGAGAAGGATTCAAACAGGATGCAGCAGGATACAAACAGGAGAGAGGAAGATGCACACAGGGGAGAGGGGGAATACCCACGGGAGAAAAGAAAATACACACAGGAGGGAGAAGGATACACACAGGAGACAGGAGAATACACACAGAATAGAAAAAGATACACACAGGAGAGAGGAAGATACACACAAGAGGGAGAATGATACTCAAAGGAGAGAGAAGGATCCCCACAGGTGAAAGGAAAATACACTGAGAAGAAACCATAATACACACAGGAGAGGGGTGTATACACACAGGAGACAGTAAGGTACACACAGGGGGAGGAAACTACACACAGGAGAGAGGAGGATACACACATTAGAGAGGAAGATACACACATGAGAGAGGAGAATACACAAGAGACAAAAGCATACACAAAAAAGAGGCTGATACACACACAAGAGAGAGAAGGATACACACAGAAAAAAAGGATACACACAGGAGAGAGGGGGATACACACAAAAGAGAGGAGGATACAGAAAGGAGAGAGAAGGATACACACAGAAGAAAAAATGATACAAACAGGAGAGAGAAGGATACACACGCGAAAGAAGGATACACGCAGGAGAAAGGAGGATACACACAGGAGAGAGAAGAATACACTCAAGAGAGTCGGGATACAAACAGGAGAGTGAGGAATACACAAATGCGGAGGGAGATACACACAGGAGAGAGGAAAATACACACAGGAGAAAGGAGGATACACACAGGAATGACGGGGATAAATGCAAAAGAGAGAAGGATAAACACAGCAGAGTGGAGGATACACACAGGAGAGAGGAGGATGCCCATAGAAGAGAGGAGGATACACAAATAGGAGGAGAAGATACACACAGGAGAGAAAAAAATACACAAAAAAGACAAAAGCATACACAAAGGAGAGGCTGATACACACAGGATAGAGTGGGATACACAGAGAAAAAAAAGATACACGCAGAAGAGTGGGATACAAACAGGAGAGAGGGGCATACACACAGAAGAGGGGAGAAGGTACAGATGATAGAGGAGAATAAACACAATAGAGAGGAGGATACACAAAGAAGAGAGTGGGTATACACAGAAGAGAGAAGAAGGTACGCACAGGAGAGAGGAGGATACACACAAAAGAGGAGGATACAGAAAAGAGAGAGGAGGATACACACAGGAGAGAAAATGAAGCAAACAGAAGAGAGGAGGATACACACGTGAAAGGAAAATACACATAGAAGAGAGAGGAATAAACTCAGGAGAGTGGGGTATATAAACAGGAGAGTGTGGCATACACAAAAGCGGAGGGGAATACACACAGGAGAAAAGAGGATACACACAAAAAAAGGAAATTACACACAGGAGAAAAAAGGATACACAGAGGAATGAGGAAGATAAACGTAAAAGAGAGAAGGATAAACAGCAGAGTGGAGGATACACACAGGAGAAAGGAGGATACACAAATGGGAGGGGAAGAACACAGGAGAAATACTGATACACACAGGTGAGGGAGAAACACAAAAGATTAGGAAGGATACACACAGGAGAGAGTGGGATGCACACAAAAGAGAGAAAAATACAGAAAGGAAAGAGGATACACACAGAAGAGAAAATGATACAAACAGGAGAGAGGAAGATACACACGTGAAAGAAGGATACACACAGGAGAGAGGAGGATACACACAGGAGAGAGTGGAATACACTCAGGAGAATGGAGGATACAAACAGGAGAGTGAGGTATACACAAAGGGGTAGGGGGATACACACAGAAGAGAGGAGGATACACACAACAGAGAGAAAAATACACACAGGAGAAAGAAAGATACACACAAAAATGAGGGGGATAAAAGCAAAAGAGAGGAGAATAAACACAGCAGAGTGGAGAATACACACAAAAAAGATTGGGATACACACAGGGAAAGGGGTTACACACAGGAGAGAGGGGCATACACAGAGGAGAACGGAGGGTAAACACAGGAGAGAGGAAGGATACACACAGGAGAGAGGGGATACACACAGAAGACTGGGGCATACACATAGAAGAGAGGGGGATACACACAGGAAACAGGGGGATAGCCACAGTGGGAGAAGGATAATGACAAAATGGAAGAGGATACACACAAAATAAAATAGGATACAGACAGAAGAAAGGAAAATACACGCAGGAGAGAAAAAATTTACACAGGAGAGAGAAGGATACACACAGAAGAGAGGACGACACACGCAGGAGAGACGAGGATACACACAGTGGAGAGGGGGAATACACACAGGAGAGGGGATACAAACATAAGAGAGGAGGATACAAACAGATGAGATGAGTATAAATACAGAAGAGAGGAGGATACACACAGGTGAGAGGAGAATACACACAAAAAAGAGGGGGATAAACACAGGAGAGAGGGATACACACAGAAGAGGGGTGATACACACACGAAAGGGGAGGGTACACAGAGGAGAGAGGAAGATACACAAAGAAGAAAAGAGGATACACAAAAAAGAAAAGGATACACACAGGAGAGAGGGTGATATACCAAAAAGAGAGAAGGATACACACAGGAGAGAAAAGGAAACACACAGGAGAGGGGAATACACACAAGAGAAAGGGGGATAAACTAAGGAGAGAGGAGAATACACACAGGGTAAGGGAATACGCACAGGAGAGAGAGGCGTACACACAGGAGAGAAAAGGATACACACAGCAGAGAGGAGAATACACAGAGGAGAGTGGAGATACTCACAGAATAGTGGAGGATACACATAGGAGAGAGCGGGGATACACACAAGAGAGAAAAAAGATACATCCAAGATAAAGGAGGAATACACACAGGAGAAAGGAGGATACATATAGGAGAGAGCAGGATACACAGAGGAGGGAGTAATGTACACACAGAAAAAAAATGCACAAAGGAGAGAGGAGAATACACACAGGAGATAGAAGGATACACACAAAATAGAGAAGGATACACACAAAAGACAGAAGGATACATACAGGAGAGAGAAGGATACACATAGGAGAGGGGTGATACACACAGGAGAAAGAAGGGTACACACCAGAGAGAGAAAGATACACACAAATGAGAGAAGGATACATACAGGAGAGAGGAAGATACACACAGGAGAGTGGTGATACACACAAGAGAATGGGGGATACACACAGGAGAGTAAATGAACCACACAGGAGAGATGAGGATACACACAGTAGAGGGGAATACACAATGTAGAAAAGAGCATGCACACAGGAAGGGTGATACACACAGAAGAATGAGGGATACACAGGGGAGAGGAGAGGATACACACAGGAGTTGGGAATACACACAGGAGAGGGGAAGATACACACATAAGAGAAAAAAATACAAACAGGCGAGAAGGGACGCACACAAGAGAAAGGGTGATACACAAAAGAAAAAGGGGATATACACAGGAGAAAAAGGGTTACACGGAGGAGAGAGGGCGAAAACACACAGAAGAGAGAAAGGATACACACAGAATAAAGAAATATACACGCAAGAGAGAGGAAAATACAAACAGGAGAAATAAGTATACACACAGGAGAGGATACCCAAAGTAGAGACTGGCATGCACACACACAAAAAAGATACACACCGGAGAAAAAAATACACACAAGAGAGAGAAGGATACACAGAGAACAGAGGGATACACACAGCAGAGAGGGGCATACACACAGGAGCAAAAAAGATACACACAGGGGAGAGAAAGATACCAAAAGGGGAGAGGGGATACACACCATAGAGAGGGTGATACACACAGAAAAAAAAAAAAGGATACACACAAGAGAGAAAGGAATTACACACCGGAGAGAGGGGAGAAACACACAGGAGAGAGGAGGGATACACACAGGAGAAATAAAGATACACACAGGAGAGTAGAAAATACACACTGGAAAGAGGAGGATACACACAGGAAAGAGGAGGATACACACAGTAGAGAAGAGAATACACAAATGAGAGAGGAGAATACACACAGGAGAAAGGAGGATACACACAGGAGAGGGGCATACACACAGGAGAGAGGGGATACAAACAAGAGATTTGGATACACACAGGAGACAAGTTAATACACAAAGGAGAGAGGGACATACACACAGGAGATGGGGACACAGAGAGGAGAGAGGGGATACATACAGGAGAAAGGAGAATGCACACAAGACAGAGAAGCATAGACACAGTAGAGAGGAGGATACACACGGGATAGAGGGGGATACACACAGGAGAGAGTGGCATAAACAGAGGAGAGAGGAAAATACAAACAGGAAAGTGCGGAATACACACAGGAGGGAGGGGGATACCCACAGGAGAGAGAAGGATACACACAGAAGGAGGGCGATACACACAGGAGAGGGAAAAATACTCAAAGGAGAGAGGAGGATCCACACAGGAGAGAGGAAAATTCACAACAAAAGGTTAAATACACAGAAGAGAGGAGGATACAAACAGGCGAGAGGGATACACACAGGAGACGGGGAAGTACACACAGGAGAGAGGAAGATACACACAAGAGAGAGGTGCATACACACAGGTGAGAGAAGGATACACACAGGAGATGAGGGATACACACAGAAGATGGGGGATACAAACAGGAGAGAGGAGTATGCACACAGTGGGAGAAAGATAAATACAGGAGAGAGGAGGATACACAACAAAGGGAAGAGGATACAAAAAGAAGAGAGGAGGATACACACAGGAGAAGGGGAGATACACACAGGAGGAATGGGGATACACACAAAAGGAGGGGGATACCCACAGGAGAGAAAAGAATACACAAAAGCCAGAGGAGGCTACACACAGGGGAGAAAAGGATACACACAGGAAAGAGGGGGATACACACAGGAGAGAGGGAGAGACAAAGAGGAGAGTGTGGCATACACAATGGAGAGAGGGGGGTACACACAGGAGAGGGGGGATACACACAGGAGAGAGGAGGATACACATAGCACAGATTAGGATACACTCAGGTAAGAGGAAGATACACACAGGAGAGAGGAGGATACACAAAGGAGAGAAGGAAACACACAGTAGAGAGGAAGATACACACAGGCGAGGAGGGCACACACAGAAGTTGGGGAAATGCACCCAGAAAAGAAGGGGATACACACTGGAGAAGGGGATACACACAGTAGAATAAAGCACACACACAAAGAGAGGAAGATACACCCAGCAGAGAGGAGGGATACACACAGGAGAGAGGAGTATACCCACAGGAGAGTGGGGCATAGACCCAGGATGGAAGGAGATACAAACAGGACAGGGTTGGTACATACAATGAAAGAAGGATAAATACAGGAGGGAGAAAAATACACATAAAAGAAATAAGGATACAGACAGAAGAGAGAAAGATACACGCAGGAGAGAGGAGGATACACACAAAAGGAGGAGGATACACACAGGAGAGGGGATTGAGAAACACAGGAGAAGAAAATACACACAGGAAAAAGGAAGGTACACACAGGAGAGAGGGGTATACACACGAGAGAAAAGAATACAAAAAGGAGATTGGCATACACACAGGAGAGTGGTAAATACACCAAAAAGAGAAAAGGATACACACAGGAGAGAGGAGGATACACAAAGGAGATGGGGAAACACAGAGGAGAGAGGGGCATACACACTGGATAGGGTGATACACACAGGAGAGAAGGGGATACACACAGGAGAGATAAGAATAAACACAGGAGATCGGGATACACACAGAAGAGAAGGGAGTACACTCAGGAGAGAGAAGGATACACACAGGAAAATAAGATACTCACAGGAGAGAGAAGGATACACACAGAAGAGAGAAGGATACACACAGAAGACAGAATGATACACACAGGAGAGAGGAAAATACACACAGGAGAGGAGTAAAACACACAGAGGAGAGGAAGGTACACACCAGAGAGAGGGGGATACACACAAAAGAGAGAAAAATACACAGAGGAGACAGAAGGATACACACAGGAGAGAGGAAGATACACACAGGAGAGGTGTGATATACACAGGAGGAAAAGGAATACACACAGGAGAGAAAAGATACACATAGGAGAAAGTAGGATACACACAGGAGAGGAAGATACACAAAGTAGAGTGGGGCATACACACAGGAAAGTGAAATACACACAGGGGAAATGGGGATAAACACAGGAGAGAGGAGGATACAAACAGGAGAGAGGAGAATACAAACAGGAGAGAGGGAAAACACACAAAAGAGAGGGGGATACACACAGAAGAAATGGAGGATACACACAAGAGAGAAAGGGGTTACACAGGAGAGAGGGGGAAAACACAAAAATGAGAGGAGGATTACACACAAGAGAGAGAAAGACACACAGGAGAGATGAAAATACACACAGGAGAAAGAAAAATACGCACAGGAGAGAAAAGGATACACACAGGAGAGAGGAGGATACACTCAGGAGAGAGGAGGATACACATAGGAGAAAGGCATACACACAGGAGGGAGGAGGATAAACAGAGGAGAGTTGGGAACACACAAGAGACAAGGTAATACACACAGGAGAGAGGGTGATACACAAAGGAAAGAGGGGAATGCACACAATAGAGAGGGCATACATACAGGAGAGATGAGAATACACAAAGGAGAGAGGGGGATACACACAGGAGAGGAAAATACACACAGGAGAGAAAAAGAAACACACAAGAGACAGAAATACATAAAAAAAGGGAGTTTGATACACACAGGAGAGAGGGGGATACACACAGGAAAGAGGGGAATACACACAAGAGAGATGGGCATACCCACAGGAGAGAGGAGACTACACAAAGGAGAGAGGAAGATACACACAGAAAAAAGGAGAATACAAACAGGAGAGTGCGGCATACACACAAAAGGAAGGGGGATACACACAGGAGAGAGGAGGATCCACACAGGAGATTGGAGGCTACACAAAGGAGAAAGGAGAATACACAAAGAAGAGCAGGAAAAACACAAGAGAAGTGGGATACACACAGGAGAGAGGAGGATACACGCAGAAGAGAGGAGGATATACAAAGAAGAGAGGAGGATCCACACAGGAGAGGAAATAATACACACAAGAGAGGGAGATACAAACAGGATAGAATAGGTTACACATAGAAGAGAGGAAGTTACACAAAGGAGAGAGGAGGCTACACACAAGAGAGAGGAGGATACACAAAGATAAGGGTGAAACACACAAAAGAGAGGAGGATACACACAGATGGGGGTATAAACACTGAAGACGGTGGAATACACACATGAAAGAAGGGATACACAAAGGAGAGAGGAGGATACACATTAGAGAGAGGAGGCTACACACAGAAGAAAAAGGGATACACAAAGAAAAGGGGGAAACACACAAAAGAGAGGGGGATACACAAAGGCAAGGGGGATAAACACTGGAAACGGTTGAATACACACAGGAGAGAGGGTGATACAAAAAGAGAGAGGAATACACACAGAATGGAGGGATAAACACACAAAATAGAGAAGGATACACATAGGAGAGAAATGTAATACTCACAGGAGAGTGGAAGATACACACAGGAACGTGTGGCATAAACACAGAAGGGAAAGGAATACACACAAAATGGAGGGAAATACACAAAGTGGGAGAAGGATAAATACAGAAGAGAGGAGGATAAACACAAATGAATGGAGGATACAGAGAGAATAACGGAGGATACACGCAGGAGAGAGGAGTATACACAAAGGAGAGAAGATACACACAGGAGAGAGGAGCATACACACAGGAGAGAGGAGAATACACAAAGGAGAAAGATAGATACACACAGGAGAGAAGAATAAACAAAGGAAGATACACACAGGACAGAGGAAGAAACATACAGGAGAGGAGGAAACACACACACAAAAAAAGGATACACACAGGAGAGAGGGGGATAAACACAGGAGAGGGGATACAAAAAGAAGAGAAAAAATACAGGAGACAGGAATACACAAAGAAGGGAGTTGGATCCACACAAGAGAGAGGAGGATACACTTAAGAAAGAGGGGAATACACACATGAGAGAGAGGCATACCCACAGGAGAAAAAAATACACAAAGTAGAGATGGGGATACACACAGGGAAAAGAAGGATACAAAAAGTAGAGTGTGGCATAAACACAGAAGGGAGGGGGATATACACAGTAGAGAGGGGGATACACACAAGAGAGAGGGGCATACACACAAAAGAGGGTGATACACACAGGAGAAAGGGGGATACACACAGTTGAGAGAAGAATACACACAGAAGAGGGGGATACACACGAGACAGGGGCATACACACAGGAGAGAGGAGGATAGACAGAGCAGAGAGGAGGATACACAAAGGAGAGAGGAGACACACACAAAAAAGAGGGAGCTACACACAGAGGAAAGAGGGATACACAGAGGAGAGAGGTGGGATACAAAGAGGGATGAGGAGAGATACACACAGGAGAGAGGATCGTAGACACAAGAGAGAGGAGGATACACAGAGGAGACAGAAAGATACACACAGGAGAGAGGAAGATACACAGGAGGCAGGAAGTTACACACAGGAGAGAGGATACACATAAAAAAGTAAAGGATACACAGAGGAGACAGAAGGATACACAAAGTAGAGGGGGCATACACACAGAAAAGGGAGATACACACACGAGAAAGGAGGATAAACAAAAGAGAGAGAAGGATACACACAGGAGAGGGGGATGCACACAGGTGAGAGAGGCGTACACACAGAAGAGAGGAAGATACACACAGGAGAGTGGAGGATACAAACAGGAGAGAGGTTATACACACAGGAGAGAGGGGATAACCACAGAAGAAAGGGGGGATACAAACAGAAGAGGAAAAGGGTACACACAGGAGAGTGGGGGGAAATACAAGGGAAAGAGGAGGGATACACAAAGAATATAGGAAGATACACACAGGAGAGAGGAAAATACACACAGGAGAGGTGCATACACACAGGAGAGAGGGGGATACACACAGGAGAGTTGGATTCTTACAGGAAACAGGGTAATACACACAGGAGAGTGGGGAATACAAACAGGAGTGGGGGATACACACAGGAGAGAGGGGGATACACACAGAAACAAGGAATATACAAACAGGAGAGTGCAGCATACACACAGGAGGAAGAAGGTTACACACAGGAGAGAGGAAGATACACACAGGGGAAGAGAGATACACACAGGAGAGAGGAGGATAAACAAAGGAGAGAAGAGGCTACACAGAGGAGAAAGGAGGATACACAAATAAGAGAGGGAAACACACAAAAGAGAGAGAGATACACACAGGCGAGAGGGATACGCCCAGGAGACAGGGAGATACACACAGGAGATAGGGGAATACACACAGGAGAGTGGAACACACACAAAAGAGAGTGGCATACACACAGGAGAGAGGAGAATACACACAGGGGAGAGGGGGGATACACACAGGAGGGAGGGGGATACACACAGGAGAGAGGAAAATACAAACAGGAGATTGAGGCAAGTAAACAGGTGGGAAGAAGATACACACAAGAGATTGAGGCATACACACAGGAGAGAGTGGGATTCACAAAGGGAAAGAAGGATAAATACAGGTGAGAGGAAGATAAACACAAAAGAGTGGAGGATACAGACAGAAGAGAGGAGGATAAACGCAGGATAAACGAGTCTACACACAGGAGTGAGGAGGATACACGCAGGAGAGAGGAGGATACACACAAAAGAGAGAAGGGATACACACAGGAGAGAAAAGGGATGCACACAGGAGAGGGGAATACACACTGGAGAGAGGAGGATACACACAGAAGTAAAAAGGATACACACAAGAGAGTGGAAGATACATACAAAAAAGAGGAAAATACACACAAAAGAGATGGGGATACACACAGGAGAGGGGCGATACACACAGAAGTGTGGTGATACACACAGGAGAGAGGAGGGTACACACAGGGAAGAGGCGGATACACACAGGAGAGAGGAGGATACACAAAGGAGAGGGGGATACACACAGGAGAGAGGGGGATACACTGAAAAAAAGGAGGATACACACAGGAGAGAAGAGGATAAACACAGTAGAGAAGGATATACACAGGAGAGAGGGGCATACACAGAGAAAGATACACACAGGAGAAAGGGGAATAGACACAGGAGAGGGGAGAATACACACAGGAGACGGGGATACAGACATGAGAAAAGGCGTACACACAGAAGAGAGGAGGATTCAAAAAGCAGAGAGGAGGATACACACTGGAGAGAAGGGATTCACACGAGAGAGAAGGATACACACAGGAGAGAGGGGGATACACACAGGAAACAGCGGGGATACACACAGGAGAGTGGGGCGATACAAACACGAGAGAGGAGGGATACACAGAAGACGGAGAAGGATACCCACCGAAGAGAGGAGGATACACAAAGTAGAGAAAAGGATACACACAGAAGAGGGGGAAACACACAGGAGAGAGGAGGATACACACAGGATAAAGGAGTTTACACACAAAAGAGAGCAGGAAACACACAGGAGACAGAAGAATACACACAGGAGAGAGGGGAATATACACAGGAGAGTGGTGATATACACAAGAGGGAGGAGGATACACTCAGGAGAGAGGGGCATACACACAGAAAAAATGGATAAACACAGGAGAGAAAGGGATACACACAGGAGAGAGGAGGATACAAACAGGAGAGAGGTTTTACACACAGGAGAAATGGGGTATACAGAGGATCCTTCAAAGCCTCACTGAATATTACACACTTGTGATATAGTCTGGAGTCTATTTTTTATGGCCACTCATTCAAAGAATCACTAAATAATGCACAACTGCTGAATAGTCAGATGTATCTTTCCTATGTTTACTCGTTAAGAGCCTCACGAAGTGTACACACCTGGGGAAATAGTCAGGATTTACCTTTATCCCCTCATTCACATTCTCACTAAATAAGGCACACCTGTGGAATAGTCAGGAGACGTTTTCATGTGGCCTCTAATTCAGAGGATCACTGAATAATGTGTTGTAGTCAGGTGTCTATTTCATGTAGACACATATTCAGAGCCTCAGTGAATTAGACAGGTTCTTGATATAGTAAGGAATATAATTAATATGGCCATATCTTCTGAGCCTCGCTGTATAATACACACCTGGAGAATAATTTTGAGTCTATGTTTGATGGACATTCATTCAGAGCTTGGCTAAATAATGTACACCAGTGGAGTAACCAGTAGTCTATTTTATTGGGACATACATTCATAGCCTCAGTGGATAATATGCACGTGTGGATTAGTCAGGATTCCATTTTATATGGACACTGACTCGTAATCTCATCGAAAAATGCACAAATGTAAAGTACTCAGTAGTCTATTTCATATAAACACTCATTCAGAGATTCAGTGAATAATACAAATATTTAAGTTAGACAAAATCCTGTTTCATATGGTCACACAAAAAGAGCCTCACTGAGTAATGCACACCTGGGGAAGTGATAAAATTCTACTTCATATAGCCTCTCATTTACAGCCTCAGGGAATAATGCACACGTGTGGAATAGACACTAGTCTATTTTATATGGCCACAAAATCAAAGCCTGAGTGAGTAATACACAACATTGGAATAGTCACTAGTCTATTCCATACGCCCAAATATTTAGAGTCAGAGTAAATAATACACGCCTGTGGAATAGTCAGAAAACAAGTTCATATGGCCAAAGTTTCAGATCCTCAGTGAATAATACCTACTTCAGAAAGATTAAGGACGCTATTACATGTAGCATCAATTTCGGAACTTCATTGAATAATAAATACCTGTATTGTAGTCAGAATTCTATTTCATATAGCTACATATTCAGAGCCTAACTAAATAACATACACCGTGGAAATAGTCCAGATTCTATTTCATATAGCCACTCATTTAGAGCCAAATGTAAAAACGCATGCCTGAGGAGTATTCAGGAGTCTCTATTTTATGGCCACTCATTCAGAGCTTCACAGAATTATACAGACCTATGGAAACGTCAGGAGTGTATGTCACATAGCCACTTATTCAGAACCTCAGTAAAAAATCATATATATCTGAAAAATACTCAGGATTATATTATATATAGTCACTTATTCAGAGAATCACTGAATAATGCACACATAAGGAAGAGTCTAAAGACTATTAGATATGACCTGACAACCGGCGACACAGTGGACAATGCAGAACAGAAAAATAGTCAAGATGATAGAGTCAGAAGTTTATGTTATGTGGTCACTCGTTCAGAATCTCACTGAAGAATACACACCTTTGGTATGGTAAGAGTCCAAGTCATATGGCCACTGAATCACAGCATTACGGGATAATGCACAAAGGGGCAATAGTAAGGAGTCTATTTCATATGGACTATCATTCAGAGTTTCAGGGCGTAATAAAGGGCTGTGGAGTAGTCAGGACCCTATTTAACTTAGGCCCAAGTTAAGCAGCTCCGTGAATGATACACACATGTGTGAGAGTCAGGAGACTATTTGATATAAACACTCATACAGAACCTTTTCGAATACGGCACATGTGGTGAATAATCAAAAGTCTGTTTCATATGATGATTCGTTTGGAGAATCAAAAAATAACGCACACCTGTGGAGTAAAATGGGTTATATTTCATAAGGCCACTCTTTCAATGCTTTAGTGAATAATACGTATATCTGATAAGTCAGGAATCTCATTCACATGGCCATTCCTTCTGTGCCTGTGTGAATAGTACTAGCCTCAGAAACAGTCAAGGATCTACTTCAAATGCCTACACATTCAGAGTCTCTGTAAGTAATGAACATCTGGGCAATACACCTGAGTCTCTTTTTTATGATCACTTAGTCAGAGTCTTATTCAACAATACACACATGAGGAAAATTTAAGAGTCTACTTCATGTAGCCACTCATTTAGAGCCTCAGTGAATAATGCACACCAGGGTAATAGTCGAGCACTTTTCATATGGCCACTCATTTTGTGCCTCACTGAGTGATATACACCTGGATAATCCTCAGGATTCTATCTGATACTACCACTCATTTAGAACATTATTGAATAATTCACTATGGAGCAATAGTCAGGTGTCAATTTTATACAGTCTATCTTTCACAGTTTCAGTGAATATTGTAATTCTATGGAGTAATCAGGACGCAGTTTAAGATAGCCACAAATTAAGTGCCTTCCTGAATGATACACACCTGGGGGGTAGTCAGGAGTATATTTCATATGACCTCTAATTTTGTGAATTGCTGATTAATACACACCTGGGGCAGAGTCAGGAGTCTATTTGGTATGGACACTCAAACAGAACTTGTTGGATTACTGCACACATGGAGAATAATGAGTTGTCTATGTCATACGGCTACTCATTTGGACAAACAGTGAATAATGCACATGTGGAGTAACTAGAAGTCTGTTTCATATGGCCCATCTTTCACAGCCTCACTGAATATTACACACTTGTGATATAGTCTGGAGTCTATTTTTTATGCCCACTCATTCAGAGAATCACTAATTAATGCACACCTGTGGAATACTCAGAAGTCTCTTTCCTATGGCAACCCGTTAAGAGCCTCACTAAGTGTACACATCTGGGGAAATAGTCAGGATTTACCATTATTCCCTCATTCAGAGTCTCACTAAATAATGCACACCTGTGGAATAGTCAGGATACTTTTCCATGTGGCCTCTAATTTGGAGTGTCACTGAATAATGTGGTGTAGTCAGGAGTCTATATCATGTAGACACATAATAGGAGCCACAGTGAATAAGACAGGCCCTTGATACAGCAGAGAATCTAATTAATATGGCCATATCTTCTGAGCCTCACTTAATAATACACACCTGGAAAATAATTTGGAGTCAATTTTCGATGGACATTCATTCAGAGCCTCGAAAAATATGCACAACTGTGAAGTAGCCAGGAGTCTATTTTATTAGGACACTCATTCATAGCCTCAGTTTATAATATGCACATGTGGATTAGTCCGTGTTCCATTTTATATGGCCACTGACTCATAACCTCAGTGAAAAATGCAAAAATGTAAAATACTTAGCAGTCTATTTCATATAGACACTCATTCATAGATTCACTGAATAATACAAATATTTGAGATAGACAGCATCCTGTTTCATATGGTTAAACAAAAAGAGCCTCACTGAGTAATGCACTCCACGGGAAGTGTCAGGAGTCTACCTTATATAGCCTTCAATTTAGAGAATCAGGAAATAATGCACACATGTCGAATAGACACTAGTCTACTTTATATGGGGTCGAAATCGAAGGCTTTTCACATACTGCACATGTGGGGAATAATCACTTGTCTGTTTCATATGGTGTTTCGTTTGGTGAATTGAAAACTTATGCACACATGCGGAGTAAAATGGGTTCTATTTCAGAAGGCCACTCTTTCAGCGTTTTAGTGAATAATATGTATATCTGAAAAGTAAGGAATCTCTTCCACATGGCCATTCGTTCATGGCCTCTGTGAAGAATACTTTCCTCAAAAATAGTCAAGTGTCTACTTTAACTGTCTACACACTCAGAGACTCTGTAGGTAATGAACACCTGGGCAATACACCTGAGTCTCTTTTTTGTGCCCACTTAGTCAGAGTCTCATTCAATAATACACACCTGGGGAAGATTTAAGGGTCTACTTCATGTAGCCACTCATTTAGAGACTAAGTGAATAATGCACACAAGGGTAATAGTCAAGCATTTTTTATATGGCCACTCATTTTATGCCTCACTGAGTGATATACACCTGTAGAATCCTAAGGATTCTATTTGATACTACCACGCATTTTTCACCTTATGGAATAATTCACAATGGAGCAATAGTCCGGAGTCTATTTTATATAGTCTATCACTCAAGGTTTCAGTGAATAATAAACTTCTATGGAGTAATCAGGACGCTGTTTAAGATAGCCACAAATTCAGTGCTTTCCTGAATGATACACACCTGGGTAATCGCCTGGCGTCTATTTCATATAAACAAAAATTTTGTGTATAGTTGAGTAATACACACCTGGGGCAGTGTCAGGAATCTATTTGGTATGGACACTCGAACAGAACCTGTTTGATTAATGCACACATGTATAATAATGAGGAGTCTATGTCATAGAGCTACTCATTCAGAAAAACAGTGAATAATGCACATGTAAAGTAATTAGAAGTCTGATTCTTATGGAACCTCTTTCACAGCCTCACTGAATATTTAACACTTTTGATATAGTGTGGAGTCCTTTCTTAATAGCCACCTATTCAGAGAATCACTAAATAATGCACAACTGCGGAATAGTCAGAAGTCTGTTTCCTATGGCCACTCGTTAAGAGCCTCATTAAGTGTACACAACTGGGAAAATATACGGGATTTACCATTATCCCCTTATTTAGAGTCTCACTAAATAATGCACACAGGTGTAATAGTCAGGAGACTCCTATGGCCACTCGTTTAGAGCCTCACTAAGTGTACACACCTGTGGAAAAAATCAGGATTTACCTATATCCCTTCATTCAGAGTCTCACTAAATAATGCACACCTGTGGAATAGTCAGGAGACTTTTTCATGTGGCCTCTAATTCGGAGTGTCACTGAATAATGTGATGTAGTCAGGAGTCTATTTCATGTAGACACATATTCAGAGCCACAGTGAATATAACAGGCCCTTTAATTTGTAAGGAATATAAATAATATGGCCACATCTTCTGAGCCTCACTGAATAATACACACCTGGAGAATAATTTGGAGTCTATTTTCGATGGACATTCATTCAGAGCCTCGGTAAATAATGTACACCTGTGCAGTATCCAACAGTCTATTTTATTAGGAAACTCATTCATAGCCTCAGTGGATAATATGCACGTGTGGTGTCAGGTCTTACGTTTAAGTCTTTAATCCATCTGGAGTTAATTTTAGTGTAAGGTGTCAGGAAGGGGTCCAGTTTCTGCTTTCTGCACATGGCTAGCCAGTTTTCCCATAAAACCCTAGAAGAAAATCTAGGCAAAACCATTCAGGACATAGGAGTAGGCAAGGACTTCATGAACAAAACACCAAAAGCATTGGCAACAAAAGTCAAATTAGACAAATGGGACCTAATCAAACTCCACAGCTTCTGCACGGCAAAAGAAACAGTCACTAGAGTGAATCGGCAACCATCAGAATGGGAAAAAATCTTTGCAGTTTACACATCTGACAAAGGGCTGATATCCAGAATTTACAAAGAACTCAAACAGATTTACAGGAAAAAAACAAACAAGCCCATTCAAAAATGGGCAAAGGATATGAACAGAAACTTTACAAAAGAAGACATACATGAGGCCAACAAACATATGAAAAAGTGCTCATCATCATTGGTCATTAGAGAGATGCAAATCAAAACCACATTGAGATACCATCTCACACCAGTTAGAATGGCGATCATTAAAAAATCTGGAGACAGCAGATGCTGGAGAGGATGTGGAGAAATAGGAACACTCTTACACTGTTGGTGGGAGTGTAAATTAGTTCAACCATTGTGGAAGACAGTGTGGCGATTCCTCAGGGACCTAGAAATAGAAATTCCATTTGACCCAGCAATCCCATTACTGGGTATCTATCCAAAGGACTATAAATCGTTCTACTATAAGGACACATGCACACGAATGTTCATTGCAGCACTGTTTACAGTAGCAAAGACCTGGAACCAACCCAAATGCCCAACGATGATAGACTGGACTGGGAAAATGTGGCACATATACACCATGGAATATTATGCAGCAATCAAAAATGATGAGTTTGTGTCCTTTGTAGGGACATGGATGAATCTGGAGAACATCATTCTCAGCAAACTGACACAAGAACAGAAAAAGAAATACCGCATATACTCACTCATAGGTGGGTGAGAAAAATGAGAACACGTGGACACAGAGAGGCGGTCTACTATACACTGGGGACTGTTGGGGGGAATGGGGGAGGGAAAGCAGGGGGGGCTGGGGGGATAGCCTGGGGATGAATACCAGGTGTGGGTGAAGGGGAGGAAAGCAGCAAAGCACACTGCCATGTGTGTACCTATGCAACTATCTTCCACGTTCTACACATGTAGCCCCAAACCTATAATGCAATAAAAATTTAAAAATAAAAAATATGCACGTGTGGATTAGTCCGGATTCCAATTAATATGGTCACTGACTCATAACCTCAGTGAAAAATGCACAAATATAAAGTACTCAGCAGTCTATTTCATATGGACACTAATTCAGAGATTCATTAAATAATACAAAGATTTAATATAGCAGCATTCTGTTTCATATGGTCACAAAAAATGAGCCTCACTGAGTAAGGCACACCTAGGGAAGTGTTAGGAGTCTACTTTATATCGCCTCTCATTTACAGCTTCAGGGAATAATGCACACAGGTGGAATAGACACTAGACTATTTTATATGGCCACAAAATCCAAGCCTGAGTGAGTAATACACAACTTTGGAATAGACACTTGTCGATTTTACATGCCCAAATATTTAGAGTCAGAGTCAATAATATACGACTGTCCAAAAGTCAGAAAACAATTTCATATGACCAATGTTTCAAAGCCTCAGTGAGTAATACATCCTGGGAAATACTCAGGACGCTATTACATGTGGCATCAATTTCAGAGCTTTCTTGAATAAGAAACTCCTCTATTGTAGTCAGAATTCTATTTCCTATAGCCACATATTCAGAGCCTAACTGAATAACATACACCTCAGGAAAAGTTAAAATTTTATTTCGTATAGCCACTCATTTAGAGCTCAATGTTATAACGCATGCCTGAGGAGCATTCAGGAGGCTCTATTTTATGGCCAATCATTCAGAGCTTCACAGAATAATGCAGACCTATGAAAACGTCAGGAGTGTATTTCATAGGGCTACTTATTCAAAACCTCAGTGAGGAATCATACACATCTGGAAAATACTCAGGATTATACTATATATAGCTACTTATTCAGAGACTCACTGAATAATGCAGAGCTAAGGAATAGTCTGGAGACCATTTGATATCAGTCTTCACCCAGCGACTCAGTGGACAATGCAGAACTGAAAAGTAGTCAAGAGGATAGAGTGCAGGGTTTATGTTATGTGGTCACACGTTCAGAATCTCACTGAAGAATACTCACCTTGGGAATAGTCAGTGTCCAAGTCATATGGACACTCAATCACAGCATTACCGAATAATGCACAATGGCAATAGTAAGGAGTCTATTTCATATGGCCTGTCATTCTGAGCTTCAGTGCACAATAAACAGCTGTGGAGTAGTCAGGACCTTTTTCAGGTAGCCACAAATTAAGCAGCTCCGTGAAGGATAAACACATGTGTCAGAGTCAGGAGACTATTTGACATAGACACTCATACAGAACCTTTTCGAATACTGCACATGTGGGGAATAATCACTAGTCTGTTTCATATGGTGATTAGTTTGGAGAATCAAAAAGTAACGGACACCTGTTGAGTAAAATGGGTTCTAGTTCATAAGGCCACTCTTTCAGTGTTTTAGTGAATAATATGTATATCTGATAAGTCAGGAATCTCCTTCACATGGCCACTCGATCAGGGCCTCTGTGAAGAATACTCCCCTCAAAAATAGTCAAGGGTCTACTTCAAATGGCTACACATTCAAAGTCTCAGTACATAATGAACACCTGGGCAATACACCTGAGTCTCTTTTGGATGCCCACTTAGTCAGAGACTCATTCAATAATACACAACAAAGGAAGATTTAAAAGTATACTTCCAGTAGCCGCTCATTTCGTGCCTCAGTGAATAATGCACACCAGGGTAATAGTCGAGCATTTTTTATATGGCCACTCATTTTGTGCCTCACTGAGTGATATACACCTGAAGAATCCTCAGGATTATATTGGATACTACCATTCATTTAGCACCTTATTGAATAATTCACAATAGAGCAATAGTCAGGTGTCTATTTTATAAGGTCTATCATTCAAAGTTTCAGTGAATAGTAAACTGCTATGGAGTAATCAGGTCGCTGTTTAACATAGCCATGAATTAAGTGCCCTGCTGAATACTATGCACCTGTATGATAGTCAGGAGTCTATTTCATATGAACTCTAATTTTGTGTATCGCTGAGTAATACACACCTGGGGCAGTGTCAGGAGTCTATTTGGTATGGACACTCAAACACAGCCTGTTTGATTAATGCACACATGGATAATAATGAGGAGTCTATGTCAGACGGCTACCGATTCAGACAAACTTTGAATAATGCACATGTGGAGTAATTAGAAGTCTGCTTCATATGGCCTCTCTTCCACAGCCTCACTGAATATTACACACTTGTGATATAGAATGAAGTCTACTTTTTATGGCCCCTCATTCAGAGAATCACTAAATAATGCACACCTGTGGAATAGTCAGAAGTCTCTTTCCTATGGTCACTCGTTAAGAGCCTCACTAAGTGTACACACCTGCGGAAATAGTCAGGATTTACCTTTATATCCTCATTCAGCGTCTCACTAAATAATTCACGCCTGTGGAATAGTCAGGAGAATTTTCATGTGGCCTGTAATTCGGAGCGTCACTGAATAATGTGGTGTAGTCAGGAGTCTATTTCATGTACACCCATATTAAGAGCCACAGTGAAAAAAAGGCCCTTTATGTTGCAGGGAATCTTCTTAGCCTCACTGAATAATACACACCTGGAGAATAATTTGGAGTCTATTTTCAATGGACATTCATTCATAGCCTCGGTGAATAATGTACACCTGTGGAGTAGCCAGGAGTCTATTTCATTAGGACACTCATTCATAGCCTTAGTGTATAACATGCACGTGTGGATTGGTCCTGATTCCAATTTATATGGCTACTGACTAGTAACTTCAGTGAAAAATGCACAAATGTAAAGTACTCAGCAGTCTATTTTATATAGACAGTCATTCAGAGATTCACTGAATAATACAAATATTTAATATAGCAGCATCCTGTTTCATATGGTCACACAAATGAGCCTCACTGAGTAAGGCACACCTAGGGAAGTGTTAGGAGTCTACTTTATATAGCATCTCATTTACAGCCTCTGGGAATAATGCACACGTGTGGAATAGATACTAGACTATTTTATATGGCCACAAAATCAAAGCCAGAGTGAGTAATACACAACTTTGGAACAGTCTCTTGTCTATTTTACATGCCCAAATATTCAGAGTCAGAGTCAATAATACACGCCTGTGGACAAGTAAGAAAACAATTTCATATGTCCAAAGTTTCAGAGCCTCAGTGAATAATACAGCCTGGGATATACTCAGGATGCTATTAAATGTGGCATCAATTTCAGAGCTTCCTTGAATAAGAATCACCTTTATTGTAGTCAGAATTCGATTTCCTATAGCCACATATTCAGAGCCTAACTGAATAACATACACCATGGGAGAAGTTAAAATTCTATTTCGTATAGCCACTCATTTAGAGCCGAATGTATAAACAAACAACTCAGGAGCATTAAAAAGGCTCTATTTTATGGCCACTCATTCAGAGATTCACAGAATAATACAGACCTATGAAAACGTCAGGAGTGCATTTCACACGGCCACTTATTCAGAACCTCAGTGAGGAATCATATATATCTGAAGAATACTCAGGATTATACTATATATAGCCACTTACTGACAAACTCACTGAATAATGCCCAGCTAAGAAATAGTCTGGAGACTATTTGATATGAGTGTTCACCCAGCGACTCAGTGAACAATGCAGAACTGAAAAAATGTCAAGGGGATAGAGTCAAGGGTTTATTTAATGTGGTCACACATTAAGAAACTCACTGAAGAATACACACCTTGGGAATAGTCAGTGTCCAAGTCATATGGACACTCAATCACAACATTACCGAATAATGCACAATGGGGCAATAGTAAGGAGTGTATTTCATATGGCCTGTCATTCGGAGCTTCAGTGCATAATAAACAGCTGTGGGGTAGAAAGGACCCTATTTAAGGTAGCCCCAAATTAAGCAGCTCCCTGAATGATACACACATGTGTCAGAGTCAGGAGACTATTTGACATAGACACTCATACAGAAACTTTTCGAATACTGAACATGTGGGGAAAAATCACTAGTCTGTTTCATATGGTGATTAGTTTGGATAATCAAAAAATAATGCACACCTGTTGAGTAAAATGGGATTTATTTCATAAGGCCACTCTTTCAGTGTTTTAGTGAATAATATATATATCTGATAAGTCCAGAATCTCTTTCACATGGCCACTGGTTAATTGCCTCTATGAAGAATACTCCCCTCAAAAATAGTCAAGGGTCTACTTCAAATGGCTACACATTCAAAGTCTCTGTATGTAATGAACACCTGGGCAATACACCTGAGTCTGTTTTTATGCCCACTTAGACAGAGACTCATTCAATAATACACAACAAAGGAAGATTTAAGGGTCTACTTCATGTAGCCAATCATTTAGAGCCTCAGAGAATTATGCACACCAGGGTAATAGTCGAGCATTTCTTATATGGTCATTCATTTTGTGCCTCACTGAGTGATATAAACCTGAAGAATCCTCAGGGTTCTATTTGGTACTACCACGAATTTAGAACCTTACTGTATAATTCACAATGGAGCAACAGTCAGGTGTCTATTTTATGTGGTCTATCATTCAAAGTTTCAGTGAATAGTAAACTTCTATGGAGTAATCAGGACGCTTTTAAACGTAGCCACGAATTAAGTGCCTTGCTGAATGATACGCACCTGTGTGATAGTCAGGAGTCTACTTCATATAAACTCAAATTTTGTGTATCGCTGAGTAATACAGACCTGGAGAAGTGACAGGAGTCTATTTGGTATGGAAACTCAAACAAAACCTGTTTGATTAATGCACACATGAATAATAATGAGGAGTCTATATCATATGGCTACTCATTCAGACAAACTGTGAATAATGCAAATGTGGAGTAATTAGAAGTCTGTATCATATGGCCCCTCTTTAACAGTCTCACTGAATATTACACATTTGTGATATAGTCTGGAGTCTATTTTTTATGGCCACTCATTCAGAGAATCACTAAATAATGCAGACTTGCGGAATAGTCAGAAGTCTCTTTCCTATGGCCACTCGTTAAGAGCCTCACTAAGTGTACACACCTGGAGAAATAATCAGGATTTAACTTTATCAACTCATTCAGTCTCACTAAATAATGCACACCTGTGGAATAGTCAAAAGACTTTTTCATGTGGCCTCCAATTCGAAGTGTCACTGAAAAATGTGGTGTAGTCAGGAGTCTATTTTATGTAGACATATATTCAGAGCTTCAGTGAATGAGACAGACACTTGATATATTAAGGAATCTAATTGATATGGAAACATATTCTGAGCCTCACTGAAAAATACACACCTGGGGAATAATTTGGAGTCTATTTTCGATGGACATATATTCAGAGCCTTGGAAAATGATGTACACCTGTGGAGAAGACAGGAGTCTATTTTATTAGGACTCTCATTCATAGCCTCAGTGGACAATATGCACGTGTGGATTAGTCCGGATTCCAATTTATATGGCCACTGACTCGTAATCTCAGTGAAAAATGCACAAATGTAAAGTACTCAACAGTCTATTTTATATAGACGCTCATTCAGAGATTCCCTAAATAATACAAATATTTAATATAGCAGTATCCTGTTTCATATAGTCACACAAAATGAGCCTCACTTAGTAAGGCACACCTAGGAAAGTGTTAGGAGTCTACTTTATATAGCCTCTCGTTTGCAGCCTCAGGGAATAATGAACACGTGTGGAATAGACACTAGACTATTTTATATGGCCACAAAATCAAAGCCTGAGTGAGTAATACACAACTTTGGAATTGTCACTTGTCTATTTTACATGCCCAAATATTTAGAGTCAGAGTCAATAATACACGCCTGTGGACAAGTTAGAAAAATATTTCATATGGCCAAAGTTTCAGAACCTCAGTGAATAATACATACCTTGGAAATACTCAGGAAGCTATTACATGTGGCATCAATTTCAGAGTTCTCTTGAATAAGAAACACCTCTATTGTAGTCAGAATTCTATTTGCTATAGCCACATATTCAGAGCCTAACTGAATAACATTCACCTTGAAAAAAGTTAAAATTCTTTTTCTTGTAGCCACTCATTTAGAGCCTAATGTAAAAATGGATGCTTGAGGAGCATTCAGGAGGCTCTATTTTATCGCCACAAATTCAGAGCTTCACAGAATAATACAGACCTATGAAAACGTCGGGATTGTATTTCACATGGCCACTTATTCAGAATTTCAGTGAGGAATCATATGTATCTGGAAAATACTCAGGATTATATTATATATAGCCACTTATTCAGAGACTCACTGAATAATGCACAGCGAAGGAATAGTCTAGAGTCTATTTAATATGACTCTTCATCCAGCGACTCAGTGGACAATGGAGAACTGAAAAATAGTCAAGAGGATAGATTCAGGGGTTTATGTTATGTAGTCACTCGTTCAGAATCTCAGTGAAGAATACAAACCTTGGAAATAATCAGTGTTCAAGTCATATGGACACTCAATCTCAGCATTACCGAAAAATGCACAATGGGGAAATTGTAAGGAGTCCATTTCATATGACCTGTCATTCGGAGCTTCAGTGCATAATAAGCAGCTGTGGAGTAGTCAGGACCCTATTTAAGGTAGCCAAAAATGAAGCAGCTCCGTGAATGATACACACATTTATCATAGTCAGGAGACTATTTGACATAGATACCCATACAGAACCTATTTGAATACTGCACAAGTGGGGAATAATCAGTAGTCTGTTTCATATGGTGATTAGTTTGGAGAATCAAAAAGTAACGCACAATTGTTGAGTAAAATGGGTTCTATTTCATAAGGCCACTCTTTCAGTGTTTTAGTGAATAATATGTATATCTGATAAGTCAGGAATCTCTTTCACATGGCCACTCGTTCAGGGCCTCTGTGAAGAATACTCCCCTCAAATATAGTCAAGTATCTTCTTCAAATGGCTACACATTCAAAGTCTCTGTACGTAATGAACACCTGGGCAATACACCTGAGTCTCTTCTTTATTCCCACTTAGTCAGACTCTCATTCAATAATATACAAAAAGGAAGATTTAAGAGTCTACTTCATGTAGCCACTAATTTAGAGCTTCAGTGAATAATGCACAGGGTAATAGTCGAGCATTTTTTATATGGCCACTCATTTTGTTCCTCACTGAATGATATACACCTGAAGAATCCTCAGGATTATATTTGATACTACCACTCATTTAGAACCTTATTGAATGATTCACAATGGAACAATAGTCAGGTGTCCATTTTATATGGTCTATCTTTCAAAGTTTCAGTTTGAAACTTTGATAGTTAACTTCTATGGAGTAATCAGGACGCTGTTTAACATAGCCATGAATTAAGTGACTTGCTGAATGATACGCACTTGTGTGATAGTCAGGAGTCTATTTCATATGAACTCTAATTTTGTGTATCGCTGAGTAGTACAAACCTGTGGCAGTGTCAGGAGTCTATTTGCTATGGACACTCAAACTCAGCCTGTTTGATTAATGCACACATGGATAGTAATGAGGAGTCTATGTCATATGGCTACTCATTCAGACAAACTGTGAATAATGCACATGTGTTGTAATTAGAAGTCTGCTTCATATGGCCCCTCTTTCACAGCCTTACTGAATATTACACATTTGAGATATAGTCTGGAGTCTATTTTATATGGCCACTCAGTCAGAGAATTCCTAAATAATGCACACCTGTGGAATAGTCAGAAGTCTCTTTCTGAGAGGCTTCCAAGATGGCGCCATAGAAGCGACTCAGGATTGCAGCTCCCAGTGAAGGCACAGAGGGTGAGTGCTAGCCACATTCTCGGATGGACCTTTTTTTGCCCACAGAACGGTCAAAGTCCCAGGTGTGGGAGAGACACGAGAAGCCAGCACAGCCGACTTGCAATGCCTCGGCTCTCACACAATACTCACTGGTCTGGGTGCCCTGTTAAACCAGCAATCTGAGATTTGGAAGGGCAGATTGACATGTCCATCTGATTAAAAGGGACTTGGACAATGAGCCAGACCAGGAGATTTTTGGGAAGCGTGATCTGAGCCAGCCCAGTGGGCAGTGGCACGGGAGATTGCCCAGATCCCAGTGCCCTATCAGCAGGCTACTGGGGTGCCGGTTAGAGAGTCAACCGTTCACCTTGGGGAGAAAAAGAGAGAGAGAGGATGGACTCTGAGGCAGGGAGCTGTGTGATTGGGCTCGGTGGGACCCACCTACAAGGGGACAAACAGGGTGGGGATTGGAGGCGCTCGGGCCTGAGAGCTTTGCTGCCAGCACAGTTGAATCTAGCACAGTGCAGCCCGGTGGGGGAAGGGTGTCAGCCACTATGGATGCAATCCACCCCTACTGAAGTACCGCCCAGTGCTGACGCTGCCTGCTGTTGCTGAAGCAACCCGCCATAACAGAGAGACTCCCTCAGCTGGGTGGAGCACCACAGCAGAACGTGGCCGGCGGCAGCAGGGCGGACCCGCTCTAGCAGGGCAAAGCTTTGGCAGGCAAATAGTGAATAGACTACCTCCTAGCTGATCAGGAAAGTGCAACAGATATTCATAAAGAAAGCCCCAACCCCCTGAGACAGAGCATCTAAGGGGAGAAAAGGGGGGTGTTTTATGAGTTCTGTTGCAGCAGAAAAAAACACATCCTCCCAACAACCCTGAATGAACCACGGAGCACACAGCTCAGCACAGGAGCTCCTATAAAGCACAGACTCTCCCCTCAAGAAGCTCTCTGACTCCTGTATATTCAAAGAGTCACCCCAAAAAAAGGACTAATTAGACTGATATTTGGCGGGCATCATTCTGGAAAAAGATAGCAGAAGAAAAAACTGGTAGCATCCCTCACTGTTCTGCAGCAGCTACAGGTGTACCCCAGACAAGCAGGGCCTGAAGTGGACCTCAGCACTCGTACAGCAGAGGGACTAAAGAAATAGAAGAAAAACTATGTAACACAAATATTTCCTCATCAACAATCTGGGCATCCACACAGAAACCCAACTGAAAAATCAGCAACTACTAAGATGACAGGTGGATAAATCCACAAAGATGGGAAGAAACCAGCACAAAAAAAAGGAAAACACCTGAAACCAAAACACCTCACCTCCGACAAAGGACCAAAACTCCTCACCAGCAAGGGAACAAAACTGGATGGAGAATGACAGTGATGAAATGGTGGAATCAGACTTCAGAAAGTGGATAATGAGAAATTTCAGTGAGCTAAAAGAACATGTTCTAAAGCAGTGCAAAGAAACCAAGAACCTTGAAAAAAGATTTGTAAAATGATTCGAGGAAATGATAACAAGAATGGACAACTTAGAGAGGAAGATGAATGAATTGAAGGAGCTGAAAAACACAACACGAGAACTTCGTGAAGCATGCACATGTTTCAACAGCCGAATTGACCAAACAGAAGAAAGAATATAAGAAGTCGAAGATCAAATAAATGAAATAAAATGAGAAACCAAGAATAGAGGAAAAAGCACAAAAAGGAATGAAGAAAATCTCCAAGAAACGTGGGATTATGCGAAAAGAACAAACCTACGTTTGATAGGTGTACCAGAATGTGATGAAGAGAATGAATCCAAGCTAGAAAATACTCTTCAGGATATTATCCAGGAAAATTTCCCCAACCTAGCAAGACCGATCAATACTCAACTCGAGGACATACAGAGAACACCACAAAGATACTCCGCAAGAAGAGCAACCCCAAGGCACATAATCGTCGGATTCATCAGGGTTGAAATGAAAGAGAAAATACTAAGGGCAGCCAGAGAGAAAGGTCGGGTCACTCACAAAGGGAAGCCCATCAGACTTACAGCAGATCTCTCGGCGGAGACTCTACAAGCCAGAAGAGAGTGGGGGTCAATATTCAACATCTTTAAAGAAAAAAATTTCAACCCAGAATTTCATATCCAGCCAAACTGAGCTTCATAAGTGAAGGAAAAATAAAATCATTCATGAACCAGCAAGTACTCAGAGATTTTGTCACCACTAGGCCTGCTTTATAAGAGCTCCTGAAAGCGGCACTACACATGAAAAGAAACAACCAGTACCAGCCTTCCTAAAAGCATACCAAATGCTAAACAGCATCAACAAAATGAAGAATCTACATGAACCAATGGGCAAAACAGCCAGTTAACATCAAAATGGCAGTATAAAATTCACACATAACAATATTAACCCTAAATGTAAATGGGCTAAATGCACCAATCAAAAGACACAGACAGGCAAATTGGATAAAATACCAAAACCCATCGGTGTGCTGTATCCGGGAAACCCACCTCACATGCAAGGATACACAAAGGCTCAAAATAAAGGGATGAAGGAAGGTTTACCAAGAAAATGGAAAGCAGAAAAAAGAAGGAGTTGCAATTCTCGTCTCTGATAAAATAGACTTTAAAGCAACAAAGATCAAAAGGGACAAACAAGGTCATTACATAATGGTAAAAACCTCGATAAAACAGGAAGAGCTAATGATTCTAAATATATATGGACCCAATGCAGGAGCACCCAGATATATAAGGCAAGTTCTTAATGACTTACAAAGAGACTTAGACTCCCACACAATAATAGTGGGAGACTTTAACACTCCAATGTCAATAGCAGACACATCAACAAGACAGAAAATTAACAAGGATATTCAGGACTTTAAGTCAGACCTGGAACAAGCAAACCTGATAGACATTTACAGAACTCTCCACCGCAAATCCACACAATATACGTTCTTCTCAGCACCACATCACACCTACTCCATAATTGACCACATAATTGGAAGTAAAGCACTCCTCAGCAAATGCAAAACAACTGATATCATAATAAACAGTCTCTCAGATCATAGTGCAATGAAGTTGGAACTCAGAATTCAGAAAATAACTCAGAACCGCACAGCTTCATGGAAACTGAACATCTGGCTCTTGAATGTTGATTGCATAAACAATGAAATGAAGGCAGAAATAAAGAAGTTTTCGAAACCAACGATAACGAAGACACAACATACCAGAATCTCTGGGACACATTTAAAGCAGTCTGTAGAGGAAAATAGATAGCAATAAGTGGCGACATGAGAAGAATGGAGAGATCCAAAATTGACACCCTATCATCAAAATTGAAAGAGCTAGAGGAGCAAGATCAAGAAAGCTCAAAATCTAGCTGAAGACAAGAAATATCTAAGATCAGAGCAGAACTGAAAAAGATAGAGACAAGAAATACCCTTCAAAAAATCAATAAATCCAAGAGCTGGTTTTTCGAAAAGATCAACAAAATAGACAGACCACTAGCCAGATTGATAAAAAAGAAAAGAGAGAATAACGAAATAGATGCAGTGAAAAAGGAAAATGGGGAAAACACCACAGATTCCACAGAAATTCAAACCATCATCAGAGAATACTACAAACAACTCTATGCACGTAAACTAGTAAACCAGGAAGAAATGGATAAATTCCTGGACGCCTGTGTCCTTCCAAGCCTAAACCAGGAGGAAGCAGAAACTATGAATACACAAGTAACAAGGTCTGAAGTTGAGGCAGCATTTAAGAGCCGACCACACAAAAAAAGCCCTGGTCCAGATGGGTTCACAGCCGAATTCTACCAGACACACAAAGAGGATCTGTTACCATTCCTTCTGAAACTATTACAAATAATTCGAAAAGAGGGAACCCTTCCCAAATAATTTAATGAGACCAATATCATCCTGATACCAAAACCCGGCAGAGACTCAAAAAGAAATGAAAACTTCAGGCCAATATCCATGATGAACATAGATACAAAAATCTTCAATAAAATACTGGCAAACCGATTGCAACAGCACATTAAAAAACTTATCCATCATGAACAAGTAGGATTCATCCCGGGGATGCAAGGCTGGTTCAACATACACAAGTCTATTAATGTAATTCACCACATAAACAGAAGCAAAAACAAAAACCACATGATTATTTCAATTGACGCAGATAAGGCATTAGACAAAATTCAACAGCCCTTTATGCTAAAAACCCTCAATAAACTTGTTATTGATGGAACATATCTCAAAGTAATAAAAGCTATTTACTAAAAACCAACAGCCAATATCATCCTTAATTTGCAAATACTGGAACCATTCCCTTTGAAATCCGGCACTAGACAATGATGTCCTCTCTCACCACTCCTATTCAACATAGTATTGGAAGTTTTAGCCAGAGCACTTAGGCAAGAAAAAGAAATAAAGGGTATTCAAATAGGAAAGATGGAAGCCAAATTGTCTCTATTTGCAGACGAAATAATAGTATACCTAGAAGACACCATCATCTCAGCCCAATAACTCCTGAAAATGATAACCAACTTCAGCAAAGTCTCAGGATATAATATCAATGTGCAAAAATCACAAGCATTCCTATACACCAATAACAGACTTAAAGAGAACCAAATCAAGAATGAACTGCCATTCACAATTGCTACAAAGAAAATAAAATACCTAGGAATACAACCCACAAGGAACGTAAGGGACCTCTTTAAGGAAAACTACAAACCACTGATCAACAAAATAAGAGAGGACAAAAACAGACGGAGAAAAATTCCATGTTCGTGGTTGGGAAGAATCAATACCGTGAAAATGGCTAATACTGCCCAAAGTAATTTACATAATCAATGCTATCCCCATCAAACTACCATTGAATTTCTTCACAGAACTGAAAAAACCATCATGAACTTCATATGGAACCAAAAGAGAGCCCGCATAGCCAAGTCAATTCTAAGCAAAAAGAACACAGTGGGAGGCATCACTCTACCAGACTTCAAAATATACTACAAGACTACATTGATCAAAACAGCATGGTACTGGTAGCAAAACAGAGATATAGACCAATGGAACAGAACAGAGGCATCGGAGGCAACACAACATACCTACAACCGTATAATCTTTGATAAACCAGACAAGAAGAATCAATGGGGAAAGGATTCCCTCTTTAAAAATGGTGTTGGTAAAACTGGCTAGCCATGTGCAGAAAGCAGAAACTGAACCCCTTTCTGAAACCTTATACTACAATTTACTCCAGATGGATTAAAGACCTAAACATAAGACCTTACACCATAAAAACCCTAGAAGAAAATCTACGCAAAACCATTCAGGACATAGGAGTAGGCAAGGACTTCATGACCAAAACACCAAAAGCATGGGTAACAAAAACCAAAATAGACAAATGGGACCTACTCAAACTCCACAACTTCTGCACGGCAAAGGAAACAGTCACTAGAGTGAATCGGCAACCATCAGAATGGGAAAAAATCTTTGCAGTTTACGCATCTTACAAAGGGCTGATATTCAGAATTTACAAAGAACTCAAACATATTTACAGGAAAAAAACAAACAAGCCCATTCAAAAATGTTCAAAGAATATGAACAGACACTTTACAAAAGGAGACATACATGAGGCCAACAAACACATGAAAAAATGCTCAGCATCACTGGTCATTAGAGAGATGCAAATCAAAACCACATTGAGATACCATCTCATGCCATTTAGAATGGCGATCATTAAAAAATCTAGAGACAGCAGATGCTGGAGAGGATGCGGAGAAAAAGAAACACTCTTACACTGTTGGTGGGGGTGTAAATTAGTTCAATCATTGTGGAAGACAGTGTGGTGATTCCTCAAGGACCTAGAAATAGAAATTCCATTTGACCAAATAATTCTTTACTGGGTATATATCCAAAGTACTATAAATCGTTCTACAATAAGGACACATGCACACGTATGTTCATTGCAGCACTGTTTGCAAAAGCAAAGTCCTGGAACCAACCCAAATGCCCATCGATGATAGACTGGATTGGGAAAATGTGGCACATATACAACATGGAATATTATGCAGCAATCAAAAATGATGAGTTTATGTCCTTTTTAAGGACATGGATGAATCTGGAGAACATCATTCTCAGCAAACTGACACAAGAACAGAATGATAAATACCGCATATTCTCACTCATAGGCGGGTGAGAAAAATGAGAACACATGGACACAGGGAGGGGGTCTACTACACACTGGGGTCTATTGGGGGAAATGGGGGAGGGACATTGGGGGGCTGGAAAGGAATAGCCTGGGGATAAATGCCAAGTGTGGGTGAAGGGGAGGAAGGCAGCAAAACACACTGCCATGTGTGTACCTACGCAAATATCTTGGACGTTCTGCACATGTACCCCAAAACATATAATGCAATATAAATTAAAAAAAAAAAAACAAAAAAAAGAAGTCTTTTTCCTACAGCCACTCGTTAATAGTCTCACTAAATGTACACACCGGGGGAAATAGTCAGGATTTACCTTTATCCCCTCATTCAGAGTCTCACTAAATAATGCACACCTTTGGAATAGTCAGGAGAATTTTTTATTTTGCCTCTAATTCGAAGTGTCACTGAATAATGTGATGTAGTCAGGAGTCTATTTCATGTAGAAACATATTCAGAGCTTCAGTGAATAACACAGACACTTGATATAGCAAGTAATCTAATTGATATGGAAATATATTCTGAGCCTCACTGAATAATACATACCTGGGGAATAATTTGGAGTCTATTTTAGATGGAGATATATTAAGAGCCTCGGAAAACGATGTACACCTGTGGATTAGCCAGGAGTTTATTTTATTAGGACACTCATTCATAAACTCAGTGGATAATATGCACGTGTGTATTAGTCAGGATTCCATTTTATATGGTCACTGACTCGTAACATCAGTAAAAAATGCAAAAATGTAAAATACTTAGCAGTCTATTTAATATAGACACTCATTCAGAGATTCACTGAATAATACAAATATTTGAGATAGACAGCATCCTGTTTCATATGGTTAAACAAAAAGAGCCTCCCTGAGTAATGCACACCAGGGGAAGTGTTAGGAGTCTACTTTACATAGCCTTTAATTTACAGAATTAGGAAATAATGCACACGTGTGTAATACACAGTAGTCTATTTTATATGGCTGCAAAATCAAAGCCTTTTCGAATACTGCACATGTGGGAAATAATCACTTGCCTGTTTCATATGGTGTTTCATTTGGTGAATCAAAAACTTATGCATACCTGTGAAGTAAAATGGGTTCTATTTCAGAAGTCCACTCTTTCAGTGTTTTAGTGAATAATATGTATATCTGAAAGTAAGGAATCTCTTGCACATGGCCACTCATTCAGGGCCTTTCTGAAGAATACTCCCTTCAAAAATAGTCAAGTGTCTACTTTAAATGGCTACACATTCAGAGACTCTGTAGGTAATGAACACCTGGGCAATACACCTGAGTCTCTTTTTAATGCCCACTTAGTCAGAGTCTCATTCTAGAATATACACCTGGGGAAGAGTTAAGAGTCTACTTCATGGAGCCACTAATTTAGAGCCTCAGTGAATAATGCACACCAGTGTAATAGTCGAGTATTTTTTATATGGCCACTCATTTTGTGCCTCACTGAGTAATATACACCTGAAGAATCCTAAAAAATCTATTTGATACCACCACGCATTTAGCACCTTATTGAATAATTCACAATGGAGCAATAGTCAGGTGTCTATTTTATATTGTCTATCACTCAAAGTTTCAGTGAATAATAAACTTCTATGGAGTAATCAGTACACTGTTTTAGATAGCCACGAATTAAGAGGCTTCCTGAATGATACACACCTGTGTAATAGACTTGCGTCTATTTCATATGAAATCTAATCTTGTGAATCGTTGAGTAATACACACCGGGGGCAGTGTCAGGAGTCTATTTGGTATGGACACTCAAACAGAAGCTGTTTAATTAATGCACACATTTATAATAATGAGGAGTCTATGTCATATGGCTACTTATTCAGACCAACAGTGAATAATGCACATTTAAAGTAATCAGAAGTCTGATTTTCATCGACCCTTTTTCACAGCCTCACTGAATATTACACACTTGTGATATAGTCTGGAGTCTATTTTTTATGGCCACCCATTAAGAGTCACACTAAATAATGCAAACCTGTAAAATAGTCAGAAGACTGTTTTCTATGGCCACTCGTTAAGAGCCTCACTAAGTGTACACACCTGGAGAAGTAGTCAGGATTTACAATTATCCCCTCATTCAGAGATTCACTAAATTATGCACGCCTGTGGAATTGTCAGGAGACTTTTTCATGTGGCCTCTAATTCAGAGAGTTACTGAATAATGTGGTGTAGTCAGGAGTCTATTTCAGGTAGACATATATTCAGAGCTTCAATGAATAAGGCAGACACTTGATATAGTAAGGAATCTAATTGATATGGAAACATATACTGAGCCTCACTGAATAATACACACCTAGGGAATAATTTGGAGTCTATTTTCGATGGACTTATATTCAGAGCCTCAGAAAATGATGTACACCTATGGAGTAGCCAGGAGTCTATTTTATGAGGACACTCATTCATAGTCTTAGTGGGTAATATGCACGTGTGGAATATTCAGGATTCCATTTTATATGGCCACTGAGTCGTATCCTCAGTGAAAAATGCAAAAATGTAAAATATTTAGCAGTCTATTTCATATAGACACTGATTGAGAGATTCACTGAATAATACAAATATTTGAGATAGACATCATTTTGTTTCATATGGTTTAACATAAAGAGCCTCATGGAGTAATGCACACCAGGGGAAGTGTTAGGAGTCCTACTTTATATAGTCTTTAATTTACAGAATCAGGAAATAATGCACACTTTTGGAATAGACACTAGTCTATTTTATATGTCCGCAAACTCAAAGGCTTTTCGAATACTGCACATGTGGGGAATGATCACTTGTCTGTTTCATATGGTGTTTCATTTGGTGAATCAAAAATTTATGCACACCTGTGGAGTAAAATGGGTTCTATTTCAGAAGGCCACTCTTTCAATGTTTTAGTGAATAACATGTATATCTAAAAAAGTAAGGAATCTCTTTCACATGGCCACTCGTTCAGGGCCTCTGTGAAGAAAACTCCCCTCAAAAATAGTCAAGTGTCTACTTTAAATAACTACACATTCAGAGAATCTGTAGGTAATGAACAACTGGGCAATACACCTGAGTCTCTTTTTAATGCCCACTTAGCCAGAGTGTCATTCAATAATACACACCTGGGAAAGAGTTAAGAGTCTACTTCATGTAGCCACTCATTTAGATCCTCAGTGAATAATGCACACTAGGGTAATAGTCGAGCATTTTTTATATGGCCACTCATTTTGTGCCTCACTGAGTGAAATACACCTGACGAATCCTAAGGATTCTATTTGATACTATCACGCATTTAGCACCTTATTGAATGATTCACAATAGAGCAATAGTCAGGTGTCTATTTTATATGGTCTGTCACTTAAAGTTTCAATGAGTAATAAACTTCTATGGAGTAATCAGAATGCTGTTTAAGATAGCCACGAATTCACTGCCTTACTGAATGATACACACCTGGGTAATAGCCTGGCGTCTATTTCATATAAACGCTAATTTTGTGAATCATTGAGTAATATACACCTGGGGCAGTGTCAGAAGTCTATTTGGTATGGACACTCAAACAGAACTTGTTTGATTAATGCACACATGTATAATAATGAGGAGTCTATGTCTTATGGCTACTCATTCAGACAAAAAGTGAATAATGCACATGTAAATTAATTCTGATTACTTGTAAAGTCTGTAAAGTAAAGTCTGATTCTTATGGACCCTCTTTTACAGCCTCACTGAATATTACACAATTGTGATATAGTCTGGAGTCTATTTTTTATGGCCACCCATTCAGAGAATCACTAAATAATACACACCTGTGGAATAGCCAGAAGTCTTTTTTCTATGGCCACTTGTTAAGAGCCTCACTAAGTGTACACACCTGGGCAAATAGTCAGGGTTTACCATTATCCCCTCATTCAGAGTCTCTCTAAATAATGCCTACCTGTGGAATAGTCAGGAGACTCTTTCCTATGGCCATTCGTTAAGAGCCTCACTAAGTATACAAACCTGGGGAAATAGGATATAACTATATCCCTTCATTGAGAGTCTCACTAAATAATGCACACCTGTGGAATAGTCAGGAGATGTTTCATGTAGCCTCTAATTCGGAGTGTCACTGAATAATGTGATGTATATGTAGCCTCTCATTTACAGCCCCAGGCAATAATTCACACGTGTGGAATAGACACTAGACTATTTTATGTGGCCAGAAAATCAAAGCCTGAGTGAGTAATACACAACTTTAGAATAGTCACTTGTCAATTTTACCTGTCCAAATATTTAGAGTCAGAGTCAATAATACACGCCTGTGGACAAGTCAGAAAACAATTTCATATGGCCAAAGATTCAGAGCCTCAGTGAATAATACATACCTGGGAAATACTCAGGATGCTATTACATGTGGCATAAATTTCAGAGCTTCCTTGAATAAGAAATACCTCTATTGTAGTCAGAATTCTATTTCCTATAGCCACATATTGAGAGCCTAACTGAATAACATACACCTTGGGAAAAGTTAAAATTCTATTTCGTATAGCCACTCATTTACAGCCAAATGTAAAAACGCACGCCTGAGGAGCATTCAGGAGGCTCTATTTTATGACCACCCATTCAGAGCTTCACAGAATAATACAGACCTATGAAAACGTCAGGAGTGTATTTCACATGGCCACTTATTCAGAACCTCAGTAAGGAATCACATATATCTGGAAAATACTCAGGATTATATTACATATAGCCACTTATTCAGAGACGCACTGAATAATGCACAGCTAGGGAATAGTCTGGAGACTACTTGATATGACTCTTCATCCAGGGACTCAGAGGACAATGCAGAACTGAAAAAGAGTCAAGAGAATAGAGCCAATGGTTTATGTGATGTGGTCACTCGTTCAGAATTTCACTGAAGAATACATACCTTGGGAAAGAGTGATACACACAGAAGAGAATGGCGTAAACACAGGAGAAGATAGGATACACACAGGAGAGAGGAGGAAACAAACAGGAGAGAGGGGACGCACACATAAGAGGGGGATAAACACAGGAGAAAGGAGGGATACAGACAGAAAAGAAAGGTGTTACACACAAAAGAGAAGGGGAAAACACAGAGGAGAGCAAAGGGATAAACACAGTAGAGAGAAGGATACACACAAAAGAGAGGAGGATACACACAAGAGAGAAAAGTACACACACAGGAGTGGGGCATACAAAAAAGGGAGAAAAAAATACACACAGGAGTGTTTGATACATACAAAAGACAGAGAAATACACACAGAAGAGAGGGGGATACACACCAGATATGAAGAAACAAACAGAAGAAAGGGGGATACACACAAAAGAGAGAAGAATCCACACAGGAGATAGGAGAATACACACAGGAGAAAGGGGAATACACACAGGAGAGAGGAGGATACACAAAGAGGGAAAAGAATAAATACAAAAAAGAGGAGGATACACACAAAAGAGAGGAGGATACAGATAGAAGAGAGGAGGATACATGCAGGAGATTGGAGGATACACAAAGAGAGGAGGATACACACAGGACAGGGGATAATACACACAGGAGAGAGGAGTATACACACAGAAAAGGGTCATATACATAGGAGAGAGGGAGATTCTCACAGGAGCGCTGTATATATAGAGGAGACAGGGAAATATGCATAATAGAGAAAGGGATACACACAGAAGAGGTGGATACACACAGGAGAGATGAGAATTCACACAGAAGAAGAAGACGCACACAGGAGGGATGAAGATCCACACAGAAGAGAGGGGAATACACACAAGAGAGAGGGCGTTACACACAGGACAGAGAAGGTTACGCAGAGAATAGAGGGGAATTCACACAATAGAGAGGGTGATACACACAGGAGGGAGGGGAATATATGCAGGAGAGAGGGGTATAAACACAGTTGAGGGGAATACACAAAGGAGAGAGGGACATACACACAGGAGAGAGAGAAAATACACACAAGAGAGAGGAAAATACACACAAATAAGATGGGGATAAACACAAAAGGAAAGAGGATACACACAGGAGAGAGGAAGATACACAGAGGAGAGAGGGGGATACACACAGGAAAAAGGGGATACACACAGGAGAGAGGAAATATACACACAAAATAGAGAAGGATACACACAGAAAAGATGGATATACACACAGAAGAAAGGAGAATACACAAAGGAGAGAAAAGGATACACACAGAAGAGAGAAGGATACACACTGGAGAGAGGAGGATACACACAGGAGAGGGGGATACACACAGGGGAGGAGGTATACACACATAAAATTGGAATAAAAACAGTAGAATGAAGGTACACACAGAAGAGAGGAGGCTACTCACAGAAAAAGGTGATACAAACATGAGAGAGAAATACAGACAGGTGAGAGGAGGATATACACAGGAGAAAGGGGCATAAACACAGAAAAGTGGGGATACACAGAGGAGAGAGGGGAATACACAAACGAGAAAGGGATACACACAGGAGAGGGAAACACACACAGGAACGAGGGAGATGCACACAGGAGAAAGGAAAATACACACAGGAAAGAGGAGGATACACACAGGAGAGAGAATGATACACACAGGAGAGTGGGGATACACACAGTAGAGAAAAAGATTCACACAGGAGAGAGGAGGATACAAAGAGGAGAGAGGAAGACACACAAAAAAGAAGGAGATACACAGGAGTGGGGGATAAACACAGAAAAGAGGGGGTACACACAAAAGCGATGGATACATGCAGGAGGCAGGAAAATACACACAGGAGAGAGGGGGATACATACAGAAGAGGGGGATACATACAGGAGAGAGGAAGATACACACAGGAGAGAGGAGTATACACAAAAGAGAGTGGGATAAACACAGGAGAGAGTGGAATACACACAGGAGAGAGGGGCATACACAGGAGAAAGGAAGATACACACAGGAGAAAGATACACCAAAGAGAGAGGAGGATACACGCAGGAGAAAGAAGTATACACAGGAAGAAGTGGGATACATACAGGAGAGAGGAAAATACACAAAGGAGAGGAAAATACCCACAAATGAGAGGAGGATACACACAGAAGAGTGAGGCATACACACAGAAGAGAGGGGTTACACAAAGGAGAGGGGTGGATACACAAAGGAGGAAGGGATACACACAGAAGAAAGAAATACACACAAGAGCGAGAGAGATGCACACAGGAGAAAAATGATACACACAGGAAAGAGAAGGATACACACAGAAGAGAGGAGCATATACACAGGAGAGAGGGTGATACACACAGGAGAAAGGAAAATACACACAGGAGAGTGGGGCACACAAACATGAGGGTGGGGAGTACACACAAAAGAGAGGGGAATACACAGAAAGGTAGAAGGATACACACAGGAGTGATGTGGAAACACACTGGAGAGGAAAGGATACACAAGGAGAGAGAAAGATACACACAGAAGAGGAAAGGATACACACAGGAGAAGAAGATACACACAGAAGAGAGAAGGATAGGCACAGGATAGAAGGGTACACAGAAGAGAGAGGGGATACACACAGGAGAGGGGGGAAAACACAGGATAGGAGGATACATAAAGAAGAGAGGGGCATAGACAAAGGAGAGAGGATGATACACACAGGAGAGAGGGGTATACACAGAAGAGAGAGGGGGCATAAACTCAGGGGATAGAAGAATACATAAAGAAGATGGGAGGATACACAGAGGTGAAAGGAAGATACACACAGGAGAGACAAGGATACACACAGGAGAAGGAGATACAGACAGTACAGTGTTAGATACACACAGAAGGACAGGGATACACACAGGAGAGAGAAGTATACACACAGCAGAGAAGAGAATACACACAAGAGAGAGGAGGATACACACAGGTGAAGGGAGGATGCAAACAGGAGAGAGGAGGATACACACAAAAGAGAGGGGAATAAACACAAAAAAAGAGGAGGATGCACACAAGAGAGAGGAGGATACAAACAGGAGAGAGGAAGATACACACAGGGGAAAAAAGAATACACACAAAAGAGGGAAAAATACACAAAGGAGAGAGGGGGATACACACAGGTGACAGAGGGATACAAACAGGGGGATGGGGATAAATACAGGAGAGAGAAGGATACACACAGGACAGTGGAGGTGACACAAAGGAGACAGGAGCATACACATAGGAGAGAGGAATACACACAAAATAGAAAGATACACACAGAAAAGAGGAGGATACATACAGGGGATGGGGATACACACAAGAGAGAGGGGCATACACACAGAAGAGAGCATGATACACACAAAATAGAGGATACACACAGGAGAGAGAAGGTACAGAGAGGAGACAGGGGAAATACACGTAAGAGAGAAGAAGATACATACAGGAAAGAAGAGGATACAACTGGAGAGAGAAGGATACACACAGGGGAAGCGGGATACACACAGAACAGGGAAAAATACACACAAAAGAGAGGATGATACACACAGGAGAGTGGATGATACCCACAGAAGACAGGGGGATACACATAGTAGAGAGGGGATACACGCAGCAGAGTAGGGAATAAACAGAAGAGAGAGGAGGATACACCAAGGTGAGAGGAGGATAAACACAAGAGAGGAAGAGACACACAGGAAAGAGGGGCTTACACACGGAAGAGGGGGATACACACAGGAGAAAAAGGGATTAACACAGGAAAAAGGAGGAAACACAAAGAAGGGGATACACAGAAGAGAGAGGAGTAGACACAGGAGAAAACAAGATACACACAGCAGAGAGGAAGATACACACAGGAGAGACGAGATACACAAAGGAGAGAGGGGATACGCACAGGAGAGAGAAGGGATACACACATGATAAAGGGTGTTCCACTCAAGAGAAAGGAGGGATACGCACAGGAGAGAGAAGAAATACTCACAGAAGAGAGGAGGATGCACACAGGAGAGGGGGATACACACAGGAGAGTGGAGGATGCACACCAAAGGAAGGAGGAGACACACAGAAGAGAGGAGGATGCACACAGGAGAGGGGAATACACACAGGAGAGAGGAGGATACAGGCAGGAGAGAGGAGGATACACAAACGAGAGAGAAATATACACACAGGCGAGAGGAGAATATACAGAGTAGAGAGGAGGATACACACAGGAGAGTGGGGGATACACACAAAGAAGAGGGAGATACTAACAAAGGGTGGGAAATAAACACAAAAGAAAGAAGAATACAAACTGGAGAGAGGAAGATACACACAGGAGAGAGGAGGATACACACAGAAGAGAGGAAGATACGCACAGGAGAGGAAAGGATACACAAACGAGAGAGAGGATACACACAGGAGAGGGGGGAAAACACAGGAGAGGGGGAAAACACAGGAGAGGGGGATACATACAGAAGAGAGGGGCATAGACAGAGGAGAGGGGATGATACACGCAGGAGAGAGGAGGATACACACAGGAGAGAGAAAGATACACACAGGAGAGAGGGGGGATAAACACAGAAAATAGAAGAATACATAAAGGAGACAGGAGGATACACAGAGGTGAAAAAAAAGATACACACATGAGAGACAAGGATACACACAGGAGAAAGGGGGATACAGACAGTAGAGAGAAAGATACACACAGCGTGAGGGGAATATACTCAGGAGTGAGGAGTATACACACAGGAGAGAAGAGAATAAACACAAGAGAGAGGAAGATACACACAGGTGAAGGGAGGATACAAACAGGAGAGAGGAGGATACACACAGGAGAGAGTGGAATAAACACAGAAAAGAGAAGGATGCACACAAGAGAGAGGAGGATACACACAGGAGAGAGGAAGATACACACAGGGGAAGAAAGAATACAGAAAAAAAGAGGGAAGAATACATATAGGAGAGAGAAGGATACACACAGGAGACAGAGGGATACACAGGGGGACAGGGATAAATACAGGAGAGAGGAGAATACACACTGGAGAACGGAGGATACACACAAGTCAGGAGAGGATACAAAAAGGAGACAAGAGCATACACACAGGAGAAAGGGATACACACAACAGAGAAAGATACACAAAGAAAAGAGGAGGATACATACAGGAGATGGGGATACACACAGGAGAGAGGGGCATACACACAGAAGAGAGCAGAATACACACAAAATAGAGGAGAATACACACAGGAGAGAGGGGATACATACAGGAGACATGGGGGATACACACAGGAGAGAAGAAGATACACACAGGAAAGAAGAGGATACACACAGGAGAGAGAAGGATACACACAGGGGAAGCGGGATACACACAGAAGAGGGAAGGATACACACAAAAGAGAGGAGGATACACACAGGAGAGTGAGGGATACCCACAGAAGAGAGGGGGATACAAACAGGAGAGAGGGGGTACACACAGGAAAGAAGAGGATACACAAAAATAAGGGATACACACAGGAGAGTAGGAAAAAAACAGAAGAGAGAGGAGGATACACCAAGGAGAGTGAAGGATAAACAGAGGAGAGGGAGATACACACAGGAAAGAGGGGCTTACACACAGAAGAGGGGGATACACACAGGAGAAAAAGGAATAAACACAGGAAAATGGAGGAAACACTCAAAAGGGAATACACACAGGAGAGAAGGGTGAAGACACAGGAGAAAACACGATAAACACAGCAGAAAGGAAGATACACACAAGAGAGAGGAGATACACAAAGGAGAGAAGGGGATACACACAGGAGAGAGAAAGGATACACACAGGATGGAGGGTGTTACACTCAGGAGAAAGAAGGGATACGAAGAGAAGAAAGAAGGTATACCAACAGAAGAGAGGAGGATGCACACAGGAGAGGAGAATATACACACAGGAGAGTGGAGGATGCACACAAAAGAGAAAAGGAGACACACAGGAGAAAGGAGGATACACGCAGGTGAGAGGAGGGTAAACACAGGATAGAGGGTGATACACACAGGAGAGAAGAGGATACAAGCAGGAGAGAGGAGGATACAAACACGAGAGAGAAATATACACACAGGCGAGAAAATAATACACAGAGAAGAGAGGAGGATACACACAGGAGAGTGGGGGATACACACAAAAAAGAGGATGATACTAACAAAGAGAGGAAAATAAACACATGATAAATGAGGATACACATTGGAGAGAGGAGGATACACAAAGGAGAGGGAGATACACACACGAGAGGTGCATACACACAAAAAAATGGGGTACACACAGGAAAAAGGGGGATACACAAAGGAGACAAAAGGATACACACAGAAAAGTTTGATACACACATGAGAGAAGGGCGTAAACACAGGAGAGAGGAGGATACACACAAAAGAGTCGGGGGATACACAAGGGAAGGAGAAGAATACACACAGAAGAGACTAGAATACATAAACGCGAGAGAAAGAATACACACAGTGGAGAGGAAGAATACTAAGAGGCGAGAGGAGGATACACACCCGAGAGTGGGGCATACACACAGAAGTGAGAAGACACACACGGGAGAGAGTAAGATACACAAAAGGAGGAACATACGCAATGTAGAGAGGAGGATATACACAGGAGAAAGGAGGATACACACAGGAGAGAGACATATACACCCGGTAGAGAGGAGCATACACACAGGAGAGGGCGATACACAAAGGAGAGAGAATGATCCACACAAGAGAGAGGAAAATACACATAAGAGAGAGGGGTATAAACACATGAGAGGGGTTTACACACAGAATAGAGGAGGATACACGAAGAAGAAAAAAGAATACACGAAGCACAGAGGAGGATATACGCAGCAAAGAGGGGAATAAACACAGGAGAGGGAAAAATACACACAGGAGAGAAGGGGGATACACACGAGAGAGGGAATGATACACACAAAAGAAAAAAGGATACACACAGTAGAGATGAGGATACACACAGGAGCGAGGGATACACACAGGTGAGAGGAGGATACACACAGGAGAGAGAAACGTACACACAGAAAAGGGGGGATACACAGAGAAGAGAGTAAGATACACGAAGGAGAAAGAGATACACACAGGAGAGGAAAATACAAAAAGAAGCGAGGGGAATGCACACAGGAAAAAGAGAAATACACACAGGAAAGACAAGAATACACACAGGAGAGAGAAGAATAAACACAGGAGACGAGAGATACACACAGGAGAGAGGAAGATACACACAGAAGAGAGGAAGATACACACAGAAGAGGAGAGGATACACACAGGAGTGGGGGATACACAGAGAAGAGAGTGGGATACGCACAGGAATGGGAGATACACAGAGGAGAGTGTGGGATACACAAATGAGAGAGGGGTATAAACACAGGAGAGGGGAATACATACAGGAGAGAGGGGCATAGACAGAGGAGAGTGGAGAATACGCGCAGGAGAGAAAAGGATACACACTAAAGAGAGGAAGATACACATAGCAGAGGAAGATACACACAGGAGAGAGGGGAATACACACAAAAAATGGGGATACACAAAGGAGAAAGGGGGATACACCCAGGAGACAGGAGTATACACAGAAGAAAGTGTGATACACACAGGAAAGATGGGTGTAAACACAGGAGAGAGGAGGATACACACAGGAGAGAGGAGGAAACAAACAGGAGAGAGGGGATACATAAAAGAGAGAGAAAAATACACAAAGAAGAAAGGGGTGATACACACAGAAAAGAAAGGTGTTACCCACAGAAGAGAGCGGGGGGAAACACAGGAAAGTGGAGAGATACACACAAGAGAGAGGAGGATACACACAGGAGCGGGGAATACACACAGGAGAGAGGGGGATGCACGCAGGAGAGTTGGATTTATACAGAAGACAGAGAAATACACACAGGAGAGAGTGACATACACACAGGAGAGTGGGATACACAGAGGAGAGAGGTGATACACACAGAAGAGAGGAAAATACACACAAGAGAGAGAGACATACACATAGGAAAGAGGAGGATACACATAGAAGAGAGGAAGATACACAAAGGAGAGAAGAGGATACACGCAGGAGAGAGGAGTATACACAGAAGAGAGGAAAGTACACAGAGGAGAGAGGGCATTACACACAGGAGAGAGGGCAGATACACACAGGAGAAAGAGCGATACACACAGGAGAGAGGAGGATATACACAGGAGATGGAGGATACACACAGGAGAGTAAAGGATACACACAGGAGAGAGGGTGGATACACACAAGAAAAAGAAGGATACACAACAAAGGAAGTAGAATACATAAAGGCGAGAAAAAGAATACACACAAAGGAGAGGGGGGATACTAAGAGGAGAGAGGGTGATACACACCTGAGAGTGGGGCATACACACAGAAGGGAGAAGATACACACTGGAGAAAGTAAGATACACAAAGGAGGAGGAAGATACGCAAACTAGAGAGGAGGATACACACAAAAGAGGGCGATACACACAAGAGAGAGAAGCATCCACAGAGGAGAGAGGGAAATACACATAAGAGAGGGGTATACACACAGAAGAGAAAAGGATACACAGAGGAGAATGAAAGAAGAACGCATCACAGAAAAGGATACACGAAAAAGAGAGGGGAATACACACAGAAGAGAGAAAAATACACACAGGAGAGAGTGGGGATACACACAAAAGAGAGAATAATACACACAGAAGAGAAAAGGATACACACAGTAGAGAGGAGGATACACAGAGGAGCGAGGGATACACACAGGTGAGAGGAGAATACACACGGGAGAGAAAGGCATACACACAGAAAAGGGGGGATACACAGAGAAGGGAGTGGGTTAAACAAAGGAGAAAGGGATACACACAGGAGAGGGAAATACACACAGGATCGACGGGGATGAACACAGGAGTAAAAAAATACACAAAGAAAAGACGAGGATACACACAGGAGAGAAAAAAATACACACAAAAGAGGGGGGATACACACAGGAAAGAGGAAGATACACACAGGAGAGAGGAGGATACACAGAGGAGAAGGAAGATACACACAGAAGAGAGGAGGATACACACAGGAGTGGGGGATATACACAGAAGAGAAAGGGATATGAAAAAGAGAGGAAAATACATAGAGGAGAGAGTGGGAAACACAAAGGAGAGAGGGGGATAAACACAGGAGAGGGGGACACATACAGGAGAGAGGGGCATAGACAAAGGAAAGAGGAAAATACACGCAAGAGAGAAGAGGATACACACAGGAAAGTGGGGATTCACAAAGGAGAGAGGGGGATACACACAGGAGAGCAAAGGATACACACAGAATAGAGGAGGATACACATAGGAGCGGGAGATACACACAGGAGAAAGGGGCATGCACACACAAAAAAAGACACACAAATGAGAAAGGGGGATACACACAGGAGAGAGGAGTATACACATAGGAGGGGGAGATACACACAGGAGAAAAAGGCATACACACACAAAAAAAGATACACAAAGGAGAAAGGGGGATACACACAGGACAGAGGAGGAAACAAACAGGAGAGAATGGATACACACAAGAGAGAGGGTTAAACACACAGGAGAAAGGGGTGATACACACAGGAAAGAAAGGTGTTACCCACAGGAGAGATGGGGGAAACAAACAGGAAAGCGGAGTGATACACACAGGAGAGAGCAGGATACACATAGGAGTGGATAATACACAGAGAAGAGAGTGGGATACGCACAAGAATGAGAGATACACAGAGGAGAGTGTAGGATACAAAAAGGAGAGAGGGAAATAAACACTACAGAGGGAGATACATACAGGAGAGAGGGACATAGACAAAGGAGAGTGGAGGATACACACAGAAGAGAAAACGATACACACTGGAGAGAAAAAAATACACACAGAAGAGAGGAGAATCCACACAGGAGATAGGAAAATACACATAGGAGGGAGGGGAATACACACAGGAGAGAGGAAAATACACACAGAGGGAAAAGGATAAATACAAAAGAGAGGAGAATACACACAAAAGAGAGGAGGATACAGACAGAAGAGAGAAAGATACATGCAGGAGATTAGAGGATACACAAAGGAGAGGAGGATACACACAGGAGAGGGGAAGATAAACACAGGAGAGAGGAGTATACACACAGAAAAGGGGCATATACACAGGAGAGAGGGAGATTCCCACAGGAGCTTTAAATACATAGAGGAGACAGGGAAATACGCAGAATGGAGAAAGGGATACGCACAGGAAAGGTGGATACACACAGGAGAGAGGGGGATTCACACAGAAGAGGGGGATACTCACAGGAGAGATGGAGATTCACACAGGAGAGGGGAATACACACAAGAGAGAGGGCGTTACACACAGGACAAAGAAGGTTACGCACAGAATAGAGGAGAATTCACACAATAGAGAGGATGATACACACAGGAGGGAGGGGAATACACACAGGAGAGAGGGGTATACACACAGGTGAGGGGAATACACAAAGGAGAGAGGGGCATACACAGGAGAAAGAAAAGATACACACAGGAGAGAGGAGGATACACTCAAAAGAGATGGGGATACACACAGGAAAGGAAAGGATACACACAAAAGAGAGGAAGATACAGAGAGGAGAGAGGGGGAACCACACAGGAGAGAGGGCATACACACAGGAGAGCGGGAATATACACACAGGATACAGGAGAATACACACAGAAAAGATAGGAATACACACAGAAGAAAGGAGGATACACAAAGAAGAGAGAAGGATACACACAGAAGAGAGAAGGATACACACAGGAGAGAGGAGGATACACACAGGAGAGGGGGATACACACAGAAGAGTGGGCATACACACATAAAATGGGGATAAACACAGTAGAAAGGGGTTACACACAGAAGAGTGGAGGATAATCACAGGAAAATGTGATATAAACAGGAGAGACAAATACACACAGGTGAGAGGAAGATAAACACAGGAGTGAGGGGCATAAACACAGAAAAGTGGGAATACACAGAGGAGAGAAGGGGATACACAAAGAAGAAAGGGATACACACAAGAGAGAAAAATACACACATGAGCGAGGGGGATGCACACAGGAGAAAAAGAAATACACACAGGAAAGAGGAGAATACACACAGGAGAGAGAATGATACACACAGGAGAGCATGGATACACACAGTAGAGAGGAAGATACACACAGGAGAGAGCAGGATACAGAGAGGAGAGAGGAAGATACACACAGAAGACAAGGAGATACACACAGGAGTGGGGGATACACACAGAAGAGAGGGGGTACACACAAAAGCGTTGGATACATGAAGGAGACATGGAACTACACACAGGAGAGAGGGGATACATACAGAAGAGGGGGATACACACAGAAGAGAGAAAGATACACACAGGAGAGAGGAGTATACACAGGAGAGTGTGGGATACACACAGGAGAGAGTGGAATACACACAAGAGAGAGAAGCATACACACAGGAGAGAGGGGTATACACACAGGAGAGAGAAAGATACACAAAGGAGAGAGGAGGGTACACGCAGAATGAAGAAGTATACACAGGAGGAAGTGGGATACACACAGGAGAAAGAAGGATATGCAAAGGAGAGAAAAATGCACACAGGTGAGAGGAGGATACACAGAGGAGAGTGGGGCATACACACAGAAGAGGGGGGTTACACAAAGGGGAGAGGTGGATACACAAAGGAGAAAGGGATACACACAGGAGAAAGAAAAGCACACAAGAGCGAGGGAGATGCACACAGAAGAAAAAATGATAAACACAGGAAAGAGGAGGATACACACAGGAGAGAGGAGCATATACAGAGGAGAGAGGGTGATACACACAGGAGAAAGGAAGATACACACAGGAGAGTGGGGCACACAAACATGAGGGTGGGGGATACACACAAAAGAGAGGGGTAAACACAGAGTGGTAGAAGGATGCATACAAGAGTGAGGAGGATACACACTGGAGAGAGGAGGATACACACAGGAGAGAGGAAGATATGCACAGAAGAGGAAAGGATTCACACAGGAGAAGAAAATACACACAGAAGAGAAAGGGATAGGCACAGGAGAGAAGGATACACAGATGAGAGAGGGGATACACACAGGAGAGGGGGGGAAACAAAGGAGAGTGTGATACGTACAGAAGAGAGTGGTATAGACAGAGGAGCGGGGATGATACACGCAGGAGAAAGGATACACACAGGAGAGAGGGGGATACACACAGGAAAGAGGGGGGATAAACATAGGGGATAGAAGAATACATAAAGGAGACAAAAGCATACACAGAGGGTAAAGAAAGATACACACAGGAGAGACAAAGATACATACAGGAGAAAGAGGGATACAGAAAAAAGAGAGGGAGATACACACAGGTGGAGGGGAATACACACAGGAGAGAGGAGTATAAACACAGGAGAGAAGAGAATGCACACAGGAGAGAGGAGGAAACACAAAAATGAAGGGAGAATACAAACAGGAGAGAGGAGGATACACACAGGAGAGAGTGGAATAAACACAGAAAAAAGGAGGATTCACACAAGAGAGAGGAGGATACACACAGGAGAGAGGGAGATACACACAGGGGAAAGAAGAATACACACAAAAGAGGGAAGAATACACATAGGAGAGAGGGGTATACACACAGGAGACAGAGGGATACACACAGGGGGATGGGGATAAATACGAGAGAGGAGGATACACACAGGAGAAAGAGGGATACACACAGGGGGACGGGGATAAATGCAAGAGAGAGGAGGATACACACAGGACAGGGGAGGATACATAAAGGAGACAGGAGCATACACACAGGAGAGGGGGATACACACAAAAGAGGAAGATACACACAGAAAAGAGGAGGATACATACAGGGGATGGGGAAACACACAGGAGAGAGGGGCACACACACAGAAGAGGGTGGATACACACAGGAGAGTGGAGTATACACACAGGAGAGAAGGGGGATACACACAAGAAATAGAAGGATACACAAAGAAGAATATAGGATACATAAAGGCGAGAGAAAGAATAAACACAGACGAGGGGGGATACTAACAGAAGAGAGGGTGATAGCCGAGAATGGGGCATACACACCGAAGGAATACGATACACACGGGAGAGAGTAAGATACACTCAGAAGGAGGAAGATACGCAAAGTAGAGAGGAGGATACACACAGGAGAGGGCGATACACACAAGAGAGAGAAGGATCCACAGAGGAGAGAAAGAAATACACATAAGAAAGGGGTATACACACAGAAGATAAAAGGATACACGCAGAAGAATAAAGAATAAACGCATCACAGAAAAGGATACTCGCAGGAGAGAGGGGAATACACACAGGAGAGAGAAAAATACACACAGGAGAGAAGGGGGATACACACAAGAGAGAGAATAATACACACAGAAGAGAAAAGAATACACACAATAGAGAGGAGAATACACAGAGGAGCGAGGGATACACACAGGTGAGAGGAGAATACACACAGGAGAGAGGGGCATACACACAGAAAAGGGGGGATAAACAGAGAAGGGAGTGGGTTAAACAAAGAAGAAAGGGATACACACAGGAGAGGAAAATACACACAGGAGCGAGGGGGATGCACACTGGAGTAAAGGAAATAAACAAAAATAAAGACGAGAATACAAACAGGAGGAAAAAAATACACACAGAAAAGGGAAGATACACACAGGAGAGAGGAAGATACACACAGGAGAGAGGAGGATATAAGAGGAGAGAGGAAGATACACACAAAAAAGAAGAGGATACACACAGGAGTGGGGGATATACACAGAAGAGAAAGGGATACGAAAAAAAGAGGAAAATACATAGAGGAGAGAGTGGGATGCACAGAGGAGAGAGGGGGATAAACACAGGAGAGGGGAACACATACAGGAGAGAGGGGCATAGACACAGGAGAGAGGAGGATACACATAGGAGGGGGAGATACACACAGGAGAAAGGGGCATACACACAAAAAAGGGATACACACAGGAGAAAGGGGGATACACTCAAAAGAGAGGAGGATACACACAGGAGAGAAGAGGAAACAAACAGACGAGAGGGTATATACACAAGAGAGAGGGGGATACACACAGGAGAAAGGGGTGATACACACAGGAAAGAAAGGTGTTACCCACAGGAGAGATGCAGGAAACACACAGGAAATCGAAGTGATACACACAGGAGAGAGCAGAATACACACAGGAGTAAGGGATACACAGAGAAGAGAGTGGGATACGCACAGGAATGGGAGATACACAGAGGAGAGTGTGGGATACACAAAGGAGAGAGGGGAATAAACACTACAGAGGGGGATACATACAGGAGAGAGGGACATAGACAAATAAGAGTGGAGAATATACAGAGGAGAGAAAAGGATACACACTGGAGAGAGGAGGATACACATAGGAGAGGGAGATACACACAGGAGAGAGGTGCATACACACAAAAAAGTAGGATACACAAAGGAGAAAGTGGGATATACCCAGGAGACAGGAGTATACACAACAAAGTGTGATACATACAGGAGAGAGGAGCGTAAACACAGGAGAGAGGAGGATACACACAGGAGAGAGGAGGAAACAAACAGGAGAGAAAGCATACACACAAGAGAGAAGGATACACATAGGAGAAAGGGGTGATACACACAGGAAAGAAAGGTGTTACCCACAGAAGACAAAGGGGAAAAACACAAAAAAGTGGAGGGATACACACAGGAGAGAGAAGAATACACACAAAAGCGGAGCATACACACAAGAGAGAGGGGCATACACACAGGAAAGTTGGATACATACAGGAGACAGAGAAATACACACCGGAGAGAGGGAGATACACACAGGAGAGTGGGATACACAGAGGAGAGAGGATATACACACAGGAGAGTGAAAAATACACACAGGAGAGAGGGGCATACACACAGGATAGAGGAGGATACACATAGAAGAGAGAAAGATACACAAAGGCGAGAGGAGAATACACAAAGGCGAGAGAAGTATACACGCAGAAGAGAGGAGTATACACAAAAGAGAGGGGAGTACACAGAGAAGAGAAGGCATTACACACAGGAGAGAGGGCGGATACACACAGGAGAAAGAAAGATACACACAGGAAAGAGGGCAGATACACACAGGAGGGAGAACGATACACAAAGGAGAGAGGAGGATACACACAGAAGAGAGGGGTGATACACACAAGAAAGAGAAGGATACACACAGAAGAAAGAACAATACATAAAGGCGAGAGAATGAATACACACAGGGGAGAGGGGAGATACTAATAAGAGAGAAAGGGAAACACAAGAGAGAGTGGGGCATACACACAGAAGGGAAAAGATACACACTGGAGAGAGTAAGATACCCACAAAACGAGGAATATATGCAAAGTAGAGAGGAAAATACACACAGGAAAAAAGAGGATACACACAGGAGAGAGACGGATACACACAAAAAAAGAGGAGGATGCACACAGGAGAGGGCGATACACACAAGAGAGAGAAGAATCCACAGAGGAGAGAGGGAAATATACATAAAAGACGGATATACACTCAGGAGAGAAAAGGATACACGCAGGAGAAAGGAGGATACACGCAGGAAAGAGGAGGATACACACAGGAGAAAGGGGAATAGACACAGCAGAGAGAAAAATAAACACAGGAGAGAAGGGAGATACACACAAGAGATAGAATGATACACACAGAAGAGAAAAGGATACACACAGTAGAGAGGAGGATACACAGAGGAGCGAGGGATACACACAGGTGAAAAAAGAATACACACAGGAGAGAGGGGCATACACACAGAAAAGGGGGGATACAGAGAGAAGGGAGTGGGATAAACAAAGAAGAAAGGTATACACCCAGGAGAGGGAAATACACACAGGAGCGAGGAGGATGCCAACAGGAGTAAAGGAAATACACAAAGGAAAGACGAAGATACACACAGGAGAGAGAAAAATGCACACAGGAGAGGGGGATACACACAGAAGAGAGGAAGATACACACAAAAGAGAGGAAGATACACAGAGGAGAGAGGAAGATACACACAGTAGAGAAGAAAATACACACAGGAGTGGGGGATATACACAGAAGAGAAAGGGATACGAAAAAGAGAGGGAAATAAATAGAGGAGAGAGTGGGATACACAGAGGAGAGAGGGGGATAAACACAGGAGAGGGGGACACATACAGAAGAGAGAAGCATAGACAGAAAAGAGAGGAGGATACGTGCAAGAGAGAAGAGGATACACACAGGAAAGTGGAGATTCACACAGGAGAGAGGGGGATACACTCAGGAGAGAAAAAAATACACACAGGAGAGAGGAGGATACACATAGGAGGGGGAGATACACACAGGAGAAAGGGGCATACACACACAAAAAGGGATACACACAGGACAAAGGGGAATACACACAAAAAAGAGGAGGATACACACAGGAGAGAGGAGGAAACAAAGAGGAGAGAGGGGATGCACACAAGAGAGAGGGGGATACACACAAAAGAAAGGGATGATACACACAGGAAAGAAAGGAGTAACACACAGGAGAGAGAAGGGAAACACACAAGAAAGTGGAGGGATACACGCAGGAGAGAGGAGGATACACGCAGGAGACAGGAGGATACACACAGGAGAGAAAAGTATACACACAGGAGAATGGCATACCAACATTAGAGAGGGTGATACACACAGGAGAGTTGGATACATACAGGAGAAAGGGAAATATACACAAGAGAGATGGGGATACACACAGGAGATGGGAATACACACAGGAGAGAAGGTATACACACAAAAGAGGGGAATACACACAGGAGACAGGGGCATACAGACAGGAGAGAGGAAAATACATATAGGAGAGAGAAAGATACACATAAAAGAGAGGAGAATTCACGCAGGAGAGAGGAGTATACACAAAAGAGAGGTTAATACACAGAGGAGAGAGGGCGTTACACACAGGAGAGAGGGTGGATTCACACAGGAGACAGGAGGATACACACAGGAGGGAGGAGGATACACACAAAAGAGAGGAGCAGACACACAGGAGAGAGAATGATACGCACAAGAGAGAAGGGGATTCACAAAATAAAGAGGGGATATACACAGGAGAGAGGGGTATACACACAGGTGAGGGAAATACACAAAAAAGAGAGGAGCATACACACAGGAGAGTGAAAAGATACACACAGGAGAGAGGAGGATACACACAAGAGAGAGGGGGATAAACACAGCAGAGAAAAGAGATACACAAACTTAAGAAATACACACAGGAGAGAGGACGATAAAAACAAAAGAGAGGAGGATACACACAGGAGGGTGAAGGATACACAGAGCAGAGAGTAGAATACACACAGTAGAGGGGGATACACACAGAAGAGAGGGGCATACACAAAGGAGAGAGAAGGATACACACAGGATGCAGAAGGATACACACAGGAGAGAGGAAGATACACACAGGAGAGAGGGGGGATACCAACGGGAGTAAAGAAAATACACACTGGAGGAAGGAGGATACACACAGGAGACAGGAAGATACACACAGAATAGAAAATGATACACACAGGAGAGAGGAAGATACACACAAGAGGGACGATGATACTCACAGGAGAGAAAAGGATCCCCACGGGTGAAAGGAGGATACACAGAGAAGAAAAAATGATACACACAGGAGAGAAAGGTATACACACCGGAGAGAAAGGTATACACACAGGAGACAGTGGGATACACACAGGGGGAGGAAGATACACACAGGAGAGAGGAGAAAACGCACATTAGAGAGGAAGATACACCCATGAGAGAGGAGAATACACAAAAGAGACAGAGGGGGAGAGGCAAGATGGCGTCGTAGAAGTGACTCAGGATTGCAGCTCTCAGTGACGGCACAGATGGTGATTCCTAGCCGCATTCTCGGATGGACCTTTCTAGCCCACAAAGCGTTGAAAGTCCCACAGGACGCTAGTAAAGTAAAGCCGGCTAACGCAGCCGGCTCACGTGGCCACTTCGGCCGGCGCTGCAGCGGGACACGGCACGGAACTCACTGGTCTGGGTGCCCTGTTAAACCGGCAATCTGAGAGTTTGAAGGGCAGATCGGCGCGTCCATCTGATTGAACGGGACTTGGACAGTGAGCCAGACCAGGAGTTTCCCGGGAGTTTCCTGGGAAGCGTGATCTGAGCCGGTGAAGTGGGCAGTGGCACGGGAGATTGCACAGATCCCAGTGCCCTATCGGCAGGCTACAGGGGCACCAGTGAGAGAGTCGACCTTTCAGCTCACGGAGAGGGAGGGAGAGAGAGAGAGGACGGACTCTGAGGCAGGGAGCTGGGTGATCAGGCTCCACGGGTCCCACCCTCACATGGACAAGCAGGGCAGTGACTGGAGACGCTTGGGCCTGAGAGTTTTGCTGCCGGCATCTAGGACGGTGCAGCCCAGTGAGGGAGGGGCGTCTGCCATTGCTGACACAATCTGCCCCTATTGAAGTACCGCCCAGGGCTGACCCAGCCTGCCATTGCCGAGGCAACCTGTCATAACAGAGAGACTCCCAGGAGAGGGGAGCTCTCCACAGCAGAAGGGAGCCAAGCAGCAACAGGGCGGAATCGCGCTAGCAGGTCAGAGCCCCGGCAGGCAAATAGTGAATAGACTGCCACCTAGTGGGGCAGGGCAGTGCAACAGATACTCATAAAGAAAGCCCCAACTCCCTGAAACAGAGCATATAAGGGGGGGAAAAAAGGGTGGTGTTTAATGAGTTCTATTGCAGCAGATATAAACAACCTCCCAACAACACTGAATGAACAACGGAGATCACAGCTCAGCACTGGAGCTACTATAAAGCACAAACCGTCTCCTTAAGCAGCTCCCTGACCCCTGTATATCCAAAGAGTCACCTCAAAAATGGACTAATCAGACTGACATTTGGTGGGCATCATTCTGGAACAAAGACAGCAGAAGAAGAAACTGGTATCATCCCTCACTGTTCCACAGCTGCTACAGGTATACTCCAGACAAACAGGGCCTGGAGTGGACATCAGCACTCATACAGCAGAGGGGCTAGACCACTAAAAGGAAAACTAAGTACCAGAAATACTTCATCATCAACAATCTCAGCATCCACACAGAGACCCAATTGAAAAATCAGCAACTACTAAGACGACACGCGGATAAATCCATAAAGATGGGAAGAAACCAGCGCAAAAAGGAGGAAAACACCCGAAACCAAAACACCTCACCTCCTACAAAGGACCAAAATTCCTCACCAGCAAAGAAACAAAGCTGGACGGAGAATGAGTGTGACGAAATGACAGAATCAGACTTCAGAAAGTGGATAATGAGAAACTTCATTGAGCTCAAAGAACATGTTCTAAATCAGTGCAAAGAAACTAAAAACCTTGAAAAAAGATTTGAAAAAAGATTCGAGGAATTGATAACAAGAATGGACAACTTAGAGAGGAATATGAATGAATTGAAGGAGCTGAAAAACACAACACGAGAACTTCGTGAAGCATGTACGAGTTTCAACAGCCAAATTGACCAAGCAGAAGAAAGAATATCAGAAATTGAAGATCAACTCAATGAAATAAAACGTGAAACCAAGATTAAAGAAAAAAGCACAAAAAGGAATGAACAAAATCTCCAAGAAATGTGGGACTATGTGAAGAGACCCAACCTACGTTTGATAGGTGTACCAGAATGTGATCAAGAGAATAAATCTAAGCTGGAAAACATTCTTCAGGATATTATCCAGGAAAATTTACCCAACCTAGCAAGACAGGTCAATACTCAACTCCAGGATTCCAGAGAACACCACAAAGATACTCCGCATAAAGAGTAACCCCAAGGCACATAATTGTTAGATTCACCAGGGTTGAAATGAAGGAGAAAATACTAAGGGCAGCCAGAGAGAAAGCTCGGGTCACCCACAAAAGGAAGCCCATCAGACTCACAGCAGATCCCTTGGCAGAGACTCTACAAGCCAGAAGAGACTGGGGGCCACTATTTAACATCCTTAAAGAAAAGAACTTTCAACCCAGAATTTCATATCCAGCCAAACGGAGGTTCATAAGTGAAGGAACAATAAAATCCTTCATGAACAAGCAAGTACTCAGAGATTTTGTCACCACTAGGTCTGCTTTACAAGAGCTACTGAAAGAGGCACTACACATAGAAAAACAACCAGTACCAGCCATCCTAAAAGCATACCAAATGCTAAAGACCATCAACAAAATGAAGAATCTACATGAACCAATGGGCAAAACAGCCAGCTAGCATCAAAATGGCAGTATCAAATTCACACATAACAATATTAACTCTAAATGTAAATGGGATAAATGCACCAATCAAAAGACACAGACTGGCAAATTGGATAAAAAACCAAAACCCATCGGTGTGCTGTATCCAGGAAACCCACCTCACACGCAAAGATACACAAAGGCTCAAAATAAAAGGATGGAGGAAGATTTACCAAGCAAACGGAGAGCAAAAAACAGCAGGAGTTGCAATTCTCGTCTCTGATAAAATAGACTTTAAAGCAACAAAGATCAAAAGGGACAAAGAAGGTCATTACATAATGGTAAAAGGATCGATACAACAAGAAGAGATAACGATTCTAAATATATATGGACCCAATGTAGGAGCACCCAGATATACAAGGCAAGTTCTTAATGACTTACAAAGAGACTTATACTCCCACACAATAATAGTGGGAGACTTTAACACTCCACTGTCAATAGCAGACAGATCAACCAGACAGAAGATTAACAAGGATATCCAGGACTTGAACCCAGACATGGAACAAGCAAACCTGATAGACATTTACAGAACTCTCCACCACAAATCCACAAAATACACATTCTTCTCAGCACCACATCACACCTACTCCAAAATTGACCACATAATTGGAAGTAAAGCATTCCTCAGCAAATGCAAAACAACTGAAATCATAACAAACAGTCTCTCAGACCATAGTGCAATCATGTTGGAACTCAGAATTCAGAAAATAACTCAGAACCGCACAGCTTCATGGAAACTGAACAACTGGCTCCTGAATGTTGATTGGATAAACAATGAAATGAAGGCAGAAATAAAGAAGTTCTTTGAAACCAACGAAAATGAAGACACAACATATCAGAATCTCTGGGACACATTTAAAGCAGTCTGTAGAGGAAAATATATAGCAATAAGTGCCCACATGAGAAGAGTGGAGAGATCCAAAATTGACACCATATCATCAAAATTGAAAGAGCTAGAGGAGCCACATCAAAAAAGCTGAAAACCTAGCCGAAGACAAGAAATAACTAAGATCAGAGCAGAACTGAAGGAGATAGAGACAAGAAAAACCCTTCAAAAAATCAATAAACCAAAGAGCTGGTTTTTCGAAAAGATCAACAAAATAGAAAGACCTCTAGCCAGACTGATAAAAAAGAAAAGATAGTACAACCAAAGAGATGCAATAAAAAACGATAATGGGGAAATCACCACAGATTCCACAGAAATTCAAACCATCGTCAGAGAATACTACAAACAACTCTATGCACATAAACTAGTAAATCAGGAAGAAATGGATAAATTCCTGAATGCCTGTGTCCTCACAAGCCTAAACCAGGAAGAACCCGAAACTATGAATAGACCAATAACAAGGTCTGAAGTTGAGACAGCAATTAAGAGCCTACCACACATAAAAAGCCCAGGTCCGGATGGGTTCAGAGCTGAATTCTACCAGACACACAGAGAGGATCTGGTACCATTCCATCTAAAACTATTGCAAAGAATTCAAAAAGAGGGAACCCTTCCCAAATCATTTTATGAGACCAACATCATCCTGATACCAATACGCGGCAGAGACTCAACAAGAAAAGAAAACTTCAGGCCAATATCCATGATGAACATAGATGCAAAAATCTTCAATAAAATACGGGCAAACCGATTGCAACAGCACATTAAAAAACTTATCCATCATGATCAAGTAGGATTCATCCCGGGGATGCAAGGCTGGTTCAACATACACAAGTATATAAATGTAATTCACTACATAAACAGAAACAAAAACAAAAACCACATGATTATTTCAATTGAGGCAGAGAAGGCATTTGACAAAATTCAACAGCCCTTTATGCTAAAAACCCTCAATAACCTTGGTATTGATGGAACATATCTCAAAGTAATAAAAGCTATTTACGACAAACCAACAGCCAATATCATACTTAGTGGGCAAAAACTGGAAGCATTCCCTTTGAAATCGGGCACTAGACAAGGATGCCCTCTCTCACCGCTCCTATTCAACATAGTACTGGAAGTTCTAGCCAGAGCAATCAGGCAAGAAAAAGAAATAAAGGGTATTCAAATAGGAAAGGTGGAAGCCAAATTGTCTCTATTTGCAGACGACATGATAGTATACCTAGAAGACCCCATCACCTCAGCCCAAAAGCTCCTGCAACTGATAAGCAACTTCAGCAAAGTCTCAGGATATAAAATCAATGTGCAAAAATCACAAGCATTCCTATACACCAATAACAGACTTAAAGAGAACCAAATCAAGAACGAACTGCCATTCACAATTGCTACAAAGAAAATAAAATACCTAGGATTACAACTCACAAGGAATGTAAGGGACCTCTTTAAGGAAAACTACACACCACTGCTCAACGAAATAAGAGAGGACACAAACAGATGGAGAAACATTCCATGTTCGTGGTTAGGAAGAATCAATATCGTGAAAATGGCTATACTGCCCAAAGTAATTTACACAATCAATGCTATCCCCATCAAACTACCATTGAATTTCTTCACAGAACTGGAAAAAACCACCATGAATTTCATATGGAACCAAAAAAGAGCCCGCATAGCCAAGTCAATTCTGAGCAAAAAGAACACAGCGGGAGGCATCACACTACCAGACTTAAAATTATACTACAAGGCTACAGTAATCAAAACAGCATGGTACTGGTACCAAAACAGAGATATAGACCAATGGAACAGAACAGAAACATCGGAGGCAACACAACGTATCTACAACCATATTATCTTTGATAAACCAGACAAAAACAAGCAATGGGGAAAGGATTCCCTATTTAATAAATGGTGCTGAGAAAACTGGCTAGCCATGTGCAGAAAGCAGAAACTGGACCTCATCCTGACACCTTACACTAAAATTAACTCCAGATGAATTAAAGAGTTAAACGTAAGACCTGAAACCATAAATACCCTAGAAGAAAATATAGGCAAAACCATTCAGGACATAGGAGTAGGCAAGGACTTCATGAATAAAACACCAAAAGCATGGGCAACAAAACCCAAAATAGACCAATGGGACCTAATCAAACTCCACAGCTTCCGGACGGCAAAAGAAACTGTCACTAGAGTGAATCGGCAACCATCAGAATGGGAAAAAATCTTTGCAGTTTACACATCTGACAAAGGGCTGATATCCAGAATTTACAAAGAACTCAAACAGATTTACAGGAAAAAAACAAACAAACCCATTCAAAAATGGGCAAAGGATATGAACAGACACTTTACAAAGGAAGATATACATGAGGCCAACAAACATATGAAAAAATGCTCATCATCACTGGTCATTAGAGAGATGCAAATCAAAACCACATTGAGATACCATCTCACGCCAGTTAGAATGGCGATCATTAAAAATCTGGAGACAGCAGATGCTGGAGAGGATGTGGAGAAATAGGAACACTCTTACACTGTTGGTAGGAGTGTAAATTAGTTCATCCATTGTGGAAGACAGTGTGGCGATTCCTCAAGGACCTAGAAATAGAAATTCCATTTGACCCAGCAATCCCATTACTGGGTATATATCCAAAGGACTATAAATCATTCTACTATAAGGACACATGCATACGAATGTTCATTGCAGCACTGTTTACAATAGCAAAGAACTGGAACCAACCCAAAGGCCCAACTTTGATAGACTGGACTGGGAAAATGTGGCACATACACACCATGGAATATTATGCAGCAATCAAAAATGATGAGTTTGTGTCCTTTGTAAGGACATGGATGAATCTGGAGAACATCCTTCTCAGCAAACTGACTCAAGAACAGAAAAAGAAATACCACATATACTCACTCATAGGTGGTTGAGAGAAATGAGAACAGATGGACACAGAGAGGCGGTCTACTATACACTGGGGTCTATTGGGGGGAATGGTGGAGGGACAGCGGGGGGGACCGGGGAGGGATAGCCTGGGGATAAATGCCAAGTGTGGGTGAAGAGGAGGAAGGCAGCAAAACACACTGCCATATATGTACCTATGCAACTATCTTGCACGTTCTGCACATGTACCCCAAAACCTATAATGCAATAAAAATTAAGAAAAAGAAAGAGACAAAGGCATACACAAAGGAGAGGCTGATACACACAGAATAGAGGAGGATACACACAGAAAAAAAGGATACATGCAGAAGAGGGGGATACACACAGGAGAGAGGGGGATACACACAAAAGATAGAAGGATACAGAAAGGAGGATAGGACACACACAGGAGAGAAAATAATACAAACAGGAGAGAGTAGAATACACAAGTGAAAGGAGGATAAAAACAGCAGAGAGTAAGATACACACAGAAGAGAGGGAAATACACTTAGGCGAGTCGGGATACAAACAGGAGAGTGCAGCATACACAATTGGGGAGGGGGATACACACAAAAGAGAGGAGGATACACAGGAGAGAGAAGAAAATACGCACAAGAGAAAGGAGGATACACACCGGAATGAGGGAGATAAGCGCAAAAGAAAGAAGGATAAACACAGCAGAGTGGAGGATACACACAGGAAAGAGGAGAATACACATAGGAGAGAGGAGGATACACAAATGAGAGGGGAAGGTACACACATTAGAGAAGAAAATACACAAAACAGTCAATGCCATACACAAAGGAGAGGCTGATACACACAGTATAGAAGGAGATACACACAGGACAAAATGGATACACGCAGAAGAATGGGATACACACAGGAGAGAGGGGCATACACACAGAAGAGAGGAGAATATACACAGAATAGAGGAGGATACACGGAAGAGAGAGGAGGATACACACAGGAGAGAGAAGGATACACACTAAAAAGAGGAGGATACAGAAAAGAGAGAGGAGAATACACACAACAGAGAAAACGATGCAAACAGGAGAGAGAAGGATACACACGTGAAAGAAGGATACACACAGGAGAAAGGAGAATAACTCAGGATAGTGGGTGATACAAACAGGGGAGTGCGGCATACACAAAGCGAGAGGGGGATACACACAGGAGAGGAAAGGATACACACGAGAGAGGAAAATACACACAGGAGAAAAAAAATACACACAGGAATGAGGGGGATAAACGCAAAAGAGAGGAGAAGAAAAACAGCAGAGTGGAGGATACACACAGAAGAGAGAAGGATACACACAGGAGAAAGGAGGATACAAAAATGAGATGAAAAGCACACAGGAGAAAGGGGGATACACACAGGCGAGGGGAAAACACAAAGAATTAAGTAGGATACAGATAGGAGAGTTGGATACACACAAAATAAATAAGGATACAGAAAGGAAAGAGGAGGATACACACAAAAGAGAAAATAATACAAAGAGGAGAGAAAAGGATAAACACGTTAAAGGAGGATACCCACAGGAGAGAGGAGGATACCCACAGGAGAGAGGGGTATACACTCAGGAGAGTAAAGGATACACTCAGGAGAGTGGGGAATAAAGATGGAGAGTGTGGCATACACAACGGAGGAGGGAGATACACACAGGAGCGAGGAGGATACACACAACAGAGAGAAACATACACACAGGAGAAAGAGGATACACAGAGGAATGAGGGGGATAAATGCAAAGAGAGGAAAATAAACAGAGTAGACTGGATGATACACACAGTAAAGAGTGGGATACACACAGGAGAAAGAGATACACACAAGAGAGAAGGGCATACACAGAGAAGAGAGGAGCGTAAACACAGGAGAGAGGAAGAATACACACAGGAGAGAGGGGATACACACAGTAGAGTGGCGCATACACATAGAAGAGGGAAGGATACACACAGGAAGCAGGGGGATACAAACAGGGGGAGAAGGATAATGACAGGAGGGAGGAGGATACACAAAAAATAAAACAGGATACAAAAAGAAGAGAGAAAAATACACGCAGGAAAGAGAAAAATTCACACAGGATAGAGGAGGGTACACAAAGAAGAGAGGAGGATACATGCAGGAGAGATGAGGATACACACAGTGGAGAGGGAAAATACACACAGAAGAGGATACAAATAAAAGAGAGGAAGATACAAACACGTGAGCAAAGTATACACACAGGAGAGAGGAGGATACACACAGGTGAGAGGAGGATACACACAGGCGAGAGGAGGATACACACAAAAAATAGGGGTATAAACACAGGACAGAGAGTGATACACACAGAAGAGGGGTGATACACACAGGAAAGGGGAAGGTACACAGAGGAGAGAGGAAGATACACAAAGAAGAAAAGAGAATACACAAAAAAGAGGGGGATACACACAGAAGAGAGGTTGATATACCGAAAAGAGAGAAGGATACACACAGGAGAGAAAAGGAAACACACAGGAGAGAAGAATACACACAAGAGAAAGGGGGATACACACAAGAGAGAGGAGAATACACACAGGAGAGTAAATACACACAGGAGACAGAGGCATACACACAGGAGAAAAAAGAATACACACTGCAGAGAGGAGAATACACAAAGGAGAGAGGGGATACCCACAGAAGAGTGGAGGATACACATAGGAGAGAGGGGGAATACACACGGAGTGAGGGGAGATACACACAAGAGAGAAGGGGGATACATCCAAGAGAGAGAAGGAATACACACAGGAGAGAGGAGGATACACATAGGAGAGAAAATGATACACACAGGAGAGAGAAAGATACACACAGGAAAAGAAAATACACACAGGAGAGAGGAGAATACACACAAGAGAGAGAAGGATACACACAAAATAGAGAAGGATACACACATAAGACAGAAGGATACACACAGGAGAGAAAAGGATACACACAGGAGAGAGGTGATACACACAGGAGAAAAAGGGTACACACCACAGAGAGGAAGATACAAACAAATGAGAGGATACACACAGAAGAGAGGGGGATACACACAGGAGAGTGGTGATACACACAGGATAGAAAAGGAACCACATAGGAGAGAGGAGGATACACACAGGAGAGAGAGATACACAAATTAGAAAGAAGAATGCACACAGGAAAGGGGATACACACAGAAGAAAGAAGGATACACACAAGAGAGGGGGAATACACACAGGAGATGGGGATACACACAGGAGAGAGGATGATACACACATGAGAGAGAAAAATACAAGCAGGCGAGAGGGGATACACAAAGGAGAAAGGGTGATACTCACAGGAGATAGGGGGAATACACACAGGAGATAAAGGTGTTACACACAGGAAAGAGGGAGAAAACACACAGGAGAGAGGAGGGATACACACAGGATAAAGGAATATACACGCAGGAGAAAAGAAAATACACACAGGAGAAAAAAGGATACCACAGGAGAGGGGGATACACAAAGTAGAGAGGGGCATCCACACAGGAAAAAAGGATACCCACAGAAGAAAAAACAATACACACAAGAGAAAATAGGATACACACAGAAGATGGGGATACACACAAATGAGAGGGGCATACACACAGTAGCGAGGAAGATACAAACAGGCGAGAGGAAGATACAAAAAGGAGAAAGGGAATACGCACAGGAGAAAGGGTGATACACACAGGAGAAAAGGGGGATACACAAAAGAGAGAAAGGAATTACACACAGAAGAGACGAAAAAAACACACAGGAGAGAGGAGGGATACACACAGGAAGAAGGAAGATACACACAAGAGAGTAGAAAATACACACAGGAGAGAGAAGAATGCACATAGGAAAGAAGAGGAAACACACAGAGGAGAAGATAATACACAAATGAGAGAAAAGAATACACACAGGAGAAAGGAGGATACACACAGGAGAGGGGCATACACACAGGAAAGGGACATACACACAGGAGAGAGGGGATACAAACAAGAAATTTGGATAAACACAGGAAACAGGGTAATACACACAGGAGAGAGGGGGATACACACAGTAGATGGGGATACAGAGAGGAGAGAGGTGTATACATACAGGAGAAAAAAGAATGCACACAAGACAGAGGGGCATAGACACAGTAGAGAGGAGGATACACACAGGAGAGAGGGGGATAAACACAGGAAAGAGGGGGATACAAACAGGAAAGTGTGGAATACACACAGGAGGGAGAGGGATACACAGAGGAGAGAGATGGATACACATAGAAGGAGGGGAATACACAAAGGAGAGAAAAAAATACACACAGGAGAAAGGAGGATACACACAGGAGAGAGGACGATACACACAGGAGAAAGGAGGATTCACAAAAAAAGAAGAGAAATACACAGGAGAGAGAAGGATACAAACAGGCGAGAGGGATACACACGGGAAACGGGAAAGTACACACAGGAGAGAGTGGGATACACACAGGAGAAAGGTGCATACACACAGGAGAGAGAAGGATACACACAGGAAAGAGAAGGATACACACAGGAGAGAGGTGATACACACAGGAGAGAGGAGGATACAAACAGGAGTGACGGGTATACAAACAGTGGGAGAAGGATAAGTACAGGAGAGAGGAGGATACACACAAAAGGGAATATGATACAAAGAGAAGAGAGGAAGATACACGCAGGAGAGAGAAGGATACACACAGGAGAGTGGGAAATACACCAAAAAATGAGAAAAGGTTACACACAGGAGAAAGGAGGATACACACAGGAGATGGGGAAACACACAGGAGAGAGGGGCATATACACTGGAGAGAATGATACACACAGGAGAAAAGTGGATACACATATGAGAGATAAGAATACACACAGGAGATGGGGATACACACAGGAGAAAAGGGCGTCCACTTAGGAGAGAGAAGGATACACAAAGCAGAGCGTAGGATACACACAGTAGAGAGGGAATATACACAGGAGAGAGGAAGATACATACAGGAGAGAGGGGGGATACACACAGAAGATAGCGGGGATACTCACAGGAGAGAAGAAAAATACACACTAAAGATAATAGGATACACACAGGAGAGAGGAGAATACACACAGGAGAGGAGAAGATACACACAGGAGATTAGGATACACACAGGATAGAGGAGGATACACAGAGAAGAGAGAAAGATACAAAGCAGACAGAAGGATAAACACAGGAGAAAGAAGGATACACACAGGAGAGGGGTGATACACACAGAAGAAGGGAAGGTACACACAGGAGAAAGAAGAATACACACAACAGAGAGAAGGATACACACAGGAGACAGAAGGATACAAACATGAGAGAGGAAGATACACAAAGGAGAGGTGTAATACACACAAAAGAAAAAAATACACACAGGAGAAAGTAGGATACACACAGGAGAGAAAGATACACAAAGTAGAGTGGGGCATACACACAGGAAAGTGAAATACACACAGGGGAAAGGGGGATAAACACAGGAGAGAGGAGCATACACACAAGACAGGGGGATACACAAAGGTGAGAGGGGCGAACACACAGGAGAGAGGAAGATACACACAGGAGAGAGGAGGATACAAACAATAGAAAGGAAATACACACGGAAGAGAGGGGGATACACACTGACGAAATGGGGGATACACACAAGAGAGAAAGGGGTTACACACAGGAGAGAGGGGGAAAACACAAAAAAGAGAGAAGAATTTCACACAGGAGAGAGAAAGATACACACAGGATAGAGGAAAATACACACAGGACAGAGAAGTATATGCACAGGAGAGAGGAGGATACACAGAGGAGAGAGAAGGATACACATAGGAGAAAGGCATATACACAGGAGAGAGGAGGATAAACAGAGGAGAGTTGGGAACACGCAAGAGACAAGGTAATACACACAGGAGAGAGAGTGATACACACAGAAAAGAGGGGAATGCACACAACAGTGAGGGCATACATACAAAAGAGATGAGAATACACAAAGGAGAGGGGGGATACACACAGGAGAAAGGGGGATACAAATTGGAGAGTGCAGCATACGCACAAAAGGGAGAAGGATACACACAGGAGAGAGGAGAATACACACAGGAGAGAAAAGGCTACACAAGGAGAGAGGAGTATACACAAAGAATAGAGGGAAACACACAAGAGAGAGGGGAATACACATAGGCGAGGGGGATACACACAGGAGACGGTGTGATACACAAAGAAGGGTGGGGGATACACACAGGAGAAAAGGCGATACAAACAGGAGAGTGCAGCATACACACAAGAGGGAGGGGATACACACAGGAAAGAGAAGGATACACAAAGGAGAGAGAAAGCTACACAAAGGAGAGAGAAAGCTACACACAGGAGAGAGGAGTATACACAAAGAGAGGGAAACAAACAAGAGAGAGAAGGATACACACAGGCGGGGGGATACACGCAGAAGACGGTGTGATACATACAGGAGAGAGGGAGATACACAAAAAAGAGAAGAATACACACAGAAGAGAGGGGTATAAACAAAAAATAGAGAAGGGTACACCCAGGAGAGTGGGGGAAACACACAGGAGAGAGGGGGATACCGACAGGAGAGTGGGGCATACACACAGTAGGGAAGGTAATACACACAGGAGAGAGACGGATATACACAGGAAGACAAAAATAAATACAAGAGAGAGGAAGATACACACAAAATACTGGAGGATACAGACAGAATAGAGGGTGATATACGCAGGAGAGAGGAGAATACCCACAGGAGAGAGGAGGATACACCCAAGAGAGAGTAGGATACACGCAGAAGAGAGGAGGATACACACAGGAAAGAGGGGGGTTACACACAGAAGAGTGGGATACACACAGAAGAGAGGAAGATACACACAGGAGAAAGGAAGATGCACACAGGAGAGTGGAAGATTCACACAAAATAGAGGATGATACACACAGGAGAGATGAGGATACACACAGGAAAGAGAACAATATACACCGAAGAGGGGGATACACACAGAATAGAAAAGAATACACAAAAAAGAGGAGGATACACACAGGAGAGAGGAAATAAACACAAAAGAGAGGAGGATGCTCACAGGAGAGAGGGGAATACACACAGAAGAGAGTTGGATAGACACCGAAGAGGGGTGATACACACAAAAGAAAGGAGGATACACACAGGAGAGATAAGAATACACACAAGGGAAGGGGGATGCACAAAGGAGAGAGGAGGATACACAAGAAGAGAGGAGGCTACACAGAGGAGAAAGAAGGATACACAAATAAGAGGGGGAAACACACAAAAGGGAAGGAGATACACACAGGCGAGAGGGATACGCCCAGGAGAGGGGAGATACACACGGGAGATAAAGGATACACACAGGAGAGGGGGATACACACAAAAGAGAGTGGCATACACACAGAAGAGAGGAGGATACACACAGGAGAGAGGGGGGATACACACAGGAGGGAGTGGAAATACACACAGGAGAGAGGGGGATACCAACAGGAGATTGAGGCATACAAACAGGTGGGTAGAAGATACACACAGGAGATTGAGGCATACACAAAGCAGAGAGTGGGGTACACGCAGGAAAAGTAGGATAAATACAGGAGAGAGGAAGATACACACAAAAGAGTGCAGGATACAGACAGAAGAGAGGAGGATAAATGCAAAAGATAGGAAGATACACACAAGAGAGAGGAGGATACACGCAGGAGAGAGGAGGATACACACAAAAGAGAGAAGGGATGCACACAGGACAGAAGGATACACACTGTAAAGAGGAGAATACACACAGGAGAAAAGATACACACAGGAGAGTGGAAGATACACACAAAAGAGAGGAAAATACACACAAAAGAGAGGGGGATACACACAGAAGAGTGGTGATACACACAGGAGAGGGAGATAACAAAAAAGAGAGGGGAATACACAAAGGAGAGGGGGATTCACACAGGAGAGAGGGGGATGCACTGAATAAAAGGAGGATACACACAGGAAATAGGAGGATAAACACAGTAGAGTAGGATATACACAGGAGAGAGGGGCATACACACGGGAAAGGGAGACAAACACAGGAGAAAGGGGGATAGACACAGGAGAGGGGAGAATACACAAAGGTGAGAAGGATACACACATGAGAACAAGGCGTAAACACAGAAGAGAGTAAGATTCAAAAAGCAGAGAGGATGATACACACTGGAGAGAGGGCATACACACAAGAGAGAGGAAGATACACACGGGAGAGAGGGAGATACACACAGGAAAGAGCGGGGATACACACAGGAGCGTGGGTGCATACATACACGAGAGATGAGGGATACACACAAGAGGGAGGAGGATACACAGAGAAGAGAGGAGGATACACACAGTAGAGAAAAAGATACACACGGTAGAGAAAGGTACACACAGAAGAGGGGGATACACACAGGAGAGAGGGGGATATACACAGGAGAGTGGTGATATACACAGGAGAAAGGTGGGTACAAACAGAAGAGAGGTGCATACACACAGGAAAAATGGATAAACACAGGAGAAAGGGGGATAAACACAGGAAAGAGGAGGATACACACAGGTAAGGGGGATACACAAAGAAATAAGGGTGTACACACATAAGAGAGGAAATTACACACAGGAGAGAGGAGGATGCAAACAGGAGAGAGGTGATACACACAGGAGAAAAAATATATACAGAGGATCCTTCACAGCCTCACTGAATATTACACACATGTGATATAGTCTTGAGCCTATTTTTTATGGCCACTCATTCAAAGAATCACTAAATAATGCACACCTGCTGAATAGTCAAATGTCTCTTTCCTATGGCCCCTCGTTAAGAGCATCACTAAGTCTACACACCTGGGGAAATAGAATTTACCATTATCCCCTCATTCGGAGTCTCACTAAATAATGCACACCTGTGGAATGGTCAGGAGACTCTTTCCTATGGACACTCGTAAAGAGCCTCACTAAATGTACACACCTGGGGAAATAGGATTTTCCTATATCCCTTCATTCAGAGTCTCACTACATAATGCACACCTGTGGAATAGTCAGGAGACTTTTTCATGTGGCCTCTAATTCGGAGTGTCATTGAATAATTTGATGTAGTCAGGAGCCTTCTTCATGTAGACACATATTCAGAGCCACAGTGAATAAAACAGGCCCTTTATGATGTAAGGAGTCTAATTAATATGGCCACATCTTCTGAGCATCACTGAATAATACACACCTGGAGAATAATTTGGAGTCTATTTTCGATGGACATTCATTCAGAGCCTCGGTAAATAATGTACACCTCTGGAGTAGCCAGGTGTCTATTTTATTAGGACACTCAATCATAGCCTCAGTGGATAATATGCACTTGTGGATTAGTCCGGATTCCAATTTATATGGCCACTGACTGGTAACCTCAGTGAAATATGCACAAATGTAAGGAACTCAGCAGTCTATTTCATACAGACACTCATTCAGAGATTCATTAAATAATACAAATATTTAATAGGGCAGCATCCTGTTTCATATGATCACACAAAATGAGCCTCACTGAGTAAGACACACCTAGGGAAGTGTCAGGAGTCTACTTTAAATAGCCTCTCATTTACAGCTTCAGGGAATAATGAACACGTGTGGAATAGACACTAGACTATTTTATATGGCCAAAAAATCAAAGCCTGAGTGAGTAATACACAACTTTGGAATAGTCACTTGTCTATTTTACATGCCAAAATATTTAGAGTCAGAGTCAATAATACACGCCTGTGGACAAGTCAGAAAACAATTTCATATGGCCAAAGTTTCAGAGCCTCAGTGAATAATGCATACGTGGAAAATACTGAGGACGCTATTAAATGTGGCATCAATTTCAGAGCTTCCTTGAATAAAAAAAACCTCTATTGTAGTCAGAATTCTATTTCCTATAGCCACATATTCAGAGCCTAACTGAATAACATACACCTTGAAAAAAGTTAAAATTCTATTTCGTATAGCCACTCATTTAGAGCCGAATGTAAAAACGCACCCCTGAGGAGCATTCAGGAGGCTCTATTTTATGGCCACTCATTCAGAACTCCACAGAATAATACAGACCTGTAAAAACGTCAGAAGTGTATTTCACATGGCCACTTATTCACAACCTCAGTATGGAATCATATATATATGAAAAATACTCAGTATTATATTATATATAGCCACTTATTCAGAGACTCACTGAATAATGCACAGCTCAGGAATAGTTTGGAGCCTGTTTGATATGACTCTTCAGCCAGCGATTCAGAAGTGAAAAAGAGTCAAGAGTATAGAGTCAAGTGTTTATGTTATATGGTCACTCGTTCAGAATTTCACTGAAGAATACACACCTTGGGAATAGTCAGTGTCCAAATCATATGGACACTCAATCACAGCATTAGCGAATAATGCACAATGGCGCAATAGTAAGGAGTCTATTTCATATGACCTGTCATTCGGAGCTTCAGTACATAATAAACAGCTGAGGGAGTAGTCAGGACCCTATTTAACATAGCCACAAATTAAGCAGCTCCGTGAATGATACACACATGTGTCAGAGTCAGGAGACTCTTTGACATAGACCCTCATACAGAACCTTTTCGAATACTGCACATGTGGGGAATAATCACTAGTCTGTTTCATATGGTGATTAGTTTGGAGAATCCAAAAATAACGCACACCTGTTGAGTAAAATGGGTTCTATTTCATAAGGCCACTCTTTCAGGGTTTCAGTGAATAATATGTATATCTGATAAGTCAGGAATCTTTTTCACATGGCCACTCATTCAGGGCCTCTGTGAAGAATACTCCCCTCAAAAATAGTCAAGGTTCTACTTCAAATGGCTACATATTTAAAGTCTCTGTATGCAATGAACACCCGGACAATACACCTGAGTCTCTTTTTTATGCCCACTTAGTCAGAGACTCATTAAAGAATACACAACAAAGGAAGATTTAAGAGTCTACTTCATGTAGCCACTCATTTAGAGCCTCAGTGAATAGTGGAACTCAGGGTAATAGTCGAGAATTTTTTAGATGGCCACTCATTTTGTGCCTCACTGAGTGATATACACCTGAAGAATCCTAAAAATTCTATTTGATGCTACCACGCATTTAGCACCTTATTGCATAATTCACAATGGATCAATAGTCAGATGTCTATTTTATATGGCCTATCACTCAAAGTTTCAGTGAGTAATAAACTTCTATGGAGTAATCAGCACGCTGTTTAAGATAGCCACGAATTAAGTGCCTTCCTGAATGATACACACCTGGGTGATAGCCTAATGTCTATTTCTCATGAACGCTAATTTGTGTATCTTTGAGTAAAGCACACCTGGGGCAGTGTCAGGAGTCTATTTGGTATTTGCACTCAAACAGAGCTTGTTTGATTAATGCAAACATGTATAGAAATGAGGAGTCTATGTCATACGGCTACTCATTCAAACAAACAGTGAATAATGCACATGTAAAGTAAGTAGCAGCCTGATTCTTATGGACCCTCTTTGACAGCCTCACTGAATATTACACACTTGGGATATAGTCTTGAGTCTATTTTTTATGGTCACCCATTCAGAGAATCACTAAATAAAGCACACCTGTGGAATAGTAAGAAGTCTCTTTCCTATGGCCACTCGTTAAGAGCCTCACTAAGTGTACACACCTGGGGAAATAGGATTTAACTTTATCCCCTCTTTCAGAGTCTCATGAAATAATGCACAACTGTGGAATAGTCAGGAGACTTTTTCATGTGGCCTCTAATTCGGAGTGTTACTGAATAATGTGGTGTAGTCAGGAGTCTATTTCATGTAGACACATATTCAGAGCTTCAGTGAATAAGACAGACACTTGATTTAGTAAGGAATCTAATTGATATGGAAACATATTCTGAGCCTCACTGAATAATACACACCTGGGGAATAATTTGGAGTCTATTTTCTATGGACATATATTCAGAGCCTCGGAAAATGGTGTACACCTGTGGAGTAGCCAGGAGTCTATTTTATTAGGACCCTCATTCATAGCCTCAGTGAATAATATGGACGTGTGGATTAGTCAGGATTCCATTTTATATGGCCACTGACTCATAACCTCAGTGAAAAAATGCAAAAATGTAAACTACTTAACAGTCTATTTCATATAGACACTAATTCATAAATTCACTGAATAATAAAAATATTTGAGATAGACAGCATTTCGTTTCATATGGTTAAACAAAAAGAGCCTCACTGAGTAATGCACACCAGGGGAAGTGTTATGAGTCTACTTTATATAGCCTTTAATTTACAGAATCAGGAAATAATTCACACGTGTGTAATAGACACTAGTCTATTTTATATGGCCACAAAATCAAAGCACTTTCTCATACTGCACATGTGGGTAATAATCACTTGTCTGTTTCATATGGTGTTTCGTTTGGTGAATCAAAAACTTATGCCCACCTTTGGAGTAAAATGGGTTCTATTTCAGAAGGCCACTCTTTCAGTGTTTTAGTGAATAAGATGTATATCTGATAAGTCAGGAATCTCTTTCACATGGCCACTCGTTCAGGGCCTCTGTGAAGAATACTCCCCACAAAAATAGTCAAGTGTCTACTTTAAATGGCTACACATTCAGAGACTCTGTAGGTAACGAACACCTGGGCAATACACTTGGGTCTTCTTTTTATGCCCACTTAGACAGAGTCTCATTCAATAATACACAATTGCTGAAAAATGAAGTGTCTACTTCATGAAGCCACTCATTAGATCCTCAGTGAATAATGCACACCAGGGTAATAGTTGAGCAATTTTTATATGGCCACTCATTTTGTGCCTCACTGAGTGATGTAAACCTGAAGAATTCTCAGGATCCTATTTGATACTACCATGCATTTAGCACCTTATTGAATAATTCACAATGGAGAAATAGTCAGGTGTCTATTTTGTATGGCATCTCATTCAAAGTTTCAGTGAATAATAAACTTCTATGGAATAATCAGGACGCCGATTAAGATACCCACGAATTAAGTTCCTTTCTGAATGATACACACCTGGGTAATAGCCTGGCGTCTATATCATATGAACTCCAATTTTGTGTATTGTTGAGTAATACACACCTGGTGCAGTTTCAGGAGTCTCTTTGATATGGACACTCAAACAGAACCTTTTTGATTAATGCACACATGGATAATAATGAGGAGTCTATGTCATATGGCTACTCATTCAGACAAACAATGAATAATGCACATGTAAAGTAATTAGAAGTCTGATTCTTATGGACCCTTTTTCACAGCCTTACTGAATATTACACACTTGGCATATAGTCTGGAGTCTATTTTTTATGGCCACCCATTCAGAGAGTCACCAAATAATGCACACCTGCGGAATATACAGAAGTCTCTTTTCTATGGCCACTCATTAAGAGCCTCACTAAGTGTACACACCTGGGGAAATAGGACTTACCATTATCCCCTCATTCAGAGTCTCACTAAATAATGCACACCTGTGGAATAGTCAGGAGACTCTTTTCTATGGGCACTCGTTAAGAGCCTCACTAAGTGTACACACCTGGGGAAATAGTCAGAATTTACCTATATCCCTTCATTCAGCGTCTCACTGAATAATGTACACCTGCGGAATAGTCAGGAGACTTTTTCATGTGGTCTCTAATTCACAGTGTCAATGAATAATGTCATGTAGTAAGGAGTCTATTTCATGTAGACACGTATTCAGAGCCACAGTAAATCAAACAGGCCCTTTATGTTCTAAGGAATCTAATTAATATGGCCACATCTTCTGAACCTCACTGAATACTACACATCTGGAGAATAATTTGGAGTCTGTTTTTGATGTACATTCATTTAGAACCTCGGTAAATAATGTACACCTGTGGAGTAGCCAGGAGTCTATTTTATTAGGATACTCATTCATAGCCTCAGTGGATAATATGAACGTGTAGATTAGTCTGGATTACAATTTATATGGCCAGTGACTCGTAACCTCAGTAAAAAATGCACAAATGTAAAGTACTCAGCAGTCTATCTCATATGGACACTCATTCAGAGATTCACTAAATAATACAAATATTTAATATAGCAGCAACTTGTTTTGTATGGTCACACAAAATGAGCCTAACTGAGTAAGGCACATCTAGGGATGTGTTCGGAGTCTACTTTATATAGCCTCTCATTTACAGCCTCAGGGAATAATGCACACGTGTGGAATAGACAATAGACTATTTTATATGTCCACAAAATCAAAGCCTGAGTGAATAATGCACAACCTTGGAATAGTCACTTCTCTACTTTACATTTCCAAATATTTAGAGTAAGAGTCAATAATACACGCCTGTGGACAAGTTAGAAAACAATTTCATAAGGACAAAATTTCCGAGCCTCAGTGAATAATACATACCTGGGAAATACTCAGGACGGTATTACATGTGGCATCAATTTCAGAGCTACAATGAATAAAAAGCACCTCTATTGTAGTCAGAATTCTATTTCCTATAGCCACATATTCAGAGACTAACTGAATGACATACACCTTGAGAAAAGATAGAATTCTATTTCGTATAGCCACTCATTTAGAGCCGAATGTAAAAATGCACACATGAGGAGCATTCAGTAGGCTCTATTTTATGGCCACTCATTCCGAGCTTCACAAAATAATACAGACCTTTGAAAACGTCAGGAGGGTATCTCACATGGCCACTTATTCAGAAACTCAGGGAGGAATTATATATATCTGGAAAATACTCAGGATTATATTATATGTAGCCACTTATTCAGAGACTCAGTGAATAATGCACATCTCAGGAATAGTTTGGAGAGTATTTGATATGACCCATCACCCAGCGACTCAGTGGACAATGCAGAACTGAAAAAGAGTCAAGAGTATAGAGTCAAGTGTTTATGTTATATGGTCACTCGTTCAGAATCTCACTGAAGAATACACACCTTGGGAATAGTCATTGTCCAAGTTATATGGACACTCAATCAGAGCATTACCGAATAATGAACAATGGGCCAATAGTAAGGAGTCTATTTCATATGGCCTGTCATTCGGAGCTTCAGTGCATAATAAACAGCTGTGGAGTAATCAGGACCCTATTTAAGGTAGCCCCAAATTAAGCAGTCCCGTGAATGATACACACATATGTCAGAGTCAGGAGACTCTTTGACATAGACACTCATACAGAACATTTTCGAATACTGCACATTTGGGGAATAATCACTAGTCTGTTTCATATGGTGATTAGTTTGGGGAATCCAAAAATAACGCACACCTGTTGAGTAAAATGGGTTCTATTTCATAAGGCCACTCTTTCATTGTTTCAGTGAATAATATGTATATCTGATAAATCAGGAATCTCTTTCACATGGCCACTCGTTCAGGGCCTCTGTGAAGAATTCTCCCCTCAAAAATAGTCAAGGGTCTACTTAAAATGGCTACACGTTCAAAGTATCTGTATGCAATGAACACATGGGCAATACACCTGAGTCTCTTTTTTATGCCCAATTATTCAGAGACTCATTCAATAATACACAACAAAGGAAGATTTAACTGTCTACTTCATGTAGCCACTCATTTAGAGCCTCAGTGAATAATGCACACCAGGGAAATAGTGGAGCATTTTATATATGGGCACTCATTTTTTGCCTCACTTAGTGATATACACCTGAAGAATCCTCAGGATTCTATTTGATACTACCAGTCATTTAGAAGCTTATTGAATAATTCACAATGGAGCAATAGTCTGGTGTCTATTTTATATGGTCTATCATTCAAAGTTTCAGTGAATAGTAAACTTCTATGGAGTAATCAGGACGCTGTTTAACATAGCCACAAATTAAGTGCCTTGCTGAATGATATGCACATGTGTGATAGTCAGGAGTTTATTTCATATGAACTCCAATTTTGTGTATCGTTGAGTAATAGACACCTGGGGCAGTGTCTGGAGTCTATTTGGTATGGGCACTCAAACAGAATCTGTTTGATGAATGCACGCATGGATAATAACGAGAGTATATGTCATACGGCTACTCATTCAAACAAACTGTGAATAATGCACATGTGGAGTAATTAGAAGTCTGTTTCATATGGCCCCTCGTTCACAGCCTCACTGAATATTACACACTTGTGATATAGTCTGGAGTCTATTTTTTATGGCCACTCATTCAGGGAATCACTAAATAATGCCCACCTGCGGTATAGTAAGAAGTCTCTTTCCTATGGCCACGCGTTAGGAGCCTCACAAAGTGTACATACCTAGAGAAATAGTCAGGATTTACCTTTATCCTGTAATTCAGAGTCTCACTAAATAATGCACACCTGTGGAATAGTCAGGAGACTTTTTCATGTGGCCTCTAATTCAGAGTGTCACTGAAAAATGTGGTGTAGTCAGGAGTCTATTTCATGTAGACACATATTCAGAGCTTCATTGAATAAGACAGACACCTGATATAGTAAGAAATCTAATTGATATGGAAACATATTCTGAGCCTCAGTGGATAATACACACCTGGGGAATAATTTGGAGTCTATTTTTGATGGACAAATATTCAGAGTCTCAGAAAATGATATACACGTCTGGATTAGCCAGGACTCTATTTTATTAGGACACTTATTCAGAGCCTTAGTGAATATCATGCACGTGTGGATTAGTCAGGATTTTATTTTATATGGCCACTGTCTCGTCACCTCTGTGAAAAATGCAGAAATATTAAATACTTAGCAGTCTATTTCATATAGACACTCATTCAGAGATTCACTGAATAATACAAATATTTTAGATAGACAGAATCCTGTTTCATATGGTTAAACAAAAAGAGCCTCACTGAGTAATGCACACCAGGGGAAGTGTCAGGAGTCTACTTTATATAGCCTTTAATTTACAGAATCAGGAAATAATGCACACTTGTGGAATAGACACTAGTCTATTTTATATGGCCGCAAAATCGAAGCCTTTTTGAATACTGCACATGTGGGGAATAATCACTTGTCTGTTTTATATGGTGTTTCATTTGGTGAATCAAAAGCTTATGCACACCTGTGGAGTAAAATGAGTTCTATTTCAGACGGCCACTCTTTCAGTGTTTTAGTGAATAATATGTATATCTGAAAAGTAAGGAATCTTTTTCACATGGCCACTCGTTCAGGTCCTCAGTGAAGAATACTCCCCTCAAAAATAGTCAAGTGTCCACTATAAATGGCTACACATTTAGAGACTCTGTAGGTAATGAACACCTGGTAAATACCACTGAGTCTCTTTTTTATGCCCACTGAGTCAGAGTCTCCTTCAATAATACATACCTGGGGAAGAGTTAAGTGTCTACTTCATGTAGCCCCTCATTTAGTGCCTCAGTGAATAATGCACACCAGGGTAATAGTTGAGCATTTTTTATATGGCCACGAATTTTGTGCCTCACTCAGTGATATGCACCTGAAGAATACTAATGATTCTATTTAATACTACCACGCATTTAGCACCTTATTAAATAATTCACAATGGAGCAATAGTCAGGTGTCTATTTTTTTTTATATAGCCACTTAGTCAGAGCCTCTTTGAATAAGGCACAGTTAAGGAATAATCTGGAGACCACTCGATATGACTCTTCACCCAGGGACTCAGTGGACAATGCAGAACTGAAAAATAGTCAAGAGGATAGAGTCAAGGGTTTATGTTATGTGGTCACTTGTTCAGAATCTCACTGAAGAATACACACCTTGTGAATAGTCAGTGTCCAAGTCATATGGACACTCAATCACAGCATTACCGAATAATGAACAATGGGGCAATAGTCAGGAGTCTATTTCATTTGGCCTGTCATTCGGAGCTTCAGTGCATAATAAACAGATGTGGAGTAGTCAGGACCCATTTGAGGTAGTCCCAAATTAAGCATCTCCGTGAATGATAAACACATGTGTCAGATTCATGAGACTTTTTGACATAGACACACATACAGAACCTTTTTGAATACTGCACATGTGGGGAATAATCACTAGTCTGTTTCATATGGTGATTAGTTTGGAGAAACAAAATATAATGCACACCTGTTGAGTAAAATGGGTTGAAATGGGTTGTATTTCATAAGGCCACTCTTTCAGTGTTTTAGTGAATAATATGTATATCTGATGTCAGGAATCTTTTTCACATGGCCAGTTGTTAAGGGCCTCTGTGAAGAACACTCCCCTCAAAAACAGTCAAGGGTCTACTTCAAATGGCTACACATTCAAATTCTCTGTATGTAATGAACATCTGGGCAATACACCTGAGTCTCTCTCTTTTTTTTTTTTTTTTTTAGGAAAGGAACAGAGAGGAAGAAAAAGAGAAAGAGAACAGGAATATAACTTTATTCTATAAATGGGTATCAATAATGGCCGATCATTAATTTGTGTATTTAAAATGTAGAATGTATATTTTATTTATCTCAAGTGGAGAGTTCTACAAGTGCTTATTATGTTTACTTGTTACTGATCTGAGTTCAGATTCTGGATATCCTTATGAATTTTCTGTTTCTTTAAGTCTGAATCTCTTCATGCGTCTTATATATCTGGGTGTCAGGATGCATTGATCCTTATACCACTCCATCTTTGTTAGTCTGAAATCTGCCCTATCAAATGCATGAATTGCAACTCCTTTGGTTTATTTATTTGTTTTTGTTCTTCATTTGGTTGATAAAACTTTCTCCAACCCTTTGTTTTTAGTCTTTGTGTATCTTTGGATATGAAATGGGTCTGGATATAGTATATCGTTAGGTTTTGGCTGTATCTTTTAATTAGAAAATTTAATCGATTTCAATTTAAGATTACTGCCATTTGATGTTAACTGGCTATTTTATCCATTTGTTGATGTAAATTCTTCTTTCTGTTGATGCTCTTTACTTTTTGGTATATTTTTAGAAAGGCTAATCCTGGTTGTTCCTTTCTGTGTGTAATGCTTCTTTCAGAAGTTTTTGTAAAGCAGGACTGGTGGTAACAAAATCTCTGAGTACTTACTTGTTCATAAAATATTTTATTTTTTCTTCAATTGTGAAGCTTAGTTTGTCAGGATATGAAATTCTGGGCTGAAAGTTCTGTTCTTTAAGGATGTTAAATATTGGCCCCCACTCTCTTCTGGCTTGTAGGGTTTCTGCTGAGAGATCTGCTGTAAGTCTAACAGGATTCCCTTTGTGGGTAACCTGACCTTTCTTTCTGGCTGCCCTTAGTATTTTCTCCTTCGTTTCAACCCTGGTGAATCTAATGATTATGTGTCTTGGGGTTGCTCTTCTTAAGAAATATCTTTGTGGTGTTTACTGTATTACCTGAGGTTGAATGGTATCCTGCTTTGCTAGATTGGGAAAATTCTCCTGGATAATATCCTGAAGAGTATTTTCCAGCTGGGATTCATTCTCTCCATCACATTCAGGTACACCTATCAAACGTAGATTATGTCTTTTCACATAGTCCCATAATTCTTGGAGACTTTGCTCATTCCTTTTTATCCTTTTTTCTCTATTCTTGTCTTCTCGTTCCATTTCATTAAGTCAGTCTTCGACCTCTGATATTCTTTCTTCTGCTTGATCAATTCAGCTATTCAAACTTGTGCATATTTCACTAAGTTCTCGTGTTCCATTTTTCAACTCCATTAGTTCATTTATATCCCTTTCTATATTGTCCATTCTTTTTAACATTTCATCTAACCTTTTTTCAAAGTTCTTAGTTTCTTTACATTGGGTTAGAACAAGTTGTTTCAATTCCCAGAAGTTTTTTACCATCCACCTTCTAGAGCCTCCTTCAGATACTGGAACACAGTCCTCTTCCATTAGGGCTTGTTCTGTTGCTGATGAGGAATTACTATCTCCTATAGAGGGAGAGAGCTTCTGACTTTCGGTTGTCTCAGGCTTTTTAGGCTGTTTTTTCCCCTTTATTGTGAATTAATCCATCTGATGTCTTTACAATTAGCGCCTTTCTGATTAAATTCCTGAGAGGATGTCCAATTTATTGATTCCCAGTGCTGGAATCCGAGCAACCCCCTGCGCCGGCCAAAACAACAGCGATAAGACTGATAGTGCTCTTCTGCCTAGGAATCTCTGGTCTGGATTCCTTCTTGAGTGCGCAACAAGCGGCTCTGCCTTCCCGGAGCTCCAAACTCCAGTCAGCAGGGGAACCAGTCCCGCTCATTGTGCACGAAGAGCTGCAGTGCCGAGGCGACAACAAAACCGCTGCGCCTCCCACAGAAGTAGTGCTGGCAACCCATGGGGCTCCTCCACTAGAAATCTTCTGGTCCGTGGGCGATGAAAATTCCTCTGAAAACGTGGTGTCCTCACGTTTTCCGAGCCTTCACTGGGAGCTACAATCCCGAGCTGTTAGCGATCAGCCATCTTGGATATCTCTCACATAAAGTACTAAACGAGGAAGAAGTGGATACATTACTGGACGCCTGTGTCCCCCGAAGCCTAAACCAGGAGGAAGCCAAAACTATGAATAGACCAATAACAAGGTCTAAAGTTGAGGCAGCAATTAAAAGCCTACCACCCAAAAAAATCCCAGGTCCAGATGGGTTCACAGCCGAATTCTACAAGACACACAAAGAGGATCTGGTACCATTTTTTCTGAAACTATTCCAAATAATTCAAAAAGAGGGAACCCTTCCCAAATCATTTTATGAGACCAACATCATCCTAATACCAAAACCCGGCAGAGACTCAAAAAGAAAAGAAAACTTCAGGCCAATATCCATAATGAACATAGATGCAACCGATTGCAACAGCACATTAAAAAACTTATCCATCATGATCAAGTAGGATTCATCCCGGGGATGCAAGGCTGGTTCAACATTTGCAAGTCTATAAATGTAATTCACCACATAAACAGAAGCAAAAACAAAAACCACATGATTATCTCAATTGACGCAGAGAAGGCATTTGACAAAATTCAACAGCCATTTATGCCTCAATAAACTTGGTATTGATGGAACATATCTCAAAGTAATAAAAGCTATTTATGACAAACCAACAGCCAATAGCATACTAAATGAGCTAAAACTGGAAGCATTCCCTTTGAAATCTGGCAATAGACAAGGAAGTCCTCTCTCACCACTCCTATTCATCATAGTACTGGAAGTTCTAGCCAGAGCAATCAGGCAAGAAAAAGAAATAAAGCGTATTCAAATAGGAAAGGTGGAAGCCAAATTGTCTCTATTTGCAGACGACATGATAGTATACCTAGAAGACCCCATCACCTCAGCCCAAAAGCTCCTGCAACTGATAAGCAACTTCAGTAAAGTCTCAGGATATAAAATCAATGTTCAAAAATCACAAACATTCCTATACACCAATAACAGACTTAAAGAGAACCAAATCAAGAACGAACTGCCATTCACAATTGCTACAAACAAAATAAAATACCTAGGAATACAACTCACAAGGAATGTAAGGGACCTCTTTAAGGAAAACTACAAACCCCTGCTCAATGAAATAAGAAAGGACACAAACAGATGGAGAAACATTCCATGTTCGTGGTTAGGAAGAATCAATATCGTGAAAATGGTTATACTGCCCAAAGTAATTTACACAATCAATGCTATCCCCATCAAACTACCATTGGATTTCTTCACAGAACTGTAAAAAACCACCATGAACTTCATATGGAACCAAAAGAGAGCCGGCATAGCCAAGTCAACTCTAAGCAAAAAGAACACAGCGGGAGGCATCACACTACCAGACTTCAAACTATACTACAAGGCTACATTGATCAAAACAGCATGGTACTGGTAACAAAACAGAAATATAGACCAATGGAACAGAACAGAGGCATCAGAGGCAACACAACATATCTACAACCATATAATCTTTGATAAACCTGACAAGAAGTAGCAATGGGGAAATGATTCCCTGTTTAATAAATGGTGTTGGGAAAACTGGCTAGCCATGTGCAGAAAGCAGAACCTGGACCCCTTCCTGACACCTTACACTAAAATTAACTCCAGATGGATTAAAGACTTAAACATAAGACCTGACACCATAAAAACCCTAGAAGAAAATCTAGGCAAAACCATTCAGGACATAGGAGTAGGCAAGGACTTCATGACCAAAACACCAAAAGCATGGGCAACAAAAGCCAAAATAGACAAATGGGACCTAATCAAACTCCACAGCTTCTGCACTGCAAAAGAAACAGTCACTAGAGTGAATCAGCAACCATCAGAATTGAAAAAAATCTTTGCAGTTTACGCATCTGACAAAGAGCTGATATCCAGAATTTACAAAGAACTCAAACAGATTTACAGGAAAAAACAAACAAGCCCATTCAACAATGGGCAAAGGATATGAACAGACACTTTACAGAAGAAGACATACATAAGGCCATATAACATATGAAAAGATACTCATCATCAGTGTTCATTAGAGAGATGCAAATCAAAACCACATTGAGATACCATCTCACGCCATTTAGAATGGCGATCATTAAAAAATCTAGAGACAGCAGATGCTGGAGAGGATGTGGAGAAAAATGAACACTCTTACACTGTTGGTGGGAGTGTAAATTAGCTCAACCATTGTGTACGACAGTGTGGTGATTCCTCAAGGACCTAGAAATAGAAATTCCATTTGACCAAATAATTCCTTTACTGGGTATATATCCAAAGGACTATAAATCGTTCTACTATAAGGACACATGAACATGTATGTTCATTGCAGCACTGTTTACAATAGCAAAGTCCTGGAACCAACCCAAATGCCCATCGATGATAGACTGGACTGGAAAAATGTGGCACATATACACCATGGAACATTATGCAGCAATCAAAAATGACAACTTTATGTCCTTTGTAAAAATATGGATGAATCTGGAGAACATCATTCTCAGCAAAGTGACACAAGAACAGAAAACGAAATACCGCATATTCTCACTCATAGGCGGGTGAGAAAAATGAGAGCGCATAGACACAGGTAGAGGGTCTACTTCACACTGGGGACTCTTGGGGAAATGAGGGAAGGACAGCGGGGGTGGGTGGGGATGTATAACCTGGGGATAAATGCCAAGTGTGGGTGAATGGGAGAAAGGCAGCAAAACACACTGCCATGTGTGTACCTATGCAACTACCTTGCACGTTCTGCACATGTACCCCAAAACCTATAATGCAATAAAAATTATTTTAAAAAAATTTTTTAATGAGTCTAGTTCATGTAGCCACTCATTTAGAGCCTCAGAGAATAATGCACACCAGTGTAATTGTCGAGCATTTTTTATATGGTCACTCATTTTGTGCCTCACTGAGTGAGATACACCTGAAGAATCATCAGGTTTCTATTTGATACTACCACTCATTTAGAACCTTATTAAATAATTCACAATGGAGCAATAGTCAGGTGTCTATTTTGTATGGTCTGTCATTCAAAGTTTCAGTGAATAGTAAACCTCTATGGATTAATCAGGACGCTGTTTAACATAGCCACGAATTAAGTGCCTTGCTGAATGATTTGCACCTGTGTGATAGTCAGGAGTCTATTTCTTATAAACTCTAATTTTGTGTATCACTGAGTAATACACACTTGGGGCAGTGTCAGGGGTCTATTTGGTATGGACACTCAAACAGAGCCTGTTTGATTAATGCACACATGGATAATAATGAGGAGTCTATGTCATATGGCTACTTATTCAGACAAATTGTGAAAAATGCACATGTGGAGTAATTAGATGTCTGTTTCATATGACCCCTCTTTCACAGACTCACTGAATATTACTCACTTTTGATATAGTCTGGAGTCTATTTTTTATGGCCACTCATACAGAGAATCACTAATTAATGAACACCGGCGGAATAGTCAGAAGTCTCCTTCCTATGGCCACTCGTTAAGAGCCTCACTAAGTCTACACACCGGGGGAAATAGTCAGAATTTACCATTATCTCCTCATTCAGAGTCTCACTAAATGATGCCCACCTGTGTAATAGTCAGGAGACTCTTTCCTACGGCCACTCATTAAGAGACTCACTAAGTGTACACACCTGGGGAAATAGTCACGATTTACCTATATCCCTTCATTCAGAGTCTCACTAAATAATGCACACCTGTGGAATAGTCAGGAGACATTTTCATGTGGCCTCTAATTCGGAGTGTCACTGAAAAATATGATGTAGTCAGTAGTCTATTTCATGTAGACACATATTCAGAGCCACAGTGAATAAAACAGGCCCTTTATGTTGTAAGGAATCTAATTAATATGGCCATATCTTCTGAGCCTCACTGAATAATACACACCTGGAGAATAATTTTGAGTCTATTTTTGATGGACATTCATTCAGAGCCTCGGTAAATAATGTACATTTGTGGAGTAGCCAGGAGTCTATTTTATTAGGACACTCATTCATAGCCTCAGTGGATAATATGCACGTGTGGATAAGTCCGGATTCCAATTTATATGGCGACTGACTCGTAACCTCAGTGAAAAATGTACAAATGTAAAGTACTTAGCAGTCTATTTCATATAGACACTCATTCAGAGATTCACTAAATAATACAAATATTTAATATGGCAGCATCCTGTTTCACATGGTCACACAAAATGAGCCTCACTGAGTAAGGCACACCTAGGGAAGTTTTAGGAGTCTGCTTTATATAGCCTCTCATTTACAGCCTCAGGGAATAATGCACACGTGTGGAATAGACACCAGACTATTTTATATGGCCACAAAATTAAAGCCTGAGTCAGTAATACACAACTTTGGAATAGTCACTAGTCTATTCCATATGCTTAAGTATTTAGAGTCAGAGCAAATAATATGCGCCTTTGGAATGGTCAGAAAACAAGTTCATATGGCCAAAGTTTCAGAGCCTCAGTGAATAATACATACCTGGGGAATACTCAGGACGCTATTACATGTGGCATCAATTTCAGAGTTTCATTAAGTAAGAAACAACTCTTTTGTAGTCAGAATTCTATTTCCTAAAGCCACATCTTCAGAGACTAACTGAATAACATACACCTTGGAAAAAGTCAGAATTCTGTTTCGTGTAGCCACTGATTTAGAGCCGAATGTAAAAACGCATGCCTGAAGAGTTTTATGGAGTCTCTATTTTACGGCAACACTTCACAGAATAAGGCAGACCTATGATAACTTCTGGAGTGGATCTTAAATGGCCACTGATTGAGAAATTCAGTTTAGAACCATATAAATCTGGAAAATAAATAGGATTATATTATATACAGCCACTTATTCAGAGACTCACTGAATAATGCAGAACTAAAGAATAGTCTGGAGACTATTTGATATGACCCTACACACAGCCACTCAGTGGACAATGCAGAACTGAAAAATAGTGAAGAGGATAGAGTCAGGAGTTTATGTTATGTGGTCACTCGTTCAGAATCTCACTGAAGAATACACACCTTGGGAATTGTAAGAGTCCAAGTCATATGGCCACTCAATCACAGCATTACCGAATAGTACACAATGGGGCAATAGAAAAGAGCCTATTTCATATGGCCTCTCATTCAGAGTTTCAGTGCGTAATAAAGATCTGTGGAGTAGTCAGGACCCCATTGAAGGTAGCCCAAATTACGCAGCTCCGTGAATGATACACACATGTGTCAGAGTCAGGAGACTATTTGATATAGACACTATTACAGAACATTTTCGAATACCGCACATGTGGGAAATAATAACTAGTCTGTTTCATGTGGTGATTCGTTTGGTGAATCAAAAACTAATGCACACCTGTGGAGTAAAATGGGTTCTATTTCAGAAGGCCACTCTTTCAGTGCTTTAGTGAATAATATGTATATCTGAAAAGTAAGGAATCTCTTTCACATAACCATTCGTTCAGGACCTCTGTGAAGAATACTCCCCTCAAAAATATTCAAGTGTCTAATTTAAATTGCTACACATTCAGAGACTCTGTAGGTAATGAAAACTTGGGCAATACACCTGAGTCTCTTTTTTATGCCCACTTAGTCAGAGTCTCATTCAATAATACACACTTGGGGAAGAGTTAAGTGTCTACATCATGTAGCCACTCATTGAGAGCCTCAGTGAATAATGCACACCAGGGTAATAGTCGAGCATTATTTATATGGCTACCCATTTTGTGCCTCACTGAGTGATATACACCTGAAGAATCCTAAGAATTCTATTTGATACTACCACGCATTTAGCACCTTATTGAATAATTCACAATGGAGCAATAGTCAGGTGTCTATTTTATATAGTCTATCATTCAAAGTTTCAGTGAATCGTAAACTTCTATGGAGTAATAAAGACGCTGGTTAACATAGCCACGAATTACGTGCCTTGTTGAATGATACGCTCCTGTGTGATAGTCAGGAGTCTAATTCATATGAACTCTAATTTTGTGTATTGCTGAGTAATGCACACCTGTGGCAGTGTCAGGAGTCTATGTGGTATGGACACTCAAACAGAGCCTGTTTGATTAATGCACACATGGATAATAATTAGGAGTCTATGACATATGGCTACTCATTCAGACAAACTGAGAATAATGCACATGTGGAGTAATTAAAAGTCTGTTTCATGTGACCCCTCTTGCACAGCCTCACTGAATATTTGACACTTGTTATATAGTCTGGAGTCTATTTTTTATGGCCACTCATTCAGAGAATCACTAAATAATGCACACCTGCGGAATAGTCAGAAGTCTCTTTCTTATGGCCACGCGTTAAGAGCCTCAGTAAGTGTACACACCTGGAGAAATAGTCAGGATTTACCTTTATCCCCTCATTCAGAGTCTCACTGAATAATGCACACCTGTGGAATAGTCAGGAGACTTTATCATGTGGCCTCTAATACGGAGTGTCACTGAATAATGTGGTGTAGTCAGGAGTCTATTTCATGTAGACACATATTCAGAGCTTCAGTGAATAAAACACTTGATATAGTATGGAATGTAATTGATATGGAAACATGTTCTGAGCCTCACTGAATAAAACACACCTGCGGAAGAATTTGGAGTCTCTTTCTGATGGACATATATTCAGAGCCCCGGAAAATGATGTACACCTGTGGAGTAGCCTGGAGTCTATTTTATTATTACACACATTCATAGCCTCAGTGGATAATATGCACGTGTGGATTAGTCAAGATTCCATTTTTTATGGCCACTGACTCATTAACTCAGTGAAAAATGCAAAAATGTAAAATACTTAGCAGTCTATTTCATATAGACACTCATTCAGAGATTCACTGAATAATACAAATATTTGAGATAGACAGCATCCTGTTTCATATGGTTAAACAAAAAGAGCCTGACTGAGTAATGCACATCAGGGGAAGTGTTAGAAGTTTGCTTTATATAGCTTTTAATTTACAGAATCAGGAAAAAATGCACACCTGTGGAATAGACACTAGTCTGTTTTATATGGCCACAAAATCAAAGCCTTTTTGAATACTGCACATGTGGGGAATAATCACTTGTCTGTTTCATACGGTGTTTCATTTGGATAATCAAAAACTTATGGACACCTGTGGAGTAAAATGGGTTCTGTTTCAGAAGGCCACTCTTTCAGTGTATTAGTGAATAATATGTATATCTGAAAAGTAAGGAATCTTTTTAACATGGCCACTCATTCAGTACATCTGTGAAGAATACTCCCCTGAAAAATAATCAAGGGTCTACTTCAAATGGCTACACATTCAAATTCTCTGTACGCAATGAACACCTTGGCAATACACCTGAGTCTCTTTTTTATGCCGGCTTAGTCAGAGACTCAATAATACACAACAAAGGGAGATTCAAGAGTCTACTTCATGTAGCCCCTCATTTAGAGCCTAAGTGAATAATGCACACCAGGGTTATAGTCGATCATTTTTTATATGGCCACTCATTTTGTGCCTCACTGAGTGATATACACCTGAAGAATCCTCAGGATTCTATTTGATACTACCACTCGTATAGAAAATTATTGAGTAATTCACAATGGAGCGATAGTCAGGTGACCATTTTATATGGTTTATTATTCAAAGTTTCAGTGAATAGTAAAATTCTATGGAGTAATCAGGACGCTGTTTAAGATAGCCACGAATTAAGTGCCTTGCTGAATGATACGCATCTGTGTTATAGACAGGAGTCTATTTCATATGAACTCTAATTTTGTGTGTCGCTGAGTAATACACACCTGTGGCATTGTCAGGAGTCTATTTGGTATGGACACTCAAACAGAACCTGTTTGATTAATGCACACATGGATAATAATGAGGAGTGTATGTCATAAGGGTACTCATTCAGAAAAACTGAAAAATGCACATGTGGAGTAATTAGAAGTCTGTTTCATATGGCCCCTCATTCACAGCCTCCCTGAATATTACACATTTGTGGTATAGTCTGGAGTCTATTTTTTATGTCCACTCATTCAGAGAATCACTAAATAATGCACAACTGCGGAATAGTCAGAAGTCTCTTTCCTATGGCCACTCGTTAAGAGCCTCACTAAGTGTACACACCTGGAGAAATAGTCAGGATTTAGCTTTATCCCCTCATTCAGAGTCTCACTAAATAATGCACACCTGTGGAATAGTCAGGAAACTTTTTCATGTTGCCTCTCATTCAATGTGTCATTGAAATATGTGGCGTAGGCAGGAGACTCTTTTATGTAGACACATATTCAGAGCCTCAGTGCACAAGACAGACCGTTGATATAATAAGAAATATAATTAGTATGACCACATATTCTGAGGCTCACTGAATAATACACACCTGGAGAATAATTTGGAGTCTGTTTTCGATGGACATTCATTCAGAACCTCGGTAAATAATGCGGACCTGTGGATTAATCAGGAGTCTATTTCATTTGGACACACATTCATAGCCTCAGTGAATAATGTGCACGTGTGGATTAATCACGATTCCATTTTATATGGCCACTGACTCGTAACCTCAATGAGTAATGCAGAAATGTAAAGTACTCAGCAGTTTATTTCTTATAGCTGCTCATTCAGTGATTCACTGAATAATTAAAATATTTGAGATAGACAGCCTCCTGTATCATATTGTCATACAAAAAGAGCCTCACTGAGTGACACACACCTGGGGGAGTGTTAGGAGTACACTTTACATAGCCTCTCATTTACAGCCTAAGGGAATAATGTACATGTGTGGAAAAGACACTAGTCTGTTTTATATGGCCACTAAATCAAAGCCTGGGTATGTAATACACAAATTTGGAATAGTCACTCTAAATATATGCCCAAATATTTAGAGTCAGAGTCAATAATACACACCTGTAGACTAGTCAGGAAACAATTTTATATGGCCAAAGTTTCAGAGCCTCAGTGAATAATAAATACCTGAGGAATACTCTGGATGCTATTACATGTGGCATTTCTTAAAACGTTCATTGAGAAAAGAACACCTGTATTGTAGTCAGAATTCTCTTTCATATAGCCACATACTCAGAGCCTAATTGAATAACAGACACCTTGGGAAAGTCAGGATTCTGTTTCGTATAGACACGCATTTACACCCGAATGTAAAAATCTCACGCCTGAGTAGTATATAGTAGTCTCTATTATACGGCCACTCATTCAGAGTCTCAGAGAATAATACAGACGTAAGGAAATGTCAGGAGCGTAATTGACACGGCCACATATTCAGTTCCTCAGTGAAGAATCATATACATCTGGAAAATACTCAGGATTCTATTATATATAGCCACTTATTAAGTGCCTCACTGAATAATGCACACCTGGAGAATTGTCTGGAGACTATTTGATAAGACCGTTCACCCAGCGACTCAGTGAAAAATGCAGAGCTGAGAAATAGTCAAGAGGACAGAGTCAGGAGTCTATTTTATGTGGTCACTCGTTCAGAAACTGACTGAAGAATACACACCTTGGGAATAGTCAGATTCCAAGTCATATGGCCACTGAATCACAGCATTACTGAATAATGCACAGTGGGGCAATAGTAATGAGTCTATTTCATAGGGCCTCTGATTCAGTGCTTCAGTGCATAATAAACAGCTGTGTAGGAGGGAGGACCCTATTGCCAGTAGCCTCAAATAAAGCAGCTCCATGAATAATACACACATGTGTGAGAGTCAGGAGAATATTTGATATGGACACTCATACAGAACCGCTTTGAATATTGCACATGTGGAGAATAATCACTATTCTATTTCATATGGTGGTTCGTTTGGAGATTTGAAAAATAATGCACAGTTCTGAAAGAAAATGCGGTGTATTTCATAAGGCCACTCTATCAGTGTTTTAGTGAATTATATTTATATATGATAAGACAGGTATCTCTTGCAAATGGCCACTCCTTCTGGGCTTCTGTGAATAATACTCCCCTCAGAAACAGTCAAGGGTCTACTTAAAATGCCTACACATTCAGAGTCTCTGTAAGTAATGAATACCTGGGAAATATACCTGAGTCTCTTTTTTATGCCCACTTAGTCAGAGTCTCATTCAATAATACACACCTGGGGAGGAGTTAAGAGTCTACTTCATGTAGCCACTCATTTGGATCCTCAGTGAATAATCCACATCAGGGTAATAGTCGAGCATTTTTTATATAACCACTCATTCTGTGCCTCCCTGAATGATACACACCTGGGGAATTTTCAGGATTCTATTTCATACTACCACTCATTTAGAACCTTATTGAATAATTCACAACGGAGCAATAGTCAGGTTTCTATTTTGTATGGCCTCTCATTCAAAGTTTCAGTGAATAATAATCTTCTATGAAGTAATCAGGATACAGTTTAAGATAGCCATGAATTAAGTGCCTTCCTGAGTTATACAAACCTATGTGGTAGTCAGGAGTCTATTTGATATGAACTCTAATTCTGTGTAACGCTGAGTAATACACACCTATTAGAAATTCAGGAGTCTACTCGGTATAGATACTCATACAGAACCTGTTGGAATAATGCACATATGGAAAATAATGAGGAGTCAATGTCATATGGTTACTAATTCGGACAAACAGTGAGTAATGCACATGTAGATTCATTAGAATTCTGTTTCTCATGGCCCCTCTTTCACAGCCTCATTGAATATTACACACCTGATATATTCTGGAGTCTATATTTTATGGCCACTCATTCAAAGAATCACTGAATAATTCACACCTGTGGAATAGTCAAAAGTCTCCTTCCTATGGCTACCCATTGAGAGCCTCGCTAAATGTGCACACCTGGATAAATAGTCAGGATTTATTTGTATCTCCTCATTCAGAGTCTCACTAAATAATGCACACCTGTGGAATTGTCAGGAGACTTTTACATGTGGCCTCTCATTCAATGTGTCATTGAAAAATGTGGTGTAGTCAGGAGACTCTTTCATGAAGACACATATTCAGAGCCTCAGTGCATAAGACAGACCCTTGATATAGTAAGAAATCTAATTAGTTTGGGAACATCTTCTGAGGCTCACTGAATAAGAAACACCTGGAGAATAATTTGGAGTCTACTTTCGATGGACATTCATTTAGAGGTTTGGTAAGTAATGCAGACCTGTGGAGTAGCCAGGAGTCTATTTCATTTGGGCACACATTCATAGCTTCAGTGGATAATATGCCGTGTAGATTCGTCAGGATTTCATTTCATATAGCCACTGACTCGTAACCTGAATGAATAATGTGGAAATGTAAAGTACTCAGCAGTCTATTTCATACAGTGAATCATTCAGAGATTCACTCAATAATAAAATTTTTTGAGATAGACAGACTTCTGTTTCATATTGTCATACAAAAAGAGCCTCACTGAGTGACACACACCTGGAGAAGTGTTAGGAGTGTACTTTACCTAGCCTCTAATTTACAGCCTAAGGGAATAATGCACACGTGTGCAATAGACACTAGTCTGTTTTATATGGAAATAAAATCAATCCTGAGTCAGTAATACACAACTTTGGAATAGTCACTAGTCTATTACATACGCCCAAATATTTAGAGTCAGAGTCAATGAAACACACCTGTAGACTAGTCAGGAAACAATTTCATATGGCCAAAGTTTCAGAGCCTCAGTGAATAATAAATACCTGAGGAATACTCTGGAGGCTATTACATGTGGCATTTTTTCAAAGGTTCATTGAGTAAGGACACCTGTATTGTAGTCAGAATTTTATTTCATATAGTCACATACTCAGAGCCAGTCTGAATAAGAGACACCTTGGCAAAGTCAGGATTATATTTCGTATATGCAATCATTTACAGCTGAATGTAAAAACTCATGCCTGGGTAGTATATAGGAGTCTCTATTTTTTGGCCACTCATTCAGAGACTCACATAATAATACAGAAGTAGGGAAGTGTCAAGAGTGTACTTGACGTGGCCACTTATTCAGTTACCTTTATGCTAAAAACCCTTAATAAACTTGGTATTGATGGAACATATCTCAAAGTAATAAAAGCTATTTACAACAAACCAACAGCCAATATCATAATTAATCGGAAATACTGGAAGCATTCCCTTTGAAATCCGGCACTAGACAAGGATGCCCTCTCTCACCACTCCTATTCAACATAGTACTGGAAGTTCTAGCCAGAGCAATCAGGCAAGAAAAAAAAATAAAGGGTATTCAAATAGGAAAGGTGGAAGCCAAATTTTCTCTATTTGCAGACGACATGATAGTATACCTAGAAGACCCCATCACCTCAGCCCAAAAGCTTCTGAAACTGATAAGCAACTTCAGCAAAGTCTCAGGATATAAAATCAATGTGCAAAAATCACAAGCATTCCTATACACCAATAACAGACTTAAAGAGAACCAAATCAAGAACGAACTGCCATTCACAATTGCTACAAAGAAAATAAAATACCTAGGAATACAACTCACAAGGAACGTTAGGAACCTCTTTAAGGAAAACTACAAACCACTGCTCAACGAAATAAGAGAGGACAAAAACAGATGGAGAAATATTCCATGTTCGTGGTTAGGAAGAATCAGTATCGTGAAAATGGCTATACTGCCCAAAGTTATTTACACAATCAATGCTATCCCCATCAAACTACCATTGAATTTCTTCACAGAACTGGAAAAAAGCACCATGAATTTTATATGGAACCAAAAAACAGCTCACATAGCCAAGTCAATTCTAAGCATAAAGAACACAGCGTGAGGCATTACACTACCAGACTTCAAACTATACTACAAGGCTACAGTAATCAAAACAGCATGGTACTGGTACCAAAACAGAGATTTAGACCAATGGAAAAGAACAGAAGCATCGGAGGAAACACAACATATCTACAACCACATTATCGTTGATAAACCAGACAAAAACAAGCAATGGGGAAAAATTCCCTATTTAATAAATGGTGTTGGGAAAACTGGCTAGCCATGTGCAGAAAGCTGAAAGTGGACCCCTTCCTGACACCTTAAACTAAAATTAACTCCAGATGGATTAAGGACTTTAACTTAAGACCTGACACAATAAAAACCCTAGAAGAAAATCTAGGCAAAACCATTCAGGACATAGGAGTAGGCAAGGACTTCATAAATAAAACACCAAAATCATTGGCAACAAAAGCCAAAATAGACAAATGCGACCTAATCAAACTCCACAGCTTCTGAACATCAAAAGAAACAGTCACTAGAGTGAATCAGCAACCATCAGAATGGGAAAAAATCTTTGCAGTTTACACATCTGACAAAGGGCTGATATCTAGAATTTACAAGAACTCAAACAGATTTACAGGAAAAAAACAAAGAAGCCCATTCAAAAATGGGCAAAGGATATGAACAGACACTTTACAAAAGAAGACATACATGAGGCCAACAAACACATGAAAAAAATGCTCATCATCACTCGTCATTAGAGAGGTGCAAAACAAAACCACATTGAGATACCATCTCAGGCCAGTTAGAATGGCAATCATTAAAAAATCCGGAGACAGCAGATGCTGGAGAGGATGTGGAGAAATAGGAACACTCTTACACTGTTGGTGGGAGTGTAAATTAGTTCAACCATTGTGGAAGACAGTGTGGCAATTCCTCAGGGACCTAGAAATAGAAATTCCATTTGACCCAGCAATCCCATTACTGGGTATCTATCCAAAGGACTATAAATCGTTCTACTATAAGGACACATGCACACGAATGTTCATTGCAGCACTGTTTACAATAGCAGAGAACTGGAACCAGCCGAAATGCCCAACAATGATAGACTGGACTGGAAAAATGTGGCACATATACACCATGGAATATTATGCAGCAATAAAAAATGATGAGTTTGTGTCCTTTGTAAGGACATGGATGAATCTGGAGAACATCATTCTCAGCAAACTGACACAAGAACAGAAAAAGAAATACCGCATATACTCACTCATATGTGGGTGAGAAAAAATGAGAACACATGGACACAGAGAGGCGGTGTAGTATACACTGGGGTCTATTGGGGGAATGGGGGAGGGACAGCGGGGGGGGCTGGGGAGGGATAGCCTGGGGATGAATGCCAAGTGTGGGTGAAGGGGAGGAAGGCAGCAAAACACACTGCCATATGTGTACCTATGCAACTATCTTGCACGTTCTGCACATGTACCCCAAAACCTATAATGCAATAAAAAAATTTTTATAAAAAGAAAAAGAATCATATATATCCGGAAAATACTCAGGATTCTATTATATATAGCCACTTATTAATAGAGTCACTGAATAACGCACATCTGTAGAATTATCTGGAGACTATTTGATATGACTTTCACCCAGCGACTCAGTGGAAAATGCAGAGCTGAGAAACAGGCAAGAGGACAGAGTCTGGAGTCTATTTTATGTGTTCACTCGTTCAGAAACTGACTGAATAATACACGCCTTGGGAATAGTCAGAGTCCAGGTCATATGGCCACTCAATCACAGCATTACCGAATAATTCACAATGGGGCAATAGTATTGAGTCGATTTCATATGGCCTCTCATTCAGAGTTTCAGCATGTAATAAACAGTTGTGGAGGAGGGAGGATCTTACTGAAGCAAATAAAGCAGCTCCATGAATGATACTCACATTTGTGAGAGTCAGGAGACTATTTGATATGGACACTCATACAGAACCTCCTCGTATATTGCACATGTGGGGATAATCATTATTCTATTTCATATGGTGGTTCGTTTTGAGAGTCAAAAATTATCGCACACCTCTGGAGAAAAATGCGGTCTATTTCATAAGGTTACTCTTTCAGTGTTCTAGTGAATAATATGCATATCTGATAAGGCAGGAATCTCTTTCACATGGCCACGCGTTCTGGGCCTCAGTGAATAATACTCCCCTCAGAAACAGTCAAGGGTCTACTTCAAGTGCCTACACATTAAGAGTCTCTGTAATAATGAACACCTGGGCAATATACCTGAGTCTCTATATTATGCCCACTTAGTCAGAGTCTCATTCAATAATACACACCTGGGGAAGAGTTAAGAGTCTAATTCATGTAGCCACTCATTTCGATCCTCAGTGAATAATCCACACCAGGGTAATAGTCGAGCACTTTTTATATGGCCAATCATTCTGTGCCGCCCTGAATGATACACACCTGGGTAATTCTCAGGAATGTATTTCATACTGCCACTCATTTAGAACCTAATTGAATAATTCACAATGGAGCAATAGTCATGTGTATCCTTTGTATGGCCTCTCATTCCAAGCTTCAGTGAATAATGATCTTCTATGGAGTATTCAGGACCCTGTTTAAGATAGCCATGAATTAAGTGCCTTCCTGAGTGATACACACCTGGGTGGTAGTCAGGAGTCTATATCATATGAACTCTAATTCTATGTAACGATGAGTAATACACAGAAACACATTAAATATTGCACATGTGAATAATAATATCTAGTCCATTTCATATAGTCGTTCGTTTGGAGAGTCAAAAAATAACACTGGACATGGGTGATACACACAGCATTGTGGAGGGTACACACAGGAGACAGTGAGTAAACAAAGGAGAGAAGAGGATACAGAGGAGAGTGGATACACACAGGATAGTAGGGGATACACAGAGGAGAGAAAAGAATACACACAAGGGAAGGGAGTATAAACACAGGAGAAAGAAATACACACAAGTGAGGGTGCATACACACAGGAGAGGTTTATACACACAGGGGAAAGAAGGATAGACACAAAAAAGAGAAAGATACACACAAAACAGGGGGAAACACACAGGAGAGAGAAGCGTACACACAGGAGAAAAAAGAATACACACAAAAGAGAGAAGGATACACACAGGAGAGAGGGGACACACAGAGGAGAGAGGAATATACACACAATACAGAGAAAGTATACACAGAAAAGGGATGGGGTTACAAATAGGAGAGAGGTGATACACAGGAGAGGGGGGACAGAAACTGGAGAGAGGTGGGATACACACATGAGAGAGGAGAAATACACACAAAAGAGAGGGTTGATATAAATAGGAGAGAAAAATTATACACACAGGAGGGCGGAGGATACACACAGGAGAAAATAAAATACACACTGGAGAGAGAAATGTACACATGAGAGAGGGGAAAACACAGGACTGAGGAGGATTCACACAGGAAAGAAGGGGATACACACAGCAGACAGGAGGATACATACAAAAGAGGAAAGAATACCCACGATAAACAGAAGGATACACACAGGAGAGAGAAGTTTACAAACAGGAGAGTGGTGATACAAACAGAAGAGATGAGGGTTCACACAGGAGTATAAAAGATACACACATGAGAGAGATGGATACACACAAAAAAGAGGAGTACGCACACAGCAGAGAGAAGGATACACACAGGAGAGAGGGCATACACACAGGAGTGAGAAACATCCCCACAGGAGAAAAGGGAATGCACACAGGAGAGAAGTGGATACACACAAAAGTGGGGCATACAGAAAATATAGAGGGGATACACACAGGAGAGAGGAAATATACACAAAGAATAGAGGAGGATACACACAGAAAAGATGTGGATACACACAGAAGAAAAAAGGATACACACAGGAGAGAGAATGATACACACAGGAAAGGGGGGATACACACAGTAGAGAGGAAGATACACACAGGAGAGAGGAGTATACAAAGAGAAGAGAGGAAGATACACACAGAAGAGAAGGAGATACACACAGGAGTAGGGGATACACACAGAAGAGAGTGGGTACACACAAAAGATTTGGATACATGCAGGAGATAGGGAAATACACACAGGAGAGAGGGGGATACATACAGAAGAGTGGGATACACACAGGAGAGAGGGAGATACACACAGGAGAGAGGAGTATACACAGGAGAGATTGGCATACACACAGATTAGAGGGGAATGCACACAAAAGAGAGGGGCACACACAAAAGAGAGGGGTATACACACAGGATAGAGTGAGATACACAAAGGAGAGAGGAGGATACACGCAGGAGAGAGAAGTATACACAGGAGAAAGAGGGATACACACAGGAGAGAGGAGTATACACAGAGGAGAGAAAAAAACACAGGTGAGAGGAGGATACACACAGGATAGTGGGGCATCGACACAGAAGAGGGGAGTTACACAAAGGAAGAAGGTAGATACACAAAGGAGATAGTGATACACACAGAAGAAAGAAATACACACAAGAGCGATGAAGATGCACACAGGAGAAAATAGAATACACACAGGAAAGAGAAGGATACACACAGGAGAGAGGAGCATATACACAGGAGAGAGGGTGATGCACACAGGAGAAATGAAGATACCAACAGGAGAGTGGAAGACACAGCCATGAGGGTGTGGGATACACACAAAAGAGAGGAGTATACACGGAGTGGTAGAAGGATACACACTGGACAGAGGAGGATACACACAGGAGAGAGGAAGATACGCACAGAAGAGGAAAGAATACACACAGGAGAAAAAGATACACACAGAAGAGAGGGGGATAGGCACAGGAGAGAAGGATACACAGAATAGAGAGGAGATACACACAGGAGAGAGGGGAAAAACACAGTAGAGGAGGATACATACAGAAGAGAAGAGCATAGAGAGAGGAGAGGGGATGATACACGCAGGAGAGAGGAGGATACACACAGGAGAGAGGGGGATACACACAGTAGAGGGAGGATAAACACACGAGAGAGAAGATTATATAAAGGAGACAGGAGACTACACAGAGGGGAAAGAAAGATGCACACAAAAGAGAGAAGGATACACACAGGAGACAGGGGGATACAGACAGTAGAGAGGGAGATACACACAGGGGGAGAAGAATACACACAGAAGAGAGGAGTATACACACAGGAGAGAAGAGAATACACACAAGAGAGAGGAGGATACACAAAGGTAAAGGGAGGATACAAACAGGAAAGAGAAAGATACACAGAAGAGAGAGGAGAATAAACACAGAAAAATGGTGGTTGCACACAAGAGAGAGGAGGATACACACAGGAGAGAGGAAGATACACACAGGGCAAAGGAGTATACACACAAAAAAGGGAAGGATACAAATAGGAGAGAAAGGAATACACACAGGAAACAAAGGGTTACACACAGAAGGACAGGAATAAATACAGGAGAGAGGAGGATACACACAGGAGAGAGGAGAATACACACAGAACAGTGAAGGATACACAAAGGAGACAGAAGCATACACACAGGAGAGGGGGATACAGACAAAAAAAGATACACACAGAACAGAGGAAGATACATACAGGGGATGGGGAAACACAGAGGAGAGGGGTGCACACACACAGAAGAGAGCAAGATACACACAAAATAGAGGAGGATACACACAGGAGAGCGGGGGTACACACAGGATACAGGGAAGATACACACAGGAGAGAATAAGATACACACAGGAAAAAAGAGGATACACACAAGAGAGAGAAAAATACAAACTGGGGATGCCGGATACACACAGAAAAGGGAAGGATACACACAAAAGACAGGAGGATACACACAGGAGAGTGAAGGATACCTACAGAAGAGAGGGGGATACACACAGGAGAGGGAAGTACACACAAAAGCGTTGGATACATGTAGAAGACAAGAAAATACACACAAGAGAGAGGGGGATACATACAGAAGAGGAGGATACACACAGGAGAGAGAAAGATACACACAGGAGAGAGGAGTATACACAGGAGAGAGTGGAATATACACAAGAGAGGGGGCATACACAAAAGAGAGAGGGGCATACACACAGGAGAGAGGGGGATACACACAGGAGAGAGAAAGATACACAAAGGAGAGAGGAGGATATACGCAGGAGAGAGAACTATACACAAGAGAAAGTGGGAAACACACAGGAGAGAGGAGGATACACAATGTAGAGAAAAATACACACATTTGAGATAAGGATACACACAGGAGAGTGGGGCATACCCACAGAAGAGGGGGGTTACACAAAAAGAGAGGTGGATACACAAAGGAGAAAGGGATACACACAGGAGAAAGAAATACACACAAGAGCGAGGGAGATGCACACAGGAGAATAAAGGATACACATAGAGGAGCGGGGGGATAAACACAGGAGAGAGAAAAATACATAAAAGAGACAGGAAGATACACAGAGATGAAAGAAAGATACAAACAGGAGAAAGAAGGAAACACACAGGAGAAAGGGGAATACAGACAGTAGAGAGGGAGGTACACACAGGAGAGTGGAGTATACACACAGGAGAGAAGAGAATACACACAAGACAGAGGTGGATACACACAGGTGAAGGGAGGATAAAAACAGAAGAGAGGAGGATACACACAGCAGAGAGGGGAATAAACACAGAAAAGAGGAGGATGCACACAAAAGAGAGGAGGATACACACAAGAGAGAAGATACACACAGGGGAAAAAAGGATACACAGAAAAGAGGGAAGAATACACATAAGAGAGAGGGGGATACACACAGGAGACAGAGGGATACAAAGAGGGGACGGGGATAAATACAGAAGAAATAAAGATACACACAGAAGACAGGGGGATACACACAGAAAAGAAAAAGATACACATAGGAATAAAGAGGATACACACTGGAGAGAGAAGAATACACACAGGGGAAGCGGGATACACACAGAAGAGGGAAGGATACACACAAAAGAGAGGAGGATACACACAGGAGAGTGAGAGATACCCACAGAAGAAAGTAGTATAAACACAGAAGAGGGGGGTACACACAGGAGAGAAGAGGATACACAAAGGAAAAAGGGATACACACAGGAGAGAAGGAAATAAACAGAAGAGAGAAAAGGATACACAAAGGAGAGAGGAGGATAAACACAGGAGAAAAAGATACACACAGGAGAGAGGGCTTAACACAGAAGAGAGGGATACACACAGGAGATAAACGGATAAACACAGGAAAGAGGAGGAAACACACAGGAGAAAAGGATACACACAGGACAGAGGGGTGGAGACACAGGAGAAATCAGGATACACACAACGGAAAGGAAGATACACACAGGAGAGAGGAGATAAACATAAGAGAAAAGGGGATATGCAAATGATAGAGAAAAGATACACACAAGATGGAGGGTGTTAAACACCGGAGAAAAAAGGAATACGCACAGGAGAGAGAAGGGATACTCACAGGAGAGAGGAGGATGCACACAGGAGAGGGGGATACAAACAGGCGAGAGGAGGATGCACACAAAAGAGAGGAGGAGACACACAGGAGAAAGAAGGATACACCCAGGAGAGAGAAGGGTAAACATAGGATAGAGGGAAATACACACAGGAAAGAGGAAGATACAGGCAAAAGAGAAAAGGATACACACACGAGAGAAAAAGATACACACAGGTGAGGGGAGAATACACAGAGAAAAGAGGAGGATACACACAGGAGAGTGGGGGATACTCACAAAGAAGAGAGAGATACTAACAAAGGGAGGGAAATAAACACAGGAGAAAGAAGAATACACACAGGAGTGAGGAAGATACACACAGGAGAAAGGAGGATACACAAAGGAGAAAGGAAACACACAAAAGAGAGGGGGATACACACAGGCGGGAAAGATAAACACAGAAGAGGGTGTATATACACAGAAGAGAGGGGAATACACAGAGGAGAGGGGGATACACACAGGAAAGAGGAGCTTACGCACAGGAGAGAGGAGGATACACACAGGGGAGAGGGTGAATACACAAAAAAGAAGGGAAATACACACAGGAGAGTGAAGCACACACACAGGAGGGAGGGGAATACACACAGGAGAAAGGGGTATACACACAGAAAAAAATGATAAATACAAAAGAGAGAAGGATACACACCAAAAAGAGAAGTATACAGAGAGAAGAGAGGATACACGCAGGAGATTGGAGAATACACAAAAGAGAGGAGGATAATAACAGGAGAGGGATGGAAACACGCAGAAGAGAAGAGGATACACACAAGAGAGAGAAAATATACAGAGGAGAGAGGAGGATACACACAGGAGTGGCGTGATACACACAGGAGAGAGGAGGGTACACAGAGTAGAAAGTAGAATACACACAGGAGAGAGGAGGATACACAAAGGAGAGAGGATAAACACAGGAGTGAGGGATACACACAGAAGAGAGGGGGATACACCGAGGAGAAAGAAGTATACACAAAGGCCAGAGGAGGATACACACAGGAGGAGGAATACACGCAGTAAAGAAGATCATAAACAACGGAGAGGGGGATACACATAAAAGAAAAATAAATACACCCAAAAGAGAGGAAGATACACACAGGACAGGGAGATACACACAGGATAGTAGGGCGTACACACAGGAGAGAGGATGATACACACAGCAGAGAGGAAGATACACACAGAAGAAAGGGGTACATAAAAGAGAGAGGAAGATACAAACTGGAGAGAGGGAAGATACACACAGGAGAGAGGGTGGATACACATAAGAGAGAGGGGTGCTACACACAGGAGAGAAAAAAATATACACAAAAGAGAGGAGGATACACACAGGAGAAAGGAGGATACACACTCGTTAGAAAAAGATACACACAGGAGAGAGGGATACACACAGGAGTTAAAAGGATACACACAGGAAAGAAGAAAATACACGGAGGAGAGAGGAGGATACACACAAATGAGGGAAAGATAAACACGGTAGACACAAGGATACAAACAGGAGAGAGAAGAATACACACAGGAGAGGGGTGATACACACAGGAGAGATGAGGGTTCACATAGGAGAAAAGAGGATACATACAATAGAGAGACAAATACACCCAGGAGAGAGGAGTATACACACAGCAGAGGAGGATACACACAGGAGTGAGGAAGATCCACACAGGAGAAAAGGGAATGCAAACAGGAGAGAGGTGGATACACATTGAAGTGGGGCATACACAGAGCAGAGAGGAGGATTTACGCAGGAGAGAGGAAAATGCACGCAGAAGAGAGAAGGATACACACAAGAGAGGGGGGATACACACAGTAGGGAGGGGGATACACACGGAGAGTGGTGATACACACAGGACAGTGGAGGGTAAACACAGGAGAGAGGGAGTACACACAGGAGGGAAGAGGATACACAAAGGAAAAAGGGATACACAAAGGAGAGTAAAATATAAACAGAGGAGAGAGGAGGATACACACAGGAGAGAGGGGCATACACACAGGAGAGAAGGATACACAAAGGAGAGAGGTGCGTAGACACAGGAGTAAGGAGGATACACACAGCAGAGAGGAGAATACACAAAGGAGAGAGGAGATACACAGAGGAGAGAGGGGGATATACACAGGAGAGAAAAGGGATACACACAGGAGAGAGGGGGTTACACACAGAAGAAAAGAGGGATACACACAGGAGAGAAAACTGATACCCACAGGAAAGAGAAGGAAACACACAGGAGAAAAAAGGATACACACAGGAGAGAGGAGAATGCACACAGGAGAGAGAAGGATACAGAAGAGAAGAGGAGACACACAAGAGGTAGAAGGATACAAGCAGGAGAGAGGAGGATACACACAGGAGAGAGAAAGATACGAACAGGAGACAGGAGGATACACACAGCAGAGTGAAGGATACACAGAAAATAGAGGAGGATACAAACAGGAGAGAGAGAGATACACAGAAAAGAGAAGAGAATACACAAAGAAGAAGGGTGATACACACAGGAGAGAGAAGGGTACACATAGGAGAAAGGCGGAAACAAACAGAAGTCAGAAAGATACACAAAGGAGAGTGGTATACACACAGGAAAGAGGAAGACACCCCAATGAAAGAAGAGGATACACACAGGGAGAGGAAGTTACACACAGAAGAGGGGGATAACAACAAGAAACAGGGGCATACAAACAAGAGAGGGGGATGCATACAGGAGAAAGGGGGATATACACAGGAGAGAAAATGATACTCTCAGGAGAGAGGAACACACACAAAAAGAGAAGCGTACACACAGGAGAAAGGAAAATACGCACAGCAGAGAAAAGAATACACACAGGAGAGAGAGGATACTCACAGGAGAGAGGAGGATACACAGGAGAGAGGGAAATACACACAGAGAAAAGTATACACACAGGAGACAAAAGGATACACACAGGGTAGTGGGGGTTACACAAAGGAGTGGGATGACACACACAGGAGAGAGGAGGGTACACACAGGAGAGAGGGGGATCCACACAGGAGAGAGGAGGATACACGCAGGAGAGAGGGGGATACACACAGGGAAGAGAGGTATACACACAGAAGAAAGGATACACACAAGAGAGAGTGGCATACACACATCAAAGGGTGATAAACAAAGGAGAAAGAAATATAAACACAGGAGAGAAAAGTATACACACAGGAAAAGGTTATACACACAGGAGAGAGTGGCGTAAACACAAGAGAGGAAAGGATACACACAGGAGAGAGGAGGAAACAAACAGGAGAGAGAAGATACACACCAAAGAGGGAGATACACACAGAAGAAAGGAAGGATACACATAGGAAAGACAGGTGTTACACACAGGAGAGAAAGGGAAAACACACAGGAGAGTGGAGGGATAAACACAGTAGAGAATGATACACACAAAAAAGAGGAGGATACAGAAAAAAGAGAAAAGTATACACACAGGAGAGGGGCATATACAAAAAAGAGAGGGGGATACACAGAGGAGCGTTTGATATATAAAGGAGAAAGGGAAATACACACAGGAGAGAGGTGGATACACACAACCTATGGGGATACAAACAGGAGAGAGGGGGATACACACAGGAGAGAGGAGAATACACACAGGAGATAGGAGGATACACACAGGAGAGAGAAGGATACACACAGAGGGAAAAGGATAAAAACAAAAGAGAGGGGAATACACACAAAAGAGAGGAGGATACAGATAGAAGAGTGAAGAATACATGCAGGAGATTGGAGGATACACACAGGAGAGAAGAGGATACACACAGAAAACGGTCATATACACAGGAGATAAAGAGATTCTCACAGAATAGTTGGATACATAAAGGAGACAGGAAAATACACACAATAGAGAAGGAGATACACACAGGAGAGGTGGATACACACAGGAGAAAGGGGGATTCACACAGAAGAGGGGGATACACACAGGAGATATGGAGATCCACACAGGAGAGAGAAGAATACACACGAGAGAGGGCGTTACACACAGGACAGAGAAGGTTACGCACAGAATATAGGAAAATTCACACAATAGAGAGGGTGATACACACAGGAGAGAGAGGAATACACACAGGAGAGGGGGCTATACACACAGGTGAGGGGAATACACAAAGGAGAGAGGGGCATACACACAAGAGAGAGAAAAAATACACACAGGAGAGAAGAGGATAAACACATAAAAGATGGGGATACACACGGGAGAGAAGAGGATACACACAGGAGAAAGGAGGATTCACAGAGGAGAAAAAGGGATACACAAAGGAGAGAGGGGATACACACAGGTGAGACGGAATATGCACACAAAATTGAAGAGGATACACACAGAAAAGATGGAAATACACACAGAAGAAAGGAGGATACAAAAAGGAGAGAGGAGTATACACACAGAAGAGAGAAGCATACACACAGGAGAGAAAATGATACACACAGGAGAGAAGCATACACACAGAGGAGAGGGCATACACACATAAAATGGGGATAAAAACAGTAGAAAGTAGGTACACACAGAAGAGAGGAGAATACTCACAGGAAAAGGTGATACAAACAGGAGAATGAAATACACACATCTGAGAAAAGGATACACACAGGAGGGAGAAGCGTAAACACAGAAATGTGGGGATAAACAGAGGAAGGAGGGGAATACGCAAAGGAGAAAGGGATACACACAGGAAATTAAAATACACACAGGAGCGAGGGAAATGCACACAAGAGAAAAAAAATAAACACAGGAAAGAGGAGGAAAGACACAGGAGAGAGAATGATACACACAGAAGAGGGGGGATACACACAGTAGAGAGGAAGATACATACAGGAGAGAGAAGGATACAGAGGGGAGAGAGGAAGATACACACAGAAGAGAAAAAGATACACACAGGAGTGGGGGATACACACAGAAGAGAGGGGGTACACACAAAAGCGTTGGATACATGCATGAGACAGGGAAATACACACAGGAGAGAAAGGGATACGTACAGAAGATGGGCATTCACACTGGAGAGAGGGAGATACACACAGGAGAGAGGAGTATACATAAAAAAATTGGGATACACAAAGGAGAGAAAAGAATACACACAAGAGAGAGGGGCATACACAAAGGAGAGAGGGGGATACATAGAGGAAAGAGAAAGATACACAGAAAAGAGAGGAGGATACACGCAGGAGAGAGAAGTATACACAGGAGAAAGTTGGATACACACAGGAGAAAGGAGGATACACAGAGGACAGAAAAATACACACAGGTGAGAGGAAGATACACACAGGAGAGTGGGGCATACACACAGAAAAGGGGGGTTACACAAAGGAGAGTGGTGGATACACAAAGGAGAAAGGGATACACACAGGAGAAAGAAATACACACAAGAGCGAGGGAGATGCACACAGGAGTATGGAGGATACACACAGGAAAGAGGAGAATACACACAGGAGGGAGAAGTATATACACAGAAGAGAGGGTGATACACACAGGAGAAAGGAAGATACACACAGGAGAGTAGGGCACAGAAACATGAGGGTAGGGAATACACACAGAAGAGAGGAGTATACACAGAGTGGTAGAAGGATACACACAAAAGTGAGGAGGATACACATCGGAGAGAGGAAGATACACACAGGAGAGAGGAAGAAACGCAAAAAAGAGAAAAGAATACACACAGGAGAAAAATATACACACAGAATAGATTGGGATAGACACAGGAGAGAAGGATACACAAACGAGAGATGGGATACACACAGAAGAGAGGGGGAAAAACACGGGAAAGTGAAATACATACAGAAGAGAGGGGCATAGAAAGAGGAGAGGGGATGAAACACGCAGGAGAGAGGAGGATACACACAGAAGAGAGGGGAATACACACAGAAAAAAGGGGAGATAAACACAGGAAAGAGAAGAATACATAAAAGTGACAAGATGATACACAGAGGTGAAAAAAAGATACACACAGGAGAGAGAAGGATACACACAGGAGAAAGGGGGATACAGACAGTAGAGAGGGAGATACACACAGGGGGAGAGGAATACACACAGGAGAGAGGCGTATACACACAGGAGAGAAGAGAATACAAAAAAGACAGAGGAGGATACACACAGGTGAAGAGAGGATACAAACAGGAGAGAGGAGGATACACACAGGATAGAGGGGAATAAAAACAAAAAAGAGGAGGATACAAACAAGACAGAGGAGGATACACACAGAAGAGAGGAAGATACACACAGGGGAAAGAAGAATACACAAAAAACAGGGAATGATACAAATAAAAGAGAGAATGATACACACAGGAGACTGAGGGATACACACAGGGGGACAGAGATAAATACAGGAGAGAGAAGGATACACACAGGAGAGAGGAGGATACACACAGGACAGTGGAGGATACACAAATAAGACAGGAGCATTCACACAGGAGAGGGGGATACTAACAAATCAGGAAGATACACACAGAAAAAAGGAGGATACATACAGGAAATGGGGATACACACAGAAGAGAGCAGAATACACGCAAAATAGAAAAGAATACACACAGAAGAGAGGGGGAAGACACAGGAGACAGGGGAAATACACACAGGAGAGAAGAAGATAAACACAAGAAAGAAGAAGATACCCACAGGAGAGAGAAGGATACATACAGGGGAAGCGAGATACACACGGAAGAGTGAAGGATACACACAAAAGAGAGGAGAATACACAGAGGAGAGTGAAGGATACCCACAGAAGAGAGGGGGATACACACAGGAGAGAGGAAGATACACACAGGGGAAAAAATGATACACACAAAAGATGGAAGGATACACATAGGAGAGAGCGGGAAACACAGGAGACAGCAATACACACAGGGGGAGGGGATAAATACAGGAGAGAGGAGGATACACACAGGAGAGAAAAGGATACACAAAGGAAAGGGGAAACACACAGGAGAGAGTGGGATAAACACAGGCGGGAAAGATAAACACAGAAGAGGAGTTATATACACAGGAGAGAGGGAGATACACACAGAAGAGGGGGATACACAAAGGAAAGAGGGGCTTACGAACAGGAGAGAGGAGGATACACACAGGAGAGAGAATTAATACACAAAAAAGAGTGGGGGATACACAAAGGAGAGTGAAGCATACACACAGGAGGCAAGGGAATACACACGAGAGAGGGGGATACACACAGAGAAAAATGTAGATACAAAAAAGAGGAGGATACACACCAAAAAGAGAAGGATCCAGATAGAAGAGAGGAGGATACACGCAGGAGATTGGAGAATACACAGGAGTAAGGAGGATAAACAAAAAAGAGGGGAGGATACACACAAAAGAGAGGCATATACACACAAGAGAGAAAAAAATATACAGAAGAGAGAGGAGGATACACACAGGAGTGGCGTGATACACACAAGAGAGAAGAGGGTACACAGAGTAGAAAGTAGAATACACACAGGAGAGAGAAGGATACATAAAGGAGAGGGGGATACACACAGGAGAGAAAGGGATACACCGAGGAGAGAGGAAGATATACAAAAACGAGAGGAGGATACACACAGGAGGGGGAATACACACAGAAAAGAGGACCATAAGCACAAGAGAGGGGGATACACACAAGAGAATAAAAAATACACACAAAAAAGAGGAGGATACACACAGGACAGGGAGATACACACAAAAGAGTGGGCGTATACACAGAAGAGAGGAGGATACACACAGCAGAGAGGAGAATACACACAGGAGAGAGGAAATACACACAAGAGACAGGAAGATACAAACTCGAGAGAGAAAAGATACACACAGGATAGAGGGTGGATACACACAGGAGACAGCGGTGATACACACAGGAGAGAAAAATGATACACACAGAAGAGAGGAGGATAAACACAGGAGAAAAAAGGATACACACTGGTTAGACAAAGATACACACAGGAGAAAAAGATACACACAGGAGTAAAAAAAATACACACAGGAAAGAAGAAAATACACAAAGGAGAGAGGAGAATACAAACAAATGAGGGAAAGATACACAAGGTAGACAGAAGGATACACAGGAGAGAAAAGAATACACACAAATGAGGGAAGGATACACACGGTAGACAGAAGGAAACACACAGGAGAGAGAAGAATACACACAGGAGAGGGGTGATACACACAGAAGAGATAAGGGTTCACAAAGGAGAAAAGAGGATACATACAAAAGAGAGACGGATACACACAGAAGAAAAAAGTATACACAGCAGAGAGGAGGATACACACAGGAGAGAGGGTTGACACACAGGAGTGAGGAAGATCCACACAGGAGAGAAGGGAATGCAAACAGGAGAGGGGTGGATACACAGAGAAGTGGGGCATACACACAGCACAAAGGAGAATGTACACAGATGAGAGGAAAATACACGCAGGAGAGAGGGGGATACACACATGAGAGAGGGGGTATACACCCGGAGAGAGGTGATACACACAGGACAGTGGAGGGTACACACAGGAGAGAGAGGGTTCACACAGAAGAGAAGAGGATACACAAAGGAAAAAGGGATACATACAGGAGAGTAGGGAATAAACAGATGAGAGAAAAGGATACACACAAAAGAAAAAAAGGATAAACACAGGAGAGGGGGATACACACAGGAGAAAGGAACATACACACAGGAGAGAAGGATACACATAATAGTGACGGGCGTAGACACAGGAGAAAGGAGGATACACACAGCAGAGAGGAGGATACACACAGGAGAGAGGAGATACACAGAAAAGAGAGGGTGATACACACAGGAGAGAGGGGAAAAACACAGGAGAGTGGGGGATACACACATGTAGAGGGGGATACACACAGGTAGGAAAAAGATACACAAGGAGAGAGGAAAATACACATAGGTGAGAGAAGCATACACAAAAAGACATGGGCATACACACAGGAGAGGTAGATACACACAGGAGAATGGGGCATACACACAGGAAAGGCAGAATACAAAAAAAGAGGGGAATACACACAGGAGAGAGGGGCATACACACAGGAGAGAGGAGGATACACACAGGATAGAGAAGAATACACACAATAGAGAGGGAGATACACAGGGTAGAGAGGGGTTATACACACAGAAGAGAAGAAGATACACACAGAAAAGAGGAAGATACACACAGGAGAGAAAAGAATACACACGGGGGAGAGATGGATACACACAGGAGAGAGGAGGATACACACAAAAGAGAAAAAAATACAAACAGGAGAAAGAAGGATACACATAGCTGAAAGGAGGATACACACAGGAGAGAGGCAGATAAAGACAGAAAAGGGGGATACACACAGGAGGAATGGGGATACACACAGGGCGAGGGGGATTCACACAGGAGAGAAGAGAATACATACAAGAGAGAGGAGAATACACACAGGAGAGGGGGATACACACAAGGCGAGAAGAATACACACAGGAGAGTGGATGATACAAACAGCAGACAGGAGGATACGCACAGGAGAGAAGAGAATACGCACATGACAGAGGAGGATACACAAAGGAGAGAAGGAAAAACAGAGTAGAGAGGGGGATATACACAAGCGAGAGGGATACACACAGAAGTGGGGGGATGCACACAAGAGAAAGGGGGATCTACAGAGAAAAGTGGGATACACAAAGAAAAGAGGAGCATACACACTGGAGAGAGGAGGATACACACCGGGGAGAAGGGGGATACACATAGGAGAAAGGGGGAAACACCAAGGAGAGTAAGGCATACACACAGGAAGGAGAGGGATACACACAGGAGAGAGGGGGATACACACAGAAGGAGAACGATAAATACAGGAGGGAGGAGGGTACACAAAAAAGAGAGGAGGATACAGACAGAAGAGAGGACGATAAAGGCAGGAAAGAGGAGAATACACAGAGGAGCGAGGAGAATGCACAGAGGAGAAAGAAAGATACACGCAGGAGAGAGAAGGATACACACAGAAAATTGGGAAAATACACACAAAATAGGGCGATACATACAGAAGAGAAAAGTATAAACACAGGAGAGAGGAGGATTCTCACTGTAGAGGAGGGATACAAACAAAAAAGTGGAGGATGCACACAGGAGAGAAAGGGAAACACACAGGAGAGAGGGGGATACACACAGTAGAGAGGAGATACACACAGGAGAAAGGAGGATACACACAGGAGAGAGGGAAATACACAAAGGAGAAAGAAGGATACAGAAAGGAGAGGGGGATACACACAGGAGAGAGGGGGATACATGGAAAAGAGAAAAGGATACACACAGGAGAGAAAATGGTACACACAGGAGATGGGAATACACAGAAGAGAGAAGCATCCACACAGGAGAGGGTGAAACACAAAGGAGAATGGGGGATACACATAGAAAAGAGGAGAATAAACACAGGAGAGAAGAATACACACAGGAGAGAAAGTCATACACAGAGAAGAAAGGAGAATACACAAAACGGAGATTAGGATTCACACAGAAGAGAGGGGATAAACACAGGAGAAAGAAGAACACACACAGGAGAAAGGGGGGATACACACAGGAGAGAGGGTGGATACACAAAGGAGAAAGGAGGGATACACAGAGGAATTACGAGATACACACAGGAGAGAGGAGCATACACACAGGAGAGAGAAGCAAACACACAGGAGAGGGATAGATACACACAGGAGAGATGGATAAAAACAGTAGAGAAAAGGATACACACAGGATAGAAGAGGATACACACAAAATAGAAAATGATACAAGAAGGAGACAGAAGGATACACACAGAAGAAAGAGAAATAAACAAAGGAGAGGGGAATACACACAATAGAGAAAAAAGATACACATAGGAGAAAGGGATACACAAAGAAGAGAGTTGGATACACACAGGAGAGAGGGGGATACACACAGAAGAGAGGGGAATACACACAAGAGAAATGGGCATACCCACAGGAGAAAAAAGAATACACAAAGGAGAGAGGGGGATACAGACAGAAAACAGGGGGATACAAAAAGGAGAGTGTGGCATACACAAAGAAAGGGGTGGATCCACACAGGAGAGAGGAGGATACACACAAAATAGAAAATGATACACACAGGAGACAGAAAAATACACACAGGAGAGAGGGGGATAAACACAGGAGAGGGAAATACACACAGGAGAGAAAAAGAAACACAAAAGTGACAGGGATACACAAAGCAGGGAGTTGGATACACACAGGAGAGAGGGGAATACACACAAGACAGAGGGGCATACCCACAGGGAAGAGGAGACTACGCAAAGGAGAGAGGGGGATACACACAGGAAAAAGGGGAATACAAACAGGATAGTGCAGCATACACACAAAAGGGAGGGGGATACACACAGGAGAGAGGAGGATAGACACAGGAGAGAGGAGGCTACACAAAGGAGAGAGGAGGATACACAAAGAAGAGAGAAAAACACACGAGAAAGGGGATACACACAGGAGAGGGGAGGATAAACATAGAAGAGAGGAGGATATACAAAGGAGAGAGTAGGATACACAAAGAAGAGAGAAAAACACACAAGAGAGAGGGGATACACACAGGAGAGGGGAGGATACACATAGAAGAGAGGAGGATATACAAAGGAGAGAGGAGGATACACACAGGAGAGAGAATAATACACACAAGAGAGGGGGATACACACAGGATAGTAAAGGTTACACATAGGAGAGAAGAGGATATACACAGGAGAGAGGATGATACACACAGAATAGAGAAGAATACACACAAGAGAGGGTGATACACACAGGATAGAAAAGAATACACATAGGAGAAAGGAGGATACACAAAGGAAAGAGGAGGGTATAAAAAGAAGAGGGGGAAACACACAAGAGAGAGGGGAATACAAACATGCGAGTGGGATAAACACTGGAGACGGTGAAATACACAAAACAGAGAGGAGGATACACAAAAAAAGAGAGGATGACACACACAGGAGAGAGGAGGTTACACACTGCAGAGAGGAAGATACACAAAGAAGAGAAGGAAACACACGAGAGAGGGGGATACACACAGTCGTTGGGGATAAACACTGGTGACGGTGGGATAAACACAGAAGAAAGGCGGATACACAAAGGAGAAATGGATACACACAGAAGAGAGGTGTATACAAACAAAATAGACGAGGATACACACAGGAAAGAGGGAAAATACACATAGGAGATAGGGAGATACACACAGGAGAGTGGGGCATAAAAACAGGATGGAATGGGATATACATAGCAGAGAGGGGAATATACACAGTGTGAGAAGAATAAATACAGGAGAGAGGAGGATACACACAGGAGAGAGGAGGATACACACAGAAGAGAGAAGAATACACACAAGAGAGGGGGATAAACACAGGATAAAAAATACACATAGGAGAGTGGAGGATAAACACAGGAGAGAGGAGGATACACACTGGAAAGGAAAATACAAACAGAAGAGAGGGGAATACACACAGAAGGGAGAAAAATACACACAGGATTAGGGAAGATACACACAGGAGAGAGGGGTATACACACAGGAATGAGGAGGGATACACACAAGATATAAGAAAATACACAGAAGAAAGAGAAGGATACACACAAGAGACGGGAGGATATACAGAGGAGAGAGAAGAATACACAAAGGAGAGAGAAAGATACACACAAGAGAAAGGACTATACACACAGGAGAGAGGATGATCTACAAAAATGAAAGGAGAATACACACAGAAGAGAGAAAAATACACAAAGGAGAGAGGGGGAATCACACAGGAGAGTGGGGGATACACACAGGTGGAGAGGGATACACACAGGAGAGAGGAAGATACACAGAGGAGAAAGGAGGATACACATAGAAGAGAGGAGCAGACACAAAAGAGACAGGGGCATACACACGGGAGAGGGGGATACACACAAATGAAAGGGGGATACACACAGGAAAGAAAAGGATACACACAAAAGAGAAAGATACACACAGGAGGGTGAGGCATACAAACAGGAGAGAGGAGGATACACACAGGATAGAGAAGAATACACACAATAGAGAGGGGGATACACACAAGAGAGAGGGGGTATACACAGAGTAGAGAAGATACACAAAGAATAGAGTAAGATACACACAGGAGATAGGAGGATACACACAGGGGAGAGAAGGATAGACATAGCAGAGAGGAGGATACACACAGGAGAGAAAAGAATACAAACAAAAGAGAGGAGGATACACACATGTGAAAGGAGGATACACACAGAAGAGAGGAGGATACACACAGGAGAGAGGGGTCTACACTCAGGAGAAATGGAGTTACACACAAGGGGAAAGGGATACACACAGGGGAAAGGAGGATACACACAAGAGAGAAGAGGATACACACAGGAGAAAGGAGGATGCACCCAGAAGAGAGAGGGAAACACACAGGAGAGAGGAAAATACAAACAGGAGAGTGCAAGATACACAAAGGATAAAGGAAAATGCACACTGGAGAGAGAGGGATACACACAGGGGGAAAGAAGTACACACAGGAGAGAGAAGCATACAAACAGCAGAGAGGAGGATACGCACAAAAAAGAGGAGGATACACCCAGGAGAGAAGAGGATACACACAAAAGACAGGGGAAAACACACAGGAGAGTGGGGGATACACACATGTGGAGGGGGATACACACAGGAGAGAGGAAGATACACACAGGAGAGAGGAGGATACACATAGGTGAGAGGAGCATACACAAAAGAGACAGGGGGGAAACACAGGAGAGGGGAATACACACAGGTGAAAGGGAGATAGACACAGGAAAGGAAAAAATACATACAAAAGAGAAGGATACACACAGGAGAATGGGGGCAGACACACAAAAGAGAAAAAAATACACACAGGATAGAGGAAAATACACACAATAGAGAGCGGGATACACACAGGAGAGAGGTGTATACACATAGAAAAGAAGAGGATACACACAGAATAAAGAAAGATACACAGAAAAGAGAAGAAAATACACACAGGGGAAAGAAAGATAGACACAGCAGAGAGGAGGATACACACAGGAGAGAAAAAAATACAAACAGCAGAGAGAAGGATACACACAGGTGAAAGAAGGATACACACAGGAGCGAGGAGTACACACATAGGAGAGAGAGATACATCCAGGAGAAATGGGGATACACACAGGGGTAAAGGGATACACACAGGAGAGAGTAGGATACACAAAAGAGAGAAGAGGATACACACAGAAGAGAGAAGGATACACCCAGAAGAGAGGGGGAAACACACAAAAGAGAGGGAGATACAAACAAGAGAGTGTGACATACACACAGGATAGAGGGAAATACACACAGGAGAGAGGAGAATACACACGGGGGAGGGGGATACACACAGGACAGAGGAGGATACAAACTGCAGAGAGGAGAATACACACGAAAGAAAAAAAGATACACCCAGAAGAGAGGAGGATACACAAAAAAGAGGGGGAAACACACAGTAGAAACGGGGATACACACAGGTGACGGGGATAAACACAAAAGTGGGGAAGATGCACACAGGAGAAAGGGGGATCCACACAGAAGAGGGGGATACACACAGAAGAGAGTAACATACACACAATAGAAAAGAGGATACACACAGGAGAGAGGGGGGATACACAAAGGAGAAAGGGGGATACACAAAAAAGAGTGGGGCATACACACAGGATAGAGGGGCATACACACAGGGAGAGAAGGATAAACACAGGAGGGAGGATGGTACACAAAAAGAGAGGAGAATATAGACAGAAGAGAGGAGGATACATGCAGGAGAGAGGAGGATACACACAGGAGGGTAGGGGGATACACACAGGAGAGGGGGATACACACAGAGAAGAAGAGGATACACAAAAAAGAGGAGGATACACACAGGAGAGAGGGGATACACGCAAAAAAGAGGATGATGCACACAGGAGAGACGGAGATAAACACAGGACAGAGGGGGATACACACAGGAAAGAGGGGGATACACACAGAAGAGGTGTGATAAACACCAAAGAAAGGAGGATACACACAGGAGAGAAAAGAATACACACAGGAAAGATAAGGATACACAAAGAAGATGGGGATACAAACAGGATGGGGTAGATACACAGAAAAGAGAAACGGATACAAAGGAGAGAGGAGAATACACACAGGAGATGGGAATACATACAAGAGAGAGGGGCATGCACACAGGAGAGGGTGATACACACAGGAGAAAGGGGGATAAACATAGGTGAGAGAAGAATACAACAAAGAGGGGGATACACAAAAGAGACAGGGGCATACACACAGGAGAGAGGAGGATAGACACAGCAGAGAGGAGGATACACAAAGGAGAGAGGGGATACACAAAAACGAGAGAAAGATACACACAGAAGAAAGGGGGATACACACAGGAGAGAGGGGGATACACAGAGGGATGAGGGAAGGTACACACAGGAGAGAGAATCATACACACAGGAGACAGGAGGATACATAGAGGAGAGAGAAAGGTACACACAGGAGAGAGGATACACACAAAAGAGAAAAGGATACACAGAGGAGACAGAAGGATAAACAAAGTAGAGAGGGGCATACACACAGAAAAGGGGGATACACGAATGAGAAAGGGGGATACACAAAATAGAGAGGAGGATACACAAAGGAGAGGGGGATACACACAGGTGAGGGAGGCGTACACACAGTAGAAAGGAAGATACACAAAGCAGAGTGGAGGATATAAACAGGAGAGAGGGTATACACACAGAAGAGAGGAGGATAACCACAGAAGAAAGGGGGGATACAAACAGAAGAGAAAGAAGTTACACACAGGTGAGTGGGGGAAACACAAAGAAAAGAGGAAGGTTAAACAAAGGATATAGGAAGATACAAACAGGGAGAGGAAAATACACAGAGGAGAGAAGAGAATACACACAGGGGAGAAGAGAATACACACAGGAGGGAGAAGGATACATACAGAAGAGAGGAGGATACACACAGGAGAGGTGCATACACACAGGAGAGAGGGGGATACACACAGGAGAGTTGGATTCACACGGGAAACAGGGTAATACACACAGGAGATTGGGGGATACAAACAGGAGTGGGGATACACACAGGAGACAGTGGGACACACAGGAGAGAGGGGAATACACATGAGAGGGAACATACACACAGGAGAGAGGAGAATACACAAAGGAGAGAGGGGGATACACACAGGAACAAGGAAGATACAAACAGGAGAGTGCAGTATACACACAGGAGGGTGGCGGATACACACAGGGGAAGGGGAATACACACAGGAGAGAGGAGGATACACAAGGAGAGAGAAGGATACACCGAGGAGATAAAAGAATACACAAATAAGAGGGGGAAACACACAAAAGAGAAAGATATACACACAGGCGAAAGGGATACGCCCAGGAGACGGGGAGATACACACAGAAGATAGAGGGATACACACAGGAGAGGGGAATACACACAAAAGAGAGTGTCATACACACAGGATAGAGTAGGATACACACAGGAGAGAGGGGGGATGCACACAGGAGGGAGTGGGGATACACACAGGAGAGAGGGGGATACAAACAGGAGTTTGAGGCATACAAACAGGTGGGAAGAAGATACGAACAGAAGATTGAGGCATACACACAGGAGAGAGTGGGATACATACAGGGAAAGAAGGATAAATACAGGAGAGAGGAAGATACACACAAAAGAGTGGAGGATACAGACAGAAGAGAGGAGGATAAACGCAGGAGAGAGGAGGATACACACAGGAGAGGAGTATACACACAGGAGAGAGGTGGATACACGCAGGATAGAGAAGGATACACACAGAAGAGAGAAAGTATACACACAGGAGAGGGAGATACACCCTGGAGAGAGGAGGATACACACAGGAGAAAAATGGATACACACAGGAGAGTGGATGACACACACAAAAAAGAGAAAAATACAAACAAAAGAGAGGGGGATTCACACAGGAGAGAGGGGGATACACACAGAAGAGTGGTGATACACACAGGAAAGAGGAGGGTACACACAGGAGAGAGGAGGATACACAAAGGAGAGAGGAGGATACACAAAGGAGAGGGAAATACACACAGGAGAAAGGGGGTTACACTGAATAAAAGGAGGATACACACAGGAGAGAGGAGGATAAACACAGTAGAGAAGGATATACACAGGACAGAGGGGCATACACACAGGAAAGTGAGATACACACAGGAGAAAGGGGGATAGACACAGGAGAGGGGAGAATACACAAAGTAGAAGGGGATAGACACATGAGAACAGGGCGTACACACAGAAAAGAGGAGGATTCACAAAGCAGAGAGGAGGATACACATTGGAGAGAGGGGATACCCCCAAGAGAGTGGGGGATACACACAGGAGAGAGGGGTACACACAGGAGAGAGCGGGGATACACAAAGAAGAATGGGGGAATACACACACGAGAGAGGAGGGATACACACAAAAGAGAGGAGGATACATACAGAAGAGAGTAGAATACACACAGTAGAGAAAAAGATACACAAAGAAGAGGGGGATAAACACAGGAGAGAGGAGGATACACATAGGATAGAGGAGTTTACACACAAAAAAGAGCAGGATACACATTGGAGAAAGAAGAATACACACAGGAGAGAGTGGGATATACACAGGAGAGTGGTGATATACAAGGAGGGAGGAGGGAACACAAAGGAGAGAGGGGCATACACACAGGAGAAATGGATAAACACAGGAAAAAATGGTATACACAAAGGAAAGAGGAGAATACACACAGGTAAGGGGGATACACAAAGAAAAAAGGGCGTACACACAGGAGAGAGGAGGATACACACAGGAGAGAGGAGAATGCAAACAGAAGAGAGTTGATACACACAGGAGAAAGAAGGTATACAGAGGACCCTTCACAATCTCACTGGATATTACACACTTGTAATATAGTCTGGAGTCTATTTTTTATAGACAATCATTCAAAGAATCACTAAATAATGCACAGCTGCTGAATAGTCAAATGTCTCTTTCCTATGGCCTCTCGTTAAGAGCCTCACTAAGTGTACACACCTGGGGAAATAGTCAAAATTTACCTTTATCCCCTCATTCACATTCTCACTAAATAAGGCACACCTCTGGAATAGTCAGGAGACTTTTTCATGTCGCCTCTAATTCAGAGTGTCACTGAATAATGTGGTGTAGTCAGGAGTCTATATCACGTAGATACATATTCAGAGCCTCAGTGAATAAGACAGGCCCCAGATATATTAAGGAATCTAATTAATATGGCAACATCTTCTCAGCTGCACTGTATAATACACACCTGGAGAATAATTTGGAGTCTATTTTCGATGGACATTCATTCAGAGCCTCGGTAAAAAATGTACACCTGTGGAGTAGCCAGGAGTCTATTTTATTAGGACACTCATTCATAGCCTCAGTGGATAATGTGCACGTGTGGATTAGTCAGGATTCCATTTTATATGGCCACTTCCTTGTAACATCAGTGACAAATGCACAAATGTAAAGTGCTCAGCAGACTATTTCCTATAGACACTCATTCAGAGATTCATTGAATAATAAAAATATTTAAGATAGACAGCATCCTGTTTTTTATGGTTACACATAAAGAGCCTCATTAAATAATATGCACGTGTGGATTATTCAGAATTCCATTTTATATGGCCACTGACTCGTAACCTCAGTGACAAATGCACAAATGTAAAGTACTCAGCAGGCTATTTTATATAGACACTAATTCAGAGATTCACTGAATAATACAAATATTTGAGATAGACACATCCTGTTTCATATGGTTAAACAAAAAGAGCATCACTGAGTAATGCACACCAGGGGAAGTGTTAGGAGTCTACTTTATATAACCTTTAATTTACAGAATCAGGAAATAATGCACACGTGTGGAATAGACACGAGTCTATTTTATATGGACGCAAAATCATAGCCTTTTCGAATACTGCACATGTGGGGAATAATCACTTGTCTGTTTCATATGGTGTTTCGTTTGGTGAATCAAAAACTTATGCACACCTGTCGAGGAAAATGGGTTCTATTTCAGAAGGCCACTCTTTCAGTGTTTTAGTGAATAATATGTGTACCTGAAAAGTAAGGAATCTCTTTCACATGGCCACTCGTTCAGGGCCTCTGTGAAGAATACTCCCCTAAAAAATAGCCAAGTGCCTAATTTAAAAGGCTACACATTCAGAGACTCGGTAGGTAATGAACACGTGGGCAATGCACATGAGTCTCTTTTTTATGCCCAATTAGTCACAGTCTCATTCAATAATACTCACCTCGGGAAGAGTTAAGAGTCTACTTAATGTAGACACTCATTTAGAGCCTTAGTGAATAATGCACACCAGGGTAATAGTCGAGCATTTTTTATATGGCCACTCATTTGTGCCTCACTGAGTGATATACACCTGAAGAATCCTCAGTATTCTATTTGACACTACCAATCATTTAGAAACTTATTGAATAATTCATAATGGAGCAATGGTCAAGTTTCTATTTTATATGGTCTATCACTCAAAGATTCAGGGAATAATAAACTTCTGTGGAGAAATCAGGATGCTGTTTAAACAGCCAGGAATTCAGTGCCTTCCTGAATAATACACACCTGTGTAATAGCCTGGCGTCTATTTCATATGAACTCTAATTTTGTGTATTGTTGAGTAATCCACACCTGGGTCAGTGTAAGGAGTCTTTTTGGTATGGACACTCAAACAGACCCTGTTGGATTAATGCACACATGTAAAATAATGAGGAGTCTATATCATACAGTTACTCATTCAGACAAACAGTGAATAAGGCACATGTGAAGTAATTGTAAGTCTGATTCTTATGGACCTCTTTCACAGCCCCACTGAATATTACACACTTGTGATATAGCCTGGAGTCTATAATTTATGGCCACCCATTCAGAGAAATCACTAAATAATGCACACCTGCGGAATAGTCAAAAGTCTCTTTTATATGGCCACTCGTTAAGAGCCTCACTAAGTGTACACACCTGGGAAAATAGGATTTACCATTATCCCCTCATTCAGAGTCTCATTAAATAATGCACAACTGTGGAATAATAAGGAGACTCTTTCCTATGGCCACTCGTTAAGAGCCTCACTAAGTGTAAACACCTGTGTAAATTGTCAGGATTTACCTATATCCTTTCATTCAGAGTCTCACTAAATAATGCACACCTGTGGAATAGTCAGGAGACGTTTTCATGTGGCCTCTAATTCGGAGTGACAGTGAATAATGTGATGTAGTTAGGAGTCTATTTAATGTAGGCGCATATTCAGAGCCACAGTGAATAAACCAGGCCCTTCATGTTGTAAGGAGTCTAATTAATATGGCAACATCTTCTGAGCCTCACTGAATAATACACACCGGGAGAATAATTTATAATCTCTTTTTGATGGACATTCATTCAGAGCCTCGGTATATAATGTACACCTGCGGAGTAGCCAGGAGTCCATTTTATTAGGACACTCATTCATAGCCTCAGTGGATAATATGCACGTGTGGATTAGTCCGGATTCCAATTTGTATGGCCACTGACTCGTAACCTCAGTGAAAAATGCACAAATGTTAAGTACTCAGCAGGCTATTTCATATAGACACTCATTCAGAGATTCACTAAATAATACAAATATTTAATATGGCAGCATCCTGTTTCATATGGTCACACAAAATGAGCCTCACTGAGTAAGGCACACCTAGGGAAGTGTTAGGAGTCTAATTTATATAGCCTCTCATTTACAGCCTCAGGGAATAATGCACACGTGTGGAATAGACACTAGACTATTTTATATGGCCAAAAAATTAAAGCCTGAGTTAGTAATACACAACTTTTGAATAGTCACTTGCCTATTTTACATGCCCAAATATTTGGAGAGAGTCAATAATACACGCCTGTGGAAAAGTCAGAAAACAATTTCATATGGCCAAAGTTTCAGAGCCTCAGTGAATAATACATACCTGGGAAATACTCAGGACCCTATTACATGTGACATAAATTTCAGAGCTTCCTTGAATAAGAAACACCTTTATTGTAGTCAGAATTCTATTTCCTATAGCCACATATTCAGAGCCTAACTGCATAACATACACCTTGGGAAAAGTTAAAATTCTATGTCATATAGCCTATCATTTAGAGCCGAATGTAAAACTGCACGCCTGAGGAGCATTCATGAGGCTCTATTTTATGGCCACTCATTCAGAGCTTCACAGAATAGTACAGACCTATGAAAACGTCAGGAGTGTTTTATTCATGAAGTCCTTGCCTACTCCTATGTTGTGAATGATTTTGCTAAGATTTTATTCTAGGGTTTTTATGCGGTCAGGTCTTACGTTTAAGTCTTTAATCAATCTGGAGTTAATTTTAGTGTAAGGTGTCCAGTTTCTGCTTTCTGCACATGGCTAACCAGTTTTCCCAACACCATTTATTAAATAGGGAATCCTTTCCCCATTGCTTGTTTTTGTCTGGTTTATCAAAGATTATATGGTTTTAGATATGTTGTGTTGCATCCGATGCTTCTGTTCCGTTCCATTGGTCTATATCCCTGTTTTGGTACCAGTACCATGCTGTTTTGATTACTGTAGCCTTGTAGTATAGATTGAATTCTGGTAGTGTGATGCCTCCCGCTGCGTTCTTTTTGCTTAGAATTTGACTTGGCTATGCAGGTTCTTTTTGGGATCCATATGAAATTCATGTTAGGTTTTTCCAGTTCTTTGAAGAAATTCAATGGTAGTTTGATGGGGATAGCATTGATTGTGTAAATTACCTTGGGCAGTATAGCCATTTTCACGATATTGATTCTTCCTAACCACGAACATGGAATGTTTCTCCATCTGTTTGTGTCCTCTCTTATTTCGTTGAGCAGTGGTTTGTAGTTTTCCTTAAAGAGGTCCTTTACATTCGTTGTGAGTTGTATTCATAGGTATTTTATTTTCTTTGTAGCAATTGTGAATGGCAGTTCCTTCTTGATTTGGTTCTCTTTAAGTCTGTTATTGGTGTATAACACCAAAAGCATTGGCAACAAAAGCCAAAATAGAAAATGGGACCTAATCAAACTCCACAGCTTCTGCACGGCAAAAGAAACAGTCAATAGAGTGAATCGGCAACCATCAGAATGGGAAAAAATCTTTGCAGTTTACACATCTGACAAAGGGCTGATATCCAGAATTTACAAAGAACTCAAACAGATTTACAGGAAAAAAACAAACAAGCCCATTCAAAAATGGGCAAAGGATATGAACAGACACTTTACAAAAGAAGACATACATAAGGCCAACAAACATATGAAAAAATGCTCATCATCACCGGTCATTAGAGAGATGCAAATCAAAACCACATTGAGATACCATCTCACGCCAGTTAGAATGGCGAGCATTAAAATATCTGGAGACAGCAGATGCTTGAGAGGATGTGGAGAAATAGGAACTCTCTTACACTGTTGGTAGGAGTGTAAATTATTTCAACCACTGTGGAAGATAGTGTGGCGATTCCTCAGGGACCTATAAATAGAAATTCCATTTGACCCAGCAATCTCATTACTGGGTATATATCCAAAGGACTATAATTCGTTCTACTATAAGGACACATGCACACGAATGTTCACTGCAGCACTGTTTACGATAGCAAAGAACTGGAACCAACCCAAATGCCCAACAATGATAGACTGGACTGGGAAAATGTGGCACATATCCACCATGGAATATTATGCAGCAATCAAAAATGATGAATTTTTGTCCTTTGTAAAGACATGGATGAATCTGGAGAACATCATTCTCAGCAAACTGACACAAGAACAGAAAAAGAAATACCGCATATACTAACTCCTAAGTGGGTGAGAAAAATGAGAACACATGGACACAGAGAGTCGGTCTACTATACACTGGGGTCTATTGGGGGATATGTGGGAGGGACAGCGGGGGAGGGCTGGGGAGAGATAGCCTGGGGATGAATGCCAAATGTGGGTGAAGGGGAGGAAGGCAGCAAAGCACACTGCCATGTGTGTTTCTATGCAACTATCTTGCAAGTTCTGCACATGTACCCCAAAACCTATAAGGCAATAAAAATTTAAAATAAATAAATAAATAAATAAAAATAAAAATAAATAAGGAAACTTCAAGAGTGTATTTCACACAGCCACTTATTCAGAACCTCAGTGATGAATCACATATATCTGGAAAATACTCGGGATTATATTATATATAGCCACTTATTCAGAGACTCACTGAATAATGCACAGCGAAGGAATAGTCTGGAGATTGTTTGACATGACTTTTTATCCCGCGAGTCAGTGGACAATGCAGAACTGAAAAATACTCAAGAAGATAGAGTCAAGTGTTTATGTTATGTGGTCACTCGTTCAGAATTTCACTGAATAATACACACCTTGGGAATAGTCAGTTTCCAAGTCATATGGACACTCAATCACAGCATTACCGAATAATGCACAATGGGGCAATAGTAAGGAGTCTATTTCATATGGCCAGTCATTCGGATCTTCAGTGCATAATAAACAGCTGTGGAGTAGTTAGGACCCTATTTTAGGTAGCTTCAAATTAAGCAGCTCCGTGAATGATACACACATGTGTCAGAGTCAGGAGACTATTTGACCTAGACACTCAAACAGAACCTTTTCGAATACCGCAGATGTGGGGAATAATCACTAGTCTGTTTCACATGGTGATTAGTTTGGAGAATCAAAAAATAACGCACACCTGTTGAGTAAAATGGGTTCTATTTCATAAGGCCACTCTTTCAGTGTTTTAGTGAATAATATGTATATCTGGTAAGTCAAAAATCTCTTTCACATGGCCACCCGTTTAGGGCCTCTGTGAAGAACACTCCCCTCCAAAATGGTCAAGGGTCTACTTCAAATGGCTACACATTCAATGTCTCTGTACATAATGAACACCTGGGAAATACACCTGAGTGTCTTTTTTATGCCCACGTAGTCAGAGACTCATTCAATAATACACAAAGAAGGAAGATTTAAAAGTCTACTTCATGTAGCCACTCATTTGGAGCCTCAGTGAATAATTCACACCAGCGTAATAGTAGAGCATTTTTTATATGGCCACTCATTTTGTGCCTCACTGAGTTATATACACCTGAAGAATCCTCAGGATTCTATTTGATACTGTGAAGCATTTAGCACCTTATTGAATAATTCACAATGAAGCAATAGTCAGGTGTCTATTTTGTATGGTTTATCATTCAAAGATTCAGTGAATAGTAAACTTCTATGGAGTAATCAGGACGCTGTTTAACATAGCCACGAATTAAGTGCCTTGCTGAATGATACGCACCTGTGTGATAGTCATGAGTCTATTTCATATGAACTCTAATTTTGTGTATCTCTGAGTAATACACACCTGAGGAAGTGTCAGGAGTCTATTTGGTATGGACACTCAAACAGAGCCTGTTGGATTAATGCACACAGAGATAATAATGAGGAATCTATGTCATACGTCTACTCATTCAGAAAAACTGTGAGTAACGCACATGTGGAGTAATTAGAAGTCTGTTTCATATGGCCCCTCGTTCACTGTCTCACTGAATATTACACACTTGTGATATAGTCTGGAGTCTATGTTTTATGGCCACTCATTCAGAGGATCACTGAATAATGCACACCTGTGGAATAGTCAGAAGTCTCCTATATCCACTCGTTAAGAGCCTCACTAAGTGTACACACCTGGGGAAATAGTCAGGATTTAACTTTATCCCCTCATTCAGAGTCTCACTAAATAATGCACACCTGTGGAATAGTCAGGAGACTTTTTCATGTGGCCTCTAATTCGGGGTGTCACTGAATAATGTGGTGTAGTCAGGAGTCTATTTCCTGTAGACAAATATTCGGAGCTTCAGTGAATAAGACAGACACTTGATATAGTAAGGAATCTAATTGATGTGGAAACATATTCTGAGCCTCACTGAATAATACACGCTTGGGGAATAATTTGGAGTCTATTTTTGACGGACATATATTCAGAGCCCCGGAAAATGATGCACACCTGTGGAGTAGCCAGGAGTCTATTTAATTATTACACTCATTCATAGCCTCAGTAGATAATATGCACGTGTGGATTAGTCAGGATTCCATTTTATATGGCCACTGACTCGTAGCCTCAGTGAAAAATGCAAAAATGTAAAATACTTAGCAGTATATTTCATATAGACACTCATTCAGGGATTCACTGAATAATACAAATATTTGAGATAGACAGCATCCTGTTTTATATGGTTAAACAAAAAGAACCTCACTGAGTAATGCACATCAGGGAAGTGTTAGGAGTGTAGTTTATATAGCCTTTAATTTACAGAATCAGGAAATAATGCACACGTGTGTAATAGACATTAGTCTATTTTATATGGCCGCAAAATCAAAGCGTTTTTGAATACTGCACATGTGGGTAATAATCACTTGTCTGTTTCATATGGTGTTTCGTTTGGTGAATCAAAAACTTATGCATATCTGTGGAGTAAAATGGGTTCTATTTCAGAAGGCCACTCTTTCAGTGTTTTAGTGAATAATATGTATATCTGAAAAGTAAGGAATCTCTTTCACATAACCACTCATTCAGTGTCTCTGTGAATACTCCCCTTAAAAATTGTCAAGTGTCCAGATTCATCCATGTCCCTACAAAGGACACAAACTCATCATTTTTGATTGCTGCATAATATTCCATGGTGTATATGTGCCACATTTTCCCAGTCCAGTCTATCATCGTTGGGCATTTGGGTTGGAGAACATCATTCTCAGCAAACTGACACAAGAACAGAAAAAGAAATACCGCATATACTCGCTCATAGGTGGGTGAGAAAAATGAGAACATGTGGACACAGAGAGGCGGTCTACTATACACTGGGGACTGTTGGGGGGAATGGGGGAGGGACAGCAGGGGGGGGCTGGGGGGGATAGCCTGGGGATGAATACCAAGTGTGGGTGAAGGGGAGGAAAGCAGCAAAGCACACTGCCATGTGTGTACCTATGCAACTATCTTGCTCGTTCTGCACATGTACCCCCAAACCTATAATGCAATTAAAAAAAAAAAAAAAAAAAAAAATTGTCAAGTGTCTACTTTAAATGGCTACACATTCAAAGACTCTGTAGGTAATGAACACCTGGGAAATACACCTGTGTCTCATTTTTATGCCCAATTAGTCACAGTCTCATTCAATAACACACACCTGTGGAAGAGTTAAGAGTCTACTTCATGCTGCCACTCATTTAGAGCCTCAGTGAAAAATGCACACCAGGGTAATAGTCGAGCATTTTTTATATGGCCACTCATTTTATGCTCACTGAGTGATATACACCTGTAGATTCCTAAAGATTCAATTTGATACTACCACGCATTTAGCACCTTACTGAATAATTCACAATGGAGCAATAGTCAGGTGTCTATTTTATATGGTCTATCACTCAAAGTTTCAGTGAATAATAAACTTCTATGGAGTAATCAGGTCGCAGTTTAAGATAGCCACGAATTAACTGCCTTCCTGAATGATACACAACTTAGTAACTGCCTGGTGTCTATTTCATATAAACTCTAATTTTGTGTATCATTGAGTATTACAAGCCTGAGGCAGTGTCAGGAGTCTATGTGGTATGGATACTCAAACAGAACCTGTTTGATTAATGCACACGTGTATAATAATTAGGAGTCTACACCTTAGGGCTACTTATTCAGACAAACAGTGAATAATGCACATGTAAAGTAATTAGAAGTTTGATTCTTATGGACCCTCTTTTACAGCCTCACTGAATATTACACACTTGTGATATAGTCTGGAGTCTATTTTTTATGGCAACCCATTCAGAGAATCACTAAATAATTCACAACTGTGGAATAGTCAGAAGTCTCTTTCCTATGGCCACTCGTTAAGAGCCTCACTAAGTGTACACGCCTGAGAAAATTGTCAGGATTTATCATTATCCCCTCATTCAGAGTCTCACTAAATAATGCACACCTGTGGAATAGTCATGAGACTCTTTTCTATGGCCACTCGTTAAGAGCCTCACTAAGTGTAAAATCTGTGGAAATAGTCAGGATATAACTATATCACTTCATTCACAGTCTCACTAAATAATGCACACTTGGGGAATAGTCAGGAGACCTTTTTATGTGGCCTCTAACTCGGAGTGTCACTGAATAATATGATGAATTCAGGAATCTATTTCATGTAGACACATATTCAGAGCCACAGTGAATAAAAGAGGCCCTTTATGTTGTAAGGAATCTAATTAATATGGCCAAATTTTCTGAGCCTCTCTGAATAATACACACCTGGAGAATAATTTAGAGTCTATTTTCGATGGACATTCATTCAGAGCCTCGGTAAATAATGTACACCTGTCGAGTAGCCAGGAGTCTACTTTATTAGGACACATATTCATAGCCTCTGTGGATAATATGCACGTTTGGGTTAATCACGACTCCATTTTATATGGCCACTGACTTGTAACCTCAACGAATAACGCACAAATGTAGAGAACTCAGCAGTTTATTTCATATAGCTGCTCATTCAGTGATTCACTGAATAATAAAAATATTTGAGATAGCCTCCTGTTTCATATTGTCATAGAGAAAGAGCCTCACTGAGTGAAACCTGGGGAAGTGTTAGGAGTGTACTTTACATAGCCTCTCATATACTACCTAAGGGAATAATGCACATGTGTGGAATAGACACTAGTCTGTTTTATATGGCCACAAAATCAAAGCCTGAGTCAGTAATACACGACTTTGGAATAGACACTAGTCTATTATATATGCCCAAATATTTAGAGAGAGTGTCAATAATACACGTCTGTAGACTAGTCAGGAAACCATTTCATATGGCCAAACTTTCAGAGCCTCAGCGAATAATAAACACCTGAGGAATACTCTGGACGCTGTTACATGTGGCATTTCTTCAGAGGTTCATTGACTAAAGAACACCTGTATTGTAGTCAAAATTCTGTTTCATATAGCCACATACTCAGAGTGTAACTGAATAACAGACACCTTAGGGAAGTCAGGATTTTGTTTCGTATAGCCACTCATTTACAACCGAATGTAAAAACTCATGCCTGGGTAGTATATACGAGTCTCTACTATATGGCCACTCATTCGGAGACTCACAGAATAATACAGACGTATGGAAATGTGATGAGTGTACTTGACATGGACACTTATTCAGTTCCTCAGTGAAGAATCATATATATCTGGAAAATACTCAGGATTCTATTATATATAGCCACTTATTAAGGGCCTCACTAAATAATGCACACCTGGAGAATGGTCTGGAGACTATTTGATAAGACCGTTCACCCAGCGACTCAGTGGAAAATGCAGAGCTGAGAAATAGTCAAGAGGACAGAGTCAGGAGTCTATTTTATATGGTCATTCGTTCAGAACCTGACTGAAGAATACACACCGTGGGAATAGTCAGAGTCAAGGTCATATGGCCACTCAATCACAGCATTATCGAATAATGCACAATGGGGTAATAGTAAGGAGTCTATTTCCTATGGCCTCTCATTCAGATATTCAGTAGCATAATAATCAGCTGTGGAGGAGGGAGTACCCTATTGGAAGTAGCCCCAAATAAAGCAGCTCCGTGAATGATACACACATGTGTGAGAGTCAGGAGACTATTTGATATGGACACTCATACAGAACCGCTTCGAATATTGCACATGTGGGGAATAATCACTACTCTATTTCATATGGTGGTTCGTTTGGAGAGTCAAAAAATAACGCGCACCTGTGGAGTAAAATGCTGTCTATTTCATAAGGCCACACATTCAGTGTTTTAGGGAATAACATGTACATCTGATAAGTCAGAAATCTCTTTCACATGTCCACTCGTTCTGGGCGTCTGTGAATAATACTCCCCTTAGAAACTCACGCAAGTTAGAATGGCGATCATTAAGAAATCCGGAGACAGCAGATGCTGGAGAGGATGTGGAGAAATAGGAACACTCTTACACTGTTCGTGGGAGTGTAAATTAGTTCAAACATTGTGGAAGAGAGTGTGGCGATTCCTCAGGGACCTAGAAATAGAAATTCCATTTGACCCAGCAATCCCATTACTGGGTATATATCCAAAGGACTATAAATCATTCTACTATAAGGACACATGCACACGAATGTTCATTGCAGCACTGTTTACAATAGCAAAGAACTGGAACCAACCCAAATGCCCAACGATGATAGACTGGACTGGGAAAATGTGGTACATATCCACCATGGAATATTATGCAGCAATCAAAAATGATGAGTTTGTGTCCTTTGTAAGGACATGGATGAATCTGGAGAACATAATTCTCAGCAAACTGACACAAGAACAGAAAAAGAAATACCGCATGTACTTACTCATAGGTGGGTGAGAAAAATGAGAACACATGGACACAGAGAGGCGGTCTACTATACACTGGGGTCTATTGGGGGTGAATGGGAGAGGGACAGCGGGGGGGGCTGGGAAGGGATAGCCTGGGGATGAATGCCAAGTGTGGGTGAAGGGGAGGAAGGCAGCAAAACACACTGCCATGTGTGTACCTATGCAACTATCTGGCACGTTCTGCACATGTACCCCAAAACCTATAATGCAATAAAAAGTTTTTTAAAAAATAAAGCTGTCAAGGGTCTACTTCAATCGCCTACACATTCAGAGCCTCTGTAAGTAATGAACACCTGGGCAATACACCTGAGTCTCTTTTTTATACCCACTTATTCAGAGTCTCATTCAATAATACACACCTGGGGAAGAGTTATGGGTCTACTTTATGAAGCCACACATTTAGATCCTCAGTGAATAATCCACCCCAGGGTAATAGTCGAGCATTTTTTATGTGGCCACTCATTCTGTTCCTCCCTGAATGATGCACACATGTGGAATTCTCAGGATTCAATTCCATACTACCAGTTATTTAGAATCTTATTGAATAATTCACAATCAAGCAATAGTCAGGTCTGTATTTTGTATGGCCTCTCATTCAAAGTTTCAGTGAATAATGAACTTCTATTGAGTAATCAGAACACTGTTTCAGACAGCCATGAATTAATTGCCTTCCTGAATGACACACACCTGGGTGGTAGTCAAGAATCTATTTCATATGAACTCTAATTCTGTGTAATGCTGAGTAATACACACCTGGGGGAGTTTCAGGAGTCTATTTGGTATAAACACTCATACTGAACCAGTTGAAATAATGCACACATGAAGAATAATGAGGTGTCTATGTCATAAGGCTACTCATTCAGACAAAGAGTGAATAACGCACATGTTGAGTCATTAGAATTCTGTTTCATATGGCCTCTCTATCACAGCCTCACTAAATATTACACACTTGTGATATAGTCTGGAGTCTATATTTTATGGCCACTCATTCAGAGAATCACTGAATAATTCACACCCACACCGGTGGAAAAGTCAGAAGTCTCTTTCCTATGGGTACCCATTGAGAGCCTCACTAAATGTACACACCTGGATAGTTAGTCAGGATTTACTTGGATCTCCTCATTCAGAGTCTCACTAAATAATGCACACCTGTGGAATAGTCAGGAGACTTTTTCATGTGGCCTCTCATTCAATGTGTCATTGAAAAATGTGGTGTGGTTAGGAGACTCTTTCATATAGACACTTATTCAGAAACTCAGTGGATAAGACAGACCCTTTTTATAGTAAGAAATCTAATTAGTCTGACCACATCTTCTGAGTCTCACTGAATAATACACACCTGGAGAATAATTTGGAGTCTATTTTCGATGGACATTCATTCAGAGCCTCGGTAAATAATGCAGACATGTGGAGTAGCCAGGAGTCTCTTTCATGTTCAAACATATTCATAGCCTCAGTTGATAATATGCAAGTGTGGATTAGTCAGGATTACATTTTATATGGCCACTGACTCGTAACCTTAATGAATAATGCACAGATGTAAAGTACTCACCAGTCTATTTCATATAGCCATTCATTCAGAGATTCACTGAATAATAAAAATATTTGAGACAGACAGCCTCCTGTTTAATATGGTCTAGAAAAAGAACCTCAATGAGTGACGCACAGCTGGGGAAGTGTTAGGAGTGTACTTTATATAGCCTCTCATTTACAGCCTAAGGGAATAATGCACACGTGCAGAATAGACAGTATTCTATTTTACATGGCCACAAAATAAAAGCCTGAGTCAGTAGTACATTACTTTGGAATAGTCACTAGTCTATTCCATGTGCCCAAATATTTAGAGTCAGAGTCAATAATACATGCCTGTAGACTAGTCAGGAAACCATTTCATATGGCCAATGTTTCAGAGCCTCAGTGAATAATAAATACCTGAGAAATACTCCAGACGCTATTACATGTGGCATTTATTTAGAGGTTCATTGAGTAAAGAACCGCTTTATTGTAGTCAGAATTTTATTTCATATAGCCACCTACTCAGAGCCTAACTGAATAACAGACACCTTGGGAAAAACAGGATTCTATTTCATATAGCCACTCGTTTACAGCCGAATGTAAAACGCACGCCTGAGTAGTATATAGGACTCTCTATTTTATAGCCACCCATTTAGGGCCTCACATAATAATACAGACGTATGGAAATGTCAGGAGTGTACTTGACATGGCCACTTTTTCAGTTTTTCAGTGAAGAATCATATATATCTGGAAAATACTCAGGATTCTATTATATATAGCCACTTACTAAGAGACTCACTGAATAATGCACATCTGGAGAATTGTCTGGAGACTATTTGATATGACCGCTCACCCAGCGACTCAGTGGAAAACGCGGAGCTGAAAAATAGTCATGAGGACAGAGTTAGGAGTCTATTTTATGTGGTTACTTATTCGGAAACTGACTGAAGAATACATACCTTGGGAACAGTCAGAGTCCACGTCATATGGCCACTCAGTCACAGCATTACCAAGTAATGCACATTGGGGAAATAGTAAGGAGTTTATTTCTTATGGCCTCTCATTCAGAGCTTCAGTGCATAATAAACAGCCGTGGAGGAGTGAGGACACTATTGACAGTAGCCCCAAAGAAAGCAGCTCCGTGAATGATACACACATGTGTGAGAGTCAGGAGACTATTTGATATGGACACTCATACAGAACCTCTTCGAATATTGCACATGTGGGGGAACAATCACTAGTCTATTTAATATGGTGGTTCGTTTGGACAGTCAAAAATAACGCGCACCTCTGGAGTAAAATGCGGTCTATTTTATAAGACCACTCTTTCAGTGTTTTAGTGAATAACATGTATATCTGATAAGTCAGGAATCTCTTTCACATGGCCACTCGTTCTGGGCCTCTGTGAATAATACTCCCCTCAGAAACAGTGAAGGTTCTACTTCAGATGCCTACACATTCAGAGTCTCTATAAGTAATGAACACTGGGACAATACACCTGAGTCTCTTTGTTATGCCCACTTAAAGTCTCATTCAATAATACACACCTGGCGAAGAGTTAAGAGTCTACATCATGTAACCGCTTACTTAGATCCTCAGTGAATAATCCACATCAGGGTTATAGATGAGCATTTTTATATAGCCTGTCATTCTGTGCCTCCCTGAATGATACACACCTCGGGAATTCTCAGGATTTTATTTCATACTACCGCTCATTTAGAATCCTATTGAATAATACACAATGGAGCAATAGTCAGGTGTCTATTTTGTATGGCCTCTCATTCAGAGTTTCAGTGAATAATGAACTTCTATGGAGTAATCAGGATACTGTTTAAGATAGCCATGAATTAAGTGCCTTCCTGAATGAAACAAACCTTGGTGGTAGTCAGGAGTCTATTTCATATGAACTCTAAATATGTGAAATGCTGTGTAATACACACCTGGGTGAGTTTCAGGAGTCTATTTGGTATGGACACTCATCCCGAACATGTTGGAATAATGCATACATGGAAAATAATGATGTGTCTATGTCATACAGCTACTCATTCAAACAAACAGTGAATAATTACACATGTGGAGTCATTAGAATTCTTTTTCATATGGCCCCTTTTTTACAGCCTCACTGAATATTACACACTTGTGATATAGTCTGGAGTATATATTTTATGGCCACTCATTCAGAGAATCACTGTATAATTCACTCCTGCGGAATAGTCAGAAGTCTCTTTCATATGGCTACCCATTGAGAGCCTCACTAAGTGTACACACCTGGATAAATAGTCAGGATTTACTTGTATCTCCTCATTCAGAGTCTCACTGAATAATGCAAACCTGTGGAATAGTCAGGAGACTTTTTCATGTGGCCTCTCATTCAATGTGTCATTGAAAAATGTGGTGTAGTCAGGAGACTCTTTCATGTAGAAACATATTCAGAGCCTCAGTGCATAAGACAGACCCTTGATATAGTAAGAAATCTAATTAGTATGACCACGTCTTCTGATGCTCACTGAATAATACACACCTGGAGAGTAATTTGGAGTCCTTTTTCTATGGACATTCATTCAGAACCTTGGTAAATAACGCAGACCTGTGGAGTAGTCAGGAGTCTATTTCACTTGGAAACACATTCATAGCCTCAGTGGATAATATGCACTTGTGGATTAGTCAGCATTACATTTTATATGGCCACTGACTCGTAATCTCAATGAATAATGCACAAATTTAAAGTACTCAGTAGTCTATTTCATATAGCCACTCATACAGTGATTCACTGAATAATAAAATTATTTGAGATAGACCGCCTCCTGTTTTATATGGTGATATTTTGTATGAGAGCCTCACTGAGTTACACACACCTGAGGAAGTGTCGGGAGTGTACTTTACATAGCCTCTCATTGACAGCCTAATGGAATAATGCACACATGTGGAATAGAAAGTAGTCTCTTTTATATGGCCACAAAATCAAAGCCTGAGTCAGTAATACACAAATTTGGAATAGTCTCTAGTCTATTCCATATGCCCAAATATTTAGAGTCAGTGTCAATAATAAACGCCTGTAGACTAGTGAGAAAACAGTATAATATGGCCAAAGTTTCAGAGCGTCAGTGAATAATAAATACCTGAGGAATACTCTGGACGCTACTACATGTGGAATTTCTTCAGAGGTTCATTGAGTAAAGAACATCTGTATTGTAGTCAGAATTCTATTTCATATATCCACATACTCAGAGCCTATCTGAATAACAGACACCATGGAAAAGGCAGGATTCTATTTCGTATAGCCACTCATTTACAGCCGAATGTAAAAACTCACACCTGAGTAATAAATAGGAGTCTCTACTTTATGGCCACGCATTTAGAGCCTCACAGAATAATACAGATGTATGGAAATGTGATGAGTGTACTTGACATGGCCACTTATTCAGTTCCTCAGTGAAGAATCATATATATCTGGAAAATACTCAGGATTCTATTATATATAGCCACTTATTAAAAGACTCGCTGAATAATGCACACCTGGAGAATTGTCTGGAGACTTTTTGATATGACTGTTTACCCATCGACTCAGTGGAAAATGCAGAGCTGGGAAATAGTCAAGAGGACAGAGTCAGGAGTCCATTTTATATGGTCACTCGTTCAGAAACTGACTGAAGAATACACACCTTGGGAATAGTCAGATTCAAGGTCATATGGCCACTCAATCACAGCGTTACCGAATAATGCACAATGGGGCAATAGTAAGGAGTCTATTTCATATGGCCTCTCATTCGGAGCTTCAGTACCTAATAAACAGCTGTAAAGGAGTGAGGACCCTATTGTCCGTAGCCCCAAATAAAGCAGCTCCGTGCATGATAAACACATGTGTGAGAGTCAGGAGACTATTTGATATGGACACTCATACAGAACCTCTTCGAATATTGCAAATTTGGGGAATAATCACTAGTTTATTTCATATGTTGATTCGTTTGGAGAGTCAAAAATAACGCACACCTGTGGAGTAAATTGTGGTCTATTTCATCAGGCCACCCTTTCAGTGTTGTAGTGAATAACATGTATATCTGATAAGTCAGGAATCTCTTTCACATGGCCACCCGTTCTGGGCCTCTTTGAATAAATACTTTGCTCAGAAACAGTCAAGGGTTTACTTTAAATGCCTACACATTCAGAGTCTCTGTAAATAATGAACACCTGGGCAATACACCTGAGTCTCTTTTTTATGCACCCTTAATCAGACTCTCATTCAATAATACACACCTGGGGAACATTTAAGAGTCTACTTCATGAAGCCACACATTTCAATCCTCAGCGAATAATCCATACCGTTGTAATAGTCGAGGATTTTTTATATGGCCACTCGTTCTGTGCCTCCGTGAATGATACACACCTGGAAAATTCTCAGAATTTTATTTCATACTATCACTCATTTAGAACCTTATTGAATAATTCACAATGGTGCAATAGTCAGGTGTCTATTTTGCATGGCCTCTCATTCAGAGTTTCAGTGAATAATGAACTTCTATGGAGTAATGAGGACACTGTTTAAGATAGCCATGAATTAAGTGCCTTCCCGAATGACAAACACCTGGGTGGTAATCAGGAATCTATTTGATATGAACTCTAATTCTGTGTAACGCTGAGTAATACCCACCTGGGGTAGTTTCAGGAGTCTATTTGGTATGGACACTTATACCGAACCTGTTGGAATAATGCACACATGTAAAATAATGTGGTGTCTATATCATACATCTACTCATTCAGACAAACAGTGAATAACGCACATGTGGAGTCATTAGAATTCTTTTTCATATGGACCCTCTTTCACAGCCTCACTGAATATTACACACTTGTGATATAGTCTGGAGTCTATATTTTATGGTCGCTCATTCAGAGAATCACTAAATAATTCACACCTGCGGAATAGTCAGATGTCTCTTTCCTATGGCTACCCGTTAAGAGCCTCACTAAATATACACACCTGGATAAATAATCAGGAGTTACGTGTATCTCTTCATTCAGTGTCTCCCTAAATAATGCACACCTGTGAAATAGTCAGGAGACTTTTTCATGTGGCCTCATTCAATGTGTCATTGAAAAATGTGGTGTAGTCAGGAGAATCTTTCATGCAGACACATATACAGAAACTCAGTGTATAAGACACTCTATTTGCAGACGACATGATAGTATACCTAGAAGACCCCATCACCTCAGCCCAAAAGCTCCTGCAACTGATAAGCAACTTCAGCAAAGTCTCAGGATATAAAATCAATGTTCAAAAATCACAAGCATTCCTATACACCAATAACAGACTTAAAGAGAACCAAATCAAGAACGAACTGCCATTCACAATTGCTACAAAGAAAATAAAATACCTAGGAATACAACTCACTAGGAATGTAAGGGACCTCTTTAAGGAAAACTACAAACAACTGCTCAATGAAATAAGAGAGGACACAAACAGATGGAGAAACATTCCATGTTCGTGGTTAGGAAGAATCAATATCGTGAAAATGGCTATATTGCCCAAAGTAATTTACACAATCAATGCTATCCCCATCAAAATACCATTGAATTTCTTCACAGAACTGGAAAAAAACACCATGAATTTCATATGGAACCAAAAAAGAGCCCGCATAGCCAAGTCAATTCTAAGCAAAAAGAACACAGCAGGAGGCATCACGCTACCAGACTTCAAACTATACTACAAGGCTACAGTAATAAAAACAGCATGGTACTGGTACCAAAACAGAGATATAGACCAATGGAACAGAACAGAGGCATCGGAGGCAACACAACACATCTACAACCATATTATCTTTGATAAACCAGACAAAAACAGGCAATGGGGAAAGGATTCCCTATTTAATAAATGGTGTTGGGAAAACTGGCTAGCCATGTGCAGAAAGCAAAAACTGGACCCCTTCCTGACACCTTACACTAAAATTAACTCCAAATGGATTAGAGACTTAAACTTAAGACCTGACACCATAAAAACCCTAGAAGAAAATCTAGGCAAAACCATTCAGGACATAGGAGTAGGCAAGGACTTCATGACCAAAACACCAAAAGCATTGGCAACAAAAGCCAAAATAGACAAATGGGACCTAATCAAACTCCACAGCTTCTGCACGGCAAAACAAACAGTAACTAGAGTGAATCGGCAACCATCAGAATGGGAAAAAATCTTTGCAGTTTACGCATCTGACAAAGGGCTGATATCCAGAATTTACAAAGAACTCAAACAGATTTACAGGAAAAAAACAAACAAGCCCATTCAAAAATGGGCAAAGGATATGAACAGAAACTTTACCAAAGCAGACATACATGAGGCCAGCAAACATATGCAAAAGTGCTCATCGTCATTGGTCATTAGAGAGATGCAAATCAAAACCACATTGAGATACCATCTCACACCAGTTAGAATGGCGATCATTAAAAAATCTGGAGACAGCAGATGCTGGAGAGGATGTGGAGAAATAGGAACACTCTTACACTGTTGGTGGGAGTGTAAATTAGTTCAACCATTGTGGAAGACAGTGTGGCAATTCCTCAGGGACCTAGAAATAGAAATTCCATTTGACCCAGCAATCCCATTACTGGGTATCTATCCAAAGGACTATAAATCGTTCTACTATAAGGACACATGCACACGAATGTTCATTGCAGCACTGTTTACAGTAGCAAAGACCTGGAACCAACCCAAATGCCCAACGATGATAGACTGGACTGGGAAAATGTGGCACATATACACCATGGAATATTATGCAGCAATCAAAAATGATGAGTTTGTGTCCTTTGTAGGGACATGGATGAATCTGGAGAACATCATTCTCAGCAAACTGACACAAGAACAGAAAAAGAAATACCGCATATACTCACTCATAGGTGGGTGAGAAAAATGAGAACACGTGGACACAGAGAGGCGGTCTACTATACACTGGGGACTGTTGGGGGGAATGGGGGAGGGACAGCAGGGGGGGGCTGGGGGGGATAGCCTGGGGATGAATACCAAGTGTGGGTGAAGGGGAGGAAAGCAGCAAAGCACACTGCCATGTGTGTACCTATGCAACTATCTTGCTCGTTCTGCACATGTACCCCCAAACCTATAATGCAATAAAAATTAAAAAATATATATATATATATATAGCATAAAAAAAAGACACACCCTTGACATAATAAGAAATCTAATTAGTATGGCCACATCTTCTGAGGCTCACTGAATAATACACACCTGGAGAATAATTTGGAGTCTATTTTTGATGGAAATTCATTCAGAGCCTCGGTAAATAATGCAGACCTGTGTAGTAGCAAGGAGTCTATTTTATTTGGAAACACAATCATAGCCTCAGTGGATAATATGCACTTGTGGATTAGTCAGGATTACATTTTATATGGCCACTGACTCATAACCTTAATGAATAATGCACAAATGTAAAGTACTCAGCAGTCTATTTCATATAGCCACTCATATAGAGATTCACTGAATAATGAAATTATTTGAGATGGACCGCCTCCTGTTTCATATGGTCATATTTTGTATGAGATCCTCACTCAGTTAAACACACCTGGGGAAGTGTTAGGAGTGTACTTTAAATAGCCTCTTATTTACAGCCTAAGTGAATAATGCACACGTGGGGAATAGAAACTAGTCTCTTTTATATGGCCACAAAATCAGAGCCTGAGTCAGTAATACACAACTTTGGAATAGTCTCTAGTCTATTCCGTATGCCCAAATATTTAGAGTCAGTGTCCATAATACACGCCTGTAAACTAGTCAGGAAACAGTTTAATATGGCCTAAGTTTCAGAGCGTCAATGAATAATAAATACCTGAGAAATACTCTGGACGCTATTACATGTGGCATTTCTTTAGAGGTTCATTGAGTAAAGAACACCTGCATTGTAGTCAGAATTCTATTTCATATAGCCACATACTCAGACCCTATCTGAGTAACAGACACCTTGGGAAAGTCAGGATTTTATTTCGTATAGCCACTCATTTACAGTTGAATGTAAAACTCACGCCTGAGTAGTATATAGGAGTCTCTATTTTATGGCCACACACTCAGAGCCTTACAGAATAATACAGACGTATGGAAATGTCAAGAGTGTACTTGACATGGCCACTTATTCAGTTCCTCAGTGATGAATCATATATATCTGGAAAATACTCAGGATTTTATTATATATAGCCACTTATTAAGAGACAGGCTGAATAAAGCACACCTGGAGAATTGTCTGGATACTATTTGATATAACCATTCACCCAGTGATTCAGTGAAAAATGCAGAGCTGAGAAATAGACAAGAGGACAGAGTCAGGAGTCTATTATATGTGGTTACTTATTCGGAAACTGACTGAAGAATACATACCTTGGGAACAGTCAGAGTCCACGTCATATGGCCGCTCAGTCACAGCATTACCAAGTAATGCACATTGAGGAAATAGTAAGGAGTTTATTTTATATGGCCTCTCATTCAGAGCCTCAGTGCATAATAAACAACTGTGGAGGAATGAGGACCCTATTGAAGGCATCCCAAAATTAAGCAGCTCCGTGTATGATACACACATGTGTGAGAGTCATGAGACGACTTGATATAAACACTCATACAGAACCACTTCAAATAATGCACATGTGACGAATAATCACTAGTCCATTTCATATGGTGGTTCCTTCAGAGAGTCCAAAATAACACACACCTGTGAAGTAAACTGCGGTCTATTTCATAAGGCCACTTTTTCAGTGTTTTTTCTGAATAACATGTATATCTGATAAGTTAGGAATCTCTTTCACATGGCAACTCGTTCTGAACCTCTGTGAATAATACTCGCCACAGAAACAGTCAAGGGTCTACTTCAAATGCCTACACATTTAGAGTCTCTGTAAGTAATAAACACCTGTGCAATACACCTGAGTCTCTTTTTTATGCCTACTGAGTCAGAGTCTCATTCAATAATACACACCCAGAGAAGAGTTAAGAGTGTACTTCATGTAGCTACTCATTTGGATCCTCAGTGAATAATCCACACCAGGTTAATATTGGAGCATTTTTATATGTCCACTCATTGTGTGCCTCCCTGAATGATACACACCTCGGGAATTCTCAGGATTCTATCTCATACTACCACTCATTTAGATCCTTACTGTATAATTTACAATGGAGCAGTAGTCAGTTGTCTATATTGTATGGCCTCTCATTCAATGATTCAGTGAATAATGAACTTCTATTTAGTAATCAGAACACTGTTTTAGATAGCCATGAATTAAGTGCCTTCCTGAATGATACACACCTGGATGGTAATCAGGAGTGTATTTCATATGAACTTTAATTCTGTGTAACGCTGAGTAATACACAGAACCTCTTCGAATATTGCACATGTGAAGAATAATCACTAGTCCATTTCATATGGTCGTTCGTTTGGAGAGTCAAAAAATAACATGGGAGAGGGGTGATACACACAGGAGAGTGGAGGGTACACACGGGAGACAGTGGGTACACAAACGATAGAAGAAGATACACAAAGGAGATGGTGATACACACAGGAGAGTAGGGGATACACAGAGGAGAGAGAAAGATACACACAAGAGAGAGGAGAATAAACACAGGAGAGAGGAGCATACACACAGGAGAGGGAGCATACACACAGGAGAGTGTGATATACACAAGAGAAAAAAGAATAAACACAAGAGAGAGGAAGATACACACAGAACAGGGAGAAACACACAAGAGAGAGAAGCGTACACACAGTATAAAAAAGAATACACACAGCAGAGAGGAGGATACACACAGGAGAGAGGGGATACACAGAGGAGAGAGAAAAATTCACACAGGAGAGAGAAAGTATACACAAAAAAGGGAGAAAGTTATGCATAGGAGAGAGGGTATGCACACAGGAGACAGGGGGGTACAAACTAGAGAGAGGGGGCTACACACAGGAGAGAGGAGAAATACACAAAAGAGAGAGGGTTGTTATAAACAGGAGAGAAAAGTGATACACACAGGAGAGAGGAGGATACACACTGGAGGGAGAAGTGTACACACAGGAGAGGGGACTACACACAGGAGTGAGGAAAATTCACACAGAAAAAAATAGAATACACACAGAAGACAGAAGAATACACACAAATGAGGGAAGGATACACACGGTAGACAGAAAAATACACACAGGAGAGAGAAGAATACAAACAGGAGAGTGGTGATACTGACAGGAGAGATGAGGGTTCATGCAGGAGAATAGAGGATAAACACATGAGAGAGATGGATACACACAGGTGAGAGAATATACACAGCAGAGAGGAGGATACATAGAGAAGCGAGAAAGATCCACACAGGAGAAAAGGGAATGAATACAGGAGAGAGGTGGATACACACCGAAGTAAGGCATAAACACAAAAGAGAGGGGATACACACAGGAGAGAGGGGGGATACACACGGAGAGTGGTGATTCACACAGGATAGTTGAGGGTACACACAGGGGAGAGCAGGTACACAAAGGAGAGAAGAGAATACAAAAAGAAAAATAGATACACACAGGAGAGTAGGGAATAAACAGAAGAGAGGAGGATACACAAAGAATAGAAGAGGATAAAGACAGGAGAGGGAGATACATACAGAAAAGAGGGGCTTACACACAGAAGAGGGGGTATACGCACAGGAAAAAAGATAAACACAGAAAAAAGGAGGAAACACAAAAGAGAGGGATACACAGAGGAGAGAGGGGCGTAGACACAGGAGAAAACAGGATACACACAGCAGAGAGGAAGATAGACACAGGAGAGAGGAGATACACAAAGGAGAGAGGGGGATACGCACAGGAGAGAGAACGGATACACACAGGAGAAAGGGTGTTACACACAGAAGAAAGAAGAGATACGCACAGGAGAGAGAAAGTATACCCACAGGAGAGAGGCGGATGCACACAGGAGAGGGGGATACACACAAGAGAGAGGAGGTTGCACACAAAAGAGAGGAGGAGACACACAGAAGAAAAAACAATACACGCAGGAGAGAGGAGGGTAAACACAGTATAGAGAAAGATACACATAGGAGAGAGAAGGATACAGGCAGGAAAGAGGAGGATACACACAAGAGATAGAAAGATACACACAGGCGAGAGGAGAATGCACAGAGAAGAGAGGAAGATACACACAGGAGACTGGGTGATACACATAAAGAAGAGAGAGATACTAACAAAGGGAGAAAAATAAACAGGAGAAAGGAGGATACACAGAGGAGAGAGGAAGATACACACAGGGGAAAGGAGGATACACAATGGAGAGGAGAAACACAAAGGAGAGAGGGGAATACACACAGGCGGGAAAGATAAACACAGGAAAGAGGGGCTTACGCACAGAAGAGAGGAGGGTACACACAGGAGAGAGGGTGAATACACAAAAAAGAGAGGGGGGTACACACAGGAGAGTGAAGCATACACACAGGAGGAAGGGGAATACACACAGGAGAGAGAAGGATACACACAGAGAAAAAGTATAAATACAAAAGAGAGAAGGATACACACCGAAAAGAGAAGGATACAGATAGAAGAGAGGAGGATACACGCAGGAGATTGGAGGATACACAGGAGAGAGGAGGATAAACACAGGAGAGGGGAGGATACACGCAGGAGAGAGGAGGATACACACAGAAGAGAGAAAAAAATATACAGAGGAGAGAGGAGGATACACACAGGAGTGACGTGATACACACAGGAGAGAGAAGGGTACACAGAGTAGAAAGTTGAATACACACAGGAGAGAGTAGGATGCACAAAAAAGAGTAAAATACACACAGAAGAGAGGGAGATAATCCGAGAAGAGAGGGGGATACAAAAAGGTGAGAGGAGGATACACACAGGAGAAGAAATACACACAGAAAAAAGGACAATAAACACAGGAGAGGGGGATAAACACAAGAGAAAAAAATACACACAAAAGAGAGGAGGATACATACAGGAAAAAGAGATACACATAGGAAAGTGGGGCGTACACGCAGGAGAGAGGAGGATACACAGAGCTGAGGGGAGGATACACACAGGAGAGAGGGAATACACACAGAAGAGAGGGGTGATACACACAGGAGAGAAAAAAGATACACACAGAAGAGAGGAGAATACACACAGGAGAAAGGAGAATACACACTGGTTAGAGAAAGATACACACAGGAGAGTGGGTGTATGCACACAGGAGTGAAGAAGATCCACACAGGAGAGAAAAGAATGCAAACAGGAGAGAGGTGGATACACAGAGAAGTGGGGCATACACACAGCAAAGAGAAAAATTTACACAGGAGAGGAAAATACACGCAGAAGAGGAGGGATACACACAAGAGAGAGAAAGATACACACAGGAGAGTGGGAAGATACAAACGGAGAGTGGTGATACACACAGAACAGTGGAGGGTACACACAAGAGAGAGGGGTTACATACAGAAAAGAAGAGGATTCACAACAAAAAAGGGATACACACAGGAGAGTAGGGAATAAACAGAAAAGAGAGGAGGATACATACAGGAGAGAGGAGGATTAACAGAGGAGAGTGGGATAAACACAGGAGAGACGACACACACAGGAGAGAGGGGCATAGACGCAAAAGAAATGAGGATACACACAACAGAGAGGAGGACACACACAGGAGAGAGAAGACAAACAGAGGATAGAATGGAATACACACAGGAGAAAAAGCGATACACACAGGAGAGAGGGTGTTACACACAGGAGAAAAGAGGGATACGCACATGGGAGAGAATTGATACCCACAGGAGAGAGAAGGATACACACAGGAGAGAAAAGAATACACACAGGAGAGAGGAGAATGCACACAGGAGAGAGAAGAATACATAAAGGAGAGAGGAGGAGACACACAGGAGAAAGAAGGATACACGCAGGAGAGAGGAGGATACACACAGAAGAGAGAAGGATACAAAAAAGAGAGGAGGATACATGCAGAAGAGAGGAGGATACACACAGGAGAATGGAGGATACACAGAAAATAGAGGAGGATACACACAGGAGAAAGAGAAATACACACAGGAGAGAAGAGTATACACACAGAAGAGGGGTAATACACACAGGAGAGAAAATGGTACACATAGGAGAAAGGAGGATCCAAACAGAAGTCAGAAAGATACACAAAGGAGAGGGGAATACACAGAAAAGAGAAGGAGACACCGATGAGAAAAAAGAATACACACTGGAGAGAGGAGGATACACTCAGGAGAGAAGGATAACAACAGAAAAGAGGGGCATACACACAGGACAGGGAAATACACACACAAAAAAGAAGGGTATACACAGGAGAGAAAAAATTACAGAAAGGAGAGGGGAACACACACAAAAAGAGGGACGTACACATAGGGGAAAGAAAAATACACACAGCAGAGAAAAGAATACACACTGAAGAGAGAGGATACACACAGGAGAGAAGAGGATACACAGGAGAGAGGGAAATACACACAAAAGAGGGAAGGATACATACAGGAGACAGAAGAATACATACAGTATTCTGTAGTGGGGAATACACAAAGGAGAGGGTTGATACACACAGGAGAGAGGAGGGTACACACAGAACAGAGGGGGATACACACAGAAGAGAGGATGATACACACAGGATAAGGGGATACACACAGGAAAGAGAGGGATACACACAGAAAAAAGGATACAAACAGCAGAGAGGGGCATACACATATAAAAGGGTAATAAACAAAAAAGAAAAAGGGACAAACACAAAAGAGAAAAGTATACACAAAGGAAAGGCTGATACACACAGGGGAAAGTGGCGTAAACACAGGAGAGAAAAGGATACACACAGGAGAAAGAAGGAAACAAACAGGAGAGAGGGGATACACATAAAAGAGAAGGATAGACACAGGAGAAAGGTTGTATACACACAGGAAAGAAAGGTGTTACACACAGGAGAAAAGGAAAAAACACACTGGAGAGTGGAGGGATAAAAACAGTAGAGAGAAAAATACACACAAAAGAGAGGAGGATACACACAAGTGAGAAAAGTATACACACAGGAGAGGGGCATACACAAAAAAGAGAGGGGGATAAACACAAGAGTGGTGGATACATACAGGAGACAGGAAAATACACACAGAAGAGAGGGGGATACACACAAGATATGGGGATACAAACAAAAGAGAGATTGATACACACGGGAGAGAGGAGAATACACACAGGAGATAGGAGGATATACACAGGAGAGAGGAGGATACACAAAGAATAGCGGAAACACACAGGAGAGACAGGAATTCATACAGGTGAGAAAGATAAACACAGAAGAGGGGTGGATACATACAGGAGAGAGGGGAATTCACACAGGAGAGATAAATACACACAGGAGAGAGGGGTTTATGCACAGGAGAGAGGAGGATACAAACAGGAGAGAGGGGGTATACACAAAGAAGACAGGGGTATACACACAAAAGAATAAAGCATACACACAGGAGGGAGGGGAATACACACAGGAGAGAGGAGGATACACAGAGAGGGAAAATGATAAATACAAAAGAGAGGAGAATACACATAAAAGATAGGAGGATACAAATAGAAGAGAGGAGGATACATGCAACAGATTGGAGGATACATGCAGGAAATTGGAGTATACACAATAGAGAGAGAAGGATACACACAGGAGAGGTGAGGATACACACAGGACAGAGGATTATACACACAGAAAAATGGGCATACACACAAAAGAAAGGGAGATTCTCACAGGAGCGTTGGATACATACAGGAGACAGGGAAATACACACAACAGAGAAGGGGATACACACAGAAGAGGTGGATACACACAGAAGAGATGGATACACACAGGAGAGAGGAAATACACACAGGATAGAGGACGATACACACAGAAAAAAAGGATACACAAAGTAGAGAGGAGGAAACACACATAAGAGAGAATGATACACACAGGAGAGAGGAGGATACACACAGGAGAGGGAGATACACACAAAGGATGTGGCATACACACATAAAATGATAATAAACACAGAAGAAAAGGGGTACACACAGAAGAGAGGAAGAAATTCACAGAAAAATGTGATACAAACAGAAGAGAGATATACACACAGGTGAGAGGAGGATACACACAGGAGGGAGGGGCGTAAACACAGAAAAGTGGGGATACACAGAGAAGATAGGGGGATACACAAAGGAGAAAGGGATACACACAGGAGAGGGAAATACACCCAGGAGCGAGGGGATGCACACAGGAGAAGGGGAAATACACACAGGCAAGAGAAGAATACACACAGGAGAGAAGAGGATACTCATAGGAAAAATGGGGATACACACAGAAGAGAGGAAAATACACACAGCAGAGAGGAGAATACACAAAGAAGAGAGGACAATACACGCAGGATAAAGGAGGATATACACAAAAAAGATGGGGATACACACAGGAGAGTGGAGAATACACAAAAAAGAGAGGAGGATAAACACAAGAGAAAGAAAAATACACACAGGAGACAGGAGGATACACACAGAAAAGGAGAAGATACACACAGTAGAGAGAATGATACACATAGGAGAAAGATAGATTCACACAGGAGAGGGAAATATACACACAGAAGAGAGGAGGATACACACAGGAGAGGGTGGATACACACAGAAGAAAGGAGGATACACACAGGAGAGAAGGAGGATACACACAAGAACGAGGGGGATGCACACAGAAGAGAGTAGAATACATAAAGGCTAGAGGGGGGATACACACAGGGGAGAGGGGGATACTAACAGGAGAGAAAGGGATGCACACAGGAGAGTAAGGCATACACACAGAAGAAAGATGATACACACTGGAGAGAGTAGAATACACACAAGAGGAGGAAAATATGCACAGTAGAGAGGAGGATACTCACAGGAGAAAGAAGAATACACACAGAAGAGAAACGGATACACCCAGGAGAGATGAGGATACACACAGGAGAGAGAAAGAAACACACAGGAGAGAGGAGTGTACACAAAGGAGAGGAGCATACACACAGAAGAGAGGGGGATACACACAGGAGAGTTGGAAACATACAGGAGACAGGGAAATAAACACAGGAGAGAGGGGGATACACACAGGAGAGTTGGATACATACATGAGATAGGGAAATACACACAGGAGAGAGGGGAATACACACAGGAGAGGGGGATACACACGAGAGAGAGAATATACACACAAAAGTGAGGGGAATACACACAAGAGCGAGGGGAATACACATAGGTGAGAGGAAGATCCACAGAGAAAACAGGAAGATACACACAGGAGAAAGAAGGATACACACAGGAGAGGGCAAAACACACAAAAGAAAGAGGTTCCATACAGGAGAGAGGAGAATACACAAAGGAGAAAGGGGTATAAACACAGGAGAGGTGTATACACACAGAAGAGAGGAGGATACATGCAGAAGAGTGGAGGATACTCGCAACACAGAGGAGGATACCCGCAGGAGAGAGGAGGATACACACAAAAGAGAGAAAAATACACATAGGATTGAAGGGGATACACACAAGAGAGAGAATGATACACACAGGAGAGGAAAGAATACCACAAAAGAGAGTAGGATACACACAGGAGCGAGGGATACACACAGGTGAGAGAAGGATACACACAGGAGAGAGGGGCGTACACAACGAAAAAAAGAAAAACACAGAGGAGAGAGGGAAATACCCAAAGGAGAAAGTGATACACACAAAAGAGGAAAATACACAAAGGAGCGAGGATGATGCACACAGGAGAAAGAGAAATACACACAGGAAAAAGGAAGATACACACAGGAGAGAGAAGGATACACACAGGAGAGAGAAAGATACACACAGGAGAGAGGAATATACACAGAGGAGAGAGTAAGATACACAGAGAAGAGAAGAGGATACACACAGGAGTGGGAGATACACACAGAAGAGAGGGGGAAACGCACAGTAGAAAGAGTAACACAGACGAGAGATTGGAATACACACAGGAGAGAGGAAGATAAACACAGTAGAGGGGAATCCATACAAAAAAGAGAGGCATAGACAGAGGGGAGGTGAGAAAACACGCAGGAGAGAGGAGGTATACACAAAAAATAGTGGGGAATAGACACACGAGAGAGAAGAATACACACAGGAGAGAAAATTATACACACAGTAGATAGGAGGATACACATAAAAGAGGGAGATACACACAGGAGAGATAGGTGATACACAGAGAAAAGAAAGGTGTTACACACAGGAGAGAGAAGTAAACCCACAGGGAAGCGCAGGGAGACACGCAGGAGAAAGGAGTATACACACAGGAGAGAGGAGGATACACAGAGGATAGAGGAGTATACACACAGGTGAGTGGCATGCACACAGGAGAGAGGACGATACACGCAGGAGAGTTGGATACATACAGGAGACAGGGAAATATACACAGGAGAGAGGGAAATACAAACAAAAGAGGAAGATATACACAGGAGAGAGGGTATACACACAGGAGAGGGTAATACACATAGGAGAGAGAGGGATCCACACAAAAAAGAGGGGAATACACACAAGATACAGGGTCATACAAACAGGATAGAGAAAAATACACATAGAAGAGAGAAAGATACACAAAAAGGAGAGGAGGACACACGCAGAAGAGAGAAGTATACATAGGAGAGAGGTTAACACACAGAAAAGAGAGGGCGTTACACACAGGAGTGAGGGCGAATACACACAGGAGAGAGGAGGAAACACACAAAAGAGAGGAGCATACACAGAGGAGAGAGAATGATACGCACAGGAGAGACGGGATTTCACAAAACAGAGAGGGTGATATACACAGGAGAGAGGGGGATACACACAGGAAAGAGGGGTATACAAACAGGTGAGGAAAATACACAAAAAAGAGAGGTGCATACACACAGGAGAGAGAAAAGATACACACAGGAGAGAGGAGGATACACAAAAAAGAGAGGACACATGCAGAAGAGAGAAGCATACATAGGAGGGGGATAAACACAGGAGAGAGACGAGACACAAAGTTAAGAAGAAGATACACAAAGGATAGAGGAAGATAAAAACAAAAGGAGGATACACAAAGGTGAATGAAGGATACACAAAACAGAGATGAGGATACACACAGTAGAGGGGGATTCACACAGAAAAGAGCGGCATACACAAAGGAGAGAGAATGATACACACAGGATGCAAGAGGATACACACAGGAGAGAGGAAGATACACACAGGAGAGAGGGGGATACACACGGGAGAAAAGAAAATACACACAGGAGGGAGGAGGATGCAAACAGGAGACAGGAGGATACACAGAATAGATAAGAATAGACATAGGAGAGAGGAAGATACACACAAGAGGAAAGATGATACTCACAGGAGAGAGGAGGATACTCACAGATGAAAAATAATACACTGAGTAGAAAAAATTGATACACACAGGAGAGAGGGAAATACACAGAGGAGACAGTGGGATACACACAGGTAAAGGAAGATACACACAGGAAAGAGGAGGATACACACATTAGAGAGGAAGATACACACATGAGAGAGGAGAATACACAAAAGAGACGAAGGCATACACAAAGGAGAGGCTGATACACACAGGATAGAGGGGGATACACACAGAAAAAAAGGATACACGCAGAAGGGGGGGATACACACAGGAGAGAGGGATATACACAGAAAAAGAGGAGGATACTAAAAGGAGAGCGGAGGATACACACAGGAGAGAAAATGTTACAAACAGGAGAGGAAAGGATACACACGTGAAAGGAGGATACACACAGGAGAGAGGGGAATACACTCAGGAGAGTCGGGATACAAACAGGAGAGTGTGGCATACACAAATGGGGAAGGGATACACACAGGAGAGAAAAATACACACAAGAGAGAGAAAAATACAAACAGGAGAATGGAGGATACACACAAGAATGAGGTGGATAAAGCAAAAGAGAGAAGGATAAACACAGCAGAGTGGAGGATACACACAGGAGAGAGGAGGATACACATAGGAGAGAGGAGGATACACAAATGAGAGGGAAAGATACACACAGGAGATAAGAGAATACACAAAAGAGACAAAGGCATACACAAAGCAGAGGCTGATACACACAGGATAGAGGGGGATACACACAGGATAAAAAGGATAAACGCAGAAGAGTGTGATACACAGAGGAGAGAGAAGAATACACACAGAAGAGAGGAGAATATACACAGAATAGAGGAGGATACACACAATAGAGAGGAGGATACACACAGGAGAGAGGGGGTATACAAACAAGAGAGAAGAAGGTACACACAGGACGGAGGAGGATACACACAGGAGAAAGGAGGATACAAAAAAAAGGAGGATACAGAAAGCAGAGAGGAGGATACACACAGGAGAGAAAATAATGAAAACAGGAGAGAGGAGGTTACACACTTGAAAAAAGGATACACAGAGGAGAGAGGGGAATACACTCAGGAGATTGGGGGATATAAATAGGAGAGTGCGACATGCACAAAAAAGGAGAGGGATACACACAGGAAAAAGGAGGATACACACAAGAGAAAGAAAAATACACACAGGAGAAAAGAGATACACACAGGAATGAGGGTGATAAACGCAAAAGAGAGGAGGATAAACACAAAAGAGTGGAGGATACACACAGGAGAAATGAGGATGCACACAGTAGAAAGGAGGATACACAAATGAGAGGGGAAGCACACAGGAGAAACGGGGATACACACAGGTGAGAAGGAAACACAAAGGATTAGGAAGGATACGCAAGGACATAGTGGGATACACACAAACAAGAAGAGGATATAGAAAGGAAAAAGGAGGATACACAAAGAAGAGAAAATGATTCAAACAGAAGAGAAAAGGATACACACGTGAAAGAAAAATACACACAGGAGAGAGGAGGACACACACAAGAGAGAAGGGAATACACTCAGGATAGTGGGGGATACAAACAGGAGAGGGTGGCATACACAAAGGGGGAGGGGGATACACACAGGAGAGAGGAGGGTACATACAAGAGAGAGGAAAATACACACAGAAGAAAGGAGGATACACACAGGAATGAGGGGAATAAAGGCAGAAGAGGGGAGAATAAACACAGCAGAGTGGAGGATACACACAGGAAAGAGTGGGATACACACAGGGGAAAGGGATACACAAAGGAGAGAGGGGCATACACAGAGGAGAGAGGAGGGTAAACACAGAAGAGAGGAAGGATACACACAGGAGAGAGGGGATACACACAGTAGAGTGGGGCATACACATAGAAGAGAGGGGGATACACCCAGGGGAAGAAGGATAATGACAGGAGGGAGTAGGATACACACAAAATAGAATAGGATAAAGTCAGAAGAGAGAAAAGTACACGCAGGAGAGAGGGAAATACACACAGGAGAGAGGAGAATACAGAAAGAAGAGAGGAGGATACACACAGGAGAGACGAGGATACACACAGTGGAGAGGGGAAATACACACAGGAGATGGAGACACAGACAAAAGAGAGGAGGATACAAACAGGAGAGAAAAGTATACGCACAGGAGAGAGGAGGATACACACTGGTGAGAGGAGAATACACACAAAAAAGAGGGGGATAAACACAGGAGAGAGGGTGATACACGCAGAAGAAAGGTGATACACACAGGATAGAAGAGGTTACACAGAGAAGAGAGGAAGATACACAAAGGAGAAAAGAGGATACACAAAAAAGAGGGGGATACACACAGAAGACAGGGTGATATAACGAAAAGAGAGAAGGATACACACAGGAGAGAAAAGGAAATACACAGGAGAGGGGAATAAACACAAGAGAAAGTGGGATACACACAGGAGAGAGAAGAATACACACAGGAGAGGGGAATACACACAGGAGAGAAAGGCGTACACACAGGAGAGAAAAAATACACACAGCAGAGAGGAGAATACACAGAAAAGAGAAGAGATACCCACAGAAGAGTGGAGGATACACATAGGAAAGAGGAGGATACACACGGAGAGAGAAGAGAGATACATCCAAGAGAGAGGAGGAATACACACAGGAGATAGGAGGATACACATAGAATAGAGCAGGATACACACAGGAGAGAGGAAGATACACACAGAAAAAAAACACACACAGGAGAGAGGAGAATACGCACAGGAGAGAGAAAAATACACACAAAATAGAGAAGGATACACACAGGAGACAGAAGGATACACACAGGAGAAAGAAGAATACACACAGGAGAGGGTTGATACACACAGGAGAAAGAAGGGTACACACCGAAGAGAGGAAGATACACACAAATGAGAGAAGGATACACACAAGAGAGAGAAGAATACACACAGGAGAGTGGTGATACACACAGGAAAAAGGGGAATACACAAAGGAGACAAAAAAAACCACACAGGAGAGAGGAGGATACACACAGGAGAGGGTGATACACAAAGTAGAAAAAAGCATGCACACAGGAAAGGGGATACATACAGAAGAAGGGGGATACACACAGGAGAAGAAAGGATGCACACAGGAGTTGGAGATACACACAGGAGAGAGGAGGATGATACACACATGAGAGAGGAAAATACAAACAGGCGAGAGGGGATAGACACAGGAGAAAGGTTGATACACACAGGAGAAAGGGAGAATACACACAAGAGAAAAAGGGATTACACAAAGAAGAGAGGGGGAAAACACACAGGAGAGAGGAGGAATACACACAGGATAAAAAAATATACACGCAGGAGAGAGGAAAATACACACAGAAGAAAAAAGGATACACACAAAGAAGTGGGATACACAAAGTAGAGAGAGGCATGCACACAGGAAAAAGGAAAACACACAGGAGAAAAAAGGATAAACACACAAAAAAGAATCCACACAGAAGAGGGGAGTACACACAGCAGAGAGGGGCATACAAAGGAGCGAGGAAGATACACACAGGAGAGAGAAAGATACAAAAAGAAGAGAGGAGATATACACAAAAGAGAGGGTGATACACACAGAAGAATAGGGGATACACACAAGAGAGAAAGGAATTACACACAGAAGAGAGGAAAGAAACACACAGGAGAGAGGAGGAATACACACAGGAGAGAGGAAGACTCACACAGGAGAGTAGAAAATACACACAGAAGAGAGGAGGATACACAAAGGAGAGAGAAGGATACACACAGGAGAGAGGAAGATACACAAATGAGAAAGGAGGATACACACAGGAGAAAGGAGGATACACACAGGAGAGGGACATACACACAGGAGAGAGGGGATACAAACAAGAGATTTGGATGCACACAGGAGACAGGGTAATACACACAGAAGAGAGGGTGATACACACAGGAGATGGGGATACAGAGAGGAGAGAAGGGGATACATAAAGGAGAAAGGAGAATACACACAAGACACAGGAACATAGACACAGTAGAGAGGAGGATACACATAGGAGAGAAGGGGATACACACAGAAGAGAGAAGGATACACACAGAAGGAGGAGGATACACACAGGAGAGAGGAAAATACACACAGGAGAGAAGAGGATACACACAGGAGGGAGGAGAATACACACAGGAGAGAGGAGGATTCACAAAAAAAGGGGAAATGCACAGGAGAAAGGAGGATGCAAACAGGTGAGAGGGATACACACAGAAGACGGGAAAGTACACACAGGTGAGAGGGGGGATACACACAGGAGAGGGAGACACACAGGAGAGAGGTGCATACACACAGGAGAGAGAAGGATACACACAAGGGAGGTAAGATACACACAGGAGATGAGGGATACGTAAAGGAGAGAGAAATATACAAACAGGAGAGCGGGGTATACACACAGTGGGAGAAAGAAAAATACAGGAGAGAGGAGGATACACAAAAAAGGAAAGAGGATACAAAGAGAAGAGAAAAGGATACACGCAGGAGAGAGGAGGAAACACACAGGAGAGTGGGAGATACATACAGGAGGAATGGAGATACACAAAAAAAGGAGGGGTATACCCACAGGAGAGAAAAGAATACACACAAGCCAAAGAGGGATACACACAAGAGAGAAAAGGATACACAGGAGTGAGGGGGATACACACAGGAGAGAGGGAGATAAAAACAGGAGAGTGTGGCATACACACAGAAGGGAGGGGGATACACACAGGAGAGAGGGGATACACACAGGAGAGAGGAGAATACACACAGCAGAGATTAGGATACACTCAGGAGAGAGGAGGATACACACAGGAGAGAGAAAGGTATACAAAGGAGAGAAGGAAACACACAGTAGAGAGGGAGATACACACAGGCGAGTGGTGTACAAACAGAAGTGGGGTAAATGCACACAGAAGAGAAGGGGATACACAGAGGAGATGGGGATACACACAGTAGAAAAAAGCACACACAAAAAAGAGAGGAGGATACACACAGCAGAGGGGGGAATACACACAGGAGAGAGAAGGATACCCACAGGAGAGTGGGGCATAGACACAGGATGGAGGGAGATACAAACAAGAGAGGGTTGGTACACACAGGGGGAGAAGGATAAATACTGGAGGGAGGAAAATACACATAAAATGAAGAAAGATACAGACAGAAGAGAGGAGGATACACGCAGCAGAGAGGAGGATACACGCAGCAGAGAGGAGCATACACACAAAAGAGAAAAGTATACACACAGGAGAGAGGAGGACTAACGCAGGAGAGAGGAAGATACATACAGTAGAGAGGGTTGAGAAACACAGGAGAGGAAAATACACACAAAAAAGGAAGTTACACTCAGGAGAGAGGGGTATACACACGAGAGAAAAGGATACAAAAAGGAGAGGAGCATACACACAGGAGAGTGGGAAATACACCAAAAAGAGAAAAGGATACACACAGGAGAGAAAAGCATACACACAGGAGATGGGGAAACACACAAGAGAGGGGAATACACACTGGAGAGGGTGATACACACAGGAGAAAAGGGGATACACACAGGAGAAATAAGAATACACACAGGAGAGAAGGGCGTACACTCAGGAGAGAGAAGGATACACAGAGCAGAGCGGAAAATACACACAGTAGAGAGGGAATACACACAGGAGAGAGGCGGATACACACAGGAGAGAAGAGGGATACACACAGAAGATAATAGGATACACACAGGAGAGAGGAGAATACACACAGGAGAGAGGAAGATACACACAGGAGATTAGGATACACACAGAAGAGAGAAGGATACACACAGAAGACAGAAGGATACACACAGGAGAGAGTGGGATACACACAAGAGAGAGGTGATACACACAGAAGAGAAAAAGGTACACACAGGAGAGAGGAGGACACACTAAAAAGAGAAGGATACACACAGGAGACAGAAGGATACACACAGGAGAGAGGAAGATACACAAAGAAGAGGTGTGATACACACAGGAGAAAAAGGAATACACACAGGAGAAAAAAATATGCACAAGAGAAAGTAGGATACACACAGGAGAGGAAGATACAAAAAGTAGAGTGGGGCATACACACAGGAAAGTTAAATACACACAGAGGAAAGGGAGATAAACACAGGAGAGAGGAGGATACACACAAGAGGGGGATACACAAAAGAGAGGGGGATACACAAAGGTGAGAGGGGCGTACACGTAGGAGAGAGGAAGATACACACAGGAGAGAGGAGGATACAAACAGGAGAGAGGGGATACACATGGAAGAGAGGGGATAAACACAGAAGAAATGGGTGATACACACAAGAGAGAAAGTGGTTACCCACAGAAGAGAGTGGGGAAACACACAAAAAAGAGGAGGATTACACACAAAAGAGAGAAGGATACACACAGGGGAGAGGAAAATACACACAACAGAGAGACGAATACGCACAAAAGAGAGGAGGATACACACAGGAGAGAGGAGAATACACATACGAGAAAGGCATACACACAGGAGAAAGGAGGATAAACAGAGTAGAGTTGGGTACACACAAAAGACAAGGTAATACACACAGGAGAGAGGGTGATCCACACAGGAAAGAGGGGAATTCAAACAACACAGAGGGCATACATACAGGAGAGATGAGAGTACACAAAGAAGAGAGTGGAATACACACAGGAGAAAAGGGGATACAAATAGGAGAGTGCGGCATACACACAAAAGGGAGAAAAATACACACAGGAGAGAGGAGGAAATACACAGGAGAGAAAAGGCTACATACAAGAGAGAGGAGTATACACAAAGAAGAGAGGGAAACACACAAGAGAGAGGGGGATAAACACAGGCGAGGGGGATACAGACAGGAGTGGGTGTGATACACAAAGGAGAGTGGGGGATACACACAGGAGAAAGAAGGATACAAACAGGAGAGTGCAGCATACACACAAGAGGGGGGGATACACACAGGAGAGAGGAGGATACACACAGGAGAGAAAAGGCTACACACAGGAGAGAGGAGTAGTCACAAAGAAGAGAGGGAAACAAACAAGAGAGAGGGGGATCCACATAGACGAGGGGATACACACAGGAGACGGTGTGATACACACAGGAGAGGGGGTATAAACAAAACATAGAGGAGGATACACACAGGAAAGAGAGAGGATACACAAAGAAGAGAGTGGGATACCCACAGGACAGTGGGGCATACACACAGGAGGGAAGGTAATACACACAAAAGACAAAAGGATACTCACAGGAAGAGAAGAATAAATACAAGAGAGAGGAGGATACACACAAAAGACTGGAAAATACAGACAGAATAGAAGATGATACACGCAGGAGAGAGGAGGATACACACAGGAGAGAGGAGAATATATACAGAAGAGAGGAGGATACACGCAGAAGAGAGGAGGATACAAACAGGAAAGAGGGGAATACACACAGGAGAGGGTAATAAACACAAGGGAGGAAGATACACACAGGAGAAAGGAAGATGCACACAGGAGAGTGAAGACTCACAGAAAAGGGAGGATGATACACACAGAATAAACGACTATACACACGAGAGAGAACAATACACACAGGAGAGAAGAATACACACAGAATAGAAAAGGATAAACAGAGGAGAGAGGAGGGTACACACAGAAGAAAGGAGGATACACAGAGCAGAGAGGAGGATACACACAAAAGAGGAAAATACACACATAAGAGAGTGACATACACACAGGGGAGAAAAAATATACACAGAATTTAAGAAGATACACACTGGAGAGGGTAGGATACACACAGGAGACAAAGAAAATACACACAGGATAGTAGAAGATACACACAGAAGAGAGGAGGATACACACAGGACAGAGGATAATCCACACAAATGAAAAAAGGATACACTGAGCAGAGAGAAGGATACACACAGGAGCAAGGAGAAAAAATACAGGAGAGTGGTTGATACACACATGTGGAGAAGGATACACACAAGAGAGAGAAAGATACACACAGGAGAGAGGAAAATACACATAGGAGAGAGGAGCATACACAAAAAAAGATATGGGCATACAATCAGGAGAGGAAGATACACACAGGAGAATGGGCGATACACACAAGAAAGAAAGAATACACAGAAAAGAGGGGGATACTCACAGGAGAGTGGAGCATACACACAGGAGAGAGGAGGATACACACAGGGGAGAGATGGATACACACAGGAGAGAGGAGGATACACACTAAAGAAAAAAAAATACAAACAGGAGAGAGAAGGATACACACAGGTGAAAAGAGAATACACAGAGAAGAGAGGAAGATACAGACAGAAGAGGGGGATACACAGGAGAAATAAAAATACACACAGGGGGAGGGGGATACACACAGAAGAGAGAAAGATACACACAAGAGAGAGGAGAATACACACAGGAGAGAGGAGAATACACACAGGAGAGAGGAGGATACACACAGAAGAGAGGAGGATACACACAGGAGAGAGGGGGATACACACAGGAGAGAGGGTGAATACACAAAGGAGAAAGTGGGGTTACACAGAGAAATGAGGAGAGATACACACAGGAGAGGAGCATACACACAGGAGAGGTATAGATACACACAGGAGAGAAGAATAAACACAGTAGAGAGGAAGATACACACAGCATAGAGGAGGATACACACAAAATAGAAAATGATACACACACAAGACAGAAGGATACACACAGAAGAGAGGGGGATAAACACAGGAGAGGGGAATACACACAGGAGAGAAAAATGATACACACAGGAGACAGGGATAAACAAAGAAAGGAGTTGGAAACACACAGGAGAGAGGGGGATACACACAGGAGAGAAGGGAATACACACAAGAGAGATGGGCATACCCACAGGAGAAAGGAGAATACACAAAAAAGAGAGGGTGATACACACAGAAAAAAAGGGGGATACAAAGAGGACACAGAAGGGAGGGGGATACACACAGGAGGGAGGAGTATGCACACAAAATAGAAAATGATACACATAGGAGACAGAAAAATACACACAGAAGAGAGGGGGATAAACACGGGAGAGGGAAATACACAAAGGAGAGAAAAAAACACACAAGAGACAGGGATACACAAAGAATGGAGTTGGATACACACAGGAGAAAGGGGATACACACAAAAGAGAGGGGCATACCCACAGGAAAGAGGAGACTACACAAAGGAGAGAGGGGTATACACACAGATAAAAGAGGAATACAAACAGGAGAGGGCGGCATACACACAGAAGGGAGTGGGATACACACAGCAGAGAGGAGGATACACAAAGAAGAGTGGGAAACACACAAGAGAGGGGGGATACACACAGGAGAGAGGAGGATACACACAGAAGCGAGGAGGATATACAAAGGAGACAGGAGGATACACACAGGAGAGAGAATAATACACACAAGAGAGGGAGATACACACAGGATAGAAAAGGTTTCACATAGGAGAGAGGAGGATACAGCCAGGAGAGAGGAGGCTACGCTAAGGAGAGAGGAGGATACACAAAGAAGAGGGGAAAACACACAAGAGAGTGGGGGATACACACAGGCGGGGGAATAAACACTGGGAACGGTGGGATACACACATGAGAGGGGGGATACACCAAGGAGAGAGGAGGATACACATAAGAGAGAGGAGGTTACACAAAGAAAAGTGGGAAACACACAAAAGAGAGGGGGGTACACACAGGCGAGGGGGATAAACACTGGAGATGGTGGGATAAACAGGAGAGAGGGGGATACAAAAAAGAGAGGGGGATACACACAGGATGGAGGGGTAAACACACAAAGTATAGAAGGATACACACAGAGGAGAATAATACGCACAGGACAGTGGGGTATACACACATGAAAGTGGGGCATAAACACAGAAGGGAAGGGAATTTACACAGGAGAGAGTGGGATACACACAGGAGAGAGGGGAATACAAAAAGGAGAGGGGGTTACTCACAGGACGGAGGGGTAAACACACAAAATAGAGAAGGATACACAAAAAAAGAGAAGGGTGATACACACAGGAGAGTGGGGTATACACACATGAAAGTGGGGCATAAACACAGAAGGGAAGGGGATACACACAGGAGAGAGTGGGATATACAAAGTGGGAGAAGGATAAATACAAAAGAGAGGGAAATAAACACAAATGAGTGGACGATACAGACAGAATAAAGGAGGATACACGCAGGAGAGTGGAGTATACACAAAGGAGAGAAGACACACACAGGAGAGAGGAGATACACACAGGAGAGAGGTGGATACACACAGGAGAGAGTAGGACACAAACAGGAGAGAGGTGATACAGGAGAAAGGGGGTATACAGAGGATCCTTCACAGCCTCACTGAATATTACACACGTGATATAGTCTGGAGTCTATTTTTTATGGCCACTAATTCAAAGAATCACTACATAATGCACACCTGCTTAATAGTCAGATGTCTCTTATTTGTGGCCACTCGTTAAGAGTCTAACTAAGTGTACACACCTGGGGATATAGTCAGGATTTACCTTTATCCCCTCATTCACATTCTGACTAAATAAGGCACACCTGTTGAATAGTCACGAGACTTTTTCATGTGGCCTCTTATTCTGAGTGTCACTGAATAATTTGGTGTAGTCAGGAGTCTATTTCATGTGGATACATATTCAGAGCCTCAGTGAATAATACAGGCCCTTGATATAGTAAGGAATCTAATTAATATGGCCACATCTTCTGAGCCTCACTGTATAATACACACCTGGAGAATAATTTTGAGTCTATTTTCCATGGATATTCATTCAGAGCCTCGATAAATAATGTACACCTGTGAAGAAGCCAGGAGTCTATTTTATTAGGACACTCATTCATAGCCTCATGAATAATATGCATGTGTGAAATAGGATTCCATTTTATATGGCCACTGACTCGGAACCTCAATGAAAAATGCACAAATATAAAGTACTCAGAAGTCTATTTCATATAAACACTCTTTCAGAGATTCAGTGAATAATAAAATTATTTAAGATAGAGAACATCCTGTTTCCCATGGTCACACAAAAAGAGCCTCACTGAGTAATGCACACCAGGGGAAGTGAAAAAATTCGACTTTATATAGCCTCTCATTTACAGCCTAAGGGAATAATGCACACGTGTGGAATAGACACTAGTCTATTTTATATGGCCACAAAATCACAGCCTGAGTGAGTAATACACAACTATGGAATAGTCACTAGTCTATTCCATATGCCCAAATATTTAGAGTCAGAATCATTAATACACACCTGTCGACTAGTCAGAAAACAATTTTATATGGCCAAAGATTCAGAGCCTCAGTGAATAATACATACCTGTGAAATACTCAGGACGCTATTACATTTGGCATCAATTTCAGAATGTCCTTGAATAAGAAACACCTCTACTGTTGTCAGAATTCTATTTCCTATAACCACATATTCAGAGCCTAACTGAATAATATACACCTTGTGAAAAGTTAAAATTCTATTTCGTAGAGTCACTCATTTAGAGCCAAATGTAAAAACGCACACCTGAGGAGAATTAAAAAGGCTCTATTTTATGGCCACTCATTCAGAGCTTCACAGAATCATACAGACCTTTGAAAATGTCAGGAGAGTATTTCACACAGCCACTTATTCAGAACCTCATTGAGGAATCACATATATCTGGAAAATACCCAGGATTATATAATATATAGCCACTTATTCAGAGACTCACTGAATAATGCACAGCTAAGGAATAGTCTGGAGACTATTTGATATGACCCGACACCCAGCGACTCAGTGGAGAATGCAGAACTGAAAAATAGTCAAGAGGATAGAGTCAATGGTTTATGTTATGTGGTCACTCGTTCAGAATCTCACTGTAGAATATACACCTTGGGAATATTCAGCGTCAAATCATATGTACACTCAATCACAGCATTACTGAATAATGCACAATGGGGAAATAGTAAGGAGTCTCTTTCATATGGCCTGTCATTCAGAGCTTCAGTGCGTAATAAACCGTTGTAGAGTAGTCAGGACCCTATTTAAGGTAGCCCCAGATTAAGCAGCTCTGTGAATGATACACATATGTGTCAGCGTCAGGAGAGTATTTGACATAGACACACATACAGAACCTTTTCGAATACTGCACATGTGGGGAATAATCACTAGTCTGTTTCATATGGTGATTAGTTTGGAGAATCAAAAAATAACGCAAACCTGTTGAGTAAAACGGGTTCTATTTCATAAGGACACTCTTTCAGTGTTTCACTGAATAATATGTATATCTGATAAGTCAGGAATCTCTTTCACATGGCCACTCGTTCAGGACCTCTGTGAAGAATACTCCCCTCAAAAATAGTCAAGGGTCTACTTCAAATGGCTACACATTCAAAGTCTCTGTATATAATGAACACCTGGACAATACACCTGCATCTCTTTTTATGCCCACTAAGTCAGACACTCATTAAATAATACACAGCAAAGTAAGATTTAAGAGTCTACTTGATGTAGCCACACATTTAGATACTCAGTGAATAATGCACAGCAGGGTAATAGTCGAGCATTTTTTATATGGCCACTCATTTTGTGCCTCATTGAGTGATATACACCTGAAGAATCTTCAGGATTCTATTTGATACTACCACTCATTTAGAACTTTATTGAATAATTCACAATGGAGCAATAGTCAGGTGTCTATTTTATATGGTCTATCATTCAAAGTTTCAGTGAATAGTAAACTTCTATGGAGTAATCAAAACGCTTTTTAACATAGCCACGAATTAGGTGCCTTGCTGAATGATACGCCCCTGTGTGATAGTCAGGCGACTATTTCATATTAACTCTAATTTTGTGTATCGCTGAGTAATACACACCTGGGTAAGTATGAGGAGTCTATTTGGTATGGACACTCAAACAGAGCTTGTTTGATTAATGCACACATGGATAATAATTAGGAGTCTATGTTATACGGCAACTCATTCAGACAAACTATGAATAATGCACATGTGGAGTAATTAGAAGTCTGTTTCATATGTCCCCTTTTTCACAGCCTCACTGAATATTCCACACTTGTGATATAGTCTGGAGTCTATTTTTTTTATGGCCACTCATTCAGAGAATCACTAAATAATGCAATCCTGTGGAATAGTCACAAGTCTCTTTCCTATCGCCACTCATTAAGAGCCTCACTAAGTGTACACACCTGGGGAAATAGTCAGGATTTACCATTATTTCCTCATTTAGAGTCTCACTAAATAATGCACACCTGTGGAATAGTCAAGAGAGTTTTTCATGTGGCCTCTAATTCGGAGTGTCACTGAATAATTTGGTGTAGTCAGGAGTCTATTTCCTGTAGACACATACTCAGAGCTTCAGTGAATAAGACAAACACTTGATATAGTAAGGAATCTAATTGATATGGAAACATATTCTGAGACTCAATGAATAATACACACCTGGGGAAAAATTTGGAGTCTATTATCGATGGACATATATTCAGTGCCTCAAAAATTGATGTACACCTGTGAAGTAGCCAAGAGTGTATTTTATTAGGACACCTATTCATAGCTTCAGTGAATGACACGCACGTTTGGATTATTCAGGATTCCATTTTATATGGCCACTGACTCATAACCTCAGTGAAAAGTGCAAAAATGTAAAATACTTAGCAGTCTATATCATATAGGCACTCATTCAGATATTCACTGTGTAATACAAATATGTGAGATAGACAGCATCCTGTTTCATATGGTTAAACAAAAAGAGCCTCACTGAGTAAAGCACAACAGGGGAAGTGTTAGGAGTGTACTTTATATAGCCTTTAATTTACAGAATCAGGAATAATGCACACGTGTGGAATGGACACTAGTCTATTTTATATGGCCGAAAAATCAAAGCCTTTTCGAATACTGCACATGTGGGGAATAATCACTGTTTCATATGGTGTTTGGTTTGGTGAATCAAAAATTTATGCACACCTGTGGAGTAAAATGGGTTCTATTTTGGAAGGCCACTCTTTCAGTGTTTTAGGGAATAATATGTATATTTAAAAAGTAAGGAATCTCTTTCACATGGCCACTTGTTCAGGGCCTCTGTGAAGAATACTCCCCTCAAAAATAGTCAAGTGTCTACTTTAATTGTCTACAAATTCAGAGACTCTGTAGGTAAGGAACACCTGGGCAATACACTTGAGTCTCTTTTTTATGCCCACATAGTCAGAGTCTCATTCAATAATACACACCTGGGGAGGAGTTTAGAGTCTACTTCATGTAGCCACTCATTTAGAGCCTCAGTGAATAATACACACCAGGGTAACAGTCGATAATTTTTTATATGGCCACTGATATTGTACCTCACTGAGTGTTATACACCTGAAGAAACCTCAAGATTCTATTTGATACTACCACGCATTTAGCACCTTATTGAACAATTCACAATGGAGCAATAGTCAGGTGTCTATTTTATGTGGTCTATCACTCAGTTTCAGTGAATGATAAACTTCTATGGAGTAATCAGGACGTTGTTTAAGATAGCCACAAATTCAGTGCCTTCCTGAATGATACACAGCTGGGTGGTAGTCAGGAGTCTATTTTATATGAACTCTAATTCTGTGTAAAGCTGAATAATACACACCTGGGGGAGATTCAGGAGTCTACTTGGTGTGGACACTAATACCGACCCTGTTGGAATAATGCACACATGTAGAATAATGAGGTGTCTATGTCATAAGGATACTCATTCAGATAAAGAGTGAATAACGCACATGTGGAGTCATCAGAATTCTGTTTCACGTGGCCCCTCTTTCACAACCTCCCAGAATATTACACACTTTTGATATAATCTTGGGTCTATATTTAATGGCCACTCATTCAGAGAATCACTAAATAATTCACATTTGCTTAATAGTCAGAAGTCAAGTCTCGTTCCTATGGCTACCCATTGAGAGCCTCACTTAATGTACACACCTGAATAAATAGTCAGAATTTACTTGTAACTGCTCATTCAGAGTCTCACTAAATAATGCACACCTGTGGAATAGTCAGGAGACTTTTTCATGTGGCCTCTCATTCAATGTGTCATAAAAATATGTGGTGAAGTCAGGAGACTCTTTCATGTAGACACATATCCAGAGCCTCAGTGCATAAGACAGACCCTTAATATAGTAAGAATTCTAATTAGTATGGCCACATCTTCTGAGGCTCACTGTATAATACACACCTGGAGAATAATTTGAAGTCTATTTTCGATGGACATTTATTCAGAGCCTCGGTAAATAATGCAGACGTGTGCAGTAGCCAGGAGTCTATTTCATTTGGACACACATTCATAGCTTCAGTGGATATTATGCACGTGTAGATTCGTCAGGATTTCATTTTGTATAGCCACTGACTTGTAACCTCAATGAATAATGCACAAATGTAAAGTACTCAGCAGTCTATTTCATATAGCCACTCATTCAGAGATTCACTCAATAATAAATTTACTTGAGATAGACAGCCTCCTGTTTCTTATTGTCATACAAAAAGAGCCTCACTGAGTGACACACACCTGGGGAAGTTTTAGGTGCGTACTTTACATAGCCTCTAATTTACAGCCTAAGGGAATAATGCACACGTGTGCAATAGACACTAGTCTATTTTATATGGAAACAAAATCAAAGCCTGAGTCAGTAATACAAAACTTTGCAATAGTCACTGGTCTATTCCATATGCACAAATATTTAGAGTCAGGGTCAATGATACATGCCTGTAGACTAGTCAGGAAACAATTTCATATGGCCAAAGTTTCAGAGCCTCAGTGAATAATAAATACCTGAGAAATACTCTGGACGCTATTACATGTGGCATTTCTTCAGAGGTTCTTTGAGTAAAGAACACCTGTATTGTAGTCAGAATTCTATTTCATATAGCCACATACTCAGCGCCTATCTGAATAACAGTCACCTTTGCAAAGTCAGAATTCTATTTCATATATCCACTCATTTATAGCTGAATATAAAAACTCACGCCTGAGTAGTATATAGGCGTCTATATTTTTTGGCCACTCATTCAGAGCCTCACATAATAATACAGACGTACGAAAGTGTCAGGAGTGTACTTGACGTGGCCACTTATTCAGTTACTCAGTGAAGAATCATATATTCTGGAAAATACTCAGGATTCTATTATATACAGCTACTTATTAAGAGACTCACTGAATAATGCACACCTGGAGAATTGTCTGGAGACTGTTTGATATGACCCTTCACCCAGCGACTCAGTGGAAAATGCAGGGCTGAGAAAGAGTCAAGAGGATGGTGTCAGGAGTCTATTCTATGTGGTCACTCGCTCAGAAACTGACTGAAGAATACACACCTTGGGAATAGTCAGAGTCTAGGTCATATGGCCACTCAATCACAGCATTTTCGAATAATGCACAATGGGGCAATAGTAAGGAGTCGATTTCATATGGCCTCTCATTCAGAGTTTCAGTGTGTAATAAACTGTTGTGGAGGAGGGAGGAACCTATTGAAGGTATCCCCAAATAAAGCAGCTCCGTGAATGATACAGACATGTGTGAGAGTCAGGAGACTATTTTATATGGACACTCATACAAAACCTCTTCGAATATTGAACATGTGGGAATAATCACTAGTCTATTTCATATGGTGTTTCGTTCGGACAGTCCAAAATTAACGCGCATCCGTGGAGTAAAATGCGGTCTATTTCATAAGGCCACTCTTTCAGTGTTTTAGTGAATAACATGTATATTTGATAAGTCAGGAATCTCTTTCACATGGCCACGCCTTCTGGGCCTCTGTGAATAATACTCCCCTCAGAAACAGTCAAGGGTCTACTTCAAGTGCCTACACATTCAGAGTCTCAGTAAGTAAAGAACAACTGGACAATACACCTCAGTCTCTTTTTTATTCCGTTTGTCAGAGTCTCTTTCAATAATACACACCTGGGAAAGAGTTTAGTTTCCTTCAGGAAGCCACTCATTTTGATCCTCAGTTAATAATTTACAGCAGAGTAATAGTCGAGCATTTTTCATATGGCAACAAATTCTGTGCCTCCATAAATAATACACACCTGGGGAATTCTCAGGATTCTATTTCATACTACCACTAATTTAGAACCTTATTGAATAACTCACAATGGAGCCATAGTCAGGTGTCTCCTTTGTATGGCCTCTCATTGATTGTTTCAGTGCATAATGAACTTCAATGGAGTAATCAAAACACTGTTAAAGTAGCCATGAATTAAGTTCCTTCCTGAATGATACACACCTATGTGGCAGGCAGGAGTCTATTTCATATGAACTCTAATTCTGTGTAATGCTGGGTAATACACACCTGGAAGGGATTCAGGAATCTATTTTTTATGGACACTCATACCGAACCTGTTGGAATAATGCACGCATGGGGAATAATGAGGTGTATATATCATACAGCTACTCATTCAGACAAACAGTGAATAACGCACATGTGGAGTCATTAGATTTCTGTTTCATATGGCCCCTCTTTCACAGCCTCACTGAATATTACACACTTATGATATAGTCTGGAGTCTATATTTTATGGCCACTCATTCAGAGAATCACTAAATAATTCACACTGGCGGAATAGTCAGAAGTCTCTTTCCTATGGCTACCCGATGAGAGGCTCACTAAATATACACCTCTGAATATATTGTCAGGATTTACTTGTATCTCCTCATTCAGAGTCTCACTAAATAATGCACACTTTTGGAATAGTCAGGAGACTTTTTCACGTGGCCTCTCATTCAATGTGTCATTGAAAAATGTGATGTAGCCAGGAGACTCTTTCATGTAGACACATATTCAGAGCCTCAGTGCATAAGACAGACCCTTGATATAGTAAGAAATCTAATTAATATGACCACATATTCTGAGTCTCACTGAATAATACACACCTGGAGAATAGTTTGGAGTCTATTTTCAATGGACATTCATTCAGAGCCTCGGTAAATAATGCAGACCTGTGGAGTAGCCAGGAGTCTATTTCATTTGGAAACACATTCATAGCCTCAGTGGCTAATATGCAAGTGTGGCTTAGGAAGAATTTTATTTTATAAGTCCACTGACTCGTAAACTCTATGAATAATGCACAAATGTAAATTACTCAGCAGTTTATTTCATAAAACAACTCATAGAGAGATTCACTGAATAATAAAATTATTTGAGATAGACTGCCTCCTGTTTCATATGGTCATACAAAAAGAGCCTCACTAAGTGACACACACATGGGAAAGTTTTAGGAGTGTACTTTACATAGCCCCTCATTTACAGCCTAAGGATATAATGCACACGGGTGGAATAGATACTAGTCCGTTTTATATGGACACAAAATCAAAGCCTCAGTCAGTAATACAAAACTTTGGAATAGTCACTAGTCTATTCCATATGCCCAAGTATTTATAGTCAGCGTCAATGATACACATCTGTAGACTAGTCAGGAAACAATTTCATATGGCCAAAGTTTCACAGACTCAGTGAATAATAAATACCTGAGGAATACACTGGACGCTATTACATGTGGCATTTCTTCAGAGGTTCATTGAGTAAAGAACACCTGTATTATAGTCAGAATTCCATTTCATATAGCCACGTACTCAGAGCCTAACTGAATAACAGACACCTTGGGAAAGTAAGGATTCTATTTCGTATAGCAACTCATTTACAGCCGAATGTAAAAACTCACGCCAGAGTAGTATATAGGAGTCTCTATTTTATGGCCACTCATTCAGAGCCTTACAGAATAATACAGTCGTATGGAAATTTCAGGAGTGTACTTGACATAGCCACTTATTCAGTTCCTCAGTGAAGAATCATATATATTTGAAAATACTCAGGATTCTATTACATATAGCCACCTATTAAAAGACTCACTGAATAATGCAAACCTGGAGAATTGTTTGGGGAATATTTGATATGACTGTTTACCAAGCGACTCAGTGGGAAATGCAGAGCTGAGAAATAGTCAATAGAATCTGGAGACAGCAGATGCTGAAGAGGATGTGGAGAAAGAGGAACACTCTTACACTGTTGGTGGGAGTGTAAATTAGTTCAACCATTGTGGAAGACAGTGTAGCGATTCCTCAGAGACCTAGAAATAGAAATTCCATTTGACCCAGCAATACCATTACTGGGTATATATCCAAAGGACTATAAATCGTTCTACTATAAGGACACATGCACACGAATGTTCATTTCAGCACTGTTTACAATAGCAAAGACCTGGAACCAACCCAAATGCCCAACGATGATAGACTGGACTGGGAAAATGTGGCACATATCCACCATGGAATATTATGCAGCAATCAAAAATGATGAGTTTGTGTCCTTTGTAAGGACATGGATGAATCTGGAGAACATCATTCTCAGCAGACTGACACAAGAACAGAAAAAGAAATACCGCATATACTCACTCATAGGTGCGTGAGAAAAATGAGAACACATGGACACAGAGAGGCGGTCTACTATACACTGGGGTCTATTGGGGGGAATGGGAGAGGGACAGCGGGGGGGGCTGGGGAGGGATAGCCTGGGGATGAATGCCAAGTGTGGGTGAAGGGGAGGAAGGCAGCAAAACACACTGCCATATGTGTACCTATGCAACTATATTGCACGTTCTGCACATGTACCCCAAAACCTATAATGCAATTAAAATTAAAAATTAAAATAAAAGAACAGTCAGAAGTCTGTTTTATGTGGTCACTCGTTCAGAAACTGACTGAAGAATACACATCTTGGGAATAGTCAGAGTCCAGATCATATGGCCACTCAATCACAGCATTACCGAATAATGCACAATGGGGCTATAGTAAGGATTCTATTTCATACGGCCTCTCATTCGGAGCTTCAGTGCGTAATAAACAGCTGTGGAAAAGTGAGGACCCTATTGATAGTAGCCCCAAATAAAGCAGCTCCGTGAATGACACACACATGTGTGAGAGTCTGGAGACTATTTGATATGGACACTCATACAGAACCTCTTTGAATATTGCACATGTTGGGAATAATCACTAGTTTATTTCATATGGTGGTTCGTTTGGAGACTCAAAAAATAACGCGCACCTGTGGAGTAAAATGCGGTCTATTTCATAAGGCCACTGTTTCAGTTTTAGTGAACCACATGTATACCTGATAAGTCAGGAATCTTTTTTACATGGCCAGTCTTTCTGGGCCTCTGTGAATAATACTCCCCTCAGAAACAGTCAAGGGGCTACTTCAAATGCCTACACATTCAGAGTCTCTGTATGTAATGAACACCTGGGCAATACACCTGAGTCCATTTTTTTGTGCCCACTTAATCAGAGTCTCATTCAATAATACACACCTGGGGAAGAGTTAAGGGTCTACTTCATGAAGCCACTCATTTGGATAGTCAGTGAATAATTTACACCAAATTAATAGTCGAGAATTTTTTATATGGCCACTCATTCTGTGCATCCCTGAATGATACGCACCTGTGGAATTCTCAGGATTCTATTTCATACTACCACTCATTTAGAACCTTATTGAATAATTCACAATGGAGCAATAGTCAGGCATCTATTTTGTTTGGCCTCTCCTTCAGAGTTTCAGTGAATAATTAACTTCTATAGAGTAATCAGTACACTGTTTAAGATAGCCATGAATTAAGTGCCTTCCTGAATGACACACACCTGGATGGTAGTCAGGAGTCTATTTCATCTGAACTCTAATTCTGTGTAACGCTGAGTAATACCTACCTGGTGGAGTTTCAGGAGTCTATTTGGTATGGACACTCATACCTAATCTGTTTGAATAATACACACATGGAGAATAATGAGTTGTCTATATCATATGGCTACTCATTCAGAAAAAAAGTGAGTAATGCACATGTGGAGTCATTAGAATTTTGTTTCATATGGCCCCTCTTTCCCAGCCTCACTGAATATTACACACTTGTGATATAGTCTGGAGTCTATATTTCATGGCCCTCAATTCAGAGAATCACTAAATAATTCACACCTGTGGAATAGTCAGATGTCTCTTTCCTATGGCTACCCGTTGAGAGCCTCACTAAATGTTCATACCTGGATAAATAGTCAAGATTTACTCGTATCTCCTCATTCAGAGCCTCACTAAATAATGCACAGGAGAATTTTTCATGTGGCCTCTCATTCAATGTGTCATTGAAAAATGTGGTGTAGTCAGGAGACTCTTTCATGTAGACACATATTCAGAGCCTCAGTCCATAAGACAGACCCTTCATATAGTAAGAAATCTAATTAGTATGGCCACATATTCTGAGGTTCACTGAATAATACAAAACTGGAGAATAATTTGGAGTGTATTTTTGATGGACATTCAGTCAGAGCCTCGGTAAATAATGCAGACCTGTGGAGTAGCCAAGAGTCTATTTCATTTGAAAACACATTCATAGACTCAGTGGATAATATGCACTTGTGGATTAGTCAGGATTCCATTTTATATGGCCACTGACTCGTAATCTCAATGAATAATGCACATATGTAAAGTATTCAGCAGTCTATTTCATAGAGCCACTCATACAGAGATTCACTGAATAATAAAATTATTTGAGATAGACCGCCTCCTGTTTCTTATGGTCATACAAAAGAGCCTCACTGAGTGACGCACACCTGGGGAAGTGTTGGGAGTGTACTTTACATAGCCTCTCATTTACAGCGTAAGGGAATAATGCACACGTGTGGAATAGACACTAGTCTATTTTATATGGCCACAAAATCAAAGTGTGAGTCAGTAATACACAACTTTGGAATAGTCACTAGTCTATTCCATATGCCCAAATATTTAGAGTCAGAGTCAATAATACTCGCCTGTAGAATAGTCAGGAAAGCATTTCATATGGCCAAAGTTTCTTAGCCTCAGTGAATAATAAATACTTGAGGAATACTCTGGACGCTATTGCATGTGGCATTATTTCAGAGGTTCATTGAGTAAAGAACACCTGTGTTATAGTCAGAATTCTATTTCATATAGCCACATACTCAGAGCCTAACTGAATAACAGACACCTTAAGATAGTCAGGATTCTATTTCGTATAGCCACTCATTTACAGCCGAATGTAAAAACTCACGCTTGAGTAGTACATAGGAGTCTCTATTTATTGGTCACTCATTCATAGCCTCACAGAATAATACAGACATATGGAAATGTCAGGAGTGTACTTGACATGGTATGAATTAAGTGCCTTCCTGAATGATACACACCTGGGTGGTGGTCAGGAGTCTATCTCATATGAAGTCTAATTCTGTGTAACGCTGAGTAATACACACCTGGGGGAGTTTCAGGAGTCCATTTGGTATGGACACTCATACCGAACCTGTTGGATTAATGCACACGTGGAGAATAATGAGGTGTCTATGTCATATGGCTACTTATTCAGACAAACAGTGAATAATACACATGTGGAGTCATTAGAATTCTTTTTTATATGGCCCCTCTTTCACAGCCTCACTGAATATTACACACTTGTGTGTGGGGATCCCTCCTGCGAAGGGCCCTTGACAGGACCCTCGCCATCTTGAGCTTGAGCCCATACACATTTCTTCTCTCCTGGAGGCTTTGAGCTAAGGGGAAAGAGGAAGTCTGGTTGCACTGATTCTTTAATCATTTATTTTTGCCTCTGACATTTGCAACAGAATGGCTGAGCTCAGGCCTTGTGGTCTAATGAGACATTGTATAGTTAAACATTGTGTGCCTCCTAGTTCCTTCTCTGCACAATGACTGTATGACTTTATTTACCTCTGCTAACTCAATCATATCGTTTCCATATGATCCTATATGAATAGGTAAGGTTAGAATGACATTTGGAAACGTCCAGCTGTACCTTATTAACGATCTTATTGCTTGTTTGACTTATTTTAGATGAGCATATGTTTAGATTTATGACCCCTTTTTCACAAACTTTATTGTCCCTTTGCTCTACACCCTATGATTATGAGTAATGCTTTCTGTACCCCTTTTCTTGTGATTTTTGTTCTTGATTTTATTTCAAGATACAATGGAATCTACATCACTCCTCAAGGGCTAAAAGGTATATAACCTGTGGTTTGCACAAATAAACTTGCTGCTTTGGCACTTGCTGTCCTGGTATTGCCTGGCAGTCCTCCAGACCCCAATTTCTATTTGTGTTTTCTTCCGCGCACTCCCTCTTCCAGGTTGAGAACATTAGAGTAGGGCTGAGGCTCTCTGCTGGTCGGGAGCCCCCCGGCAGACGTGCCAGACCCCTACACTTGTGATATACTCCAGTTTCTATATTTTATGGCCACTCATTCAGAGAATCACTGAAAAATTTACACCTGCGGAATAGTCAGATGTCTCCTTCCTATGGCTACCCATTGAGAGCCTCACTAAATGTATACACCTGGATAAATAGTCAGGATTTATTTGTATCTCCTCATTCAGAGTCTCACTAAATAATGCACACCTGTCAAAGAGTCAGGAGACTTTTACATGTGGCCTCTCATTCAATGTGTCATTGAAAAGTGTGGTGTAGTAAGGAGACTCTTTCATGAAGACACATATTCAGAGCCTCAGTGCATACGACAGACCCTTGATATCGTAAGAAATCTAATTAGTGTGGTCACATCTGCTGAGTCTCACAGAATAATACCAAACTGGAGAATAATCTGGAGTCTACTTTCGATGGACATTCATTTAGAGACTTGGTAAATAATGCAGACCTGTGGAGTAGCCACGAGTCTATTTCATTTGGACACACATTCATAGCATCAGTGGATAATATGCACGTGTAAATTCGTCAGGATTTCATTTTGTAGGGCCACTGACTCGTACCTTCAATGAATAATGCAGAAACGTAAAGTACTCAGCAGTTTATTTCATATAGCCAATGATTCAGGGATTCACTCAATAATAAAATTATTTGAGATAGACAGCCTCCTGTTTCATATCGTCATACAAAAAGAGCCTCACTGAGTGACACACACCTGGGGAAGTGTTAGGAGTGTACTTTACCTAGCCTCTAATTTACAGCCTAAGGGAATAATGCACACGTGTGCAATAGAAACTAGTATATTTTATATGGAAACAAAATCAAAGACTGAGTCAGTAATACAAAACTTTGGAATAGTCACTTGTCTATTCCATATGCCCAAATATTTAGAGTCAGGGTCAATGATACACGCCTGTAGACTAGTCAGGAAAGAATTTCATAGGGCCAAAGTTTTAGAGCCTCAGTGAATAATAAATACCTGATGAATACTCTGGACCATAATACATGTGGCATTTCTTCAGAGGTCCTTTGAGTAAAGAACACCTGTATTGCAGTAAGAATTCTATTTCATATAGCCCCATACTCAGAGCCTATCTGAATAACAGACACCTTGGCAAAGTCAGGATTCTATTTCGTATATCCACTCATTTACAGCTGAATGTAAAAACTCAGGCCTGAGTAGTATATAGGCGTCTATATTTTTTTGGCCACTCATTCAGGGCCTCACAGAATAATACAGATGTAGGAAGTGTCAGGAGTGTACTTGACGTGGCCACTTATTCAGTTCCTCAGTGAAGAATCATATATATCTGGAAAATACTCAGGATTCTATAATATATAACCACTTATTTTTTTTTAATTTTTATTGCATTATAGGTTTGGGGGTACATGTGCAGAACGAGCAAGATAGTTGTATAGGTACATACATGGCAGTGTGTTTTGCTGCTTTCCTCCCCTTCACCCACACTTGGTATTCATCCCCAGGCTATACCCCCCAGCGCCCCCCGCTGTCCCTCCCCCATTCCCCCCAACAGTCCCCAGTGTATAGTAGACCGCCTCTCTGTGTCCATGTGTTCTCATTTTTCTCACCCACATATGAGTGAGTATATGCGGTATTTCTTTTTCTGTTCTTGTGTCAGTTTGCTGAGAATGATGTTCTCCAGATTCATCCATGTCCCTACAAAGGACACAAACTCATCATCTTTGATTGCTGCATAATATTCCATGGTGTATATGTGCCACATTTTCCCAGTCCAGTCTATCATCGTTGGGCATTTGGGTTGGTTCCAGGTCTTTGCTATTGTAAACAGTGCTGCAATGAACATTCGTGTGCATGTGTCCTTATAGTAGAACGATTTATAGTCCTTTGGATAGATACCCAGTAATGGGATTGCTGGGTCAAATGGAATTTCTATTTCTAGGTCCCTGAGGAATCGCCACACTCTCTTCCACAATGGTTGAACTAATTTACACTCCCACCAACAGTGTAAGAGTATTCCTATTTCTCCACATCCTCTCCAGCATCTGCTGTCTCCAGATTTTTTAATGATCGCCATTCTAACTGGTGTGAGATGGTATCTCAATGTGGTTTTGATTTACATCTCTCTAATGACCAATGAAGATGAGCACTGTTTCATATGTTTGATGGCCTCATGTATGTCTGCTTTTGTAAAGTTTCTGTTCATATCATTTGCCCATTTTTGAATAGGCTTGTTTGTTTTTTTCCTGTAAATCTGTTTGTGTTCTTTGTAAATTCTGGATATCAGCCCTTTGTCAGATGCGTAAACTGCAAAGATTTTTCCCATTCTGATGGTTGCCGATTCACTCTAGTGACTGTATCTTTTGCCGTGCAGAAGCTGTGGAGTTTGATTAGGTCCGATTTGTCTATTTTGGCTTTTGTTGCCAATGCTTTTGGTGTTTTGTTCATGAAGTCCTTGCCTACTCCTATGTCCTGAATGGTTTTGCCAAGATTTTCTTCTAGGGTTTTTATGGTGTCAGGTCTTACGTTTAAGTCTTTAATCCATCTGGAGTTAATTTTAGTGTAAGGTGTCAGGAAGGGGTCCAGTTCCTGCTTTCTGCACATGGCTAGCCAGTTTTCCCAACATCATTTATTAAATAGGAAATCCTTTCTTCATTGACTGTTTTTGTCTGGTTTATCAAAGATAATATGGTTGTAGATGTGTTGTGTTGCCTCCGATGCCTCTGTTCTGTTCCATTGGTCTATATCTCTGTTTTGGTACCAGTACCATGCTGTTTTGATTACTGTAGCCTTGTAGTATAGTTTGAATTCTGGTAGCGTGATGCCTCCCGCTGTGTTCTTTTTGCTTAGAATTGACTTGGCTATGCGGGCTCTTTTTTGGTTCCATATGAAATTCATGGTGGTATTTTCCAGTTCTGTGAAGAAATTTAATGGTAGTTTGATGGGGATAGCATTGATTGTGTAAATCACTTTGGGCAGTATAGCCATTTTCACGATATTGATTCTTCCTAACCACGAACATGGAATGTTTCTCCCTCTGTTTGTGTCCTCTCTTATTTCGTTGAGCAGTGGTTTGTAGTTTTCCTTAAAGAGGTCCCTTACATTTCTTGTGAGTTGTATTCCTAGGTATTTTATTTTCTTTGTACAATTGTGAATGGCAGTTCGTTCTTGATTTGGTTCTCTTTAAGTCTGTTATTGGTGTATAGGAATGCTTGTGATTTTTGAACATTGATTTTATATCCTGAGACTTTGCTGAAGTTGCTCACCAGTTGCAGGAGCTTTTGGGCTGAGGTGATGGGGTCTTCTAGGTATACTATCATGTCGTCTGCAAATAGAGACAATTTGGCTTCCACCTTTCCTATTTGAATACCCTTTATTTCTTTTTCTTGCCTGATTGCTCTGGCTACAACTTCCAGTACTATGTTGAATAGAAGTGGTGAGAGAGGGCATCCTTGTCTAGTGCCGGATTTCAAAGGGAATGCTTCCAGTTTTTGCCCATTAAATATGATATTGTCTGTTGGTTTGTCATAAATAGCTTTTATTACTTTGAGATATGTTCCATCAATACCAAGTTTATTGAGGGTTTTTAGCATAAAGGGCTGTTGAATTTTGTCAAATGCCTTCTCTGCGTCAATTGAGATAATCATGTGGTTTTTGTTTTTGCTTCTGTTTATGTGGTGAATTACATTTATAGACTTGCGTATGTTGAACCAGCCTTGCATCCCCGGAATGAGTCCTACTTGATCATGATGGATAAGTTTTTTAATGTGCTCTTGCAATCGGTTTGCCAGTATTTTATTGAAGATTTTTGCATCTATGTTCATCATGGATATTGGCCTGGAGTTTTCTTTTCTTGTTGAGTCTCTGCCAGGTTTTGGTATCAGGATGATGTTGATCTCATAAAATGATTTGGGAAGGGTTTCCTCTTTTTGGATTATTTGGAATAGTTGCAGAAGAAATGGTACCAGATCCTCTTTGTGTGTCTGGTAGAATTCAGCTGTGAACCCATCTGGACCTGGGCTTTTTTTGTGTGGTAGGCACTTAATTGCTGCCTCAACTTCAGACCTTGTTATTGGTCTATTCATAGTTTCGGCTTCCTCCTCGTTTAGGCTTGGGAGGACACAGGCGTCCAGGAATTTATCCATTTCTTCCTGATTTACTAGTTTATGTGCATAGAGTTGTTTGTAGTATTCTCTGATGATGGTTTGAATTTCTGTGGAATGTTTGGTGATTTCCCCTTTATTGTTTTTTATTGCATCTATTTGGTTTTTCTCTCTCTTCTTTTTTATCAGTCTGGCTAGTGGTCTGTCTATTTTGTTGATCTTTTCGAAAAACCAGCTCTTACATTTATTGATTTTTTGAAGGGTTTTTCTTGTCTCTATCTCCTTCAGTTCTGCTCTGATCTTAGTTATTTCTTGTCTTCGGCTAGGTTTTGAGTTTTTTGATCTTGCTCCTCTAGCTCTTTCAATTTTGATGATAGGGTGTCAATTTTGGATCTCTCCACTCTTCTCATGTGGGCACTTATTGCTATATATTTTCCTCTACACACTGCTTTAAATGTGTCCCAGAGATTCTGGTACGTTGTGTCTTCATTCTCGTTGGTTTCAAAGAACTTCTTTACTTCTGGCTTCATTTCATTGTTTATCCAATCAACATTCAAGAGCCAGTTGTTCAGTTTCCATGAAGCTGTGCGGTTCTGAGTTATTTTCTGAATTCTGAGTTCCAGCTTGATTGCACTATTGTCTGAGAGACTGTTTGTTATGATTTCAATTGTTTTGCATTTGCTGAGAAGTGCTTTACTTTCAATTATGTGGTCAATTTTGGAGTAGGTGTGATGTGGTGCTGAGAAGAATGTATATTCTGTGGATTTGGGGTGGAGAGTTCTGTAAATGTCTATCAGGTTTGCTTGTTCCAGGTCTGAGTTCAAGTCCTGGATATCCTTGTTAATATTCTGTCTGGTTGATCTGTCTGCTATTGACAGTGGAGTGTTAAAGTCTCCCACTATTATTGTGTGGGAGTCTAAGTCCCTTTGTAAGTCATTAAGAACTTGCCTTATATATCTGGGTGCTCCTACATTGGGTCCATATATATTTAGAATCGTTAGCTCTTCTTGTTACATCGATCATTTTACCATTATGTAATGACCTTCTTTGTCCCTTTTGATCTTTGTTACTTTAAAGTCTATTTTATCAGAGATGTGAATTGCAACTCCTGCTTTTTTTTGCTCTCCATTTGCTTGGTAAATCTTCCTCCATCCCTTTATTTTGAGCCTTTGTGTATCTTTGCATGTGAGGTGGGTTTCCTGGATACAGCACACCGATGTGTTTTGGTTTTTTATCCAATTAGCCAGTCTATGTCTTTTGATTGGTGCATTTAGCCCATTTACATTCAGGGTTAATATTGTTATGTGTGAATTTGATACTGCCATTTTGATGCTAGCTGGCTGTTTTGCCCGTTGGTTCAAGTAGATTCTTCATTTTGTTGATGGTCTTTAGCATTTGGTATGCTTTTAGGATGGCTGGAACTGGTTGTTTCTTTCTATGTGTAGTGCCTCTTTCAGGAGCTCTTCTAAAGCAGGCCTAGCGGTGACAAAATCTCTGAGTACTTGCTTGTTCATGAAGGATTTTATTTTTCCTTCACTTATGAAACTCAGTTTCGCTGGATATGAAATTCTGGGTTGAAAGCTCTTTTCTTTAAGGATGTTGAATATTGGTCCCCACTCTCTTCTGGCTTGTAGAGTCTCTGCCGAGAGATCTGCTGTGAGTCTGATGGGCTTCCCTTTGTGGGTGACCTAACCTTTCTCTCTGGCTGCCCTTAGTATTTTCTCCTTCGTTTCAACCCTAGTGAATCTGACGATTATGTGCCTTGGGGTTGCTCTTCTTGCAGAGTATCTTTGTGGTGTTCTCTGTATTTCCTGGAGTTGAGTATTGACCTGTCTTGCTAGGTTGGCGAAATTTTCCTGATAATATCGTGAAGCGTGTTTTCCAGCTTGGATTCATTCTCTTCATCACATTCTGGTACACATATCAAATGTAAGTTGGGTCTCTTCACATAGTCCCACATTTCTTGGAGATTTTGTTCATTCCTTTTTGTGCTTTTTTCTTTCATTTTGGTTTCTCGTTTTATTTCATTGAGTTGATCTTCAACTTCTGATATTCTTTCTTCTGCTTGGTCAATTCGGCTGTTGAAACATGTGCATGCTTCGCGAAGTTCTCGTGTTGTGTTTTTCAGCTCCTTCAATTCATTCATATTCCTCTCTAAGTTGTCCATTCTCGTTATCAATTCCTCGAATCTTTTTTCAAATCTTTTTTCAAGGTTCTTAGTTTCTTTGCACTGATTTAGAACATGTTCCTTTAGCTCACTGAAGTTTCTCATTATCCACTTTCTGAAGTTTGATTCCGTCATTTCATCACATTCATTCTCCGTCCACCTTTGTTCCCTAGCTGGTGAGGAGTTTTGGTCCTTTTTTGGAGGTGAGCTCTTTTGGTTTCGGGTGCTTTCCTCCTTTTTGCGCTGGTTTCTTCCCATCTTTATGAATTTATCCGCCTGTCTTCTTAGTATTGGCTGATTTTTCACTTCGGTCTCTGTGTGGACACTGAGATTGTTGATGATGAAGTATTTCTGTTAATTAGTTTTCCCTCTAATGATCTATCATCTCTGCTGTATGAGTGCTGAGTTCCACTCCAGGCCCTGCTTGTCTGGGGTATACCTGCAGCAGCTGTAGAACAGTGAGGGATGATACCAGTTTCTTCTGCTGCTGCCCTTGTTGCAGAATGATGCCAGCCAAATATCAGTCTGATTAGTCCTTTTCTGGGGTGACTCCTTGGATATACGGGGATCAGGGAGCTGCTTGAGGAGACAGTCTGTGCTTTATATGAGCTCCAGTGCTGAGCTGTGAGCTCCATTGTCCATTCAGGGTTGTTGGGATGTTGTTTATGTCTGCTGCAATAGAACTCATAAGACACCACTCTTTTTTTTTCACCCTTAGATGCTCTGTCTCAGGGAGTTGGGGCTTTCTTTATGAGTATCTGTTGCACTATCCTGCCCCACTAGGTGTCAGTCTATTCACTATTTGCCTGCCGGGGCTCTGACCTGCTAGCGCAGGTCCACCTTGTTGCTGCCTGGGGGAGTCTCTCTGTTATGGCAGGTTGCCTTGGCAAGGGCAGGCTGCATCAGTCCTGGGCGGTACTTAAGTGGGGGTGCAATTCGTCAGCAATGGTGGACGCCCCTCCCTGACCGGGCTGCACCATCCTAAATTCCGGCAACAAAACTCTCAGCCCCAAGCGCCTCCAGTCGCTGCCCTGCTTGTCCCCGTGAGCGTGGGACCCACCGAGCCTGATCACCCAGCTCCCTGCCTCAGAGTCCGTCCTCTCTCTCTCTTCCTCTCCCCAAGCTGAAAGTTCGACTCTCTCACTGGCGCCCCAGGAGCCTGCCGATAGGGCACTGGGATCCATGCAATCTCCCGTGCTGCTGCCCACTACCCTGGCTCAGATCACGCTTCCCAGGAAACTCCTGGTCTGGCACCTTGTCCAAGTCCCGTTCAATCAGATGGACATGCCAATCTGCCCTTCCAAATCTCAGATTGCCAGTTTAACAGGGCACCGAGACCAGTGAGTTCCGCACCGGGTCCTGCTGTGGTGCCGGCCAAAGAGGCGGCGGGAGCCCGCTGCGTTAGCCGGCTGCTAGCGTCCCGTGTCTCTCCCACACCTGGGACTTTCACCGCTCTGTGGGCATAAAAGGAACATCCGAGAATGTTGCTAGGACTCAACCTCTGCGCCTTCACCGAGAGCTGCAATCCTGAGTCACCTCTATGACACCATCTTGCCTCCCTCTCTATACCCACTTATTAAGAGACTCACTGAATAACGCACACCTGGAGAATTGTCTGAAAACTATTTGATATGACCTCTCACCCAGCGACTCAGTGGAAAATGCAGAGGTGAGAAACAGTCAAGAGGATGGAGTCAGGAGTCTATTTTATGTGGTCACTCGTTCAGAAACTGACTGAAGGATACACACCTAGTCAGAGTCTAGGTCATATGGCCAATCAATCACAAAATTACCGAATAATGCACAATGGGGCAGTAGTAAGGTGTTGATTTCATATAGCCTCTCATTCAGAGTTTCAGTGCGTAATAAAAAGTTGTGGAGGAGGGCGTATCCTATTGAAGGTATCCCCAAATAAAACAGCTCCATGAATGATACACACATGTGTGAGAGTCAGGAGACTATTTGATATGGACACTCATACAGAACCGCTTCGAATATTGCACATGTGGGGAATAATCACTAGTTTATTTCATATGGTGGTTCGTTTGGAGAGTCAAAAATAACATGCACCTGTTGAGTAAAATGCAGTCTATTTCATAAGGCCACTCTTTTAGTGTTTTACTGAATAACATGTATATCTGATAAGTCAGGAGTCTCTTTCACATGGCCACTCGTTCTGGGCCTCTGTGAATAATACTCCCCTCATAAACAGTCAAGGGTCTACTTCAAATGCCTACACATTCAGATTCTCTGTAACTAATGAACACCTGGGAAATACACATGAGTCTCCTTTTTATGCCCACCGAGTCAGAGTCTCTTTCAATAATACAAACCTGGGGAGGAGTTAAGAGTCTCCTTCATGTAGCCACTCATTTAGATCCTCAGTGAATAATCCACACCAGGGTAATAGTGGAGCATTTTTATATGGCCACTCATTCTGTGCCTCTCTCAATGATACACACCTGTGGAATTATCAGGATTCTATTTCATATTACCACTCATTTAGAAATTTATGGAATAATTCACAATGGAGCAAAAGTCAGGTGTCTATTTTGTATGGCCTCTCATTCCAATATTCAGTGAATAATTTACTTCTATGGAGTAGTCAGGACACTTTTTAAGATAGCCATGAATTAAGTGCCTTTCTCAATGATACACACCTTGGTGGTTATCAGGAGTCTATTTCATATGAACTCTAATTCTGTGTAACGCTGAGTAATACACAGAACCACTTCGAATATTGCACATGTGAAGAAGAATCACTAGTCCATTTCATAGGGTAGTTTGTTTGGAGAGTCAAAAAATAACATGGGACAGGTGTGATACACACAGGAGAGTGGAGGGTACACACAGGAGACAGTGGGTACATAAATGAGAGAAGAGGATAAAAAAGAGAGGAGATAAACACAGGAGAGTAGGAGATACACAGAGGAGAAAGGGGGATAGGAAAAAAGAGAAGGGGATAAACACAGGAGAAATAAATACACATAGAAGAGAAAGGCATACACACAGGAGAGGGTGATACACACAGGACAAAAAAGGATAGACACAAGAAAGAGGAAGATACCCACAGAACAGGCGGAAACACACAGAAGAAAGAAGCAAACACACAGGAGAAAAAAGGATACACACAGCAGACAGGAGGACACACACAGGAGTGAGGAAATACACAGAGGAGTGAGGGAAATACACTCAGAAGAGAGAAAGTATACACACAAAATGGATGGGGCTACAAATAGGAGAGAGGGGATACACAGGAGAGAGTGGGACACAAACTGGAAAAAGGGGGATACACACAGGAAAGAGGGGAAATACACACAAAAGAGAGTGTTGATATACACAAGAGAGAAAAATGACACACAAGAGGGAGGATGATGCAGAGAGGAAAAAAAGGACACACACTGGAGGAAGAAAGGTACAAACAGGATAGGAAGAAACACAAGACTGAGGAAGATTCACACAGGAAAGAATAGGATACACACAGGAAAAAAAAGGATGCACAAAAACAGGGAGGGATACACATGGTAGACAGAAGGATACATACAGAAGGGAGAAGAATACAAACAGGAGAGGGGTGATACAAACAGAAGAGATGAGGGGTCACACAGAAGAATAGAAAATACACACATGAGAAAGATAAATACACACAGCAGAGAAAAGTATACACAAAGCAGAGAGGAGGATACACACAGGAAAGAGAACATACACAAAGAAGTGAGAAAGATCCACAGAAGATAGAAGGGAATGTACACAGGAGAAAAGTGGATACACACAGAGGTGGGGCATACACACATAAGAGAGGGGATACACACAGGAGAGAGGGGGGATAAACATGGAGAGTGGTGATCCACACAGGATAGTTGAGGGTACACACAGGACAAAGGGGGCATACACAGGAGAGAAGAGGATACACAAAGTACTAAGGGATACACATATGAGAGTAGGAAATAAACAGAAAAGAGAGTAGGAAACACAAAGGAGAGAGGAGGATAAACACAGGAGAGGGAGATACACACAGAAGAGAGGGGCTTACACACAGAAGAGGGGGATACAAACAGGAGAGGGGTGATACAAACAGAAGAGATGAGGGGTCACACAGAAGAATAGAAAATACACACATGTAACAGGAGAAAAAGGGATAAACACAGAGTGTAACAGGAGAAAAAGGGATAAACACAGAGAAGAGGAGAAAACACACAGGAGAAAAAGTTACACACAGGTGAGAGGGACGTAGACACATGAGAAAACAGGATACACACAGCAGAGAGAAAGATACACACAGAAGAGAGGAGATACACAAAGAAGAAAAGGGAATACGCACAGGAGAGAGAAAAGATACACACAGGATGGAGGGTGTTACACACAGGAGAAAGGAGAAATACACACAGGAGAGAGAAGGGATAGCCACAGGAGAGAGGAGAATGCACACAGGATAGGAGGATACACACAGGAGGGAGGAGGATGCACACAATAAAGCGGAGAAGACACACAGGAGAAAGTAGGATACACGCAGGAGAGAGGAGGGTAAACACAGGATAGAGGGGAATACACACAGGAGAGAGGAGGATACAGGCAGAATAGAGGAAGTTACACACACGAGAGAGAAAGATACACACAGGCGAGAGAAGAATACACAGAGAATAGAGTAGGATACACAAAGGAGAGTGGGGGATACACACAAAGAAAAGGGAGATACTAACAAGAAAAGGAAATAAACACATGAGAAAGAAGGATACACACAGGAGAAAGGAAAATACACAAAGGAGAGGGGAACACATAGGAGAGAGGGGATACACACAGGAAAGAGGGGCTTACACACAGAAGAGAAAAGGATACACACAGGAGAGAGGGTAAATACACAAAAAAGAGAGGTGGATACACACAGAAGAGAGGGGGATACACACAGAGAATAAAGGAGAAATACAAAAAAGAGGAGGATACACAGCAAAAAGAGAAAGATACAGATAGAAGTGAGAAGGATACACGCAAAAGATAGGAGAATACACAGGAGAGAGCATAAACACAGGAGAGGGGAGGATACACTCAGGAGAGAGAAAGATGCACACAGGAGTGGCGTGATACACACAGGAGAGAGGAGGGTACACACAGTAGAAAGTAGAATACACACAGGAGAGAGGAGGATACAAAAAGTAAAGGGGGATACACACAGAAGAAATGGGGATACACCGAGGACAGAATAGGATACACAAAGGCGAGAGGAGGATACACTGGAGGGGGAAAACACACAGAAAAGAGAACCATAAATACAGGAGAGGGGGATACACACAAAAGAAAGAAAAATACACTCAAAAGAGAGGAGGATACACACAGGACAGAAAGATACACAAAGGAGAGTGGGGCGTACACACAGGAGAGAGGGGAATACACACAGGAGAGAGGGGTATATACACAGGTGAGGGGAATACACAAAGGAGAGAGGGGCATACACACAGGAGAGAGAAAAGATACACACAGGAGAGAGGAGGATACACACAAAAAATGGGGATACACACAGGAGAGAAGAGCATACACACAAGAGAGAGGAGGATACACAGAGAAGAGAGGGGGATACACACAGGAGAGAGGAGATACACACAGGAGAGAGGAAATATACACACAGGTTAGAGAAAGATACACACAGAAAAGATGGGGATACACACAGAATAAAGGAGGATACACAAAAGAGAGAGGAGAATACACACCGAAGAGAGAAGGATACACACAGGAGAGAGGAGGATACACACAGGAGAGAGGGATACACACAGGAGATGAAGCATAAACACATAAAATGGGAATAAACACAGTAGAAAGGGGGTACACACAGAAGAGAGGAGGATACTCACAGGAAAAGGTGATACAAAAAGGTGAGAGAAATACACACAGGTGAGATGAGGATACACACAGGAAAAAGGGGCATAAACACAGAAAAGTGGGGATACACAGAGGAGAGAGGGGGATACACAAAGGAGAGAGGGATATACACAGGAGAGAAAAATACACACAGGAGCGAGGGGTATGCACAAAGGAGAAAGGGAAATACACACAGAAAAGAGGAAGATACACACAGGAGAGAGAATGATACACACAGGAGGGGGGATATACACAGTAGAGAGGAAGATACACACAGGAAAAAAAAGGATACAGAGAGGAGAGAAGAAGATACACACAGAAGAAAAGGAGATACACACAGGAGTGGGGGATACACACATAAGAAATGGCCTACACACAAAAAAGTTGGATACATGCAGGAGACAGGGAAATACACACAGGAGAGAGGGGGATACATACAGAAGAGGGGTATACACACAGGAGAGAGGGAGATACACACAGGAGCGAGGAGTATACACAGGAGAGATTGGGATCCACACAAAAGAGAGGGGAATACACACAAGAGAGAGGGGTATACACACAGGAGAGAGGGGGATACACACAGAAGAGAGAAAGATACACAAAGAAGAGAGGAGGATACACGCAGGAGAAAGAAGGACACACAGGAGAAAGTGGGATAGTGGGATACACACAGGAGAGAGGAGGATACACAAAGGAGAGAAAAATACAGACAAGTGAGAGGAGAATACACACAGGAGAGTGGGGCGTACACACAGAAGAGGGGGGTTACACAAAAAAGAGAGGTGGATACACAAAAAAGAAAGGGATACACACAGGTAAAAGAAATACACACAAGAGCCAGGCAGATGCACACAGGAGAAAGGAGGATACACACAGGAAAGAGGAGGATACACACAGGAGAGAGGAGCATTTACACAGAAGAGAGGGTGATACACACAGGAGAAAAAAGATACACACAGAAGAGTGGGGCACACAAACATGAGGGTGGAGGATACACAAAAGAGAGGGGTATACACAGAGTGGTAAAAGGATACACACAGGAGTGAGGAAAATACACATTGGAGAGAGGAGGATACACACAGGAGAGAGGAAGATACGCACAGAAGAGGAAAGGATACACAAAGTAGAAGGAGATACACACAGAAGAGAGGGGGATAGGCACAGGAGAGAAGGATACACAGATGAGAGAAAAGATACACGCAGGAGATAGGGGGAAAAACACAGGAGAGGGGGATACATACAGAAGAGAGTGGCATAGACAGAGGAGAGGAATGATTCATGCAAAAGAGAGGAGGATACACACAGGAGAGGGGAAGATAAACACAGGAGAGTGGAGAATACATATAGGAGACAGGAGGATACAAAGAGCTGAAAGGAAGATACACACGAGAGAGGAGGATACAAACAGGTGAAAAAATGATACAAACAGGAGAGAGGAGGATGCACACAGGAGAGAGGGGAATTAACGCAGAAAAGAGGAGGATACACACAAGAGAAAAAAGGATACACACAGGAGAGAGGAAGAAACACACAGGGGAAAGAAGGATACACACAAAAGTGGGAAGGATACACATAGGAGAGAGAGGATACACACAGGAGACAGAGGGATACAAACAGAAAAACGGGGATAAATACAGGAGAGAGAAGGATACACACAAAAGAAAGGAGGATACACACAGGACAGGGGAGGATACACAAAGGAGACAGGAGCATACACACAGGAGAGAAGGATACACACAAAAGAGTAAGATACACACAGAAAAGAGGAGGATACAAACAGGGTATGGGGATAAACACAGGAGAGAGGGGCATACACACAGAAGAGAGCAGGATACACACAAAATAGAGAAAGATACACACAGGAGAGTGGCGGTACACACAGGTGATGGGGGGATACACACAAAAGAGAAGATCCACACAGGAAAGAAGAGGATACAAACAGGAGAGGGAAGGATACACACAGGGGAAGCGGGATAAACACAGAAGAGAAAAGGATACACACAAAAGAGAGGAGGATACACACAGGAGAGTGAAGAATACCCAAAGAAGAGAGGGAAATACAAACAGCAGAGAGGGGCATACACACAGGAGAGGGGGATACACAGAGTAGAGAGGAGAAAACAAACAGGAGAAGGAAATACGCACAGGAAAGGGAAATACACACAAGAGAGAGGGGGATGCACAAAGGAAAGGGGGGATACACATAGGAAAGAAGTGGATACACAAAGGAAAGAAAAGGATACACACAGCAGAGGGGAGATACACACAGGAGAGGGGAAGATACACACAGGAGAGTGGGGCATACACACAGGAGGAAGAGAAATACACACAAAAGAGAGGGGTATACACACAGGAAAAAAGAATACACACAGAAGATACGAGGATGCACACAGGGGAGAGAAGGATACACACAGGAGAGAGAAAGATACACACAGGAGAGAGGAGGATACACACATGAAAGATGGGGATACACACAGAAGAGAGGAGAATACACACAGGAGAGAGGATGATACACGCAGGATAAAGGAGGATACACACAGGAAAGATAGGGATACACACAGGAGAGTGGAGGATACACAAAGGAGAGAGGAGGATACCCACAAGAGAAAGGAGAATACACACAGGAAAGGGGAAGATACAAACAGTAGAGAGAAGAATACACATAGGAGAGAGGTGGATACACACAGGAGAGAAAACAATACACACAGGAAGGAGGAGGATACACACAGGAGAGGGTGCGTACACACAAGAGAAAAGAGAATACACCCAGGAGAGAGGGGGGATACACACAAGAAAGAGGGGGATGTACACAGAAGAGAGTAGAATACATAAAGGCTAGAGGGGTGGTACACACAGGAGAGGGGTGATACTAACAGGAGAGAGGGGGTTACACACAGGAGAGTGAGGCATACACACAGAAGAATGATGATACCCACTGGAGGGAGTGGGATACACACAAGTGGAGGAAAATACTCACAGTAGAGAGGAGGATTCTTTCAAAAGAAAGAAGGATAGACACAGAAGAGAGACGGATACACACAGGAGAAAAAAGAATACACACAGGAGAGGGTGATACACTCAAGAGAGAGGAGGATCCACAAAGGAGAAAAGGAAATACACACAAAAGAGAAAAATACACACAGGAGCGAAGAAGATGCACACAGGAGAAAGGAAAATACACACAGGACAAAGGAGGATACACACAGGAGAGAAAAGAATACACACAGGAGATGAAAGGATACACACAGGAGAGAGAAAAATACATACGGAAGAGAAAAGGAATACACACATGTGAGAAGGAAATACACAAAGGAGCAAGGGATACACACACGTGGGTAAAGGAACACACAAGGGAGTTGGGCGTAAACACAGAAAAAAGGTGATACACAGAGAAAAGTGGGGAATACACAAAGGAGAAAGGGATACACAGAGGAGAGAAAAATACACACAAGTGTGAGAAGGTTGCACACAGGAGAAATGGAAATACACACAGGGAAAATAAGATACACACAGGATAGAGAAGGATACACACAGGAGACAAGGGAAACATACAGGAGAGAGGAAGACACACATAGGAGAGAGGAGGATACTCAAAGAAGAGAGAAAGATACACACAGAAGGAAAAAGCATATACACAGGAGTGGGGGATACACACAGAAGAAAGAGGGATATGCAGAGGAGAGAAAAATACACAAAGGAGAGAAGGATACATAGACGAGAGAGGGGCATACATATAAAAGAAAACAGGATACCCGCAGGAGAGAGGAGGATACACAGAGAAGAGAGGGGGATACACACAGGAGAGAGAGAGATACACACAGGAGATAAAAGGATACACACAGGAGAGAAAAAGATACACATAAGAGAGAAAGATACAAAGATGAGAGAGGGGCATACACACAAAAAAGAAGGATACACACGGGAGAAAGGGGGATACACACAGCAAAGAGTGATACACACAGCAAAGAGTGATACACACAAGAGAGAGAAGAGTAGACACAGGAAATAAAAGAATACACACAGGAGAGAGGAGGAAACAGGAGAGAAAGAATACACACAAGTGACAGGGGTATATATACAGGAGAAAGGGGTAATACACACAGGAAAGAAAGTTTTTTCACATAGGGGGAAACACAGAAAAGGGGAAAGATACACACATGAGAGAGGAGGATACACACAGGAGAGAAAAGGAAACACACAGGAGAGAGGAGTGTAAACACAGGAGAAGAGAATACACACAGGAGAGAGGGGGATAAAACAGGAGATGTGGACACATACAGGAGACAGGGAATACACGCAGGAGAGGGGGGATACACACAGGAGACTTGTATACATACAAAAGTCAGGGAAATACACACAGAAGAAGGAGATACACACAGGAGAGAGGGATACACACGGGATAGAGGGTATACACACAAAAGTGAGGGGAATACACACAAGAGAGAGGGGTATACACACAGGAGAAAGGGGTAATACACACAGGAAAGAAAGGTGTTAAACACAGAAGAGATGGGAGAAACACAAAAAAAGTGGAGGGATACACACATGAGACAGGAGGATGCACACAGGAGAGAAAAAAACACAAGAGAAAGGAGTGTACACACAAGAGAAGAGAATACACACAGGAGAGAGGGGGATACACACAGGAGATGTGGACACATACAGGAGACAGGGAAATACACGCAGGAGAGGGGGGATACCCACAGGAGAGTTGTATACATACAAAAGTCAGGGAAATACACACAGAAAAAGGAGATACACACAGGAGAGAGGGATAGATATGGGATAGAGGGTATACACACAAAAGTGAGGGGAATACACACAAGAGAGAGGGGCATACACACAGGAGAGAGGGGGATACACATAGTACAGAAAAAGACACGCACAGGAAAGAGGAAGATACACACAGGAGAAAGGAGGATACACACAGGAGAAAGAGAATACACACAAGTGACAGGGGCATACACACAGGATAAACGGGTAATACACACAGAAAAAAAGGTGTTACACACAGGAGAGATGGAGGAAACACAGAAAAGTGGAGGGGTACAGACATGAGAAAGGTGAATACACACAGAAGGAAACACACAGGAGAGAAGAGTGTACACACAGGAGAGGAGCATACACACAGGAGAGAGGGGGATACACACAGGAGAGGTGGATACATACAGGAGACAGGGAAATACACACAGGAGAGAGGGGGATACACTCAGGAGAGGTGGATACATACAGGAGACAGGGAAATACACACAGGAGAGGGGGGATACACACAGGAGAAGGGAATACACACGGGAGAGAAGTTATACACACAAAAGTGAAAGCAATACACACAAGAGAGAGGGGCATACACACAGGAGAGAGAAGGATACACATAGGATAAAGAAAGATACACACAGGAAAGAGGAAGATACACACAGGAGAAAGGAGGATACACACAGGAGAGGGTGAAACACACAAGAGAAGGGGGTTCCACAAAGGAGAGAGGGGAATAAACATAGGAGAGAGGGGTATACACACAAGAGAGGTGTATACACACAGGAGAAAGGAGGATACATGCAGAAGAGTGGAGGATACTGGCAGCACAGATGTGGATACCCGCAGGAAAGAGGGGTATAAACACAAAAGAGAGAAAAATACACACATGATTGAAGGGGATACACACCAGATAGAGAATGATACACACAGGAGAGAAAAGAATACCACAAAAGAGAGGAGGATACACACAGGAGCGAGGGATACACACAGGTGAGAGAAGGATACACACAGGAGAGAGGGGCATACACTCAGAAAAGGGGGGAACACAGAGAAGAGAGAAAAATACACAAACGAAAAAGTGATACACACAAAAGAGGAAAATACACACAAGAGCGAGGAAGATGCACACAGGAGAAAGGAAAATACACACAGGAAAAAGGAGGATACACATAGAAGAGAGAAGGATAAACAGAGGAGGGGAATAAACACAGGAGAGAGGAAGATACACACAGGAGAGAGGAGGATACAGAGAGGAGAGGGGAAGATAAACACAGAAGAGAAGAGGATACACACAGGAGAGGGAAATACACAGAACAGAGGGGGATAAGCACAGGAAAAATAGATACACAGAGGTGAGTGGGATACACATAGGAGAGAGAGGGAACTACACAAAAGAGAAAGGAATACACACAAGAGACAGGGGCATATAGACAGGAGAGAGAAAAATACGCATAGGAGAGAGGAAGATACACAATAAAGAGAGGAGGATACACGCAGAGAAGAGGAGTATACACAAAAGAGAGGTTAACACACAGAGAAGAGAGGGCGTTACACACAGGAGAGAGGGCAAATACACACAGGAGAGAGGAGGATACACACAAGAGAGGAGCATACACACAGAAGAGAGAATAATATGCACAGGAGAGACGGGAATTCACAAAATAGAAAGGGGGATACACACAAGTGAGGGAAATACACAAAGGAGAGTGGGGCATACACACAGAAAAGAGAAAAGATACACACAGGAGAAAGGAGGATACACACTGTAGAAAGAAGGATACACACGAGAGAGATGGATACACAAAGGAGAGAGAAGGATACACACAGGATAGGGCGATAAACACAAGAGAGAGTGGTATCCACACAGGAGAGAGGGGAATACACATAGGAGAGATGTGTATACACACAAAAGAGAGGTATACACACAGGAGAGAGGAGGATACACGCAGCAGAGAGAAGGATACATGCAGCACAGAGTAGGATACCCGCAGGAGAGGGGGGAAACACACAGAAGAGAAAAAAATACACACAGGAGAGAAGGGGGATACACACTACAGAGAGAATAATACACACTGGAGAGAAAAGGATACACACTAAAGAGAAACGGATACACATAGGAGCGAGCGATATGCACAGGTTAGAGGGCGATACACACAGAAGAGAGGGACATACACACAGAAAAGGAGGGATCCAAATAGAAGAGAGAGAAATGTACAAAGGAGAAAAAGATACACACAAAAGAGGGAAATACACACGAGAGAGAAGAAGATGAACACAGGATTAAGGAAAATACACACAGGAAAAAACGAGGATACACACAGGAGAGAGAAGGATACACTCAGGAGAGGGGGGATACACACAGAAGAGAGAAAGATACACACAGGAGAGAAAAGGATACACACAGTAGAGAAAAAGATACACACAGAAGAAAAGAGGATACACACAGGAGTTGGGGATACACAGAGAAGAGAGTGGGATACTCACAGGAATGGGGGATACACAGAGGAGAGTGTGGAATACACACAGGAGAGAGGAAGATAAACACAGGAGAGGGGGATGCATATAAATGAGAGGGGCATAGACAGAGGGGAGGGGAGGATACACGCAGAAGAGAGGGGGATACACACAGGAAAGAGTGGGATACACACAGGAGAGAGGGGGATACACACAAAAGAAAAAAGAATACACACTGAAGAGAGAAGGATACACATAGGAGAAAAAGATACACAGAGAAGAGAGGGGCACACACACAAAAAGTGGGATACACACAGGAGAAAGGGGGATACACACAGGAGACAAAAGGATACACAAAGAAATGTGTGATACACACATGAGAGATTGGTGTAAACAAGGGAGAGAGAAAGATACACAAAGGAGATTAGAAGGATACACACAAGAAAGAGAAGGATACACACAGAAGAGAGTAGGATACATAAAAGCGAGAGAAAGAATACACACAGTGGAGAGGAAGGATACTAACAGGAGATAGAGGGATACACACCCAACAATGGGGCATACACACAGAAGGGAGAAGACACACATGGGAGAGAGTAAAATAAACACAGATGGAGAAAGATACGCAAAGTAGAGAGGAGGAAACAGACAGGATAAAGGAGAATACACACAGAAGAGAGACGGATACACACAGGAGAGATGAGGATACACACAGTAGAGAGCGATACACACAAGAGAGAGAAGGATCCACCCAAGAGAGAAAAAAATACCCATAAGAGAGAGGAATATACACACATGAGAGGGGTATACACACAGAAGAAAAGAGGATACATGCAGAAGAAAGGAAGATACACGCAGCAGAGCGGAGGATACACGCAGAAAATAGGGGAATACACACAGGAGAGAGAAAAATACACATAGGAGAGAAGGGGGATACACACAAGAGAGAGAATGATACACACAAAAGACAAAAGGATACACACAGTAGAGAGGAGGATACAAACAGGAGAGAGGGATACATAGAACTGAGAGGAGGATACACACAGGAAAGAGGGGCATACACACAGAAAAGGGGGAATACACAGAGAAGAGAGTGGAATACACAAAGGAGAAAGGGATACACACAGGAGAGGAAAATAGAAACAGGAGCGAGTTGGTTGCACACAGGAGAATAGGAAATACACACAGGAAAGACAAGAATACACACAGGAGAGAGAAGAATACACACAGGAGGGGGGATACACACAGGAGAGAGGAAGATACACACAGAAAAGAGGAGGATACACAGAGGAGAGAGGAAGATACACAGAGAAGAAAAGAGAATACACACAGGAGTGGGGGATACACAGAGAAGAGAGTGGGATACGCACAGGAATGGGAGATACACAGAGGAGAGGGTGGGATACACAAAGGAGAGAAGGGGATAAACACTGGAGCGGGGGATACATACAGGAGAGAGGGGCATAGACAGAGGAAAGTGGAGGATACACACAGGAGAGAAAAGGATACACACTGGAGAGAGGATACACATAGGAGAAAGAGATACACAGAGGAGAGAGGGGCATACACACAAAAAATGGGGATACATAAAGAAGAAAGGGGGATGCACCAAGGAGACAGGAGTATACACACAGGAAAGTGTGATACACACAGGAAAGAGGGGCGTAAAAACAAAAGAGAGGAGGATACACACAGGAGAGAGGAGGAAACAAACAGAAGAGAGGGGATACACACAAGAGAGAGAAGGATACAAGCAGGAGAAAGGGGTGATACACACAAGAAAGAAAGGTGTTACCCACAGAAGACGGGGGGGAAAACACAGAAAAGTGGAGGGATACACACAGGAGAGAGGAGAATACACACAGGAGCAGGGCATACAAACAGGAGAGAGGGGTATACACACAGGAGAGTTGGATACATACAGGAGACAAAGAAATACACACAGGAGAGAGGGAGATACACACAGAAAAGTGGGACACACAGAGAAGAGAGGTTATACACACAAGAGAGAGGGAAATACACACATGAGAGAGGGGCATACACACAGGAAAGAGGAAAATACACATAGGAGAGAGGAAGATACACGTAGGAGAGAGGAAGATACACAAAGGAGAGAGGAAGATACACAAAGGAGAGAGGAGTATACACAGAAGTGAGGGGAGTACACAGAAAAGAGAGGGCATTACACACAGGAGATAGGGAGGATACACAGGAGAGAGAAAGATACACACAGGAGAGAGAAGGATACACACAGGAGAGGGTGGATACACACAGGAGAGTGGAGGATGCACACAGAAGAAAGTAAAATACATAAAGGCGAGAGAAAGTATACACACAGGGGAGAGGGGGGATACTAACAGGAGAGAAGGGGGATACACACCCGAGAGTGGGGCATACACACAGAAGGGAGAAGATACACACTTGAAAGAGTAAGGCACACAGAGGAGGAAGAAGATATGCAAAGTAGAGAGGAGAATCAACAAAGGAGAAAAAAAATACACACAGGAGAGAGACAATACACAAAAGAGAGAGGAGGATACACGCAGGAGAGGGCGATACACACAAGAGAGAGAAGGATCCACAGAGAAGAGAGGAAAATACACATAAGAGAGAGGTATAGACACAAAAGAGAAAAAAATACACGCAGGAGAAAGAAGGATACACGCAGCACAGAGGAGGATACACGCAGGAGAGAGGGGAATACACACAGGAGAGAGAAAAATACACAGAGGAGAGAAGGGGGATACACATAAAAGAGAGAATGATACACACAGAAGAGAAAAGGATACGCACAGTAGAGAGAAGGATACACAGAAGAGCAATGGATACACACAGGTGAGAGGAGGATACACAAAGGAGAGAGGGGCATACAAAAAAAGGGAAGATGCACAGAGAAGGGAGTGAGATAAACAAAGAAGAAAGGGATACACACAGGAGAAGAAAATACACGCAGAAGCGAGTGGGATGCACACAGGATTAAAGAAAATGCACAAAGGAAAGACGAGGATACACACAGGTGAGAGAAAAATACACACAGGAGAGGGGGGATACACACAGGAGAGAGGAAGATACACAGAGGAGAGAGGAGGATACACAGAGGAGAGAGGAAGATACACACAGAAGAGAAGAGGATACACACAGGAGTGGGGAATATACAGAATAGAAAGGGATATGAAAAAGAGAGGGAAATACAAAGAGGACAGAGTGGGATACACAGAAGAGAGAGGGGGATAAACACAGGAGAGGGGAACACATACAGAAGAGAGGGGCATAGACAAAGGAGAGAGGAGGATACACGCAAGAGAAGAGGATACACACAGGAAGGGGGATTCACACAGGAAAGAGGGGTATACACACAGGAGAGAAAAGGATACACACAGGAGAGAGGATGATACACATAGTAGGGGGAGATACACACAGGAGAGAGAAGCATACACACAAAAAAGGGATACACACAAAGACAGGGGGATACACACAGGAGAGAGGAGGAAACAAACAGGAGAGCAGGGATACACACAAAAGAAAGGGGATACACACAGGAGAAAGTGGTGATACACACAGGAAAGAAAGGTGTTACCCACAGGAGAGATGGGGGAAACACACAGGAAAGCGGAGTGATACAAACAGGAGAGAGGAGGATACACAAAGGAGAGAAGAGGATACACATAGGAAAAAGGAGTATACACACAGAAGAGGGGCATACACACAGGAAAGAGAAGGATACACACAGGAGAGATGGATACATGCAGGAGACAAGGAAATACACACAAGAGAGAGGAAAAACACACAAGAGCGGGGGATAGACACAGGAGAGAGGGTATACACACAGTAGAGGAAGATACACAAAGGAGAAAGGGGAATCCAAACAAAAGAGAGGGGAATACACACAAGAGAGAGGGTCATACACAGAGGGGAGAGGGGGATACACATAGGAGAAAGGAAGATACACAAAGGAGAAAGGAGGATATACGCAAAAGAGAGGAGTATACACAGAAGAGAGGGTAATACACAGAGAAGAGATGGCGTTACACATAAAAGAGAGGGCGGATACACACAGGAGCGAGGAGTATACACAAAGGAGAGGGTGGGTACACACAGAAGGGAAAAGGATAAACACAGGAGAGAGGGGGGATACACACAATAAAGAGGGATATACACACAGAAGAGAGTAGGATATACAAAATCGAGAGAAGGGATACACACGGGGGGGATACTAACAAGAGAGAGGGGGATACACACAGGAGAGTTGGGCATACCCAGAGAAGTGAGAGGCTACACAGTGGAGAGAGTGGGATACACACAGGAGGAGGAAGATACGCACAGTAAAGAGAAGAATACACACAGGAGAACAGAAGATACACAAAGGAGAGAGACGGATACACAAAAGAGCGAAGAGCATACACACAGAAGAGGGCGATACACACAAGAGAGAGGAGATCCACAAAGGAGAGACGAAATACACATAGGAGAGAGGAGTATACACACAAGAGAAGGGTATACACACGAGGAAGAAGGTCACACTCAGAAGAAAGGAGGATACACGCAGCACAGAGGAGGATACCCGTAGAAGAGAGGGGGATACACACAGGAGAGAGAAAAATACACGCTGAGGGAAGGGGGATGCACACAAGAGAGAGAATGATACACACAGAAGAGAAAAGAATACACACAGGAGCGAGGAGGATACACACCAAAGAGAGTAGGATACACACAGGAGAGAGGGACCATACACACAGAAGAGAGGGGTATACACAAAGGTGAGGGGAATACACAAAGAAGAGAGGTGCATACACACAGGAGAGAGAAAGGATACAAACAAGAGAGGAGGATACATATAGATGAAAGAAGGACACACAGAGGAGAGGGCGATACACAGAAGAGAGAAAGGGATCCACACAGGAGAGATGGAAATACACATAGGAGAGAGGGGTATAAACACAAATGAGGGGAATACACAAAGGAAAGAGGGGGATGCACACACGTGAGAAAAGACTACACACAGGAAAGGGTGATACACACAGGAGAGAGGTGCATAAACACAAAAGAGAAAAAGATACACACAGAAGAGAGGACGAAACAAACAGGAGAGAGGAGATACACACAAAAGAGAAGGGGATACCCACAGAAGAAAGGGGTGATACACACAGGAAAGAAAGGTGTTACACACAGGAGAGAGGGGGAAAACACACAAGAAAGCGGAAGGATACACGCAGGATAGAGGAGAATACACGCAGTAGACAGGAGGATACACAGAGGAGAGAGGAGTATACACACAGGAGAAGGACATACGCACAGGAGAGAGGGTGATACACACAGAAGAGCTGAATACATACAGGAGGAAAATAAATATAAACAAGAGAAAGAGGGATACACACAGGAGATGGGAATACACACAGGAGAGTTGGTATACACACAGAGGAGGGGAATACACACAGGAGAGTGGGGCATACAGACAGAAGAGAGGAAAATACATATAGGAGAGAGAAAGATACACTAAGAACATAAAAGGATACACGCAGGAGAGAGGAGTATACACAGGAGAGAGGTTAATACACAGAGGAAAGAGGGCGTTACACACATGAGAGAGTGTGGATGCACACAGGAGAGAGGAGGATACGCACAGGAGAAAGAAGGATACACACAAAAGAGAGGAGCATACACACAGGAGAGAGAATGATACGTACAGGAGAGACGGGAATTCACAAAATAGAGAGGGGGATATATACAGGAGAGAGGGGGGTACGCACAGGAGAGAGGGGTATACACACAGGTGAGGGAAATACACAAAAACGAGAGGGGCATACACACAGGAGAGAGAAAAGATACACACAGAAGAGAGGAGGATACACACAAGAGAGAAGGGGATAAACACAGGAGACAGACGGGAAACAAAGTTAAGAAGAAGATAAACAAAAGAGAGTGGAAGATATAAACAAAAGAGGGAGGATACACACAGGAGAATGAAGGTTACACAGAGCAGAGAGGAGTATAGACACAGTAGACAGGGATACACACAGAAGATAGGGGCATATACAAAGGAGAGAGAAGGATACACACAGGATGCAGGAGGATACACACAGGAGAGAGGAAGATACACACAGGAGAGAGGGGGGAATACCCACGGGAGAAAAAAATACACACAGGAGGGAGGAGAGTACACACAGGAGACAGGGGGATACACACAGAATAAAAAAGGATACACACAGGAGAGAGGAAGATACACACAAGAGGGAGGATGATACTCACAGGAGAGAAGAAGATCCTCACAGATGAAAGAAAAATACACAGAGAAGAAAAAATGATACACACAGGAGAGAGGGGGATACACACAGGAGACAGTGGGATACACACAAGAAGAGGAAGATACACACAAGAGAGAGGAGGATGCACACATTAGAGAGGAAGATACACACATGAGAGAGGAGAATACACAAAAGAGATGAAGGCATACAAAAAGGAGAGGCTGATACACACAGGATAGAGGGTGATACACACAGTTAAAAAAGGATACACGCAGAAAAAAGGGAAACACACAGGAGACAGGGGGATACACACAAAAGAGAGGAGGATACAAAAAAAGAGAATATGACACACCGGACAGAAAATGATACAAACAGGAGAGAGGAGAATACACACGTGAAAGGAGGATACACAGAAGAGAGAGGAGGATACACACAGGAGAGAAAGGAATACACTCAGGAGAGTCAGGATACAAACAGGAGAGTGCGGCATACACAAATGTGGAGAAGGATACACACAGGAAAGAGAAGAATACACACAAGAGAGAGGAAAATACACACAAAAGAAAGGAGTATACACACAGGAATGAGGGGGATAAACGAAAAAGAGAGAAGGATAAACACAGCAGAGTGGAGGATACACACAGGAGAGAGGAGGATACACAAAGGAGAGAGGAGAAGACACAAATGAGAGGGGAAGATAGACACAGGAGAGAAGAGAACACACAAAATAGACAAAGGCATACACAAAGGAGAGGCTGATACACACAAGATAAAGGGGGATACAAACAGCACAAAAAAATACACGCAGAAAAGTGAAATAAACACAGGAGAGAGAAGCATACACACAGAAGAAAGGAGAATAAACACAGAATAGAGAAGGATACACAGAATAGAGTGGAGAATAAACACAGGAGAGAGGGGTTGTACACACAAGAGAGAAGAAGGTACACACAGGAAAGAGGAGGATACAAACAGGGGAGAGGAGGATACACACAAAAAAAGTGGAGGATACAGAAAGAAGAGAGGAGGATACACACAGGAGAGAAAATGATGCAAACAGGAGAGTGGAGGATACACACGTGAAAGTAGGATACACAGAGAAGAGAGGAGAATACACTCAGAAGAGTGTGGAATACAAACAGGAGAGTGCGGTATACAAAAAGGAGGAAAGGAATACACACAGGAAAGAAAAGGATACACAAAAGAGAGAGGAAAATACACACAAGAGAAAAAAAATTCACACAGGAATGAAAAGGATAAACCAAAAAGAGAGGAAAATAAACACAGCAGAGTGGAGGATACACACAGGAAAGAGTGGAATACACACATAGAATGGGATACACACAAAAGAGAGGGGCATACACAAAGGAGAGAGAAGGGTAAACACAGGAGAGAGGAAGGATACACACAGGAGAGAGGGAATACACACAGGAGAGTGGGGCATACACATAGAAGAGAGGGGGATACACACAGGAAACAGGGAGATACCCACAGGGAAAGAAGGATAATGACAGGATGCAGGAGGATACACACAAAATAGAATACGATACAGATAGAATAGAGAAAAATACACGCAGGAGAGAGGAAAATTCACACGGGGAGAGGAGGATACACACAGAAGAGAGGAGGATACACGGAGAAGAAACGAGGATACACACAGTGGAGAGGGGGAATACACACAGGAGAGGGGGATACAAACAGAAGAGAGGGGCATACCAACAGGAGAGAGGAGAATACACACAAAAGAGAGGAGGATAAACACAGGTGAGAGGAGGATACCCACAAAAACGAGGGTGATAAACACAGGAGAGAGGGTGATACACACAGAAGAGGGGTGATACACACAGGAAAATGGAGGGTACACAGAGGAGAGAGGAAGATACACAAAGTAAAAAAGAGGATACACAAAAAAAGGGGGATACACCCAGGAGAGAGGGTGATATACCGAAAAGAAGGAAGGTTGCACACAGGAGAGAAAAGGAAACACACAGGAGAGGGGAATACACACAAGAGAAAGGAAGATAAAAACAGGAGAGAGGAGAATACACACAGAAGAGGGGAATACACACAGGAGAAAGGGGCGTTCACACGGGAGAGAAAAGGATACACACAGCAGAGAGAAGAATTCACAGAGTAGAGAGGGGATACCCAAAGAAGAGTGGAGGATACACATAGGAGAGAGAGGGGATATACAAGGACAGAGGGGAGATACACACAAGAGAGAAGAAGGATACCTCCAACAGAGGAGGAATACACACAGGAGAGATTAGGATACACATAGGAAAAATCAGGATACACACAGGAGAAATCAGGATACACACAGGAGAGAGGAAGATACACACAGGAGAGAGGAAGCTACACACAGGAAAAAAAATACAAACAGGAGAGAGGAGAATACACACAGGAGAGAGAAGGATACACACAAAATAGAGAAGAATACACATATAAGACAGAAGGATACACACAGGAGAGAGAAAAATAAACACAGGAGAGAGGTGATACACACAGGAGAAAAAAGGCTACACACCGGAAAGAGGAAGATACACACAAATGAGAGAATGATACACACAGGAGAGAGGGGGATACACACAGAAGAAAGGGGGATACACACAGGAGAGAAAAGAAACCACACAGGAGAGAGGAGCATACACACAGGAGAGGGAGATACACAAATTAGAAAGGACAATGCGCACAGAAAAGGGGATACACACAGAAGAAAGAAGAATAAACACAGGAGAGGGGGTATACACAAAGGAGATGGGGATACACACAGGAGAGAGGATGATACACACATGAGAGAGAAAAATACAAAGAGGCGAGAGGGGATACACACAGGATAAAGAAAGATACACACAGGAGAAAGAGCGGTTACACACAGGACAGAGGGGGAAAACACACAGGAGGGAGGAGGGATACACACAGTATAAAGGAATATACACCCAAGAGAGAGGAAAATACACACAGGAGAAAAAAAATACACACAGGAGACGGGGATACACAAAGTAGAGAGGAGCATGCACACAGGACAGAGGAATACACACATGAGAAAAAATACACACAAGAGAGAAAAGGATACACACAGAAAAGGGGGATACACACAGCAAAGAGGGAAATACACACAGTAGCGAGGAAGATACACACAGTAGCGAGGAAAATACACACAGGAGAGAGAAAGATACAAAAAGAGAGAGGAAATATACACAGGACAGAGGGTGATACACACAGGAGAAAGGGGGAATACACACAAGAGAGAAAGAAATTACACACAGGAGAGAAGAAAGAAACCCACAGGAGAGAGGAGAAATACACACAGGAGAAAGAAAGATACACACAAGATAGTAGAAAATACACACAGGAGAGAGGAGGATGCACACAGGAAAGAGGAGGATACACACAGGAAAGAAGAGGATACACAAATGAGAGAGGAGAATACACAAAGGGGAAAGGAGGTTACACACAGGAGAGGGGCATACACACAGGAGAGAGGGGATACAAACAAGAGATTTGGATACACACAGGAGACAGGGTAATACACACAGGAGAGAGAAGGATACACACAGGAGATGTGGATACAGAGAGGAGAGAGGAGGATCCATACAGGAGAAAGGAGAATACACACAAGACAGAGGGGCATAGACACAGTAGAGAAAAGGATACACACAGGAGAGAGGGGAATACAAACAGGAAAGTGTGGAATACACACAGGAGGGAGGGGGATACACACAGGAGAAAGGAGGATTCACAAAACAGGGGGGAAATACAAAGGAGAGAGAAGTATACAAACAGGCGAGAGGGATACACAAAGGAGACGAGGAAGTACACACAGGAGAGAAAAATATACACAAAGGAGAGGGGGACACAAACAGGAGAGAGGTGCATACACACAGGAGAGAGAAGAACACACACAGGAGAGAAGGGATACACACAGGAGATGGGGGATACACACAGGAGAGAGGAGGATACACACAGGAGAGACCGGAATACACACAGTGGGAGAAGGATAAATACAGGAGAGAGGAGGATACACAAAAAAGGGAAGATGATACAAAGAGAAGAGAGGAGGATACACGCAGGAGAGAGGAGGATACACACAGGAGAGGGGGAAATACACAAAGGAGGTATGGGGATACACACAAAAGAAGGGGAATATTTACAGGAGAGAGGAGAATACACAAAATTCAGAGGAGGATACACACAGGAGAGAAAAGAATACACACAGGAGAAAGGGGGATACACACAGGAGAGAGAGAGATACAAACAGGAGAGTGCGGCATACACACAGGAGGGAGGGGAATACACAGAGGAGAGTGGGGGATACACAGAGGAGAGAAGATGATACACAGAGGAGAGAGGAGTACACACAGAGGAGAGAAGGAAACACACAGTAGAGAGGGAGAAACACACAGGCGAGGGGGGTACACACAGAAGTGGGGAAAATTCACACAGAAGAGAAGGGAATACACACAGGAGAGGGGGATTCACACAGTAGAAGAAAGCACACACAAAAAAGAGGAGGATACACACAGCAGAGAGGGGGAATACACACAGGATAGAGGAGGATACCCACAGGAGAGTGGGGCATAGACACAAGATGGAGGAAGGTACAAACAGGAGAGGGTTGGTAAACACAGGGGGAGAAGGATAAATACAAGAGGGAGGAAAATACACATAAAAGGAATGAGGATACAGACAGAACAGAGGAGAATACACGCAGGAGAGAGGAGGATACACACAGGAGAGAGGGTTGAATAACACAGGAAAAGGAAATACACAAAGGAAAAAGGAAGGTACACACAGGAGAGAGGGGTATAAACACGAGAGAAAGGGATACAAAAAGGAGAAAGGCATACACACAGGAGAGTGGGAAATACACACAAAAAAAGAGAAAAGGATACACACAGGACATGGGGAAACACACAGGAGAGAGGGGCATACACACTGGAGAGAATGATACACACAGGAGAAAAGGGGATCCACACAGGAGAGATAAGAATTCACAAAAGAGATGGGGATAAACACATGAGAGAAGAACGTACACTCAGAAGAGACAAGGATACACACAGCAGAGCAGAGGATACACACAATAGAGAGGGAATACACACAGGAGAGAGGGGGGATACACATAGGAGAGAGCGGGGATACTCATAGGAGAGAAGAAGGATACACACATAAGATAATAGGATACACACAGGAGAGAGGAGTATACACACAGGAGAGGGTTAGATGCACACAGGAGATTCAAATACACACAGGAGAGAGGAGGATACACACAGAATAAAGAAGTACAGCAGAGAAAAGTATACACACAAGAGAGAGGTGGATACACAAAGGAGAGAGGAGGATACACACAGGACCAAAAAGGATACACATAGGAGAAAGGCATACACACAGGAGAGAGGAGGATAAACAGAGGAGAAAGGAGGATACAGAGTAGAGAAAAGGCTACACACAGGAGAGAGGAGTATACACAAAGAAAGGAAGGAAACACACAAGAGAGAGGGGGATACACACAGGCGAGGGGGATACACACAGAAGACGGTGTGATACACAAAGCAGAGTGGGAAAAACACAAGAGAGAGGGGGATACACACAGGCGAGGGGGATACAGATACGAGACAATGTGATACACAAGGAGAGTGGAGGATACACACAGGAGAAAGGGGGATAGAAACAGGACAGTGCGGCATACACACAAGAGGGAGGGGGATACACAGAGAAGAGAGGAGGATACACACAGGAGAGAGAAGGCTACACACAGGAGAGAGGATTATACACAAAGAATAGAGGGAAACAAACAAGAGAGAGGGGAATACACACAGGCGAGAAGGAAACACACAGGAGACGGTGTGATACACAAAAAAGAGAGGGGGTACACAAAAAAGAGAAGAATACACACAGAAGAGAGGGGTATAAACAAAAAATAGAGGAGGATACACACAAGAGAGAGGGTGGAAACACACAAGAGAGAGGGGGATACCCAAAGGAGAATGGGGAATACACACAGGAGGGAGGGTAATACACACAGGAGAGAGAAGGATACACACTAGAAGACAAGAATAAATACAAGAGAGAGGAGGATACACACAAAAGACTGAAGGATACAAACAAAATAGAGGATGATATACGCAGGAGAGAGGTGGATACACACAGGAGCGAGGAGGTTACACACAGGAGACAGGAGGATACACGCAGAAGAGAGGAGGATACACACAGGAAAGAGGGGGGATAAACACGGGAGAGGGGGATACACACAGAAGAGAGAAAGATACACACAGGAGAAAGGAAGATGCACACAGGAGAGTGGAAGTTTCATACAAAAGAGAGGATGATACAAACAGGAGAGAGAACAATACACACAGAAGAGGGGGATACACACAGAATAGAAAAGGATACACATAGGAGAGAGAAGGGTACACACAGGAGAAAGGAGGAGCAGAGAGGAGGATGCACAGAGGAGAAGGGGATACACACATAAAAGAGTGACATACACACAGGGGAGACAAGGATATACACAGAATTGAGAAAGATACACACAGGAGAGAGGGGGATACACACAGAAGGTAAGAAAATACACATTGGAGAGAGTAGGATACACACAGGAGACAAAAGGATACACACAGGAAAAAGGGGAAATACACACAGGATAGTGGAAGATACACACAGAAGAGAGGAGGATACACACAGAAGAGAGGATGATCTACACAAATGAAAAAAGGATACACACAGCAGAGAGGAGGATACACACAGGAGAGAGGGGAGAAAACACAGGAGAGTGGTGGATACACACATGTGGAGGGGGATAAACACAGGAGGAAAAAAGAAACACTCAGGAGAAAAGGAAATACACATAGGAGAGAGTAGCAAAAACAAAAAAGACATGGACATACACACAGAAGAGGAAGATACACAAAGGAGAATGAAGGATACACACAGGAAAGACAGGATACCCAGAAAAGAGGGGTATACACAGAGGAGAGAGGAGCATACACACAGGAGAGAGAAGGAAACACACAGAATAGAGGAGAATACACACAATAGAGAGGGAAATACAAAGGGTAGAGAGGGGGTATACACACAGAAGAGAAGAAGATACACACAGAAGAGAGGAAGACACACACAGGAGAGAAAAGGATACACACAGGGGAGAGATGGATACACACAGGAGAGAGGAGGATACACATAAAAGAGAAAAAAATACAAACAGGAGAGAGAAGGATACACACAGGTGAAAGGAGGATACACACAGGCAAGAGGGAGATACAGACAAAAGAGGGGGATACACACAGGAGGAATGGGGATACACAATGTGGGAGGGGGTTACACAGGAGAGAGGAGAATTCACACAAGAGAGAGGAGGATACACACAGGAGAGAGGGGGATACACACAGGGCGAGGGGAATACACACGGGAGAGTGGAGGATACAAACAGCAGACAGGAGGATACGAACAGGAGAGAGGAGGATATACATAGGAGAGGGGGGAAACACAGTAGAGAAGGAGATATACACAGGAGAAAGGGATACACACAGAGGTGGGGAGATACACACAGGAGAAAGGGGTATCCACAGAGGAGAGTGGGATACACAATGAAAAGAGGAGCCTACACACAGGAGAAAGGAGGATACACACAGTAGAGAAGGGGGATACACACAGGAGAAAGGGGGTTACACAGAGGAGAGTGGAACATACACACAGGATGAAGGGGGATACACACAGGAGAGAGGGGGATACAAACAGGAAGAGAAAGATAAATAAAGGAGGGAGGAGGGTACACAAAAAAGACAGGAGGATACAGACAGAAGAGAGGACGATAAACGCAGGAACGAGGATACACACAGGAGCGAGGAGGATACACAGAGGAGAGAGAAGGATATACGCAGGAGAGAGAAGGATACACAGAGGAGAGTGGGGGGTTACACACAGGATAGGGCGATACACACAGAAGAGAGGAGTATAAACAAAAAAGAGAGGGGAATACACACAGTAGAGTGGAGGATACAAACAGCAGACAGGAGGATACGTACAGGAGAGAGGAGAATACACACATGAGAAAGTAGGATACACAACGGAGAGGGTGAAAAACACAGTAGAGAAGGGGATATACACAGGCGAGAGGGATACACAGAGAACGGGGGAATGCACACAGGAGAAAGGGGGATCCACAGAGGAGAGGGGGATACACAATGAAAATCTGGAGACAGCAGATGCTGGAGAGGATGTGGAGAAATAGGAACACTCTTACACTGTTGGTGGGAGTGTAGATTAGTTCAACCATTGTGGAAGACAGTGTGGCGATTTCTCAGGGACCTAGAAATAGAAATTCCATTTGACCCAGCAATCCCATTACTGGGTATCTATCCAAAGGATTATAAATCGTTCTACTATAAGGACACATGCACACGAATGTTCATTGCAGCACTGTTTACAATAGCAAAGACCTGGAACCAACCCAAATGCCCAACGATGATAGACTGGACTGGGAAAATGTGGCACATATACACCATGGAATATTATGCAGCAATCAAAAATGATGAGTTTGTGTCCTTTGTAGGGACATGGATGAATCTGGAGAACATCATTCTCAGCAAGCTGACACAAGAACAGAAAAAGAAATACCGCATATACTCACTCATAGGTGGGTGAGAAAAATGAGAACACGTGGACACAGAGAGGCGGTCTACTATACACTGGGGACTGTTGGGGGGAATGGGGGAGGGACAGCAGGGGGGGGCTGGGGGGGATAGCCTGGGGATGAATGCCAAGTGTGGGTGAAGGGGAGGAAAGCAGCAAAGCACAGTGCCATGTGTGTACCTATGCAACTATCTTGCACGTTCTGCACATGTACCCCCAAACCTATAATGCAATAAAAATTAAAAAAAAAAAAAAAAAAAAAAAAAAAAAAAAAGAAAAGAGGAGCATACACACAGAAGAGAGGAGGATACACACAGGAGACAAAAAGGATACACACCGGAAAAAGGGGGATACACACGAAGAGTGGGGCATACACACAGGATGGATGGGATACACATAGGAGAGACGGGAATACACACACGGAAAGAAGGATAAATAAAGGAGGGAGAAAGGTACACAAAAAAGAGAGGAGGATACAGACAGAAGAGAGGACAATAAACGCAGGAAAGAGAATACACACAGGAGCGAGGAGGATAAACAGAGGAGAGAGAAGGATACACGCAGGAGAGAGAAGAATACACACAGGAGAGTGGGGGGATACAAAAAGAATAGGACAATACACACAGAAGAGAAGAGGATAAACACAGGATAGGGGAGGATACTCACAGGAGAAAGAAGGAGACACACAAAAGAGTGGACGATGCACACAGGAAAGAAAAGGAGACACACAGGAGAAAGGAGGATACACACAGGACAGAGGGGGATACACACAGGAGAAAGGAGGATACACACAGGACAGAGGGGGATACACACAGGAGAAAGGAGGATACACACAGGACAGAGGGGGATACACACAGGAGAAAGGAGGATACACAAGGGAGAGGGGGATACACACAATAGAGAGGGGGATACATTGAAAAGAGAAATGGATACACACAGGAGAGAAAAGAATACACACAGGAAATGGAAATACACAGGAGAGAGGGGCATACACATAGGAGTGGGTGATACACGCAGAAGAAAGGGGGATACACACAGGAAAGAGGAGAGTACACACAGGACAGAAGGATACACACAGGAGAAAAAGGCATACACACAGGAGAAAGAAGAATACACACAGCAGAGGTTAGGATTCACACAGAAGAGAGGGGATAAACACAGGAGAAAGAACAAACACAGGAGAAAGAAGGGATACACACAGGAGAGAGGGTAGATACACAAAGTAGAAAGAAGGGGTACACAGAGGAATGAGGAGAGATACACACAGGAGAGAGGAGCATACACACAGGAGAGAGGAGCATACACACAGAAGAGGGATAGGTACACACAGGAGAGAAGGATAATCACAGTAGAGAGGAAGATACACACAGAATAGAGGAGGATACACACAAAATAGAAAATGATAAACACAGGAGACAGAAGGATACACACAGAAGAGAGTGGGATAAACACAGGACAGGGGAATACACACAGGAGAGAAAAAAGATACACACAGGAGACAGGGATACAGAAAGAAGGCAGTTGGATACACAAAGGAAAGAAAGGGATACACACAGGAGAGAGAGGAATACACATAAGAGTGATGGTTATACCCACAAGAGAGAGGAAAATACACAAAGGAGAGAGGGAATACACACAGGAAAAAGGGGGATACAAACAGGAGAGTGCGGCATACACACAGAAGAAGGGGAACCACATGGGAGAGAGGAGGATACACACAAAATAGAAAATGATACACAAAGGAGACAGAAAAATACACACAGGAGAGAGGAGGATACACACAGGAAAATGGGGGATAAAAACAGGAGAGTGCAGTATACACACAGAAGGGAGAAGAATACACATAGGAGAGAGAAGGATACACAAAGGAGAGAAAAGTATACAAAAAGAAGAGGGGAATACACACTAAAGAGGAAGAATACACACAGAAGAGAGGAGGAAACACCCAGACGAGAGGAGAATATACAAAGGAGAGAGAAGGATACACACAGGACAGAGGATGATACACACAGAAGATGAAAGAATACACACAAGAGAGGGGGATACACACAAGATAGAAAAGACTACAGATAGGACAAAAGAGGATACACACACGAGAGAGGAGGATACAAAAAGAAGAGGAAGAAACACACAAGAGAGAGAAGGATACACAAAGGCGAGTGGGATAAACACTGGAGACGGAGGGATAAACACAAAAGAGAGGAGGATATACAAAGGAGAGGAGGATACACACAGGAGAGAGGAGGCTACACACTGCAGAGAGGAAGATACACAAAAAGAGAAGGAAACACAAGAGAGAGGGGGATACACACAGTCGAGGGGGATAAACACTGGAGAGGGTGGGGTAAACACAGGAGATAGGTGGATCCACAAAGGAGAGGGAGATACACACAAAATAGACGAGAATACACACAGGAGAGAGGGAAGATACACACAAAAGAGAGGGGGATACACACAGGAAAGTGGGGCATAAACACAGAAGGGAAGGGGATATACATAGCAGAGAGGGGGATACACACTGTGGGAGAAGAACAGATACAGAAAAGAGGAAGATACACACAAAAGAGAGGAGAATAGACACAGAAGAGAGAAGAACACACACAAGAGAGGGGGAAAACACAGCATAAAAATGGATACACATAGGAGAGTGGAGGATACACACAAGAGAGAGGAGGATACACAGAGCAGAGAGGAGGATACAAACAGGAGAGGAAGATACACACAGAAAAGAGGGGAATACACACAGGAGAGAGAAAAATACACACAGAATTAGGGAAGATACACACAGGAGAGGGGGATACACACAGGAGTGAGGGTGGATACACACAAGAGTTAAGAAAATACACACAAGAGAGAGGAGGATACACACAAGATACAGGAGGATACACAGAGGAGAGAGAAGAATACACACAGGAGAGAGAAAGATACACACAGGAGGGATGACTATACACACAGGAGAGAGGATGATCCACACAAATGAAAGGAGAATACACACAGCAGAGAGGAAAATACACACAGGAGAGAGGGGGAAACACACAGGAGAGTGGGGGATACACACCGGTGGAGGGGGATACACACAGGAGAAAGGAACATACACAGAGGAGAGAGGACTATACACATAGGAGAGAGGAGCATACACAAAAGAGAAAAGGGGATACACACAGGAGAGGGGGAAACACACAGGTGAAAGGGGGATACCCACAGGAAAGAAAAGGATACACACAAAAGAGAAAGATACACACAGGAGGGTGGGGCATACACACAGGAGAGAAAAGGATACACACAGGATAGAGGAGAATACACACAATAGAGAGGGGAATAAACACTGGAGAGAGGGGGTATACACACAGGAGAGAAGAAGATGCACACAGAAGAGAGGAAGATACACACAGGAGATAGGAGGATACACACAGGGGAAAGAAGGATAGACATAGCAGAGAGGAGGATACAAACAGGAGAGAAAATAATACAAAGAGAAGAGAGGGGGATACATACAAATGAAAGAAGAATACACAAAGGAGAGAGGAGCATACACACAGGAAAGAGGGGGATACACCCAGGATAAATGGTGATACACACAGAGGGAAAGGGACACACAGAGGAGAGAGGAGAATAAACACAAAAGAGAAGAGGAAACACACAGGAGAGAGGGAAATACAAACAGGAGAGTGCGACATACACACAGGATGGAGGAAAATACACACTGGAGAAAGGGGGATACACACGGGAGAAAGAAATACACACAGGAGAGAGAAGCATAGAAACAGCAGAGAGGAGGATACGCACAAAAGAGAGGAGGATTCACCCAGGAGAGAGGAGGATACACACAGAAGAGAAGGGAAAACACACAGGAGAGTGGGGGATACACACATGTGGAGGGGGATACACATAGGTGAGAGGAAGATACACATAGGACAGACAAGGACACACATTGGAGAGAGGAGCATACAAAAAAGAGACAAAGGGAACACACAGGAAAGAGAGATACACACAGTTGAAAGGGGGATACACAAAGGAAAGGAAAGAATACACACAAAAGAGAAAGATACACACAGAAGGGTGGGAAAATACACACAGAATAGAGGAGGATACACACAGAATAGAGGATAATACAAACAATAGAGAGGGGGATATGCACAGGAGAGGGGTATGCACAAAGGAGAGAAGAAGATACACACAGAAGAAAAAAGATACAAACAGGAGAGAGGAGAATACACACAGGGGACAGAAGGATAAACACTGCAGAGAAGAGGATACACACGGGAGAGAAAAAAATACAAACAGGAGAGAGAAGGATACACACATGTGAAAAAAGGATACACACAAGAGAGAGGAGGAAACTCACAGGAGAGAGGGAGATACACCCAGGAGAAATGGTGATACACAAAGGGATAAAGGAATACACACAAAAGAGAGGAGGATATACACAAGAGAGAAGAGAATACACACAAAAGAGAGGAGGATACACCCAGAAGAGAGGGGGAAACACACAGGAGAGAGGGAAATACAAACAGGAGAGTGAGATATACACACAGGATAGAGGGAAATACACATAGGAGAGAGGAGAATAAACACAGGGGGAGAAGGATACACACAGAAGAGGTATGACACACCCACAAAAATGGAGGATACACACAGGAAAGAGAAAAATACACACAGAAGAGATAAGGATACATAAAGAAAATGGGGATACCCACAGGACGGGGTAGATACACGGAAAAGAGAAAAGAATACAAAGGAGAAAGGAGAATACACACAGGAGAGGGTGATACACACAAGAGAAAGGGGGACACACACAGGTGAGAGAAGAATACACAAAGAAGAGGGGGATACACACAAGAGAGTGGGGCATACAAACAGAAGAGGGGAGGATAGACATAGCAGAGAGGAGGATACACAAAGAAGACAGGGGATACACACAAAAGAGAGGGAGATACACACAGAAGAAAGGGGGATACATAGAGGAGAGGGGGAATACACAGCGGGATGAGGAAAGATACACACAGGAGAGAGGATACTACACACAGGAGAGAGGACGATACATAGAGGAGAGAGAAAGATACACACAAAAGAGAGGAAGATACACAGGAGAGAATAAGATATACACAGGAGAGAGGATACACACAAAAGAGAAAAGGATACACAGAGGAGACAGAAGGATACACAAAGTAGAGAGGGGCATACACACAGAAAAGAGGGATACACACAGGAGAAAGGGGGATACACAAATGAGAGAGGGGGATACACACAGGAGAGGGGGATACACACAGGTGAGAGAGGCATACACACAGGAGAGAGGAAGATACACACAGGAGAGTGGAGGATACAAACAGGAGAGAGGGTATACACAAAAGAGAGAGGGGGATAACCACAGAAGAAAGGGGGGATACAAACAGAAGAGAAAGGTGTTACACAGAGGAGAGTGGGAAAAACACAAGGGAAAGAGGAGGGATACACAAAGGATATAGGAAGATACACACAGGAGAGAGAAAAATACACACAGGAGAGGTGCATACACACAGGAGAGAGGGGGATACACACAGGAGATTTAAATTCACACAGGAGGGAGGGAGGCAAGATGGCGTCGTAGAGGTGACTCAGGATTGCAGCTCTCGGTGAAGGCGCAGAGGGTGAGTCCTAGCCGCATTCTCGGATGTTCCTTTTATGCCCACAGAGCGTTGAAAGTCCCAGGTGTGGGAGAGACACGGGACGCTAGCAGCCGGCTAACGCAACCGGCTCCCGCCGCCTCTTCGGCCGGCGCCACAGCGGGACCCGGCGCGGAACTCACTGGTCTGGGTGCCCTGTTAAACCGGCAATCTGAGATTTGGAAGGGCAGATTGGCATGTCCATCTGATTGAACGGGACTTGGACAATGAGCCAGACCAGGAGTTTCCTGGGAAACGTGATCTGAGCCGGGGTAGTGGGCAGCGGCACGGGAGATCGCACGGATCCCAGTGCCCTATCGGCAGGCTCCTGGGGCGCCAGTGAGAGAGTCGACCTTTCAGCTTGGGGAGAGGAAGAGAGAGAGAGAGAGGACGGACTCTGAGGCAGGGAGCAGGGTGATCGGGCTCGGCGGGTCCCACGCTCACGGGGACAAGCAGGGCGGCGACTGGAGGCACTTGGGGCTGAGAGTTTTGTTGCCGGCATTTAGGACGGTGCAGCCCGGTCAGGGAGGGGCGTCCACCATTCCTGACAAAGTGCACCCCCACTTAAGTACCGCCCAGGACTGACGCAGCCTGCCGTTGCCGAGGCAACCTGCCATAACAGAGAGAGTCAGCCGGCCGCAACAGGGCGGACCCGCCTTAGGAGGTCAGAGCCCCGGCAAGCAAATAGTGAATAGACTGCCACCTAGTGGGGCAGGACAGTGCAACAGATACTCATAAAGAAAGCCCCAACTCCCTGAGACAGAGCATCTAAGGGTGAAAAAAAAAAAAAAAAGAGTGGTGTTTTATGAGTTCTATTGCAGCAGACATAACCTCCCAACAACCCTGAATGAACAACGGAGCTCACAGCTCAGCACTGGAGCTCCTATAAAGCACAGACTGTCTCCTCAAGCAGCTCCCTGACCTCTGTATATCCAAGGAGTCACCCCAGAAAAGGACTAATCAGACTGACATTTGGCTGGCATCATTCTGGAACAAGGGCAGCAGAAAAAGAAACTGATATCATCCCTCACTGTTCTGCAGCTGCCTCAGCACTCATACAGCAAAGAGGATAGATCATTAGAGGGAAAACTAAGTAACAGAAATACTTCATCATCAACAATCTCAGTGTCCACACAGAGACCCAATTGAAAAATCAGCCACTACTAAGACAACAGGCGGATAAATCCATAAAGATGGGAAGAAACCAGCGCAAAAAGGAGGAAAGCACCCGAAACCAAAACACCTCACCTCCAAAAAAGGACCAAAACTCCTCACCAGCAAGGGAACAAAGCTGGACGGAGAATGAATGTGACGAAATGACGGAATCAGACTTCAGAAAGTGGATAATGAGAAACTTCAGTGAGCTAAAGGAACATGTTCTAAACCAGTGCAAAGAAACTAAGAACCTTGAAAAAAGATTTGAAAAAAGATTCGAGGAATTGATAACGAGAATGGACAACTTAGAGAGGAATATGAATGAATTGAAGGAGCTGAAAAACTCAACACGAGAACTTCGTGAAGCATGCACAAGTATCAACAGCCGAATTGACCAAGCAGAAGAAAGAATATCAGAAGTTGAAGATCAACTCAATGAAATAAAACGAGAAACCAAGATTAAAGAAAAAAGCACAAAAAGGAATGAACAAAATCTCCAAGAAATGTGGGACTATGTGAAGAGACCCAACCTACGTTTGATAGGTGTACCAGAATGTGATGAAGAGAATGAATCCAAGCTGGAAAACACTCTTCAGGATATTATCCAGGAAAATTTCCCCAACCTAGCAAGACAGGTCAATACTCAACTCCAGGAAATACAGAGAACACCACAAAGATACTCTGCAAGAAGAGCAACCCCAAGGCACATAATCGTCAGATTCACCAGGGTTGAAACGAAGGAGAAAATACTAAGGGCAGCCAGAGAGAAAGGTCGGGTCACCCACAAAGGGAAGCCCATCAGACTCACAGCAGATCTCTCAGCAGAGACTCTACAAGCCAGAAGAGAGTGGGGGCCAATATTCAACATCCTTAAAGAAAAGAGCTTTCAACCCAGAATTTCATATCCATCCAAACTGAGCTTCATAAGTGAAGGAAAAATAAAATCCTTCACGAACAAGCAAGTACTCAGAGATTTTGTCACCACTAGGCCTGCTTTACAAGAACTCCTGAAAGAGGCACTACACATAGAAAGAAACAACCAGTTCCAGCCATCCTAAAAGCATACCAAATGCTAAAGACCATCAACAAAATGAAGAATGTACATGAACCAACAGGCAAAACAGCCAGCTAGCATCAAAATGGCAGTATCAAATTCACACATAACAATATTAACCCTGAATGTAAATGGGCTAAATGCACCAATCAAAAGACACAGACTGGCAAATTGGATAAAAAACCAAAACCCATCGGTGTGCTGTATCCAGGAAACCCACCTCACATGCAAAGATACACAAAGGCTCAAAATAAAGGGATGGAGGAAGATTTACCAAGCAAATGGAGAGCAAAAAAAAGCAGGAGTTGCAATTCTCATCTCTGATAAAATAGACTTTAAAGTAACAAAGATCAAAAGGGACAAAGAAGGTCATTACATAATGGTAAAAGGATCGATACAACAAGAAGAGATAACGATTCTAAATATATATGGACCCAATGTAGGAGCACCCAGATATATAAGGCAAGTTCTTAATGACTTACAAAGGGACTTAGACTCCCACACAATAATAGTGGGAGACTTTAACACTCCACTGTCAATAGCAGACAGATCAACCAGACAGAAAATTAACAAGGATATCCAGGACTTGAACTCAGACCTGGAACAAGCAAACCTGATAGACATTTACAGAACTCTCCACCCCAAATCCACAGAATATACATTCTTCTCAGCACCACATCACACCTACTCCAAAATTGACCACATAATTGGAAGTAAAGCACTCCTCAGCAAATGCAAAACAACTGAAATCATAACAAACAGTCTCTCAGACCATAGTGCAATCAAGTTGGAACTCAGAATTCAGAAACTAACTCAGAACCGCACAGCTTCATGGAAACTGAACAATTGGCTCTTGAATGTTGATTGGATAAACAATGAAATGAAGGCAGAAATAAAGAAGTTCTTTGAAACCAATGAGAATGAAGACACAACGTACCAGAATCTCTGGGACACATTTAAAGCAGTCTGTAGAGGAAAATATATAGCAATAAGTGCCCACATGAGAAGAGTGGAGAGATCCAAAATTGACACCCTATCGTCAAAATTGAAAGAGCTAGAGGAGCAAGATCAAAAAAGCTCAAAACCTAGCCGAAGACAAGAAATAACTACGATCAGAGCAGAACTGAAGGAGATAGAGACAAGAAAAACCCTTCAAAAAATCCATAAATCTACGAGCTGGTTTTTCGAAAAGATCAACAAAATAGACAGACCACTAGCCAGACTGATAAAAAAGAAGAGAGAGAACAACCAAATAGATGCAATAAAAAACGATAAAGGGGAAATCACCACAGATTCCACAGAAATTCAAACCATCATCAGAGAATACTACAAACAACTCTATGCACATAAACCAGTAAATCAGGAAGAAATGGATAAATTCCTGGATGCCTGTGTCCTCCCAAGCCTAAACCAGGAGGAAGCCGAAACTATGAATAGACCAATAACAAGGTCTGAAGTTGAGGCAGCAATTAAGAGCCTACCACACAAAAAAAGCCCAGGTCCAGATGGGTTCACAGCCGAATTCTACCAGACACACAAAGAGGATCTGGTACCATTCCTTCTGAAACTATTCCAAATAATCCAAAAAGAGGGAACCCTTCCCAAATCATTTTATGAGACCAACATCATCCTGATACCAAAACCTGGCAGAGACTCAACAAGAAAAGAAAACTTCAGGCCAATATCCATGATGAACATAGATGCAAAAATCTTCAATAAAATACTGGCAAACCGATTGCAACAGCACATTAAAAAACTTATCCATCATGATCAAGTAGGATTTATCCCGGGGATGCAAGGCTGGTTCAACATACGCAAGTCTATAAATGTAATTCACCACATAAACAGAAGCAAAAACAAAAACCACATGATTATCTCAATTGATGCAGAGAAGGCATTTGACAAAATTCAACAGCCCTTTATGCTAAAAACCCTCAATAAACTTGGTATTGATGGAACATATCTCAAAGTAATAAAAGCCATTTATGACAAACCAACAGCCAATATCATACTTAATGGGCAAAAACTGGAAGCATTCCCTTTGAAATCTGGCACTAGACAAGGATGCCCTCTCTCACCACTTCTATTCAACATAGTACTGGAAGTTCTAGCCAGAGCAATCAGGCAAGAAAAAGAAATAAAGGGTATTCAAATAGGAAAGGTGGAAGCCAAATTGTCTCTATTTGCAGACGACATGATAGTATACCTAGAAGACCCCATCACCTCAGCCCAAAAGCTCGTGCAACTGATAAGCAACTTCAGCAAAGTCTCAGGATATAAAATCAATGTGCAAAAATCACAAGCATTCCTATACACCAATAACAGACTTAAAGAGAACCAAATCAAGAACGAACTGCCATTCACAATTGCTACAAAGAAAATAAAATACCTAGGAATACAACTCACTAGGAATGTAAGGGACCTCTTTAAGGAAAACTACAAACAACTGCTCAATGAAATAAGAGAGGACACAAACAGATGGAGAAACATTCCATGTTCGTGGTTAGGAAGAATCAATATCGTGAAAATGGCTATACTGCCCAAAGTAATTTACACAATCAATGCTATCCCCATCAAACTACCATTGAATTTCTTCACAGAACTGGAAAAAACCACCATGAATTTCATATGGAACCAAAAAAGAGCCCGCATAGCCAAGTCAATTCTAAGCAAAAAGAACACAGCGGGAGGCATCACGCTACCAGACTTCAAACTATACTACAAGGCTACAGTAATCAAAACAGCATGGTACTGGTACCAAAACAGAGATATAGACCAATGGAACAGAACAGAGGCATCGGAGGCAACACAACACATCTACAACCATATTATCTTTGATAAACCAGACAAAAACAGGCAATGGGGAAAGGATTCCCTATTTAATAAATGGTGTTGGGAAAACTGGCTAGCCATGTGCAGAAAGCAGAAATTGGACCCCTTCCTGACACCTTACACTAAAATTAACTCCAGATGGATTAAAGACTTAAACGTAAGACCCGACACCATAAAAACCCTAGAAGAAAATCTAGGCAAAACCATTCAGGACATAGGAGTAGGCAAGGACTTCATGAACAAAACTCCCAAAGCATTGGCAACAAAAGCCAAAATAGACAAATGGGACCTAATCAAACTCCACAGCTTCTGCACAGCAAAACAAACAGTCACTAGAGTGAATCGGCAACCATCAGAATGGGAAAAAATCTTTGCAGTTTACGCATCCGACAAAGGGCTGATATCCAGAATTTACAAAGAACTCAAACAGATTTACAGGAAAAAAACAAACAAGCCCATTCAAAAATGGGCAAAGGATATGAACAGAAACTTTACGAAAGCAGACATACATGAGGCCAGCAAACATATGAAAAAGTGCTCATCGTCATTGGTCATTAGAGAGATGCAAATCAAAACCACATTGAGATACCATCTCACACCAGTTAGAATGGCGATCATTAAAAAATCTGGAGACAGCAGGTGCTGGAGAGGATGTGGAGAAATAGGAACACTCTTACACTGTTGGTGGGAGTGTAAATTAGTTCAACCATTGTGGAAGACAGTGTGGCGATTCCTCAGGGACCTAGAAATAGAAATTCCATTTGACCCAGCAATCCCATTACTGGGTATCTATCCAAAGGATTATAAATCGTTCTACTATAAGGACACATGCACACGAATGTTCATTGCAGCACTGTTTACAATAGCAAAGACCTGGAACCAACCCAAATGCCCAACGATGATAGACTGGACTGGGAAAATGTGGCACATATACACCATGGAATATTATGCAGCAATCAAAAATGATGAGTTTGTGTCCTTTGTAGGGACATGGATGAATCTGGAGAACATCATTCTCAGCAAACTGACACAAGAACAGAAAAAGAAATACCGCATATACTCGCTCATAGGTGGGTGAGAAAAATGAGAACATGTGGACACAGAGAGGCAGTCTACTATACACTGGGGACTGTTGGGGGGAATGGGGGAGGGACAGCAGGGGGGGGCTGGGGGGGATAGCCTGGGGATGAATACCAAGTGTGGGTGAAGGGGAGGAAAGCAGCAAAGCACACTGCCATGTGTGTACCTATGCAACTATCTTGCTCGTTCTGCACATGTACCCCCAAACCTATAATGCAATAAAAAAAAAAAAATAAAACCAAATACCATAAAAAAAAAAAAAAAAAAAAAAAAATTCACACAGGAAACAGGGTAATACACACAGGAGAGTGGGGGATACAAACAGGAGTGGGGGATACGCACAGGAGAGAGTGGGATACACACAGGAGAGAGGGGAATACACACAAGAGAGAGGGCATACACACAGGAGAGAGGAGGATACACACAGGAGAAAGGGGGATACACACAGGAACAAGGAAGATACAAACAGGAGAGTGCAGCATACACACAGGAGGGAGCGGGATACACACAGGAGAGAGGAAGATACACACAGGGGAAGGGGGATACACACAGGAGAAAGGAGAATACACAAGGAGAAAGGAGGTTACACAGAGGAGAAAAAAGATACACAAATAAGAGGGGGAAACACACAAAAGGGAGGGAGATACACACAGGCGAGAGGGATACGCCCAGGAGACAGGGAGGTATACACAGAAGATAGGGAGATACACACAGGAGAGGGGGATACACACAAAAGAGAGTGGAATACTAACAGAAGAGAGAAGGATACACACAGGAGAGAAAGGGAATACACACAGGAGGGAGTGAAGATACACACAGGAGAGAGGGGGATACAAACAGGAGATTGAGGCATACAAACAGGTGGGAAGAATATACACATAGGAGATTGAGGCACACACACAGGAGAGAGTGGGATACACACAGGGAAAGAAGGATAAATACAGGAGAGAGAAAGATACACACCAAAGAATGGAGGATACAGACAGAAGAGAGGAGGATACACGCAGGAGAGAGGAGGATACACGCAGGATAGAGGAGGATACACACAGAAGAGAGAAGGGATACACACAGGAGAGGGGGATACACACTGGAGAGAGAAGGATAAACACAGGAGGAAAAAGGATACACACAGGAGAGTGAAAGATACACACAAAAGAGAGAAAAATACACACAAAAGAGAGTTGGATACACACAGGAGAGAGGGGTATACACACAGAAGAGTGGTGATACACACAGGAGAGAGGAGGGTACACACAGGAGAAAGGGGGATACTCAAAGGAGAGAGGAGGATACACAAAGGAGAGGGGGATACACACAGGAAAGAGGAGGATACACTGAAAAAAAGGAGGTTACACACAGGAGAGAGGAGGATAAACAGAGTAGAGAAGGATATACACAGGAGAGAGGGTCATACACACAGGAGAGGAAGGTACACACAGGAGAAAGGGGGATAGACACAGGAGAGGGGAAAACACACACGGAGAGGGGGATTCACACATGAGAACAGGGCGTACACACAGAAGAGAGGAGGATTCGAAAGGCAGAGAGGAGGATACACACTGAAGAGAGGGGATACAGACGAGAGAGGGGGATACACACAGGAGAGGGGGGATACACACGGGAAAGAGCGGGGATACACACAGGAGAGTGGAGACATACACACATGAGAGAGGAGGGATACACACAAGAGGGAGGAAGATACACACAGAAGAGAGGAGGATACACACAGTAGAGAAAAAGATACACATAGAAGAGAAGGATATACACAGGAGAGAGGAGGATACACACAGGATAAAAACAAGATACACAAAGGAGACAGAAGAATACACACAGGAGAGATGGGGATATACACAAGACAGTAGTGATATACACAGGAGGGAGGAGGGTACATACTGAAGAGAGGGGCATACACAAAGGAAAAATGGATAAACACACAAGAAAGGGGGATAAACACAGGAAAGAGAAGGATACACACAGGTAAGGGAAATACACAAAGAAAAAAGGGCGTACCCACAGGAGATAGGAGGATACACAGAAGAGAGAGGAGGATGCAAGCAGGAGAGAGGGGATACACACAGGAGAAAGAAGGTATACAGAGGATTCTTCACAGCCTCACTGAATATTACACACTTGTGATATAGTCTGGAGTCTATTTTTTATAGCCACTCATTCAAAGAATCACTAAATAATGCACACATGCTGAATAATCAGATGTCTCTTTCCTATGGCCACTCGTTAAGAGCCTCACTAAGTGAACACACCTGGGGAAATAGGATTTACCTTTATCCCCTCATTCACATTCTCACCTAATAAGACACACCTGTGGAATAGTCAGGAGACTTTTTCATATGGCCTCTAATTCGGAGCGTCACTGAATAATGTGTTGTAGTCAGGAGTCTATATCATGTAGACACATATTCAGAGCCTCAGTGAATAAGACCGGCCCCAGATATAGTAAGGAATCTAATTAATATGGCAACATCTTCTGAGCCTCACTGTATAATACACACCTGGAGAATAATTTTGAGTCTATTTTCAATGGACATTCATTCAGAGCCTCGGTAAAATATGTACACCTATGGAGTTTCCAGGAGTCTATTTTATTAGGACACACATTCATAGCCTCAGTGGATAATATACACGTGTGGATTAGTCAGGATTCCATTTTATATGGCCACTGACTCATAACCTCAATAGAAAAATTCACAAGTGTAAAGTACTCAGCAGTCTCTTTCATATAAACACTCATTCAGAAAGTCAGTGAATAATACAAATTTTTAAGATAGGCAACATCCTGTTTCATATGGTGACACAAAATTGACTCACTGAATAATACACACCTGGAGAATCATTTGGAGTCTATTTTCGATGGACATTCATTCAGAGCCTCATTTAATAATGTACACCTGTGCAGTAGCCAGGAGTCTATTTTATTAGGACACTCATTCATAGCATCAGAGGATAATATGCCCGTGTGGATTAGTCCGGATTCGAATTTATATGGCCAGTGACTAATAACCTCAGTGACAAATGAACAAATGTAAAGTACTCAGCAGTCTATTTCATATAGACACTCATTCAGTGATTCACTAAATAATAAAATATTTAATACAGCAGCATCCTGTTTCATATGGACACACGAAATGAGCCTCACTGAGTAAGGCACATTTAGGGAAGCGTTTGAAGTCTACTTTATATAGCCTCTCATTAACAGCCTCAGGGAAAATTGCACACTTGTAGAATAGACACTAGACTATTTTATATGGCCACAAAATCAAAGCCTGAGTGAGTAATACACAACTTTGTAATAGTCACTTGTCTATTTTACATGCCAAAATATTTAGAGTCAGAGTCAATAATACACGCCTGTGGACAAGTCAGAAAACAATTTCATATGGCCAAAGTTTCAGAGCCTCAGTGAATAATACATACCTGGAAAATACTCGGGACGCTCTTACAAGTGGCAGCAATTTCAGAGCACCCTTGAATAAGAAACAAGTCTATTGTAGTCAGAATTATATTTCCTATAGCCACATATTTAGAGCCTAACTGAATTACATACACCTTGGGAAAAGTTAAAATTCTATTTCGTATAGCCACTCATTTATAGCCAAATGTAAAATCGCACGCCTGAGGAGCATTCAGGGGGCTCTATTTTATGGCCACTCATTCAGAACTTCACAGAATAATACAGAACTATGAAAACGTCTGTAGTGTATTTCTCACGGCCACTTATTCAGAACCTCCGTGAGGAATCATATATATCTGGAAAATACTAAGGATTATATTATATATAGCCTCTTATTCAGAGACTCCCTGAATAATGCACAGCTGAGGAATAGTCTGGAGAATATTTGATATGACTCTTCACCCAGAGACTCAGTGGACAATGCAGAACTGAAAAATAGTCGAGAGGATAGAGTCAAGGGTTAATGTTATGTGGTCACTCGTTCAGAATCTCACTGAAGAATACAGTGTCCAAGTCATATGGACAGTCAGTCACAGCATTACCGAATAATGCACAATGGGGCAATAGTAAGGAGTCTATTTCATATGGCCTCTCTTTATGAGCTTCAGAGCCTAATAAACAGCTGTGGAGTAGTCAGAACCCTATTTAAGGTAGCCCTAAATTTAGCAGCTCCGTGAATCATACACTCATGTGTCAGAGTCAGGAGACTATTTGACATAGACACTCATACAGAACCTTTTTGAATACTGCACCTGTGAGGAATAATCACTAGTCTGTTTTATATGGTGATTAGTTTGGAGAATCTAAAAATAACACACACCTGTTGAGTAAAATGCATTCTACTTCGTAAGGCCACTCTTTCAGTGTTTTAGTGAATAATATGTATATCTGAAATGTAAGGAAGCTCTTTCACATGGCCACTCGTTCAGGGCATCTGTGAACAATACTCCCCTCAAAAATAGTCATGTGTCTACTTTAAATGGCTATACATTCAGAGACTCTGTAGGTAATGAACACCTGGGCAATACACCTGAGTCTCTTTTATCTGCCGACTTAGTCAGAGATTCATTCAATAAAAACAAAAAAGAAAGAGTTAAGAGTCTACTTCATGTAGCCACTCATTTAGAGCCTCAGTGAATAATGCACACCAGGGTAATAGTCGAGCATTTTTTATATGGCCACTCATTTTTTGCCTCACTGAGTGATATGCATTTGAATATTCCTCAGGATTCTATTTAATACTACCATTCATTTAGGACCTTATTGAATAATTCACAATGGAGAAATTGTCAGGTTTCTATTTGATATGGTCTATCATTCAAAGTTTCAGTGAATAGTAAACTTCTACGGAGTAATCGGGACTCTTTTAACATAGCCAGGAATTATGTGCCTTTCTGAATGATGAGCACCTGTGTGATAGTCAGGAGTCTATTTCATATTAACTCTAATAATGTGTAACGCTGAGTAATACAAACCTGGGGGAGTTTCAGGAGTCTATTTGGTATGGACACTCATATCAAACCTGTTGGAATAATGCACACGTAAAGAATAATGAGGAGTCTATTTCATAAGGCTACTCATTCACACAAACAGTGAATAACGCACATGTGGAGTAATTAGAAGTCTGTTTTATATGGCCCCTCTTTCACAGCCTCACTGAATATTACACTTCTGATATAGTCTGGAGTCTATATTTTATGGCCACTCATTCAGAGAGTCACTGAATAATTCGTACCTGCGGAATAGTCAGAAGTCTCTTTCCAATGGCTACCCTTTGAGAGCCTCACTAAATGTACACACCTGGATTAATAGTCAGGATTTACTTGTATCTCCTCATTCAGAGTCTCACTAAATTATGCACACCTGTGGTATAGTCAGGAGACTTTTTCATGTGGCCTTTCATTCAATGTGTCATTGAAATATGTGGTGTAGTCAGAAGACACTTTCATGTAGACACATATTCAGAGCTTCAGTGCATAAGATAGACACTTGATATAGTAAGGAATCTAATTGATATGGAAACATATTCTGAGCCTCACTGAATAATACACACCTGTGTAATAATTTGGAGTCTCTTTTCGATGGACATATATTCTGAGCCTCGGAAAATAATGTACAGCTGTGAAGTAGCCAGGAGACTATTTTATTAGGAAACACATTCGTAGCTTCAGTGAATAATATGCACGTGTGGATTAGTCAGGATCCCATTTTATATGGCCACTGACTTGTAACATCAATGAATAATGCACAAATGTAAAGTACCCAGCAGTTTATTTCATATAGCCACTCATGAAGACATTCACTGAATAATAAAATTATTTGAGATAGCCTCCTGTTTCTTATTGTCATAAAAAAAGAGCCTCACTGAGTGACACACACCTGGGGAAGTGTTAGCAGTGTACTTTACATAGCCTCTCATTTACAGCCTAAGGGAATAATGCACATGTGTGGAATAGACACTAGTCTGTTTTATATGGCCACAAAATCAAAGCCAAAGTCAGTAATACACAAATTTGGAATAGTCACTTGTCTATTTCATATGCCCAAATATTTAGAGTCAGAGTCAATAATACACACCTGTAGACAAGTCAGGAAACCATTTCATATGGCCAACGTTTCAGAGCCTCAGTGAATAATAAATACCTGAGGAATACTCTGGACGCTGTTACATGTGGCATTTCTTCAGAGGTTCCTTGAGTAAAGAACTGCTGTATTGTAGTCAGAATTCTATTTTATATAGCCACATACTCAGAGCCTAACTGAATAACAGACACCTTGGGATAGTCAAGATTCTGTTTCGTATAGCCACTCATTTACAGCCGAATGTAAAAACTCACACCTGAGTAGTATATAGGATTCTCTATTATATGGCCACACATTCAGAGCCTCACAGAATAATACAGACGTTTGGAAATGTGAGGAGTGTACTTGACATGGCCACTTATTCAGTTCTTCAGTGAAGAATTATATATATCAGGAAAATACACAGGATTCTATTATATATAGCCACTTATTAAGAGACCCACTGAATAATGCACATTTGGAGAATTTTCTGGAGACTATTTGATATGACCATTCACCCAGCGACTCAGTGGAAAATGCAGATCTGAGAAATATTCAAGAGGACAGAGTCAGTAGTCTATTTTATGTGGTCACTTGTTCAGAAACTGACAGAATACACACCTTGGGAATAGTCAAAGTCCAGGTCATATGGCCACTCAATCACAGCATTACCAAATAATGCACAATGGGGCAATAGTAAGGAGTCTATTTCATATGGCCTCTCATTCAGAAATTTAGTGTGTAACAAACAGCTGTGGAGGAGGGAGGACCCTATTGATGGTAGCCCCAAATAAAGCAGCTCCGTGAATGATACCCAAATGTGAGAGAGTCAGGAGACTATTTGATATGGACACTCATACAGAACCTCTTTGAATATTTTATATGTGGGGAATAATCACTAGCCTATTTCATATGGTGGTTCGTTTGGAGATTCAAAAAATAACGCGCACCTGTGGAATAAAATACGGTCTATTTCATAAGGCCACTGTTTCAGTGTTTTAGTGAATAACATTTATATCTGATAAGCCAGGAATCTCTTCCACATGGCCACTCGTTCTGGGCCTCTGTGAATAATACTCCCCTCAGAAACAGTCAAGGGTCTACTTCAAATGTCTACACATTCAGGGTCTCTGTAAGTAATGAACACCTGGGCAATACACCTGAGTCTCTTTTTTATGACCACTTTGTCAGAGTCTCATTCAATAACACACACCTGGGGAAAAGTTAAGGGTCTACTTTATGTAGCCACTCATTTAGATCCTCAGTGAATAATCCACATCAGGGTAATAGTCGAGAATTTTTTATATGGCCACTAATTCTGGGCCTCCCTGAATGATACACACCTGAAGAATTCTCAGGATTCTATTTCATATTACCACTCATTTAGAAACTTATTGAATAATTCACAATGGAGCCATAGTCAGGTGTCTACTTTCTATGGCCTCTCATTCAGTGTTTCAGTGCATAATGAACTTCTATGGAGTAATAAGGACACTGTTAAAGTAGCCATGAATTAAGTGCCTTTCTGAATCACACACACCTGGGTAGTAGTCAGGAGTTTATTTTATATGAACTCTAATTCTGTGTAACACTGAGTAATATACACCTGAGGGAGTTTCAGGAGTCTATTTGGTATGGAAACTCATACCGAACCTGTTGGAATAATGCACACATGGAGAATAATGAGGTGTCTATGTCATACAGCTACTCATTCAGACAAACAGTGAATAACGCACATGTGGAGTCATTAGGATTCTGTTTCATATGGCCCCTCTTTCACAGCCTCACTGAATATTACACACTTGTGATATAGTATGGAGTTTATATTTTATGGCCACCATTTCAGAGTATCACTAAATAATTCACATCTGCAGAATAGTCAGATGTCTCTTTTCTATGGCTACACGTTGGGAGCCTCACTAAATGTTTATAACTGTCTAAATAGTTAAGATTTACTAGTATCTCCTCATTCAGAGTCTCACTAAATAATGCACACCTGTGGAATAGTCCAGAGACTTTTTCATGTGGCCTCTCATTCAATGTGTCATTGAAAAATGTGGTGTAGTCAGGAGACTGTTTCATGTAGACACATATTCAGAGCCTCAGTGCATAAGATAGACCCTTGATATAGTAAGAAATCGAATTAGTACGGCCATATCTTCTGAGACTCAATGAATTATACACACCTGGAGAATAATTTGGAGTCTATTTTCGATGGACATTCATTCAGAGACTCGGTAAATAATGCAGACCTGTGGAGTAGCCAGGAGTCTATTTCATTTGGACACACATTCATAGCCTCAGTGGATAATATGCACATGTGGATTAATCAGAATTCCATTTTAATATAGCAACTGACTAGTAACCTCAATGAATAATGCACAAATGTAAAGTGCCCAGCAGTCTATTTTATATAGCCATTCATTCAGAGATTCACTGAATTATAAAAATATTTGAGACAGACACCCTCCTGTTTCATATGGTCATAAAAAAACAGCCTCACTGAGTGACACACACCTGGGGAAGTGTTAGCAGTGTACTTTACATAGCGTCTCATTTACAGCCTAAGGGAATAATGCACAGTGTGGAATAGACAGTATTCTATTTTATATGGTCACAAAATCAAAGCCTGAGTCAGTAATACACAACTTTGTAATAGTCACTAGTCTATTCCATATGCCCAAATATTTAGAGTCAGTGTCAATAATACACGCCTGTAGACTAGTCAGAATACCATTTCATATGGCCAAGGTTTCAGAGCCTCAGTGAATACTAAATACCTGAGGAATACCCTGGACGCTATTACATGTGGCATTTCTTCAGAGGTACATTGAGTAAAGAACATCTATAATGTAGTCAGAATTCTATTTCATATAGCCACATACTCAGAACCTAACTGAATAACAGACACCTTGGGACAGTCAGGATTCTATTTCGTATAGTCACTCATTTACAGCCGAATGTAAAAACTCACGCCTGAGTAGTATATAGGAGTGTCTATTTTATGGCTACTCATTCAGAGCCTCAAATAATAATACAGACATATGGAAATGTCAGGAGTGTACTTGACATGGCCACTTATTCAGTTTCTCAGTGAAGAATCATATGTATCTGAAATATACTCAGGATTCTATTATATATAGCCACTTATTAAGAGACTCCCTGAATAATGCACACCTGGAGAATTGTCTGGAAATTATTTGATATGACCGTTCACCCAGCGACTCAGTGGAAAATGCAGAGCTGAAATATAGTCAAGAGGACAGAGTCAGGAATCTGTTCTATGTGGTCACTCCTTCAGAAACTGACTGAAGTAAACACCCCTTGGGAATAGTCAGAGTCCAGGTCATATGGCCACTCAATCACAGCATTACCGAATAATGCACAATGGGGCAATAGTAAGGAGTCTATTTCATATGGCCTCTCATTCGGAGCTTCATTGCATAATAAACAGCTGCAGAGTAGTGAGGACCCAATTGATGTTACCCCAAATAAAGCAGCTCCGTGAATGATACACACATGTGTGAGAATCAGGGGACTATTTGATATGAATACTCATACAAAACCTCTTCGAATATTGCAAATTTGGGGAATAATCACAAGTTTATTTCATATGGTGATTCGTTTGGAGGGTCAAAAAATAACGCGAACCTGTGGAGTAAAATGTGGCCTACTTCATAAAGCCACTTCTTCGGTGTTTTAGTGAATAACATGTATATCTGATAAGTCAGGAATCTCTTTTACATGGCTACTCGTTTTGTGCCTCTGTGCATAATAATCCCCTCAGAAAAAGTCAAGAGTCTACTTCAAATGCCTATACATTCAGAGTCTCTGTAAGGAATGAACACCTGGGCAATACACCTGAGTCTCTTTTTTATGCCCACTTAGTCAGACTCTCATTCAATAATACACACCTGGGGAAGAGTTAAGAGTCTACTTCATGTAGCCACTCATTTACATCCTCGGTGAATAATCCACACCAGGGTAATAATCAAGCATTTTTTATATGGCCACTCATTCTGTGCCTCCGTGAATAATACACACCTGGGGAATTCCCAGGATTCTATTTCATACTACCACTCATTTAGGACCTCATTGAATAATTCACAATGAACTAATAGTCAGGTGTCTATTTTTTATGGCCTCTGATTCAGACTTTCAATGAATAATAAACTTCTATGGAGTAATCAGGACACTGTTAAAGATAGCCATGAATTAAGTGCCTTCCTGAATGATACGCACCTGGGTGGTAATCAGGAGTCTATTTTATATGAACTTTAATTTTGTGTAATGCTGAGTAATACACAGAACCACTTCCAATATTGCACATGTGAAGAATAACCACTAGTTCATTTCATATGGTCGTTCGTTTGGAGAGTCAAAAAATAACACGGGAGAGGGGTGATACACACAGGAGATTGGAGGATACACACATGAGACAGTGGGTACACAAAGGAGAGGATACATAAAGCAGAGGGGGAAACACCCAAGAGAGTGGAGAATACAAAGAGGAGAGAGGAAAATACACACAAAAGAGAGGAGAATAAAAACAGGAGAAAAAAATACACCCAGCAGAGAGAAACATACCCACAGGAGAGGGTGATACAAACAGAAGAAGGAAGGATAAACACAAGAGAGAGGAAGATACACACAGAACAGGGGGAAACAAATAGGAGAGAAAAGCGTACACACAGAATAAAAAAAATACACACAGCAGAGAGGAGGATCCACACAGGAGAAAGGGGATACACAGAGGAGAGAGAAAAATACACACAGGAGAGAGAAAGTATACACACAATGGGGAGGGGTTACACTTAGGAGAGAGGGGATTCACACAGGGGAGAGGAAAACACAAACTGGAGAGAGGGGGATACACACAGGAGAGAGAAGTAATACACACAAAAGAGAGGGTTGATATACACAGGAGAGAAAAATGATATGCACAGGTTAGAGGAGGATACACACAAGAGAAAGGAGGATACACACTGGAGAGAGAAGGATACACAAAGGAGAGGTGTATACACACAGGAGTGAAAAGAATTCACACCGGAAAGAATAGGATACACAAAAAAGACAGAAGGATACACACAAAAGAGTGAAGGATACACACGGTAGACACAAGGATACACACAGGAGAGAGAAAGATACAAACAGAAGAGTGGTGACACAAACAGGAGAGATGAGTGTTCACACAAAAGAATAGAGGATACACACATGAGAGAAATGGATACACACAGGTGAGAAAAGAATACACACAGCAGAGAGGAGGATACACACAGGAGAAAGGGAATACACACAAGAGTGAGAAAGATCCACACAGGAGAGAAGGGAATGCACACAGAGCAGAGGTGGATACACACAGAAGTGGGGCATACACACAAAAAAGAGGGGATACACACAGGAGAGAGGGGGCATAAACATGTAGTGTCATGAGCCACACAGGATTCTTGAGGGTACACACAGCAGAGAGGGGGTACACACATAATAGTAGAGGATACACAAAGGGAAAAGGGATACACACAGGAGAGTAGAAAATAAACAGAGGAGAGAGGAGGATACACAAAGGAGAGAGGAGGATAAACACAGGAGAGGGAGATACACACAGGAGAGAGGGGCTTACAAACAGAAGAGGGGAATACACACAGGAGAAAAAGGGATAAACACAGGGAAAAAAAGTTAAACACACAGGAGAGGGGGATACACACAAGAGAGGTGCATAGACACAGGAGAAAACAGGATACACAAAGCAGAGTGGAAGATATACACAAGAGAGAGGTGATACACAAAGAAGAGAGGGGATACGCACAGGAGAGAGAAGGGATACACACAGGAGGGAGGGTGTTACACACAGGAGAAAAAATGGATATCCACAGGAGAGAGAAGGGATACCCACAGAAAAAATAAGGATACACACAGGAGAGGGGGATACACACAGTAGAGTGGAGGGTAAACACAGGATAGAGGGGGCTCCACACAGGAGAAAGGAGGATACAGGCAGGAGAGAGGAGGTTACACACACGAGAGAGAAAGATACACACAGGCGAGTGGAAAATACACAGAGAAGAGAGGAGGATACACACAGGAGAGAGGGGGATAAACACAAAGAAGAGGGAGATACTAACAAAGGGAGGGAAATAAACACAGGAGAAAGGAGGATACACACAGGAGAGAGAAGGATACACAAAGGAGAAAAAAAGACACACAAAGAAGAAGGGAAACACACAGAAGAGAGGGGGATACACAAGGGTGGGAAAGATAAACACATAAGAGGGGGTATACACACAGGTGAGAGGGTGATACACACAAGCGAGGTGGATAAAAACAAGAAAGAGGGGCTTATGCACAGGAGAGAGGAGGATACACACAGGAGAGAGGCTGAATACACAAAAAAGAGAGGGGGATACACACAGGAGAGTGAAGAATACACACAGGAGGGAGGGGAATGCACACATGAGAGTTGGGGATACACAAAGAGAAAAAAGGATAAATACAAAAGAGAGGAGGATACACACCAAAAAGAGAAGAATACAAATAGAAGAGAGGAGGATACACGCAGGAGATTGGATAATACACAGGAAAGAGGAGGATAAACACAGGATAGGGGAGGATACACGCAGGAGAGAAAAGGATACAGAAAAGAGAGAGGGAAAAGATACACAGGAGAGAAAACGATACACACAAGAGTGGCATGATACACACAGGAGAGAGGAGAGTACACACAGTAGAAAGTAGAATACACACAAGAGAAAGAAGGATACACAAAAATGTGGCGGCTACACATAAAAGAGAAGGGGATACACCGAGGAGCGAGGAGGATACACAAAGGCGAGAAAAGGATACACACAGGAGGGGGAATACACACAGAAAAGAGAACCATAAACACAGGAGAGAAAGATACACACAAGAGAAAAAAAATACACACAAAAGAGAGGAGGATACACACAGGACAGAAAGATACACACATGAGAGAGGAGGATACACACAGCAGAGAGGAGGATACACACAGCAGAGAGGAGGATACACACAGGAGAGACGGAATACACACAAGAGAGAGGAAATACAAACTGGAAAGAGGGAAGATACACACAGAAGAGAGGGTGGATACACACAGGAGAGAGTGGTGATACACACAGGAGAGAAAAAAGATACACACAGAAAAGAAGATACACACAGAAGAAAGGAGGATGCACACTGGTTAGAGAAATATACACATAGGAGAGGGGAATACACACAGGAGTGAAAATAATACACTGAGGAAAGAAGGAAATACAAACAGGAGAGAGAAAGATACACACAAATGAGGGAAGGATACACACGTTAGACAGAAGCATACACACAGGAGAGAGAAGAATACACACAGGAGAGGGGTGATACACACAGGAGAGATGGGGGTTCACATAAGAGAAAATAGGATACATACAGGAGAGAGACGGATAAAGACAGGAGAGAGGAGTATACACACAGCGGAGAGGAGGATACACACAGGAGAGATGGTATACACACTGGAGTGAGGAAGAGACACACAAAAGAGAAGGGAATGCAAAAAGGAGTGAGGTAAATACAAAGAGAAGTGGAACGTACACACAGCAGAGAGGAGGATTTACGCCGGAGAGAGGAAAATACACGCAGGAGAGAGGGGGATACACACAAGAGAGAGGAGGATACACACAGGAGAGAGGAGGGATACACACGGAGAGCGGTGATACATACAAGACAATGGAGGGTACACACAGGAGAGAGCGACATACACACAAAAAAGGGTAATAAAAAAAGGAGAAAGAAGGATAAACAATGGAGAGAAAGGTATACACAAAGGAAAGGGTGATACACACAAAAGCATTGAATACATGCAGGAAACACGGAAATACACACGAGAGAGGGGGATACATACAAAAGAGGCGGATACACACAGGAGAGAGAGAGATACACACAAGAGAGAGGAGTATACACAGGAGACAGTGGAATACACACAGAAGAGAGAAGAATACACACGAGAGAGAGCCAAACACACAGGAGAGAGGGGTATACACACAGGAGAGAGAAAGATGCACAAAGGAGAGAGGAGGATACTCGCAGGAGAGAGAAGTAAACACAGGAGAAAGTGGGATACACACAGGAGAGAGGAGGATACACATAGGAGAGAAAAATACACACAGGTGAGAGGAGGATAAACACAGGAGAGTGGGGCGTACACAGAGAAGAGGGGGGTTACAAAAAGAGAGAAGTGGATACACAAAGGAGAAAGAGATACACACAGGAGAAAAAAGTACACACAAGAGCGAGGGAGATGCACACAGGAGAAAGGAGGATACACACAGGAAAGAGGAGAATGCACACAATAGAGCAGAGCATACACACAGGAGAAAAGGTGATACACACAGGAGAAAGGAAGATACACACAGGAGAGTGTAGCACACAAATATGAGGGTGGGGGATACACACGAAAGAAAGGGGTATACACAGAGTGGTAGAAGGAAACACACAAGAATGAGGAGGATACACACTGGAGAGAGGAGAATACACAGAGGAGAGAAGAAGATACAAACAGAAGAGGAAAAAATACAAACAGAAGAGGGGGGGATAGGCACAGGAGAGAAAAATACACAGATGAGATAGGAAATACACACAGGAGAGAGGGGGAAAACAAAGGAGAGGGGGATACATACAGAAGAGAGGGGCATAGACAGAGGAGAGGAAATGATACACGCAGTAGAGAGGAGGGTACACACAGGAGAGAGCAGGATACACACAGAAGAGAGGGTGGATAAACACAGGAGAGAGAAGAATACATAAAGGAGACAGGAGGATACACAGAAGAGAACGGAAGATACACACAGGAGAGAGAATACACACAGGAGAAAGGGGGATACAGACAGTAGAGAACAAGATACACACAGGGGGTGGGGGATACACACAGGAGAGAAAAGTATACACAAAAGAGAGAAGAGAATACACGCAAGAGAGAGGAGGATACACACACAAAAAAAGAGGAGGATACACACAAAAAAGAGGAGGATACAGAAAGGAGAGAGAATGATACACACAAAAGAGAAAATGATGCAATCACGAGAGAGAATACACACGTGAAAGGATACACACAGAAGAGAGAAGAATACACGCAGGAGAGTGGAAGATACAAACAGGAGAGTGCGGCATACAGAAAAAGAAAGTGGGATACACACAGGAGAGACGAGGATACACACAAGAGAGAGAAAAATACACACAGGAGAAAAAAAGATACACACAGGAATGAGGGAATAAACGCAAATGAGAGGAGGACAAACACAGCAGAGTGGAGGATACACACAAGAGAGAGGAGGATACACAAATGAGAGGGTAAGCACACAGGAGAAAGGGGGATACACAAAGGAGAGGGGGAAACACAAAGGATTAGTAAGGACACACACAGAAGAGAGTGAGATACAAACAAAAGAGAGGAGGATGCTGAAAGGAAAAAGGAGAATACACACAGAAGAGAAAATGATACAAATAGGAGAGAGGAGAATACACACGTGAAAGAAGGATACACACAAAAAAGAGGATGATACACACAAAAGAGAGGGGAATACAATCAGGAGAGTGGTGGATACAAACAGAAGAGTGTGGCATACACAAAGGGGGAGGGGGATACAAACAGGAGAGAGGAGAATACACACAAGAGAGAGAAAAATACAAACAGGAGAAAGGAGGATACACACAGGAATGAGGGGGATAAACGCAAAAGAGAGGAGGATAAACGCAGCAGAGTGGAGGATACACACAGGAAAGAGTGGGATACACACAGGAGAAAAAGATACACACAGAAGAGAGGGGCATACACAAAGGAGAGAGGAGGGTAAACACAGGAGAGAGAAAGAATACACACAGAAGACAGGGGATACACACAAAAGAGTGGGGAATACACATAGAAGAAAGGGGGATACACACAGGAAACAGGGGGATACCCACAGGTGGAGAAAGATAAAGACAGGAGAAAGAAGGATACACACAAATAGAATAGGATACAAACAGAAGAGAGGAAAATACACGCAGGAGAAAGAAAAGTTCACACAGGAGAGAGGAGGATACACAAAGAAGAGAGGAAAATACACGCAGGAGAGACGAGGATACACACAGTGGAGAGGAGGAATACACAAAGGAGAGGGGATACAAACAGAATAGAAAAGGATACAAAGAGGTGAGAGGAGTATACACAGGAAAGAGTGGGATACACACAGGAGAGAGAGAATACACACGAGAGAAAGGCAAACACACAGGAGAGAGGGGTATACACACAGGAGAGAGAAAGATACACAAAGGAGAGAGGAGGATACACGCAGAAGAGAGAAGTAAACACAGGAGAAAGTGGGATACACACAGGAGAGAGGAGGATACACATAGGAGAGAAAAATACACACAGGTGAGAGGAGAATAAACACAGGAGAGTGGGACGTACACAGAGAAGAGGGGGGTTACACAAAAGAGAGAGGTGGATACACAAAGGAGAAAGAGATACACACAAGAGAAACAAATACACACAAGAGCGAGGGAGATAAACACAGGAGAAAGAAGGATACACACAGGAAAGAGGAGAATGCACACAAGAGAGTGGAGCATACACACAGGAGAAAAGGTGATACACACAGGAGAAAGAAAGATACACACAGGAGAATGGGGCACACAAATATGAGGGTGGGGGATACACATGAAAGAAAGGGGTATACACAGAGTGGTAGAAGAAAACACACAAGAGTGAGGAGGGTACACACTGGAGAGAGGAGGATACACACTGGAGAGAAGAAGATACGAAAAGAAGAGGAAAAAATACACACAGAAGAGAGGGGGATAGGCACAGGAGAGAAGGATACAAAGATGAGATAGGGGATACACACAGGAGAGAGGAAGAAAACACAGGAGAGGGAGATACATACAGAAGAGAGGGGCATAGACAGAGGAGAGGGGATGATACACGGAGGAGAGAGGAGGGTACACACAGGAGAGAGCAGGATACACACAGGAGAGAGGGGGAATAAACACAGAAGATAGAAGAATACATAAAGGAGACAGAAGGATACACAGAAAATAATGGAAGACACACACAGGAGAGAGAAGAATACACACAGGAGAAAGGAGTATACAGACAGTAGAGAACAAGATACACACAGGGGGAGGGAGATACACACAGGAGAGAGGAGGATACACACAAAAAAGAGGAGGATACACACAAAAAAAGAGGAGGATACAGAAAGGAGAGAGGAGGATACACACAAAAGAGCAAATGATGCAAACACGAGAGAGGAGGATACACACGTGAAAGGATACACACAGAAGAAAGAAGAATACAAGCAGGAGAGCGGGGGATACAAACAGGAGAGTGTGGCATACAGAAAAAGAAAGTGGGATACACACAGGAGAGAGGAGGATACACACAAGAGAGAAAAATACACACAGGAGAAAAAAAAGAGGATACACACATGAATGAGGAAATAAACGCAAATGAGAGGAGGATAAACAAAGCAGAGTGGAGGATACACACAGGAGAGAGGAGGATACACACAAGAGAAATAAGGATACACAAATGAGAGGGTAAGCACACAGGAGAAAGGGGGATACACACAGGAGAGGGGAAAACACAAAGGATTAGGAAGGATACACACAGAAGAGAGTGGGATACAAACAAAAAAGAGGAGGATACTGAAAGAAAAGAAGAGAATACACACAGAAGAGAAAATGATACAAACAGGAGAGAGGAGAATACACACGTGAAAGGAGAATACACACAAAAGAGAGGGGAATACACTCAGGAGAGTGGTGGATACAAACAGGAGAGTGTGGCATACACAAAGGGGGAGGGGGATACACACAGGAGAGAGGAGGATACACACAAGAGAGAGGAAAATACACACAGGAGAAAAAAAGGATACACACAGGAATGAGGGGGATAAACGCAAAAGAGAGGAGGATAAACACAGCAGAGTGGAGGATACACACAGGAAAGAGTGGGATACACACAGGAGAAAAAGATACACACAGAAGAGAGGGGCATACACCAAGGAGAGAGGAGGGTAAACACAGGAGAGAGGAAGGATACACACAGGAGACAGGAAATGCACACAGGAGAGTGGGGAATACACATAGAAGAAAGGGGGATACACACAGGAAACAGGGGAATACCCACAGGGGGAGAAATACATACAGGACGGAGGAGGATACATACAAAATAGAATAGGATACAAACAGAAGAGATGAAAATACACGCAGGAGAAAGAAAAGTTCACACAAGAGAGAGGAAAATACACAAAGAAGAGAGGAGGATACACGCAGGAAAGACGAGGATACACACAGTGGAGAGGAGGAATACACACGGGAGAGGGGAATACAAACAGAATAGAAAAAAATACAAACAGGTGAGAGGAATATACGCACATGAGAGAGGAGAATACATACAAGTGAGAGGAAAATACACACAAAAAAGAGGGGATAAACGCTGGAGAGAGGGTGATACACACAGAAGAAAGGTGATACACACAGGAAAGGGGAGGGTACACAGAGTAGAGAGGAAGATACACACAGGAGAAAAGAGGATACACAAAAAAGAAGGGGATACACACAGAAAAAAGGGTGATATACCGAAAAGAAAAAAAAATACACACAAGAGAAAAGAAAACACACAGGAGAGGGGAATACACACAAAAGAAAGGGGAATACACACAAGAGAAAGGGGGATACACACAAGAGAGAAGAGAATACACACAGTAGAGGGGAATACAAACAGGAGAGAGAGGCATACACACAGGAGAGAAAAAGATACACACAGCAGAGAGGAGAATACACAGAGGAGAGAGGCGATACCAACAGAAGAGTGGAGGATACACATAGGAGAGAGGGGGGATACACAAAAAGAAAGGGAAAATACACACAAGAGAGAAGAAGGATACATCCAAGAGAGAGGAAGAATACAAACAGGAGAGAGGAGGATACACATAGGAGAGAGCAGGATGCACACAAGAGAGAGGAAGATACACACAGGAAAAAAAAATACACAGAGGAGAGAAAAGAATACACACAGGAGAGAGAAGGATACACACAAAATAGGGAAGGATACACACAAAAGACAGAAGGATACAAACAGGAGAGAGAAGGATACACACAGGAGAGGGGTGGTACAAACAGAAGAAAGAAGAATACACACTGCAGACAGGAAGATACACACAAATGGGAGAAGGATACACATAGCAGAGAAAGGGATACACACAGGAGAGTGGTGATACACACAGGAGAAAGGGGGATACACACAGGAGAGAAAATGAACCACACAGAAGAGAGGAGGATACACACAGGAGAGGGAAATACACAAATGAGAAAGGAGCATGAACACAGGAAAGGGGACACACACAGAAGAAAGGGAGATACACACAGGAGAGGGGAGGATACACACAGGAGATGGGGATACACACAGGAAAGAGGATGATACACACATGAGAGAAGAAAATACAAACAGGCGAGAGGGGATACAAACAAAATAAAGGGTAATACACACAGGAGCAAAGGGAAATACACACAGGAAAAAAGGGATTACACACAAAAGAGGGGGAAACACACAGGAGAGAGGAGAGATACACACAAGATAAAGGAATATACACGCAGAAGAGAGGAAAATACACACGGGGAAAAAAGGATACACACAGGGTAGGGGGATACACAAAGTAGAGAGGAGCATGCACACAGGAAAAAAATACACACAGGAGAAAAAAGAATACACACAAGAGAGAAAAGGATACACACAGAAGAGGGGGATACACACAGCAGAGAGGGGCATACACACAGAAGCGAGGAAGATACTCACAGGAGAGAGGAAGATGCAAATAAAAGAGAGGGGATACACACAGGAGAGAGGGTGATACACACAGGAGAAAGGGGGGATACACACAAGAGAGAAAGGAATTACACACAGGAGAGAGGGAAGAAACACACAAAAGAGAGGAGGGATACACATAGGAGAAAGAAAGACACACACAGGAGAGTAGAAAATACACACAGGAGAGAGGAGGATACACACAGGAAAAAGGAGGATACACACAGCAGAGAAGAGGATACACAAATGAGAGAGGAGAATACACACAGGAGATTGGAGGATACACGCAGAAGAGGGGCATATACACAGGAGAGAGGGGATGCAAACAAGAGATTTGGATACACACAGGACACGGTAATACACAAGGAGAGAGGGGGATACACACAGGAGATGGGGATACAGAGAGAAGAAAGGAAGACACATAAAGAAAAAAGAAGAATACACACAAGACAGAGAAGCATAGACACAATCGAAAGGAGGATACACATAGGAGAGACGGGGATACACACAGGAGAGAGAAGGATACAAACAGAAAAGTACGGAATACACACAGGAGGGAGAAGGATACACAGAGGAGAGAGAAAAATACACAAAGAAGGAGGAGAGTACACACAGGAGGAAAATACACACAGGAGAGAGGAGGATACAAACAGGAGAGAGGAGGATACACACAGGAGAGAGGAGAATTAACAAAAAAGAGGGGAAATACACAGGAGAGAGGAGGATACAAACAGGCGAGAGGGATACACACAAGAGACAAGAAAGTACACACAGGAGAGAGTGGGATACACAGAGGAGAGGGGGGATACACACAGGAAATGGGGTATACACACAGGAGAGAAGAGGTTACACACAGGAGACAAGGGGGATACACACAGGAGAAAAGGGGATACACACAGGAGAGTGGGGCATACACACAGGATGGAGGGGGACACAAACTGGAGAGAAAAGAATACACAGAGAGAAAGAGGGTTTACAAAAAGAGAGGAGGATACAAACAGAAGAGAGGACTATAAACACAGGAAAAAGAAGAACACACAGGAGCGAGGAGGACACACAGAGGGGAGAGAAGGATACACACAAAAGAATGGGGAAATACACAAGGATAGGGCAATACACACAGAAGAGAGGAGGATAAACACAGGAGAGAGGAGAATACTCACAGGAGAGAGGGGGATACACAAAAAAGAGGGGTGGATGCAAACAAGAAAGAAGGGGATACACACAGAAGAGGGGGGAACACACAGTAGAGAGGAGAAACACACAGAAAAATGGAGGATCCACACAGCAGAGAGGGGAATACACACAGGAGAAAGAAGGATACACAAGGGAGAGGAAGATACAGACAGGATTGGGGTGGATACATGGAAAAGAAAAAAGGATACACACAGGAAATGGGAATACACAGAAGAGAGGGATATACACACAGGAGAGGGTGATACACACAGGAGAAAGGGGGATACACACTGGAAAGAGAAGAATACACATAGGAGAGAAGGATACACACAGGAGAGAAAGGCATACACACATGAGAAAGGAGAATACACACAGCACACATTAGGATTCACACAGGAGAGAGGGGATAAACACAGGAGAAAGAGGGGATACACAGGGGAATGAGGAGAGATACACAGAGGAGAGAGGAGCATACACACAGGAGAGAGGAGCATACACACAGGAGAGGGATAGATACACACAGCAGAGAAAAATAAACACAGTAGAGAGAAAGATACACACCGGATAGGGGAGGATACACACAAAATAGAAAATGATTTTCACAGGAGACAGGAGAATACACACAGGAGAGAGGGGGATAAACACAAGAGAGGGGGATAAATAAGGATAGAAAAAGATACTCAGAGGAGACAGGAATACACAAAGAAGAAAGTTGGATACACACAAGAGAGAGAGGGATAGACATAGAAAAGAGGGGAATAAACACAAGAGAGACAGACATGCCCACAGGAGAGAGAAAAGACAAAGGAAGGATGGGGATACACACAGAAAAAAGAAAAATACAAACAGTAGAGTGCGGAATACACACAGAAGGGATGGGGATACACACAGTAGAGAGAGGGTCGTACACAGAGGAGAGTGTCATACACACAGGAGAAAGGGGGATAAACACAGGTGAGAGAAGAGGGGGATACACACAAGAGAGAGGGGCGTACACACAGGAGAGAGGAGGATACACACAGCAGAGAGGAGGATACACAAAGGAGAGGGGATACACACAAAAGAGAGGGAGATACACACAGAAGAAAGGGTGATACACACAGGAGAGAGGGGGGATACACAGAGGGATGAGGAAAGATACACAAAGGAGAGAAAATCATACACACAGGAGAGGAGAATACACAGAGGAGAGAGAAAGATACACACAGGAGAGAGGAAGATACACAGGAGAGAGGAGGATACACACAGGAGAGAGGATACACACAAAAGAGAAAAAAATACACGGAGGATACGGAAGGATACACAAGGTAGAGAGGGGCATACACACAGAAAAGGGGGATACACACAGGAGAAAGGGGGATACACAAAATAGAGAGAAAAATACACACAAAAAAGAGAGATACACACAGGTTAGAGAGGCGTACACACAGGAGAGAGAAAGATACACACAGGAGAGTGGAGAATACAAAAAGAAGAGAGGGTATACACACAGGAGAGAGGGGGTAACCACAGAAGAAAGGTGGGATACAAAGAGAAGAGAAAGGGGTTGCACACATGAGAGTGGGGGAAACACAAGGGAAAGAGAAGAAATACACAAGGATATAGGAAGATACACACAGAAGAGAGAAGAATACACACAGGAGAGAGGAGAATACACACAGGAGAGGTGCATACACACAGGACAGAGGAAGATTCACACAGGAGAGTTGGATTCACACAGGAAACAAGGTAATATACACAGGATAGTGAAAGATACAAACGGGAGTGGGGGATACACACAGGAGACAGTGGGATACAGACAGGAGAGAGGGGAATACACACAGGAGAGAGGGAAATACACACATAAACAACAAAGATACAAACAGGAGAGTGCAATATACACACAGGAGGGAGGGGGATACACACAGGAGTGAGGAAGATACACACAAGGGAAAGAAGATTCACACAGGAGAGAGGAGGATACACAGAGGAGAGAGGAGGATACACAAATAAGAGGGTGAAACATACAAAAGAGAGGAAGATACACACAGTCGAGAGAAATATGCCCAGGAAATGGTGAGATACACACAGGAGATAGGGGGATACACATAGGAGAGGGGGATACACACAGGAAAGAAGGATACACACAAAAGAGATTCGCATACACACAGGAGAGAAAAGGATACACACAGGAAAAAGAAGGATACACACAGGAGAGAAAAGGATACACAAAAGAGAGAGGAGGATACACACAGGAGAGGTGCATACACACAGGAGAGAGGGGATACAATGAAGAGATTTGAATACACACAGAAGACAGGGTAATAAAAACAGGAGAGATGGCGATACACACAGGAGATGGGGATACAGAGAAAAGAGAGGGGGATACATAAAGGAGAATACACGCAAGACAGAGGGGCATAGACACAGTAGAGAGGAGGATACACACAGGAGAGAGGGAAATACACACAGGAGAGAGGGAGATACAAACAGGAAAGTGAGGAATACACACAGAAGGGAGGGGGATACACACAGGGAGAGAAGGATACACAGAGAAGGAGGGGAATACACACAGGAGAGAGGAAAGTACACACAGGAAAAAAAAGGATACACACAGGAGAGAGGAGGATAGATACAGAAGAGAGGAGGATTCACAAAAAAAGAGGGGAAATACACAGGAGAGAGGAGGATACAAACAGGAGAAAGGGATACACACAGGAGACGGGGAAGTACACACAGGAGAGAGGGGGATACGCACAGGAGAAGGGGACACAAACAGGAGACAGGTGCATACACACAGGAGAGAAAAGGATACACACAGAAGAGGGGGCATACACACAGGAGATGTGGGATACACACAGGAGAGAGAAGAATACAATCAGTAGAAAGGGGTATACACACAGTGGGAGAAGAATAAATACAGGAGAGAGGAAGATACACACAAAAGGGAAGAAAATACAAAGAAAAGAGAGGATGATACACGCAGGAGAGAGGAGGATACACACAGGAGAGGGGGAGATACACACAGGAGGAATGGGGATACATGCAAAAGGAGGGGGATACCCACAGGAGAGAGGAAAATACGCACAAGCCAAAGGAGGATACACACAGGAGAGAGGGGGATACACACAAGAGAGAGGTTGATACAAACAGGAGAGTGCCGCATACACACCGAAGGGAAAAAGTTACACACAGGAGAGAGGGGGATACACACAAGAGAGTGGAGGATACACAGCAGAGATTAGGATACACAAAGGAGAGAAGGAAACACACAGTAGAGAAGGAGATACACACAGGCAAGGGGTGTACACACAGAAGTGGGGGAAATGCACACAGAAGAGAAGGGGATACACACAGGAGAGGTGGATACACACAGTAGGAAAAAGCACACACCAAAAAGAGAGGAGGATACACACAGCAGAGAGGGGGAATACACACAAAAGAGAGGAGGATACCCACAGGAAAGTGGGGCATAGACACAGGATGGAGGGTGATACAAACAGGACAGGGTTGGTACACACAGGGGGAGAAGGATAAATACAGGAGGGAGGAAAATACACATAAAAGGAATAAGAATACAGACAGAAGACAGGAGGATGCACGCAGAAGAGAGGAGGATACACACAAAGGGAGGAGGATACAGACAGAAGAGACGGTTGAGAAACACAGGAGAAAGAAATACACAAAGAAAAAAAGGTACACACAGGACAGAGGGGTATACACACGAGAGAAAATGATACAAAAATGAGAGGGGCATACACACAGGAGAGTGGAAAATACACCAAAAAGAGAAAAGGATACACACAGGAGAGAGTAGGATACAAACAGGAGATGGGGAAACACACAGGAGAGAGGGGCATACACAATGGAGAGGGTGAAACAAAGAGGAAAAAAGGGGATACACACAGGAGAGAAAAGAATACACACAGGAGATGCGGATACAAACAGGAGAGAAGGAGGTACACTCAAAAGAGAGAAGGATACACACAGCAGAGCGGAGGATACACACAGTATAGAGGGAATACACACAGGAGAGAGGAGGATACACACAAAAGAGAGGGGGGATATACACAGGAGAGAGCGGAGATACACACAGGAGAGAAGAGGTATACACACAGAAGATAATAGGATACACACAGGAAAGAGGAGAATACACACAGGATAGAGAAAGATACACACAGGAGATTAGGATACACACAGGAGAGAGGAGGATACACACAGAAGAGAGAAGGATACCCACAGGAGAGAGGAAGATTCACACAGGAAAAAAAAATACACACAGGAGAGAGGAGAATACACACAGAATAGAGAAGGATACACACAAAATAAAGAAGGATACACACAGGAGACAGAAGGATACACACAGGAGAGAGAAGAATACACACAGGAGAGGGGTGATACACACAGGAGAAAGAAGGGTACACACCGGAGAGAGAAAGATACACACAAATGAGGAAAAGATACACACAGGAGAGAGGGGTTTAGACAAAGGAGAGTGGTGATACACACAGGAGAAAGGGGGATACACACAGGAAGAGAAGAATAAATACGAGAGAGAGGAGAATACACACAAAAGACTGGAGGATACAGACAGTATAGAGGATGATACACGCAGGAGAGGAAAGAATACACACAGGAGAGAGGAGGATACACACAGGAGAGAGGAGGATACACGCAGAAGGGAGGAGGATACAAAGAGGTAAGAGGGGGCATACACACAGGAAAGGGGGATACACACAGAAGAGAGAAAAATACAGACAGGAGAAAGGAAGATTCACACAGGAGCGTGAAAGATTCACACAAAAGAGAGGATGATACACACAAGAGAGATGAGGATATACACAAAAGAAAGAACAATACACACAGGAGAGGGAGATACACACAGAAAAGAAAAGAATACACATAAGAGTGAGGAAAGTACACACAAGAGAAAGGAGGATACACAGCACGGAGAGGAGGATGCAAACAGGAGAGAGGGATACACATATAAGAGAGTGACATACACACAGGGGAGACAAGGATATACACAGAATTAAGGAAGATACACACGTGAGAGAGTAGGATACACACTGGAGACAAGAGGATACACAAAAAAGAAAGGAGAAATACACGCAGGATAGTGGAAGATACACACAGAAGAAAGGAGGATACACACAGGACAGAGTATGATCCAAACAAATGAAAAAAGGATACACACAGCAGAGAGAAGGATAAACACAGGAAAGACAGAAAATAACACAGAAGATTGGGGGATACACACATGTGGAAAGCGATACACACAGTAGAAAAAAAATACACACAAAAGAGAAAAAGTACACATAGGAGAGAGGAGCATACACAAAAAAGACATGGGCATACACACAGGAGAAAAAGATACACTCAGGAGAATGGGGGATACACACAGGAAAGACAGGATACACAGAAAAGAAGGGGATACACACAGGAGAGAGGGTCATACACACAGGAGAGAGGAGGAAACACACAGGATAGAGGAGGATACACACAATAGAGAGAAAGATACAAAGGGTAGAAATGGGGTAAAAACACAGAAAAGAAGAAGATACACAAAGAAGAGAGAAAGGTACACACAGGAGAGAGGAGGATACACACAGGGGAGAGATGGATACACACAGGAGAGAAAAGGATACACACAAAAGAGAAAAAAATACAAACAGGAGAGAGAAGGATACACACAAAAGAGAAAAAAATACAAACAGAAGAGAGAAGGATACACACAAGTGAAAGGAGGATACACACAGGAGAGAGGAAGATACAGACAAAAGAAGGGGATACACACAGGAGGAATGGGGATACACAGAGGGAGAGGGGGATACACACAAGAGAGAGGAGGATACACACAGGAAAGAGAAGGATACACAAAGGAGAAAGGAGGATACACACAGGAGAGAAGGGGATACACACAGGGCGAGGGAAATACACACAGGAGTGTGGAGGATACAAACAGCAGACCGGAGGATATGCACAGAAGAGAGGAGAATACACACATGAGAGAGGAGGATACACAAAGGAGAGGGGGAAAACACAGTAGAGAAGGGGATATACAAAGGCGAGAGGGATACACACAGAAGCGGGTGGGATGCACACAGGAGAAAGGAAGATCCTCAGAGGATAAAGGGATACACAACGGAAAGAGGAGCATACACACAGGAGAGAGGAGAATACACACAGGAGAGAAGGGGGATACACACAGGAGAGATGGTGGATACACAAAGGAGAAAGGGGGGATACACAGAGGAATGAGGAGAGTTACACACAGAAGAGAAGAGCATACACACAGGAGAGAGGAGCATATACACAGGAGAGGGATAGGTATACACAGGAGAGAAGGATAACACAGTAGAGAAAAAGATACACACAGGAAAGAGGAGGATAAACACAAAATAGAAAATGATACACACAGGAGACGGAAAAATCCACACAGAAGAGAGGGGGATAAACACAGGAGAGAGGAATACACCCAGGAGAGAAAAAAGATACACATAGGAGACAGGGATACACAAAGAAGGGAGTTGGATACACACAGGAGAGAGGAGGATACACACAGGAGAGAGGGGAATACACACAAGAGAGATGTGCATACCCACAGGAGAAAGGAGAATACACAAAGGAGAGAGGGGGATACACACAGAAAAATGGGGGATACAAACAGGAGAGTGCGGCATACACACAAAATGGAGGCCGATACACACAGGAGAAAGGAGGATACACAAAAAATAGAAAATGATACACACAGGAGACAGAAAAATACACACAGGAGAGAGGGGGATAAACACAGGAGAGGGAAATAGGAGAGAAAAAGAAACACACAAGAGACAGGGATACAGAAAGAAGGGAGTTGGATACACACAGGAGAGAGAGGGATACACACAGGAGAGAGGGGAATACACACAAGAGAGAGGGGCATACCCACAGGAGAGAGGAGACTACACAAAGGAGAGAGGGTGATACACACAGGAAAAAGGGGGATACAAACAGGAGAGTGTGGCATACACACAGAAGGAAGGGGGATACACACAGGAGAGAGGAGGATACACACAGGAGAGAGGGGAATACACACAAGAGAGAGGGGCATACCCACAGGAGAGAGGAGACTACACAAAGGAGAGAGGGTGATACACACAGGAAAAAGGGGGATACAAACAGGAGAGTGTGGCATACACACAGAAGGAAGGGGGATACACACAGGAGAGAGGAGGATACACACAGGAGAGAGGGGAATACACACAAGAGAGAGGGGCATACCCACAGGAGAGAGGAGACTACACAAAGGAGAGAGGGTGATACACACAGGAAAAAGGGGGATACAAACAGGAGAGTGCGGCATACACACAGAAGGAAGGGGGATACACACAGGAGAGAGGAGGATACACACAGGAGAGAGGAGGCTACACAAAGGAAAGAGGAGGATACACAAAGAAGAGGGGGAAACACACAAGAGAGGGGGGATACACAGAGGAGAGAAGAAGATCCACACAGAAGAGAGGAGGATGTACAAAGGAGAGGTGAGGATACACACAGGAGGGAAGAATACACAAAAGAGAGGGGGATACGCACAGCAAAGAAAAGGTTACACATAGGAGAGAGGAGGATACACACAGGAGAGAGGAGGCTACACACAGAAGAGAGGAGGATACACAAAGAAGATAAAGAAACACACAAGAGAGTAAGGGATACACACAGGCAGGGAGATAAACACTGGAGACGGTGGGATACACACATGAGAGGGGGGATACACAAAAAAGAGAGGAGGATACACATAAGAGAGAGGAGGCTACACACAGGAGGAAAGGGGATACACAAAGAAAAGGGGGAAACACACAAAAGAGAGGGGGATACACACAGGCGAGGGTGATAAACACTGCAGACGGTGAGATACACAGAGGAGAGAGGGGGATACAAAAAGGAGAAAAAAGTACACACAGGATGGAGGGGTAAACACACAAAATAAAGAAGGATACACACAGGAGAGAAGGGTAATACACACAGGAGAGTGGGGGATCCACACAGGAAAGTGGGGCATAAACACAGAAAGGAAGGGGATACACACAGGAGACAGGGGGCTACACAAAGGGGAGAAAGATAAATACAGAAGGGAGGAGGAAAACACAAATAAGTGGAGAATACAGACAGAATAAAGGAGGATACACGCAGTAGAGAGGACTACACAAAAAGGAGAGAAGATACACACAGGAGAGAAAAGATACACACAGGAGAGAGGAGAATACACACAGGAGAGAGGATGATACACAAAGGAGAGAGACAGATACACACAGGAGATAAGGATAAACACAGGAGAGAGGAAGATACACACAGGACAGAGGAAGATACACACAGGAGAGAGGAGGATACACACAAAAAAGAAAAAGATACACACAGGAGATAGAAGGACACACAAATGAGAGAGGGGGATACACACAGGAGAGGGGGATACAAAAAGGAGAGAAAAAGATACAGGAGACAGAAATATACAAAGAAGAGAGTTGGATACACACAGGCGAGAGGAGGACACACATAAGAAAGAGAAGAATATACACAAGAGAGAGAGGCATACCCACAGGAGAGAGAATACACAAAGAAGAGATGGGGATACACACAGAAAAAAGAAGGATACAAAGAGTAGACTGCGGCATACACACAGAAGGGAGGAAGATACACACAGTAGAGAGGGGGATACACACAAGAGAGAGAAGCATACACACAGGAGAGGGTGATACACACAGGAGAAAGGAGGATATACACAGGTGAGAGAAAAATACACACAGAAGAGGGGGACACACAGAAGAGAGAGGGGCGTACACACAGCAGAGAGGAGGATAGACACAGCAGAGAGGGGGATACACAAAGGAGAGAGGAGATACACAAAAAAGAGAGGGAGATACACGCAGGAGAAAAAGGGATACACACAAAAGAAAGGGGGGATACACAGAGGGATAAGGAAAGATACACACAGGAGAGAAGATCGGACACACAGAGAAGAGAGAAAGATACACACAGGAGAGAGGAAGATACACAGGAGAGAGGAAAATACACACAGGAGAGAGGATACACACAAAAGAGAAAAGGATACACAGAGGAGACAGAAGGATACACTAAGTAGAGAGAAGCATACACACGGAAAAGGATACACACAGGAGAGAGTGATACACACAGGTGAGAGAGGCGTACACATAGGAGAGAGGAAGATACACACAGGAGAGTGGAGGATACAAACAGGAGAGAGGGTATACACACCGGAGAGAGGGGGATAACAACAGAAGAAAGTGGGGATACAAACAGAAGAGAAAGGGGTTACATACAGGAGAGTGGGGGGAAATACAAGGAAAAGAGAAGGGATACACAAAGGATATAGAAAGATACACACAGGAGAGAGGAAAATACACACAGCACAGAGGAGAATACACACAGGAGAAGAGAATACACACAGTAGAGAGGAGGATACACACAAGAAAGAGGAGGATACACACAGGAGAGGTGCATACACACAGGAGAGAGGGGAATACACACAGGAGAGTTGGATTCACACAGGAAACAGGGTAACACACAGGAGAGTGTGGAATACAAACAGGATTGGGGAATACACACCACATTGAGTGGGATAAACACAGGAGAAAGGGGAATACACACAAGAGAGAGGGGCATACACACAGGACAGAGGAACATACGCACAGGAGAGAGGCGGATACACACAGGAACAAGGAAGATTCAAACAGGAGAGTGCAGCATACACACAGGAGGGAGAGAGATACACACAGGAGAGAGGAAGATACACACAGGGAAAGGGGGATACACACAGGGGAGATAGGATACACACAGGAGAGAGGAGGCTACACAGAGGAGAAAAAAATGATACACAAATAAGAGGGGGAAACACACAAAAGAGAGGGAGATACACACAGTTGAAAGGGATACGCCCAGGAGACGGGGAGATACACACAGGAGATAGGGGGATACACAGAGGAGAAGGGGATACACACAAAATAGAGTGGCATACACACAGGAGAGACGAGGAAACACACAGGAGAGGGGGGGATACACACAGGAGAAAGTGGGGATACACACAGGAGAGAGGGGATACAAACAGGAGATTGAGGCATACAAACAGGTGGGAAGAAGATACACACAGGAGATTGAGGCGTACACATAGGAGAGAGTGGGATACACACAAGTAAAGAAGAATAAATACAGGAGAGAGGAAGACACACACAAAAGAGTGGGGAATACAGACAGAAGAGAGGAGTATAAACGCAGGAGAGAGGAGTATACACACAGGAGAGAGGAGGATACACACAGGTGAGAGGAGGATTCACACAGGAGAGATAAGAGATACACAGAGGAGAGGGGGATACACACTGGAGAGAGGAGGGTACACACAGGAGAAAAATTGATACACACATGAAAGTGGAAGATACAAACAAAAAAGAGGAAAATACCCACAAAAGACAGGAGGATACACACAGGAGAGAGGGCGATACGCACAGAAGAGTGGTGATACACACAGGAGAGAGGAGGTTACATACAGGAGAGAGGGTGATAAACATAGGAGAGAGGAGGATACACTAAAAAAAAGGATACACACAGGAGAGAGGAGGATAAACACAGTAGAGAATGATATACACAGGAGAGAAAACGTACACACAGGAGAGGGAGATACACATAGGAGAAAGGAGGATAGACACAGGAGAGGGGTGAATACACACAGGAGAGGGGGATACACACATAAGAACAGGGGGTACACACAGAAGAGTGGAAGATTCAAAAAGCTGAGAGTAGGATACACACTGGATACAGGGGATACACACAAGAGAGGAAGATACACACAGGAGAGAGGGTATACACACAGGAAAGAGCGGAATACACACAGGAGTGTGGGGGGATACACACACGAGAGAGGAGGGATACACACAAGAGGGAGGAGGATACACACAGAAGAGAGGAGAATACACACAGTAGAGAAAAACATACACACAGAAAAGGGGGATACACACAGGATAGAGGAGTTTACACCCAAAGAGAGCAGGATACACACAGTAGACAGAAGACTACGCACAGGAGAGAGGAGGATATACACAGGAGAGTGGTGATATACACAGGAGGGAGGAGGGTACACAGAAAAGAGAGGGGCATACACACAGGAAAAATGGATAAACACAGGAGAAAGTGTGATACACACAGGAAAGAGGAGGATACACACAGGTAAGAGTTATACACAAAGAAAAAATGGCGTACTCACAGGAGAGAGGAGGATACACACAGGAGAGAGGAAGATACAAACAGGAGAGAGGTGACACACAAGAGAAAGGGGGTATACAGAGGATCCTTCACAGCCTTACTGAATATTACACACATGTGGTATACTCTGTAGTCTATTTTTTATGGCCACTCATTCAAAGAATCACTAAATAATGCACACCTGCTGAATAGTCAGATGTCTCTTTCCTGTGGCCACTCGTTAAGAGCCTCACTAAGTGTACACGTCTGGGGAAATAGTCAGTATTTACCTTTATCCCCTCATTCACATTCTGACTAAATAAGGCACACCTGTGGAATAGTCAGGAGACTTTTTCATGTGGCCTCTAATTCGGAGTGTCACTGAATAATGTGCTGTAGTCAGGAGTCTATATCATGTGGACACATATTCAGAGCCTCAGTGAATAAGACAGGCCCTTGATATAGTAAGGAATCTAATTAATATGGCCACATCTTCTGAGCCTCACTGTATAATACACACCTGGAGAATAACTTTGAGTCTATTTTCCATGGATATTCATTCAGAGCCTCGGTAAATAATGTACACCTGTGGAGAAGCCAGGAGTCTATTTTATTAGGACACACATTCATAGCCTCAGTGGATAATATGCACGTGTGGATTAGTCAGGATTCCATTTTATATGGCCACTGACTCTTAAACTCAATGAAAAATGCACAAATGTAAAGTACTCAGCAGTCTATTTCATATAAACACGCATTCAGAGATTCAGTGAATAATACAAATATTTACGATAGACAAAATCCTGTTTCCCATGGACACAAAAATGAGCCTCACTGAGTAATGCACACCTGGGGAAGTGATAAAATTCTACTTTATATAGCCTCTCATTTACAGCCTAAGGGAATAATGCACACGTGTGGAGTAGACACTAGTCTATTTTATAGGGCCACAAAATCAAAGCCTGAGTGAGTAATACACAACTCTGGAATAGTCACTATTCTTTTCCATATACCCAAATATTTAGAGTCATAGTAAATTATACATGCCTGTGGAATAGTCAGAAAACAAGTTTATATGGCGAAAGTTTCAGATCCTCAGTGAATAATACATACTTCGGAGAAACTCAGGACGCTATTACATGTGGCATCAATTTCAGAACTTCATTGAATAATAAAAACCTGTATTGTAGTCAGAATTCTATTTCCTATAGCCACATATTCAGAGCCTAACTAAATAACATACCCCTTGGAAATAGTCAGGAATCTATTTCGTATAGCCACTCATTTAGAGCCGAATGTAAAAACGCACGCTGGAATAGTATTCAGAAGTCTCTATTTTATGGCCACTCATTCAGAGGTTCACAGAATTATACAGACCTATGGAAACGCCAAAAGTGTATTTCACATATCCACTTATTCAGAAATTCAGTGAAGAATCATATATATCTGGAAAAAAACAGGATTATATTAAATATAGCCACTTATTCAGAGATTCACTGAATAATGCACAGCTAAGGAATAGTCTGGATATTATTTAATATAACTCTTCACCCAGCGAGTCAGTGGACAATGCAGAACTGAAAAATAGTCAAGATGATAGAGTCAGAAGTTTATGTTATGTTGTCACTCGTTCAGAATCTCACTGAAGAATACACACCTTGGGAATATTCAGTGTCCAAGTCATATGAACACTCAATCATAGCATTAGCGAATAATGCACAACGGGGCAATAGTAAGGAGTCTATTTCTTTTGGCCTGCCATCCGGAGCATCAGTGCATAATAAACAGATGTGGAGTAGTCAGGACCTATTTAAGGTAGCCCTAAATTAAGCAGCTCCGTGAATGATACACACATGTGTCAGAGTCAGGAAACTCTGACATAGACACTCATACAGAAACTTTTTGAATGCTGCACATGTGGGGAATAATCACTGGTCTGTTTCATATGGTGATTAGTTTGGAGAATCAAAAAATAACGCACACCTGTTGTGTAAAATGGGTCCTATTGCATAAGGCCACTCTTTCAATGTTTTAGTGAATAATATGTATATCTGATAAGTCAGGAATCTCTTTCACATGGTCACTCGTTCAGGGCCTCTGTGAAGAATACTTCCCTCAAAAATAATCAAGGGTCTACTTCAAATGGCTACACATTCAAAGTCTCTGTACATAATGAACACCTGGGCAATACACCTTAGTCTCTTTTTTATGCCCACTTAGTCAGAGACTCATTCAATACTACACAACAAAGGAAGATTTAAGAGTCTACTTCATGAAGCCACTCATTTAGAGACTCAGTGAATAATGCACACCAGGGTAATAGTCGAGCATTTTTTATATGGCCACTCATTTAGTGCCTCACTGAGTGATATAAACCTGAAGAATCCTCAGGATTCCATTTGATACTACCACTCATTTAGAATCTTATTGAATAATTCACAATGGAGCAATAGTCAGGTGTCTATTTTATATCGTCGATCACTCAAAGTTTCAGTGAATAGTAAACTTCTATGGAGTAATCAGGACGCTGTTTAACATAGCCATAAGTTAAGTGCCTTGCTGAATGATACGCACCTGTGTGATAGTCAGGATTCTATTTCATATGAACTCTAATTTTGTGTATCGCTGAGTAATACACACCTGGGGTAGTGTCAGAAGTCTCTTTGGTATGGACACTCAAACAGAGACTGTTTGATTAATGCACACAGGGATAATAATGAGGAATGTTTGTCATAGAGCTACCCATTCAGACAAACTGTGAATATTGCACATGTTGAGTAATTAGAAGTCTGTTTCATATGGCCACTCCTTTAGAGCCTCACAAATATTACACACTTGTGATATAGTCTGCAGTCTATTTTATATGGCCACCCATTCAGAGAATTACTAAATAATGCACACCTGTGGAATAGTCATATGTCTCTTTCCTATGGCCACTCCTTAAGAGCCTCACTAAGTGTACACACCTGGAGAAATAGTCAGGATTTACCATTACACCCACATTCAGAGTCTCACTAAATAATGCACACTTGTGGAATAGTCAGGAGACTTTTTCATGTGGCCACTCGTTAAGAGCCTCATTAAGTATCCACAGCTGAAGAAATAGTCGGGATTTACCTATATCCCTTCATTCAAAGTCTCACGAAATAATGCACACCTGTGGAATAGTCAGGAGACTTTTTCATGTGGCCTCTAATTCGGAGTGTCACTGAATAATGTGATGTAGTCAGGAGTCTATTTCATGTAGACACATTTTCAGAGCCACAGTGAATAAAACAGGCCCTTTATGTTGTAAGGAATCTAATTAATACAGTTACATCTTCTGAGCCTCACTGAATAATACACACCTGGAGAATAATTTGGAGTCTATTTTCGATGGACATTCCTTCAGAGCATCGGTAAATAATGTACACCTGTGGAGTAGCCAGGAGTTTATTTTATTAGGACACTCATTTATAGCCTCAGTGGAAAATATGCACGTGTGGATTAGTCCAGATTCTAATTTATATGACCAGTGACTCATAACCTCAGTGAAAAATGCACAAATGTAAAGTACTCAGCAGTCTATTTCATATAGACACTCATTCAGAGATTCACTAAATAATACAAATATTTAATATAGCAGCATCTTGTTTCATATGGTCACACAAAATGAGCCTCACTGAGTAAGGCACACCTAGGGAAGTGTTGGGAGTGTACTTTATATAGCCTCTCATTTACAGCCTCAGGGAATAATGCACACGTGTGGAATAGACACTGGACTATTTTATATGGCCACAAAATTAAAGCCTGAGTCAGTAATACACAACTTTGGAATAGTCACTTGTCTATTTTACCTGCCCAAATATTTAGAGTCAGAGTCAATAATACACACCTTTGGACAAGTCAGAAATCAATTTCATATGGCCAAAGTTTCAGACCCTCAGTGAATAATACAGATCTGGGAAATACGCAGGACGCTATTACATGTGACATCAATTTCACAGATTCCTTGAATAAGAAACACCTATATTGTAGTCAGAATTCTATTTCCTATAGCCACGTATTCAGAGCCTAACTGAATAACATACATCTTGGGAAAAGTTAAAATTCTATTTCGTATAGACACTCATTTATAGCTGAATGTAAAAACGCAGGGCTGAGGAGCATTTGGGAGGCTCTATTTTATGGCCACACATTCAGAGCTTCACAGAATAATACAGACGTATGAAAACGTCAGGAGTGTATTTCACATGGCCACTTATTCAGAACCTCAGTGAGGAATCATATATATCTGGAAAATACTCAGGATTATTTTATATATAGCCACTTATTCAGAGACACACTCATTAATGCACAGGTAAGGAATAGTCTGAAAACTATTTGATATGACTCTTCACCCAGCGACTCAGTGGACAATGCAGAACTTAAAATTAGTGAAGAGGATAGAATCAAGTGTTTATGTTATGTCGTCACTCGATCAGAATCTCACTGAAAAACACACCTTGGGAATAGTCAGTGTCCAAGTCATATGGTCACTCAATCACAGCATTACTGAATAATGAACAATGGGGCAATAGTAAAGAGTCTATTTCATATGGCCTGTCATTCGGAGCTTCAGTGCATAATAAACAGTCGTGGAGTAGTCAATACCCTATTAAAGGTAGCCCAAATTTAAGCAGCTCTGTGAATGATATGCACATTTGTCAGAGTCATGAGACTATTTGACATAGACACTCATACAGAACCTTTTCAAGTACTGCACATGTGGGGAATAATCACTAGTCTGTTTCATATAGTGATTAGTTTGGAGAATCAAAAAATAACGCACACCTGTTGAGTAAAATGGGTTCTGTTTCATAAGGCCACTCTTTCAGTGTTTTAGTGAATAATATGTATATCTGATAACTCAGGAATCTCTTTCACATGGCCACTCGTTCAGGGTCTCTGTGAAGAATACTTCCCTCAAAAATAGTCAAGGGTCTACTTCAAATGGCTACACATTCAAAGTCTCTGTACATAATGAACACATGGGCAATACACCTGAGTCTCTTCTTTATGCCCACTTGGTCAGATAATTATTCAATAATACACAAAAAAGGAAGATTTAAGGGTCTACTTCATGTAGCCCCTCATTTAGAGCCTCAGTGAATAATGCACACCAGGGTAATAGTCGAGCACTTTTTATATGGCCACTCATTTTGTGCCTCACTGAGTGATATACACCTGAAGAATCCTCAGGATTCTATTTGATACTACCACTCATTTAGAACCTTATTGAATAATTCACAATGGAGCGATAGTCAGGTGTCTATTTTATATGATCTATAATTCAAAGTTTCAGTGAATAGTAAACTTCTATGAAGTAACCAGGACTCTGTTTAACATAGCCACATATTACGTGCCTTGCTTAATGATACACACCTGTTTGATAGTCAGGATTCTATTTTATATGAAGACTAATTTGTGTATCTCTGAGTAATACACACCTGGGGCAGTGTGCGGAGTCTATTTGGTATGGACACTCAAACAGAGCCTGTTTGATTAATGCACACATGGATAATAACAAGGAGTCTATATCATACAGCTACTCATTCAGACAAACTGTGAATAATGCACATGTATTCAGAAATTTGTTTCATATGACCCCTCTTTTACAGCCTCACTGAATATTACACACGTTATATAGTCTGTAGTCTATTTTTTATGGCCACTCATTCAGAGAATCACTAAATAAGGCTCACCTGCAGAATAGTCAGAAGTATCTTTCCTATGGTCACTCGTTAATAGCATAACTAAGTGTACACACCTGGAGAAGTAGTCAGTATTTACCTTTATCCACTCATTTGGAGTCTCTCAAAATAATGCCCACCTGTGGAATAGTCAGTAGACTTTTTCATGTGGCCCCTAATTCGGAGTGTCACTGAATGATATGGTGTAGTCCGGAGTCTATTTCATGTAGACACATATTAAGAGCTTCAGTTAATAAGACAGACACTTGATATAGTAAGGAATCTAATTGATATGGAAACATATTCTGAGCCGCACTGAATAATACACACCTCGGGAATAATTTGGAGTCTATTTTTGATAGAAATATATTAAGAGCCTCTGAAAATGTTGTACACCTGTGGAGTAGCCAGGAGTCTATTTTATTTGGACACTCATTCATAGCCTTAGTTGATAATATGCACCTGTGGATTAGTCAGGATTCCATTTTATATGGCCACTGACTCGTAACCTCAGTGAAAAATGCAAAAATGTAAAATACTTAGCAGTCTATTTTTTATAGACACTCATTCAGAGATTCACTGAATAATATAAATATGTGAGATAGACAGCATCCTGTTTTATATGGTTAAACAATAAGAGCCTCACTGAGTAATGAACACCAGCAGAAGTGTTAGGTGTCTACTTTATATAGCTTTTAATTTACAGAATCCGGAAATAATGGACACGTGTGAAATAGACACGAGTCCATTTTATATGGCCGCAAAATCAAAGCTTTCTGGAATACTGCACATGTGGGAAATAATCACTTGTCTGTTTTATATGGTGTTCCGTTTGGTGAATCAAAAACTTATGCACACCTGTGGAGTAAAATGGGTTCTATTTTAGAAGGCTACTCTTTCAGTGATTTAGTGAATAATATGTATATCTGAAAAGTAAGGAATCTCTTTCACATTTCCACTCGTTCAGGGCCTCTGTGAAGAATACTCCCCTCAAAAATAGTCAAGTGTCTACTTTAAATATCTACACATTCTGAGACTCTGTAGGTAATGAACACCTGGGCAATACACCTGAGTCTCTTTTTATGCCCACTTAGTCAGAGCCTCATTCAATAATACACACCTGGGGAAGAGTTAAGAGTCTACTTCATGTAGCCACTCATTTAGAGCCTCAGTGAATAATGCACACCAGGGTAATAGTCGAGCATTTTTTATATGACCACTCATATTGTGCCTCACTGAGTGATATAAACCTGAAGAATTTTAAGGATTCTATTTGATACTACCTCACATTTAGCACCTTATTGAATAATTCACAATGGAGCAATAGTCAGGTGTTTATTTTATATGGTCTATCACTTCAAGTTTCTGCGAATAATAAAATTCTATAGAGTAATCAGGATGCTGTTCAAGATAGTCACAAATTCACGGCCTCCCTGAATAATAAACACCTGGGTAATAGTCTGGCATCTATTTCATAGGAGCTCTAATTTTGTTTATCGCTGAGTAATACACACCTGAGACAGTGTCCAAAGTCTTTTTGGTATGAACACTGAAACAGAGCCTGTTTGATTAATGCACATATGGATAATAATGAGGAGTCTATGTTGTACAGCTACCCATTCAGACACACTGAGAATAATGCACATGTGGAGTAATTAGAAGTCTGATTCTTACGGCCCCTCCTTCACAGCCTCACTGAGTATTACACACTTGTGATATAGTCTGGAGTCTATTTTTTATGGCCACCCATTCAGAGAATCACTAAATAATGCACACCTGCAGAATAGTCAGAAGTCTCTTTCCTATGGCCACTCGTTAAGAGCCTCACTAAGTGTACACACTTGGGGAAATAGTGAGGATTTACCATTATACCCTCATTCATAGTCTCATTAAATAATGCACACCTGTGGAATAGTCAGGAGACTCCTTCCTATGGCCACTCGTTAAGAGCCTCACTAAGTATACACACCTGGGGAAATAGTCAGGATTTACCTATATCCCTGCATTCACATTCTCACTAAATATGCACACCTGTGAAATAGTCAGGAGACTTTTACATGTTGCCTCTAATTCAGAGTGTCACTGAATAATGTGATGTAGTCAGGAGTTTATTTCATGTAGACACATATTCAGAGCCACAGTGAATAAAACAGGCCCTTTATGTTTTAAGGAATCTAATTAATATGGCCACATCTTCTGAGCTACACTGAATTATACACACCTGGAGAATAATTGGGGTCTATTTTTGATAAACATTAATTCAGAGCCTCGGTACATAATGTACACCTGTGGAATAGCCAGAAGTCTATTTTATTAGGACACTCATTCATGACCTCAGTGAAAAATGCACAAATGTAAAGTACTCAGCAGTCTATTTCATATAGACACTCATTCAGAGATTCACCAAGTAATATAAATATTTAATATAGCAGCATCCTGTTTCATATAGTCACACAAAATGAGCCTCAGTGAGTAAGGCACACCTAGGGAAGTGTTAGGAGTCTACTTTAAATAGTCTCTCATTTACAGCCAAAGGAAATAATGCACACGTGTGGAATAGACAGTAGACTATTTTATATGGCCACAAAATCAAAGCCTGAGTGAGTAATACACAACTTTCCAATAGTCACTTGTCTATTTTACATGCCCAAATATTTAGAGTCAGAGTCAATAATAAACGCCTGTGGACAAGTCAGAAAACAATTTCATATGGTCTAAGTTTCAGAGCCTTAGTGAATAATACATACATGGGAAATACTCAGGACGCTATTACATGTGGCATCAATTTCAGAGCTGCCTTGAATAAGAAACACCTTTATTGTAGTCAGAATTCTATTTCCTATAGCCACATATTCAAAGCCTAACTGAATAACATACACCTTGGGAAAAGTTAAAATTCTATTTCGTATTGACACTCATTTAGAGCCGAATGTAAAAACGCATGCCTCAGGAGCATTCAGGAGGCTCTATTTTATGGACACTCATTCAGAGCTTCACAGAATAATAGAGACCTATGAAAACATCAGGAGTGTATTTCACACGGCCACTTATTCAGAACCTCAGTGAGGAATCATATATATCTGGAAAATACTCAGGATTATATTATATATAGCCACTTATTCAGAGACTCACTGAATAATGCACAGCTAAGGAATAGTCTTGAGACTGTTTGATATGACTCTTCACCCAGCGACTCAGTGGACAATGCAGAACTGAAAAATAGTCAAGAGGATAGAGTTAAGCGTTTATGTTATGTGGCCAATCCTTCAGAATCTCACTGAAGAATACACACTTTGGGAATAGTCAGTGTCCATATCATATGCACACTCAATCACAGCATTACCGAATAATGCACAATGGGGCAATAGTAAGGAATCTATTTCATGTGGCCTGTCTTTTGGAACTTAGGTGCATAATAAACAGCTATGGAGTTGTCAGAACCCTCTTTAATGTAGCCCCAAATAAAGCAGCTCCGTGAATAATATACACCCATGTGTCAGAGTCAGGAGACTATTTGACATAGACACTCATACAGAACCTTTTCAAATACTGCACCTGTGGGGAATAATCACTAGTCTGTTTCATATGGTGATTAGTTTGGAGAATCAAAAAATAACGCACACCTGTTGAGTAAAATGGGTTCTATTTCATAAGGCCACTCTTTCAGTGTTTTAGTGAATAATATGTTTATCTGAAAAGTCAGGAATCTCTTTCACATGGCCACTCATTCAGGGCCTCTGTGAAGAATACTCCCCTCAAATGTAGTCAATTTTCTACTTTAAATGGCAACACATTCAGAGACTCTGTAGGTAACGAACACATGGGCAATACACCTGAGTCTTTTTTTATGCCCATTTAGTCAGAGACTCATTCAATAAAAACAAGAAATAAAAATTTAAGAGTCTACTTCATGTAGCCACTCATTTAGAGCCTCAGTGAATAGTGCACACCAGGGTAACAGTCGAGCATTTTTTATATGGCCACTCATTTTGCGCCTCACTAAGTGATATGCACGTGAAGAATCCTCAGGATACTATTTGATACTACCATTCATTTAGAACCTTATTGAATAATTCACAATGGAGCAATAGTCAGGTGTCTATTTTATATGGTCTATCATTCAAGTTACAGTGAATAGTAAACTTCTACGGAGTAATCGGGACGCTGTTTAATATAGCCAAGAATTAAGTGCCTTGACGAATGACATGTGACTGTGTGATAGTCAGGAGTCAGTTTCATGTGAACTCTAATTCTGTGTAACGATGAGTAACACACATCTGGGGAAGTTTCAGCAGTCTATTTGGTATGGACACTCATACCGAAACTGTTAGAATAATGCACACATGGAGAATCATGAAGGGTCTATTTCATATGGCAAATCATTCACAGAAACAGTGAATAAAGCACATGTGGAGTAATTAGAAGTCTGTTTCATATGGCCCCTCTTTCACAGCCTCACTGAATATTACACACTTGTGATATAGTCTGGAGTCTATATTTTATGGCCACTCATTCAGAGAATCTCTCAGTAATTTACACCTGCGGAATAGTCAGAAGTCTCTTTCCTATGGCTACCCGTTAAGAGCCTCACTAAGTGTAAACACACGGAAAAATAGTCAGGATTTACTTGTATCTCCTCATTGAGAGTCTCACTAAATAATGCACACCTGAAGATGGCATCATTGAGGCGACTCAGTATTGCCTCTAAGTGAAAGTGCAGAGGGTGAGTCCTAGCCAAATTGCTGGATGGACGTTTTTTGCCCACAGAACTTTGAAAGTCCCAGGTGTGGAAGAGTCCCGGGATGCTAGCTTTAGCGTTGCTGGCTTGAGGGGCCGGTTTGGCAGGCGCTGAAAGGCAGTGGCACCCTGCACATAACTCACTGGTCCGGGTGCCCTGTTAAACAGGCAATCTGAGATGTGGAAGGGCAGATTGGCATGTCCATTTGATTGAATGGGAGTTGGACAATAAGCCAGTCCAGGAGATTCCTGGAAAACGTGATCTGAACTGGTGCAGTGGGCAGTGCCACGGGAGATCGCATGGAGCCCAGTGCCCTATCAGAAGGCTACTGGGGTGCCAAAGAGAGAGTCATCGTTCAACTTGGGTAGAGGAAGAGAGAGAGAGTGGACGGACTCTGAGGCAGGGAAGCGGGTACCACCCACACATGGACAAGCAGGGCGGCAATCGGAGGCACTCTGTGCTGAGAGTTTTGCTGCCGGCATGTAGGACGGTGCAGTTCGGTGGGGGAGGGGCGTCTGCCACTACGGAGGCAATCTGCCCCTACTGAAGTACCACCCAGGGCTGAGGCAGCCTGCTGTTGCCGAGGCAACCTGCCATGACAGAGAGACTCCTCTAGCAGGGCTGAGCGTTCCACAGCAAAAGGAGACTCACAGCAACCTGGCAGAACAGCACTAGCTGGGTGGAGCCCTAGCAGGCAAATAGTGAATAGACTGCCTCCTAGCTTTGCAGGACAGTACAACAGATACTCACAAAGAAAGCCCCACCTCCCTGAGACAGAGCATCTAAGGGGGGAAAAAACGGGGGGTTTTATGAGTTTTGTTGCAGCAGACATAAACACATCTTCCCAACAGCCATAAATAAACAACGGAGCTCACAGCAAAGCACTGGAGCTCCTATAAAGCACAGGCTGTCTCCTCAAGCAGCGCCCTGACCCCTGTATATCCAAAAAGTCACCCCCAAATAGGACTAATCAGACTGACATTTGGCGGACATCATTCTGGAACAATCTGGTAGCATCCCTCACTGTTCTGCAGCTGCTACAGGTGTACCCCAGAAAAGCAGGGCCTGGAGTGGACCACAGCACTCGTACAGCAGAGGGCTAGATCATTAGAAGGAAAACTAAATAACAGAAATACCTCATCATCAACAATCTGAGCATCCACACAGAGACCCAATTGAAAAATCAGCAACTAGTGAGACGACAGGTGGATAAATCAATAAAGATGGGAAGAAACCAGCGCAAAAAGAAGGAAGACACCCGAAACCAAAACACCTGTCCTCCTACAAAGTACCAAAATTCCTCACCAACAAGGAAACAAAGCTGGACGGAGAATGAGTGTAACGAAATGACAGAATCAGACTTCAGAAAGTGGAGAAGGAGAAACTTCAGTGAGCTAAAAGATCATGTTCTAAATCAGTGCAAAGAAACTAAGAACCTTGAAAAAACGTTGGAAAAAAGATTCGAGGAAATGATAACAAGAATGGACAACTTAGAGAGGAATATGAATGAATTGAAGGAGCTGAAAAACACAACACGAGAACTTCGTGAAGCATGCACAAGTTTCAACAGCCGAATTTACCAAGCAGAAGAAAGAATATCAGAAATTGAAGATCAACTCAATTAAATAAAACGTGAAACCAAGATTAAAGAAAAAAGCACAAAAAGGAATGAACAAAATCTCCAAGAAATGTGGGACTATGTGAAGAGACCCAACCTACGTTTGATAAGTGTACCAGAATGTGATCAAGAGAATGAATCTAAGCTGGAAAACACTCTTCAGGATATTATCCAGGAAAATTTCCCCAACCTAACAAGACAGGTCAATACTGAACTCCAGGAAATACAGAGAACACCACAAAGATACTCTGCAAGAAGAGCAAGCCCAAGGCACATAATCGTCAGATTCAACAGGGTTGAAACGAAGGAGAAAATACTAAGGGCAGCCAGAGAGAAAGGTCGGGTCACCCACAAAGGGAAGCCCATCAGACTCATCACAGATCTTTCAGTGGAGACTCTAGAAGCCAGAAGAGAGTGGGGGCCAATATTCAACATCTTTAAAGAAAAGAACTTTCAACGAGAATTTCATATCCAGCCAAACTGAGCTTCATAAGTGAAGGAAAAATGAAATCTTTCATGAACAAGCAAGTACTCAGAGATTTTGTCACAACTAGGCCTGCTTTACAAGAGCTCCTGAAAGAGGCACTACACATGGAAAGAAACAACCAGTACCAGCCATCCTAAAATCATACCAAATGCTGAAGACCATCAACAAAATGAAGAAACTACATGAACCAATGGCAAAAAAGCCAGCTAGCATGAAAATGGCAGTAGCAAACTCACACATAACAATATTAACCCTAAATATAAATGGGCTAAATGCACCAATCAAAAGACACAGACTGGCAAATTGGATATAAAACCAAAACCCACCAGTGTGCTGTATCCAGGAAACCCACATCACACGCAAGGATACACAAAGGTTCAAAATAAAGGGATGCAGGAAGATTTACCAAGCAAATGGAGAACAGAAAAAAGCAGCAGTTGCAATTCTCGTCTCTGATGAAATAGACTTTAAAACAACAAAAATCAAAAGGGACAAAGAAGGTCATTACATAATGGTAAAAGGCTCAATACAACAAGAAGAGCTAACAATTCTAAATATATATGGACCAATACAGGAGCACCCAGATATATAAGACAAGTTCTTAATGACTTACAAAGAGACTTAGACTCCCACACAATAATAGTGGGAGGCTTTAACACTCCACTGTCAATATCAGACACATCAACCAGACAGAAAATTAACAAGGATATCCAGGACTTGAACTCAGACCTGGAACAAGCAAACCTGATAGACATTTACAAAACTTTCTACCCCAAATCCACAGAATATACATTCTTCTCAGCACCACATCACACCTACTCCAAAATTGGCCACATAATTGGAAGTAAAGCATTCCTCAGAAAGGCAAAACAATTGAAATCATAACAAACAGTCTCTCAGACCATAGTGCAAACAAGTTGGAACTCAGAATTCAGAAAATAACTCAGAACCCCACAGCTTCATGGAAACTGAACAACTGGCTTTTGAATGTTGATTGGATAAACAATGAGATGAAGGCAGAAATAAAGAAGTTCTTCGAAACCAATGAGAACAAAGACACAACGTACCAGAATCTCTGTGACACATTTAAAGCAGTCTGTAGAGGAAAATACATAGCCATAAGTGCCAACATGAGAAGAATGGAGAGATCCAAAATTGACACCCTATCATCAAAATTGAAAGAGGTAGAGGAGCAAGATCAAAAAAGCTCAAAACCTAGCCGAAGACAAGAAATAACTAAGATCAGAGCAGAACTGAAGGAGATAGAGACAAGAAAAACACTTCAAAAAATCAATAAATCAAAGAGCTGGTTTTTCAAAAAGATCAAAAAATAGACAGACCACTAGCCAGACTGATAAAAAAGAAAAGAGAGTAAAACCAAATAGATGCAATAAAAAACGATAATGGAAGAGGGAGGCAAGATGGCGTCGTAGAGGTGACTCAGGATTGCAGCTCTCGGTGAAGGCGCAGAGGGTGAGTCCTAGCCGCATTCTCGGATGTTCCTTTTATGCCCACAGAGCGTTGAAAGTCCCAGGTGTGGGAGAGACACGGGACGCTAGCAGCCGGCTAACGCAACCAGCTCCCGCCGCCTCTTCGGCCGGCGCCGCAGCGGGACCCGGCGCGGAACTCACTGGTCTGGGTGCCCTGTTAAACCGGCAATCTGAGATTTGCAAGGGCAGATTGGCATGTCCATCTGATTGAACAGGACTTGGACAATGAGCCAGACCAGGAGTTTCCTGGGAAGCGTGATCTGAGCCGGGGTAGTGGGCAGCAGCACGGGAGATCGCACGGATCCCAGTGCCCTATCGGCAGGCTCCTGGGGCGCCAGTGAGAGAGTCGACCTTTCAGCTTGGGGAGAGGAAGAGAGAGAGAGAGAGAGGACGGACTCTGAGGCAGGGAGCAGGGTGATCGGGCTCGGCGGGTCCCACGCTCACGGGGACAAGCAGGGCGGCGACTGGAGGCGCTTGGGGCTGAGAGTTTTGTTGCCGGCATTTAGGACGGTGCAGCCCGGTCAGGGAGGGGCGTCCACCATTCCTGACAAAGTGCACCCCCACTTAAGTACCGCCCAGGACTGACGCAGCCTGCCGTTGCCGAGGCAACCTGCCATAACAGAGAGAGTCCGCCGGGCCGCAACAGGGCGGACCCGCCTTAGGAGGTCAGAGCCCCGGCAGGCAAATAGTGAATAGACTGCCACCTAGTGGGGCAGGACAGTGCAACAGATACTCATAAAGAAAGCCCCAACTCCCTGAGACAGAGCATCTAAGGGTGGAAAAAAAAAAAAAAAAGAGTGGTGTTTTATGAGTTCTATTGCAGCAGACATAACCTCCCAACAACCCTGAATGAACAACGGAGCTCACAGCTCAGCACTGGAGCTCCTATAAAGCACAGACTGTCTCCTCAAGCAGCTCCCTGACCTCTGTATATCCGAGGAGTCACCCCAGAAAAGGACTAATCAGACTGACATTTGGCTGGCATCATTCTGGAACAAGGGCAGCAGAAAAAGAAACTGATATCATCCCTCACTGTTCTGCAGCTGCTGCAGGTATACCCCAGACAAGCAGGGCCTGGAGTGGACCTCAGCACTCATACAGCAGAGAGGATAGATCATTAGAGGGAAAACTAAGTAACAGAAATACTTCATCATCAACAATCTCAGTGTCCACACAGAGACCCAATTGAAAAATCAGCCACTACTAAGACAACAGGCGGATAAATCCATAAAGATGGGAAGAAACCAGCGCAAAAAGGAGGAAAGCACCCGAAACCAAAACACCTCACCTCCAAAAAAGGACCAAAACTCCTCACCAGCAAGGGAACAAAGCTGGACAGAGAATGAATGTGACGAAATGACGGAATCAGACTTCAGAAAGTGGATAATGAGAAACTTCAGTGAGCTAAAGGAACATGTTCTAAACCAGTGCAAAGAAACTAAGAACCTTGAAAAAAGATTTGAAAAAAGATTCGAGGAATTGATAACGAGAATGGACAACTTAGAGAGGAATATGAATGAATTGAAGGAGCTGAAAAACTCAACACGAGAACTTCGCGAAGCATGCACAAGTATCAACAGCCGAATTGACCAAGCAGAAGAAAGAATATCAGAAGTTGAAGATCAACTCAATGAAATAAAACGAGAAACCAAGATTAAAGAAAAAAGCACAAAAAGGAATGAACAAAATCTCCAAGAAATGTGGGACTATGTGAAGAGACCCAACCTACGTTTGATAGGTGTACCAGAATGTGATGAAGAGAATGAATCCAAGCTGGAAAACACTCTTCAGGATATTATCCAGGAAAATTTCCCCAACCTAGCAAGACAGGTCAATACTCAACTCCAGGAAATACAGAGAACACCACAAAGATACTCTGCAAGAAGAGCAACCCCAAGGCACATAATCGTCAGATTCACCAGGGTTGAAACGAAGGAGAAAATACTAAGGGCAGCCAGAGAGAAAGGTCGGGTCACCCACAAAGGGAAGCCCATCAGACTCACAGCAGATCTCTCAGCAGAGACTCTACAAGCCAGAAGAGAGTGGGGGCCAATATTCAACATCCTTAAAGAAAAGAGCTTTCAACCCAGAATTTCATATCCAGCGAAACTGAGCTTCATAAGTGAAGGAAAAATAAAATCCTTCACGAACAAGCAAGTACTCAGAGATTTTGTCACCACTAGGCCTGCTTTACAAGAGCTCCTGAAAGAGGCACTACACATAGAAAGAAACAACCAGTTCCAGCCATCCTAAAAGCATACCAAATGCTAAAGACCATCAACAAAATGAAGAATGTACATGAACCAACGGGAAAAACAGCCAGCTAGCATCAAAATGGCAGTATCAAATTCACACATAACAATATTAACCCTGAATGTAAATGGGCTAAATGCACCAATCAAAAGACACAGACTGGCAAATTGGATAAAAAACCAAAACCCATCGGTGTGCTGTATCCAGGAAACCCACCTCACATGCAAAGATACACAAAGGCTCAAAATAAAGGGATGGAGGAAGATTTACCAAGCAAATGGAGAGCAAAAAAAAGCAGGAGTTGCAATTCTCATCTCTGATAAAATAGACTTTAAAGTAACAAAGATCAAAAGGGACAAAGAAGGTCATTACATAATGGTAAAAGGATCGATACAACAAGAAGAGATAACGATTCTAAATATATATGGACCCAATGTAGGAGCACCCAGATATATAAGGCAAGTTCTTAATGACTTACAAAGGGACTTAGACTCCCACACAATAATAGTGGGAGACTTTAACACTCCACTGTCAATAGCAGACAGATCAACCAGACAGAAAATTAACAAGGATATCCAGGACTTGAACTCAGACCTGGAACAAGCAAACCTGATAGACATTTACAGAACTCTCCACCCCAAATCCACAGAATATACATTCTTCTCAGCACCACATCACACCTACTCCAAAATTGACCACATAATTGGAAGTAAAGCACTCCTCAGCAAATGCAAAACAACTGAAATCATAACAAACAGTCTCTCAGACCATAGTGCAATCAAGTTGGAACTCAGAATTCAGAAACTAACTCAGAACCGCACAGCTTCATGGAAACTGAACAATTGGCTCTTGAATGTTGATTGGATAAACAATGAAATGAAGGCAGAAATAAAGAAGTTCTTTGAAACCAATGAGAATGAAGACACAACGTACCAGAATCTCTGGGACACATTTAAAGCAGTCTGTAGAGGAAAATATATAGCAATAAGTGCCCACATGAGAAGAGTGGAGAGATCCAAAATTGACACCCTATCGTCAAAATTGAAAGAGCTAGAGGAGCAAGATCAAAAAAGCTCAAAACCTAGCCGAAGACAAGAAATAACTAAGATCAGAGCAGAACTGAAGGAGATAGAGACAAGAAAAACCCTTCAAAATATCCATAAATCTACGAGCTGGTTTTTCGAAAAGATCAACAAAATAGACAGACCACTAGCCAGACTGATAAAAAAGAAGAGAGAGAACAACCAAATAGATGCAATAAAAAACGATAAAGGGGAAATCACCACAGATTCCACAGAAATTCAAACCATCATCAGAGAATACTACAAACAACTCTATGCACATAAACCAGTAAATCAGGAAGAAATGGATAAATTCCTGGATGCCTGTGTCCTCCCAAGCCTAAACCAGGAGGAAGCCGAAACTATGAATAGACCAATAACAAGGTCTGAAGTTGAGGCAGCAATTAAGAGCCTACCACACAAAAAAAGCCCAGGTCCAGATGGGTTCACAGCCGAATTCTACCAGACACACAAAGAGGATCTGGTACCATTCCTTCTGAAACTATTCCAAATAATCCAAAAAGAGGGAACCCTTCCCAAATCATTTTATGAGACCAACATCATCCTGATACCAAAACCTGGCAGAGACTCAACAAGAAAAGAAAACTTCAGGCCAATATCCATGATGAACATAGATGCAAAAATCTTCAATAAAATACTGGCAAACCGATTGCAACAGCACATTAAAAAACTTATCCATCATGATCAAGTAGGATTTATCCCGGGGATGCAAGGCTGGTTCAACATACGCAAGTCTATAAATGTAATTCACCACATAAACAGAAGCAAAAACAAAAACCACATGATTATCTCAATTGATGCAGAGAAGGCATTTGACAAAATTCAACAGCCCTTTATGCTAAAAACCCTCAATAAACTTGGTATTGATGGAACATATCTCAAAGTAATAAAAGCTATTTATGACAAACCAACAGCCAATATCATACTTAATGGGCAAAAACTGGAAGCATTCCCTTTGAAATCTGGCACTAGACAAGGATGCCCTCTCTCACCACTTCTATTCAACATAGTACTGGAAGTTCTAGCCAGAGCAATCAGGCAAGAAAAAGAAATAAAGGGTATTCAAATAGGAAAGGTGGAAGCCAAATTGTCTCTATTTGCAGACGACATGATAGTATACCTAGAAGACCCCATCACCTCAGCCCAAAAGCTCCTGCAACTGATAAGCAACTTCAGCAAAGTCTCAGGATATAAAATCAATGTGCAAAAATCACAAGCATTCCTATACACCAATAACAGACTTAAAGAGAACCAAATCAAGAATGAACTGCCATTCACAATTGCTACAAAGAAAATAAAATACCTAGGAATACAACTCACTAGGAATGTAAGGGACCTCTTTAAGGAAAACTACAAACAACTGCTCAATGAAATAAGAGAGGACACAAACAGATGGAGAAACATTCCATGTTCGTGGTTAGGAAGAATCAATATCGTGAAAATGGCTATACTGCCCAAAGTAATTTATACAATCAATGCTATCCCCATCAAACTACCATTGAATTTCTTCACAGAACTGGAAAAAACCACCATGAATTTCATATGGAACCAAAAAAGAGCCCGCATAGCCAAGTCAATTCTAAGCAAAAAGAACACAGCGGGAGGCATCACGCTACCAGACTTCAAACTATACTACAAGGCTACAGTAATCAAAACAGCATGGTACTGGTACCAAAACAGAGATATAGACCAATGGAACAGAACAGAGGCATCGGAGGCAACACAACACATCTACAACCATATTATCTTTGATAAACCAGACAAAAACAGGCAATGGGGAAAGGATTCCCTATTTAATAAATGGTGTTGGGAAAACTGGCTAGCCATGTGCAGAAAGCAGAAATTGGACCCCTTCCTGACACCTTACACTAAAATTAACTCCAGATGGATTAAAGACTTAAACGTAAGACCCGACACCATAAAAACCCTAGAAGAAAATCTAGGCAAAACCATTCAGGACATAGGAGTAGGCAAGGACTTCATGAACAAAACTCCCAAAGCATTGGCAACAAAAGCCAAAATAGACAAATGGGACCTAATCAAACTCCACAGCTTCTGCACAGCAAAACAAACAGTCACTAGAGTGAATCGGCAACCATCAGAATGGGAAAAAATCTTTGCAGTTTACGCATCCGACAAAGGGCTGATATCCAGAATTTACAAAGAACTCAAACAGATTTACAGGAAAAAAACAAACAAGCCCATTCAAAAATGGGCAAAGGATATGAACAGAAACTTTACGAAAGCAGACATACATGAGGCCAGCAAACATATGAAAAAGTGCTCATCGTCATTGGTCATTAGAGAGATGCAAATCAAAACCACATTGAGATACCATCTCACACCAGTTAGAATGGCGATCATTAAAAAATCTGGAGACAGCAGATGCTGGAGAGGATGTGGAGAAATAGGAACACTCTTACACTGTTGGTGGGAGTGTAAATTAGTTCAACCATTGTGGAAGACAGTGTGGCGATTCCTCAGGGACCTAGAAATAGAAATTCCATTTGACCCAGCAATCCCATTACTGGGTATCTATCCAAAGGATTATAAATCGTTCTACTATAAGGACACATGCACACGAATGTTCATTGCAGCACTGTTTACAATAGCAAAGACCTGGAACCAACCCAAATGCCCAACGATGATAGACTGGACTGGGAAAATGTGGCACATATACACCATGGAATATTATGCAGCAATCAAAAATGATGAGTTTGTGTCCTTTGTAGGGACATGGATGAATCTGGAGAACATCATTCTCAGCAAACTGACACAAGAACAGAAAAAGAAATACCGCATATACTCGCTCATAGGTGGGTGAGAAAAATGAGAACATGTGGACACAGAGAGGCGGTCTACTATACACTGGGGACTGTTGGGGGGAATGGGGGAGGGACAGCAGGGGGGGGGCTGGGGGGGATAGCCTGGGGATGAATACCAAGTGTGGGTGAAGGGGAGGAAAGCAGCAAAGCACACTGCCATGTGTGTACCTATGCAACTATCTTGCTCGTTCTGCACATGTACCCCCAAACCTATAATGCAATAATAAAAAAAAAAAAAAAAAAAAAAAAAAAAAAAAAGAAACACCACAATTTTAAAAATACAAAAAAATAAAAAAAAAATAAAAAAAAAATAAAAAAAAAAAAAAACGATAATGAGGAAATCACCACAGATTCCACGGAAATTCAAACCATCATCAGAGAATACTACATCAACCCTATGCACATAAACTAGTAAACCAGGAAGAAATGGATAAATTCCTGAATGCCTGTGTCCTCCCAAGCAAAAACCAGGAGGAATCCAAAACTATGAATAGACCAATAACAAGGTCTGAAGATGAGGAAGCAATTAAGAACCTACCACAAAAATTAAAGCCCAAGTCCAGATGGGTTCACAGCCAATTTCTACCAGACACACAAAGAGGATCTGGTACCATTCCTTCTGAAACTATTCCAAATAACTCAAAAAGTGGGAACCCTTCCCAAGTCATTTTATGAGACTACCATTATCCTGATACCAAAACCTGGCAGAGACTCAACAAGAATAGAAAACTTCAGGCCAATATCCATGATGAACATAGATGCAAAAATCTTCAATAAAATACTGGCAAACCGAATGCAACAGCACATTAAAAAACTTATTCATCATGATCAAGTAGGATTCATCCCGGGGATGCAAGGCTGGTTCAACATTCACAAGTTGATAAATGTAATTCACAACATAAACAGAAGCGAAAACAAAAACCACATGATTATCTCAATTGACACAGAGAAGGCATTTGACAAAATTCAACAGCCCTTTATGCTACAAACCCTCAATAAAAGCGGTAATTGATGAAACATATCTCAAAGTAATAAAAGCTATTTACGACAAAACCAACAGCCAATATCATACTTAATGGGCAAAAACTGGAAGCATTCCCTTTGAAATCTGGCACGAGACAAGGATGCCCTCTCTAACCACTCCTATTCAACATAGTACTGGAAGTTCTAGCCAGAGCAATCAGGCAAGAAAAAGAAATAAAGGGTATTCAAATGGGAAAGGTGCAAGCCAAATTGTCTCTATTTGCAGAAGACATAATAGTATACCTAGAAGACCCCATCACCTCAGCCCAAAAGCTCTTGAAACTGATAAGGAACTTCAGTAATGTCTCAGGATATAAAACCAATGTGCAAAAATCACAAGCATTCCTATACACCAATAACAGACTTAAAGAGAACCAAATCAAAAACGAACTGCCATTCACAATTGCTACAAAGAATATAAAGTACCTGGGAATACAATTCACAGGGAAGATAAGGGACCTCTTTAAAGAAAACTACAAACCACTGCTCAACGAAATAAAAGAGGACACAAAAAGATGCAAAAACATTCCATATTCGTGATTAGGAAGAATCAATATCGTGAAAATGGCTATACTGCCCTAAGTAATTTACACAATCAAAGCTATCCCCATCAAACTACCACTGAATTTCTTCACATGACTGGAAAATACCACCATGAACTTCATATGGAACCAAAAGAGAGCCCGCATAGCCATGTCAATTCTAAGTAAAAAGAACACAGCCGGAGGCATCACACTACCAGACTTCAAACTATACTACAAGGCTACAGTAATCAAAACAGCATGGTACTGGTACCAAAGCAGAGATATCGACCAATGGAACAGAACAGAGGCATCAGAGGCAACACAACATATATACAACCATATAATCTTTGATAAACCTGACAAGAAGAAGCAATGGGGAAGGAATTCCCTATTTAATAAATGGTGTTGGGAAAACTGGCTAGCCATGTGCAGAAGGCAGAAACTGGACCCCTTCCTGACACCTTACACTAATATTAACTCCAGATGGATTAAAGACTTAAACATAAGAACTGACACCATAAAAATCCTGGAAGAAAATCTAGGCAAAGCAATTCAGGATATAGGAGTAGGCAAGACTTCATGACCAAAACACCAAAAGCATTGGCAACAAAAGCCAAAATAGACAAATGGGACCCAATCAAACTCCACAGCTTCCGCACAGCAAAAGAAACAGTCACTAGAGTGAATCAGCAACCATCAGAATGGGAAAAAATCTTTGCAGTTTACGCATCTGACAAAGGGCTGATATCCAGAATTTACAAAGAACTGAAACAGATTTACAGGAAAAAAACAAACAAGCCCATTCAAAAATGGGCAAAGGATATAAACGGACACTTTACAAGACAATACATACATGAGGACAACAAACACATGAAAAAATGCTCATTATCACTGGTCATTAGAGAGATGCAAATTAAAACCACATTGAGATACCATCTCACACCAGTTAGAATGGCGATCATTTAAAAATCAGGAGGAAACAGATGCTGGAGAGGATGTGGAGAAATAGGAACCCTCTTACACTGTTATTGGGAGTGTAGATTAGTTCAACCATTTTGGAAGACAGTGTGGCAATTCCTCAATTACCTAGAAATAGAAATCCCATTTGACCCAGCAATCCCATTACTGGGTATATATCCAAAGGACTATAAATCTTTCTACTATAAGGACACATGCACAGGAATGTTCATTGCAGCACTGTTTACAATAGCAAAGACCTAAAACCAACTCAAATGCCCATCGATGATAGACTGGACTGGGAACATTTGGCACATATACACCATGGAATATTATGCAGCAATAAAAAATGATGAGTTTGTGTTCTTTGTAAGGAAATGGATGAATCTGGAGAACATCATTCTCAGCAAACTGACACAATAACAGAAAATGAAATACTGCATATTCTTACTCAGAGGCAGGTGAGAAAAATGAGAACAAATGGACACAGGGAGGGGGTCTACTACACACTGGGGACTATTGGGAAAATGGGGGAGGGACAGCGGGGGTGGCTGGGAAGGCACAGCCTGGGGATAAATGCCAACTGTGGGGGAAGGGGAGAAAGGCAGCAAAACACACTGCCAGGTGTGTACCTATGCAACTAACTTGCACGTTCTGCACATGTACCCCAAAACCTATAATGCAATAAATATTAAAAAAATTAAAAAAAGAAGAAAGCAATAACCACGTATTAGGAATAAAAAATAATAATGCAGACCTGTGGAATAGTCAGGAGACTTTTTCATGTGGCCTCTCATTCAATGTGTCATTGAAAAATGTAGTGTAGTCAGGAGACTCTTTCATGTAGACACATATTCAGAACCTCAGTGCATAAGACAAAACCTTCATATAGTAAGAAATCTAATTAGTATGGCCACATCTTCTGAGGCTCACTGAATAATACACACCTGGAGAATAATTTGCAGTCTATTTTCGATGGACATTCATTCAGAGCCTCGGTAAATAATGCAGACCTGTGTAGTAGCCAGGGGTCTATTTCATTTGGAAAAACATTCATAGCCTCAGTGGATAATATACACATGTGGATTAGTCAGGATTACCTTTTATATGGCCATTTACTCATAACCTCAATGAATAATACACAAATGTAAACTACACAGCAGTCTATTTCATATAGACACTCATACAGAGATTCACTGAATAATAAAATTATTTGAGATAGACCACCTCCTGTTTCATATGGTCATACAAAAGAGCCTCGCTGAGTGACACACACCTGGGGAAGTCTTAGGAGTGTACTTTACATAGCCTCTCATTTACAGCCTAAGGAAATCATGCACACGTGTGGCATAGACACCAGTATATTTTATATGGCCAAAAATCAAAGCCTGAGTCAGTAATACACAACTTTGGAATAGTCACTAGTCTATTTTATATGCCCAAATATTTAGAGACAGAGTCAATAATACACGCCTGTAGACTAGTCAGGAAACAATTTCATGTGGCCAAAGTTTCAGAGCATCAATAAATAATAATAATAAATTCCTTAGGAATACTCTAGACGCAATTACATGTGGCATTTCTTCAGAGGTTCATTGAGTAAAGAACATCTGTATTGTAGTCAGAATTCTATTTCATATAGCCACATACTCAGAGCCTAACTGAATAACAGACCCCTTGGGAAAGTCAGGATTCTATTTTGTTTAGCCACTCATTTAGAGCCAAATGTAAAACTCACTCCTGAATAGTATACAGGAGTCTCTATTTTATGGCCACACAGTCAGAGCCTCACAGAATAATACAGACGCATGGAAATGTCAGGACTGTACTTGACATGGCCACTTATTCAGTTCCTCAGTGAATAATCACATATATCTGGAAAATACTCAGGATTCTATTATATATAGTCACTTATTAAGAGTCTCACTGAATAATGCACACCTGGATAATTGTCTGGAGAATATTTGATATGACCATTCACCCAAAGACTCAGTGGAAAATGCAGAGCTGAGAAATAGTCAAGAGGACAGAGTCAGGAGTCTATTTTATGTGGTTACTCATTCAGAAACTGACTGAAGAATATACACCTTGGGAATAGTCAGAGTCCAGGTCATATGGCCACTCAATCACAGCATTTCCAAATAATGCAAAATGAAGCAATCGTAAGGAGTTTATTTCATATGGCCTCTCATTCAGACCTTCAGTGCATAATAAAAAGCTGCGGAGGAGGAAGGACCCTACTGAAGGTAGCTTAAAGTTAAGCAGCTCCGTGAATGATACACACATGTGTGAGAGTCATGAGATTATTTGATATGGACACTCATACAGATCCACTTCGAATATTGCACATGTGAAGAATAATCACTAGTCCATTTCATAGGGTGGTTCGTTTGGAGAGTCAAAAAATAACACAGTCCTGTGGATTAAAATGTGGTCTACCTCATAAGGCCTCTCTTTCAGTGTTTCAGTGAATAACATGTATATCTGATAAGTCAGGAATTTTTTCACATGGCCACTCGTTCTGGGCGTCTGTGAATAATACTCCCCTCAGAAGCAGTCAAGGGTCTACTTCAAATGCCTACACATTCAGAGTCTCCGTAAGTAATGAACACCTGAGCAATACACCTGAGTCTCTTTTTTATGCCCACTGTGTCAGAGTCATTCAATAATACACATCTGGGGAAAAGTTAAGATTCTACTTCATGTAGCCACTCATTTAGATTCTCAGTGAATAATCCACACCAGAGTAATTGTCGAGCATTTTTTATATGGCCTCTCATTTTGTGCCTCCCTAAATGATATTCACCTGGGTAATTCTCAGGATTCTATTTCATACTAGCACTCATTTAGATCCTTATTGAAAGATTTACAATGTAGCAGTTGTCAGGTGTATATTTTGTATGGCCTCTCATTCAAAGATTCAGTGAATAATGAACTTCTATGGAGTAATCAGAACAGTGTTTACGATAGCCATGAATTAAGTGCCTTCCTGAATGATACACACCTGTGTGGTAATCAGGAGTCTATTTCATTTGAACTCTAATTCTGTGTAACGCTGAGTAATACACAGAACCTCTTCGAATATTGCACATGTGAAGAATAATTTCTAGTCTATTTCATATGGTCGTTCGTTTGGAGAGTCAAAAAATAACACGAGAGAAGAATGATACACACAGGTGGGTAAAGGGTAAACACAGAAGACAGTGGGTACACAAAGGAGAGACGAGGATACACAAAGGAGGGAAGCATACACACAGCTGAGTAGGGGATACACAGAGGAGAGAGGAGGATACACACAAGAGAGAGGAGAATAAACACAGGAGAAAGAAATACACACAGGAGAGAAGAACATACACACAGGAGAGAGTGATACACACAAAAGAAATAAGGATAAACACAAGAGAGAAGAAGATACACACAGAACAGGAAGAAACACACAGGAGAGAGAAGCAAACACACAGGAGAGAGAAGCTTACACACAGGAGAAAAAAGGATACACACAGCAGAGAGGAGGATACACACAGGAGAGAGGGGATACACACAGGCGAGAGGAAAATACACACAGGAGATTGAAAGTATATACACAAAAGGGAGGGGGTTACAAAAGGAGAGAGGGGATACACAAAGGAGAAAGGCAGACGCAAATTGGAGAGACGGGGGATACACACAGGAGAGAGGGGAAATACGCACAAAAGAGAGGGTTGATATACACAGGAGACAAAAATGATACACACAGAAGAGAGGAGGATACACACAGGAGAAAGGAGAATACACACTGGAGAGAGAATGGTACACACAGGAGAGGGGAATACACAAGAAGTGAGGAGGATTCACAAAGGAAAGAATAGAATACACTCAGGAGACAGGAGGATACACACAAAAGATGGAAGGATACACACGGTAGACAGAAAAATACACACAGGAGAGACAAAAATACAAACAGAATAGTCGTGATACAAACAGGATAGATGAGGGTTCACACAGGAGAATAGAGTATACACACATGAGAGAGATGGATACACACAGGAGAGAGGAGAATACACACAGCAGAGAGGAGGATACACAAAGGAGGGAGGGCATACACATAGGAGTGAAAAAGATTCACACAGGGAAGGAGGGAATGCACAAAGGAGAGAGGTGGATACACACAGAAGTGGGACATAGAAAAAAAAAGGGGATATACACAGGAGAGATGGGGGATACACATGGAGAGTGGTGATCCACACAGGATAGTTGAGAGTACACACAAGAGAGAGGGGGTACACACAGGAGAGAAGAGGATAAACACAAAAAAATAGATACACACAGGAGAGTAGGGAATAAACAGAGGAGAGAGGAGGATACACAAAGGAGAGGGTAGGATAAACACAGGAGAGGGAGATACACACAGGAGAGAGAAGCTTACACACAGAAGAGTGAGATACACACAGGAGAAAAAGGGATAAACACAGGAAAGAAGAGGAAACACACAGGAGAGGGGGATACACACAGGAGAGAGTGGCGTAGACACAGGAGAAAACAGGATACACACAGCCGAGAGAAAGATACACACAGGAGAGTGGAGATACAGGAAAGAGAGAGGGGGATACGCACAGGCGAGAGAAGGGATACACACAGGAGGGAGGGTGTTAAACACAGAAGAAAGGAGGGATACGAACAGAAGAGAGAAGGGATACCCACAGGAAAGAGGAGGATGCACACAGGAGAGGGGAATACACACAGGAGAGAGGAGGATGCACACAAAAGAGAGGAGGAGACACACAGAAGAAAGGAGGATATACGCAGGAGAGAGGAGGGTAAACATAGGATAGAGAATGATACACACAGGAGAGAGGGGCTTACACACAGAAGAGGGGGATACACACACGAGAAAGAAAGATACACACAGGCGAGAGGAAAATGCACAGAGATAAAAGGAGGATACACACAAGAGAGAGGGGGATACACACAAAGAAGAGGGAGATACTAAGAAAGGGAGGGAAATAAACACAGGAGAAAAAAGGATACACAAAAAAGAGAGGAGGATACACACAGAAGAAAGGAGGATACACAAAGGAAAGGGAAAACACACAGGAGAGAGGGGGATACACAAAGTCGGGAAAGATAAACACAGAAGAGGGGGAATACGCAGAAAAAAGAGGGGGATACACACAAAATTGGGGGATACACACAGGAAAGAGGGGCTTTTGCACACACAGGAGAGACGGGGATACACACAGAGAAAAAAATATAAATACAAAAGAGAGGAGAATAAACACCAAAAAGAGAAAGATGAAGATAGAAGAGAGGAGGATACACGCAGGACATTGGAGGATACGCAGGAGAGAGGAGAATAAACACAGGAGAGCAGAGAATACACGCAGGAGAGAAGAGGATACACATAAAAGAGGGGGAAAATATACACAGGAGAGAGGAGGATACACATAAAAGTGGCGTGATACACACAGAAGAGAGGAGGGTACACACAGCAGAAGGTAGAATACACACAGGAGAGAATAGGACACACAAAGGAGAGGGGGATACAAAGAGGAGAGAGGAAAATACACCGAGGAGAGAGAAGGATACAAAAAGGTGAGAGGAGGATATACACAGGAGGGGGAATACACACAGAAAAGAGGACCATAAACACAGGAGAGGCGGAAACACACAAGAGAAAAAAAATACACGAAAGAGAGGAGGATACACACAGGACAGGGAGATACACACATGAGAGTGGAGCCTACGCACAGGAGAGAGAAGAATACACAGAGCAGAGAGGAGGATACACACAGGATAGACGGGATACACACAAGAGAGAAGAACATACAAACTGGAGAGAGGGAAGATACACACAGAAGAGAGGGTGGTTACACACAGGAGAGAGGGGTGATACACACAGGAGAGAAAAACAATACACACAAAAGAGAGGAGGATACACACAGGAGAAAAGAGGATACACACTATTTAGAGAAAGATACACAAAGGAGAGAAGTATACACACAAGAGAGAGGAAGATACAAACTGGAGAAAGGGAAGATACACACAGAAGAGAGGGTGGATACACACAGGACAGAGTGGTGATACACAGAGGAGAGATAAAAGATACACACAGAAGAGAAAAGGATACACACAGGAGAAAGGAGGATACACACAGGAGAGATGAGAATTTACATAGGAAAAAAGAGGATACCTAGAGGAGAGAGATGGATTCACACAGAAGAGAAAAGTATACACGCAGCAGAGAGAAGGATACACACAGGAGAGAGGGTATACACACAGGAGTGAGAAAGATCCACACAGAAGAGAAGGGAATGCAAACAGGAGAGAGGTGGATACACAGAGAAGTGGGGCATACATACAGCAGAGGGGAGAATTTACGCAGGAGAGAGAAAAATACACGCAGGAGAGAAAAGGATACACACAAGAGAGAGAAGGATACACACAGGAGAGAGGGGGACACACAAGGAGAGTGGTGATACACACAGGACAGTGGAGGGTACACACAGGAGAGAGGGGGTAAACACAGGATAAAAGAGGATACACAAAGAAAAAGGGATGCACACAGGAGAGTAGGGAATAAACAGAGAAGAGAGGAAGATACACACAGGAGAGATGAGGGAAAGCACAGGAGAGAAAAATACACACAGGCGAGAGGGGCATAAACACAGGATATGGTGTTACACACAGGAGAGAGGGGCGTTGACACAGGAGAAAGGAGGATACACACAGCAGAGAAGATGATACACACAGGAGAAAGGAGGTACACAGAAAAAAGAGGAGGATACACACAGGAGAGAGAAGGGATACACACAGGAGAGAGGGGGTTACACACAGGAAAAAAGAGGGATACACACAGGAGAGAGAACTGATACCCACAGGAGACAGAAGGATACACACAGGAAAGAAATGGATACACACAGGATAGGGGAGAATGCACACAGGAGAGAGAAGGATACATGCAAGAGAGAGGAAGACACACACAGGAGAAAGGATACACGCAGGAGAGAGGAAGATACACACAGCATAGAGAAGGATACGAACAGAAGAAAGGAGGATACACGCAGAAGACAGGAGGATACACACAGAAGAGTGGAGGATACAAAGAAAAGAGAGGAGGATACACACAGAAGAGAGAGAAATACACACAGGAGAGAAGTGGATACACACAGAAGAGGGGTGATACACACAGGAGAGAAAAGGGTGCACATAGGAGAAAGGAGGATACAAACAGAAGTCAGAAAGGTACACAAAGAAGAGGGGGATACACACAGGAAAGAGGGGAACACACCGATGAGAGAAAAGGATACACATAGGAGAGAGGAGGATACACACAGGCGAGGGGGATAACAACAGGAAAGAGGGGCATACACAAAGGAGAGGGGGATACACACAGGAGAAAGGAGGATATACACAGGAAAGAAAAAGATACAAACAGGAGAGGGTGACAGACACAAAAAGAGGGGCACACACAAGAGAAAGAAAATACACACAGCAGGGACAAGAGAACACACACGAGAGAAAGGATACACACAGGAGAGAGGAGAATACACAGGAGAGAGAGAAATGCAAACAAAAGAGGGAAGGATACACACAGAAGACATAAGGATACACACAGGTTAGTGGGGGACACACAAAGGAGAGGGGTGATACACACAGAAGAGAGGAGGGTACACACAGGAGAGAGGGGATACACAGAGGAGAGAGGAGGATACACACAGGATCAGGGGATACACACAAGAAAGAGAGGGATACACAAAGGAGAAAGGATACACACAGGAGAGAGGGCCATACAAACATAAAAGGGTGATTAAAAAAGAAATGGGGATAAACACAGGAGAGAAATGTATACACACAGGAAAGGGTGATAAACACAAGAGAGAGTGGCGTAACCACAGGAGAGAAAAGGATACACACAGGAGAGAAGAGGAAACAAACAGGAGAGAGGAAATACACACCAAAGAAGGGGATACACATAGGAGAAAGGGGGTATACACACAGGAAAGAAAGGCGTTACACACAGGAGAAAAGGGAAAAACACACAAAAGAGCGGAGGGATAAACACAGTAGAGAGAAGGATACACACAAAAAAAGGAGAATACACACAGGAGAGAAAAGTATACACACAGGAGAGGGGCATACACCAAAGAGAGAGGGGGATACACACAGGAGCGTTGTATAGATACAGGAGACAGGGAAATACAAACATGACAGAAGGGGATACACCCAAGATATGGGGATACAAACAGGAGAGAGGGGGATACACACAGGAGAGAGGAGAATACACACAGGTGATAGGAGGATACACACAGGAGAGAGGAGGATACACAAAGAAGATGGAAAACACACAGGAGAGAGAGGGATTCACACAGGCGAGAAAGATAAACACAGAAGAGGGTAGAATACACAGAGGAGAGAGGGGAATACACACAAGAGAGAAAAACACACACAGGAGATAGGGGCTTATGCACAGGAGAGAGGAGGATACACACAGGAGAGAGGGGTGATACACAAAGAAGTGAGGGGGATACACACAGGAGAGTGAAGCATACACACAGTAGAGAGGGGAATACACACAGGAGAGAGGAGGATACACAGAGACAAAAAACGATAAATACAAAAGAGTGGAGGATACACACAAAAGACAAGAGGAGAAAAATAAAAGAGAGGAGGATACATGCAGGAGATTGGAGGATACACAAAGGAGAGAGGAGGATACACACAGAAAAGATTAGGATACACACAGGAGAGAAGAGTATACACACAGAAATGGGGCATACACACAGGAGAAAGGGAGATTCTCACAGGAGCGTTGGATACATACAAGAGACAGGGAAATACACACAACAGAGAAGGGGATACACACAGGAGAGGTGGATACAGACAGGAGATGGGGGGATTCACACAGAAGAAGGGGATACACACAGGAGACATGGAGATCCACACAGGAGAGAGGGAAATACACACAGGAGACAGGGCGTTACACACAGGGGAGTGGTGGGATACACACAGGAGAGAGAAGGAGACACAAAGGAGAGAGAAGGATACACACAAAAGAGAGGAGCATACACACAGTACAGAGAAGGTTACGCACAGAATAGAGGGAAATTCATACAGTAGAGAGGGTGATACACACAGGAGAGAGGACAATACACACAGGAGAGAGTGGTATACACAGAGGTGAGGGTAATACACAAAAAGGAGAGTGGCATACACACAGGAGAGAGAACAAATACACACAGGAGAGAGGAGGATACACACAAAATAAATGGGGATACACACAAGAGAGAAGAGAATACACACAGGAGAGAGGAGGATACACAGAGAAGAGAGGGGGATACACACAGGATAGAGGGGATACACACAGAATAGAGGGAATATACACACAGGAGAGAGAAGGATACACACAGGAGAGAGAAGAAATAAACACAATAAAGAGGGGGATACACACAGAAGAGAGTAGCATATACAAAGGCGAGAGAAGGGATACACACAGGGGAGAGCGGGGATACTAACAGGAGAGAAAGGGATACACACAGGAGAGTGGGGCATACTCAGAGAAGGAAGAGGCTACACACTTGAGAGAGTGGGATAAACAGAAGAGGAGGAAGATATGCACAGTAAAGAGAAGTATACCCACAGGAGAAAGGAAGATACACACAGGAGAGAGATGGATACAAAAAAAGAGAGAGGAGCATACACACAGCAGAGAACGATATACACAAGAGATAGGGGATCCACACAGGAGAGACAAAATACACATAGAAGAGAGGGGTATACACTCATGAGAAGGGTATACACACGAGAGAGGAGTATACACGCAGGAGAAAAAAAGATAAATGCAGCACAGAAGAGGATACACGCAGGAGAGAGGGAAATACACACAGGAGAGAGAAAATTACACACTGAAGGAAAGGGGGATACACACAAGAGAGAGAATGATACACACAGAAAAGAAAAGCATACACACAGAAGAGAAAAGAATACACACAGGAGCGAGGGGGATACACACAAAAGAGAGGAAAGATACACACAGAAGAGAGGGCTATACACAAAGGTGAGGGGAATACGCAAAGAATAGAGGTGCATACACACAGGAGAGAGAAAAGATACACTCAAAAAAGAGGAGGATACACATAGATGAAAAGAGGACACACAGAACAGATGGCCATACACAGAAGAGAGAGGGGTATCCACACAGGAGAGAGGGGAATACACATAGGAGAGAGGCGTATACACACAAATGAGGGGAATACAAAAAGGAGAGAGGGGGATGCACACAGTAGAGAGAAGAATACACACAGGAAAGGGTGATACACACAGGAGAGAGGTGCTTAAACACAGGAGAGAGGAGGATACACACAGAAGAGAGGACGAAACAAACAGGAGTGAGGAGATACACACAAGAGAGGGGGAATACACACAGGAGAATGGGGTGATACACACAAGAAAGAAAGGTGTTACACACCGGAGAGAGGGAGGAAACACGCAAGAAAGCAGAGGGATACACGCAGGAGAGAGGAAGATACACACAGGAGAAAGGAGGATACACACAGGAGAGAGGAGTATGCACACAGGAGAAAAGCATACACACAGGAGAGAGGGGGATACACACAGGAGAGTTGGACACATACAGGAGACAGGGAAATATACACAAGAGAGAGGGGGATACACAAAGGAGATGGAAATACACACAAGAGAGAGGGTATACAGACAGGAGAGAGAAAAATACATATAGGAGAGAGGAAGATACACAAAAATGAGAGGAGGATACACGCAGGAGAGAGGAGTATACACGGGAGAGAAGTTAATACACAGAGGAGAGATGGCGGTACACAAAGGAGAGATGGTGGATAGACAGAGAAGAGAGTAGGATAAACACAGGAGAGAGGATGATACACACAAAAGAGAGGAGCATACACACAGGAGAGAGAATGATACGCACAGGAGAGACAAAAATTCACAAAATAGAGAGGGAGATATACACAGGAGAGAGGGGGATACACACAGGAGAGAGGGGTATACACACAGCTGAGAGAAATACACAAAAAAGAGAGGGTTATACACACAGAAATGAGAAAAGATACACACAGAAGAGAGGAGTATACACAAAAGAGAGAGGAAGATAAACACAAAAGAGAGAAGGGAGACACAAAGTTAAGAAGAAGATACACACAGGAAAGAGGAATATTAAAACAAAAGAGAGGAGGATACACATATGAGAGTGAAGGATACACAGAGCAGAGAGGAGGATACACACAGTAGATGGGGATATACACAGAAGAGAGGGGCATACACAAAGGAGAGAGAAGGATACACACAGGAGAGAGGAAGATACACACAGGAGAGAGAAGCGATACCCACGGGAGAAAAGAAAATACACAAAGGAGGGAGGAGGATACACACAGGAGACAGGAGGATACAAACAGAATAGAAAAGGATACACACAGGAGAGAGAAAGATACACACAAGAGAAAGGATGATACTCACAGGAGAGACGAGGATCTCCACAGGTGAAAGGAGGATACACTGCAAAGAAAAAATGATACACACAGGAGAGAGAGGGATACACACAGGAGACAGTGGGTTACACACAGGGGGAGGAAGATACACACAGGAGAGAGAAGGATACACACATTAGAGAGGAAGATACACATGAGAGAAAAGAATACACAAAAGAGACAAAGGCATACACAAAGGAGAGGCTGAAACACAGGATAGTGGGGGATACACACAGGAAAAAAAAGGATACACACAGAAGAGGAAGATACACTCGGGAGAGTGGGGGATACACACAAAAGAGAGGAGGATACAGAAAGAAGAGAGGAGTATACACACAGGAGAGAAAATGATGAAAACAGAAGAGTGGAGGATACACATGTGAAAGGAGGATACACACAGGAGAGAGGGGAATACACTCAGGAGAGTGGGGAATACACTCAGGAGAGTCGGGATACAAACAGGAGAGTGCAGCATACACAAATGGAGAGGGGGATACACACAGGAGAGAGGAGGATAAACACAAGAGACAGGAAAATACACACAGGAGAAAGGAGAATACACACAGGAATGAAGGGGATAAACGCAAAAGAGAGAAGGATAAACACAGCAGAGTGGAGGATACACACAGGAGAGAGCAGAATACATAAAGAGAGAGGAGAATACACAAATGAGAAGGGGAAGCACACAGGAGAAACTGGGATACACACAGCCGAGGGGGAAACACAAAGAATACATTAAAGAGAGGAGAATACAGAAAGAAAAGAGAAGAATACACACAGAAGAGAAAATGATACAAACAGGAGAGAGGAGTATACACACGTGAAAGGAGGAAACACCCAGGAGACAAAAGAATACACACAGGAGAGAGGGTGATACACTCAGGAGAGTGGTGGATACAAACAGGAGAGTTCGGCATACACAAAGGGAGAGGGGGATACACACAGGAGAGAAAAGGATACACACAAGAGAGAGGAAAATACACACAGGAGAAAGGAGGATACACACAGGAATGGGGGAGAAATACGCAAATAAGGGGAGAATAAACACAGCAGAGTGGAGGATACACAAAGAAAAGAGTGGGATACACACAGGAGAAAAAGATACACACAGGAGAGAGGGGCATACACAGAGGAGAGAGGAGGGTAAACACAGGAGAGAGGAACGATACACACAGGAGAGAGGGAAAACACACAGGAGAGTGGGGCATACACATAGAAGAGAGGGGGATACACACAGAAAACAGGGGGATACCCACAGGGGGAGAAGGATAATGAGAGAAGGGAGAAGGATACACAAAAAATAGAATAGGATACAGACAGAAGAGAGAAAAATACACGCAAGAGAAAGAAGGCTACACACCGGAAAGAGGAAGATACACACAAATAAGAGAAGGATACACACAGGAGAGAGAAGGACACACACAGGAGAGTGGTGATACACACAGGAGAAAGAAAGATACACACAGGGGAGAAAGGGAACCACACAGGATAGAAGAGGATACACACAGCAGAGGGAGATACACAAAGGAGAAAAAATGCACAGAGGAAAGGGGATAAAAACAGAAGAAAGGGGGAGACACACAGGAAAGGGGGATAAACACAGGAGATGGAGATACACACAGGAGAGAAAATGATACACACATGAGAGAGGAAAATACAAACAGGCGAGAGGGGATACACACAGGAGAAAGGGTGATACACACAGGAGAAAAGGGGGATACACACAGGAGAAAAAGCGGTTACACACAAGAGAGAGCGGGAAAACACACAGAAGAGAGGAGAAATACACACAGGATAAGGAAATATACACGCAGAAAAGAGAAAAATACACACAGGATAAAAAGGATACACACAGGAGAGGGGGATACACAAAGTAGAGAGGGGCATGCACACAGATAAAAAAGAATACACATAGCAGAAAAAATAATACACACAAGAGAGGAAGGAATACACACAGAAGAGGGGAATACGCACAGCAGAGAGAAGCATACACACAGGAGCGAGGAAGATACACACAGAAGAGAGGAAGATACAAAAAAAGAAAGGGGATACACACAGGAGAGAGGGTGATACACACAGGAGAAAGGGGGAATACACACAAGAGAGGAAGGAATTACCCACAGGAGAGAGGGGAGAAACACACAGGAGAGAGGAGGGATACACACAGGAGAAAGAAAGATACACACAAGAGGGTAAAAAATACACACAGGAGAGAGGAGGATGCACACAGGAAAAAGGAGGATACACACAGGAGAGAAGAGGATACACAAATGAGAGAGGAGGATACAAACAGAAGAAGAAAGGTTACACACAGGAGAGGGGCATACACAGAGGAGAGAGGGGATACAAACAAGAGATTTGAATACACACAGGAGACAGTGTAATACACACAGAAGAGTGGGGAATACACACAAAAGATGGGGATACAGAGAGGAGAGAGGGAAATACATACAGGAGAAAGAAGAATACACAAAAGACAGAGGGGCATAGACACAATAGGAAGGAGGATTCACACAAAAGAGAGGGGTATACACACATGAGAGAGTGGGATACAAACAGGAAAGTGTAGAATACACACAGGAGGGATGGAGATACACAGAGGAGAGAGAAGGATACACACAGAAGGAGGGGAATACACACAGCAGAAAGGAAAATATATACAGGACAGAGAAGGATACACACAGGAGAGAGGAGGATACACACAGAAGAAAGGAGGATTGACAAAAAAGAGGGGAAATACAAAGGAGAGAAAAAAATACAAACAGGCGAGAGGGATACACACAGGAGACGGGGAAGTAAACACAGGAGAGAAGGGGATACACACAGGAGAGGGGGACACACACAGGAGAGAGAAGTATACACACAGGAGGGGGGATACACACAGGAGAGGGGGGATACACACAGGAGATGAAGGATACACACAGGAGAGAGGAGGATACAAACAAAAGAGAGGGGTATACACACAGTGGGAGAAGGATAAATACAGGAGAGAGGAGGATACACACAAAAGGGAAGAGGATACAAAGAGAAGAGAGGAGGATACACGTAGGAGAGAGGAAAATACACACAGGAGGGGGGGAAATACACAAAGAAGAAATGGAGATACACACAAAAAAAGAAGGATACTTACAGGCGAGATGAGAATACACACAAGTTAGAGGAGGATACACAAAAGAAAGAAAAGGGGGCGGAGGGAGGCAAGATGGCGTCGTAGAGGTGACTCAGGATTGCAGCTCTCGGTGAAGGCGCAGAGGGTGAGTCCTAGCCGCATTCTCGGATGTTCCTTTTATGCCCAGAGAGCGTTGAAAGTCCCAGGTGTGGGAGAGACACGGGACGCTAGCAGCCGGCTAACGCAACCGGCTCCGCCGCCTCTTCGGCCGGCGCCACAGCGGGACCCGGCGCGGAACTCACTGGTCTGGGTGCCCTGTTAAACCGGCAATCTGAGATTTGGAAGGGCAGATTGGCATGTCCATCTGATTGAACAGGACTTGGACAATGAGCCAGACCAGGAGTTTCCTGGGAAGCGTGATCTGAGCCGGGGTAGTGGGCAGCAGCACGGGAGATCGCACGGATCCCAGTGCCCTATCGGCAGGCTCCTGGGGCGCCAGTGAGAGAGTCGACCTTTCAGCTTGGGGAGAGGAAGAGAGAGAGAGAGAGAGGACGGACTCTGAGGCAGGGAGCAGGGTGATCGGGCTCGGCGGGTCCCACGCTCACGGGGACAAGCAGGGCGGCGACTGGAGGCGCTTGGGGCTGAGAGTTTTGTTGCCGGTATTTAGGACGGTGCAGCCCGGTCAGGGAGGGGCGTCCACCATTCCTGACAAAGTGCACCCCCACTTAAGTACCGCCCAGGACTGACGCAGCCTGCCGTTGCCGAGGCAACCTGCCATAACAGAGAGAGTCCGCCGGGCCGCAACAGGGCGGACCCGCCTTAGGAGGTCAGAGCCCCGGCAGGCAAATAGTGAATAGACTGCCACCTAGTGGGGCAGGACAGTGCAACAGATACTCATAAAGAAAGCCCCAACTCCCTGAGAGAGAGCATCTAAGGGTGAAAAAAAAAAAAAAAAAAGAGTGGTATTTTATGAGTTCTATTGCAGCAGACATAACCTCCCAACAACCCTGAATGAACAACGGAGCTCACAGCTCAGCACTGGAGCTCCTATAAAGCACAGACTGTCTCCTCAAGCAGCTCCCTGACCTCTGTATATCCAAGGAGTGACCCCAGAAAAGGACTAATCAGACTGACATTTGGCTGGCATCATTCTGGAACAAGGGCAGCAGAAAAAGAAACTGATATCATCCCTCACTGTTCTGCAGCTGCTGCAGGTATACCCCAGACAAGCAGGGCCTGGAGTGGACCTCAGCACTCATACAGCAGAGAGGATAGATCATTAGAGGGAAAACTAAGTAACAGAAATACTTCATCATCAACAATCTCAGTGTCCACACAGAGACCCAATAGAAAAATCAGCCACTACTAAGACAACAGGCGGATAAATCCATAAAGATGGGAAGAAACCAGCGCAAAAAGGAGGAAAGCACCCGAAACCAAAACACCTCACCTCCAAAAAAGGACCAAAACTCCTCACCAGCAAGGGAACAAAGCTGGACGGAGAATGAATGTGACGAAATGACGGAATCAGACTTCAGAAAGTGGATAATGAGAAACTTCAGTGAGCTAAAGGAACATGTTCTAAACCAGTGCAAAGAAACTAAGAACCTTGAAAAAAGATTTGAAAAAAGATTCGAGGAATTGATAACGAGAATGGACAACTTAGAGAGGAATATGAATGAATTGAAGGAGCTGAAAAACTCAACACGAGAACTTCGCGAAGCATGCACAAGTATCAACAGCCGAATTGACCAAGCAGAAGAAAGAATATCAGAAGTTGAAGATCAACTCAATGAAATAAAACGAGAAACCAAGATTAAAGAAAAAAGCACAAAAAGGAATGAACAAAATCTCCAAGAAATGTGGGACTATGTGAAGAGACCCAACCTACGTTTGATAGGTGTACCAGAATGTGACGAAGAGAATGAATCCAAGCTGGAAAACACTCTTCAGGATATTATCCAGGAAAATTTCCCCAACCTAGCAAGACAGGTCAGTACTCAACTCCAGGAAATACAGAGAACACCACAAAGATACTCTGCAAGAAGAGCAACCCCAAGGCATATAATCGTCAGATTCACCAGGGTTGAAACGAAGGAGAAAATACTAAGGGCAGCCAGAGAGAAAGGTCGGGTCACCCACAAAGGGAAGCCCATCAGACTCACAGCAGATCTCTCAGCAGAGACTCTACAAGCCAGAAGAGAGTGGGGGCCAATATTCAACATCCTTAAAGAAAAGAGCTTTCAACCCAGAATTTCATATCCAGCGAAACTGAGCTTCATAAGTGAAGGAAAAATAAAATCCTTCACGAACAAGCAAGTACTCAGAGATTTTGTCACCACTAGGCCTGCTTTACAAGAGCTCCTGAAAGAGGCACTACACGTAGAAAGAAACAACCAGTTCCAGCCATCCTAAAAGCATACCAAATGCTAAAGACCATCAACAAAATGAAGAATGTACATGAACCAACGGGCAAAACAGCCAGCGAGCATCAAAATGGCAGTATCAAATTCACACATAACAATATTAACCCTGAATGTAAATGGGCTAAATGCACCAATCAAAAGACACAGACTGGCAAATTGGATAAAAAACCAAAACCCATCGGTGTGCTGTATCCAGGAAACCCACCTCACATGCAAAGATACACAAAGGCTCAAAATAAAGGGATGGAGGAAGATTTACCAAGCAAATGGAGAGCAAAAAAAAGCAGGAGTTGCAATTCTCATCTCTGATAAAATAGACTTTAAAGTAACAAAAATCAAAAGGGACAAAGAAGGTCATTACATAATGGTAAAAGGATCGATACAACAAGAAGAGATAACGATTCTAAATATATATGGACCCAATGTAGGAGCACCCAGATATATAAGGCAAGTTCTTAATGACTTACAAAGGGACTTAGACTCCCACACAATAATAGTGGGAGACTTTAACACTCCACTGTCAATAGCAGACAGATCAACCAGACAGAAAATTAACAAGGATATCCAGGACTTGAACTCAGACCTGGAACAAGCAAACCTGATAGACATTTACAGAACTCTCCACCCCAAATCCACAGAATATACATTCTTCTCAGCACCACATCACACCTACTCCAAAATTGACCACATAATTGGAAGTAAAGCACTCCTCAGCAAATGCAAAACAACGGAAATCATAACAAACAGTCTCTCAGACCATAGTGCAATCAAGTTGGAACTCAGAATTCAGAAAATAACTCAGAACCGCACAGCTTCATGGAAACTGAACAATTGGCTCTTGAATGTTGATTGGATAAACAATGAAATGAAGGCAGAAATAAAGAAGTTCTTTGAAACCAATGAGAATGAAGACACAACGTACCAGAATCTCTGGGACACATTTAAAGCAGTCTGTAGAGGAAAATATATAGCAATAAGTGCCCACATGAGAAGAGTGGAGAGATCCAAAATTGACACCCTATCGTCAAAATTGAAAGAGCTAGAGGAGCAAGATCAAAAAAGCTCAAAACCTAGCCGAAGACAAGAAATAACTAAGATCAGAGCAGAACTGAAGGAGATAGAGACAAGAAAAACCCTTCAAAAAATCAATAAATCTAAGAGCTGGTTTTTCGAAAAGATCAACAAAATAGACAGACCACTAGCCAGACTGATAAAAAAGAAGAGAGAGAACAACCAAAGAGATGCAATAAAAAACGATAAAGGGGAAATCACCACAGATTCCACAGAAATTCAAACCATCATCAGAGAATACTACAAACAACTCTATGCACATAAACCAGTAAATCAGGAAGAAATGGATAAATTCCTGGATGCCTGTGTCCTCCCAAGCCTAAACCAGGAGGAAACCGAAACTATGAATAGACCAATAACAAGGTCTGAAGTTGAGGCAGCAATTAAGAGCCTACCACACAAAAAAAGCCCAGGTCCAGATGGGTTCACAGCCGAATTCTACCAGACACACAAAGAGGATCTGGTACCATTCCTTCTGAAACTATTCCAAATAATCCAAAAAGAGGGAACGCTTCCCAAATCATTTTATGAGACCAACATCATCCTGATACCAAAACCTGGCAGAGACTCAACAAGAAAAGAAAACTTCAGGCCAATATCCATGATGAACATAGATGCAAAAATCTTCAATAAAATACTGGCAAACCGATTGCAACAGCACATTAAAAAACTTATCCATCATGATCAAGTAGGATTTATCCCGGGGATGCAAGGCTGGTTCAACATACGCAAGTCTATAAATGTAATTCACCACATAAACAGAAGCAAAAACAAAAACCACATGATTATCTCAATTGATGCAGAGAAGGCATTTGACAAAATTCAACAGCCGTTTATGCTAAAAACCCTCAATAAACTTGGTATTGATGGAACATATCTCAAAGTAATAAAAGCTATTTATGACAAACCAACAGCCAATATCATACTTAATGGGCAAAAACTGGAAGCATTCCCTTTGAAATCTGGCACTAGACAAGGATGCCCTCTCTCACCACTTCTATTCAACATAGTACTGGAAGTTCTAGCCAGAGCAATCAGGCAAGAAAAAGAAATAAAGGGTATTCAAATAGGAAAGGTGGAAGCCAAATTGTCTCTATTTGCAGACGACATGATAGTATACCTAGAAGACCCCATCACCTCAGCCCAAAAGCTCCTGCAACTGATAAGCAACTTCAGCAAAGTCTCAGGATATAAAATCAATGTGCAAAAATCACAAGCATTCCTATACACCAATAACAGACTTAAAGAGAACCAAATCAAGAACGAACTGCCATTCACAATTGCTACAAAGAAAATAAAATACCTAGGAATACAACTCACTAGGAATGTAAGGGACCTCTTTAAGGAAAACTACAAACAACTGCTCAATGAAATAAGAGAGGACACAAACAGATGGAGAAACATTCCATGTTCGTGGTTAGGAAGAATCAATATCGTGAAAATGGCTATACTGCCCAAAGTAATTTACACAATCAATGCTATCCCCATCAAACTACCATTGAATTTCTTCACAGAACTGGAAAAAACCACCATGAATTTCATATGGAACCAAAAAAGAGCCCGCATAGCCAAGTCAATTCTAAGCAAAAAGAACACAGCGGGAGGCATCACGCTACCAGACTTCAAACTATACTACAAGGCTACAGTAATCAAAACAGCATGGTACTGGTACCAAAACAGAGATATAGACCAATGGAACAGAACAGAGGCATCGGAGGCAACACAACACATCTACAACCATATTATCTTTGATAAACCAGACAAAAACAGGCAATGGGGAAAGGATTCCCTATTTAATAAATGGTGTTGGGAAAACTGGCTAGCCATGTGCAGAAAGCAGAAATTGGACCCCTTCCTGACACCTTACACTAAAATTAACTCCAGATGGATTAAAGACTTAAACGTAAGACCCGACACCATAAAAACCCTAGAAGAAAATCTAGGCAAAACCATTCAGGACATAGGAGTAGGCAAGGACTTCATGAACAAAACTCCCAAAGCATTGGCAACAAAAGCCAAAATAGACAAATGGGACCTAATCAAACTCCACAGCTTCTGCACGGCAAAAGAAACAGTCACTATAGTGAATCGGCAACCATCAGAATGGGAAAAAATCTTTGCAGTTTACGCATCCGACAAAGGGCTGATATCCAGAATTTACAAAGAACTCAAACAGATTTACAGGAAAAAAACAAACAAGCCCATTCAAAAATGGGCAAAGGATATGAACAGAAACTTTACGAAAGCAGACATACATGAGGCCAGCAAACATATGAAAAAGTGCTCATCGTCATTGGTCATTAGAGAGATGCAAATCAAAACCACATTGAGATACCATCTCACACCAGTTAGAATGGCGATCATTAAAAAATCTGGAGACAGCAGATGCTGGAGAGGATGTGGAGAAATAGGAACACTCTTACACTGTTGGTGGGAGTGTAAATTAGTTCAACCATTGTGGAAGACAGTGTGGCGATTCCTCAGGGACCTAGAAATAGAAATTCCATTTGACCCAGCAATCCCATTACTGGGTATCTATCCAAAGGATTATAAATCGTTCTACTATAAGGACACATGCACACGAATGTTCATTGCAGCACTGTTTACAATAGCAAAGACCTGGAACCAACCCAAATGCCCAACGATGATAGACTGGACTGGGAAAATGTGGCACATATACACCATGGAATATTATGCAGCAATCAAAAATGATGAGTTTGTGTCCTTTGTAAGGACATGGATGAATCTGGAGAACATCATTCTCAGCAAACTGACACAAGAACAGAAAAAGAAATACCGCATATACTCGCTCATAGGTGGGTGAGAAAAATGAGAACATGTGGACACAGAGAGGCGGTCTACTATACACTGGGGACTGTTGGGGGGAATGGGGGAGGAACAGCAGGGGGGGGGCTGGGGGGGATAGCCTGGGGATGAATACCAAGTGTGGGTGAATGGGAGGAAAGCAGCAAAGCACACTGCCATGTGTGTACCTATGCAACTATCTTGCTCGTTCTGCACATGTACCCCCAAACCTATAATGCAATAAAAAAAAAATAAAAAATAAAAGAAAATAAAAAAAAAAAAAAGAAAGAAAAGGATACACACAGGAGAGAGGGGGGATACACACAAGAGAGAGAAAGATACAAACGAGAGTGCAGCATACACACAGAAGGGAGGGGAATACACACAGGAGAGAGGGGGATACACACAGGAAAGAGAAGTATACACAGAGCAGAGATTAGGATAAACTTAGGAGAGAGGAGGATACACACAGGAGAAAGGAGGACACACAAAGGAGAGAAGGAAATACACATTAAAGAGGGAGTGACACACAGGCGAGGTGGGTACACACAGAAGTGGGGGAAATGCACACGGAAGAGAAGTGGATACACACAGGAGAGGGGGATACACACAGTAGAAAAAAGCACACACAAAAATGAGAGGAGCATACACACAGCAGAGAGGGAAGATACACACAGGAGAGAGGAGGATACCCACAGGAGAGTGGGGCATAGACACAGGATGGAGGGAGATACAAACAGGAGAGGGTTGGTACACACAGGAAGAGAAGGATAAATACAGGAGGGAGGAAAATACAAAAAAAAGGAATAAGGATACAGACAGAAGAGAGATAGATGGATACACGCAGGAGAGAGGAGCATACACACAGAAGAGAGGGTTGAGAAACACAGGAGACGGAAATACACACAGGAAAAAAGAAGGTACACACAGGAGAGAGGGGTATACACACGAGAGAAAATGATACAAAAAAAAAAGAGGGGAATACACACAAAAAAGTGGGAAATACACCAAAAAGAGAAAAGGATACACACAGCAGAGAGGAGGATACACAAAGCAGATGGGGAAACACACAGGAGAGAGGGGCATAAAAATTGGAGAGAATGATACACACAGGAGAAAAGGGTTTACACACAGAAGAGATAAGAATACACACAGGAGATGGGGATACACCGGAGAGAAGGGCGTACACTCAGGAGAGAGACGGGTACACACAGCAGAGCAGAGGATACACACAGGAGAGAGCGGGGATACTCACAGGAGAGAAGAGGGATAAACACAGAAGATAATAGGATACACACAGGAGAGAGGAGAATACACACAGGAGAGAGGAAGATACACACAGGAGATTAGGATACACACAGGAGAGAGGAGGATACACATAAAAGAGAGAAGGATACAAACAGGAGACAGAAGGATACACACAGGAGAGAGGGGGATACACACTGGAGAAGGGTGATACACAAAAGAGAGGAAGGTACACACAAAAGAGAGGAAAATACACACAAAAAGAGAAGGATAAACACAGGAGACAGAAGGATACACACAGGAGAGTTGAAGATACACAAAGGAGAGGGGTGGTACACACAGAAGGAAAAGAAATACACACAGTAGAGAAAGATACACCAAGTAGAGTGGTTCATATACAGAGGAAAGTGAAATACCCACACGGGAAATGGGAATAAACACAGGAGAGAGGAGGATAAACACCAGACAGGGGGATACACAAAGGTGAGAGGGGCATACACACAGGAGAGAGAAAGATACACACAGGAGAGAGGAGGATACAAACAGGAGAGAGAAGATACACACGGAAGAGAGAAGGATACACACAGGAGAGAGAAAAATACACACAGGAGAGAGAAGAATATGCACAGGAGAGAGGAGGATACACATAGGAGGGGGAGATACACACAGGAGAGAGGGGCATACACACAAAAAAGGTGGATACACACAAAAGAAAGGGGGATACACACAGAGAGACGAGGATACACACAGGAGAGAGGAGGAAAGAAAGAGGAGAGGGGATACACACAAGAGAGAGGGGGATACACACAAGAGAAAGGGGTGATACACAGAAAATAAAGGTGTTACCCACAGGAGAGATGGGGGAAACACACAGGAAAGCGGAGTGATACACACAGGAGAGAGCAGGATACACACAGCAGAGGGAGGATACACACAGGAAAGAAGAGGATACGCACAGGAAAGAGGAGTATACAGACAGAAGAGGGGCATACACACTGGAGAGTGAAGGATACACAAAGGAGAGATGGATACATGCAGGAGACAGGAAAAAACACACAAGAGAGAGGAAAAAACACACAGGAGAGAGGATATACACAGGAGAGAGGGGATACACACAGGAGAGAGGGAGGTCCAAACAGAAGAGAGGGGAATACACAAAAGAGAGAGGGACACACATACAGGAGAGAGGGGGATACACATAGGAGAGAGGAAGATACACAAAGGAAAGAGGAGGATATACGCAAAAGAGAGGAGTATACACAGGAGAGGGGAATACACAGAGGAGAGAAGGTGTTACACACAGGAGAGAGGGCGGCTATACACAGGAGAGAGAAGGATACACAAAGAAGAGGGTGGGTACACACAGGAGAGAGGAGGATACACACAAGAAAGAGGGAAGATACACACAATAAAGAGGGAGATACACACAGAAGAGACTACGATATACAAAGGGGAGAGAAGGGATACACACAGGGGAGAAGGGGGATACTAACAGGAGAGAGGGGGATACACACAGGGGAGTTGGACATACTCAGAGAAGTGAGAGGGTACACACTGGAGAGTGCGGGATACACATAGAAGGAGAAAGATATGCACAGTAAATAGTAGGATACACACAGGTGAAAAACGGATACAGAAAAGAGAGAGGTGCATACACACAGGAGAGGGCAATACACACAAGAGAGAGGGGATTTACACAGGAGAGACGAAATACACATAGAAGAGAGGGATATACACACAGGAGAGTGGTATACACACGAGAGAGGAGGATACACGCAGAAGAAAGAAAGATACATGCAACACAGAGGAGGATACCAAAAGGAGAGGGGGGATACACACAGGAGAGAGAAAAATAAACACAGAAGGGTAGGGGGATACACACAAGAGAGAGAATGATACACACAGAAGAGAAAAGGATACACACAGAAGACAAAAGAAGAAACACAGGAGCGAGGGGGATACACACAAAAGAGAGGGGGATACACACAGGAGAGAGGGAAGATACACACAGGAGAGAGGGTTATACACAAAGGTGAGCGGAATACACAAAGAAGAGAGGTGCATACACACAAAAGAGAGAAAAGATACACACAAAAAAGAAAAGGATACAGGTAGATAAAAATAAGACACAGAGAGGAGAGGGCGATACACAAAACAGAGAGGGGGATCCACACAGGAGAGAGGGCAATACACATAGGAGAGAGGGGTATACACACAGGAGAGTGGTATACACACGAGAGAGGAGGATACACGCAGGAGAAAGAAAGATACACGCAACACAGAGGATACCAAAAGGAGAGAGGGGGATACACACAGGAGAGAGAAAAATACACACAGAAGGGTGGGGGATAAACACAAGAGAGAGAATGATACACACAGAAGAGAAAAGGATACACACAGAAGACAAAAGAAGAAACACAGGAGCGAGGGGGATACACACAAAAGAGAGGGGGTTACACACAGGAGAGAGGGAAGATACACACAGGAGAGAGGGGTATACACAAAGGTGAGGGAATACACAAAGAAGAGAGGTGCATACACACAAAAGAGAGAAAAGACACACACAAAAAAGAAAAGGATACACGTAGATGAAAATAAGACACACAGAGGAGAGGGCGATACACAAAACAGAGAGGGGGATCCACACAGGAGAGAGGGCAGTACACATAGGAGAGAGGGGTATACACACAAATGAGGGGAATACACAAAAGAGAGAGGGAGATGCACACAGGAGAGAGAAGAATACACACAGGAAAGGGTGATACACAGAGGAGAGAGGTGCATAAACACAGGAGAGAGGAGGATACACACAGAAGAGAGGATGAAACAAACAGGAGAGAGAAGATACACACAAGACAGAGGAAGATGCACACAGGAGAAAGGGTTGATACACACAGGAAAGAAAGGTGTTACACACAGGAAAGAAAGGTGTTACACACAAGAGAGAGGGGGAAAGACACAAGAAAGTGGAAGGATACACGCAGGAGAGAGGAGAATACACGCAGAAGAGAAAAGGATACACGCAGGAGACAGGAGGATACACACAGAAGATAGGAGTATACACTCAGGATAAGGGCATACACACAGAAGAGAGGGGAAAACAAACAGGAGAGTTGGATACATACAGGAGACAGGGAAATATACACAAGAGAGGGGGGATACACACAGGAGATGGTAATACACACAGGAGAGAGGGTATACACACCGAAGTGGGAAATACAAACAGGAGAGAGGGGCATACAGACAGGAGAGAGGAAAATACATATAGGAGAGAGGAAGATACACAGAAAAGAGAGGAGGATACACGCAGGAGAGAGCAGTATACACAGGACAGAGGTTAATACACAGAGGAGAGAGGGCGTTACACACAGGAGAAAGGGTGGATAGACACAGGAGAGAGGAGGATACACACAGGAGAGAGGAGGATACACACAAAAGAGAGGAGAATACACACAGGAGAGAGAATGATACGTACAGGAGAGAGGGGCATTCACAAAATAGGAAGATAAACACAGAAGAGAGGAGGACACACGCAGGAGAGACAAGGATACACACACGGGAGAGGGGGAATACACATAGGAAAGGGGGATACAAACAGAAGAGAGGAGGATACAAACAGGTGAGAGGAGTATACACACAGGAGAGAGGAGGATACACAGAGGTGAGAGGAGAATACACACAAAAAAGAGGGGGATAAACACAGAAGAGAGGGTGACACACACAGAAGCTGGGTGATACACACACGAAAAAGGAGGGTACACAGAGGAGAAAGGAAGATACACAAAGGAGAAAAGAGGACACACATAAAAGAGGGGGATTTACACAGGAGAGAGGGTGATGTACCGAAAAGAGAGAAGGATACACACAGAAGAGAAAAGGAAACACACAGGAGAGGGGAATACACATAAGAGCAAGGGGGATAACCACATGAGAGAGGAGAATGCACACAGGAGAGGAGCGTACACACAGGAGAGAAAAAAATACACACAGCAGAGAGGAGAATACACAGAGGAGAGAGGGGATACCCACAGAAGAGTGGAGGATACACATAGGAAAGAAAGGGGATACACACGGAGAGAGGGGAGATACACACAAGAGAGAAGGGGGATACATTCAAGAGAGAGGAGGAATACACACAGGAGAGCGGAGGATACACATAGGAGAGAGCAGGATACACACAGGAGAGAGGAAGATACACACAGGAAAGAAAAAAAAAACCAGAGGAGAGAGGAAAATACACACAGGAGAGAGAAGGATACACACAGGAGATTAGGATACACACAGGAGAGAAGAGGATACACACAGAAGAGAGAAAGATACACACAGGAGACAGAAAAATACACACAGGAGAGAGGGAGATACACACAAGAGAGGGGTGATACACAAAGTAGAGAGGAAAATACACGCAGGAGAGAAGAGGATACACACAAAAGAGTGAAGGATACACACAGGATACAGAAAGATACACACAGGAGAGAGGAAGATACACAAAAGAGAGGCCTGATACACACAGGAGAAGAAGGAATACACACAGAAGAAAAAAAGATACACACAGCAGAAAGTAGGATACACACAGGAGCGGAAGATACACAAAGTAGAGTGGGGCATACACACAGGAAAGTGAAATACACACAGGGGAAAGGGGGATAAACACAGGAGAGAAAAGGATACACACAAGAGAGGGGGATACACAAAGGTGAGAGGGTCGTACACACAGGAGAGAGGAAGATACACACAGGAGAGTAAGGCATAAACACAGAAGGGAAGGGGATATACATAGAAGAGAGGGGGATACACACAGTGAAAGAAGAATAAATACAGGAGAGAAAAGAATACACACAGGACAGAGGAGGATACACATAGAAGAGAGAAGAATACACACAAGAGATGGGGATAAACACAGGATAAAAAAGGATACACATAGACGAGTGAAGAATACACACAGGAGAGAGGAGGATACACCAAGCAAAGAGGAGGATACACACAGGAGAAAAAGATACACACAAAAGAGAGGGAAATACACGCAGGAGAGAGAAAAATACACACAGAATTCGAGAAGATACACACAAAAGAGAGGGGGATAAACACAAGAGTGAGGGGGGATACACACAAGAGTGAGGAAGGATACACACAAGAGATAAGAAAATACACACAAGAGAGAGGAGGATACACACAAGAGACAAGAGCGTACACAGAGGAGAGAGAAGAATACACACAGGAGAGAGAAACATACACAAAAGAGGGAGGACTATACACACAGGAGACAGAATGATCCACACAAATGAAAGAGAATACACACAACAGAGAGGAAAATACACACAGGAGAGAGGGGGAAACACGAAGGATAGTGGGGGATACACACAGGTGGAGAAGGATACATACAGGCGAGAGGAAGATACACAGAGGATAGAGGAGGATACACATAGGAGACAGGAGAATACACAAAAGAGACAGGGGCATACACATAGGAGAGGGGGATACACACAGGTGAAAGGGGGATACACACAGGAAAGAAAAGGATACATACAAAAGAGAAAGATACACACAGGAGGGTGGGGCATACACACAGGAGAGAGGAGGAAACACACAAGATAGAGGAAAATACACAGAATAGAGACGGGGATACACACAGAAGAGAGGGGATATACACACAGGAGAGAAGAAGATACACACAGAAGAAAGAAAGATACACACAGGAGATAGAAAGATACACACAGGGGAGAAAAGGATAGACATAGCAGAGAGGAGGATACACACAAGAGAGAAAAAAATACAAACAGAAGAGAGGAGGATACACACAGGTGAAAGGAGGATACACAAAAGAGAGAGGAGGATACACACAGGAGAGAGAAAGATACAATCAGGATAAATGGGGATACACACAGGAGGAAAGGGATACACACAGGAGAGAGGAGGATACACACAAGAGAGAAGAGGATACACACAGGAGAGAGGAGGTTACACAGAGAAAAGAGGGGAAATCACACAGGAGAGAGGAAAATACAAACAGGAGAGTGTGACATACACACAGGATGGAGGGGAATACACACTGGAGAGAAGGGAATACACACAGGGAGAGGGGTATACACACAGGAGAGAGGAGGATACAAACTGCAGAGAGGAGGATTTGCACAAAAGGGAGGAGGATACACCCGGGAGAGAGGAGGATACACAAAGGAGAGGGAAAAACACACAGTAGAGAGGGGGATACACACAGGTGAGGGGGATACACACAGAAGTGGGGAAGATGCACACAAGAAAAAGGGGGATCCACACAAGAGAGGGGGATACACACAGAACAGAGGGAAATACACACAGGAGAAAAGGGATACACACAGAAGAAAGGGAGATACACACAGGTGAGAGAAGAATACACACAGAAGAGAGGGATACACACAAGAGAGGGGGAGTACACACAGGAGAGAGGAGGATAGACACAGCAGAGAGGAGGATACACAAAGGAGAGGGGATACACGCAAAAGAAAGGGAGATACACACAAAAGAAAGGGGGATACACAAAGGAGAGGGGAAATACACAGAGGGATGAGGAAAGATACACACAGGAGAGAGGATCATAAACACAGGAAAGAGGGGGATACACACAGGTGAAAGGCGTACACACAGGAGAGAGGAAGATACACACAGGAGAGTAAAGGATACCAACAGAAGAGAGGGTATACACACAGGAGAGAGGGAGATAACCACAGAAAAAAAGGGGGATAAAAACAGAAGAGAAAGGGGTTACACATAGGAGAGTGGGGGAAACAAAAGAAAAAGAGGAGGGATACACAAATGATATAGAAAGATACACAAAGGAGAGAGAAAAATACACACAGGACAGAGGAGGATACACACAGGAGAGAGGAGAATACACACAGGAGAGGTGCATAGACACAGGAGAGAGGGGGATACAAACAGGAGAGAGGGTACGCACACAGGAGAGAGGGGGATAACCACAGAAGAAAGGGGGGGATAAAAACAGAAGAGAAAGGGGTTACACATAGGAGAGTGGGGGATACAAAAGAAAAAGAGGAGGGATACACAAAGGAGAGAGAAAAATACACACAGGACAGAGGAGGATACACACAGGAGAGAGGAGAATACACACAGGAGAGGTGCATAGACACAGGAGAGAGGGGGATACACACAAAAGAGTTGGATTCACACAGGAAACAAGGTAATACACGCAGGAGAGTGGGGGATACAAACAGGAGAGAGGGGAATACACACAAGAGACAGAAGCATACACACAGAAGAGAGGAGGATACACACAGGAAAGAGGGGATACACACAGGAGCAAGGAAGATACAAACAGGCAAGTGCAGCATACACACAGAAGGGAGGGGGATACACACAGGAGAGAGGAAGATACACACACGGGAAAAGGGATACACACAGGAGAGAGGAGGATCCACGCAGGAGAGAGGAGGATACACACAAGAGAGAGAAGGAATACACACAGGAGAGGGGAATACACACTAGAGAGAGGAGGATACACACAGGAGAAAAAAGGATACACACAGGAGAGTGGAAGATACACACAAAAGAGAGGAAAGTACACAAAAAAGAGAGGGGGATACACACAGAAAAATGGTGATACACACAGGAGAGAGGAGGGTACACACAGGAGAGAGGGGGATACACACAGGAGAGAGGAGGCTACACAATGGAGAGGGGGATACACACAGGAGAAAAAGGGATACACTGAAAAAAAGGAGGATACACACAGGAGAAAGGAGGATAAACACAGTAGAGAAGGATATACACAGGAGAGAGGGGCATACACACAGGAGAGGGAGATACAAACAGGAGAAAGGGGGATAGACACAGGAGCGGGGAGAATACACATGGGTGAGGAGGATACACACATGAGAACAGGGCGTACACACAGAAGAGAGGAGGATTCAAAAAGCTGAAAGGAGGATATACACACTGGAGAGAGGGGATACACACAAGAGGCAGGTGGATACCCACAGGAGAGTGGGGGGATACACACACGAGAGGAAGGATACAGACAAGAGGAAGGAGGATACACACAGAAGAGAGGAGGATACAAACAGTAGAGAAAAATGTACACAGAAGAGGGGGATACACACAAGAGAGAGGAGGATACACACAGGATAGAGGAGTTTACACACAAAAGAAAGCAGGATACACACAGAAGAAAGAAGAATACACAGAGAAGGGAGGGGTATATACACAGGAGAGTGGTGATATACACAGGAGGGAGAAGGGTACACACAGGAGAGAGGGGCATACACACAGGAGACATGGATAAACACAGGAAAATATGGTATACACACAGGAAAGAGGAGGATAAACACAGGTAAGGCGGATACACAAAGAAAAAACGGGTACACACAGGAGAGAGGAAGATACACACAGGAGAGAGGATACAAACAGGAGAGAGGTGGTACACACAGGAGACAGGAGGTATACAGAGGAACCTTCACAGCCTCACTGAATATTACACACTTGTGATATAGTCTGGAGTATAATTTTTATGGCCACTCATTTAAAGAATCACAAAATAATGCACTCCTGCTGAATAGTCAGACGTCTCTTTCCTATGGCCACTCGATAAGAGCCTCACTAAATGTACACACCTGGGGTTATAGTCAGTATTTACCTGTATCCCCTTATTAACATTCTCACTAAATAAGGCACACCTGTGGAATAGTCAGGAAGGAGACTTTCTCATGTGGCCTCTAATTCGGAGTGTCACTGAATAATGTGGTTTAGTCAGGAGTCTATATCACGTAGACACATATTCAGAGCCTCAGTGAATAAGAAAGGCCCCAGATATAGTAAGGAATCTAGTTAATATGGCAACATCTTCTGAGCCTCACTGCATAATACACACCTGGAGAATAACTTGGAGTCTATTTTCGATGGACATTCATTCAGAGCATCGGTAAATAATGCACACCTGTGGAATAGCCAGGAGTTTATTTCATTTGGACACTCATGCATAGCCTCATTACATAATATGCACGTGTGTATTAGTCAGGATTCCATTTTATATGGCCAATTACTTGTAACCTCAGTAACAAATGCACAAATGTAAAGTGCTCAGCAGTCTATTTCATATAGACACTCATTAAGAGATTCATTGAATAATGAAAATATTTGACAGACAGCATCCTGTTTTTTATGGTTACACAAAAAGAGCCTCATTAAATAATATGCACGTGTGGATTACTCAGGATTCCATTTTATATGGCCACTGACTCATAACCTCAGTGAAAAATGCATAAATATAAAATACTCAGAAGTCTATTTCATATAGAAACTCATTCAGAGATTCACTGAATAATAAAAATGTTTGAGATAGACAGCATCCGTTTCATATGGTTAAACAAAAAAAGCCTCACTGAGTAATGCACACCAGTGGAAGAGTTAGGAGTCTATTTTATATAGACTTTAATTTACAGAATCAGGAAATAATGCACACGTGTGGAATAGACACTAGTCTATTTTATATGGCCGCAAAATCAAAGCCTTTCGAATTCTGCACATGTGGGGAATAATCTCCTGTCTGTTTCATATGATGTTTCGTTAGGTGAATCAAAAACTTATGCACACTTGTGGAGTAAAATGGGTTCTATTTCAGAAGGCCACTCTTTCAGTGTTTTAGTGAATAATATGTATATCTGAAAAGTAAGGAATCTTTTTCACAAGGTCACTCCTTCAGGGCCTCTGTGAAGAATACTCCCCTCAAAAATGAAGAAATACCGCATATACTCACTCATAGGTGGGTGAGAAAAATGAGAACACGTGGACACAGAGAGGCGGTCTACTGTACACTGGGGACTGTTGGGGGGAATGGGGGAGGGACAGCGGGGGGGGCTGGGGAGGATAGCCTGGGGATGAATACCAAGTGTGGGTGAAGGGGAGGAAAGCAGCAAAGCACACTGCCATGTGTGTACCTATGCAACTATCTTGCTCGTTCTGCACATGTACCCTCAAACCTATAATGCAATAAAAATAAAAATAAAAAATCAAGTGTCTACTTAAATGGCTACACATTCAGAGACACTGTAGGTAATGAACACCTGGGCAATACACCTGAGTCTCTTTTTATGCCCACATAGTCAGAGTCTCATTCAATAATACACACCTGGGGAAGAGTTCAGAGTCTACTTCATGTAGTCACTCATTTAGAGCCTCAGTGAATAATGAACACCAGGTTAATAGTCGAGCATTTTTTATATGGCCACTCATATGGTGTCTCACGGAGTGATATACACCTGAAGAATCCTAAGGATTCTATATGATACTACCACTCATTTAGAACCTTATTGAATAATACACAATGGAGCAATAGTCAGGTGTCTATTTTATATGGTCTATCACTCAAAGTTTAAGTGAATAATAAACTTCTATGGAGTAATCAGGACGCTGTTTAAGATAGCCATGAATTAAGTGCCTTCCTGAATGATACACACCTGGGTATTAGCCTAGCGTCTATTTCATATGAAGTTTAATTTTGTGTACCGTTGAGTAATACACACCTGGGGATGTGTCAGGAGTCTCTTTGGTATGGACACTCAAAGAGAACCTGTTTAATTAATACACACATGTATAATAATGAGGAGTCTATGTCATACAGTTACTCATTCAGACAAACAGTGAATAATACACTTGTAAAGTAATTAGAAGTCTGATTCTTATGGACCCACTTTCACGGCCTCACTGAATATTACATACTTGTGATATAGTCTGGATTCTATTTTTTATGGCCACCCATACAGAGAAATCACTAAATAATGCACACCTGCGGAATAGTCAGAAGTCTCTTTTCTATGGCCACTTGTTAAGAGCCTCACTAAGTGTACAAACCTGAAAAAAATAGGATTTACCATTATCCCCTCATTCAGAGTCTCACAAAATAATGCACACCTGTGGAATAGTCAGGAGACTTTTTCCACTGGCCACTCGTTAAGAACCTCACTAAGTGTACACACCTGGAGAAATAGGATTTACAATTATCCCCTCATTCAGAGTCTCACTAAATAATGCCCACCTGCGGAATAGTCAGAAAACTCTTTCTGCAATGAGCTGAGATCCCGCCATTGCACTCCAGACTGGGTAACAAGAGTGAAACTCCGTCTCAAAAAAAAAAAAATGAAGACCCTTTTCTATGGCCACTCGTTAAGAGCCTCACTAAGTGTACACACCTGAAAAAATAGTCAGGATTTACCTTTATCCCCTCATTCAGACTCTGACTAAATAATGCACACGTGTGGAATAGTCAGGAGAATTTTTCATGTGGCCTCTAATTCGGAGTGTCACTGAATAATGTGGTTCAGTCAGGAGTCTATTTCATGTAGACACATATTCAGAGCTTCAGCGAATAAGACAGACACTTGATATAGAAAGGAATCTAATTGAGATGGAAACATATTCTGACTCTCACTGAATAATACACACCTGAGGAAAAATTTGGAGTCTATTTTCGATGGACACATATTCAGAGCCTCGGAAAATTATGTACACCTGTGGAGGCCAGGAGTCTATTTTATTAGGAGACTCATTCATAGCCTCCGTGGATAACATGCACGTGTGGATTATTCAGGATTCCATTTTATATGGCCACTTACTTGTATCCTCAGTGAAAAATGCAAAAATGTAAAATACTTAGCAGTCTATTTCATATAGACACTCATTCAGAGATTCTCTGAATAATAGAAATATTTGAGATAGACAGCATCCTGTTTCAAATGGTTAAACGAAAAGAGCCTCACTGAATAATGCACACCAGGGGAAGTGTTAGGAGTCTACGTTATATAGCCTTTAATTTACAGAATCAGGAAATAATGCACACGTGTGGAATAGACACTAGTCTATTTTATGTGGCCGCAAAATCAAAGCCTTTTCGAATACTGCACATGTGGGGAATAATCACCTGTCTGTTTCATCTGGTGTTTCATTTGTTGAATCAAAAGCTTATGCACACCTGGGGAGTTAAATGGGTTCTATTTCAGAAGGCCACTCTTTCAGTATTATAGTGAATAATACGTATATCTGAAAAGTAAGAAATCTCTTTCACATGGCCACTCCTTCAGGGCCTCTGTGAAGAATACTCCCCTCCAAAATAGTCAAGCGTCATCTTTAAATGGCTACACATTCAGAGAATCTCTAGGTAATGAACAACTGGGCAATACACATGGTCTCTTTTTTATGCCTACATAGTCAGAGTCTCATTAAATAATACACACCTGGGGAAGAGTTAAGAGTCTACATCATGTAGCCACTCATTTAGAGCCTCAGTGAATAATGCATACCAGGGTAATACTCGAGCATTCTTTATATGGCCACTCATGTTGTGCCTCACTGAGGGATATACACCTGAAGAATTCTCAGGATTCTATTTGATATGACAACTCATTTAGTAACTTACTGAATAATTCACAATGGAGCAATTGTCAGGTGTCTATTTTATATGGTCTATCACTCAAAGTTTCAGTGAATAATAAACTTCTATGAAGTAATCAGGACGCTGTTTAAGATAGCCACAAATTCAGTGCCTTCCTGAATGATACACACCTGGGTAATAGCCAGGCGTCTGTTTCATATGACCTCTAATTTTGTGTATCATTGAGTAATACACACCTGGGGCACTGTCAGGAGTCTATTTGGTATGGACACTCAAACAGAGCCTGTTTGATTAATGCACACATGGATAATAATGAGGAGTTTATGTCATAAGGCTACTCATTCAGACAAACAGTGAATAATGCACATTTAAAGTAATTAGCAGTCTGATTCTTATGGAACCTCTTTCACAGCCTCACTGAATATTAAACACTTGTGATATAGTCTTGAGTCTATTTTTTATGGCCACCCATTCAGAGAATCACTAAATAATGCACACCTGCGGAAAAGGCAGAAGTCTCTTTTTTATGGCCACTCGTTAAAAGCCTCACTAAGTGTGCACACCTGGGGAAGTAGTCAGGATTTACTATTATCCCCTCATTCAGAGTCTCACCAAATAATGCACACCTGTGGAATGGTCAGGAGACTCTTTCCTATAGCCAATCGTTAAGAGCCTCACTAAGTGTACACACCTGGGGAAATAGTCAGGATTTACCTATATCCCTTTATTCAGAGTCTCACTAAATAATGCACACCTGCGGAATAGTCAGGAGACCTTTTTATGTGTCCTCTTATTTGGAGTGTCACTGAATAATGTGATGGAGTCAGGAGTCTATTTCATGTAGACACATATTCAGAGCCACAGTGAATAAAACAGGCCCTTTATGTTGTAAGGAATCTAATTAATAGGACCACATCATCAGAGCCTCACTGAATAATACACAACTGGAAAATAAATTAGAATATTCTTTCGATGGACATTCATTCAGAGCCTCGGTATATAATGTACACCTGCAGAGTAGCCAGGAGTCTATTTTATTAGGACACACATTCATAGCCTCAGTGGATAATATGCACGTGTGAATTAGTCTGGATTCCAATTTATATGGCCACTGACTCGTAACCTCAGTGAAAAATGCACAACTGTAAACTATTCAGCAGTCTATTTGATACAGACACTCATTCAGAGATTCACTAAATAATACAAATATTTAATATAGCAGCATCCTGTTTCATATGGTCACAGAAAACGAGCCTCACTGAGTAAAACCAACCTAGTTAAGAGTTAGGAGTCTACTTTATATAGCCTCTCTTTACAGCCTCAAGGAATAATGCACACGTGTGGAATAGACACTAGACTATTTTCTATGGCCACAAAATCAAAGCCTGAGTGAGTAATACAAACTTTGGGATAGTCACTTGTCTATTTTAAATGCCCAAATATTTAGAGTCAGAGTCAATAATACACGCCTGTGGACCAGTCAGAAACAAGATCTAAAAAGCTCAAAACCTAGCCGAAGACAAGAAATAACTAAGATCAGAGCAGAACTGAAGGAGATAGAGACAGGAAAAACCTTTCAAAAAATCAATAAATCTATGAGCTGGTTTTTCGAAAAGATCAACAAAATAGACAGACCACTAGCCAGACCGATAAAAAAGAAAAGAGAGAACAAATAGATGCAATAAAAAATGATAATGGCGAAATCACCACAGATTCCACAGAAATTCAAACCATCATCAGAAAATACTACAAACAACTCTATGCACATAAACTAGTAAACCAGGAAGAAATGGATAAATTCCTGGATGCCTCTGCCCTTGCAAGCCTAAACCAGGAGGAAGCCGAAACTATGAATAGACCAATAACAAGGTCTGAAGTTGGGGCAGCAATTAAGAGCCTACCACACAACGAAAGCCCAGGTCCAGATGGGTTCACAGCTGAATTCTACCAGACACACAAAGAGGATCTGGTACCATTCCTTCTGAAACTATTCCAAATAATCCAAAAAGAGGAAACCCTTCCCAAATCATTTTATGAGACCAACATCATCCTGATACCAAAACGTGGCAGAGACTCAACAAGAAAAGAAAACTTCAGGCCAATATCCATGATGAACATAGATGCAAAAATCTTCAATAAAATACTGACAAACCGATTGCAACAGCACATTAAAAAACTTATCCATCATGATCAAGTAGGATTCATCCCGGGGATGCAAGGTTGGTTCAACATACACAAGTCTATAAATGTAATTTACCACATAAACAGAAGCAAAAACAAAAACCACGTGATTATCTCAATTGATGCAGAGAAGGCATTTGACAAAATTCAACAGCCCTTTATGCTAAAAACCCTCAATAACCTTGGTATTAATGGAACATATCTCAAAGTAATAAAAGCTATTTATGACAAACAGCCAATATCATACTTAATGGGCAAAAACTGGAAGCATTCCCTTTGAAATCCGGCACTAGACAAGGATGCCCTTTCTCACCACTCCTATTCAACATAGTACAGGAAGTTCTAGCCAGAGCAATCAGGCAAAATAAGGAATAGAGGGTATACGGAAGGTGGAAGCCAAATTGTCTCTATTTGCAGACGACATGATAGTATACCTAGAAAACCCCATCACCTCAGCCCAAAAGCTCCTGAAACTGATAAGCAACTTCAGCAAAGTCTCAGGATATGAAATCAATGTGCAAATATCACAAGCATTTCTATACACCAATAACAGACTTAAAGAGAACCTAATCAAGAACAAACTGCCATTCACAATTGCTACAAAAAAAATAAAATACCTAGGAATACAACTTACAAGGAACGTAAGGGACCTCTTTAAGGAAAACTACAAACCACTGCTCAACGAAATAAGAGAGGACACAAACAGATGGTGAAACATTCCATGTTTGTGGTTAGGAAGAACCAATATCGTGAAAATGGCTATACTGCCCAAAGTGATTTACACAATAAATGCTATCCGCATCAAACTACCATTGAATTTCTTCACAGAACTGGAAAAAACCACCATGAATTTCATATGGAACCAAAAAAGAGCCTGCATAGCCAAGTCAATTTTAAGCAAAAACAACACAGCGAGAGGCATCACACTACCAGACTTCAAACTATACTACAAGGTTACAGTAATCAAAACAGCATGGTACTGGTACGAAAACAGAGATATAGACCAATGGAACAGAACGGAAGTATTGGAGGCAACACAACATATCTACAACCATATTATGTTTGATAAACCAGACAGAAACAAGCAATGGGGAAAGGATTCTCTGTTTAATAAATGGTGTTGGGAAAACTGGCTAGCGATGTGCAGAAAGCAGAAACTAGACCCCTTCCTGACACGTTACACTAAAATTAACTCCAGATGGATTAAAGACTTAAACATAAGACCTGACACCATAAAAACACTAGAAGAAAATCTAGGCAAAACCATTCAGGACATAGGAGTAGGCAAGGACTTCATGAACAAAACACCAAAAGCATTGGCAACAAAAGCCAAAATAGACAAATGGGACCTAATCAAACTCCACAGCTTCTGCACGGCAAAAGAAACAGTCACTAGAGTGAATCGGCAACCATCAGAATGGGAAAAAAAAATCTTTGCAGTTTACACATCTGACAAAGGGCTGATATCCAGAATTTACAAAGAACTCAAACAGATTTACAGGAAAAAAACAAACAAGCCCATTCAAAATTGGGCAAAGGATATGAACAGACACTTTACAAAAGAAGACATACATGAGGCCAACAAACATATGAAAAAATGCTCATCATCACTGGTCATTAGAGAGATGCAAATCAAAACCACATTGAGATACCATCTCACGCCAGTTAGAATGGCGATCATTAGGGAGGATTGGAGGCAAGATGGCGTCATAGAGGTGACTCAGGATTGCAGCTCTCGGTGAAGGCGCAGAGGGTGAGTCCTAGCCGCATTCTCGGATGTACCTTTTATGCCCACAGAGCGTTGAAAGTCCCAGGTGTGGGAGAGACACGGGACGCTAGCAGCCAGCTAACGCAGCCGGCTCCCGCCGCCTCTTCGGTCGGCGCCGCAGCGGGACCGGCATGGAACTCACTGGTCTGGGTGCCCTGGTAAACCGGCAATCTGAGATTTGGAAGGGCAGATTGGCATGTCCATCTGATTGAATGGGACTTGGACAATTTGCCTGACCAGGAGTTTCCTGGGAAGCGTGATCGTAGCCGGGCTAGTGGGCAGCGGCACGGGAGATTGCACGGATCCCAGTGCCCTATCGGCAGGCTCCTGGGGCACCAGTGAGAGAGTCGACCTTTCAGCTTGGGGAGAGGAAGAGAGAGAGGACGGACTCAGAGGCAGGGAGCTGGGTGATCGGGCTCGGCGGGTCCCACGCTCACGGGGACAAGCAGGGCGGCGACTGGAGGCGCTTGGGGCTGAGAGTTTTGTTGCCGGAATTTAGGACGGTGCAGCCCTGTCAGGGAGGGGCGTCCACCATTGCTGACGAAGTGCACCCCCACTTAAGTACCACCCAGGACTGACGCAGCCTGCCATTGCCGAGGCAACCTGCCATAACAGAGAGACTCTGCGCTCCACAGCAGAAGGGAGCCCAGCAGCAACAGGGCAGACCCGCGCTAGCAGGTCAGCGCCCCGGCAGGCAAATAGTGAATAGACTGCCACCTAGTGGGGCAGGACAGTGCAACAGATACTCATAAAGAAAGCCCCAACTCCCTGAGACAGAGCATCTAAGGGTGAAAAAAAAAATGTGGTGTTTTATGAGTTCTATTGCAGCAGACATAAACAAACCCCCAACAACCCTGAATGAACAACGGAGCTCACAGCTCAGCACTGGAGCTCCTATAAAGCACAGACTGTCTCATCAAGCAGCTCCCTGACCCCTGTATATCCAAGGAGTCACCCCAGAAAAGGACTAATCAGACTGACATTTGGCTGACATCATTCTGGAACAAGGGCAGCAGAAGAAGAAACTGGTATCATCCCTCACTGTTCTGCAGCTGCTGCAGGTATACCCCAGACAAGCAGGGCCTGGAGTGGACCTCAGCACTCGTACAGCAGAGAGGATAGATCATTAGAGGGAGAATTAAGTAACAGAAATACTTCATCATGAACAATCTCAGTGTCCACACAGAGACCCAATTGAAAAATCAGCCACTACTAAGATGACAGGCGGATAAATCCATAAAGATGGGAAGAAACCAGCGCAAAAAGGAGGAAAGCACCCGAAACCAAAACACCTCACCTCCAAAAAAGGACCAAAACTCCTCACCAGCAAGGGAACAAAGCTGGACGGGGAATGAATGTGATGAAATGACAGAATCAGACTTCAGAAAGTGGATAATGAGAAACTTCAGTGAGCTAAAGGAACACGTTCTAAACCATTGCAAAGAAACTGAGAACCTTGAAAAAAGATTTGAAAAAAGATTGGCGGAACTGATAATGAGAATGGACAACTTAGAGAGGAATATGAATGAATTGAAGGAGCTGAAAAACACAACACGAGAACTTCGCGAAGCATGCACAAGTTTCAACAGCCGAATTGACCAAGCAGAAGAAAGAATATCAGAAGTTGAAGATCAACTCAATGAAATAAAACGAGAAACCAAGATTAAAGATAAAAGCACAAAAAGGAATGAACAAAATCTCCAAGAAATGTGGGACTATGTGAAGAGACCCAACCTATGTTTGATAGGTGTACCAGAATGTGACGAAGAGAATGAATCCAAGCTGGAAAACACTCTTCAGGATATTATCCAGGAAAATTTCCCCAACCTAGCAAGACAGATCAATACTCAACTCCAGGAAATACAGAGAACACCACAAAGATACTCTGCAAGAAGAGCAACCCCAAGGCACATAATCGTCCGATTCACCAGGGTTGAAACGAAGGAGAAAATACTAAGGGCAGCCAGAGAGAAAGGTTAGGTCACCCACAAAGGGAAGCCCATCAGACTCACAGCAGATCTCTCGGCAGAGACTCTACAAGCCAGAAGAGAGTGGGGGCCAATATTCAACATCCTTAAAGAAAAGAGCTTTCAACCCAGAATTTCATATCCAGCGAAACTGAGCTTCATAAGTGAAGGAAAAATAAAATCCTTCACGAAGAAGCAAGTACTCAATGATTTTGTCACCACTAGGCCTGCTTTACAAGAGCTCCTGAAAGAGGCACTACACATAAAAAGAAACAACCAGTTCCAGCCATCCTAAAAGCATATCAAATGCTAACGACCATCAACAAAATGAAGAATGTACATGAACCAACGGGCAAAACAGCCAGCTAGCATCAAAATGGCAGTATCAAATTCACACATAACAATATTAACCCTGAATGTTAATGGGCTAAATGCACCAATCAAAAGACACAGACCGGCAAATTGGATAAAAAACCAAAACCCATCGGTGTGCTGTATCCAGGAAACCCACCTCACATGCAAAGATACACAAAGACTCAAAATAAAGGGATGGAGGAAGATTTACCAAGCAAATGGAGAGCAAAAAAAAAGCAGGAGTTGCAATTCTCATCTCTGATAAAATAGACTTTAAAGTAACAAAGATCAAAAGGGACAAAGAAGGTCATTACATAATGGTAAAAGGATCGATACAACAAGAAGAGATAACGATTCTAAATATATATGGACCCAATGTAGGAGCACCCAGATATATAAGGCAAGTTCTTAATGACTTACAAAAGGACTTAGACTCTCACACAATAATAGTGGAGACTTTAACACTCCACTGTCAATAGCAGACAGATCAACCAGACAGAAAATTAACAAGGATATCCAGGACTTGAACTCAGACCTGGAACAAGCAAACCTGATAGACATTTACAGAACTCTCCACCCCAAATCCAGAGAATATACATTCTTCTCAGCACCACATCACACCTACTCCAAAATTGACCACATAATTGAAAGTAAAGCACTCCTCAGCAAATGCAAAACAACTGAAATCATAACAAACAGTCTCTCAGACCATAGTGCAATCAAGTTGGAACTCAGAATTCAGAAAATAACTCAGAACCGCACAGCTTCATGGAAACTGAACAACTGGCTCTTGAATGTTGATTGGATAAACAATGAAATGAAGGCAGAAATAAAGAAGTTCCCTGAAACCAACGAGAATGAAGACACAACGTACCAGAATTTCTGGGACACATTTAAAGCGGTCTGTAGAGGAAAATATATAGCAATAAGTGCCCACATGAGAAGAGTGGAGAGATCCAAAATGGACACCCTATCATCAAAATTGAAAGAGCTAGAGGAGCAAGATCAAAAAAGCTCAAAACCTAGCTGAAGACAAGAAATAACTAAGATCAGGGCAGAACTGAAGGAGATAGAGACAAGAAAAACCCTTCAAAACAATCAATAAATCTAAGAGCTGGTTTTTCGAAAAGATCAACAAAATAGACAGACCAGTAGCCAGACTGATAAAAAAGAAGAGAGAGAACAACCAAATAGATGCAATAAAAAACGATAAAGGGGAAATCACCACAGATTCCACAGAAATTCAAACCATCATCAGAGAATACTACAAACAACTCTATGCACATAAACTAGTAAATCAGGAAGAAATGGATAAATTCCTGGACGCCTGTGTCCTCCCAAGCTTAAACGAGGAGGAAGCCGAAACTATGAATAGACCAATAACAAGGTCTGAAGTTGAGGCAGCAATTAAGAGCCTACCACACAAAAAAAGCCCAGGTCCAGATGGGTTCACAGCTGAATTCTACCAGACACACAAAGAGGATCTGGTACCATTCCTTCTGAAACTATTCCGAATAATCCAAAAAGAGGGAACCCTTCCCAAATCATTTTGTGAGACCAACATCATTCTGATACCAAAACCTGGCAGAGACTCAACAAGAAAAGAAAACTTCAGGCCAATATCCATGATGAACATAGATGCAAAAATCTTCAATAAAATACCAGCAAACCGATTGCAACAGCACATCAAAAAACTTATCCATCATGATCAAGTAGGATTCATCCCGGGGATGCAAGGCTGGTTCAACATACGCAAATCTATAAATGTAATTCACCACATAAACAGAAGCAAAAACAAAAACCACGTGATTATCTCAATTGATGCAGAGAAGGCATTTGACAAAATTCAACAGCCCTTTATGCTAAAAACCCTCAATAATCTTGGTATTGATGGAACATATCTCAAAGTAATAAAAGCTATTTATGACAAACCAACAGCCAATATCATACTTAATGGGCAAAAACTGGAAGCATTCCCTTTGAAATCTGGCACTAGACAAGGATGCCCTCTCTAACCACTTCCATTCAACATAGTACTGGAAGTTCTAGCCAGAGCAATCAGGCAAGAAAAAGAAATAAAGGGTATTCAAATAGGAAAGGTGGAAGCCAAATTGTCTCTATTTGCAGACGACATGATAGTATACCTAGAAGACCCCATCACCTCAGCCCAAAAGCTCCTGAAACTGATAAGCAACTTCAGCAAAGTCTCAGGATATAAAATCAATGTGCAAAAATCACAAGCATTCCTATACACCAATAACAGACTTAAAGAGAACCAAATCAAGAACGAACTGCCATTCACAATTGCTACAAAGAAAATAAAATACCTAGGAATACAACTCACTAGGAATGTAAGGGACCTCTTTAAGGAAAACTACAAACAACTGCTCAAGGAAATAAGAGAGGACACAAACAGATGGAGAAATATTCCATGTTCATGGTTAGGAAGAATCAATATCGTGAAAATGGCTATACTGCCCAAAGTTATTTACACAATCAATGCTATCCCCATCAAACTACCATTGAATTTCTTCACAGAACTGGAAAAAACCACCATGAATTTCATATGGAACCAAAAAAAAGCCCGCATAGCCAAGTCAATTCTAAGCAGAAAGAACACAGCAGGAGGCATCACGCTACCAGACTTCAAACTATACTACAAGGCTACAGTAATCAAAACAGCATGGTACTGGTACCAAAACAGAGATATAGACCAATGGAACAGAACAGAGGCATCAGAGGCAACACAAAACATCTACAACCATATTATCTTTGATAAACCAGACAAAAACAGGCAATGGGGAAAGGATTCCCTATTTAATAAATGGTGTTGGGAAAACCGGTTAGCCATGTGCAGAAAGCAGAAACTGGACCCCTTCCTGACACCTTACACTAAAATTAACTCCAGATGGATTAAAGACTTAAATGTAAGACATGACACCATAAAAACCCTAGAAGAAAATCTAGGCAAAACCATTCAGGACATAGGAGTAGGCAAGGACTTCATGAACAAAACACCAAAAGCATTGGCAACAAAAGCCAAAATAGACAAATGGGACCTAATCAAACTCCACAGCTTCTGCACGGCAAAAGAAACAGTCACTAGAGTGAATCGACAACCATCAGAATGGGAAAAAATCTTTGTAGTTTACGCATCTGACAAAGGGCTGATATCCAGAATTTACAAAGAACTCAAACAGATTTACAGGAAAAAAACAAACAAGCCCATTCAAAAATGGGCAAAGGATATGAACAGAAACTTTACGAAAGCAGACATACATGAGGCCAGCAAACATATGCAAAAGTGCTCATCGTCATTGGTCATTAGAGAGATGCAAATCAAAACCACATTGAGATACCATCTCACACCAGTTAGAATGGCGATCATTAAAATATCTGGAGACAGCAGATGCTGGAGAGGATGTGGAGAAATAGGAACACTCTTACACTGTTGGTGGGAGTGTAAATTAGTTCAACCATTGTGGAAGACAGTGTGGCGATTCCTCAGGGACCTAGAAATAGAAATTCTATTTGACCCAGCAATCCCATTACTGGGTATCTATCCAAAGGACTATAAATCGTTCTACTATAAGGACACATGCACACGAATGTTCATTGCAGCACTGTTTACAATAGCAAAGACCTGGAACCAACCCAATGCCCAACGATGATAGACTGGACTGGGAAAATGTGGCACATATACACCATGGAATATTATGCAGCAATCAAAAATGATGAGTTTGTGTCCTTTGTAGGGACATGGATGAATCTGGAGAACGTCATTCTCAGCAAACTGACACAAGAACAGAAAAAGAAATACCGCATATACTCACTCATAGGTGGGTGAGAAAAATGAGAACATGTGGACACAGAGAGGCGGTCTACTATACACTGGGGACTGTTGGGGGGAATGGGGGAGGGACAGCAGAGGGGGGCTGGGGGGGATAGCCTGGGGATGAATACCAAGTGTGGGTGAAGGGGAGGAAAGCAGCAAAGCACACTGCCATGTGTGTACCTATGCAACTATCTTGCTCGTTCTGCACATGTACCCCCAAACCTATAATGCAATAAAAATTAAAAAACAAACAAACAAACAAACAAACAAAAAGAATGGCGATCATTAAAAAATCTGGAGACAGCAGATGCTGGAGAGGATGTGGAGAAATAGGAACACACTTACACTGTTGGTGGGAGTGTAAATTAGTTCAACCATTGTGGAAGACAATGCGGCGATTCCACAAGGACCTAGAAATAGAAATTCCATTTGACCCAGCAATCCCATTACTGGGTATATATCCAAAGGTCTCTAAATCTTTCTACTATAAGGACACATGCACACGAATTTTCATTGCAGCACTGTTTACAATAGCAAAGAACTGGAACCAACCCAAATGCCCAGCGATGATAGACTGGACCGGGAAAATGTGGCACATATACACCATGGAATATTAGGCAGCAATCAAAAATGATGAGTTTGTGTCCTTTGTAAGGACATAGATGAATCTGGAGAACATCATTCTCAGCAAACTGACACAAGAACAGAAAAAGAAATACCGCATATACTCACTCATAGGTGGGTGAGAAAAATGAGAACACATGGACACAGAGAGGGGGTCTCCTACACACTGGGGTTTTCTGGGGGAAAGGGGGAGGGACAGTGGGGGTGTTGGGGAGGAATAGCCTGGGGATAAATGCCAAGTGTGGGTGAAGGGGTGGAAGGCAGCAAAACACACTGCCATGTGTGTACCTATGCAACTATCTTGCACGTTCTGCACATGTACCCCCAAAACTATAATGCAATAAAAAGAAATTTCATCTGGCCAAAGTTTCAGAGCCTTAGTGTATAAAACATACCTGGGAAATACTAAGGACGATATTACATGTGGCATGAATTTCAGAGCTTCCTTGAATAATAAACACCTCTATTGTAGTCAGAATTTTATTTTCTATAGCCACATATTCAGAGCCTAACTGAATAACATACACCTTGAGAGAAGTTAAAATTCTATTTGTATAGCCACTCACTTAGAGCCGAATGTCAAAACACACGCCTGAGGAGCATTCAGGAGGCTCTATTTTATGGTCACTTATTCAGAGCTTCACAAAATAATACCGACCTATGAAAACTTCAGGAGTGTATTTCACACTGCCACTTATTCAGAACCTCACTGAGGAATCATATATATCTGGAAAATACTCAGGATTATATTTTATATAGCCACTTATTCAGAGACTCACTGAATAATGCACAGCTAAGGAATAGTCAGGAGAATATTTGATATGACTCTTCACCCAGCGACTCAGTGGACAATGCAGAACTGAAAAATAGTCAAGAGGATAGATTCAAGGGTTTATGTTATGTGGTCCCTCGTTCGGAATCTCAATGAAGAATACACACCTTGGGAATTGTCAGTGTCCAGGTCACATGGACACTCAATCACTGCATTACCAAATAATGCACAATGGGGCAATAGTAAGGAGTCTATTTCATATGGCCTGTCATTCGGAGCTTCAGTGCATAATAAACAGCTGTGGAGTAGTCAGGAGCCTATTTATGGTAGCCCCAAATTAAGCAGCTCCGTGAATGATACACACATGTGTCAGAATCAGGAGACTATTTGACATAGACACTCACACAGAATTTTTTCTAATACTGCAAATGTGGGGAATAATTACTAGTCTGTTTCATATGGTGATTAGTTTGGAGAATCAAAAAATAACGCAAACCTGTTGAGTAAAATGTGTTGTATTTCATAAGGCCACTCTTTCAGTGTTTTAGTGAATAGTATGTTTATCTGATAAGTCAGGAATCTCTTTCACATGGCCACTCGTTCACGGCCTCTGTGAAGAATACTCCCCTCAAAAATAGTCAAGGGTCTACTTCAAATGGCTACACATTCAAAGTCTCTGTACATCATGAACATATGGGCAATACACCTGAGTCTCTTTTTTTATGCCCACTTAGTCAGAGACTCATTTAATAATACACGCCTGAGGAAGAGTTAAGTGTCTACTTCATGTAGCCACTCATTTAGAACCTCAGTGAATAATGCACACCAAGGTAATAGTCGAGCATTTTTTATATGGCCACTCATTTTGTGCCTCACTGAGTGATATACACCTGAAGATTCCTCAGGATTGGATTAGATACTACCACTCATTTAGAACCTTATTGAATAATTCACATTGGAGCAATACTCAGGTGTCTATTTTATATGGTCTATCATTCAAAGTTTCAGGGAATAGTAAACTTCTATGGAGTAATCAGGACGCTGTTTAACATAGGCACGAATTAAGTGCATTGCTGAATGATAGGCACCTGTGTGATAGTCAGGATTCTATTTCATATGAACTCTAATTTTGTGTATTTCTGAGTAATACACACCTGGAGCAGTGTCAGGAGTCTATTTGGTATGGACACTCAAACAGAGCCTGTTTGATTAATGCACACATAGATAATAATGAAGAGTCTATGTCATATGGCTACTCATTCAGACAAACTGTCAATAAGGCACATGTGGAGTAGTTAGAAGGCTGTTTCATATGGCCCCTCTTTCACAGCCTCACAGAATATTACAAACTTGTGATATAGTCTGGATTCTATTTTTTATTGCCACTCATTCAGAGAATCACTACATAATGCACACCTGAGGAATAATCAGAAGTCTCTTTCCTATGGCCACTCGTTAGGAGCCTCAGAAAGTGTACAAACCTGCAGAAATAGTCAGCATTTACCTACATCTCTTCATTCAGTGTCTCACTAAATAAAGCACACCTGTGGAATAGTCAGGATACTTTTTCATGTGGCCTCTAATTCGGAGTGTCACCGAATAATGCGGTGTAGTCAGGGGTCTATTTCATGCAGACACATATTCAGAGCTTCAGTGAATAAGACAGACCCTTGATATAGTAAGGAATATAATTGATATGGAATCATATTCTGAGCCTCACTGAATAATACACACCTGGGGAATGATTTGGAGTCTATTTTTGATGGACATATATTCAGAGCCTCAGAAAATGATGTACACCTTTGAAGTAGCCAGGAGTCTATTTTATTAAAACACTCATTCATTGCCTCAGTGGATAATATGCACGTGTGGATTCGACAGGATTTCATTTTATATAACCACTGACTCGTAACCTCAGTGAAAAATGCAAAAATGTAAAATTCTTAGCAGTCTATTTCATATAGACACTCATTCAGAGAGTCACTGAATAATACAAATATTTGAGATAGACAGCATCCCGTTTCATATGGTTAAACCAAAAGAGCCTCACTGAGTATTGCACACCAGGGGAAGTGTTAGGAGTCTACTCTATACAGCCTTTAATTTACAGAATCAGGAAGTAATGCACACGTTAGGAATAGACCCTAGACTATTTTATATGACCGCAAAATCAAAGCCTATTTGAATACTGCACATGTGGGGAATAATCACTTGTCTGTTTCATATGGTGTTTCCTTTGGTGAATCAAAAACTTATGCACACCTTTGGAGTAAAATGGGTTCTATTTCAGAAGGCCACTCTTTCCTTGTTTTAGTGAATACTATGTATCTCTGAAAAGTAAGGAATCTCTTTCACATGGCCACCTGTTTTGGGCCTCTGTGAAGAATACTCCCCTCAAAAATAATCGTGTCTACTGTAAATGCCTACACACTCAGAGACTCTGTAGGTAATGAACACATGGGCAATACACCTGAGTCTCTTTTTTATGCCCACTTAGTCAGAGTCTCATTCAGTAATACACACCTGGGGAAGAGTTAAGAGTCAACTTCATGTAGCCACTCATTAGAGCCTCAGTGAATAATGCACACCAGGGTAATAGTCGAACATTTTTTATATGGCCAGTCATTTTGTGCATCACTAAGTGATATACACATGAAGAATCCAAAGAATTCTTTTTGATACTACCACGCATTTAGCACCTCATTGATTAATTCACAATAGAGCAATAGTCAGGGGTCTATTTTATATGGTCTACCACTCAAATTTTCAGTGAATAATAAACTTCTATGGAGTAATCAAGACGCTTTCTAAGATGGCCACGAATTCAGTGCCTTCCTGAATGATACACACCTGGGTAATGGCCTGGCGTCTATTTCATATGAACTCTAATTTTCTGTATCCTTGGGTAATAGACACCTGGGGAAGTGTCAGGAGTCTATTTGGTATGGATACTCAAACAGAGCCTGTTTGATTAATGCACACATGTATAATAATGAGGAGTCGGATACAGATCCAAGATGGCTGATTGCTTACAGCTCGGAATTGTAGCTCCCAGTTAAAGCTCGGAAAACGTGAGGACACCACATTTTCAGAGGAATTTTCGTCGCCCACGGACCAGAAGATTTCCAGTGGATCGGCCCCGCGGGTCGCCAGCGCGACTTCTGTGGCCGGCACAGCGGTTTTGTCATCGCCTTGACATGGCAGCTCTTCATGCACAGTGAGCGGGACTGGTTCCCCTACTGACTGGTGTTTGGAGCTCCGGGAAGGCAGAGCTGCTTGTCGGACTCAAGAAGGAAGCCAGACTGGAGATTCCCAGGCAGAAGCTCTCCGTCAGTCTTATTGCTGTTGTTTTGTCTGGCGCAGTCGGTTGCTCGATTTCGAGCACTGGAAATCAATAAATTGGACATCCTCTCAGGAACTTAATCAGAAAGGCGCTAATTGTAAAGACATCAGATGGATAAATTCACAATAAAGGAAAACAAACAGCCTAAAAGGGCCGAGAAAACCGAAAGTCAGAAACCCTCTCCCTCTACAGGGGATAGTAATTTCTCATCAGCTGCAGAACAAGCCCCAATGGAAGAGGACTGTGTTCCAGTATCTGAAAGAGGCTTTAGAATGTGGATGGTAAAAAACTCTTGGGAATTGAAACAACTTGTTCTAACCCAATGTAAAGAAACTAAGAACTTTGTAAAAAGGTTAGATGAAATGTTAAAAGAATGGACAATATATAAAGGAATATAAATGAACTAATGGAGTTGAAAAATACAACACGAGAACTTAGTGAAATATACAGAAGTTTGAATAGCCGAATGGATCAAGCAGAAGAAAGGATATCAGAGGTCGAAGACCGACTTAATGAAATGGAATGAGAAGATAAGAAGAGAGAAAAAAGGATTAAAAGAATGAGCAAAGTCTCCAAGAATTATGGGACTATGTGAAAAGACCTAATCTACGTTTGATTGGTGTACCTGAATGTGATGGAGAGAATGAATCTCAGCTGGAAAATACTCTTCAGGATATTATCCAGGAGAATTTTCCCAATCTAGCAAAGCAGGATACCATTCAACCTCAGGTAATACAGAAAACACCAAAAAGATATTTCTTAAGAAGAGCAACCCCAAGACACATAATCATTAGATTCACCAGGGTTGAAACAAAGGAGAAAATACTAAGGGCAGCCAGAGAGAAAAGTCAGGTTACCCACAAAGGGAAGTCTATTAGACTTACAGCAGAACACTCAGTAGAAACCCTACAAGCCAGAAGAGAGTGGGGGCCAATATTTAACATCCTTAAAGAACAGAAATTTCAGCCCAGAATTTCATATCCTGCCAAACTAAGCTTCACAATTGAAGGAAAAATAAAATCTTTTATGAACAAGCAAGTACTCAGAGATTTTATTACCACCAGGCCTGCTTTACAAAACTTCTGAAAGAAGCATTACACACAGAAAGGACCAACCAGTATTAGCCTATCTAAAAATATACCAAAATGTATAGAGCATCAACAGAAAGAAGAATTTACATCAACAAATGGATAAAATAGCCAGTTAACATCAAATGGCAGTAATCTTAAATTGAAATCGAGTAAATTTTCTAATTAAAAGATACAGCCAAAATCTAACGGTATACTATATCCAGATCCATTTCATATCCAAAGATACAAAAAGATTAAAAAATAAAAGCCATTCAGGACATAAGAGTAGGCAAGGACTTCATGAATAAAACACCAACAGCATTGGCAACAAAAGCCAAAATAGACAAATGGGACCTAATCAAACTCCACAGCTTCTGCACGGCAAAAGAAACAGTCACTAGAGTGAATCGGCAACCATTAGAATGGGAAAAAATCTTTGCAGTTTACACATCTGACAAAGGGCTGATATCCAGAATTTACAAAGAACTCAAACAGATTTACAGGAAAAAAACAAACAAGCCCATTCAAAAATGGGCAAAGGATATGAACAGACACTTTACAAAAGAAGACATACATAAGGCCAACAAACATATGAAAAAATGCTCATCATCACCGGTCATTAGAGAGATGCAAATCAAAACCACATTGAGATACCATTTCACGCCAGTTAGAATGGCGATCATTAAAAAATCTGAAGACAGCATTTGCTGGAGAGGATGTGCAGAAATAGAAACACTCTTACACTGTTGGTGGGAGTGTAAATTAGTTCAACCATTGTGGAAGACAGTGTGGCGATTCCACAAGGACCTAGAAATAGAAATTCTATTTGACCCAGCAATCCCATTACTGGGTATATATCCAAAGGACTCTAAATCGTTCTACTATAAGGACACATGCACAGGAATGCTCATTGCAGCACTGTTTACGATAGCAAAGAACTGAAACCAACCCAAATGCCCAGCGATGATAGACTGGACTGGGAAAATGTGGCACATATACACCATGGAATATTATGCAGCAATCAAAAATGATGAGTTTGTGTCCTTTGTAAGGACATGGATGAATCTGGAAAACATTCTCAGCAAACTGACACAAGAACAGAAAAAGAAATACCGCATATGCTCACTCATATGTGGGTGAGAAAAATGAGAACACATGGACACAGAGAGGTGGTCTACTACACACTGGAGTCTATTGGAGGGAATGGGGGAGGGACAGTGGGGGGGGCTGGAGAGGGATAGCCTGGGGCTGAATGCCAAGTGTGGGTGAAGGGGAGGAACGCAGCAAAACACACTGCCATGTGTGTACCTATGCAACTATCTTGCACGTTCTGCACGTGTACCCCAAAACCTATAATGCAATAAAAAATAATTGGAGAAAGTTTTACCAACCAAGTAGGAACAAAAACAAATAAGTAAACATAAAGGAGTTGCAATTCATGCATTTGATAAAACATATTTCAAACCAACAAAGATAGAGTGGTATAAGGAAAAATGCATACTAACGCCCATATACATAAGACACATAAATAGATTCAGACTCAACGAAACAGAAAATTAATAAGGATATCCAGAATCTAAACTCAGATCAGTCACAAGTAAATATAATAAGCACTTGTAGAACTCTCCACTTTAGATTAATAAAATATACATTCTCCATTTTACATGAACAAAATAATGGTCGGCCATTATTAATACCATTTATAGAATAAAGCAATATTCCTGTTCTCTCTCCCTCTTTTTCTTCCTCTCTTTTTCTTTCCTAAAAAAAATATATAATGAGGAGTCTATGTCATATGGCTACTCATTCAGACAAACAGTGAATAATGCACATTTTTTTTTTTTGTATTATTTTATTTTATTTTTTTTATTTTTTTTTTATTGCATTATAGGTTTGGGGGTACATGTGCAGAACGAGCAAGATAGTTGCATAGGTACACACATGGCAGTGTGCTTTGCTGCTTTCCTCCCCTTCACCCACACTTGGTATTCATCCCCAGGCTATCCCCCCCAGCCCCCCCCTGCTGTCCCTCCCCCATTCCCCCCAACAGTCCCCAGTGTATAGTAGACCGCCTCTCTGTGTCCACATGTTCTCATTTTTCTCACCCACCTATGAGCGAGTATATGCGGTATTTCTTTTTCTGTTCTTGTGTCAGTTTGCTGAGAATGATGTTCTCCAGATTCATCCATGTCCCTACAAAGGACACAAACTCATCATTTTTGATTGCTGCATAATATTCCATGGTGTATATGTGCCACATTTTCCCAGTCCAGTCTATCATCGTTGGGCATTTGGGTTGGTTCCAGGTCTTTGCTATTGTAAACAGTGCTGCAATGAACATTCGTGTGCATGTGTCCTTATAGTAGAACGATTTATAATCCTTTGGATAGATACCCAGTAATGGGATTGCTGGGTCAAATGGAATTTCTATTTCTAGGTCCCTGAGGAATCGCCACACTGTCTTCCACAATGGTTGAACTAATTTACACTCCCACCAACAGTGTAAGAGTGTTCCTATTTCTCCACATCCTCTCCAGCATCTGCTGTCTCCAGATTTTTTAATGATCGCCATTCTAACTGGTGTGAGATGGTATCTCAATGTGGTTTTGATTTGCATCTCTCTAATGACCAATGACGATGAGCACTTTTTCATATGTTTGCTGGCCTCATGTATGTCTGCTTTCGTAAAGTTTCTGTTCATATCCTTTGCCCATTTTTGAATGGGCTTGTTTGTTTTTTTCCTGTAAATCTGTTTGAGTTCTTTGTAAATTCTGGATATCAGCCCTTTGTCGGATGCGTAAACTGCAAAGATTTTTTCCCATTCTGATGGTTGCCGATTCACTCTAGTGACTGTTTGTTTTGCTGTGCAGAAGCTGTGGAGTTTGATTAGGTCCCATTTGTCTATTTTGGCTTTTGTTGCCAATGCTTTGGGAGTTTTGTTCATGAAGTCCTTGCCTACTCCTATGTCCTGAATGGTTTTGCCTAGATTTTCTTCTAGGGTTTTTATGGTGTCGGGTCTTACGTTTAAGTCTTTAATCCATCTGGAGTTAATTTTAGTGTAAGGTGTCAGGAAGGGGTCCAATTTCTGCTTTCTGCACATGGCCAATATCCATGATGAACATAGATGCAAAAATCTTCAATAAAATACTGGCAAACCGATTGCAACAGCACATTAAAAAACTTATCCATCATGATCAAGTAGGATTTATCCCGGGGATGCAAGGCTGGTTCAACATACGCAAGTCTATAAATGTAATTCACCACATAAACAGAAGCAAAAACAAAAACCACATGATTATCTCAATTGATGCAGAGAAGGCATTTGACAAAATTCAACAGCCCTTTATGCTAAAAACCCTCAATAAACTTGGTATTGATGGAACATATCTCAAAGTAATAAAAGCTATTTATGACAAACCAACAGCCAATATCATACTTAATGGGCAAAAACTGGAAGCATTCCCTTTGAAATCTGGCACTAGACAAGGATGCCCTCTCTCACCACTTCTATTCAACATAGTACTGGAAGTTCTAGCCAGAGCAATCAGGCAAGAAAAAGAAATAAAGGGTATTCAAATAGGAAAGGTGGAAGCCAAATTGTCTCTATTTGCAGACGACATGATAGTATACCTAGAAGACCCCATCACCTCAGCCCAAAAGCTCCTGCAACTGATAAGCAACTTCAGCAAAGTCTCAGGATATAAAATCAATGTGCAAAAATCACAAGCATTCCTATACACCAATAACAGACTTAAAGAGAACCAAATCAAGAATGAACTGCCATTCACAATTGCTACAAAGAAAATAAAATACCTAGGAATACAACTCACTAGGAATGTAAGGGACCTCTTTAAGGAAAACTACAAACAACTGCTCAATGAAATAAGAGAGGACACAAACAGATGGAGAAACATTCCATGTTCGTGGTTAGGAAGAATCAATATCGTGAAAATGGCTATACTGCCCAAAGTAATTTACACAATCAATGCTATCCCCATCAAACTACCATTGAATTTCTTCACAGAACTGGAAAAAACCACCATGAATTTCATATGGAACCAAAAAAGAGCCCGCATAGCCAAGTCAATTCTAAGCAAAAAGAACACAGCGGGAGGCATCACGCTACCAGACTTCAAACTATACTACAAGGCTACAGTAATCAAAACAGCATGGTACTGGTACCAAAACAGAGATATAGACCAATGGAACAGAACAGAGGCATCGGAGGCAACACAACACATCTACAACCATATTATCTTTGATAAACCAGACAAAAACAGGCAATGGGGAAAGGATTCCCTATTTAATAAATGGTGTTGGGAATAATGCACATTTAAAGTAATTAGAAGTCTGATTCTTATGGACCCTCTTTTACAGCCTCACTGAATATTACACACTTGTGATATAGTCTGGAGTCTATTTTTTATGGCCACCCATTCAGAGAATCACTAAATAATGCACACCTGCAAAATAGTCAGAAGTCTCTTTCCTATGGCCACTTGTTAACAGCCTCACTTAGTGTACACACCTGGATAAAAAGTCAGGATTTACCTAGATCCCTTCATTGAGAGTCTCACTAAATAATGCACACCTGCGAAATAGTCAAAAAGCTTTTTCATGTGGCCTCTAATTCGAAGTGTCACTGAATAATGTCATGTAGTCAGGAGTCTATTTCATGTAGACACATATTCAGAGCCACAGTGAATAAAACAGGCCCTTTATGTTGTAAGGAATCTAATTAATATGGCCACATCTTCTGAGTCTCACTGAATAATACACACCTGGAGAATAATTTGGAGTCTATTTTCGATGGACATTCATTCAGAGCCTCAGTAAATAATGTACACCTGTTGAGTAGCCAGGAGTCTATTTTATTAGGACATTCATTCATAATATGTATATCTGAAAAGTTAAGGAATCTCTTTTACATGGCCATTGGTTCTGGGCCTCTGTGAGTAATACTCCCTCAGAAACAGTCAAGTGTCTACTTCAAATGCCTACACATTCAGAGTCTCTGTAAGTAATGAACACCTGGGCAATACACCTGAGTCTCTTTTTTATGCCCACTTAGTTACAGTCTCATTCAATAATACATACCTGGGGAAGAGTTAAGGGTCTACTTCATGTAGCCACTCATTTCAATCCTCAGTGAATAATCCACATCAGGGTAATAGTTGAAAATTTTTTATATGGCCACCCATTCTGTGCCTTCCTGGATGATACACACCTCGGGAATTCCCAGAATTCTATTTCATACTACCTTTCATTTAGATCCTTATTGAATAATTCACAATGGAGCAATAGTCTGTTGTCCATTTTGTATGGCTTCTCATTCAGAGTTTCAGTGAATAATGAAGTTCTATGGAGTAATCAGGACATGGCTTATGATAGCCATGAATTCAGTGCCTTCCTGAATGATACACACCTGGGTGGTAGTCAGGAGTCTATTTCATATGAATTCTAATTCTGTGTAAACCTGAGTAATTCACAGAACCACTTCAAATATTGCACATGTGAAGAATAATTACTAGTCTATTTCATATGGTCGTTCGTTTGAAGAGTCAAAAGGTAACATGGGAGAGGGGTAATACACACAGGAGAGTGGAGGGTACACATAGGAGACAGTGGGTACACAAATAAAAGAAAAGGATACACCAGGGAGAGGGGGCTACACACAGGAGAGAAGGGGATACACAGAGAAGAGAGGAGGATACACACAAGAGAGAAAAGAATAAACACAGGAGAAAGGGGCATACACACAGGAGCGGTTGATGCACACAGGAGAAAGAAGGTTAAACACGGGAGAGAGAAAGATACACACAGAACAGGGGAAACACACAGGAGAGAAAAGCCTACACACAGGAGAAAACAATACACAGCAGAGAGGAGGATACACACAGGAGAGAGGGGATACACAGAGGAGAGTGAGAAATACACAGAGGAGAGAGAAAGTATACACCCTAAAGGGAAAGGGTTACCCATAGAAGCGAAAGGATAAACACAGGAGAGAGGGGGAAACAAATTGGAGAGAGGGGTGATACCCACAGGAGAGAGGGTAAATACACACAAAAGAGAGGGTTGATATACACAGGTGAGATGAATGATACACACAGGAGAGAGGAGAATACACACAGGGGAAAGGAGGATACACACTGGAGAGAGAAAGGTACACACAGAAGACAGGGATACACACAGGAAAGAGGAAAATTCACACAGGAAAGAATAGGATACACAGGAGACAAGAGGAAACACACAAAAGAGGGAAGGATACACACAGTAGACAAAAGGATACACACAAAAGAGAGAAGGATACAAAAAGGAGAGTGGTGATACAAACAGGAGATACGAGGGTTCACACAGGAGAATAGAAGATACACACATGAGAGAGAGCAAACACACAGGAGTGAGAAAGATTCACACAGGAGAGAAGGGAATGCACACAGGAAAGAAGTGGATACACACAGAAGTGGGGCATACACACAAAAGAGAGGGGATACACAGAAAAGAGAGGAGGGATACACATAGAGAGTGGTGTTCCACACATGATAGTTGAGCGTACACACAGCAGAAAGTGGGAACACACAGGAGAGAAGAGGATACACAAAGGAAAAAGGGATACACACAGGAGAGTTGGGAATAAACAGAGGAGAAAGGAGGATACACAAAGAGAGAGGAGGATAAACACAGGAGAGAAAGATACACACAGGATAGAGGGACTTACACACAGAAGCGGGGGATACACACAGGAGAAAAAGGGATAAACACAGGAAAGAGGATTAAAAACACAGAAGAGAAGAATAAACAGGAGAGAGGGGTGTAGACACAGGAGAAAACAGAATACACACAGCAGAGAGGAAGATAAACACAGGAGAGAGGAGATACACAAAGAAGAGAGGGGAATATGCACAGGAAAGAGAAAAAATTCACACAGGAGGGAGGGCGTTACACACAGGAAAAAGAAGAGATACGCACAGGAGAGAGAATGGATACCCACAGGAAAGAGGAGGATACACACAGAAAAGGGGGATAGACACAGGAGAGAGGAGGATGCACAAAAAAGAGAGGAGGAGACAACAGGAGAAAGGAGGATACACGCAGGACACAGGAGAGTAAACACAGAATAGAAAGGGATACACACAGTAGAGAGGAGTATACAGGCAGGAGAGAGGAGGATACACACAAGAGAGAAAGATACACACAGGCGAGAGGAGAATACACAGAGAATAGAGCAGGATACACACAGGAGAGGGGGGATACACACAAAAACAGGGAGATACTAACAAAGGGAAAGAAATAAACACAGGAGAAAGGAGGATACACACAGGAAAGAGGAGGATACACACAGGAGAAAGGAGGATACACAATAAGAGGGGAAACACACAGGAGAGAGGGGGATACACATAGACGTGAAAGATAAAAACAGAAGAAAGGTTATACACACAGGAGTGAGGAAAATACACAAAGGAGAGGGGGACACACACGAAAAAGGGGCTTACGCACAAAAGAGAGGAGGATACACACAGGAGAGAGGGTGAATACACAAAAAAGAGAGGGGGATACACACAGGAGAGTGAAGCATACACACAGGAGAAAGGGGTATACACACAGGAGAGGGGGGATACACACAGAGAAAAAAGAATAAATACAAAAAAGAAGAGGATACCCACCAAAAAGAGAAGGATACAGATATAAGAGAAAAGGATACACGCAGGAGAATCGAGAATACACAGGAGAGAGGAAAATAAACACAGGAGAGGGGAGGATACACGCAGGAGAGAGGAGGATACACACAAGAGAGAGGAAAAATATACAGAGGAGAGAGGAGGATATACACAGGAGTTGCGTGATACAAAAAGGAGAGAGAAGGGTACACAAAGTAGAAAGCAGAATACACACAGGGGAGAGGAGGATACACAAAGGAGAGGGGGATATACACAGGAGAGAGGGGGATACACAGAGGAGAGAGGAGGTTACACAAAGGCGAGAGGAGGATAAACACAGGAGGGGGAATACACAGAGAAAAGAGGACCATAAACACAGGAGAGAAAGATACACACAAGAGAAAGAAAAACACACACAAAAGAGAGGAGGATACAGACAGGACAGGGAGACACACACAGGAGAGTGGGGCGTAGACACAGGAGAGAGGAGGATACACACAGCAGAGAGGAGGATACACACAGGAGAGAGAAGATAAACACAAAACAGAGAGGAACATACAAACTGGAGAGAGGGAAGATAGACACAGGAGAGTGGGTGGATACACACAGGAGAGAGGAGTGATACACACACGAGAGAAAAAAGATAAACACAAGAGAGAGGAAGATACACACAGTAGAAAGGAGGATACACACTGGTTTGAGTAAGATACACACAGGAGAGGGGGATACACACAAGAGTGAAAAGAATACACACAGGAAAGAAGAAAATACACACAGAAGAGACAAGGATACACACAAAAGACGGAAGGACACTCATGGTAGACCGAAGGATACACACAGGAGAAAGAAGAATACACACAGGAGAGGGGTGATACACACAGGAGAGAAGAGGGTTCACATAGAAAAAAAAGAGGATACATACAGGAGAGAGACGGATACACACAAAAGAGAGGAGTATACACACAGCAGAGAGGAGGATACACACCGGAAAGAGGGTATACACACAGGAGTGAGGAAGACCCACATAGGAGAGAAGGGAATGCAAAAAGAAGAGAGGTGGATAAACAGAGAAGTGGGGCATACACACAGCAGAGAGGAGTATTTACACAGGAGAGAGGAAAATACACGTAGGAGAGAGGGGGATACACACAAGAGAGGGGGGATACACACAATAAAAGAGGGGATACACACGGAGAGTGGTGATACACACAGGACAGTAGAGGGTACACAGAGGAGAGAGGGGTTACACACGAGAGAAGAGGTTACACAAAGGAAAAATGGATACACATAGGAGAGTAGAGAATATACAGAAGAGGGACAAGAATACACACAGGAGAGAGGAGGATAAACACAGGAGAGGGGGATAAACACAGGAGAGAGGGGCATACACAAAGGAGAGGGAAATACACACAGGAGAGAAAGACGTAGACACAAAATAAAGGATACACACAGCAGAGAGAAGAATACACACAGGAGACAGAAGATACACAGAGGAGAGAGGGGGATACACACAAGAGAGAGAAGGGATACAAACAGGAGAGAGGAGATACACAGAGGAGAGAGGGAGATACACACAGGAGAGAGAAGAGACACACACAGGAGACAGGGGGTTACACACAGAAGAAAAAAGGGATACGCACAGGAGAGAGAATTGATACCCACAGGAGAGAGAATGATACACACAGGAGACTAAAGGATACAAACAGGAGAGAGGAGAATGCACACAGGAGAGTGAAGGAGACATACATGAGAGAGGAGGAGACAAACAGGAGAAAGAAAGATACTCGCAGGAGAGAGGATGATACACACAGGAGAGAGAAGAATACGAACAAGAGACAGGAGGATACACACAGCAGAGTGGAGAATACACAGAAAAGAGAGAAGGATACACACAGGAGAAAGAGAAATACTCACAGGAGAGAAGAGGATACACACAGAAGAGGGGTGATACACACAGGAGAGAGAAGGGTACAAAAAAAAGAAAGGGGGATAGAAAGAGAAGTCAGAAAAATACACAAAGGAGAGGGGGATATACACAAGAAAGGGGAGGACACACTGATGAGAGAAAAGGATACACAAAGTAGAGAGGAGGATACACACAGGAGAGGGGGATAACAACAGGAAAGAGGGGCATACACACAGGAGAGGGGGATACACACAGGAGAAAGGGGGATATACACAGGAGAGAAAAGGATACAGCTGGGAGAGGGGGACACACAAAAATAGAGAGGCGTACACACAGGAGAAAAGAATACACACAGCACAGAAAAGAATGCACACAGGAGAGAGAGGATACACACAGAAGAGAGGAGAATACACAAGAGAGAGAAAAATACACACAAAAGAGGGAAGGATACACACAGGAGACAGAAGGATACACACAGGGTAGTGGGAAATACACAAAGTAGATTGGTGATACACACAGGACAGAGGAGTGTACACACAGGAGAGAGAAGGATACACACAGGAGAGAGGAAAATGCACGCAGGATAAGGGGATACACACAGGAAAGAGAGGGATACACACAGGAGAAAGGATACACACAGGAGAGAGGGGCATACACACATAAAAGAGTGATAAACAAAAAAGAAAAGGGGATAAACAAAGGAGAGAAAAGTATACACACAGGAAATGGTGATACACACAGGAGAGAGGAGGATTCAAACTGGAGAGAGGGAAGATACACACAGGAGAGAGGGTGAATACACAAAAAAGTGAGGGGGGTTACACACAGGAGAGTGAAGCATACACACAGGAGGGAGGGGAATACACACAGGAGAAAGGGGGATACACACAGGAGAGCAAGATAAACACAGAAGAGGGGTGGATACACAGAGGAGAGAGAGAAATACACACAGGAGAGAGGGACTTATGCACAGGAGAGAGGAGGATACACACAGGAGAGAGGGGGATACACAAAGAAGAGAGGGGGATACACACAGAAAAGTGAAGCATACACCAAGGAGGGAGGGGAATACACACAGGAGAGAGAAGGATACACAGAGAGGGAAAATGATAAATACAAAAGAGAGGAGGATACAAATAGAAGAGAGTAAGATACATGCAGGAAATTGGAGAATACACAAAGGAGAAAGGAGGATACCCACAGGAGAGGGGAGGATACACACAGGAGAGAAAAGTATACACACAGATAAGGGGCATACACACATAAGAAAGAGAGATTCTCACAGGAGGGTTGGATACAAACAGAAGACAGGGAAATACACAAAAGAGAGAAGGGGATACACACAGGAGAGGTGGATACAAACAGTAGAGAGGGGGATTCACACAGAATAGGAGAATACACACAGGAGAGATGGAGATTCACACAGAAGAGAGGGGAATAAAAACAGGAGAGAGGGCGTTACACACAGGAGAGTGGTGAGATACACACAGGAGAGAGGAGGATACACACAAAAGAGATGGGGATACACAAAGGAGAGAGGAGGATACACAAAGGAGAGAGGGGGATACACACAGGAGAGAGGGCATACACACAGGAGAAAGGGAATATACACACAGGACAGAGGAGGATACACACAGAAAAGATGAAGATACACACGAAAACGTTGGATGCATGCAGGAGACAGGGAAATACACACAGGAGAGGGGGGATACATAAAGAAGAGGGAAATACACACAGGAGAGAGGGGAATACACACAAGAGAGAGGGGCATACATACAGGAGAGGGGGGATACACACAGGAGAGAGAAAGATACACAAAAGAGAAAGTGGGATACACAGGAGAAAGGACGATACACAAAGGAGAGAAAAACACACACAGGTGAGAGGAGGATACACACAGGAGAGTGGGGCATACACACAGAAAAGGGGGGTTACACAAAGGAGAGAGGTGGATACACAAAGGAGAAAGGGATACACAAAGAAGAAAGAAATAGAATAGCGAGGGAGATGCACAAAGGGGAAAGGAGGATACACACAGGAAAGTGGAGAATACACACAGGAGAGAGGAGCATATACACAAGAGAGAGCGTGATACAGACAGGAGAAAGAAAGATACACACCGGAGAGTCAGGCACACAAACATGAGGGTGGGGGATACACACAAAAGAGAGTGGTATACAGAGTGGTAGAAGAATACACACAGGAGTGAGGAGGATACACACTGGAGAGAGGAGGATGCACACAGGAGAGAGGAAGATACGCACAGAAGAGGAAAGGATACACACAGGAGAAGGGGATACACACAGAAGAGAGGGGAATAGGAACAGGAGAGAAGAATACACAGACGAGAGAGGGATACAGGAGAAAGGGGGAAAACACTGGAGAGGGGGATACATATAGAAGAGAGGGTCATAGACAGAGGAGAGGGGATAATACACGCAGGAGAGAGGAGGATACACACAGGAGAGAGGGGGATACACACAGGAGAGAGGGGTATACACACAGGAGAGAGGGGGGATAAACACAGGACAGAGAAGAATACATAAAGGAGACAGGAGGATACACAGAGGTGAAAGAGAAATACACACAGGAGAGAGGATACAAACAGGAGAAAGGGGGATACAGACAGTAGAGTGAGAGATACACACAGGGGGAGGGGCACACACACAGGAGAGAGGAGAATACACACAGAAGAGAAGAGAATACACACAAGAGAGAGGAGGATACACACGGGTGAAGGGAGGATACAAACAGGATAGAGGAGGATACACACAGGATAGAGGGGAATAAACACAGAAAAGAGGAGGATACACACAAGAGAGAGGAGGATACACACAGGAGAGAGGAAGATACGCTCAGGGAAAAAGAGAATACACACAAAAGAGGGAAGGATACACATAGGAGAGAGGGGGATACACACAGGAGAAAGAGGAATACACACATGGGGACGGGGATAAATACAGGGAGGATAAACACAGGACAGTGCAGCATACACAAAGGAGACAGGAGCATACACACAGGAGAGGGGGATACACACAAAAGAGGAAGATACACACAGAAAAAAGGAGGATACATACAGGGGATGGAAATATACACAGAAGAGAGGGGCATACACACAGAAGAAAGCAAGATACACACAAAATAGAAGAGGATACACACAGGAGAGAGGGGGTACACACAGAAGAAAGTGGGGATACACACAGGAGAGAATAAGATACACACAGGAAAGAAGAGGATACACACTGGAGTGAGAAGGATACACACAGGGGAAGCGAGATACACACAGAAGAGGGAAGGATACACACAAAAGAGAGGAGGATGCACACAGGAGAGTGAAAAATACCCACAGAAGAGAGGGGGATACAGACAGGAGAGAGGGGCATACATACAGCAGAGGGAAATACACAGAGTAGAGAGGGGAAAACAAACAGGAGAAGGAAATACACACAGGAGATGGAGATACACACCAGAAAGAGGGGGATGCACAAAGGAGAGAGGGGGATACACACAGGAAAAAAACTGGATACAAAAAGGAAAGGGAAGGATAAACACAGGAGAGGGCAGATATACACAGGAGAGAGGAAGATACACAAAGGAGAGTGGGGCATACACACAGGAGGAAGAGAGATACACACAGAAGAGAGGGGTATACACACAGAAGAGACGAGGATACACACTGGGGAGAGAAGGATACACACAGGAGAGAGAAAGATACACACAGTAGAGAGGAGGATACCCACAGGAAACATGGAGATACACACAGAAGAGAAGAGGATACACACAGGAGAGAGGAGGATATACACAGGAGAGAGGAAGATACACGCAGGATAAAGGAGGATACACACAGGAAAGATGGGGATACACACAGGAGAGTGGAGGATACACAAAGGAGAGAGGGGAAAACACACAAGAGAAAGGAGAATACACACAGAAGACAGAAGTATACACAGAGGAAAGGGGAGAATACACACAGTTGAGAGAATGATCTACATAGCATAGAGGTAGATACACACAAAAGAGAGAAAGATACACACAGGAGAGAGGAGGATACACACAGGAAAGGGTGGATACACACAGGAGAAAGGAGGATATACACAGGAGAGAGGGCGGATACACACAAGAAATAGGGGGACGCACACAGAAGAGAGTAGGATACATAAAGGCTTGAGGGGAAATACACACAGGGGAGAGGTGGGATACTAACAAAAGAGAGGGGCATAAACACAGAAGAAAGATGATACACACTAAAGAGAGTGGGATACAGACAAGAGGAAGAAAATATGCACAGTAGAGAGGAGGAAACTCACAGGAGAAAGAAGGATACACACAGAAGAAAAACGGATACACACAAGAGAGAGGAGGATACACACAGGAGAGGGAGATACACACAAGAGAGAGGGGGATCCACACAGGAGACAAGGAAATACACATAAGAGAGAGGGGTATACACACAGGAAAGGGCTATACACACAGGAGAGAAAAGGACACACGCAGGAGTAAAAAAGGAAACACGAAGGACAGAGGAGGATACCGGCAGAAGAGAGGGGGAAACACATAGGAGAGAGAAAAATACACAAAGGACAGAAGGGGGATACACACAGGAGAGAGGAAAATACACAAAGGAGCGAGGGATACACAAAGGTGAGAAAAGGATACACACAAGGGAGTGGGGCATAAACACAGAAAAGGGGGAATACACACAGGAGAGAAAAATACACACAGGAGTGAGAAAAATGCACACAGGAGAAATGGAAATACACAAGGAAAAAGGACGATACACACAGGAGAGAGAAGGATATACACAGGAGAGGGGGGATACATACGAGAGAGGAAGACACCCATAGGACAAAGGAGAATACTCAGAGAAGAGAGGAAGATACACACAGAAGAAAAAAAGGATACACACAGGAGTGGGGTATACACACAGAAGAAAGGGGAATATGCAGAGGAGAGAAAGATACACAGAGAAGAGGGGGATATATACAGGAGAGAGGGGCATACATAAAGAAGAGAACAGGATTGCCGCAGGAGAGAGAAAGATACACACAGAAGACAGGAAGATACACACAGGAGAGAGGGGGATACACACAGGAGACAAAAGGATACACACAGGAGAGAAAAAGATACACATAGGAGAGGAAGATACACAGAGGAGAGAGGGGCATACACACAAAAAAGGAGGATGCACACAGGAGAAAGGGGTATACACACCGGAAAGGGTGATAAAAACAAGAGAGAGAAGAGAAAACACAGAAGAGAAAAGGTTACACACAGGAGAGAGGAGGAAACAAACAGGAGAGAGAGAATACACACAAGTGACAGGGTTATACACACAGGAGAAAGGGGTAATACACACAGGAAAGAATGGTGTTACACACAGGAGAGATGGAAGAAACACAGAAAAGTGGAGGAATAAACACAGGAGAGAGGAGGATACACACAGGAGAGAGAAGGAAACACAAAGGAGAGAGGAGTGTACACACAGGAGAGGAGCATACACACAGGAGACAGGGAGATACACATAGGAGAGTTGGATACATACAGGAGACAGAGAAATACACAAAGGAGAGAGGGTGATACACACAGGAGAGTTGGATACATAGAGGAGACAGGGAAATAAACACAGGAGAGAGAGGGATACACACGGGAGAGAGGGTATACACACAAAAGTGAAGGGAATACACACAAGAGAGAGGGTCATACACACAGGAGAGGGGCGGATCCACATAGCAGAGAGGTAGATACACACAGGAAAGAGGAAGATACACACAGGAGAAAGGAGGATACACACAGGAGAGGGCGAAACACACAAGAGAAAGAAGTTCCACACAGGAAAGAGAGGGGAATACACATAGCAGAGAGGGGTATACACACAGGAGAGGTGTATACACACAGGAGGGAGGAGGATTCATGCAGAAGAGTGGAGGATACTCGCAGCACAGAGGAGGATACCCGCAAGAGAGAGGAGGATACACACAAAGGAGAGAAAAATACACACAGGATTGAAGAAGATACACACAAGAGAGAGAATGATTCACACAGGAGAGAAAAGAATACCACAAAAGAGAGGAGGATACACACAGGAGCGAGAAATACACACAGGTGAGAGAAGGATACACACAAAAGGAGGGGCGTACACACAGAAAAGGGGGGAACACATAGGAGAGAGGGAAATACACAAAGGAGAAAGTGATACACACAAAAAAGGGAAATAAACACAGGAGCGAGAAAGATGCACACAGGAGAAACGGAAATACACAAAGGAAAAAGGAGGATACACACAGGAGACAAAAGGATACACACAGGAGAGGGGGAATACACACAGGAGAGAGGAAGATACACACAGGAGAGAGGAGAATACAAGGAGGAGAGAGGAAGATGCACACAAAAGAGAAGAGGATACACACAGAAGTGGGAGATACACACAGAAGAAAGGGGGATACGCACAGGAGAAAGAGATACACAGAGAAGATATGGGATACACACAGGAGAGAGGAGAATAAACACATTAGAGGGGGATAGATCCAGGAAAAAGGGGCATAGACAGAGGAGAGGGGAAGACACCCGTAGGAGAGAGGAGGATACACAAAGGATAAAGGGGGATAGACACAGGAGAGAGAAGAATACACACAGGAGAGAAAAGGATACACACAGGAGATAGGAGGATACACATAGGAGAGGGAAATTCACACAGAAGAGAGGGGCATACACTCAAAAAAAAGAAATACACAAAGGAGAAAGTGGGATACACACAGGAGAGTGGAGGATACACTCAGGAAAGTGTGATACACACAGGAGAGAGGAGAAAACAAACAGGAGAGAGGGTATATACACAAGAGAGAGGGGGATACACACAGGAGAGAAAGGTGATACACACAGGAAACAAAAATGTTACACACAGGAGAGAAGGGGAAACTCACAAAAAAGCAGAGGGATACACGTAGGAGAAAGGAGGTTACACACAGGAGAGAGGAGGATACACAGAGGACAGAGGAGTATACACACAGGTGAGTGGCATACACACAGGAGAGAGGGGGATACACTCAGGAGAGTTGGATACATACAGGTGACAGGGAAATATACACAGGAAAGAGGAAAATACACACAAAAGAGAGGGATATAGACAGGAGAGAGAGAGATACACACAGGAGAGAGGGGGAAAAACACAGGAGAGGGGGATACACAGAGGAGAGAGGTTATACACACAGGAGAGAAGGGAATACACACAAGAGAGAGGGGCATACACACAGAAGAGAGAAGGATACACATAGGGGAGAGGAAGATACACAAAGGAGAGAGGAGAATACCTGAAAAAGAGAGAAGTATCCACAGAAGAGAGGGGAGTACACAGAAAATAGAGGGCATTACACACAGGAGAGAGGGCGGATACACAGAGGAGAGAGAAAGATACACAAAGGAGAGAAGAGGATACACACTGGAGAGAGGAAGGTACACATAGGAGAGGCAGATACACACAGGAGAGAAAGGCATACAAACAATAAAGGGGGATACACGAAGGAGAAAGAGGGATACACACAGGAGACAAAAGTATACACGAAAGAAAGGGTGATACACTCAGGAGAGAGGGGCGTAAATGCAGGAGAAAGAAGGATACACACAGGAGAGAGGAGGAAACAAACAGGAGAGAGGGGATACACACAAGAAAGAGAAGGATACACACAAGAGAAAGGGGTGATACACACAGGAAAGAGAGGTGTTACCCACAAAAGTGAGGGGGGAAACACACAGGAAAGTGGAGGGATACACACAGGAGAGAGGAGGATACACACAGGAGAGAGGAGTATACACACAGGTAAGGGGCATACACACTGGAGAGAGGGTGATACACACAGGAGAGTTGGATGCATACAGTAGACAGAGAAATACACACAGAAGAGAGAAAGATACACACAGGAGAGTGGGATACACAGAGGAGAGAGGTTATACACACAGGAGAGAGGAGGATACACAAAAGAGAGAAAAGTATACACAGAAGACAGAAGAGTACACAGAGGAGAGAGGGTATTACACACAGGAGAGAGGGAGGATACACAAAGGAGAGAGAAGGATACACAGAGAAGAGAGGAGGATACACACAGGAGAGGGTGGATACACACAAGACAGTGGAGGATACACACAGGAGAGAGAAGGGATACACACAAGAAAGAGAAGGATACAAACAGAAGAAAGTAGGATACAAAAAGGCGACAGAAAGAATACACACAGAGGAGAGGGGGGATATTGACAGGGGAGGGGGGAATATTAACAGGAGAGAGGGGGATACACACAAAAGAGAGAAGATACCCACTGGAGAAAGTAAGATACACACAGGAGCAGGAAGATATGCAAAGTAGAGAGGAGGATACACAAAGGAGAAAAGAGGATACACACAGGAGAGAGACGGATACACAAAAGAGAGAAAGGATACACACAGGAGAGGGCGATACATACAAGGGAGAGAAGGATCCACACAGGAGAGAGGGAAATACACATAAGAGAGGGGTATACACACAAGAGAGAAAGGGATACAAGCAGGAGGAAGGAGGGATCCAAACAAGATCCCTCTCTCCAAAAGAGAGGGGAATACACACAAGAGAGAGGTTCATACACACATGAGCATAGAGGAGGATAGACGCAGGAGAAAGGGGAATACACACAGGAGAGAGAAAAATACACACAGGAGAGAAGGGGGATACACACAAGAGAGAGAATGATACACACAGAAGAGAAAAGGATACACACAGTAGAGAGAAGGATACACAGAGGAGCGAGGGAGACACACAGATGAGAGGAGGATACACACAGGAGAGAGGTGCGTACACACATTGAAGTGGGGATACACAGAGAAGGGAGTGGGATAAACAAAGAAGAAAAAGATACACACAGGAGAGGAAAATACACACAGGAGCGAGGGTGATGCACACAGGAGTAAAGGAAATACACAAAGGAAATACGAGGATACACACAGGAGAGAGAAAAAGATACACAGGAGAGGGGCAATACACACAGGAGAGAGGAAGATACACACAGGAGAGAGGAGGATACACAGAGAAGAGAGGAAAGTACACACAGAAGAGAAGAGGATACACACAGAAGTGGGGGATATACACAGAAGAGAGGGGGATATGAAAAAGAGAGGAAAATCCACAGAGGAGAGAGTGGGATACACAGAGGAGAGAGGGGGATAAACACAGGAGAAGGGGACACATACAGGAGAGAGGGGCATAGACAAAGGAGAGAAAAGAATACACGCAAGAGAGAACAATATGCACACAGGAAAGTGGGGATTCACACAGGGGAGAGGGAGATACACACAGGAGAGAAAAGGATACACACAGGAGAGAGGAGGATACACATAGGAGGGGGAGATACACACAGGAAAGAGGGGCATACCCATAAAAAAAGAAGGATACACACAGGAGCAAGGGGGATACACACAGGAGATAGAAGGATACACACAGGAGAGAGGAGGAAACAAACAGGAGAGAGGGGATACACACAAGAGAGAGGGGGATACACACAGGAGAAAGGGGTGATACACAGAGAAAAGAAAAGTGTTACCCACAGGAGAGATGGGGGAAACACACAGAAAAGCGGAGTGATACACACAGGAGAGAGCAGGATACACAAAGGAGAGAGGAGGATACACACAGGAGAAAAGAGGATACACACAGGAAAGAGGAGTATACATACAGAAGAGAAGCATACACACAGGAGAGAGAAGAATACACACAGGAGAGATGGATACATGCAGTAGACAGAGAAATACACACACGAGAGAGGGTATACACACAGGAGAGGGGGATACACAGAAAAGAGAGAGGGATCCAAACTAGAGAGAGGGGAATACACACAAGAGAGAGGGTCATACACACATGAGAGAGGTGGATACACATTGGAGAGAGGAAGATACACAAAGGAGAGAGGAGGATACACGCAAAAGAGAGGAGTATACACAGGAGAGAAAAAAATACACAGATGAGAGAAGGCATTACACACAGGAGAGAGGGCGTATACACACAGAAGAGAGGAGGATACACAAAGGAGAGGGTGGGTACACACAGGAGAGAGGAGGATACACACAGGAGAGACGGGGGATACACACAATAAAGTGGGGGATACACACAGTAGAGAGTAGGATATACAAAGGCGAGATAAGTGATACACACAGGGGAGAGGTGGATACTAACAGGAGAGAGAAAGATACACACAGGAGAGTGGGGCATACTCAGAGAAGGGAAAGGATACACAATGGAGAGAGTGGGATACACACAGGAGGAGAAAGATATGCATAGTAAAGAGAAGGATACACACAGGAGAAAAGAAGATACACACAGGAGAGATACGGATTCACAAAAGAGAGAGGAGCATACACACAGGAGAGGGCGATACACAAAAGAGAGGAAGGATCCACACAGGAGAGACGAAATACACATAGCAGAGAGGGGTATACACACAGGAGAGGGGTATACACACGAGAGAGGAGAATACACGCAGGAGAAAGGAGAATACACGCAGCACAGAGGTTACCCCCAGGAGAGAGGGTGATACACACAGAAGAAAAAAAAATACACACAGAAGGGAAGGGGGATACACAAAAGAGAGAGAACGATACACACAGAAGAGAAAAGGATACACACAGAATAGAAAATACACACATGAGCGAGGGGGATACACACAAAAGAGACAGGGATACACATAGATGAAACAAGGACACACAGAGGAGTGGGAGACACACAGAAGAGAAAGGGGGATCCACAGAGCAGAGAGGGGAATAGACATAGAAAAGAGGGGTGTACACACAAATAAGCGCAATACACAAAGGAGAGAGGGGGATGCACATAGGAGAGAGAAGAATAAACACAGGAAAGGGTAATACACACAGGAGAGAGGTGCATAAACACATGAGAGAGGAGGATACACAGAGAAGAGAGGACGAAACAAACAGGAGAGAGGAGATACACACAAGAGAGGGGGGATACACACAGGAAAGAAAGGTGCTACACACAGGAGAGAGGGGGGAAACACACAAGAAAGCAGAGGGATACACGCAGGAGAGAGGAGGATACACGAAGGAGACAGGAGGATACACACAGAAGAGAAGAGTATACACACAGGAGAAGGGCATACACACAGGAAACCTGGGGATACACACCAGCGAGTTGGATACACACAGGAGACAGGGAAATATACACAAGAGAGAGGGGTATAAACACAGGAGATGGGAATACACACAAGAGAAAGGGTATACACACAGAAGAGGGGAATACACACAAGAGAGAGGGACATACAGACAGGAGAGAGGGAAATACATATAGGAGAGAGGAAGATACACAAAAAAGAGAAAAGGATACACGCAGGAGAGAGGTTAATACACAGAGGAGAGAGGGCGTTACACAGGAGAGAGGGTGGATACACACAGGAGAGAGGAGGATACACACAGGAGAGAGGAGAATACACACAAAAAAGAGGAGCATACACACAGGAGAGAGAATGATACGCACAGGAGAGACGGGAATTCACAAAATAGATTGGAAGATATACACAGGAGAATGGGGGATACACACAGGAGAGAAGGGTATACACACATGTGAGAGAAATACACAAAAAAGAGAGGGGCATACAGACAGGAGAGAAAAAAGATACACACAGGAGAGAGGAGGATACACACAAAAGAGAAGGGGATAAACACAGGAGAGAGAAGGTATACACAAAGTTAAAAAGAAGATATACAAAGGAGAGAGAAAAATTAAAAGAGAGGAGGATACACACAGAAGAGTGAAGGATACACAGAGCAGATAGGAGGATACACACAGTAGAGGAGGTTACACACAGAAGAGAGAGGCATACACAAAGGAGAGAGAAGGATACACACAGGATGCAGGAGGATACACACAGGAGAGAGGAAAATAAACACAGGACAGAGGGGGGATACCCACGAAAGAAAAGAAAATACACACAGGAGGGAGAAGGATACACACAGGAGAGAGGAAGATACACACAGGAGAGAGGGGGATACACACAAGAGACAGTGGGATACACACAGGGGAGGAAGATGCACACAGGAGAGAGAAGAATACACACATTAGAGAGAAAGATACACACAGGAAAGAAAAGAATACACAAAAGAGACAAAGGCATACACAAAGCAGAGGCTGATACACACAGGATAGAGAAGAATACACACAGGAAATAAAAGAATACACGCAGAAGAGGGGGATACACACAGGAGAGAGGGGGATACACACAAAAGAGAGGAGGATACAGAAAGGAGAGAGGAGAATACACACAGGAGAGAAAAATGATACAAACAGAAGAGAGGAGGATACACACGTGAAAGGGGGATACACAAAGGAGAGAGGAGGATACACACAGGAGAGAGGGGAATACACTCAGGAGAGTCAGGATTTAAACAGAAGAGTGCGGCATACACAAATGGGGAGGGGGATACACACAGGAGAGGGGAGGATACACACAACAGAGAGAAAAATACACACAGGAGAAAGGAGGATACACACAGGAATGAGGGGGATAAACTCAGAAGAGAAGGATAAACACAGCAGAGTGGAGGATACACACAGTGGAGAGGAAGATACACATAGGAGAGAGGAGGATACACATAGGAGAGAGGAGGATACACAAATGAGAGGGGAAGATGCACACAGGAGAGAAGAGAATACACAAAAAAGACAAAGGCATACACAAATGAGAGGCTGATACACACAGGATAGAGGGAATACACACAGGGAAAAAAGGATACACGCAGAAGAGTGGGCAACACACAGGAGACAGGGGCATACACACAGAAGAGAGGAGAATATACAGGGAATAGAGGAGGATACACAAAATAGAGAGGAGGATACACACAGAAGAGAGGGGGTATACACACAAGAGAAAAAGGTACACACAGGAGAGAGGAGGATACACACAAAAAAGAGGAGGATACAAAAAAAGAGAGAAGGATGCACACAGGAGAGAAAATGATGCAAACAGGAGAGAGGGGAATACACACGTGAAAGTAGGATACACCCAGGAGAGAGGGGAATACACACAGGAGAGAGGGGAATACACTCAGGAGAGTGGGGGATACAAACAGGAGAGTGTGGCATACACAAAGGGGGAAGGGAATACACATAGGAGAGAGGAGGATACACACAACAGAGAGGAAAATACATACAAATGAAAGGTGGGTACACACAGGAATGAGGAAAAAAACGCAAAAGAGAGGAGAATAAACACAGCAGAGTGGAGGATACACACAGGAAAGAGTGGGATACACACAGAAAAAAGCGATACACAAAGGAGAGAGGGGCATACACAAAATAGCGAGGAGGGTAAAGACAGAAGAGAGGAAGGATACACACTGGAGGGAGGGGATACACACAGGAGAGTGGCACATACACATAGAAGAGAGGGGGATACAAACCGATAAAAGGGGGATATCCACACGGGGAGAAGGATAATGACAGGAGGGAGAAGGAAACACACAAAATAGAATACGATACAGACAAAAGAGAGAAAAAATACACTCAGGAGAGAAAAAATTCACACAGGAGAGAGGAGGATATACACAGAAGAGAGAAGGATACACGCAGGAGAGACGAGGATACACACAGAGGAGAGGGGGAATACACACAGGAGGGGGGATACAAACAGAAGAGAGGAGGATACAAACAGGTGAGAGGAGTATACACACAGGAGAGACGAGGATACACACAGGTGACAGGAGGATACACACAAAAAAGAGGGGGATAAACACAGGAGAGAGTTGATACACACAGAAGAGGGGTGATACACACAGGAACATGGAGGGTACACAGAGGAGAGAGGAAGATACACAAAGGAGAAAAGAGGATACACAAAAAAGAGAGGGATAAACACAGGAGAGAGGGTGATATACCGAAAAGAAAGAAGGATACACACAGAAGAGGAAAGAAAACACATAAGAGAGAAGAATACACACAAGAGAAAGAAAGATACACACAGGAGAAAAGAGAATACACACAGGAGAGGGGAATACACGCAGAAGAGAGAGGCGTACACACAGGAGAGAAAAGGATACACATAGTAGAGAGGAGAATACACAGAGGAGAGAGGGAATACCCACAGAAGAGTGGAGGATACACATAGGAGAGAGGGGGGATACACACGGAGAGAGGAGAGATACACACAAGAGAGAAGGGAAATACATCCAAAAGAGAGGAGGAATACACACAGGAGAGAGGATAATACACATAGGAGAGAGCAGGATACACAGGAGAGAGGAAGATACACACAGGAAAAAAATACACACAGGAGAGAGGAGAATACACACCGGAGAGAAAAGGATACTCACAAAATACAGAAGAATACACACAGGAGACAGAAAAATACACACAGAAGAGAGAAGGATACATAAAAGAGAGGGGTGATACACACAGGAGAAAGAAGGGTACACACCAGAGAGAGGAAGATACACACAAATGAGAGAAAGATACACACAGGAGAGAGGGAGATACACACAACATAGTGGTGATACACACAGGAGAAAGGGGGATACACACAGGAGAGGAAAGGAACCACATAGGAGAGAGGAGGATACACACAGGAGAGGGGGATACACAAAGTAGAAAGACGCATGCACACAGGAAAGGGAATACACACAGAAAAAAGGATACAAACAGAAGAAAAGATGATACACACATGAGAGAGGAAAATACAAACAGGTGAGAGGGGATAAACACAGGAGAAAGAGTGATACACACAGGAGAAAGGGGGGATACACACAGCAGAAAAACGAGTTACACACAGGAGAGAAGGAAAACATACAGGAGAGAGGAGGAATACACACAGGATAAAGGAATGTACATGCAGGAGAGAGGAACATACACAGAGGAGAGAAAAGGATACACACAGAAGAGGGGGATACACAAAGTAGAGAGGGGCATGCACAAAGGAAAAAAATACATACAGGAGAAAACGGATACACACAAGAGAGAAAAAATACACACAGAAGAGGGGGATACACACAGCAAAAACGGGCATACACACAGTAGCGATAAAGATACACACAGGAGGGAGGACGATCCAAAAAGGAGAGAGGGGATACACACAGGAGAGAGGGTGATACACCCAGGAGAAAGAGGGGATACACACAAGAGATAAAAGAATTACACACAGGAGAGAGGAAAGAAACACACAGGATAGAGGAGGGATACACACAAGAGAAAGAAAAATACACACAGTAGAGTAGAAAATACACACAGGAGAGAGAAGGATACACACAGGAAAGAGGAGGATACACACAGAAGAGAAGAAGATACACAAATGAGAGAGGAGGATACACACAGGAGAAAGAATGATACACACAAAAGAGGGGCATACACACAGGAGAGAGGGAATAAAAACAGGAGATTTGGATACACACAGAAGACAAGGTAATACACACAGGAGAGAGAAGGATACACACATAAGAAGGGGGATACACACAGGAGAGAAAAAAATACACACAGGAGAAAGGAGGATACACACAGAAGAGAGGAGGATACACACAGAAGAGAGGAGGATACACAGAGGGGAGAGTAGGATTCACAAAAAAAGAGGGGAAATACACAGGAGAGAGGAGGATACAAACAGCCGAGAGGGATAAAAACAGGAGACGGTGAAGTACACACAGGAGAGAGGGGGATACACGCAGGAGAGGGGGACACACAGGAGAGAGGTGCATACACACAGGAGAGAGAAGAATACACACAGGAGAGGGAGGTACACACAGGAGATGGGAAATACACACAGGAGAGAGGCGGATACAAACAGGAGAGAGGGATATACACACAGTGGGAGAAGGATAAATACAGGAGAGAGGAGGATACACACAAAAGGGAATAGGATACAAAAAAAGAGAGGAGGATACACACTGGAGAGGGGGAGATACACACAGGAGGAATGGGGATACACACAAAAGGGGGAAATACCCACAGAACAGAAGAGAATACACACAAGCCAGAGAAGAATACACACAGGAGAGAAAAGGATACACACAGGAGAGAGGGGGATACACACAGGAGAGAGAAAGATACAAACAGCAGAGTGCGGTGTACACACAGAAGGGAGGGAGATACACAAAGAAGATAAAGAAATACACACAGGAAAGAGGAGGATACACACAGCAGAGATTAGGATACACTCAGAAGAGAGGAGGATACACACAGGAGAAAGAAAGATACAAAAAGGAGAGAAGGAAACACACAGTAGAGAGGGAGATACACACAGGCAAGGGGGGTACACCCAGAAGTGGGGAAATTGCACACAGAAGAGAAGGGGATACACACAGGAGAGAAGGAATCACAAAGTAAAAAAAGCACACACACAAAAAAAGAGGATGATACACACAGCAAATAGGGGGATACACAAAGGAGAGAGGAAGATATTCACAGGAGAGTAAGGCATAGACACAGGATGGAGGGAGATACAAGCAGGAGAGGGTTGGTACACACAGGGGGAGAAGGATAAATACAAAAAAGAGGAAAATACACATAAAAGAAATAAGGATGCAGACAGAAAAAAAGGATACACGCAGGAGAGAGGAGGATACACACAAAATAGAGAAGGATACACACAGGAGAGAGGAGGATACACGAAGAGAGGAGGATACACACAGGAGAGAAGGTTGAGAAACACAGGGGAGGGAAATACACACAGGAAAAAGGAAGGTACACACAGGAGAGAGGGGTATACACACGAGAGAAAAGGATACAAAAGGATACACAAAAAAGAGTGGAAAATATTCCAAAAAAAAAAGGATACACACAGGACAGTGGAGGGTACACACAGGAGATGGAGAAACAAACAGGAAAGAGGGGCATACACACTGGAGAGGGTGATACACACAGGAGAAATGGGGAAACACACAGGAGAGATAAGAATACACACAGGAGATAGGGATACACACAGGAGATAAGGGTGTACACTCAGGAGAGAGAAGGATACACACAGCAGAGTGGAGGATACACAAAGTAGAGAGGAAATACACACAGGAGCGAGGGGTATAAACACAGGAGAGAGGAGGGATACACACAGGAGAGAGCGGGAATACACAAAGGAGAGAAGAGGGATACACACAGAAGATAATAGGATACACAAAAAAGAGAGGAGAATACACACAGGAGAGAGGAAGATACACAAAGGAGAGGTGTGATACACACAGGAGAAATAGGAATACACACAGGAGAATAAAAGATACACACAGGACAAAGTAGGATACCCACAGAAGAGAAAGATACACAAATTAGAGTGGGGCATACACACAGGTAAATGAAATACACACAGGGAAAAGGGGGTAAACACAGGGGAGAGGAGGATACACAAAAGAGAGGGGGATACACAAAGGTGAGAGGGGCCTACACACATTAGAGAGGATGATACACACAGGGGAGAGGAGGATACAAACAGAAGAGAGGGGATACACACGGAAGAGAGGGAGATACACACAGAAGAAATGAAGGATACACACAAGAGAGAAAGGGGTTACACACAGAAGAGAGGAGGAAACACAAAAAAGAGAGGAGGATTACACACAGGAGAGAGAAAGATAAACACAGGAGAGAGGAAAATACACACAGCAGAGAGAAGAATACGCACAGGAGAGAGGAGGATACACAAAGGAGAGAGGAGGATACACCCAGGAGAGAGGAGGATACACATAGGAGAAAGGCATACACACAGGAGAGAGGAGGATACACATAGGAGAAAGGCATACACACAGGAGAGAGGAGGATACACATAGGAGAAAGGCATACACATAGGAGAGAGGAGGATACACATAGGAGAAAGGCATACACACAGGAGAGAGGAGGATAAACAGAGGAGAGTTCGGTACACACAAGAGACTAGGTAATACACACAGGAGAGAGGGTGAAACACACAGAAAAGAGGAGAATGCACACGACAGAGAGGGCATACATACAGGAGAGATGAGAATACACAAAGGAGAGAGGGTGATACACACAGGAGAAAGGGGGATACAAAAAGGAAAGAGGAGAATACACACAGGAGAGAAGAATACACACAGGAGAAAAAAGGATACACACAGCAGAGATTAGGATTCACACAGGAGAGAGGGAATAAACAGAGGAGAAAGAAGAATACACACAGGAGAAAGGGGGGGATACACACAAAAGAGAAAATGACCCACACAAGCGAATAAAGGTTACACACAGCAGGGAGCAGAATACACACAGGAGAGAGAAAAAAACACAGGAGAGTGGGGGATGGACACATGTGGAGGGGGATACACACAGGAGGGAAAAAGATACACACAGGAGAGAGGAAAATACACATAGGAGAGAGGAGCATACACAAAAAAGACATGGGCATACACAGAGGAGAGGAAGATACACACAGGAGAATAGGAGATACACACAGGAAAGACAGGATACACAGAAAAGAGGATACACAAAGGAAAAAGGGGCATACACACAGGAGAGAGGAGGATACACACAGTATAGAGGAGAATACACACAACAGAGAGGGAGATACACAGGGTAGAGAGGGGGTATACACACAGAAGAGAAGAAGATACACACAGAAGAGAGGAAGATACACACAGGAGAGAAAAGGATACACACAGGGGAGAGATGGATACACACAGGAGAGAGGGGGATACACACAAAAGAGAAAAAAACAGACAGTAGAGAGAAAAATACACACAGGTGAAAAAAGGATACTCACAGGAGAGAGAAAGATACAGACAAAAGAGGGGGATACACACAAGAAAAATGGGTATACACACAGGGGGAGGGGAATACACACAGGAGAGAGGAGGATACACACAGAAGAGAGGAGGATACACACAGGAGAGAGGGGGATACACACAGAGCGAGAAGGATACACACAGGAGATTGGAGGATACAAACAGCAGACAGAAGGATACGCACAGGAGAGAGGAGAATACACACATGAGAAAGGAGTATACACAAAGGAGAGGGGGAAAAACACAGTAGAGAGGGGGATATACACAGGCGAAAAAGATACACACAGAAGTGGGGGGGTTGCACACGGGAGAAAGGGGGATCCCCAGAGGAGAGGGGGATACACAACAAAAAGAAGAGCATACACACAGGAGAGAGGAGAATACACACAGGAGAGAAGGGGGTTACACACGGGAGAGTGGGGCATACACACAGCATGAGGGGAATACACACAGGAGAGAGGGGGAAACACACAGGGGGAGAAGGATAAATACAGCAGGGAGGATGGTACACAAGAAAGAGAGGAGGATACAGACAGAAGAGAGAACGATAAACGCAGAAAAGAGGAGGATACACACAGGAGCGAGGAGGATACACAGAGGAGAGTGGGGGGATACACACAGGATAGGGCGAAACACACAAAAGAGAGGAGAATAAACAGGAGAGAGGAGGATACTCACAGGAGAAAGGGGGATACACACAAAAGAGTGGAAGATGCACACAGCAGAGAAGGGGATCCACAGAGGAGAGAAGGGGATACACACAGTAGAGAGGAGATACACACAGGAGAAAGGAGGATACACAAGGAGAGAGGGGGATACACACAGAATAAAGGAGGATACACAAGGGAGAGGGAGATACACACAGGAGAGAAGGGGATACATGGAAAAGAGAAAAGGATACACATAGAAGAGAAAAGGATAAACACAGGAGATGGGAATACACAGTAGAAAGTGGCATACACACAGGAAAGGGTGATACACACAGGAGAAAGGGGGATACACACAGGAAAGAAAAGAATACACACAGGAGAGAAGGATACACACAGGAGAGAAAGGCATACACACAGGAGAAAAAAGAATACACACAGCAGAGATTAGGATTCACACAGGAGAGAGAACATAAACACAGGAGAAAGAAGAGCAGGGGGGGGCTGGGGGGGATAGCCTGGGGATGAATACCAAGTGTGGGTGAAGGGGAGAAAAGCAGCAAAGCACACTGCCATGTGTGTACCTATGCAACTATCTTGCACGTTCTGCACATGTACCCCCAAACCTATAATGCAATAAAAAAAAAATAAAAAAAATAAAAAAAAATAAAAAAAATAAAAAGGAAGAATACACACAGGAGAAAGGGGGGATACACACAGGAGAGTGGGTGGATACACAAAAAAGAAAGAGGGGATACACAGAAGAATGAGGAGAGATACACAGGAGAGAGAAGCATACACACAGGAGAGAGAAGCATACACACAGGAGAGAGATAGATACACACAGGAGAGGAGGATAAACACAGTAGAGAAGAAGATACACACAGGATAGAGGAGGATACACACAAAATAGAAAATGATACACACAGGAGACAGAAGGATACACACAGAAGAGAGGTGGATAAACACAGGAGAGGGGAATACACACAGGAGAAAATAAGATACACACAGGAGACAGGGATACACAAAGAAGGGAGTTGGATACACACAAAAGAGAGGGGGATACACAAAGGAGAGAGGGGAATACACACAAGAGAGATGGGCATATCCACTGGAGAGAGGAGAATACACAAAGGAGAGAGGGGGATACACACAGGAAAAAGGGGGATACAAACAGAAGAGTGTGACATACATACAGAAGGGCGGGGGATACACACAGGAGAGAGGAGGATACACATAAAATAGAAAATGATACACACAGGAGACAGAAAAATACACACAGGAGAGAGGGGGATAAAAACAGGAGAGGGAAATACACACAAAAAAGAAAAAGAAACACACAAGAGACAGGGATACACAAAGAAGGGAGTTGGATACACACAGGAGAGAAGAGGATACAGACAGGAGAGAGGGGAATACACACAAGAGAGAGGGGCATACCCACAGGAGAGAGGAGACTACACAAAGGAGAGAGGGTGATACACACAGGAAAAAGGGGGATACAAAGAGGAGAGTGCGGCATACACACAGAAGGGAGGGGGATACACACAAGAGAGCGGAGAAAACACACAGGAGAGAAAGAATACACAAAAAAGAGGGGGAAGCATACAAGAGAAGGAGGATACACACAGGAGAGAGGAGGATACACACAGAAGAGAGGAGGATATACAAAGGAGAGAGGAGGATACACACAGGAGAGAGAAGAATACACACAAGAGAGGGGGATACACAGAAAATAGAAAAGTTTACACATAGGAGAGGGGAGGATACACACAGGAGAGAGGAGGCTACACACAGGAGAGAAGGGTAATAGACACAGGAGAGTGGGGGATATACACAGGAAAGTGGGACATAAACACAGAAGGGAATGGGATACACACAAGAGAGAGGGGGATACACAAAGGGGGAGAAGAATAAATACAGAAGAGAGGAGAATAAACACAAGTGAGTGGAGGATACAGACAGAATAAAGGAGGATACACGCAGGAGAGAGGAGTATACAGAAAGGAGAGAATATACACACAGGAGAGAGGAGATACACACAGGAGAGAGGAGCATACAGACAGGAGAGAGGAGGATACACAAAGGAGAGAGATAGATACACACAGGAGAGAAGGATAAACAGGAGAGAGGAAGATATACACAGAACAGAGGAAGATACACACAGGAGAGAGGAGGATACACACAAAAAAGAAAAGGACACACAGAGGAGAGGGGGATACACACAGGAGAGGGGGATACAAAAAGGAGAGAAAAAGATACTCACAGGAGACAGGAATACACAAAGAAGGGAGTTGGATACAAACAGAAGAGAGGACGATACACATAGGAAAGAGAAGAATACACACAAGAGACAGAGGCATACCCACAGGAGAGAGAATACACAAAGGAGAGATGTGGATACACACAGGAAAAAAGGATACAAACAGTAGAGTGCGGCATACACACAGAAGGGAGGGGAATACACACAGTAGAGGGGGATACACACAAAAGAGAGGAGCATACACACAGGAGAGGGTGAAACACACAGGAGAAAGGGAGATACACACAGGTGAGAGAAGAATAAACACAGAAGAGAGGGATACACACAAGAGAGAGGGGCGTACACACAGGAGAGAGGAGGATAGACACAGCCGAGAGGAGAATACCCAAAGGAGAGAGGGGATACACACAAAAGAGAGGGAGATCCACAAAAAAAGAAAGAGAGATGCACACAGGAGAGGGGGGATACACAGAGGGATGAGGAAAGATACACAAAGGAGAGAGGATTATACACACAGGAGAGAGGAGGATACACAGAGGAGAGAGAAAGATACACAGAGGAGAGAGAAAGCTACACACAGGAGAGAGGAAGATACACAGCAGAGAGGAAGATACACACAGGAGAGAAGATACACACAAAAGAGAAAAGGATACACAGAGGAGACAGAAGGATACACAAAGTAGAGAGGGGCATACACACAGAAAAGGGGCATACACACAGAAAAAAGGGGGTTACACAAAAGAGAGAGGAGGATAGACAAAGGAGAGGGTGATACCCACAGGTGAGAGAGGCGTGCACACAGGAGAGAGGAAAATACACATAGGAGAGTGGAGGATAAAAACAGGAGAGAGGGTATACACACAGGAGAGAAGGGGATAACCACAGAAGAAACGGGGGATACAAACAGAAGAGAAAGGGGTTACACACAGGAGAGTGGGGGGAAACACAAGGGAAAAAGGAGAAATACACAAAGAATATAGGAAGATACACACAGGAGAGAGGAGAATACACACAGGTGAGAGAAGGATACACAAAGGAGAGAGGAGGATACACACAGGAGAGGTGCATACACACAGGAGAGAGCGGGATACACACAGGAGAGTTGGATTCTCACAGTAAACAGGGTAATACACACAGGAGAGTGGGGGATACAAACAGGAGTGGGGGATACACACAGGAGAGAGTGGGATACACACAGGAGAGAGGGAAATACACACAAGAAAGAGGGGCATACACAGAGGATAGAGGAGGATACACACAGGAGACAGGGGGTACACACAGGAACAAGAAAGATACAAACAGGAGAGTGCAGCATACACACAGGAGGAAGGGGGATACACACAGGAGAGAGAAAGATACACACAGTTGAAGGGGGATACACACAGGAGAGAGGAGGTTACACACCGGAGAGAGAAGGCTACACAGAGGCGAAAGGAGAATACACACATAAAAGGGGGAAACACAAAAAGTGAGGGAGATACACACAGGTGAGAGAGATACGGCCAGGAGTCAGGGAGATACACACAGGAGATAAGGGGATACACAGAGGGGAGGGGGATACACACAAAAGAGAGTGGCATACACACAGGAGAGAGGTGGATACACACAGGAGAGGGGGATACCAACAGGAGATTGAGGCATACACACAGGAGAGAGTGGGATACACACAAGGAAAGAAGAATATATACAGGAGAGAGAAAGATACACACAAAAGAGTGGAGGATACAGACAGAAGAGAGGGGAATAAACGCAGGAGAGAGGAGGATACACACAGGAGAGATGAGGATATACACACAGGAGAGAGAAGGATACACGCAGGACAGAGGAGGATACAGACAGAAGAGAGGAGAATAAACGCAGGAGAGAGGAGGATACACACAGGAGAGAAGAGGATATACACACAGGAGAGAGAAGGATACACGCAGGAGAGAGGAGGATACACACAGGAGATTGAAGGGATACGCAAAGGAGAGGGGGATACACACTGGAGAGAAGAGGATACACACAGGAGGAAAAAGAATACACACAGGAGAGTGGAAGATACACTTAAAAAGAGGAAAGTACACACAAATGAGAAGGGGATACACACAGGAGAGAGGAGGTACACACAGAAGAGTGGTGATACACACAGGAGAGAGGAGGGTACACACAGGAGAGAGGGGGATACACACAGGAGTGAGGAGGATACACAAAGGAGAGGGGGATACACACTGGAGGGAGGGCAATACACTGAATAAAAGGAGGATACACACAGGAGAGAGGAGGATAAACAGAGTAGAGAAGGATATACACAGGAGAGAGGGGCATACACACTAGAGAGGGAGATTCACACAGGAGAAATGAAGATAGACACAGGAGAGGGGAGAATACACACAGGAGATGGGGATACACACATGAGAACAGGGCGTACACACAGAAGAGAGGAGGATTCAAAAAGCAGAGAGGAGTATACGCACTGGAGAGAGGGGAATACACACAGGAACGGGCGGAGATACACACAGAAGAGTGGGGAAATACACACACGAGAGAGGAGGTATACACACAAGTGGGAGGAGGATACACACCAAAGAGAGTTTCAGGAGTCTATTTTGTATGGACACTCATACCGAACCTGTTGGAATAATGCACACATGGAGAATAATGAGGAGTCTATGTCATACAGCTACTCATTCAGACAAACAGTGAATAATGCCCATGTGAAGTCATTATAATTCTGTTTCATATGGCCCCTCTTTCACAGGCTCACTGAGCATTACACACTTGTGATGTAGTCTGGAGTATATATTTTATGGCCACTCATTCAGAAAGTCACTGAATAATTCACACCTGTGGAATAGTCAGAAGTCTCTTTCCTATGGCTACCCGTTGAGAACCTCACTAAGTGTAAACACCTGGATAAATTGTCAGGATTTATTTGTTTCTCCTCATTCAGAGACTCACTAAATAATGCACACCTGTGGAATAGTCAGGAGACATTTTTAGGTGGCCTCTCATTCAATGAGTCATTGAAAAATGTGGGGTAGTCAGGAGACTCTTTCAGGTAGACACAGATTCAGAGCCTAAGTGCAAAAGACAGACCCTTGATAGAGTAAGAAATCAAATTAATATGACCACATCTTCTGAGGCTCACTGTATAATACACACCTGGAGAGTAATTTGGAGTCTATTTTCTATGGACATTCATTGAGAGCCTCGGTAAATAAAGCAGACCTGTGGAGTAGTCAGGAGTCTCTTTCATTTGGACACACATTCATAGCCTCAGTAGATAATATGTACGTGTGGATTAATCAGGATTCTATTTTATATGGCCAATGACTTGTAATCTCAATGAATAATGTACAAATGTAAAGTACTCAGCCGTTTATTTCATATAGCTGCTGATTCAGTGATTCACTGAATAATAAAATTATTTGAGATAGACAGCCTCCTGTTTCTTATTGTCATACAAAAAGAGCCTCACTGAGTGATACACACCTGGGGAAGTGTTAGGAGTGTAATTTACATAGCCTCTCGTTTACAACCTAAGGGAATAATGCACATGTGTGGAAAAGACACTAGTCTATCTTAAATGGCCACAAAATAAAAACCTGAGTCAATAATACACAACTTTGGAATAGACACTAGTCTATTATATATGCCCAAATATTTAGAGTCAGAGTCAACAATACAGGCCTGTAGACTAGTCAGGAAACAATTTCATATGGCCAAAGTTTCAGAGCCTCAGTGAATAATAAACACCTGAGAAATACTCTGGATGCTGTTACATGTGGCATTTCTTCAGAGGTTCATTGAGTGAAGAACACCTGTATTGTATTCAGAATTGGATTTCATATAGCCATATACTCAGAGCCTAACTGAATAACAGACACCTTGGGGAAGTCAGGATTCTGTTTCGTATAGCCATTCATTTAGAGCTGAAAGTTAAATCTCACACCTGATTAGTATATAGGAGTCTCTATTATATTGCCACTCATTCAGAGCCTCACAGAATAATAAAGACATATGGAAATGTCAGAAGTGTACTTGACATGGCCACTTATTCTGTTCCTCAGTGAAGAATCATATATATCTGGAAAATACTCAGGATTCTATTATATATAGCCACTTATTAAGAGACTCACTGAATAATGCACACCTGGAGAATTGTCTGGAGACTCTTTGATATGACCGTTCACCCAGCGACTCAGTGGAAAATTCAGAGCTGAGAAATAGTCAAGAGGACAGAGTCAGGAGTCTATTTTATGTGGTCACTCTTTCAGAAACTGACTGAAGAATACACACCTTGGGAATAGTCAGAGTCCAGGTCATATGGCCACTCAATGACAGCATTACCGAATAATGCACAATGGGGCAATAGAAAAATTCTATTTCATATGGCCTCTCATTCAGAGCTTCAGTGCATAATACACAGCTGTGGAGGAGGGAGGACACTATTGAAGGTAACACCAAATAAGGCAGCTCCGTGAATGATACACACATGTGTGAGAGTCAGGAGACTATTTGATATGGACACTCACACAGAACCTGTTCGAATATTGTACATGTGGGGAATAATCACTAGTCTATTTTATATGGTGGTTCGTTTGGAGGGTCAAAAAATAATGCGCACCTGTGGAGTAAAATGCGGTCTAATTCATAAGGCCACTCTTTCAGTGTTTTAGTGAATAACATGTATATCTGATAAGTCAGGAATCTCTTCCACATGGCCACTTGTTTTGGGCCTCTGTGAAAAATACTCCCCTCAGAAACAGTCAAGGTCTGCTTCAAAGGCCTACACATTCAAAGTCTCTTTAAGTAATGAACACCTGGGCAATACATCTGCGTCTCTCTGTTATGCCCACTTAGTTAAGGTCTCATTCAGTAATACACACCAGGTGAAGTGTTAAGAGTCTACTTCATGTAGCCACTCATTTAGATCCTCAGTGAATAATCCACACCAGGGTAATAGTTGAGCATTTTTTATGTGGCCACTCATTCTGTGCCTCCCTGAATGATACACACCTGGGGAATTCTCAGGATTCTATTTCATACTACCACTCATTTAGAACCTTATTGAATAATTTACAATGGAGGAATAGTCAGGTGTCTATTTTGTATGGCCTCTCATTCACAGATTCAGTGAATAATAACCTCTATGGAGTAATCAGGACACTTTAAAATAGCCATTTATTAAGTGCCTTCCTGAATGATACACACCCGGGTGGTAGTCAGAAGTCTATTTCATGTGAACTCTAATTCTGTGTAACGCTGAGTAATACACACCTGGGGGAGTTTCATGAGTCTATTTGGTGTGGACACTCATACCGAACCTGTTGGAATAATGCACACATGGAGAATAATGAGGAGTCTATGTCATAGGGCTACTCATTCAGACAAACAGTGAATAACGCCCATTTGAAGTCATTAGAATTCTGTTTAATACGGCCCCTCTTTCACAGCCTCACTGAATATTACACACTTGTGATGTAGTCTGGGGTCTATATTTTATGGCCACTCATTCAGAAAATCACTGAATAATTCACACCTTCGGAATAGTCAGAAGTCTCTTTCCTATGGTTACCCGTTGAGAGCCTCACTAAATGTACACACCTGGATAAATAGTCAGGACTTACTTGTATCTCCTCATTCAGAGTCTGACTAAATAATGCACACCTGTGATATAGTCAGAAGACTTTTTCATCTGGTTTCTCATTCAATGTGTCATTGTAAAATGTGCTGTAGTCAGGAGACTCTTTCATGTAGACACATATTCAGAGCCTCAGTGCATAAGACAGACCCTTGTAAGAAATCTAATTAGTATGACCACGTCTTCTGAGGCTCACTTAATAATACAAACCTGGAGAATAATTGGGAGTCTATTTTCGATAGACATTCATTCAGAGCCTCGGTAAATAATGCAGACGTGTTGTTTAGTAAACAGTCTCTTATATTTGGACCTACATTCATAGCCTCAGTGGATAATATGCACGTTTGCATTAATCCGGATTCCATTTTATATGGCCACTGACTCGTAACCTCAATGAATAATGCACAAATGTAAAGTACTCAGCAGTTTATTTCATATAGCCACTCATTCAGAGAATCACTGAATAATAAAATTACTTGAGATAGACAGCCCCCTGTTTTATATTGTCATACAAAAAGAGCCTCACTGAGTGACACACACCTGGGGAAGTGATAGGAGTGTACTTTATATAGCCTCTCATTTACAGCCTAAGAGAATAATGCACATGTGTGGAATAGACACTAGTCTGTTTTATATGGCCACAAAATCAAAGCCTGAGTCAGTAATACACAACTTTGGAATAGTCACTAGTCTATTATTTATGCCCAAATATTTAGAGTCAGAGTCAATACTACAGGCCTGTAGACTAGTCAGAAAACCATTTCATATGACCAAAATTTCAGAGCCTCAGTGAATAATAAATACCAGAGGAATACTCTGGACGCTGTTACATGTGGCATTTCTTCAGAAGTTCATTGAGTAAAGAACTTCTACCTGTATTGTAGTCAGAATTCTATTTTATATAGCCACATACTCAGAGCCTAACTGAATAACAGACACCTTGCAAAAGTCAGGATTCTGTTTCGTATAGCCATTCATTTACAGCCGAATGTAAAATTTCACACCTGAGTAGTATATAGGAGTCTCTATTATATGGCCACTCATTCAGAGCCTCACAGAATAATACAGACGTATGGAAATGTCAGGAATGTACTTGACATTGCCACTTATTCTGTTCCTCAGTGAAGAATCATATATATCTGGAAAATACTCAGGATTCTATTATATGTAGTCACTTATTAAGAGACTCACTGAATAATGCACACCTGGATAATTATCTGGAGAATATTTGATATGACCATTCACCCAACGACTCAGTGGAAAATGCAGAGCTGAGAATTAGACAAAAGGGCAGAGTCAGGAGTCTATTTTATGTGGTTACTCGTTACGAAACTGACTGAAGAATACACACCTTGGGAATAGTCAGAGTGCATGTCATATGGACACTCAATCACAGCATTACCGAATAATGCACAATGGGGCAATAGTAAGGAGTTTTTTTTATATGGCCTCTCATTCAGATCTTCAGTGCATAATAAACAGCTGTAGAGGAGTGAGGACCTTATTGAAGGTAGCCCCAAATTAAGGAGCTTCGTGAATAATACAGACATTTGTGAGAATCAGGAGACTATTTGATATGGACACTCATACAGAACCACTTCGAATATTGCACACGTGAAGAATAATCACTAGTTCATTTCATATGGTGGTTCATTCTGAGAGTCAAAAAATAACACACACCTGTGGAGTAAAATGCGGTCTATTTCATAAGGCCACTCTTCCAGTGTTTTAGTGAATAACATATATATCTGATAAGTCAGGAATCTCTTTCACATGGCCAATCGTTCTGTGCCTCTGTGAGTAATACTCCCTTCAGAAACAGTCAAGGGTCTACTTCAAATGCCTACACATTCAGAGTCTCTGTAAATAATAAACACCTGGGCAATACACCTGAGCCTCTTTTTTATGCCCACTGAGTCAGAGTCTCATTCAATAATACACACCTGGGGAAGAGTTAAGAGTCTACTTCATGTAGCCACTCATTTAGATCCTCAGTAAATAATCCACACCAGGGTAATATTCGAGCGTTTTTAAATGTCCACTTATTATGTGCCTCCCTGAATGATACACACCTGGGGAATTCTCAGGATTCAATTTCATACTACCACTCATTTAGATCCTTATTGAATAATTCACAATGGAGCAATAGTCAGGTGTCTATTTTGTATGGCCTCTCATTCAAAGATTCAGTGAACAATGAACTTCTATGGAGTAATCAGAACACTGTTTAAGATATCCATGTTTTAAGTGACTTCCTGAGTGATACACCATGGGTGGTAATCAGGAGTCTATTTCATATGTACTCTAATTCTGTGTAATGCTGAGTAATACACAGAACCACATCGAATATTGCACATGTGAACATTAATCACTAGGCCATTTCATATGGTCGTTCATTTGGGGAGTAAAAAACTAACACTGGAGAGGGGTGATACACACAGGAAAGTGGAGGGTACACACAGGAGACAGTGGGTACACAAAGAAAGAAGAGGATACACAAAGGAGTGGAAGATTCACACAAAATAGTAGCGGAAACACAGAGGAGAGAGGAGGATACACAAAAGAGAGGGGAGAATAAACACAAGCGAAGGAAATACAAACAGCAGAGAGGGACATACACACAAGAGAGGGTGATACACACAGGAGAACAATAAACACAAGTGAGAGGAAGATACACACAGATCAGGGGAAACACACAAGAGAGAGAAGCGTACACACAAAAGAAAAAAAGGATACACACAGCAGACAGGGGAATATGCACAGGAGATGGGGGATACACAGAGGAGAGAGAAGGATACAAACAAGAGAGTGGTGATACAAACAGGAGACACAAGAGTTCACACAGGAGAATAGAGGATACACAAATGAGAAAGATGGATACACACAGGAGAGAGAAGAATACTCACAGCAGAAAGGAGGATACACACAGGAGAGGGGGCATACACACAGGAGTGAGGACGATCCACACAGGAGAGAAGGGAATGCACACAGGAGAGAGGAGGATACACACAGAAGTGGGGCATACAAACAAAAGCGTGGGGATACACACAAGAGAAAGGGGGATACACACGGAGAGTGGTGATCCACACAGATTAGTTGACGGTACACACAGGAGAGAGGGGGTACACATAGAAGAGAAGAGGATACAAAAAGGAAAAAGGGATACACAAGGAAGAGTAGGGAATAAACAGAGGAGAGAGGAGGATACACAAAGGAGAGAGGAGAATAAACACAGGAGAGGGAGATACACACAGGAGAGAGAAGCCTACACACAGAAGAGTGGAATACACACAGAAGAGAACAAGATTAACACAGAAAAAAAAACACACAGGAGAGGAAGATACACACAGGAGAGAGGGGCGAAGACACGGGATAAAACAGGATACACACAGCAGAGAGGAAGATACACACAGGAGAGAGGAGATACACAAAGGAGAGACGGGGATACGTACAGGAGAGAGAAAAGATATGAATAGGAGGGAGGGTGTTACACACAGGAGAAAGGAGGAATATGCACAGGAGAGAGAAGGGATACCCACAGGAAAGCGGAGGATGCACACAGAAAAGGGGGATACACACAGGAGAGAGGAGGATGCACACAAAAGAGAGGAGAAGACACACAGGAGAAAAGATGATACACACAGGAAAGAGGAGGATAAATACAGGAAAAAGGGTGATACACACAGGAAAGAAAAGTATTCAGGCAAGAGAGAGGAGGATACACACACGAGAGAGAAAAATACACACAGGCGAGAGGAGAATGCACAGAGAAGAGAGGAGGATACACACAGGAGAGAGGGGAATACACACAAAGAAGAGGGAGATACTAACAAAAATAGGAAAATACAGGAGAAAGTAGGATACACACAGGAGAGAGGAGGATACACACAGAAGAAAGGAGGATACACAAAAAAAAGCACACAGGAGAGAGGGGGATACACACAGGCGGATAGATAAACACAGAAGTGGGGGTATACACAAAGAAGAGAGGGGGATACACACAAAATAAGGGGATACACACTGGAAAGAGGGGCTTAAGTACAGGAGAGAGGAAGATACACACAGGAGAGAGGGTGAATACACAAAAAAGAGAGTGGGTTACACACAGGAGAAAAGAGGAATACGCACCAGGAGAGAGAATTGATACCCACAGGAGAGAGAAGGATACACACAGAAGAGAAAAGGATACACACAGGAGAGAGGAGAATGTTCACAAAAGAGATTAGGATACATACAAGAGAAAGAAGGAGACACACAAAAGAAAGAAGGATACACGTAGGAGAGAGGAGATTACACACAGGACTGTGGAGGATACACAGAAAAGAGAGGAGGATACACACAGGAGAGAGAGAAATACACAAAAAAGAGAAGAGGATACACACAATAGAGGGGTGATACACACAGGAGAGAGAAGTGTACACATAGGAGAAAGGAGAATACAAACAGAAGTCAGAAAGATACACACAGGAGAGAAGGATACACACATGAAAAAGGGGGACACACCAATAAGAGAAAAGGATACACACAGGAGAGAGGAGGACACACACTGGAGAGGGGATAACAACAGGAAAAAGGGGCATACACACAGGAGAGGGGAATACACACAGAGGAAAGGGGGATATACACATGAGAGAAAAGGATACACACAGGAGAGGGGCACACACACAGAAAGAGGGACGGACACACAGGAGAAAGAAAAATACACACAGCAGAAGAAAGAATAAACACAGGAGAGAGAGGATACACACAGGAAAAAAGAGGATACGCAGTAAAGAGGAAAATACACACAAAAGAGGGAAGGATACGCGCAGAAGGGAGGAGGATACACACAGAAGAGAGGAGAGTACACACAGAAGCGAGGGGGATACACAAAGGAGACAGGAGGATACACACAGGATAAGGGAATACACACAAAAAAGAGGGATACACACAGAAGAAAGAATACACAAAGGAGAGAGGGGCATACACACATAAAAGGGTGATAAACAAAGGAGAAAGGGGGATAAGCACAGGAGAGGAAAGTATACACACAGGAAAGGGTGATACACACAGGAGAGAGTGGTGTAAACACAGGAGAGAAAAGGATACACACAGGAGAGAGGAGGAAACAAACAGGAGAGAGGGGATACACACAAAAGAGGGGGATGCACACAGGAGAAAGGGGGGATACACACAGGAAAATAAGGTGTTACACACAGAAGAGAAGGGGAAGACACATAGGAGAGCGGAGGGATAAACACAGTAGAGAGAAGGATACACACAAAAGAGAGGAGGATACACACAAGAGAGAAAAGAATACACAGAGTTGAGGGGCATACAGAAAAGAGAGAGGGGGATACACACAGGAGAGAAGCACATACACACAGGAGAGAGGAGGATACACAAAGGAGAGAGGGGGATACACACAGGAGAGAGGAGTTACACAGAGAAGAGAGAAAATATACACACAGAATAGAGAAGGATACACAAAGAAAACATGGGGATACACACAGAAGAAAGGAGGATACACAAAGGAGAGAGGAGGATTCACACAGAAAAGAGAAGGATACACACAGGAGAGAGGAAGAAACACACAGGAGAGGGGGATACACACAGGGGAGGGGGAATACACACATAAAATGGGGATAAACACAGTAGAAAGGGGGTACACACAGAAGAGAGGAGGATACTCAAAGGAAAAGGTGATACAATCAGGAGAGAGAAATACACACAGGTGAGAGGAGGTTAAACACAGAAGGGAGGGGCATAAACACAGAAAAGTGGGGATACAAAGAGGAGAGAAAGGGATACACAAAGGAGAAAGGGATACACACAGGAGAGAGAATGATACACACAGGAGAGGGAGGATACACACAGTAGAGAGGAAGATAAACTCAGGAGAGAGGAGGATACACACAGGAGAGAGGAAGATACACATAAAAGAAAAGGAGATACACACAGGAGTGGGGTATACACACAGAAGAGAGACGATACACACAAAAGCGTTGGATACATGCAGGAAACAGGAAAATACACAGAGGAGAGAGGGGGATACATAAAGAAGAGGGGGATACACACAGGAGAGAGGAGTATACAAAAAAGAGAATGGGATAAACACAGGAGAGAGTGGAATACACACAAGGGAGAGGGGCATACACACAGGAGAGAAGGGGATACACACAGGAGAAAGAAAGATACACAACGGAGAGAGGAGGATACACACAAAGGAGAGACGTATACACAGGAGAAAGTGGGATAAAAACAGGAGAGAGGAGGATACACAAAGGAGAGACAAATACACACAGGTGAGAGGAGGATACACACAGGCTAGTGGGGCGTACACACAGAAGAGGGGGTTACACAAAGAGAGAGATGGATACACAAAGGAGAAATGAATACACACAGGAGAAAGAAATACACACAAGAGAGAAGGAGATGCACACAGGAGAAAGGAGGATTTACACAGGAAAGAGGAGGATACACACAGGAGAGAGGAGCATATACACAAGAGAGAGGGTGATCCACACAGGAGAAAGGCAGATACACACAGGAGAGTGGGGCACACAAACATGAGTGAGGGAGATACACATAAAAGAGAGGGGTATACACAGAGTGGTAGAAGAATACACACTGGAGTGAGGAGGATACACACTGGAGAGAGGATGATACACACAGGAGAGGGGAAGATAAGCACAGAAGAGGAAATGATACACACAGGAGAAGGGGATAAACAAAGAAGAGAGGGGAATAAGCACAGGAGAGAAAAACACAGAGAAGAGAGGGGATACACAAAGAAGAGAGGGGGAAAAACACAGGAGAGGGGGATACATAAAGAAGAGAGGGGCATAGACAGAGGATAGGGTATGATACACCCAGGAGAGAAGAGGATACACACAGAAGAGAGGGGATACACACAGGAGAGAGGGGGGATAAATACAGGAGAGAGAAGAATACATAAAGGACACAGGAGGATACACAAAGGTGAATGGACGATAGCCACAGGAGAGAGAATACACACAAGAGAAAGGGGGATACAAACAGTAGAGACGGAGATACACACAGGAGGAGGGGGATACACACAGGAGAGAGGAGTATACACACAGAGAGAAGAGAATACACACAAGGGAGAGGAGGATACACACAGGTGAAGGGAGAATACAAACAGGAGAGAGGAGGATACACACCGGACAGAGGGGAATAAACACAGAAAAAAGAAGTATACACGCAAGAGAGACAAGGATACACACTGGAGAGAGGAATATACACACAGGGGAATGCAGGATACACACAAAAGAAGGAAGGATACACATATTAGAGAGGGGAATACACACAGGAGACAGACGGATACACACAGGGGGATGGGGATAAATACAGAAGAGAGGAGGAAACACACAGGACAGAGGAGGATACACAGAATACAGTGGAGGATACACAAAGGAGACAGGAGTATACACACAGGAGAGAAGGATACAGACAAAACAGGAAGATACACACAGAAAAGAGGAGGATACATACAGGGGATGGGGATACACACAGGAGGGAGGGGCATACACGCAGAAGAGAGCAGGATACACACAAAATAGAGGAGGATACACACAGGAGAAAGGGGGTACACACAGGAGAAAGGGGGGAGGCACACAGGAGAAAAGAAGATACACACAGGAAAAAAGAGGATACACACAGGAGAGAGAAGGATACACACAGGGGAAGCGGGATACGCACAGAAGAGGGAAGGATACACACAAAAGAGAGGAGGATACACAGAGGAGAGTGAAACATACCCACAGAAGAGAGGGGGATACACACAGCAGAGAGGAGAATACACGCAGGAGAGAGGGTAACACAAAGTAGAGAGGACAAAAAAACAAAAGAAGGCAATACACACAGGAGAGGGAGATAGACACAAAAGAGAGGGGGATGCACAAAGGAGAGAGGGGATACACACAGGAAAGAAGTGGATACACAAAGGAAAGGGAAGGATACACACAGGAGAGGGCAGATACACACAGGAGAGAGGAAGATACACACAGGAGAGTGGGGCATACACACAGGAGGAAGAGATACACAAAGAAGAGAGGGGTATACACACAGGAAGGAAGGATACACACAGAAGAGACGAGGATACACACAGAAGAGAGAAGGATACACACATGAGAGAGAAATACACCGGAGAGAGGAGAATACACAAAGGAAAGATGAAGATACACACAGTAGAGTGGAGGATATGCAAAGGAGAGAGAAGGATACACACAAGAGAAAACAGAATACACACAGGAGACAAGAGAATACACACAGGAAAGGGGAGAATACACACAGAAGAGGAAAGAAGACACGTAGGAGAGAGGTACATGCACACAGGATAGAGAAAGATACACAGAGTAGAGAGGAGGATACACACAGTAGAGGGTGGATACACACAGGAGAAAGGAGGATACACACAGAAGAGAGGGGGATGCACACAAGATCGAGGGGGATGCACACAGAAGAGTGTAGGATACATAAAGTCTAGAGGGAAGATACAAACAGAAGAGAGGAGGGATACTAACAGGAGAGACAGAGATACACACAGAAGAGTGGGGCGTACACACAGAAGAAAGATAATACACACTGGAGAGAGTGGGATACACATAAGAGGAGAAAAATATGCACAGTAGAGAAAAGAATACTCACAAAAGAAAAAAAGGATATACACAGAAGATAAACGGATACACACAGGAGAGAGGAGAATACACACAGGAGAGGGCGATACACACAAGAGAGAGGGGGATACACGCAGGAGACAAGGAAATACACATAAAAGAGAGGGTTATACACACAGGAGAGGGGTATACACACAGGAGAGAAAAGAACACACGCAGGAGAAAAAATAATACACGCATGACAGAGGAGGATACCCACAGAAGAGAGGGGGATACACTCAGGAGAGAGAAATATACACACAGGAGAGAAGGGGGATACACACAGGAGAGAGGAAAATACACAACGGAGCGAGGGAAACACACAAGTGAGAAAAGGATACACACAATGGAGTGGGGCATAAACACAGAAAAGGCGGGATACACACAGCAGAGAAAAATACACACAGGAGTGAGAAAGATGTACACAGGAGAAATGAAAATACACACAGGAAAAAGAAAGATACACACAGGAGAGAGGAGGATACACACAGGAGAGGGGTGATACCTACAAGAGAGAGAAAGATACTCAGAAAAGAGAGGAAGATACACACAGAAGAAAAAAATACACACAAGAGTAGGGGATACAAACAGAAGAAAGGGGGATATGCAGAGGAGATAAAAATAAACAGAGGAGAGGGGGATACATACAGAAGAGAGGGGCATACATAGAGAAGAAAACAAGATACCCGCAGGAGAGAGGAGGATACGCAGAGAAGAGAGGGGGATACAAAAAAAGAGAGAGGGGGATACACACAGGAGACAAAAAAATACACACAGGAGAGAAAGAGATACACATAGGAGAGTAAAATACACAGAGGAGAGAGGGGCATACACGCAAAAAAATGGGTATACACACAGGAGAAAAGGGGATACACACAGGAAAGGGTAATACACACAAGAGAGAGAAGCGTAAACACAAAAGAGGAAAGAATACACACAGAAGAGAGGAGAAAACAAACAGGAGAAACAGAATACACACAAGTGACAGGGGTATACACACAGGAGAAAGGGTTAATACACACAGAAAAGAAAGGTGTTACACACAGGAGAGATGGCGGAAACACAGAAAAGTGAAGAAATACACACAGGAAAGAGGAGGATACACACAGAAGAGAGAAAGAAACACACAGGAGAGAGGAGTGTACACCCAGAAGAGGAGCATACAGACAGGAGAGAGGGTGATACACACAGGAGATTGGATACATGCAGAAGACAGGGAAATACACACAGGAGAGATGGGGATACACACGAGAGAGTTGGATACATAAAGGAGACAGGAAAATACACACAGGAGAGAGGGGGATACACACAGGAGAGGAAGATACACACGAAAGAGAGGGTATACACACAAAAGTGAGGGGAATACACACAAGAGAGAGGGGCATACACACAGGAGAGAGGGGGATACACATAGCAGAGAGGAAGATACACACAGGAAAGAGGAAGATACACACAGGAGAAAGGAGGATACACACAGGAGAGGGCGAAACACATAAGAGATAGGGGTTCCACACAGGGGAGAGGGGAATACACATAGGAGAGAGGGGCATACACACAGGAGAGGTGTATACACACAGGAGAGAGGAGAATACATGCAGAAGAGTGGAGGATACTCGCAGCACAGAGAAGGATACCCGCAGGAGTAAGGGAAATACACACAAAAGAGAGAAAAATACACACAGGATTGAAGGGGATACACACAAGAGAGAGAATGATGCACACAGAAGAGAAAAGAATACCACAAATGATAGGAGGATACACACAGGAGCGAGGGATACACACAGGTGAGAGGGGCATACACACAGAAAAGGGGGGAACACAGAGGAGAGACGGAAATACACAAAGGAGAAAGTGATACACACCAAAGAGGGAAATACACACAGGAGCGAGGAGGATGCAAACAGGAGAAAGAAAAATACACACAGGATTTACATGAAAAAAAAAAAAAACAAGACCATTCAAAAATGGGCAAAGGATATGAACAGACACTTTACAAAAGAAGACAAACATGAGGCCAACAAACATATGAAAAAATGTTCATCATCACTGGTCATTAGAGAGATGCAAATCAAAACCACATTGAGATACCATCTCACGCCAGTTAGAATGGCGATCATTAAAAAATCTGGAGACAGCAGGTGCTGGAGAGGATGTGGAGAAATAGGAACACTCTTACACTGTTGGTGGGAGTGTAAATCAGTTCAACCATTGTGGAAAACAGTGTGGCGATTCCTCAAAGACCTAGAAATAGAAATTCCATTTGACCCAGCAATCCCATTACTGGGTATATATCCAAAGGACTATAATTCGTTCTACTATAAGGACACATGCACACGAATGTTCATTGCAGCACTGTTTACAATAGCAAAGAACTGGAACCAACCCAAATGCCCAACGATGATAGACTGGACTGGGAAAATGTGGCACATATACACTATGGAATATTATGCAGCAATCAAAAATGATGAGTTTGTGTCCTTTGTAAGGAAATGGATGAATCCGGAGAACATCATTCTCAGCAAACTGACACAAGAACAGAAAAAGAAATACCGCATATACTCACTCATAGGTGGGTGAGAAAAATGAGAACACGTGGACACAGAGAGGCGGTCTACTATACACTAGGGTCGATTGGGGGGAATAGGGGAGAAACAGCGGGGGGACTAAGGAGGGATAGCCTGGGGATGAATGCCAAGTGTGGGTGAAGTGGAGGAAGGCAGCAAAACACACTGCTATATGTTTACCTATGCAAGTATCTTGCACGTTCTGCACTTGTACCCCCAAACCTATAATGCAATAAAAATTAAAAAAAAAATAAAAATAAATAGACAGAATGGAAAAAAAAGAAAAATACACACAGGAAAAAGAAAGCTATGCAAAGGAGAGAGAAGGATTCACACAGGAGAGGGGGGATACACACAGGAGAGAAGAAGATACACACAGGAGAGAGAAGTATACACAAAGGAGAGAGGAAGATACACACAGAAGAGAAGAGGATACACACAGTAGTGGGAGATACACACAGAAGAGAGGGGAATACGCAGAGGAGAAAGAGATACACAGAGGAGAGAGTGGGATGCACACAGGAGAGAGGCGGATAAACACAAAAGAGAGGGGGATACATACAGGAAAGAGGGGCATAGACAGAGGAGAGGGGAGGACACACGCAGGAGAAAATAGGATACACAAAGGATAGAGGGGGATAGACAGAGGAGAGAAAAGGATACACACAGGAGAGAAAAAAATACACAGAGGAGATAGGAGGATACACAAAGGAGAGGGAGATACACACAGGAGAGAAAGGCATACACTCAAAAAAATAAATACACACAGGAGAAAGTGGAATACACACAGGAGAGTGGAGGATACCCACAGGAAAGGGTGATACACACAGGAGAGAGGGGCATAATCACAGGAGTGTGGAGGATACACACAAGAAAGGGTGATACACACAGGAAACGGTGATACACACAGGAGAGAGGCATAAACACAGGAGCGTGGAGGATACACACAGGATGCAGGAGGATACACACAGGAGAGAGGAAGATACACAGAGGAGAGAGGGGGGATACACACGGGAGAAAAGAAAATACACACAGGAGGGAGGAGGATACACACAGGAGGCAGGAGGATACACACAGAATAGAAAATGATACACACAGGAGATAGGAAGATACACACAAGAGGGAGGATGATACTCACAGGAGAGAGCAGGATCCCCATAGGTGAAAGGAGGATACACAGAGAAGAAAAAATGATACACACAAGAGAGAGGGGGATACACTCAGGAGACAGTGGGATACACACAGAAAGAGGAAGATACACACAGGAGAGAGGAGGATACACACATTAGAGAGGAAGATACACACATGAGAGAGGAGAATACACAAAAGAGACAAAGGCATACACAAAAAAGAGGCTGAAACACACAGGATAGAGGAGAATACACACAGGAAAAAGCAGGATACAGGCAGAAGAGAAAGATACACACAGGAGAGAGGGGGATACACACAAAACAGAGGAGGATACTGAAAGGAGAGAGGAGGATAAACACGAGAGAGAAAATGATACAAACAGGAGAGAGTAGGATACACACTAAAGAAAGAAAGATACACATGGGAGAATAAGGAATACACTCAAGAGAGTCGGGATACAAATAGGAGAGTGCGGCATACACAAATGGGGAGAAGGATACACGAGAGAGTAGAATACACACAAGAGAGAGAAAAATACACACAGGAGAAAGGAAGATACACACAGGAATGAGGGGGATAAACGCAAAAGAGAGAAGGATAAACATAGCAGATTGGAGGATACTCACAAGTAAGAGGAGGATACACATAGGAGAGAGGAGGATACACAAATGAGAGGAGAAGATACACATAGGAGAGAAGAGAATACACAAAAGAGACAAAGGCATACACAAATGAGAGGGTGATACACACTGGATAAAGGGGGATACACACAGGACAACAAAAATACACGCAGAAGAGTGGGATACACACAGGAGAGAGGGGCATACACACAGAATAGAATAGACACACAGGAGATAGGAAGATACACACAAGAGGGAGGATGATACTCATAGGAGAGAGTAGGATCCCCATAGGTGAAAGGAGGATACACAGAGAAGAAAAAATGATACACACAAGAGAGAGGGGGATACACTCAGGAGAGAGTGGGATACACACAGAAAGAGAAGGATCCCCCCCTCACCTGTGTGAATCCTTCTCTCTATTCTGTGCATATACACAGAATAGAGGAGGATACACACAATAGAGAGAAGGATACACACAGGAGAGAGGAGGTATACACACGAGAGAAGAAAGTACACACAGGAGAGAGGAGGATACACACAGGAGAGAGAAGGATACACACACAAAAAAGGAGGATACAGAAAGGAGAGAGGAGGATACACACAGGAGAGAAAATGATGCAAACAGGAGAGAGGAGGATACACAAGTGAAAAAAGGAAACACACAGGAGAGAGGAAAATACACTCAGGAGAGTGGAGGATACAAACAGGAGAATGTGGCATACACAAAAAGGGAGGGGGATACACACAGGAGAGAGGAGAATACACACAAGAGAGAGGAAAATACACACAGGAGAAAAAAATATACACACAGAAATGAGGGGGATAAACGGAAAAGAGAGGAGGATAAAAACAGCAGAGTGGAGGATACACACAGGAGAAAGCAGGATACACAAATGAGAGGGGAAGCACACAGGAGAAAGGGGGATACACATAGGGGAGGGGGAAACACAAAGAATTACGAAGGATGCACACAGGAGAGAGTGGGATACACACAAAAGAGAGGAGGATACAGAAAGGAAAGAGGAAGATAAACACAGAAGAGAAAATGATACAAACAAAAGAGTGGAGGACACACACGTGAAAAATGTATACACACAGGAGAGAGGAGGATACACACAAGAGAGAGGAAAATACACTCAGGAGAGTGGGGGATACAAACAGGAGAGTGTGGCATACACAAAGGGGGAGGGGGATACACACAGGAGGGAGGAGGATACACACAACAGAGAGGAAAATACACACAGAAGAAAAAAAGATACACACAGGAATGAGAAGGATAAACGCAAAAGAGAGGAGGATAAACACAGCAGAGTGCAGGATACACAGAGGAAACAGTGTGATACACACAGGATAAAGAGATACACACAAAAGAGAGGGGCATACGCAGAGAAGAGAGGAGGGTAAACACAGGAGAGAAGAAGGATACACACAGGAGAGAGGGGATACACACAGGAGAATGGGGCAAAAAAATTAGAAGAGAGGGGGATACACACACAAAAAAAGGGGGATACCCACAGGGGGAGAAGAATAATGACAGGAGGGAGAAGGATACACACAAAAAAGAATAGGATACAGACAGAAGAGTGGTAAATACACGGAGGAGAGAGGAAAATTCACACAGGAGAGAGGAGGATAAACAAAGAAGAGAGGAGGATATACACAAAAAAGAGGGGAATAAACACAGGAGAGAGGGTGATATACCGAAAAGAGAGAAGAATACACACAGGAGAGAAAAGGAAACACACGGGAGAGAAGAAAACACACAAGAGAATGGGGGATACACACGAGAGAGAATAATACACACAGGAGAGGGGAATACACACAGGAGAGATAGGCGTACACACAGGAGAGAAATGGATACACACAGCAGAGAGGAAAATACACAGAGGATAGAGGGGATACCAACAGAATAGTGGAGGATACACATAGGAGGGGGGGAACACACGGAGAGAGGGGAGATACACACAAGAGAGAAGGGGGATACATCCAAGAGAGAGGAGGAATACACACAGGAGAGAAAAGGATACACATAGGAGAGAGCAGGTTACACACAGGAGAGAGGAAGATACATACAGGAAAAAATATACACACTGGAGAGAGGATAATACAAACAGGAGAGAGAAGAATACACACAAAATAGAGAAAAATACACATAGAAGAGAGAAGGATACACACAAGAGACAGAAGGATACACACAGGAGAGAGAAGAATACACACAAGAGAGGGGTGATACACACAGAAGAAAGAAGGATACATACCGGAGAGAGGAAGATACACACAAATGAGAGAAGGATACACACAGGAGAGAAAGGGTTAGACACAGGAGAGTGGTTATACACACAGGAGAAAGGGGTATACACACAGGAAAGAAAATGAACCACACAGGAGAGAGGCGGATACACACAGGAGAGGGAAATACACAAAATAGAAAGGAGCATGCACACAGGAAAGGGGATACACAAAGAAGAAAGGGGATACACACAGGAGATGAGAGGATACACACAGATGGAAATACACACAGGAGAAAGGATGACACACACATGAGAGAAAAAAATACAAACAGGCGAGAGGGGATACACACAGGAGAAAGGGTGATACACACAGGAGAAAGGGAAAATAAACAGAGGAGAAAAAAAGGTTACACACAGGAGAGAATGAAAACATACAGGAGAGAGGAGAGATACACACGCAGGAGAGAAAAAATACACAGAGAAGAAAGAAGGATACACACAGGGGAGGGGGATACACAAAGTAGAGAGGGGCATGCACACATGAAAAATGGATACAGACAGGAGAAAAAAGGATAAACACAAGAGAGAAAAGGATACACAGAGAAGAGGGGGAAACACACAGCAGAGAGGGGCATAGACACAGGAGCGAGGAAGATACACACAGGAGAGAGGAAGATACAAAAAGGAGAGAGGGGATACACATAGGAGAGAGGGTGATACACACAGGAGAAAGAAGGAATACACACAAAAGAGAAAAAAATTACACACAAGACACAGGGGAGAAACACACAGGAGAGAGGAGGGATACACACAGGAGAAAGGAAGACACACACAGAAGAGTGGAAAATACACACAGGAAAGAGAAGTATACACACAGGAAAGAGGAGGACACACACAGGAGAGAAGTGGATACACAAATGAGAGAGGAGGATACACAAAAAAAAGGAGGATACACACAGGAAAGGGGCATACACACAAAAGAGAGGTGATACAAACAAGGGATTTGGTTACACACAGGAGAAAAGGTAATACACACAGGAGAGACTGGGATACACACAGGAGATGGGGATACAGAGAAAAGAGAGGGGGATACATAAAGGAGAAAGGAGAATACACACAAGACAGAGGGGCGTAGACACAGTAGAGAGAAGGATACACACAGGAGAGAGTGGGATACAAACAGGAAAGTGCGGAATACACACAGGAGGGAGAGGGATACACACAGGAGAGAGAAGGATACACACAGAAGGAGGGGGATACACACAGGAGAGAGAAAAATACACACAGGATAGAGGAGGATACACACAGGAGAGAAGAGGATACACACAGGGAAGAGGAGGATTCACAAAAAAAGAGGAAAAATATACAGGAGAGGAGAATACAAACAGGAGAGAGGGATACACACAAAAGACGGGGAAGTACACACATGAGAAAGGGGGATACACAGAGGAAAGGGGGACACACACAGGAGAAAGCTGCATACAGACAGGAGAGAGAGGAATACACACAGGAGAGGGGGGATACACACAGGCGATGAAGGATACACACAGGAGAGTAAAGAATACAAACATGAGAGAGGGTTATACACACAGTTGGAGAAGGATAAATACAGAAGAGAGGAAAATACACACAAAAGGGAAGGGGATACAAAGAGAAGAGAGAAGAATACACGCAGGAGACAGGAGGATACACACAGAAGAGAAAGAGTTACACACAGGAGGAATGGAAATACACACAAAAGGAGGGGGATACCCACAGGAGAGAGGAGAATACACATCAGCCAGAGGAGTATACAAACAGGAGAGAAAAGGATACACACAGGAGAGAGTGGAATATACACAGGAGAGAGGGAGATAAAAAGAGGAGAGTGTGGCATACACACAGGAGGGAGGGGGATACACACAGGAGAGAAGGAAATACACAGAAGAGAGGGAGATACACACAGGCTTGGGGTGTACACACAGAAGTGGGGGAAATACACAAAGAAGACAAGGGGATACAGACAGGAGAGGGGGATACACAGAGCAAAAGAAAGCACACACAAAAAAGTGAGAAGGATACACACAGCAGAGAGGGGGAATACACACAGAAGAGAGGAGGATACCCACAGGAGAGTGGGGCATAGACACCAAATGGAGAAAGATAAAAACAGGAGAATGTTGGTACACACAGGGAGAGAAGAATAAATACAGCAGGGAGGAACATACACATAAAAGGAATAAGGATACAGACAGAAGAGAGAAGGATACACGCAGGAGAGAAGAGGATACACACAGAAGAGAGGTTTGAGAAACACAGGAGAGGAAAATACACACAGGAAAAAGGAAGGTACAAACAGGAGAGAGGGGTATACACACGAGAGAAAAGGATACAAAAAGGAGAGAAGCATACACACAGAAGAGCGGGAAATACACCAAAAGGAAAAAGGATACACACAAGAGAGAGAAGGATACACACAGGAGATGGGGAAACACACAGGACAGCGGGGCATACACACTGGAGAGGGTGATACACACATGAGAAAAGGGGATACACACAGGAGTGATCAGAATACACACAGGAGATGGGGATACACAGAGACGAGAAGGGCGTACACTCAGGAGAGAGAAGGATACACACAGCAGAGTGGAGGATACACACAGTAGAGAGGAAATACACACAGGAGAGAGGGGGATACACATAGGAGAGAGGGGTGATACACACAAGAGAGAGCGGGGATACACACAGGAGAGAAGTGGGATACACACAGAAGATCATAGGATACACACAGGAGAGAGGAGAATACACACAGAAGAGAGGAAGATACACACAGGAGATAGGGATACACACTGAAGAGATGAAAATACACACAGAAGAGAGAAGGATACACACAGGAGACAGAAAAATACACACTGGATAGAAGGGGATACACACAGGAGAGGGGTGATACACACAGAAGAGAGGACGGTACACACAGAAGAGAAGAGGATACACACAAAAGAGAGAAGAATAAACACAGGAGACAGAAGGATACACACAGGAGAGAAGAAGATACAAAAAGAAGATGTGTGATACACACAGAAGGAAAAGGAATACACACAAGAGAGAAAAAGATACACACAGGAGAGGGTAGGATACACACAGGAGAGGAAGATACACAAAGTAGAGTGGGGCATACACACAGGAAAGTGAAATACACACAGGAAAAAGGAAGATAAACACAGGAGAGAGAAAAATACACACAAGAGAGTGGGATACACAAAGGTGAGAGGGGCGTACAAACAGGAGAGAGGAAGATACACACAGGAGAGAGGAGGATACAAACAGGAGTGAGGGGATACACATGAAAGAGAGGGGGATACACACAGAAGAAATGGAGGATACACACAAGAGAGAAAGGGGTTACATACAGGAGAGAAGGGGAAAACACAAAAAAGAGAGGAGGATTACACAGAGGAGAAAGATACACACAGGAGAAAAAAATAGACACAGGAGAGAGAAGAATATGCACAGGAGAGAGGAGGATACACACAGGAGAGAGAAGGATACACACAGGAGAGACGAGGATAAACAGAGGAGAGGTGGGTACACACAAGAGACAAAATAATACACACAGGAGAGAGGGTGATACACACAGGAAAGAGGGGAATGCACACAACAGAGAGGGCATACATATAGGAGAAATGAGAATACCAAAGAAGAGAGGGGGATACAAATAGGAAAGTACGGCATACACACAAAAGGTAGAAGGATACACACAGGAGAGAGGAGGATACACACAGCAGAGAAAAGGCTACACACAGGAGAGAGGAGTAAACACAAAGAAGAGAGGAAAACTCATAAGAGAGAGGGGATACACACAGGCGAGGGGGATACACACAGGAGACGGTGTGATACACAAAGGAGAGTTGGGGATACACACAGGAGAAAGGGGGATACAAACAGGAGAGTGTGGCATACACACAAGAAAGAGGGGGATACTCACAGGCGAGGGGGATACAAACAGGAGACTGTGTGATACACAAAGGAGAGAGGGGGATACACAAAAAAGAGAAGAATACACACAGGAGAGAGGGGTATAAACAAAAAATAGAGGAGGATACACACAGGAGAGAGGGGGGATACAAACAGGAGAGAGGGGGATACCCACAAGAGAGTGGGGCATACACACAGGAGGGAGGGTAATACAAAAGGAGAGAGAAGGATACACACAGGAAGAGAAGAATAAATAAAAGAGAGAGGAGGATACACACAAAAGACTGGAGGATAGAATAGAGAATGATACACGCAGGAGAGAGGAGGATACACACAGGAGAAAGGAGGATACACGCAGAAGAGAGGAGGATACACACAGAAAAGAGGGGGGATACACACAGAAGAGAGGAAGATACACACAGAAGAAAGGAAGATGCACACAGGAGAGTGGAAGATTCACACAAAAGAGAGGATGATACACACAGGAGAGACGAGGATACATACAGGAGAGAGAACAATACAAACAGGAGAGGGGGGTACACACAGAATAGAAAAGAATACACATAGGAGAGAGGAGGGTACACACAGGAGAAACGAGGATACACAGAGCAGAGAGGAGGATGCAAACAGGAGAGAGGGATACACACATATGGGAGTGACATACACACTAGAGAGACAAGGATATACACAGAATTGAGGAAGATACACACTGGAGAGAGTAGGATACACACAGGAGAGAGGGGAAATACACACAAGATAGTGAAAGATACACACAGAAGAGAGGAGGATACACACAGGAGAGAGAATGATCCACACAAACGAAAAAAGGATACACACAGCAGAGAGGAGGATACACACAGGAGAGAGGGGAAAAAACACAGGAGAGTGGCGGATACACACATGTGGAGGGGGATACACACAGGAGGGAAAACGATATACACAGGAGAGAGGAAAATACACATTGGAGAGGAGCATACACAAAAAAGACATGGACATACACACAGGAGAGGAAGATACACACAGGAGAATTGGGGATACACAAAAGAAAGACAGGATACACAGAAAAGAGGGGGATACACACAGGAGTGAGGGACATACACACCAGAGAGAGGAGGATAAACACAGGATACAGAAAAATTCACACAATAGAGAGAAAGATACACAGAGTAGAGAGGGGGTATACACAAAGAAGAGAAGAAGAGAAACACGGAAGAGAAAAAGATACAAAGAGGAGAGAGGCGGATACACACAGGGGAGAGATGGATACACACAGGAGAGAGGAGGATAAACACAAAAGAGAAAAAAATACAAACAGGAGAGAGAAGGATACACACAGGTAAAAGGAGGGTACACACAGGAGAGAGGAAGATATAGACAAAAGAGGGGGATACACACAGGAGGAATGCGGATACACACAGGGGGAGGAAGATACACACAGGAGAGAGGAGGATACACACAAGAGACAGGAGGATACACACAGGAGAGAAAAGGATACACACAGAAGAGAGGAGGATACACACAGGACAGAGGGGAATACACAGAGGGCGAGGGGCATACACACAAAAGAGTGGAGGATACAAACAGCAGCCAGGAGGATACGCACAGGAGAGAGGAGAATACACACACGAGAGAGGAGGATACACAAAGGAGAGGGGGAAAAACACAATAGACAGGAGGATATACACAGGCGAGAGGGATACACACAGAAGTGGGGGGGGATGCACACAGGAGAAAGGGGGATCCACAGAAAAGAGGAGGATACACAACGAAAAGAGGAGCATACACACTGGAAAGAGGAGGATACACACAGGAGAGAAGGGGAATACACACAGGAGAAAGGGGGATACACACAGGAGTGTGGGGCATACACACAGGATGGAGGGGGACAAACACAGAAGAGAGGGGAATACACACAGCGGGAGAAGAATAAATACCGGAGTGAGGAGGGTACACAAAAAATGAGAGGAGGATAGAGACAGAAGAGAGGACCATAAACGCAGGAAAAAGAAGGATACACACAGGAGCGAGCAGAATACAAAGAGGTGAGAGAAGGATACACAAAGGAGAGTGGGGGTATACACACAGAATAAAGCGATACACACAGAAGAGAGGAGGATAAACAGAGGAGAGAGGAGCATACTCACAGGAAAGAGGGGGATACACACAGTAGAGAAGAGATACACACAGGAGAAAGGAGGATACACACAGGAGAGCGGGGGATACACACAGAAGAAAGGATGATACACAAGGGAGAGGGGGATACACACAGGAGAGAGGGGCATACATGGAAAAGAGAAAAGAATACAGACAGGAGATGGGAATACACAGGAGAGAGGGGCATACACACAGGAGAGGGTGATACACACAGGAGAAAGGGGGATACACACAGGAAAGAGGAGAATACAAAGAGGAGAGAAGAATACACACAGGAGAGAGAGGCATACACACAGGAGAAAGGAGAATACACACAGGAGAGATTAAGATTCACACAGGAGAAAGGGGATAAACACTGGAGAAAGAAGAATACACACAGGAGAAAGGGGGGATACACACAGGAGAGAGGGTGGATACACAAAGGAGAAAGGGGGATACAGAGAGAAATGAGGAGAGATACACACAGGAGAGAGGAGCATACACACAGGAGAAAGGAGCATACACACAAGAGAGAAATAGATACACACAGGAGAGAAAAATAAACACAGTAGAGAAAAAGATACACACAGCATAGAGAAGGAAACACACAAAATAGAAAATGATACACACAGAACACAGAAGGATACACAAAGAAAGGAGTTGGATACACACAGGAGAGAGGGGGATACACAAAGGAGAGAGGAAAATACACACAAGAGAGATGGGCATACCCACAGGAGGAAGGAGAATACACAAAGGAGAGAGGGGGATACACACAGACAAAAGGGGAATACAAACAGAAGAGTGCGGCATACACACAGAAGGGAGAAAGATACACACAGGAGAGAGGTGAATACACACAAAATAGAAAATGATACACACTGGAGACAGAAAAATACACACAGGAGAGAGGCGGGTAAACACAGAAGAAAGAAATACACACAGGAGAGGAAAAGAAACACACAAGAGACAGGGATCCACAAAGAAGGAAGTTGGATACACACAGGAGAGAGGGGGATACACACAGGAGAGAGGGAAATACACACAAGACAGAGGAGCATACCCACAGTAGAGAGGAGACTACACAAAGGAGAGAGAGGGATACACACAGAAAAAAGGGGGATACAAACAGCAGAGTGCGGAATACACATAGAAGGGAGAGGAATACACAAAGGAGAGAGGAGGATACACACAAAACAGAAAATGATATACACAGGAGACAGAAAAGTACACATAGGAAAGTGGGGGATAAACACAGGAGAAGGAAATACACACAGGAGAGAAAAAGAAACATACAAGAGACAGGGATACACAAAGAAGGGAGTTGGATACACACAGGAGAGAGGGGGATACACACAGGAGAGGGGCATAAAAAAAGAATAGAAAAAGATACTCACAGGAGACAGGAATACACAAAGAAGGGAGATGGATAAACACAGGAGAGAGGGGGGATACAGATAGGAAAGAGGGGAATACACACAAGAGAGAGAGGAATACCCACAGGAGAGAGAATACACAAAGGAGAGATGGGGATACGCACAGGAAAAGGAAGGATACAAACAGTAAAGTGCGGCATATACACAGAAGGGATGGGGATACACACAGTAGAGAGTGGGATACAAACAAGAGAGAGGGGCATACACACAGGAGAGGGTAATACACACAGGAGAAAGAAGGATACAAACAGGTGAGAGAAGAATACACACAGAAGAAGGGGATACACACAAGAGAGAGGGGTGTACACACAGGAGAGAGGAGGATAGACACAGCAAAGAGGAGGATACACAAAGAAGAGAGGGGATACACACACAATTAGAGGGATATACACACAGAATAAAGGGGGATACACACAGTAGAGAGGGGGGATACACAGAGGAATGAGGAAAGATACACACAGGAGAGAAGATCATACACACAGAAGAGAGGAGATACACAGAGAAGAGAGAAAGATACACACAGGAGAGAGGAAGATACACAGGAGAGAGGAAGATACACACAGGAGAGAGGATACACACAAAAGAGAAAAGGATACACAGAGGAGACAGAATGATACACAAAGTAGAGAGGGGCATACACACAGAAAAGAAGGATACACACAGTAGAAAGAAGGATACACAAAAGTGAGAGGAGGATACACACAGGAGAGGGGAATACAGATAGGTGAGAGAAGCGTACACACAGGAGAGGAAGATACACACAAAGGAGTGGAGAATGCAAACAGAAGAGAGGTTATACACACAGGAGAGAAGGGGATAACCACAGAAGAAAGGGGGGATACAAACAGAAGAGAAAGGGGTTACACACAGGAGATTGGGTGGAAACACAAGGGAAAGAGGAGGAATACACAAAGGATATAGGAAGATACACAAAAAAGAGAGGAAAATACACACAGGAGAGGAGAATACACACAGGAGAGAGGAGAATACACACAGAAGAGAGGAGAATACACACAGAATAGAGGAGGATACACACAGGAGAGGTGCATACATACAGGAGAGAGGGGGGTACACACAGGAGAGTTGGATTCACAGAGGAAACAGGGTAATACAAAAAGGAGAGTGGGGGATACAAACAGGAGTGGGAAATACACACAGGAGAGACTGAAATATACACAGGAGAGAGGGGAATACACACAAGAGAGAGGGGCATACACACAGGAGAGAGGAGAAAACACACAGGAGAGAGGGGGATACACACAGGAACAAGAAAGATACAAACAGGAGAGTGCAGCATACACACAGGAGGGAGGGGGATACACACAGGAGAGAGGAAGATAAAAACAGGGGAAGGGGGATATACACAGGAGAGAGGAGGCTACACAGAAGAGAAAGGAAGATACACAAATAAGAGGGAGAAACACACAAAAGAGAGGGAGATACACACAGTCGAGAGGGATATGCCCAGAAGACGGGGAGATTCGCAGGAGACAGGAGGATACACACAGGAGAGAGAGGGATACACACAGGAACAAGGAAGATACAAACAGGAGATTGCAGCATACACACAGGAGGGAGGGGGATACACACAGGAGAGAGGAAGACACACACAGGTGAGGGGGGATACACACAGGAGAGCATAGAAAACATACAGGAGAGGGAAACACACACATGAGAACAGGGCATACACACAGAAGAGAGGAGGATTCAAAAAGCAGAGAGGAGGATACACACTGGAAAGAGGGGATACACAAAAAAGAGAGGGGTATACACACAGGAGAGAGGAGGATACACACAGGAGAGGGAAATACACACAAAAGAGAGTGGCATACACACAGGAGAGAGGAGGATACACACAGGAAAGAGTAAAATACACACAGGTAAGGGTGATACACAAAGAAAAAAGGGCGTACACACAGGAGAGTGGAGGATACACACAGGAGAGAGGAGGATACAAACAGGAGAGAGGTGATACTCACAGGAGAAAGGGGGTATACGGAGGATCCTTCACAGCCTCAGTGAATATTACACACTTGTGATATAGTCTGGAGTCTATTTTTTATGGCCACTCATTCAAAGAATCACTAAATAATGCACAACTGCTGAATAGTCAGATGTCTCTTTCCTATGGCCACTCGTTAAGAGCCTCACTATGTATACACACCTGGGGAAATAGTCAGGATTTACCTTTATCCCCTCATTCACATTCTCACTAAATAAGGCACACCTGTGGAATAGTCAGACTTTTTCATGTGGCCTCTAATTCGGAGTGTCACTGAATAATATGGTTTAGTCAGGAGTCTATTTCATGTGGACACATATTCAGAGCCTCAGTGAATAAGACAGGCCCCTGATATAGTAAGGAATCTAATTAATATTGCCACGTCTTCTGAGCCTCACTGTATAATACACACCTGGAAAATAATTTTGAGTCTATTTTTGATGGATATTCATTCAGAGCCTTGGTAAATAATGTACACCTGTGGAGAAGCCAGTAGTCTATTTTATTAGGACACTCATTCATAGCCTCATGGATAATATGCACGTGTAGAATAGTCAGAATTCCATTTTATATGGCCACTGACTCGTAACCTCAATGAAAAATGCACAAATGTAAAGTACTCAGCAGTCTATTTCACATAAATACTCATTCAGAGATTCAGTGAATAATACAAATATATAAGATAGAAAACATTCTGTTTTCTATGGTCACACAAAAAGAGCCTCACTGAGTAATGCACACCTGGGGAAGTGATAAAATTCTACTTTATATAGCCTCTCATTTACAGCCTCAGGGAATAATGCACACGTGTTCAATAGACACTAGTCTATTTTATATGGCCACAAAATCAAAGCCTTAGTGAGTAATACACAACTTAGGAATAGTCACTAGTCTATTCCATATGCCCAAATATTTAGAGTCAGAGTAAATAATACACTCCTGTGGAATAGTCAGAAAACAAGTTCATATGGACAAAGTTTCAGATCCTCAGTGAATAATACATACTTCGGAAAAACTCAGGACGCTTTTACAGTGGCATCAATTTCAGAATTTCATTGAATAATAAACACCTGTATGGTAGTCAGAATTCTATTTCCTATAGCCACATATTCAGAGCCTAACTAAATAACATACACCTTCGTAATAGTCAGAATTCTATTTTGTATATCCTCTAATTTAGAACCGAATGTAAAAACGCACGCTTGAGGAGTATTCAGGAGTCTCTATTTTATGGTCCCTCATTCATAGCTTCACAGAGTTTTACAGACCTATGGAAACGTCAGGATTGTAGTTCACATAGCCACTTATTCAGAACCTCACTGAAGAATCATATATATCTGGAAAATACTGAGGATTATATTATATATAGCCACTTATTCAGAGATTCACTGAATAATGCACACATAAGGAATAGTCTAAAGAATATTTGATATGACCCTACACCCAGAGACTCAGTGGACAATGCAGAACAGAAAAATAGTCAAGATGATAGAGTCAGAAGTTTATGTTATGTGGACTCTCGTTCAGAATCTCACTGAAGACTACACACCTTTGGTATAGTAAGCGTCCAAGTCATATGGCCACTGAATCACAGTATTATGGGATAATGCAGAAAGGGGCAATAGTAACGACTCTATTTCATATGGACTCTCAATCAGACCTTCAGTGTGTAATAAAGAGCTGTGGAATAGTCAGGACCCTATTTAAGGTAGCCCCAAATTAAGCAGTTCCGTGAATGATACACACGTGTGTCAGAGTCAGGACACTATTTGATATAGACACTCATATAGAAACTTTTCAAATACTGCACATGTGCTGAATAAACAAACGTCTGTTTCATATGGTGATTCGTTTGGAGAATCAAAAAATAATGCACACCTGTGGAGTAAAATGGGTTCTATTTCATAAGGCCACAATTTCAATGCTTTAGTGAATAATATGTATATATGATAAGTCAGGAATCTCTTTCACATGGCCACTCGTTCTGTGCCTGTGTGAATAGTACTCCCCTCAGAAACAGTCAAGGATCTACTTCAAATGCCTACACATTCAGAGTCTTTGTAAGTAATGAACACGTAGAAAATACACCTGAGTCTCTTTGTTATGCACACTTATTCAGAGTCTCATTCAATAATACACACCTGGATAAAAGTTAAGAGTGTACTTCATGTAGTCACTCATTTAGATCCTCAGTGAATAAGGCACACCAGGATTATAGTCGAGCATTTTTCATATGGCCACTCATTTTGTGCCTCACTGATTGATATACACCTGAAGAATCCTCAGGATTCTATTTGATACTACCACTCATTTAGAACCATATTGAATAATTCACAATGTAGCAATAGTCAGATGTCTATTTTATATGGTCTATCATTCACAGTTTCAGTGAATTTATAAGTTCTATGGAGTAATCAGGATGCAGTTTAAGATACCCACTAATTAAGTGCCTTCCTGAATGATACACACCTGGGTGATAGGAGTCTATTTCATATGAACTCTAAGTTTGTGTATCGCTGTGTAATACACAGCTGGGGCAGTATCAGGAGTCTATTTGCTATAGACACTCAAACAGAACTTGTTTGATTAATGCACACATGTATAATAATAAGGAGTCTATGTCTTACGGCTACTCATTCAGACAAACAGTGAATAATGCACATGTGGAGTAATTAGAAGTTTGTTTAATATGGCCCCGTTTACACAGCCTCACTGGATTACACAATTGTGATATAGTCTGGAGTCTATTTTTTATGGCCAGTCATTCAGAGAATCACTAATTAATGCACATCTGCGGAATAGTCAGAAGTTTCTTTCCTATGGCCACTCGTTAAGAGCCTCACTAAGTGTACACACTTGGGGAAATAGTCAGGATTTACCTTTATCCCCTCATTCAGAGTCTCACGAAATAATGCACACCTGTGGAATAGTCAGCAGACTTTTTCATGTGGCCTCTAATTCGGAGTGTCACTGAATAATGTGGTGTAGTCAGGAGTCTATATCACGTAGACACATACTAGGAGCCACAGTGAATAAGACAGGCCCTTGATAATTAATATGGCCACATCTTCTGAGCCCCACTAAATAATACACACCTGGGGAATAATTTGGAGTCTATTTTCGATGGACATTCATTCAGAGCCTCGGTAAATAATGTACACCTGTGGAGTAGCCAGGAGTCTATTTTATTATGACACTCATTAATAGCTTCAGTGCATAATATTCACGTGTGGATTAGTCAGGATTTCATTTTATATGCCCACTGACTCATAACCTCAGTGAAAAATGCACAAATGTAAAGTACTCAGCAGTCTATTTCATACAGACACTCATTCAGAGATTCACTGAATAATACAAATATTAAATATAGGCAGCAGCTTTTTTCATATGGTCACACAAAAAGAGCCTCACTGAGTAATGGAAACCTGGGGAAGTGATAGGAGTCTACTTTATATAGCCTCTCATTTACAGCCTCAGGTAATAATGCACACGTGTGGAATAGACACTAGTCTATTTTATATGGCCACAAAATCAAAGCCTGAGTGAGTAATACACAACTTTGTAAAAGTCACTAGTCTATTCCATATGCCCAAATATTTAGAGTCAGAGTCAATAATACTCACCTGTAGAATAGTCAGGAAAGCATTTCATATGGCCAAAGTTTCAGAGCCTCAGTGAATAATAAATACCAAGGAAACACTCAGGACGCTATTACATGTGGTATCAATTTCAGAGCTTCATTGAATAAGAAACCCGTGTATTGTCGTCAGAATTTTATTTCATATAGCCACATATTCAGAGCCTAACTGATAACACACACTGTGGGAAAAGTCAGGATTCAATTTCGTATAGCCACTCATTGAGAGCTGAATGTCAAAACGCATGCCTGAGTAGTATTTAGAAGTCTCTATTTTATGGCCAAACATTCAGAGCTTCACAGAATAATACAGACCTATGGGAATATCAGGAGTGTATTTCACATGGCTGCTTATTCAGATCCTCAGTGAAACCTTATATGTATCTGAAAAATACTCAGGATTATATTATATATAGCCACTTATTCAGAGACTCACTGAATAAGGCACACCTAAGTAATAGTCTGGAGACTATTTGATATGACCCTACACCCAGCGACTCAGTGGAAAATGCAGAACGGAAAAATAGTCAAGAGGATAGAGTCAAGAGTTTATGTTATGAAGTCACTCATTCAGAATCTCACTGAAGAATACACACCGTGAGAATTGTCAGAGTCCAAGTCATATGGACACTCAATCACAGCATTTCAAAATAATGCACAATGGGGCAATAGTAAGGAGTCTATGTCATATGGCCTCTCATTCAGAGCTTCATTGTGTAATAAACAGCTGTGGAGTAGTCATGATCCTATTGAAGGTAGCCCCAAATTAAGCAGCTTTGTGAATGATACACACATGTGTCAGAGTCAGGAGACTATTTGATATAGACACTTATACAGAACCTTTTTGAATACTGCACATGTGGGGAATAATCAAAAGTCTGTTTCATATGGTGATTCGTTTGGAGAATCAAAAAATAATGCACACCTGTTGAGTAAAGTGCGTTCTATTTCATAAGGCTACTCTTTTAGTGTTTCACTGAATAATATGTATATCTGATAAGTCAGGAATCTCACATGGCCGCTAGTTCAGAACCTATGTGAAGAAAACTCAACTCAAAAATTATCAAGTGTCTACTTCAAATGCCTACACATTCAGTGTCTCTGTATGTACTGAACACATGGGCAATACACCTGAGTCTTTTTTTTTATGCCCACTTACTCAGAGTCTCATTCAATAATACTCATCTGGGGAAGAGTTAAGAGTCTACTTAATGTAGCCACTCATTTAGAGCCTCAGTGAATAATGCACACTATGATAATCATCGAGCATTTTTTATATGGCCACACATTTTGTGCCTCACTGAGTGATATACACTTGAAGAATCCTCAGGATTCTCTTTGATACTACTACTCATTTAGAACCTTATTGAATAATTCACAATGGAGAAATAGTCATGTGTCTATTTTATATGGTCTATCATTTAAAGTTTCAGTGAATAATGAACTTCTATGGATTAATCGGGACGCTGTTTAAGATAGCCACGGATTAAGTTTCTTCCTGAATGATACATACCTGGGTGATAGTCAGGAGTCTATTTCATATGAACTCTAATTTTGTGTATCGTGGAGAAATACACACCTGGGGCAGGGTCAGGATTGTATTTGGTATGGACACTCAAACAGAATCTGTTTGATTAATGCACACATGTATAATAATGAGGAGTCTATGTCATATATCTTGTCATTCAGACAAACAGTAAATAATGCACATGTGGAATAATTAGAAGTCTGTTTCATATTGCCCTTTTTCACAGCCTCACTGAATATTACACAATTGTGATATAGTCTGGAGTCTATTTTTAATGGCCAATCATTCAGAGAATAACTAAATAATGCACACCTGTGCAATAGTTAGAAGTCTCTTTCCTATGGCCACTCGTTAAGAGACTCAATAAGTGTACACACCTGGGGAAATAATCAGGATTTAACTTTATACCCTCATTCAGAGTGTCACTAAATAACACACTCCTGTGGAATAGTCAGGAGACTCTTTGATGTGACCTCTAATTCGGAGTGTCACTGAATAATGTGGTGTAGTCAGGAGTCTCTTTCTTGTAGTCACATATTCAGAGCCTCAGTGTATAAGACAGGCCCTCTATGTTGTAAGGAATCTAATTAATATGGCCACATCTTCTGAGCCTCACCTAATAATACACACCTGGAGAATAATTTGGTGTCTATTTTTAATAGACATTCATTCAGAGCCTTGGAAAATAATGCACACCTGTGGAGTAGCCAGGAATCTATTTCATTTTGACACTCATTCATAGCCTCATTGGGTAATATGCACGTGTGGATTAGCCAGGATTCCATTTTATATGGCCACTGACTTGCAACCTCAGTGACAAATGCACAAATGTAAAGTACTCAGCAGTCTATTTCATATAGACACTCATTCAGAGACTCACTGAATAATAAAAATATATAAGATAGACAGCATCCTGTTTCATATTGTTACACAAAAGGAGCCTCACTGAGTAATGCACACCTAAGAAAGTGTTAGGAATCTACTTTATTTAGCCTCTCATTTACAGAATCAGGGAATAATGCACACGTGTGGAATAGACACCTTTCCATTTTATATGGTCACAAAATCGAAGCCTGAGTGAGTAATACACAACTTTGGAATAGTCACTAGTCTATTTCATATCGCCAAATGTTTAGATTCAGAGTCAATAATACAAACATGTGGAGTAGGCAGAAAACAATTTCATATGGCTAAAGTTTCAGAGCCTCAGTGAATAATACATACCTGGGAAATACTCAGGACGCTATTACATGTGGCATCTATTTCAGAGCTTCATTGAATAAGAAACAACTCTATAGTAGTCAGAATTCTATTTCCTATAGCCACATATTCAGAGACTAGCTGAATAACATACACCTTGAAAAAAGTCAGAATTCTCTTTCATGTAGCCACTGATTTAGAGCCAAATGTAAAAACGCACGCCTGAAGAGTATTAAGGAGTCTCTATTTTATGGCAACTCATTCAGTGCTAAACAGAATAATACAGACCTATGGAAACTTCTGGAGTGGATCTTACATGGCCACTGATTGAGAACCTCGGTGAAGAATCATATATATCTGGAAATAAATAGGATTATATTATATATAGCCACTTATTCAGAGACTCACTGAATAATGCACAACTGAGGAATAGTCTAGAGACTATTTGATATGTTGCTACACACAGCGACTCAGTGGACAATGCAGAACTGAAAAATAGTCAAGAGGATAGAGTCAGGAGTTTATGTTATGTGGTCACTCGTTCAGAAACTCACTGAAGAATACACACCTTGCAAATTGTCAGAGTCCAAGTCATATGGCCACACAATCACAGCATTACCGAATAATACACAACGGGGCAATAGTAAAGAGTCTATTTCATATGGCCTCTCATTCAGAGCGTCACTGCGTAATATAGAGCTGTGGAGTAGTCAGGACCCTATGGAAGGTGACCCAAATTAAGCAGCTCCGTGAATGATACACACATGTGTCAGAGTCAGGAGACTATTTGATATAGACACTCATACAGAACCTTTTCGAATACTGCACAGGTGTGGAATAATCACTAGTCTGTTTCATATGGTGATTCGTTTGGAGAATCAAAAAATAATGCACACCTGTTGAGTAAAATGGGTTCTATTTCAGAAGACCACTCTCTAAGTGTTTTAGTAAATAATATGTTTATCTGAAAAATAAGGAATCTCTTTCACATGGCCACTAGCTCAGAGCCTCTGTGAAGAATACTCTCCTAAAAAATAGTCAAGTGTCTACTTTAAATGGCTACACAGAGACAGTGTAGGTAATGAACACCTGGGCTATACACCTGAGCCTCTTTTTTATGCCCATTTAGTCAGAGACTCATTCAATACTACACACCTGGGGAGGAGTTAAGAGTCTACTTCATGTAGCCACTCATTTAGAATCTCAGTGAATAATGCACACCAGGGTAATAGTCAAGCATTATTTATATGGCCACTAATGTTGTGCCTTACTGAGTGATATACACCTGAAGAATCCTAAGGATTCTATTTGATACTAAAACGCATTTAGCACCTTATTGAATAATTCACAATGGAGCAATAGTCAGGTGTCAATTTTATATGGTCTATCATTCAGTTTCAGTGAATAGTAAAATTCTATGGAGTAATCATGATGATGTTTAACATAGCCACGAATTACGTGACTTGCTGAATGATATGCACCTGTGTGACAGCCAGGAGTCTATTTCATATGAACTCTAATTTTGTGTATCCCTGAGTAATACACACCTGAAGCAGTGTCAGGAGTCTATTTGGTATGGACACTCAAACAGAGCCTGTTTGATGAATGCACACATGGATGATAATGAGAAGTCTATGTCATATGGCTACTCATTCAGACAAACTGTGAATAATGCACATGTGGAGTAATTAGAAGTCTGTTTAATATGGCCCCTCTTTAACAGCCTCACTGAATATTACACAGTTGTGATATAGTCTGGAGTCTATTTTTTATGGCCACTAATTCAGAGAATCACTAAATAATGCGCACCTGTGAAGAGTCAGAAGACTCTTTTCTATGGCCACTCGTTAAGAGCCTCACTAAGAATACACACCTGGAGAAATAGTCAGGATTTACTTTATCCCCACATTCAGAGTCTCACTAAATAATGCACACCTGTGGAATATAGTCAGGGAAATTTTTCATGTGGCCTCTAATTCGGAGTGTCACTGAATAATGTCGTGTAGTCAGGAGTCTATTTCATGTAGACACATATTCAGAGTTTCAGTGAATAACAAAGACACTTGATATAGTAAGAAATCTAATTGATATGGAAACATATTATGAGAATCACTGAATAATACACACCTGGAAAATAATTTGGAGTCTATTTTCAAAGGACACATATTCATAGCCTCGGAAAATGATGCACAGCTTGGAGTGGCCAGGAGTCTATTTTATTAGGACACCCATTCATAGCCTCATTGGATAACATGCACGTGTGGATTAGTCAGGATTACATTTTATGTGGTCATGGACTCGTAACCTCAGTGAAAAATGCTAAAATGTAAAATACTTAGCAGTCTATATCATATAGGCACTCATTCAGAGATTCACTGAATAATACAAACATTTTAGATAGACAGCATCCTGATTCATATGGATAAACAAAAGAGCCTCACTGAGTAATGCACACCAGGGGAAGTGTTAGGAGTCTACTTTATATAGCCTTTAATTTACAGAATCAGGAAATAATACACACGTGTGGAATAGACAGTAGTCTATTTTATACGGCCACAAAATCAAAACCTTTTCGAATACTGCACATGTGGGGAATAATCACTTGTCTGTTTCATATGGTGTTTCGTTTGGTGAATCAAAAACTTATGCACACCTGTGGAGTAAAATGGGTTCTATTTCAGAAGGCCACTCTCTCAGTGTTTTAGTGAATAATATGTATATCTAAAAAGTATGGAATCTTTTGCACATGGCCACTCGTTCAGGGCCTCTGTGAAGAATACTCCCATCAAAGAGTCAAGTGTCTACTTTAAATGGCTACACATTCAGAGACTCTGTAGGTAATGAACACCTGGGAAATACACCTGAGTCTCTTCTTTATGCCCACTTAGTCAAAGTCTCATTCAATACTACACACCTGTGAAGAGTTAAGAGTCTACTTCATGTAGCCACTCATTTAGAGCCTCAGTGAATAATGCACACCACGGTAATATTCGAGCATTTTTTATATGGCCACTCATTTTCTGCCTCACTGAGTGATATACACCTGAAGAATCCTAAAGATTTTATTTGATACCACCACGCATTTAGCACATTATTAAATAATTCACAATGGAGCAATACTCAGGTGTCTATTTTATATGGTCTATCATTCAAACTTTCAGTGAATAGTAAACTTCTATGGAGTAATCAGAATGCTGTTTATGATAGTCATGAATTTAGTGCCTTCCTGAATGATACACACCTCGTTCATAGCCTGGCGTCTATTTCATATAAACTCTAATTTTGTTTACCGTTGAGTAATACACACCTGGGGCAGTGTCAGGATTCTATTTGGAATGGACACTCAAACAGGGCCTGTTTGATTAATGCACACATGTTTAATAATGAGGAGTCTATGTCATACGGCTACTCATTCTGACAAACAGTGAATAATGCACATGTAAAGTAATTAGAAGTCTGATTGTTATGGACCCTCTTTCACAGCCTCAGTAAATATTACACACTTGTGATATAGTCTGGAGTCTATTTTATATGGCCACCTATTCAGAGAATCACTAATTAATGCACACCTGTGGAATAGTCAGAAGTCTCTTTCCTATGGCCACTCGTTAAGAGCCTCACTAAGTGTACACACCTGGGGAAATAGTCAGAATTTACCATTATCCCCTCATTAAGAATCTCACTAAATAATGCTCACTTGTGGAATAGTCAGGAGACTCTTTCCTATGGCCACTCGTTAAGAGCCTCACTAAGTGGGGAAATAGTAAGAATTTACCTATATCCCTTCATTCAGATTCTCACTAAATAATGCACACCTGTGGAATAGTCAGGAGACTTTTTCATGTGGCCTCTAATTCGGAGTGTCACTGAATAATGTGATGTAGTCAGGAGTCTATTTCATGTAGACACATATTCAGAGCCACAGTGAATGAAACAGGCCCTTTATATTCTAAGGAATCTAGTTAATATGGTCACATCTTCTGAGCCTCTCTTAATAATACACACCTGGAGAATAATTTGGAGTCTATTTTCGATGGACATTCATTCATATCCTCGGTAAATAATGTACACCCGTGGATTAGCCAGAAATCTATTTTATTAGGACCCTCATTGATAGCCACAGTGGATAATATGCACTTGTGGATTAGTTCAGATTCCAATTTATATGGCCACTGACTCGTAACCTCAGTGAAAAATGCATAAATGTAAAGTACTCAGCAGTCTATTTCATATAGACACTCATTCCGAGATTCACTAAATAATACATATATTTAATATAGCAACATCCTGTTTCATATGGTCACACAAAATGAGCCCCACTTAGTAAGGCACACCTAGTTAAGTGTTAGGAGTCTACTTTATATAGCCTCTCATTTACAGCCTCAGGGAATAATGCACACGTGTGGAATAGACACTAGACTATTTTATATGGCCACAAAATCAAAGCCTGAGTGAGTAGTACACAACTTTGGAATAGTCACTTGTCTATTTTACATGCCCAAATATTTAGAGTCAGAGTCAATAATACACGCCTGTGGACAAGTCAGAAAACAATTTCACATGGCCAAAGATTCAGAGCCTCAGTGAATAATACATACCTGGGAAATACTCAGGACGCTATAACATGTGGCATCAATTTCGAAGCTTCCTTGAATAATAAACACCTCTATTGTACTTAGAATTCTATTTCCTATAGCCACATATTCAGAGCCTAACTGAATACCATACACCTTGGGAAAAGTTAAAATTCTATTTCGTATAGCCACTCATTTTGAGCCGAAAGTAAAATCGCACACCTGAGGAGCAATCAGGAGGATCTATTTTATGGCCTCTCATTCAGAGCTTCACAGAATAATACAGACCAATGAAAATTTAGGAGTGTATTTCACACGGCTATTGATTCAGATCCTCAGGGAGGAATCATATATATCTGGAAAATACTCAACATTATATTATATATAGCCACTTATTCAGAGACTCACTGAATAACGCAAAGCTAAGGAATACACTGGAGACTATTTGATATGACTCTTTAGCCAGCGACACATTCGACAATGCAGAACTGAAAAATAGTGAAGATGATGGAGTCAAGGGTTTACATTATGTGGTCACTCATTCAGAATTTCAATGAAGAATACACACCTTGGGAAAAGTCAGTGTCCAAATCATATGGACACTCAATCACAGAATTATGGAATAATGCACAATGGGTCAATAGTAAGGAGCCAATTTATACGGCCTGTCATTCGGAGCTTCAGTGCATAATAAACAGGTTTGGAGTAGTCAGGACCGTATTTACGTTAGCCCCAAATTAAGCAGCTCCGTGAACGATACACACATGTGTCAGAGTCAGGAGACTATTTGACATAGACATTCATACAGAACATTTTCGAATACCGCACGTGTGGGGAATAATCACCAGTCTGTTCCCTATGGTGATGAGTTTGAAGAATCAAAAAATAACGCAAACCTGTTGAGTAAAATGGGTTCTATTTCATTAGGCCACCCATTCACTGTTTTAGTGAATAATATGTGTATCTGATAAGTCAGGAATATCTTTCTGACTTATGTCCACTCGTTCAGGGACACTGTGTTGAACACTCCCCTGAAAAATAGTCAAAAGTCTACTTCAAATGGCTACACATTCAAATTCTCTGTATGTAATGAACACCTGGGCAATAGAGCTGAGTCTCTTTTTTATGCCCACTTAGTCAGAAACTCATTCAATAATACACAACAAAGGAAGATTTAAGAGTCTACTTCATGTAGCGACACATTTAGAGCCTCAGTGAATAATGCACACCAGGGTAATAGCCGAGCATTTTTTTTTTGTCTTTGACTTTTCTTTTTTTAATTTTTATGGCATTATAGGTTTTGGGGTACATGTGCAGAACGTACAAGATAGTTGCATAGGTACACACGTGGCAGTGTGTTTTGCTGCCTTCCTCCCCTATACCCACACTTGGCATTCATCCCCAGGCCATACGCTCCCCAGCCCTCCCCCGCTGTCCCTACCCCATTCCCCCCAATAGACCCCAGTGTATAGTAGACTGCCTCCCTGTGTCCATGTGTTCTCATTTTTCACACCCGCCTATGAGTGAGTATATGTGGTATTACATTTTCTGTTCTTGTGTCAGTTTGCTGAGAATGATGTTCTCCAGATTCATCCATGTCCTTACAAAGGACACAAACTCATCATTTGTGATTGCTGCATAATATTCCATGGTGTATATGTGCCACATTTTCCCAGTCCAGTCTATCATCGTTGGGCATTTCGGTTGGTTCCAGGTCTTTGCTATTGTAAACAGTGCTGCAATGAACATTCGTGTGCATGTGTCCTTATAGTAGAACGATTTATAGACCTTTGGATAGATACCCAGTAATGGGATTGCTGGGTCAAATGGAATTTCTATTTCTAGGTCCCTGAGGAATCGCCACACTGTCTTCCACAATGATTGAACTAATTTACACTCCCACCAACAGTGTAAGAGTGTTCCTATTTCTCCACATCCTCTCCAGCATCTGCTGTCTCCAGATTTTTTAATGATCGCCATTCTAACTGGCGTGAGATGGTATCTCAATGTGGTTTTGATTTGCATCTCTCTAATGACCAGTGATGATGAGCATTTTTTCATATGTTTGTTGGCCTCATGTAGGTCTTCTTTTGTAAAGTGTCTGTTCATATCCTTTGCCCAATTTTGAATGGGCTTGTTTGTTTTTTTCCTGTAAATCTGTTTGTTCTTTGTAAATTCTGGATATCAGCCCTTTGTCAGATGTGTAAACTGCAAATATTTTTTTCCATTCTGATGGTTGCCGATTCACTGTAGTGGCTGTTTCTTTTGCCGTGCAGAAGCTGTGGAGTTTGATTAGGTCCCATTTGTCTATTTTGGCTTTTGTTGCCAATGCTTTTGGTGTTTTATTCATGAAGTCCTTGCCTACTCCTATGTCCTGAATGGTTTTGCCTAGATTTTCTTCTAGGGCACTTATGGTGTCAGGTCTTACGTTTAAGTATTTAATCCATCTGGAGTTAATTTTAGTGTAAGGTGTCAGGAAGCGGTCTAGTTTCTGCTTTCTGCACATGGCTAGCCAGTTTTCCCAACACCATTTATTAAATAGGGAATCCTTTCCCCATTGCTTGTTTTTGTCTGGTTTATCAAAGATAATATGGCTGTAGATAGGTTGTGTTGCCTCCGATGCTTCTGTTCTGTTCCATTGGTCTATATCTCAGTTTTGGTACCAGTACCATGCTGTTTTGATTACTGTAGCCTTGTAGTATTGTTTGAAGTCTGGTAGTGTGATGCCTCCTGCTGTGTTCTTTTTGCTTAGAAGTGACTTGGCTATGCGGGCTCTTTTTTGGTTCCATATGAAATTCATGGTGGTTTTTTCCAGTTCTGTGAAGAAATTCAATGGTAGTTTGATGGGGATAGCATTGATTGTGTAAATTACTTTGGGCAGTATAGCCATTTTCACGATATTGATTCTTCCTAACCACCAACAGGGAATGTTTCTCCATCTGTTTGTGTCCTCTCTTATTTCGTTGAGCAGTGGTTTGTAGTTTTCCTTAAAGAGGTCCCTTACATTCCTTGTGAGTTGTATTCCTAGGTATTTTATTTTCTTTGTAGCAATTGTGAATGGCAGTTCGTTCTTGATTTGGTTCTCTTTAAGTCTGTTATTGGTGTATAGGAATGCTTGTGATTTTTGCACATTGATTTTATATCCTGAGACTTTGCTGAAGTTGCTTATCAGTTTCAGGAGCTTTTGGGATGAGTTGATGGGGTCTTCTAGGTATACTATCATGTCGTCTGCAAATAGAGACAATTTGGCTTCCACCTTTCCTATTTGAATACCCTTTATTTCTTTTTCTTGCCTGATTGCTCTGACTAGAACTTCCAGTACTATGTTGAATAGGAGCGGTGAGAGAGGGCATCCTTCTCTAGTGCCAGATTTCAAAGGGAATGCTTCCAGTTTTTGCCCATTAAGTATGATATTGGCTGTTGGTTTGTCATAAATAGCTTTTATTACTTTGAGATATTTTCCATCAATACCAAGTTTATTGAGGGTTTTTAGCATAAAGGGCTGTTGAATTTTGTCAAATGCCTTCTCTGCTTCAATTGAGATAATCATGTGGTTTTTGTTTTTGCTTCTGTTTATGTGATGAATTACATTTATAGACTTGTGTATGTTGAACCAGCCTTGCATCCCCGGGGTAAATCCTACTTGATCATGATGGATAAGTTTTTTAATGTGCTGTTGCAATCGGTTTGCCAGTATTTTATTGAAGATTTTTGCATCTATGTTCAGCATGGATATTGACCTGAAGTTTTCTTGGTGAGTCTCTGTCAGGTTTTGGTATCAGGATGATGTTGGTCTCATAAAATGATTTGGGAAGGGTTCCCTCTTTTTGGATTCTTTGGAATAGTTTCAGAAGGAATGGTACCAGATCCTCTTTCTGTGTCTGGTAGAATTTAGCTGTGAACCCATCTGGACATGGGCTTTTTATGTTTGGTAGGCTCTTAATTGCTGCCTCAACTTCAGTCCTTGTTATTGGTCTATTCACAGTTTCGGCTTCCTCCTGGTTTAGGCTTGGGAGGACACAGGCGTCCAGGAATTTATCCAATTCTTCCTGATTTACTAGTTTATGTGCATAGAGTTGTTTGTAGTATTCCCTGATGATGGTTTGAATTTCTGTGGAATTTCTGGTGATTTCCCCATTATGGTTTTTTATTGCATCTGTTTGGTTGTACTCTCTTTTCTTTTTTATCAGTCTGGCTAGTGGTCTGTCTATTTTGTTGATCTTTTCGAAAAACCAGCTCTTAGATTTATTGATTTTTTTGAAGGGTTTTTCTTGTCTCTATCTCCTTCAGTTCTGCTCTGATCTTAGTTATTTCTTGTCTTTGGCTAGGTTTTGAGCTTCTTTGATCTTGCTCCTCCAGCTCTTTCAATTTTGACTATAGGGTGTCAATTTTGGATCTCTCCACTCTTCTCATTTGGGCACTTATTGCTATATATTTTCCTCTACAGACTGCTTTAAATGTTTCCCAGACATTCTGGTACGTTGTGTCTTCATTTTCGTTGGTTTCAAATAACTTCTTAATTTCTCCCTTCATTTCATTGTTTATACAATCAACATTCAGGAGCCAGTTGTTCAGTTTCCATGAAGCTGTGCGGTTCTGAGTTATTTTCTGAATTCTGAGTTCCAACTTGATTGTAATATGGTCTGAGAGACTGTTTGTTATGATTTCAGTTGTTTTGAATTTGGTGAGGAGTGCTTTACTTCCAATCATGTGGTCAATTTTGGAGTAAGTGTGATCTGGTACTGAGAAGAATGTATATTCTATGGATTTGGGGTGGAGAGTTCTGTAAATGTCTATCAGGTTTGCTTGTTCCGGGTCTGAGTTCAAGTCCTGGATATCCTTGTTAATTTTCTGTCTGGTTGATCTGTCTGCTATTGACAGTGGAGTGTTAAAATCTCCCACTATACACTGGGGACTGATGGGGGAAATGGGGGAGGGACAGTGGGGGGGCTGGGGGGGATAGCCTGGGGATGAATACCAAGTGTGGGTGAGGGGGAGGAAGGCAGCAAAACACACTGCCATGTGTGTACCTATGCAACTATCTTGCACGTTCTGCACATGTACCCCCAAACCTATAATGCAATAAAAATTAAAAAAAAAAAATCTCCCACTATTATTGTGTGGGTGTCCAAGTCTCTTTGTAAGTCATTAAGAACCTGCCTTATATATCTGGGTGCTCCTGCATTGGGTCCATATATATTTAGAATTGTTAGCTCTTCTTGTTGTATCGATCCTTTTACCATTATGTAATGACCCTCCTTGTCCCTTTTGATCTTTGTTGCTTTAAAGTCTACCTTATCAGAGATGAGAATTGCAACTCCTGCTTTTTTTTGCTCTCCATTTGCTTGGTAAATCTTCCTCCATCCTTTTATTTTGAGCCTTTGTGTATCTTTGCGTGTGAGGTGGGTTTCCTGGATACAGCACACCGATGGGTTTTGGTTTTTTATCCAATTTGCCATTCTGTTTCTTTTGATTGGTGCATTTAGCCCATTTACATTTAGGGTTAATATTGTTATGTGTGAGTTTGATACGGCCATTTTGATGCTAGCTGGCTGTTTTGCCCGTTGGTTCATGTAGATTCTTCATTTTGTTGATGGTCTTTAGCATTTGGTATGCTTTTAGGATGGCTGGTACTGGTTGTTTCTTTCTATGTGTAGTGCCTCTTTCAGGAGCTCTTGTAAAGCAGGCCTAGTGGTGACAAAATCTCTGAGTACTTGCTTGTTCATGAAGTATTTTATTTTTCCTTCACTTATGAAACTCAGTTTGGCTGGATATGAAATTCTGGGTTGAAAGTTCTTTTCTTTAATGATGTTGAATATTGGCCCCCACTCTCTTCTGGCTTGTAGAGTCTCTGCCGAGAGATCTGCTGTGAGTCTGATGGGCTTCCCTTTGTGGGTGACCTGACCTTTCTCTCTGGCTGCCCTTAGTATTTTCTCCTTCATTTCAACCCTGGTGAATCTGACGATTATGTGCCTTGGGGTTGCTCTTCTTGCGGAGTATCTTTGTGGTGTTCTCTGTATTTCCTGGAGTTGAGTATTGACCTGTCTTGCTAGGTTGGGGAAATTTTCCTGGATAATATCCTGAAGAGTGTTTTCCAGTTTGGATTCATTCTCTTCATCACATTCTGGTACACCTATCAAACGGAAGTTGGGTCTCTTCACATAGTCCCACATTTCTTGGAGATTTTGTTCATTCCTTTTTGTGATTTTTTCTTTAATCTTGGTTTCTCGTTTTATTTCATTGAGTTGATCTTCAACCTCTGATATTCTTTCTTCTGCTTCGTCAATTCGGCTGTTGAAACTTGTGCATGCTTCACGAAGTTCTCGTGTTGTGTTTTTCTGCTCCTTCATTTCATTCATATTCCTCTCTAAGTTGTCCATTCTTGTTATCAATTCCTCGAATCTTTTTTCAAATCTCTTTTCAAGATTCTTAGTTTCTTTGCACTGATTTAGAACATGTTCTTTTAGCTCAATGAAGTTTCTCATTATCCACTTTCTGAAGTCTGATTTCGTCTTTTCATCACAGTCATTCTCCGTCCAGCTTGTTTCCCTTGCTGGTGAGTAGTTTTGGTCCTTTGTCGGAGGTGAGGTGTTTTGGTTTCTGGTGTTTTTCTCCTTTTTGCGCTGGTTTCTTCCCATCTTTATGGATTTATCCGCCTGTCGTCTTAGTAGTTGCTGATTTTTCAATTGGGTCTCTTTGTGGATGCTGAGATTGTTGATGATGAAGTATTTCTGTTACTTAGTTTTCTTTCTAATGGTCTAGCCCCTCTGCTGTATGAGTGCTGAGGTCCACTCCAGGCCCTGCTTGTCTGGAGTATACCTGTAGCAGCTGTGGAACAGTGAGGGATGATACCAGTTTCTTTTTCTGCTGTCTGCGTTCCAGAATGATGCCCACCAAATGTCAGTCTGATTAGTCCTTTTTTGGGGTGACTCTTTGGATGTACAGGGGTCAGGGAACTGCTTAAGGAGACGGTCTATGCTTTATAGGAGCTCTAGTGCTGAGCTGTGAGCTCCGTTGTTCATTCAGGGTTGTTGGGAGGTTGTTTATGTCTGCTGCAAAAGAACTCATAAAACACCACCCATTTTCCCCCCTCTTAGATGCTCTGTCTCAGGGAGTTGTGGCTTTCTTTATGAGTATCTGTTGCACTGTCCTGCCCCACTTGGTGGCAGTCTATTCACTATTTGCCTGCCGGGGCTCTGACCTGGTAGCGCGGGTCTGCCCTGTTGCTGTGGAGTGCTCCCCCCTCCTTGGGGAGTCTCTCTGTTATGGCAGGTTGCCTAGGCAACGGCAGGCTGTGTCAGCCCTGGGCGGTACTTCAGTTGGGGCAGATTGCGTCAGCAATGGTGGAAGCCCCTCCCTTACCGGGCTTCACCGCCCTAGATGCTGGCAGCAAAACTCTCAGCCCCAATCGTCTCCAGTCACCCCCCTGCTTTTCCCTGTGACGGTGGGGCCGCCGAGCCCAATCACCCAGCTCCCTGCCTCAGAGTCCGTCCTCTCTCTCTCTCACTCCCTCTCCACAAGCTGAAATGTTGACTCTCTCACTGGCGCCCCAGTAGCCTTCCAATAGGGCACTGGGATCCATTTAATCTCCAGTGCCGCTGCCCACTTCACCGGCTCAGATCACGCTTCTCAGGAAACTCCTGGTCTGGCTCACTGTCCAAGTCCCTTTCAAACAGATGGACATGCCAATCTGCCCTTCCAAATCTCAGATTGCCGGTTTAACAGGGCACCCAGACCAGTGAGTTCCGTGCGGGGTCCCACTGCGGCACCGGCTGCTTTAGCTGGCGAAGCGTCTCGTGTCTCTCCCACACCTGGGACTTTCAACACTCTGTGGGCAAAAAAGGTCCATCTGAGAATGCGGCTAGGACTCACCCTCTGTGCCTTCACTGAGAGCTGCAATCCTGAGTTGCTTCTACAACGCCATCTTGCGAGTCTCTGAGCATTTTTTTTATGGCCATTCATTTTGTGCCTCACTCAGTGATATACACCTGAAGAATCCTCAGGATTCTATTTGATAGTACCACTCATTTAGAAGCTTATTGAATAATTCACAATGGAGCAATAGTCAGGTGTCTATTTTATATGGTCTATCATTCAAAGATGCAGTGAATAGTAAACTTCTATGGAGTAATCAGGACGCTGTTTAACATAGCCACGAATTATATGCCTTGCTGAATGATACGCACCTGTGTGATAGTCAGGAGTCTATTTCATATGAATTCTAATTTTGTGTATCACTGAGTAATACACACCTTTGGCAATGTCCGGGGTCTATTTGGTATGGACACTAAAACAGAGCCAGTTTGATGAATGCACACATGGATAATAATGAGGAGTCTATGTCATATGGCTACTCATTCAGACAAACTGTAAATAATGAACATGTGGAGTAATTAGAAGTCTGTTTTATATGGCCCCTCTTTCACAGCCTCACTGAATATTACAAACATGTGATATAGTCTAGAGTCTATTTTATATGGCCACTCATTCAGAGAATCACTAAATAATGCACACCTGCGGAATACTCAGAAGTCTCTTTCATATGGCCAATTCTTAAGAGCCTCACTAAGTGTACACACCTGGAGAAATAGTCAGGATTTACTTGTATCTCCTAATTCAGTCTCACTAAATAATACACACCTGTGGAATAGTCAGGAGACTTTTTCATGTTGCCTCTCATTCAATGTGTCATTGAAAAATATGGTGTAGTCAGGAGACTCTTTCATGTAGACACATAGTCAGAGCTTCAGTGCATAAGACAGACACTTGATATAGTAAGGAATCTAATTGATATGGAAAGATATGCTGAGCCTCACTGAATAATACAAACCTGTGGAATAATTTGGAGTCTATTTTTGATGGACATATATTCAGAGCCTCGGAAAATGATGTACACCTGTAAAGTAGCCAGGCGTCTATTTTATTAGGAAACACATTTGTAGACTGAGTGAATAATATGCACGTGTGGATTACTAAGGATTCCATTTTATATGGCCACTGACTCGTAACCTCAATGAATAATGCACAAATGTAAAGTACTCAGCAGTTTATTTCATTTAGCCACTCATTCACAGATTCACTGAATAATAAAATTATTTGAGATAGACAGCCTCCTGTTTCATATTGTCATACAAAAATAGCCTCACTGAGTGAAACACACCTGAAGAAGTGTAAGAAGTGTATTTCACTTAGACTCTCATTTACAGCCTAAGGGAATAATGTGCATGTGTGGAATAGACACTAGACTGTTTTATATGGCCACAAAATCAAATCCTGAGTAATACACAACTTCAGAATAGTCTCTGGTCTATCCCATATGCCCAAATATTTAGAGCCAGAGTCAATAATACACACCTGTAGACTAGTCAAAAAAATTTTATATGGCCAAAGTTTCAGAGCCCCAGTGAATAATAAATACCTGAGAAATGCTCTGGACGCTATTACATGTGGCAACAATTTCAGAGTTTCCTTGAATAAGAAACACCTCTATTGTAGTCATTATTCTATTTTATATATCCACATACTCAGAGCCTAACTGAATAACAGACACCTTGGGAAAGTCAGTATTCTGTTTTGTATAGCCACTCATTTACAGCCGAATGTTAAAACTCATGCCTGAGTAGTATATATGAGTCTCTATTATATGGCCACTCATTCAGAGCTTCACAGAATAATACAGATGTATGGAAATGTGAGGAGTGTACTTGACATGGCCACTTATTCAGTTTCTCAGTGAAGAATCATATATATCTGAAAAATACTCAGGATTCTATTATATATAGCCACTTATTAAGAGACTTACTGAATAATGCACCCCTGGAGAATTGTATGGAGACTATTTGATATGACTGTTCACCCAGCGACTCAGTGGAAAATGCAGAGCTGAAAAATTGTCCAGAGGACAGAGTCAGGAGTCTATGTTATGTGGTCACTCGTTCAGAAACTGACTGAAGAATAGACACCTTTGGAATATTCAGAGTCCAGGTCATATGACTACTCAATCACAGCATTACCGAATAATGCACAATGGGCCAATAGTAAGGAGTCTATTTCATATGGCCTCTCATTCAGAGCTTCAGTGCATAATAAACAGCTGTGGAGTAGTCAGGACCCTATTTAAGGTATCCCCAAATTAAGCAGCTCCATGAATGATACACACATGTGTGAGAGTCAGGAGACTATTTAATATGGACACTCATACAGAACCACTTCGAATATTGCACATGTGAAGAATAATCACTAGTCCATTTCATATGGTGGTTCGTTCAGAGTCAAAAAATAACACACACCTGTGGAGTAAAATGTGGTGTATTTCATAAGGCCACTCTTTCAGTGAATAACATGTATATCTGATAAGTCAGGAATCTTTTTCACATGGCCACTCGTTCTGTGCCACTGTGAATTATACTCCCCTCAGAAACAGTCAAGAGTCTACTTCACATTCCTACACATTCAGAGTCTCTGGAAGTAATGAACACCTGGGCAATACACCTGAGTCTCTTTTTCATGCCCACTGAGTCAGAGTCTCATTCAATAAAACACACCTGGGGAAGAATAAAGAGTCTACTTCATGTAGCCACTCATTTAGATTCTCAGTAAATAATGCACACCAGGTTAATATTTGAGCATTTTTATATGTCCACTCATTCTGTGCCTCCCAGAATGATACACACCTGGGGAATTCTCAGGATTCTATTTCATACTACCACTCATTTAGATTCTTATTGAATAATTTACAATGGAGCAATAGTCAGGTGTCTATATTGTATGGCCTCTCATTCAACGATTCTGTGAATAATGAACTTTTATGGAGTAATCAGACCACGGTTTTAGATAGCCATGAATTAAGTGCCTTCATGAATGATACACACCTGGGTGGTAACTAGGAGTCTATTTCATATGAACTCTAATTCTGTGTAATGCTGAGTAATACACAGAACCTCTTCAAATATTGCACATGTGAAGAATAATCACTAGTCCATTTCATAAGTTCGTTCGTTTGGAAAGTCAGAAAATAACACGGGAAAGGGGTGATACACACAGAAGAGTCGAGGGTACACACAGGAGACAGAGGTTACACAAAGGAGAAAAGAGGATACACAATGGAGAGGAGGATACACACAGGAGACTAGGGGATACAAAGTGGAGAGAAGAGGATACACACAAGAGAGAGGAGAATAAACACAGGAGAAAGAAATACACAAAGAAGAAAGGAGCATACACACAGGAGAGGCTGATACACACAGGAGAAAGAAGGATAAACACAAAAAAAGAGGAAGATACACACAGAACAGAGGGAAACAGGAGAGAGAAGTGTACACACAGGATAAAAAAGGATACACACAGCAGAGAGGAGAATACACACAGGAGAGAGGGGATAGGAAAATACACACAGAGGAGAGGAGAAAGGAAAATACACACAGGAGGGAGAAAGTATACACACAAAAGGGAGGGGGTTACACATAGGAGAGAGAGGTTACACACAGGAGAGAGGGGGACACAAACTGGAGAGAGGGGGATACACACAGGAAAACGGGGAAATACACACCAAAGAGAGGGTTGATATACAGAGGAGAGAAAAAAGATACACACAGGAAAGAGGAAGATACACACAGGAGAAAGGAGGATACACACTAGACAGAGAAGCGTACACACAGGAGAGGGGAATACACACAGGAGTGAGGAGGATTCACACAGGAAAGAATAGGATACACAGAAAAGACAGGAGGGTACACACAAAGAGGGAAGGAAACACACGGTAGACAGAAGAATACACACAGGAGAGAGAAGGATACAAAGAGGAGAGTGGTGATAGAAACAGAAGAGATGAGGGTTCACACAGGAGAATAGAGGATACACACATGAGAGAGATGGATACACATAGGAGAGAGGAGAATACACACAGCAGAGAGGAGGATACACACAGGAGAGAGGGCATACTCACAGGAGTGAGAAAAATCTACAGAGGAGAGAAGGGAATGCACACAGGAGAGAGGTGGATACACACAGAAGTGGGGCATACACAAAAAAGAGAGGGGATACACAAAGGAAAGAGAAAGAATACACACGGAGAGTGGTGTTCCACACAGGATAGTTGAGGGTACACACAGGAGAGAGGGGTACACACAGGAGAAAGGCGGTACACACAGGAGAGAAGAGAATACTCAAAGGAAAAAGGAATACACACAGGAGAGTAGGGAATAAACAGAGGAGAGAGGAGGATAAACAAAGGACAGAGAAGAATAAACACAGGAGAGGGAGGTACACACAGGAGAGAGGGTCTTACACACAGAAGAGGGGGATACACACTGGAGAAAAAGGGATAAACGCAGGAAAGAGGAGGAAACTCACAGGAGAGGGGGGATACACAGAAGAGAGAGGGGCGTAGACACAGGAGAAAACAGGATACACACAGCAGAAAGGAAGATACACACTAGAAAGAGAAGATACACAAAGCAGAGAGGGGGATACACACAGGAGAGACAAGGGATACACACTGGAGAAAGGGTGTTACACACAGGATAAAAAACGGATACACACAGGAGAGAGAAGGGATACCCACAGGAGAGAAAATAATGCACACAGGAGATAGGGGCATACACACAGGAGAGGGGGATACACACAGGAGAAGGGGGCGAAGACACAGAAAAAATGAGAATACAGCTTCAGAAAGAAAAATACACACAGGAGAGAGGAGATACACCGAGAAGAGAGGGGGATACACACAGGAGAAAGAAGGGATACACAAAGGAGAGAGGGGTTTACACAGGAGAAAAGAGGGATACACACAGGAGAAAGAATTGATACCCACAGGAGAGAGAAGGATACACACAGGAGAGAAAAGGTTACACGCAGAAGAGAGGACGATACTCACAGAAGACTTGAGGATACACAGAAAAGAGAGGAGGATACACACAGAAGAGAGAGAAATACACACAGGAGAAAAGAGGACACACACAGAAGAGGGGTGATACACACAGAAGAGAGAAGGGTACACATAGGAGAAAGGAGGATACAAACAGAAGTCAGAAAGATAAACAAAGGAGAGGGGGATACACACAGGAAAGAGGGGGACACACCGATGAGAGAAAAGAATACACACAGGAGAAAAAAGGATACAAACAGGAGAGAGGGATAACAACAGGTAAGAGGGTCATACACAAAAAGAGGGGGATACACACAGGAGAAAGGGGGATATACACAGGAGAGAGAAAATACATACAGGAGAGTGGGACACACACAAAAATAGGGGCGTACACACAGGAGAAAGAAAAATACACACAGCAGAGAAAAGAATACACACAGGAGAGAGAGGATACACACAGGAGAGAGAAGGATACACAGGAGAGAGGGAAATACACACAAAAGAAGAAAGAAAACACACAGGAGACAGAAGGATACACACAGGGTAGTGAGGGATATACAAAGGAGGGGGTGATAAACACAGGAGAGAGGAAGGTCCACACAGTATAGAGGAGGATACACACAGGAGAGGGGAGTATAAACACAGGATAAGGCGATATACACAGAAAAAAGTGGGATACACACAGGAGAGAGGATACACACAGAGGAGAGGGGCATACATACATAAAAGGGTGATAAACAAAGGAGAAAAGGGGATAAACACAGGAGAGAAAAGTATACACCCAGGAAAGGGTGATACACACAGAAGAGAGTGGCGTAAATACAGGAGAGAAAAGGATACACACAGTAGAGAGGAGGAAACAAACAAGAGAGAGGAGAAACACACAAAAGAGGGGGATAAACACAGGAGAAAGGGGAATACACCCAGGAGAGAGGAGAATACACACAGGAGATAGGAGGATACACACAGGAGAGAGGAGGATACACAAAGAAGAGGGGAAACACACAAGAAAGCGTGATTCACACAGGCGAGAAAGATAAACACCTAAGAGGGGTGGATACACACAGGAGAGAGGGGATTACACACAGGAGAAAAAAATACACACAGGAGAGAGGGCCTTATGCACAGGAGAGAGGAGGATACACAAAGTAGAGAGGGGGATACACACAGGAGAATAAAGCATACACACAGGAGGAAGGGGAATACACACAGGAGAGAAGAGAATGCACACAGAGGGAAAAGGATAAATACAAAAGAGAGAAAAATACACACAAAAGAGAGGATGATACAAATAGAAGAGAGGAGGATACATGCAGGAGATTGAAGGATACACAAAGGAGAGAGAAGGATACACACAGAAAAGGGGCATACACACAGGAGAAAGAAAGATTCTCACAAGAGAGTTGGATACCTACAGGAGACAGGGAAATACAACAGATAAGGGGATACACACAGGAGGGGTGGATACACACAGGAGAGAGGGTGTTACACACAGGAGAGTGGTGGAATACACACAGGAGAGAGGAGGATACACACAAAAGAGAGGAGGATACACACAAAAGGGAGAAGCATACACACAGGATAGAGAAGATTATGCACAGTATAAAAAAGAATTCACACAATAGAGAGGGTGATACACACAGGAGAGAGGAAAATAAACACAGGAGAGAGGGGTATACACACAGGTGAGGAAAATACACAAAGGAGAGAGGGGCATACACACAGGAGAGTAAAAAGATACACAGGAGAGAGAAAGATACACACAAAAGAGATGAGGATACACACAAGAGAGAACAGGATACACACAGGAGAGACGAGGATACACAGAAGAGAGAGGGGGATACACACAGAAGAGAGGGGATACACACAGGAGAGAGGGAATATACACACAGGATAGAGGAGGATACAAACAGAAAAGATGGGGATACACACAGAAGAAAGGAGGATACACAAATAAGAGAGGAGGATACACACAAAAGAGAAAAAAGGTTACACACAGAAGAGGGGGATACACACAGGCGAGGGGGCATACACACAAAAAATGGGAATAAACACAGTAGAATGGGGGTACACACAGAAGAGAGGAGGATATTCACAGGAAAAGTGATAAAAACAGGAGACGGAAATACACACAGGTGAGAGGAGGATACACACAGGAGAAAGGGGAGTAAACACAGAAAAGTGGGGATACACAGAGAAGAGAGGCGGATAAAAAAAGGAGAAAGGGATAGACACAGGAGAGGGAAATACACACAGGAGCGAGGGGGATGCACACAGGAGAAAGAAAAATACACACAGGAAAGAGAAGGGTACACACAGAAGAGAGAATGATACACACAGGAGAGGAGGGATACACACAGTAGATAGGAAGATACACACAGGAGAGAGGAGGATACAGAGAGGAGAGAGGAAGATACACACAAAAGAGAAGGAGATACACACAGGAGTGGGGAATACAAACAGAACAGAGGGGGTACACACAAAAGCGTTGAATACATGCAGGAGACAGGAAAACACACACAGGAGAGAGGGGGATACATAGAGAAGAGGGGGATACACACAGGAGAGAGGGAGATACACACAGGAGAGAAGAGTATACACAGGAGAGAGTGGGAAACACAAGGGAGAAAGGAAAATACACACAAAAAGAGGGGCATAAACAGAGGAGAGAGGGGGATACACACAGGAGGGAGAAAGATACACAAAGGAGAGAGGAGGATACACGAAGGAGAGAAAAATACACACAGGTGAGAGGAGGATGCACACATGGGAGTGGGGCATACACACAGAAGAGAGGGGTTACACAAAGGAGAGAGGTGGATACACAAAGGAGAAAGGGATAAACACAGAAGAAAGAAATACACACAAAAGCAAGGGAGATGCACACAGGGGAAAGAAGGATACACAAAGGAAAAAGGAGAATACACACAGGAGAGCAGAGCATATACACAGGAGAGAGGGTGATACACACAGGAGAAAGAAAGATACACACAGGAGAGTGGGGCACACAAATATGAGGGTGGGGGATACACAAAAAGAGAGGGGTATACACAGAGTGGTAGAAAATACACACGGGAGTGAGAAGGATACACACAGGAGAGAGGAAAATACGCACAGAAGAGAAAAGGATACACACAGGAGAAAAGGATACACACAGAAGAGAGGGGTATAGGCAAAGGAGAGAATGATACACAGACGAGAGAGAAGATACACACAGGAAAGATGGGGGAAAACACAGGAGAGGGGAATACGTACAGAAGAGAGGGGAATAGACAGAGGAGAAGGGATGATACACGCAGGAGAGAAAAGGATACACACAGGAGAGAGGGGGATACACACAGGAGAGAGGGGGGATAAACACAAAAGAGAGAAGAATACATAAAGGAGACAAAAGTATACACAGATGTGAAAGGAAGATACACACAGGAGAGAGGATACACACAGGAGAGAGGATACACACAGGAGAAAGGGGGATACAGAAAGTAGAGTGGGAGATACACACAAAAAAGGGGGGATGAACACAGGAGAGAGGAGTATAAACCCAGGAGTGAAGAGAATACACACAAGAGACAGGAGGATTCACACAGGAGAAGGGAGGATAAAAACAGGAGAGAGAAGGACACACACAGGAGAGAGGAGCATAAACACAGAACAAAGGAGGATACACACCAGAGAGAGAAGGATAAACACAGGAGAGAGGAAGATACAGACAGGGAAAAGGAGGATACACACAAAAGAGGGAAGGATACACATAGGAGAGAGGGGGATACACACAGGAGACAGAGGGATACACACAGGGAAACGGGGATAAATACAGGAGGGGGAGGATACACACAGAAGAGAGGAGGATACACACAGGACAGTAGAGGATACACAAAGGACACAGGAGCATACACACAGGAGAGAAGGATACACACAAAAGAGAAAGATACACAGAAAAGAGGAGGATACATACAGGGGATGGGGATACACACAGGAGAAAGGGGCATACACACAGAAGAGAGCAAGGTACACACAAAATAGAGGAAGGTACACACAGGAGAGAGGGGGTACACACAGGAGACAGGAGGGATACACACAGGAGAGAAGATACACACAGGAAAGAAGAGGATACACACAGAAGAGAGAAGGATACACACAGCTGAAGCCGGATACACACAGAAGAGGGAAGGATACACACAGAAGAGAGGAGGATACACACAGAAGAGAGGGGCATACACACAGGAGAGAAGGAGGATACACACAGGAGATAGAAAAATACACAAAGAAGCGAGGAATACACACAGGTGAGAAAAAAATACACAGAAGGGAATGGGGCATAAACACAGAAAAGAGGAGATACACACAGGAGAGAAAAATACACACAGGACTGAGAAGAATGCACACAAGAGAAATGGAAATATATACAGGAAAAAGGAAGATACACAAAGGAGAGAGAAGGATACACACAGGAGAGAGGGGGATATACACAGGAGACAAAAGAATACACAAAAAAGAGAAAAAGATACACGTAGGAAAGAAACGTACACCAAGGAGAGAGGGGCACACACACACAAAAGGGAAATACACACAAGAGAAAAGGGGATACGCATAGGAAAGGGTGATACACACGAGAGAGAAGCATAAACACAGGAGAGAAAAGAATACACACAGGAGAGAGGAGGAAACAAACAGGAGAGAGAGAATACACACAAGTGACAGGGGTATACACACAGGAGAAAGGGGAAATACACACAGGAAAGAAAGGTGGTAAACACAGGAGAGATGGGGGAACACAGAAAAGTGGAGGAATACACACAGGAGAGAGGAGGATACACACAGTAGAGAGAAGGAAACACACAGGAGAAAGGAGTGTACACACAGGAGAGGAGCATACACACAGGAGAGAGGGTGATACACACAGGAGAGTTGGATACATACAGGAGACAAGGAAAAACACACAGAAGAGAGGGGGATACACACAGGAGAGGGGAATACACACGGGAGAGAGGGTATACACACAAAATTGAGGAGAATACACACAAGAGAGTGCGGCATACACACAGGAGAGAGCGGGATACACATAGGAGGGAGGAAGATACACACAAAAAAATGAAAGATACACACAGGAGAATGGAGGATACACACAGGAGAGGGCGAAACACACAAGAGAAAGGGGTTCCACCAAGGAGAGAGGGGAATACACATAGGAGAGACGGGTATACACACAGGAGAGGTGTATACACACCAGAGAGAGGAGGATACATGCAGAAGCGTGGAGGATACTCGCAGCACAGAGAAGGATACCAGCAGCAGTAAGGGGGATACACACAAAAGAGAGAAAAATACACACACGATTGAAGGGGATACACACAAGAGAGAGAATGATACACACAGAAGAGAAAAGAATACCATAAAAAAGAGGAGGATACACACAGGAGCGAGGGATACACACAGGTGAGAAAAGAATACGAACAGGAGAGAGGGGCGTACACACAGAAAAAAGGGGAACACAGAGGAGAGAGGGAAACACACAAAGGAGAAAGTGATACACACAAAAGAGGGAAATACACACAGGAGCGAGGAAGATGCACACAGGAGAAAGAAAAATACACACAGATAAAAGGAGGATACACACAGGAGAGAGGAGGATACAAAGAGGAGAGGGGGGATACACACCGGAGAGAGGAAGATACACACAGGAGAGAGGAGTATACAGGAAGGAGAGAGGAAGATACACAAAGAAGAGAAGAGTATACACACAGGAGTGAAAGATACACACAGAAGAGAGAGGGATACGCACAGGAGAAAGAGATACACAGAGGAGAGTGTGGGATACACACAAGAGAGAGTGGGATAAACACAGGAGAGGGGGATACATACAGGACAAAGGGGCATAGACAGAGGATAAAAAAGGACACACGCAGGAGAGAGGAGGATACACAAAGGATAGAGGGGGATAGACACAGGAGAGAGAAGGATACACACAGGAGAGAAAAGGATACACACAGGAGATAGGAGGATACACATAGGAGAGGGAGATACACACTGGAGAGAGGGGCATACACTCAGAAAAAATGGATACACACAGGAGAAATTGAGATACACACAGGAGAGTGGAGGATACAGACAGGAAAGGGTGACACACACAGGAGAGAGGGGCATAAACACAGGCGACTGGAGGATACACAGAGGAGAGAGGAGAAAACAAACAGGAGAGAGGGGATACACACAAGAGAGAGGGGGATACACACAGCAGGGAAAGGTGATACACACAGGAAAAAAAGGTGTTACACACAGGAGAGAGAAGTGAAACCCCCAGAAAAGCGGAGGGGTACACGCAGGAGAAAGGAGGATACACACAGGAGAGAGGATGTTACACAGAGGAGAGAGAAGTATACACACACGTGAGTGGCATACACACAGGAGAGAGGGGGATACACGCAGGAGAGTTGAATACATACAGGAGACAGGGAAATATACACAGAAGAGAGGGAAATACAAACAAAAGAGGGTGATATACACAGGAGAGAGTGTATACACACAGGAGAGGAGGATACACATAGAAGAGAGAGGGATACACAAATAAAGAGGAAAATACACACACGAGAAAGGGGCATACAGACAGGAAAAAGAAAAATACACATAGGAGAGAGGAAGATACACAAAAAAGAGAAAAGGATACACGCAGAAAAGAGGAGCATACAAAGGAGAGATGTTAATACACAGAAGAGAGAGGGCGTTACACACAGGAGTGAGGGAAGATACACACAGAAGAGAGGAGGATATACACAGGAGAGAGGAGGATACACACAATAGAGAGGAGCATGCACAGAGGTGAGAGAATGATATGCACAGGAGAGATGGGAATTCACAAAATACAGAGGGGGATACACAGAGGAGAGAGGGGGAAACACAAGGAAGAGATGGGTATACACACTGCTGAGGGAAATACACAAAGCAGAGAGGGTCATACACACAGAAAAGAAAAAGAGAGAGATCCAAGATGGCTGATCGCTAACAGCTGGAGATTGTAGCTCCCAGTGAAAGCTCGGAAAACGTGAGGATACCACATTTTCAGAGAAATTTTCGTCGCCCACGGACCAGAAGATTTCCAGTGGAGGAGCCCCGTGGGTCGCCAGCGCGACTTCTGTGGCCGGTGCAGCGGTTTTGTCGTTGCCTCGGCGCGGCAGCTCTTCGTGCACAGTGAGCGGGTCTGGTTCCCCTACTGACTGGTGTTTGGAGCTCCGGAAAGGCAGAGCCGCTTGTTGAGGACTCAAGAAGGAAGCCAGACCGGAGATTCCCAGGCAGAAGAGCACCATCAGTCTTATCGCTGCTGTTTTGGCCGGCGCAGTGGGTTGCTCGGATTCCAGCACTGGAAATCAATAAATTGGACATCCTCTCAGGAACTCTATCAGAAAGGAGCTAATTGTAAAGACATCAGATGGATAAATTCACAGTAAAGGGAAAAAAACAGCCTAAAAAGGCCGAGAAAATTGAAAGTCAGAACCCCTCTCCCTCTACAGAGGATAGCAATTCCTCATCAGCAACGGAACAAGCCCTAATGGAAGAGGACTGTGTTCCAGTATCTGAAGGAGGCTTTAGAAGGTGGATGGTAAAAAATCTCTGGGAATTGAAACAACTTGTTCTAACCCAATGTAAAAAAAAACTAAGAACTTTGAAAAAAGGTTAGACGAAATGTTAAAAAGAATGAACAATATAGAAAGGAATATAAATGAACTAATGGAGTTGAAAAATACAACATGAGAACTTAGTGAAATATGCACAAGTTTGAATAGCCGAATTGATCAAGCAGAAGAAAGGATATCAGAGGTCGAAGACCGACTTAATGAAAGGGAACAAGAAGACAAGAATAGAGAAAAAAGGATAAAAAGGAATGAGCAAAGTCTCCAAGAATTATGGGACTATGTGAAAAGACCTAATCTACGTTTGATTGGTGTACCTGAATGTGATGGAGAGAATGAATTCCAGCTGGAAAATACTCTTCAGGATATTATCCAGGAGAATTTTCCCAATCTAGTAAACCAGGACACTATTCAACCTCAGGTAATACAGAGAACACCAAAAAGATATTCCTTAAGAAGAGCAACCCCAAGACACATAATCATTAGATTCACCAGGGTTGAAACTAAGGAGAAAATACTAAGGGCAGCCAGAGAGAAAGGTCAGGTTACCCACAAAGGGAAGCCTATTAGACTTACAGCAGATCTCTCAGTAGAAACCCTACAAGCCAGAAGAGAGTGGGCCCGATATTTAACATCCTCAAAGAACAGAAATTTCAGCCCAAAATTTCATATCCTGCCAAACTAAGCTTCACAATTCAAGGAAAATTAAAATCTTTTATGAACAAGCAAGTACTCAGAGATTTTATTACCACCAGGCCTGCTTTGCAAAAACTTCTGAAAGAAGCATTACACACAGAAAGGAATAACCAGTATTAGCCTTTCTAAAAATATACCAAAAAGTAAAGAACATCAACAGAAAGAAGAATTTACATCAACAAATGGATAAAATAGCCAGTTAACATCAAATGGCAGTAATCTTAAATTGAAATCGACTAAATTTTCTAATTAAAAGATACAGCCAAAATCTAACGGTATACTATATCCAGACCCATTTCATATCCAAAGATATACATAGACTAAAACAAAGGGTTGGAGAAGGTTTACCAACCAAATAGAGAAAAAAATAAATAAACAAAAAGGAGTTGCAATTCATGCATTTGATAAAACAGATTTCAAACCAAAAAAGATAGAGTGGTATAAGGATCAATGCATCCTAACACCCAGATACATAAGACCCATAAAGAGATTCAGACTCAATGAAACAGAAAATTAATAAGGATATCCAGAATCTGAACTCAGATCAGTAACAAGTAAACTTAATAAGCAAACTCTCCACTTTAGATAAATAAAATATACATTCTCCATTTTAAATACATAAAATAATGTCGGCCATTATTAATAGCCATTTATAGAAAAAAGCAATATTCCTGTTCTCTCTCCCTCTTTTTCTTCCTCTTTTCCTTTCTAAAAAGAAAAAGAAAAAAAAGAAAACAAAAAACAAAATACCCACAGAACTGTACAAAACTACCACATCTCTTCCCCTCTTGAAAAAAAAAGAAAAGAAAAGAAAGAAAAAGAAAACACACAGGAGAGAGGAGGATACACACAGGAGAAAGGAGGATACACACAAGAGAGAGACGGATACACACAGGAGAGAGGAGGATACACACAGAATATGGCAATACACACAATAGAGAGGGGGATCCACACAGGAGAGAGGGGAATACATAGAAGAGAGGGGTATACACACAGGAGAGGGGCATACACACAGGGGAGAGGAGAATACACACAGGAGAGAGAAGAATACACGCAGCACAGTGGAGGATACCCGCAGGAGAGAGGAGGATACACACAGAAGAGAAAAAAATACACAAAGGTGAGAAGGGGATACACACAAGAGAGAGAATGATTCACACAGGAGAGAAAAAGATAAACACTGAAGAGAGAAGGATACACACAGGAGCAAGAGATATGCACAGGTTAGAGAAGGATACACACAGAAGAGAGGGGCATACACAGAGTAAAGGGGGGATGCAAATAGAAGAAAGGAAAATATACAAAGAAGAAAAAGATACACATGAAAGAGGAAAATACACACAGGAGCGAGGGGCATGAACACAGGATTAAGGAAAATACACACAGGAAAGTCAAGGATACACACAGGAGAAGGAAGGATATACTCAGGAGAGGAGAAATACACAGAGGAGCGAGAAATATACACACAGGAGAAAGGAGGATACACAAAGGAGAGAGAAAGCTACACACAGAAGAGAAGAGGATACACACAGGAGTGGGGGATACACAGAGAATAGAGTGGGATACTCACAGGAATGGGGGATACAAATAGGAGAGTGTGGAATACACACAGGAGAGAGGAAGATAAACACAGGAGAGGAAAATACATATAGGAGAGAGGAGAATAGACAGAGGGGAGGGGAAAATACACGCAGAAGAGAGAAGGATACACACAGGAAAGAGTGGGATACACACAGGAGAGAGGGGGAAACACACAGGAGAGGAAAGAATACACACTGGAGTGAGGAGGATAAACATAGGAGAGGAACATACACACACAGGAGAGGGGCATACACACAACAAAGGGGGATACACACAAGAGAGAGAATGATACACACAGAAGAGAAAAGAATACAATAAAAGAGGAGGATACACACAGGAGCGAGTGATACACACAGGTGAGAAAAGGATACAAACAGGAGAGAGGGGCGTACACAGAGATAAGGGGGGAACACAGAGGAGAGAGGGAAATACACAAAGGAGAAAGTGATACACACAAAAGCGGGAAATACACACAGGAGCGAGGAAGATGCACACAGTAGAAGAAAATACACACAGGAAAAAGGAGGATATACACAGGAGAGGGGGGATACACACAGAAAAGAGGAAGATACACAAAGGAGAGAGTAGTATACAGGAAGGAGAGAGAAAGATACGCACAGAAGAGAAGAGTATACACACAGGAGTGAAAGATACACACAGAAGAGAGGGGGATACTCACAGGAGAAAGAGATACACAGAGGAGAGTGTGGGATATACACAGGAGAGAGGGGAATAAACACAGGAGAGGGGGATACATACAGGAAAAAGGGGCATAGACAGAGGAGAAAGAAGAACACACGCAGGAGAGAGGAGGATACACAAAGGATAGAGGGGGATAGACACAGGAGAGAGAAGGATACACACAGGAGAGAAAAGTATACACAAAGGAGAGAAAAGGATACACACACGAGAAAGGAGGATACAAATAGGAGAGGGAGATACACACTGGAGAGAGGGGCATACACTCAGAAAAAAATGGATACACACAGGAGAAATTGGGATACACACAGGAGAGTGGAGGATACACACAGGAAAGGGTGACACACACAGGAGAGAAGGGCATAAACACAGGCGACTGGAGGATACACAAATAAGAGAAAAGAAAACAAACAAGAGAGAGGGGATACACACAAGAGAGAGGGGATACACACAGGAGAGAAAGGTGATACACACAGGAAAAAAGGAGTTACACACAGGAGAGAGAGGTGAAACCCCCAGGAAAGCGGAGGGATACACGCAGAAAAAAGGAGGATACACACAGGAGACGGGAGGATACACAGAGGAGAGAGAAGTATACACACACGTGAGTGGCATACACACAGAAGGGAGGGGGATACACGCAGGAGAGTTGGATACATACAGGAGACAGGGAAATATACAAAGAAGAGAGGAAAATACAAACAAAAGGGTGATAAACACAGGAGAGAGTGTATACACACAGGAGAGGAGAATACACATAGGAGAGAGGTATACACACAAAAAAGGGAAATACATACAAGAGAAAGGGGCATACAGACAGGAGAGAGAAAAATACACATAGGAGAGAGGAAGATACACAAAAAAAGAGAAAAGGATACACCCAGAAAAGAGGAGTATACAAAGAAGTGATGTTAATACACAGAAGAGAGAGGGCGTTACACACAGGAGTGAGGGCAGATACACACAGAAGAGAGGAGGATACACCCAGGAGAGAGGAGGATACACACAATAGAGAGGAGCATACACACAGGAGAGAGAATGATATGCACAGGAGAGATGGGAATTCACAAAATACAGAGGGGGATACACACAGGAGAGTGGGGGATACACAAGGAAGAGATGTGTATACACACAGGTGAGGAAAATACACAAAGGAGAGAGGGTCATACACACAGAAAAGAAAAAGGATACACACAGGAGAGAGGAGGATACACACAGGAGAAAGGAGGATACAAACAGAAGAGAGGGGGATGCACACAGGAGAGAGAAGGATACACACAGGAGACAAAAGAATACACAAAGGAGAGAAAAAGATACACATAGGAGAGCAAGATACACCGAGGAGAGAGGGGGAAAAAAGGGGAATACACACAGGAGAAAGGGGGATACGCATAGGACAGGGTGATACACACAAGAGAGAGAAGCCTAAACACAGGATAGAAAAGGACACACACAGGACAGAGGAGGAAACAAACAGGAGAGAGAGAATACACACAAGTGAAAGGGGTATACCCACAGGAGAAAGGGGTAATACACACAGGAAAGAAAGGTGTTACATACAGGAGAGATGGGGGAAACACAGAAAAGTGGAGGAAAACACACAGGACAGAGGAAGATACACACAGGAGAGAGAAGGAAACACACAGGAGAGAGGAGTGTACACAGAGGAGAGGAGTATACACACAGGAGAGAAGGTGATACACACAGGAGAGTTGGATACATACAGGAGACAGGGAAATACACACAGGAGAGAGGGGGATACACACGGGAGAGAGGGTATACACACAAAAGTGAGGAGAATACACACAAGAGAGAGGGGCATACACACAGGAGAGAGGAACATACACAGAGGAGAGAGGAAGATACACACAGGAAAACGAAAGCTACACACAGGAGAATGGAGGATACACACAGGAGAGGGCGAAACACCCAAAAGAAAGGGGTTTCACCAAAAAGAGAGGGGAATACACATAGGAGAGAGGGGTATACACACAGGAGAGGTGTATACACATCAGAGAGAGGAGGATACATGCAGAAGAGTGGAGGATACTCGCAGCACAGAGAAGGATACCAGCAGGATTGAGGGGGATACACACAAAAGAGAGAAAAATACACACAGGATTGAATAGGAATACACACGAGAGAGAATGATACACACAGAAGAGAAAAGAATACCATAAAAAAGAGGAGAATACACACAGAAGAGAGGGATACACACAGGTGACAAAAGGATACACACAGGGGAGAGGGGCGTACACACAGAAAAGGGGGGAACACAGAGGAGAGAGGGAAATACACAAAGGAGAAAGTAATAAACACAAAAGAGGGAAATATACACAGGAGCGAGAAAGATGAACACAGGAGAAAGGAAAATACACACAGGAAAAAGAAGGATACACACAGGAGAGAGGAGGATACACAGAGGAGAGGGGAAATACACACAAAAGAGAGAAAGATACACACAGGAGAGAGGAGTATACAGGAAGGACAGAGGAAAATACACAGAGAAGAGAAGAGTATACACACAGGAGTGGGAGATACACACAGAAGAGAGGGGGATACGCACAGGAGAAAGAGATACACAGAGGAGAGTGTGGGATACACACAGGAGAGGGGAGATAAACACAGGAGAGGGGGATACATACAGAAAAAAAGGCATAGACAGAGGAGAAAGGAGGACACACGCAGGAGAGAGGAGGATACACAAAGGATAGAGAAAGATAGACACAGGAGAGAGAAGCATACAAACAGGAAAGAAAAGGATACACACAGGATATAGGAGGATACACATAGGAGAGGGAGATACACATTGGAGAGAGGGGCATACACTCAGAAAATATGGATACACACAGGAGAAATTGGGATACACACAGGATAGTGGAGGATACACACAGGAAAGGGTGACACACAGGAGAGAGGGGCATAAACACAGGCGACTGGAGAATACACAAAGGAGAGAGGAGAAAACAAACAGGAGAGAGGGGATACACACAAGAGAGAGGGAAATACACACAGGAGAGAAAGGTGATACACACAGGAAAAAGGTGTTAAACACCCGAGAGAGGGGTGAAACCCCCAGGAAAGCGGTAGAATACACGCAGAAGAAAGGAGGATACACACAGGAGAGAGGAGGTTACACAGAGGAGAGAGAAGTATACACACACGTGAGTGGCATACACACAGGAGAGAGGGGGATACACGCAGGAGAGTTGGATACATACAGGAGACAGGGAAATATACACAGAAGAGAGGGAAATACAAACAAAAGAGGGTGATATACACAGGAGAGGGTGTATACACACAGGAGAGGAGGATACACATAGAAGAGAGAGGGATACACAAAAAAAGAGAAAAATACACACACGAGAAAGGGGCATACAGACAGGAGAGAGAAAAATACACATAGGAGAGAGGAAGATACACACAAAAAAAGAGAAAAGGATACACGCAGAAAAGAGGAGTATACAAAGGAGAGATGTTAATACACAGAAGAGAGAGGGCGTTACACACAGGAGTGAGGGAAGATACACACAGAAGAGAGGAGGATACACACAGGAGAGAGGAGCATACACACAGGAGAGAGAATGATATGCACAGGAGAGATGGGAATTCACAAAATAAAGAGGGGGATACACACAGGAGAGAGGGGGATACACAGGGAAGAGATGGGTGTACACACTGCTGAGGGAAATACACAAAGCAGAGAGGGTCATACACACAGAAAAGAAAAAGGATACACACAGGAGAGAGGAGGATACACACAGGAGAAAGGAGCATACACAAAAGAGAGAGACGGATACACACAGGAGAGAGGAGGATACACACAGGATAGGGCGATACACACATGAGAGAGTGGGATCCACACAGGAGAGAGGGGAATACATAGGAGAGAGGGGTATACACACAGGAGAAAGGCATACACACAGGGGAGAGGAGGATACACACAGGAGAGAGAAGAATACACGCAGCATAATGGAGGATACCCGCAGGAGAGAGGAGGATACACACAGAAGAGAAAAAAATACACACAGGAGAGAAGGTGGATACACACAAGAGAGAGAATAATACACACAGGAGAGAAAAGGATAAACACTGAAGAAAGAAGTATAAACACAGGAGCGGGGGATACACACAGGTTAGAGAATGATACACACAGAAGAGAGGGGCATACACACAGAAAAGGGGGTATACAAATAGAAGTAAGGGAAATATACAAAGGAGAAAAAGATACACACAAAAGAGGAAAATACACACCGAAGCGAGGGGGATGAACACAGGATTAAGGAAGATACACACAGGAAAGACGAAGATACACACAGGAGAAAGAAGGATATACTCAGGAGAGGAGGGATACACAGAGGATCGAGAAAGATACACACAGGAGAAAGGAGGATACACAGAGGAGAGAGGAAGATACACACAGAAGAGAAGAGGATACACACAGGAGTGGGGGATACACAGAGAATAGAGTGGGATACTCACAGGAATGGGGGATACACATAGGAGAGTGTGGAATACACACAGGAGAGGAAGATAAACACAGGAGAGGGGGATACATATAGGAGAGAGGGGCATAGACAGAGGGGAGGGGAAAATACACGCAGAATAGAGAAAGATACACACAGGAAAGAGTGGGATGCACACAGGAGAGAGGCGGATACACACAGGAGAGAAAAGAATACACACTGGAGTGAAAAGGATACACATAGGAGAGGGAGATACACACACAGGAGAGGGGCATACACACAACAAAGGGGGATACACACAAGAGAAAGGAAGATACAAACAGAAGACAAAAGGATACACACAGAAATTGGTGATACACACATGAGAGAGGGGGGTAACCACAGCAGAGAGGAGCATACACAAAGGAGAGAGGAAAAAACAAACAGGAGAGAGGGGAACACCCAAGAGAGAAAAAAATACACACAGGAGAAAAAGGTGATACACACAGGAAAGAAGGGTGTTACCCACAGGAGAGAGGGGGAACCACAGAAAAATGAAGGGATACACACAGGAGAGAGGAGGATACAGACAGTAGAGAGGAGAATACACACAGGAGAGAGGAGTATACACACAGGAGAGAGGGGGATAAACACAGTAGAGTTGGATACATATAGGAGACAAAGAAATACACACAGGATAGAGGGGGATACGCACAGGAGAGTGGGGATACACACAGGAGAGAGAGAAATTCAAACAGGAGAGAGGGGAATACACACAAGAAAGAGGGTCATACACACAGAAGAGAGGGGGATACACATAGAAGAGAGAAAGATACACAAAAGAGAGAGGAGGATACACGCAAAAGAGAGGAGGATACACAGAAGAGAGGAGAATACACAGAGGAGAAAGGGCTTTATACAAAGGAGAGAGGGTGGATACACACAGGAGAAAGGAGGATACACAAAGGAGAGGGTGGGTACTCACAGGAGAGGGGAGTATACACAGAAGAGTGGGGGATACACAGAAGAGAGAGAATGATACACATAGAAGAGAAAAGAATACACAAAGAAGAGAAAAGTATACACACAGGAGCGAGGGGGATACACACAAAAGAGAGGGGGATACACACAGGAGAGAGGGAAGATACAAATGGACAGAAAGGTATACACAAATGTGAGGGGAATACACAAAGGAAAGAGGTGCATACACACAGGAGTGACAAAAGATACACCCAAAAGAGAGGGAGATACACATAGATGAAAGAAAGACACACAGAAGAGAGTGCAATAAACAGAAGAGAGAGGGGGATCCACACAGGAGAAAGAAGAATACACATAGGAGAGAGGGGAATAAACACAAATGAGCGGAATGCACAAAAAAGAGAGGGGGATGCACACAAGGGAGAGAAGAATACACACAGGAAAGGGTGATACACACAGGAGAGATGTGCATAAACAGAGGAGAGAGGAGGATACACAAAGAAGAGAGGACGAAACAAACAGAAGAGGGGAGATACACACAAGAGAGGGAGGGATACACACAGGAGAAAGGGTTGATACACAAAGAAAAGAAAGGTGTTACACACAGGAGAAAGGGGGGAAACACACGAGAAAGCAGAGAAATACACGCAGGAGAGAGGAGTATACACACAGGAGAAGGGCATACACACAGGAAAAAGGGGGATACACAAAGGAGAGTTGGATACCTGCAGGAGACAGGTAAATATACACAAGAGAGAGGGGGATACACACAGGAGATGGGAATACACACAAGAGAGAGGGTATACACACAGAAGAGGGGAATACACACAGGAGAGAGGGTCATACAGTCAGGAGAGAGGGAAACACATATAGGAGAGAGAAAGATAAACACAAAAGAGAGGAGGATACACGCAGGAGACAGGAGTATACACAGGAGAGAGGTTAATACACAGAGGAGAGAAGGCGCTACACACAGGAGAGAGGTTGGATACACACAGGAGAGGGGAGAATACACATAGGTGGGAGGAAGATACACACAAAACAGAGGAGCATACACACAGGAGAGAGAATGATACGCACAGGAGAGACAGGAATTCACAAAATAGAGAGGGGGATATACACAGGAGAGAGGGGGAAACACAGAGGACAGAGGGGTATACACACAGGTGAGGGAAATACACAAAAAAAGAGAGGGGCATACACACAGAAAAGAGAAAAGATACACACAGGAGAGAGGAGGATACACACAAAAGAGAGGGGGATAAACACAGGAGAGAGAAGGGATACATAAACTTAAGAAGAAGATACACACAGGAGAGAGGAAGAAAAGAACAAAAGAGAGGAGGTTACACACAGGACAGTGAAGAATACAAAGGGCAGAAAGGAGGATACATACAGTAGAGGGGGATACACACAGAAGAGAGGGGCATGCACAAAGGAGAGAGAAGGATACACACAAGAGAGAGGGGGGATACTCACGGGAGAAAAGAAAATACACACAGGAGGGAGGAGGATACACACAGGAGACAAGAGGATACACAGAATAGAAAAGGAAACACACAGGAGAGAGGAAGATACACACAAGAGGGAGGATGATACTCACAGGAGAGAAGAGGATCCCCACAGGTGAAAGGAGGATACACTGAGAAGAAAAAATAATACACAAAGGAGAGAGGGGGATTCACAGAAGAGACAGTGGGATACACACAGAGGGAGGAAGATACACAGAGGAGAGAGGAGGATACACACATTAGAGAGGAAGATACACACATAAGAGAGGAGAATACACAAAAGAGACGAAGGCATACACAAAGGAGTGGCTGATACACAAAGGATAGAGGGGGATAAACACAGAAAAAGAGGATATACGCAGAAGAGGGAAATACACACAAAAAAGAGGGTGATGCACACAAAAGAGAAGAGGATTCAGAAAGGCGAGAGGAGGATACACACAGAAAAGAAAATGATACAAACAGGAGAGAGGAGGATACACACGTGAAAGGAGGATACACACAGGAGAGAGGAGGATACGCACAGGAGAGAGAGGAATACACTCAGAAGAGTCGGGCTAAAAACAGGAGAGTGCGGCATACACAAATGGGGATGGGATACACACAGGAGGGAGGAGGATACACACAACAGAGAGGAAAATACACACAGGAGAAAGGAGGATACACACAGGAATGAGAGGGATAAACGCAAAAGAGAGAAGGGTAAACACAGCAGAGTGGAGGATACACACAGGAAAAAGTGGGATACAGACAGGAGAAAGGGATACACACAGGAGAGGGGGGAATACACAGAGGAGAGAGAAGGGTAAACACAGGAGAGAGGAAGGATACACACAGGAGAGGGGATACACACAGGAGAGTAGAACATACACATAGAAGAGAGGGGGATATACACAGGAAACAGGGGGATACCCACAGAAGGAGATAGATAAAGACAGGAGGGAGAAGGATAAACACAAAATAGAATAGGATACAGACAGAAGAGAAGAAAATACACGCAGGTGAGAGAAAAATTCACACAGGAGAGAGGAGGATACACAAAGAAGATAGGAGGATACACGCAGGAGAGACGAGGATACACACAGTGGAGTGGGGGAATCCACACAGGAGAGTGGGATACAAACAGAAGAGAGGAGGATACACACAGGTGAGAAAAGTATACGAACAGGAGAGAGGAGAATACACACAGGTGAGAGGAGGATACACACACACAAAAAGGGGGATAAACACAGGAGAGAGGGTGATACACACAGGATAGAAGAGGGTACAGAGAGGAGAGAGGAAGATACAAAAACGAGAAAAGAGGATACACAAAAAAGAGGGGAATACACACAGGAGATAAACAGAAAAGTTATACAGAAAAGAGAGAAGGATACACACAGAAGAAAAAAGGAAACACACGGGAGAGAAGAATACACACAAGAGAAAGGGGGATACACGCAGGATAAAGAAGAATACACACAGGAGAGAGGAATACACACAGGAGAGAGAGGCATACACACAGGAGAGAAAAGGATACACACAGCAGAGTGGAGAATACACAGAGGAGAGAGGGGATACCAACAGAACAGTGGAGGATATACATAGGAGAGGGGGGGGATACACAGGAAGAGAGGGGAGATACACAAAAGAGAGAAGAAAGATACATCCAAGAGAGAAGAGGAATACACACAGGAGAGAGGAGGATACACATAGGAGAGAGCAGAATACACACAGGAGAGAGGAAGATACACACAGGAAAAAAATACACACAGGAGAGAGGAGAATACACACAAAAGAGAGAAGGACACACACAAAAAAAGAGAAGGATACACACAGGAGACAGAAGGATACACACAGGAGAGAGAAGGATACAAACAGGAGAGAGAAGAATACACACAGGAGACAGAAGGACACACACAGGAGAGAGAAGGATACACACAGGAGAGGGGTGATACACACAGGAGAAAGGGGTATACACACAGGAGAGAAAAGGAACCACACAGGAGAGAGTAGGATACACACAGGAGAGGGGTATACACAAATTAGAAAGGAACATGCACACAGGAAAGAAGATACACACAGAAAAAAGGGGGATACACACAGGAGAGAGGAAAATACAAAGCGGCGAAAGGGGATACAAACAGGAGAAAGGGTGATACCTACAGGAGAAAGGGGGGATACACACAGGAGAAAAAGGGGTTACATACATGAGAGAGGGAAAAATCACAAAGGAGAGAGGAGGGATACACACAGGATAAAAGAATATACACACAGGAGAGAGAAAAATACACACAGGAGAAAAAAGGATACACTCAGAGGAGGGGGATACACAAAGTAGAGAGGGGCATGCACACAGGGAAAACGGATACAAACAGGAGAAAAAAGGATACACAAAGAAGAGAAAAGGATACACACAGAAGAAAAGGATACACACAGCAGACAGGGGCATACAAACAGAAGCGAGGATGATACACACAGGAGAGAGGAATATAAAAAAAGGAGAGAGAAGATACAAAAAGGAGAGAGGGTGATACACCCAGAAGAAAGGTGGGATACACACAAGAGAGAAAGAAATTACACACAGGAGAGAGGAGAAAAACAAACAGGAGAGAGGAGGGATACACACAGGGGAAAAGAAAACACACACAGGCAAGTAGAAAATACACAAAGGAAAGAGGAGGATACACACAGGAAAGAGGAAAATACACACAAGAGAGAAGAGAATACAAAAATGAGAGAGAATGAAACACACAAGAGAAGAAAGGATACACACAGGAGAGTGGCATACACAGGAGAGAGGGGATACAAACAAGAGATTTGGATACAAACAGAAGACAGGGTAATACACACAGGAGACAGGAAGATACACACAGGAGATTTGGATACAGAGAGGAGAGAGAGGGATACATAAAGGATAAAGGAGAATACACACAAGACACAGGGGCATAGACACAGTAGAGAGGAGGATACACACAGGAGAGAGGGGGATACACACAGGAGAGAGGGGGATACAAACAGGAAAGTGCAAAATACACACAGGAGGGAGAGAGAAGAATACCCACAGAAGAAGGGGGATACACACAGGAGAAAGGAAAATACACACAGGAGAGACTAGGATAAACACAGGAGAGAGGAGGATACACACAGGAGAGAGGAGGCTTCACAAAAATAAAGGGAAATACACAGAAGAGAGGAGGATACAAACAGGCGAGAGAGATACACACAAAAGACGGGGAAGTACACACATGAGAGAGGGAGATAAAAATAGGAGAGGGGGACACACACAGGAGAGAGGTGCATATGCACAGGAGAGAGAAGGATACACACAGGAGAGAGGGGTTACACACAGGAGAGACGGGTATACACACAGTGGGAGTAGGATAAATACAGGAGAGAGGAGGATACACACAAAAGAGAAGAGGATACAAAGAGAAGAGAGGAGGATACACGCAGAAGAGAGAAGGATACACACAGGAGAGGGGAAGATACACACAGGAGGAATGGGGATACACACAAAAGAAGGAGGATACCCACAGGAGAGAGGAGAATACACACAAGCCAGTGGAGGAAACACACAGGAGAGAAAATGATACACACAGGAGAGAGGGGGATACAAACAGGAGAGTGCAGCATACACACAAAAGGGAGGGGGTTACGCACAGGAGAGAGGGGGATACACACAGGAGAGAGGAGGATACACTGCAGAGATTAGGATACACTCGGGAGAGAGGATGATACACACAGAAGAGAGGAGGATAAACAAAGGAGAGAAGTAAACACACAGTAGAGAGGGAGATACACACAGGCGAGGGGTGTACACACAGAAGTGGGGAAAATGCACACAAAACAGAAGGGGATACACACAGGAGAGGAGGATAATACAGTAGAAATAAGCATACACAAAAAATAGAGGAGGATACACAAAGCAGAGAGGGGGAATACACACAGGACAGAGGATGATACCCACAGGAGAGTGGGGCATAGACACAGGATGGAGGAAAATACAAACAGCAGAGGGTTGGTACAGACAGTTAGAGAAGGATAAATACAGGTGGGAGGAAAATACACATAAAAGGAATAAGGATACAGAGAGAAGAGAGGAGGATACACGCAGGAGAGAGGAGGATACACACAGAAGAGAGGAGAATACACACAAGAGAGAGGGTTGAGAAACACAGGAGAGGGAAATCCACACAGGAAAAAGGAAGGTACACACAGGAGAGAGGGGTATACACACGAGAGAAAAGGATACAAAAAGGAGGGGGGCATACACACAGGAGAGTGGGAAATACACCAAAAAGAGGAAAGGATACACAAAGGAGAGAGAAGGATACACACAGAAGGTGGGGAAACACACAGAAAAGAGGGGCATACACACTGGAGAGGGTGATACACACAGGAGAAAAGGGGATACACACAGGAGAGATAAGAATACACAGGAGATAAGGATACACACAGAAAAGAAGAACGTACACTCAGGAGAGAGAAGGATACACACAGCAGAGCAAAGGATACACAGAGCAGAGAGGAAATACACACAGGAGAGAGGGGTATACACACAGAAGAGAGGGGTGATACACACAGGAAAGAGCGGAGATACACACAGGAGAGAAGAGGGATACACTCAGAATATAATAGAATACACACAGAAGAGAAAAGAATACACACAGGAGAGAGGAAGATACACACAGGAGATTAGGATACAAACTGGACAGAGGAAGATAAACACAGAAGAGAGAAGGATACACACAGGAAAGAGGGGGATACACACAAAAGAGAGGTAATACCCACAGAAGAGAGGAAGGTACACAAAAGAGAGAAAAGGATACACACAAAAGAGAGAAGGATACACACAGGACACAGAATAATACACACAGGAGAGAGAAAGATACACAAAGGAGAGGTGTGATACACACAGGAGAAAAAGGAATACACAGAGGAGAAAAAAAGATACACACAGGAGAAATTAGGATGCACACAGGAGAGGATGATACACAAAGTAGAGTGGGGCATACACACAGGAAACTTAAATACACACAGGGGAAAGGAAGATAAACACAAAAGAGAGGAGAATACACACAAGAGAGGGGGTACACAAAGGTGAGAGGGACTTGCAAACAGGAGAGAGGAAGATACAGGAGAGAGGAGGATACAAAGAGAAGAGAGGGGATACACACGGAATAGAGGGGGATACACACAGAAGAAATGGGGGATACACACAAGAGAGAAAGGGGTTACACATAGGAGAGAGGGGAGAAACACAAAAAAGAGAGGAGGATTACACACAGGATAGAGAAAGATACACACAGGAGAAAGGAAAATACACACAGGAGAGAAAAGAATACGCACAAGAGAGAGGAGGATACACAGGAGAGAGGAGGATACACACAGGAAAGAGGAGGATACACATAGGAGAAAGGCATACACACAGGAGAGAGGAGGATAAACAGAGGAGAGTTGAGTACACACAAGAGACAAGTTAATACACACAGTAGAGAGGGTGATACAAATAGGAAAGAAAGAAATGCACACAGCAAAGAGGGCATACATCCAGGAGAGATGAGAATACACAAAGGAGAGAGGGGGATACACACAGGAGAAAGGGGGATACAAATAGGAGAGTGCGACATACATAGAAAAGGTAGAAGGATACACACAGAAGAGAGGACGATACACACAGGAGAGAAAAGGCTACACACAGGAGAGAGGAGTATACACAAAGAAGAGAGGAAAACACACAACAGAGAGGGAGATACAAAAAGGCGAGGCGGATACACACAGGAGACGGTGTGATACACAAAGGAGAGTGGGGTATACATACAGGAGAAAGGGGGATACAAACAGGAGAGTGCAGCATACACACAAGAGGGAGAAGGATACACACAGGCGAGGGGGATACACACAGGAGACGATGTGATACACACAGTAGAGAGGGAGATACACAAAAAAGAGAAGAATACACACAGGAGAGAAAAGTATAAACAAAATCAGACGAGGATACACACAGGAGAGAGGGGGATACACACAGGCGAGAGGGGTATTCCCACAGGAGAGTGGGGCATACACGCAGGAGGGAAGGTAATACACACAGGAGAGAAAAGGATACACACAGGAAGAGAAGAATAAATACAAGAGAGAGAAGGATACACACAAAAGACTGGAGGATACAGACATAATAGAGGATTATAGACGCAGGAGAGAGAAAAATACACACAAAAGAGAGGAAAATACACACAGGAGAGAGGAGGATACACGCAGAAGAGAGGAGGATACACACATGAAAGAGGGGGGATACACACAGGACAGGGGATACACACAGAAGAGAGAAAGATACACACAGGAGAAAGAAAGATGCACACAGGAGAGTGGAAGATTCACACAAAAGGGAGGATGATACACACAGGAGAGACGAGGATACACACAGGAGAGAAAACAATACACACAGCAGAGGGGGAAACACAGAGAATAGAAAAGGATACACATAGGAGAGAGGAGGGTACACACAGGAGAGAGGGGAAATACACACAGGGTAGTAGAAGATACACACAGAAGAGAAGAGGATACACACAGGAGAGAGGATGATCCACACAAATGAAAAAGAATACACACAGCAGAGAGGAGGATACACACAAAAGAGAGGAGTAAAACACAGGAGAGTGGGGGATACACACTTGTGGAGGGGGATACACGCAGGAGGGAAAAAAGATACACACAGGAGAGAGGAAAATACACATAGGAGAGAGGAGCATACACAAAAATGACATGGGCATACACACAGGAGAATGGGGGATACACTCAGGAAAAACAGGATACACAGAAAAGAAGGGGGATACACACAGGAGAGAGGGGCATACACACAAGAGAGAGAAGGATAAACACAGGATAGAAAAGAACACACACAATTGAGAGGGAGATACATAGGGTAAAGAGGGGGTATACACACAGAAGAGAAGAAGATACAAACAGAAGAGAGGAAGATACACACAGGAGAGAGGAGGAAACACACAAAAGAGAAAAAAATACAAACAGGAGAGAGAAGGATACACACAGGTGAAAGAAAGATATACACAGGAGAGAGGAAGATACAGACAAAAAGGGGGATACACACAGGAGGAATGGAAATACACACAAGGAGAGGGAGATACACACCGAAAAGAAGAGGATACACACAAGAGAGAGGAAAATACACACAGGAGAGAGAAGGATACACACAGAAGAGAGGAGGATACACACAGGAAAGAGGGGGATACATACAGGGGGAGGGGGATACACACAGGAGAGTGGAGGATACAAACAGCAGACAGGAGGATACGCATAGGAGAGAGGAGAATACACACATGAGAGAGGAGGATACACAAAGGAGAGAAGGAAAAACACAGTAGAGAGGGGGATATACACAGGCAAGAGGGATACACACAGAAGTGGTGGTGATGAACACAGGAGAAAGGGGGATCCACAGAGGAGAGGGAGAAACACAATGAAAAGGGGAGCATATACACAGGAGAGAGGAGGATACACAGAGGAGAGAAGGGGAATACATACAGGAGAAAGGGGATACACACAGGAGAGTGGGGCATACACACAGAATGGAGGAAGATACACACAGGATAGTGGGGGATACACAGAGGGGGAGAAGAATAAATACAGGAGGGAGAAGGGTACACAAAAAAGAGTGGAGGATACAGACAGAAGAGAGGACGATAAACGCAGATAAGAGGAGGATACACACAGGAGCGAGGAGGATACAGAGAAGAGAGAGAAGGATACACGCAGGAGAGAGGATACACGCAGGAGAGAGAAAGATACACACAGGAGAGTGGGGGGATACACACGGGATAGGGCGATACAAAAAGAAGAGAGGAGGATAAACACAGGAGAGAAGAGGATACTCACAGGAGAGAGGGGTATACACACAAAATAGTGGAGGATGCACACAGGAGAGAAGGGGACACACAAAGGAGAGAGGGGGATACACACAGTAGAGAGGAGATACGCACAGGAGAAATGAGGATACACACAGGAGAGGGGGGATACACGCAAAAGAAAAAAGAATACACATGGGAGAGGGGGATACACACAGGAGAGAGGGGGATGCATGGAAAAGAGCAAAGGATACACACAGGAGAGAAAAGAATACACACAGGAGATGGGAATACACAGGAGAGAGGGACATACACACAGGAGAGGGTGATACACACAGGAGAGAGGGGATACACACAAGAAAGAGGAGAATACACACAGGAGAAAGGAGAATACACACAGGAGAGATTAGGATTCACACAGGAGAGAGGGTATAAACACAGGAGAAATAAGATTACACACAGGAGAAAGGGGGGATACAGACCGGAGAGAGGGTAAATACACAAAGGAGAAAGGGGGGATACACAGAGAAATCAGGAGAGATACACACAGGAGAGAGGAGCATACACACAGGAGAGGGATAGATACACACAATAGAGAAGGATAAACACAATAGAGAGGAAGATACACACAGGATTGAGGAGGATACACACAAAACAGAAAATGATACACACAGGAGACAGAAGGATACACACAGAAGAGATGGGGATAAACACAGGAGAGGGGAATACACACAAAAGAGAAAAAAGATACACACAGGAGACAGGGATACACAAAGAAAGAAGTTGGATACACACAGGAGAGAGGGGGATACACACAGGAGAGAGGGGAATACACACAATAGAGATGTACATACCTACAGGAGAGAGGAGAATACACAAAGGAGAGAGGCAGATACATACAGAAAAAAGGGGGATACAAACAGGACAGTGCGGCATACACACAGAAGGAAGGAGGATACACACAGGAGAGAGAAGGCTACACAAAAAAGAGAGGAGGATACACAAAGAAGAGGGCGAAACACAAAAAAGAGGGGGGATACACACAGGAGACAGGAGGATACACACAGAAGAGAGGAGGGTGTACAAAGGAGAGAGGAGGATACACACAGGAGAGAGAAGAATACACACAAGTGAGGGAGATACACACAGGATAGAAAAGGTTACACATAGGAGAGAGGAGCATACACACAGGAGAAAGGAGGCTACACACAGGAGACAAAAGGATACACAAAGAAGAGGGGGAAACACCCAAGAGAGTGGGGGATACACACAGGCGGGGGGTAAACACTGGGACGGTGGGATACACACATAAGAGGGGGGATACAAAAAGAACAGAGGAGGATACACATAAGAGAGAGGAGGCTACACACAGGAGAAAGGGGGAGACACAAAGAAAAGGGGGAAACACAAAAAAGAGAAGGGTATATACACAGGCGAGGGGATAAACACTGGAGATGGTGGGATACACAGAGAAGAGAGGGGGATACAAAAAGGAGAGGGGGATACACACAGGATGGAGGGGTAAACACACAAAATAGAGAAAGATACACACAGGAGAGAAGGGTGATACACACAAGAGAGTGGGGTATTCACACATGAAAGTGGGGCATAAACACAGAAGGGAAGGGGATACACACAGGAGAGAGGGGGATACACAAAGTGGGAGAAGGATAAATACATAAAGAGGAAAATAAACACAAATGGGTGGAGGATATAGACAGAATAAAGAAGGATACACGCAGGAGAGAGGAGTACACACAAAGGAGAGAAGATACACACAGGAGAGAGGAGATACACACAGGAGAGAGGAGATACACGCAGGAGAGAAGGGGGATACACACAGGAGAAAAAAAGATACACACAGGAGTGTGGGGCATACACACACGATGGAGGGGGATAAACACAGGAGAGGGGGGATACACACAGGGGGAGAAGAATAAATACAGGAGGGAGAAGGGTACACAAAAAAAGGAGGATACAAACAGAAGAGAGGACGATAAACGCAGAAAAAAGGAGGATACACACAGGAGCGAGGAGGATACACAAAGGAGAGAGATAGATACACACAGGAGAGGATAAACACAGGAGAGAGGAAAATACACCCAGGACAGAGGAAGATACACACAGAAGAGAGGAGAATACACACAAAAAAGAAAAGGTTACACACAGGAGAGAGGGGGATACACACAGGAGAGGGGGATAAAAAAGGATAGAAAAAGATACTCACAGGAGACAGGAATGCACAAAGAAGGGAGTTGGATACACACAGGAGAGAGGGGGATACACATAGAAAAAAGAAAGAAACAGTAGAGTGTGGAATACACACAGATGGGTGGGGGATACACACAAAAGAGAGAGGCATACACACAGGAGAGGGTGATACACACAGGAGAAAGGGGGATACGAACAGGTGACAGAAGAATACACAAAGAAGCGGGGGACACATACAATAGAGAGGGGCGTACACACAGGAGAGTGGAGGATAGACACAGCAGAGAGGAGGATACACAAAGGAGAGAGGGAAGACACACAAAAGAGAGGGAGATACACACAGAAGAAAGGGGGATACACACAGAAGAGAGGGGGGATACAAATAGGTATGAGGAAAGATACACACAGGAGAGAGGATCATACACACAGGAGAGAGGAGGATACACAGAGGAGAGAGAAAGATACACAAAGGAGAGAGAAAGATACACAGGAGAGAGGAAGATACACACAGGAGAGGGATACACACAAAAGAGAAAAAAATACACAGAGAAGACAGAAGGATACACAAAGTAGAGAGGGGCATACACACAGAAAATGGGGATACACACAGGAGAAAGGGGGATACACAAAAGGGAAATGAGGATACACACAGCAGGGGGGGATACAGACAGGTGAGAGAGGCGTACACACAGAAGAGAGGAAGATACACACAGGAGAGCGGAGGATACAAACAGGAGAGAGGGTATACACACAGAAGAGAGGGGGATAACCACAGAAGAAAGGCGAGATACAAACAGAAGAGAAAGGGTTTACACACAGTAGAGTGGGGGGAAACACAAGGGAAACAGAAGGGATACACAAAGGATATAGGAAGATACACACAGGAGAGGGGAAAATACACACAGGAGAGAGGAGAATACACACAGGAGAGGATGATACACACAGGAGAGTGGGGGATACACACAGGAACAAGGAAGATACAAACAGGAGAGTGCAGCATAGACAGAGGAGGGAGGGGGATACACACAGGAGAGAGGAGGATACACACAGGAGAGAGGTGGATACACAGAGGAGAAAAGAGGATTCACAAATAAGAGGGGGAAACACACAAAAGAGAGGGAGATACACACAGTCGAGAGGGTTACACCCAGGAGACGGGGAGATACACACAGGAGAGACGAGGATACACACAGGAGAGAGAGGGATACACACAGGAACAAGGAAGATACAAACAGGAGAGTGCAGCATACACACAGGAGAAAGGGGGATACACAGAGGAGAGAGGAAGATACACACAGGGGAAGGGGTATACACACATGAGAACAGGGCGTACACACAGAAGAGAGGAGGATACACACAGGAGAGAGGAGGATGCAAACAGGAGAGAAGTGATACACACAGGAGAAAGGGGGTATTCAGAGGATCCTTCACAGCCTCACTGAATATTACACACTTGTGATATAGTCTGGAGTCTATTTTTTATGGCTACTCATTCAAAGAATCACTAAATAATGCACACCTGCTGAACAGTCAGATGTCTGTTTCCTATGGCCACTCGTTAAGAGCCTCACTAAGTGTACACACCTGGGGAAATAGTCAGGATTTACCTTTATCCCCTCATTCAGAGTCTCACTAAATAATGCACACCTGTGGAATAGTCAGGAGACGTTTTCATGTGGCCTCTAATTCGGAGTGTCACTGAATAATGTGATGTAATCAGAAGTCTATTTGATGTGGACACATATTCAGAGCCTCAGTGAATAAGACAGGCCCTTGCTATATTAAGGAATCTAATTAATATGGCCACATCTTCTGAGCCTCACTGTATAATACACACATGGAGAATAATTTTGAGTCGATTTTTGATGGATATTCATTCAGAGCCTCGGTAAATAATGTACACCTGTGGAGAATCCAGGAGTCTATTTTATTAGGAGACTTATTCATAGCCTCATGGATAATATGCACGTGTGGATTAGTCAGGATTCCATTTTATATGGCCACTGACTCATAACCTCAATGAAAAATGCACAAATGTAAAGTACTCAGCAGTCAATTTCATGTAAACACTCATTCAGAGATTCAGTGAATAATACAAATATTTAAGATAGACAACATCCTGTTTCCTATGGTCACACAAAAAGAGCCTCACTGAGTAATGCACACCAGGGGAAGTGATAAAATTCTACTTTATATAGCCTATCATTTACAGCCTAAGGGAATAATGCACACGTGTGGAATAGACACTAGTCTATTTTATATGGCCACAAAATCAAAGCCTGAGTGAGTAATACACAACTTTGGAATAGTCACTAGTCTATTCCATATGCTTCAATATTTAGAGTCAGAGTAAATAATACACGCCTGTGGAATAGTCAGAAAACAAGTTCATATGGCCAAAGTTTCAGACCCTCAGTGAATAATACATACTTCCGAAAAACTCAGGATGCTATTACATGTGGCATCAATTTCAGAATTTCATTGAATAATAAACACCTGTATTGTAGTCAGAATTCTATTTCCTATAGCCACATATTCAGAGCCTAACTAAATAACATACACCTTGGAAACAGTCAGGATTCTATTTCGTATAGCCACTCATTTAGAGCCGAAGGTAAAAACTCACGCCTGAGGAGTATTCAGCAGTCTCTATTTAATGGCCACTCATTCAGAGCTTCACAGAATTATACAGACCTATGGAAACGTCAGGAGTGTATTCCACATAGCCACTTGTTCAGAAAATCAGTGAAGAATCATATATATGTGGAAAATACTCAGGATTATATTATATATAGCCACCTATTTAGAGACTCACTGAATAATGCATACATAAGGAATAGTCTAAAGACTATTTGATACGACACTACACCCAGCGACTCAGTGGACAATGCAGAACACAAAAATGGTCAAGATGATAGAGTCAGAAGCTTATGTTATGTGGTCACTCGTTCAGAATTTCACTGAAGAATACACACCTTTGGGGGGCCCAAAGTGGCTCCGGCTGGATGTCGTGGCACTTGCGAAGGCGAGGCCAAGAGTTCAAGGCCAACCAACCTCAGCAACCTTCCAAGCTCTCATTAATTGGCAAAAAAAAAAAAAAAAAGAATACACACCTTTGGTATAGTAAGAGTCCAAGTCATATGATCACTGAATCACAGCATTACCGGATAATGCACAAAGGGACAATAGTAAGGAGTCCATTTCATATGGACTCTCAATCAGAGCTTCAGTGTGTAATAAAGAGCTGTGGAGTAGTCAGGACCCTATTTGAGCTAGCCCCAAATTAAGCAGCTCCGTGAATGATACACACATGTGTCAGAGTCAGGAGACTATTTGATATAGACACTCATACAGAAACTTTTCGAATACTGCACATGTGGTGAATAATCAAAAGTCTGTTTCATATGATGATTCGTTTGGAGAATCAAAAAATAATGCACACCTGTGGAGTAAAACGGGTTCTATTTCATAAGGCCACCCTTTTGATGCTTTAGTGAATAATATGTATGTATGATAAGTCAGGAATCTCTTTCACATGGCCACTCATTCTGGGCCTGTGTGAATAGTACTCTCCTCAGAAACAGTCAAGGATCTACTTCAAATGCCTAGACATTCAGAGTCTCTGTAAGTAATGAACACCTAGGAAATACACCGGAGTCTCTTTTTTATGCACACTTAGTCAGAGTCTCATTCAATAATACACACCTGGGGAAGAGTTAAGAGTGTACTTCATGTAGCCGCTCATTTTGATCCTCAGTGAATAATGCACGCCAGGGTAATAGTCGAGCATTTTTTATATTGCCACTCATTTTGTGCCTCACTGAGTGATATACACCTGAAGAATCATCAGGATTCTATTTGATACTACCACTCAATTAGAACCATATTGAATAATTCACAATGTAGCAATAAGCAGGTTTCTATTTTATATGGTCTATCATTCACTGTTTCAGTGAATATATAACTTCTATGGAGTAATCAGGATGCAGTTAAAATAGCCACTAATTAACTGCCTTCTTGAATGATACACACCTGTGTGATAGGAGTCTATTTCATATGAACTCTAATTTTGTGTATCGCTGTGTAATACACACCTTGTGCAGAGTCAAAAATCTATTTGCTATGGACACTCAAATGGACTCCTTACTATGAACTTGTTTGATTAATGCACAGATGTATAATAATGAGGAGTCTATTTCATATGGCTATTCATTCAGAGAAACAGTGAATAATGCCCATGTGGAGTAATTGGAAGTCTGTTTCTTATGGCCTCTCTTACACAGCCTCACAGAATATTACACAATTGTGATATACTCTGGAGTCTATTTTTATGGCCAGTCATTCAGAGAATCACTAATTAATGCACACCTGTGGAATAGTCAGTAGTTTCTTTCCTATGGCCACTCATTAAGAACCTCACTAAATGTACACACCTCGGGAAATAGTCAGGATTTACCTTTATCCCCTCATTCAGAGTCTCATGAAATAATGCACACCTGTGGAATAGTCAGCAGACTTTTTCATGTGGCGTCTAATTTGGAGTGTCACTGAAAAATGTGGTGTAGCCAGAAGTCTATATCATGTAGACACATATTAGGAGCCACAGTGAATAAGACAGGCCCTTGAAACAGTAATAAATCTAATTAATATAGCCACATATTATGAGCCTCACTGAATAATACACACCTGGTGAATAATTTGGAGTCTATTTTCAATGGACATTCATTCAGAGCCTCGGTAAATAATGTACACCTGTGGAGTAGCCAGGAGTCTATTTTATTATGACACTCATTAATAGCTTCAGTGGATAATATACACATGTGGATTAGTCAGGATTTCATTTTATTTAGCCACTGACTCATAACCTCAGTGAAAAATGCACAAATGGAAAGTACTCAGCAGTCTATTTCATATAGACACTTATTCAGAGATTCACTGAATAATACAAATATTAAATATAGACAGCACCCTTTTTCATATGGTAACACAAAAAGAACCTCACTGAGTAATGGAAACCTGGGGAAGTGATAGGATTCTACTTTATATAGCCTCTCATTTACAGCCTCAGGGAATAATGCACACATGTGGAATAGACACTAGTCTATTTTATATGGCCACAAAAATCAAAGCCTGAGTGAGTAATACACAACTATGGAATAGTCACTAGTCTATTCCATATGCCCAAATATTTAGAGTCAGAATCAATAATACACATCTGTGGACTAGTCAGAAAACAATTTCATATGGCCAAAGTTTCAGAGCCTCAGTGAACAATACATACCAGGGAAACACTCAGGACGCTATTACATGTGGCATCAATTTCAGAGGTTCATTGAGTAAAGAACACCTATAATGTAGTCAGAATTCTATTTCCTATAGTCACATATTCAGAGCCTAACTGAATAACACACACCTTGAGAAAAGTCAGGATTCTATTCTGTATAGCCACTCATTTAGAGCTGAATGTCAAAATGCAGGCCTAAGGAGTATTCAGGAGTCTCTCTTTTATGGCCACTCATTCAGAGCTTCACAGAATAATACAGACATATGGAAACCTCAGTAGTGTATTTCACATGGCCGCTTATTCAGATCCTCCGTGAAACCTTATATGTATCTGGAAAATACTCAGGATTATATTATATATAGCCACTTATTCAGAGACTCACTGAATAAGGCACAGGTAAGGAATAGTCTGGAGACTATTTGATATGACTCTTCACACAGCGACTCAGTGGACAATGCAGAACTGAAAAATAGTCAAGAGAATAGAGTCAAGAGTTTAAGTTATGTGGTCACTCGTTCAGAATCTCACTGAAGAATACACACCGTTGGCATAGTCAGAGTCCAAGTCATGTGGACACTCAATTACAGCATTACAGAGTAATGCACTATGGGGCAATAGTAAGGAGTCTATGTCATATGGCCTCTCATTCAGAGTTTCATTGCATAATAAACAGCTGTGGAGTAGTCAGGATCCTATTGAAGATAGGCCAAATTAAGCAGCTTTGTGAATGATACACACGTGTCAGAGTCAGAACACTATTTGATATAGACACTCATACAGAACCTTTTTGAATACTGCCCATGTGGGGAATGATCACTATTCTGTTTTATATGGTGATTCATTTAGAGAATCAAAAAATAATGCACACCTGTGGAGTCAAATGGGTTCTATTTCATAAGGCTACTATTTCAGTGTTTCACTGAATAATATGTATATCTGATAAGTCAGGAATCTCTTTCACATGGCCACTCATTCAGGGGCTATGTGAAGAAAACTCAACTCAAAAATTATCAAGTGTCTACTTCAAATGCCTACATATTCAGTGTCTCTGTAGGTACTGAACACCTGGGCAATACACCTGAGTCTCTTTTTTATGCCCACTTAGTCAGAATCTCATTCAATAATACTCACCTAGGGAAGAGTTAAGAGTCAACTTCATGTAGCCACTCATTTAGAGCCTCAGTGAATAATGCACACTATGATAATCGTCGAGCATTTTTTATATGGACACTCATTTTGTGCCTCACTGAGTGATATGCACTTGAAGAATCCTCAGGATTCTCTTTAATACTACTACTCATTTAGAACTTTATTGAATAATTCACAATGGGGCAATAGTCATGTGTCTATTTTATATGGTCTATCATTTAAAGTTTCAGTGAATAATGAACTTCTATTGAGTAATCAGGACGCTGTTTAAGATAGCCACACTTAACTTCCTTCCTGAATGATACACACCTGGGTGATAGTCAGGAGTCTATTTCTATGAACTCTAATTTTGTGTATTGCTGAGTAATACACACCTGGGGCAGGGTCAGGATTGTATTTGGTATGGACACTCAAACAGAACTTGTTTGATTAATGCACAAATGTATAAAAATGAGGAGTCTATGTCATATGTCTTCTCATTCTGACAAACAGTGAATAATGCACATGTGGAATAATTAGAAGTCTGTTTCATATTGCGCTGTTTCACAGCCTCACTGAATATTACACACTTGTGATATAGTCTGGAGTCTATTTTTAATGGCTAATCATTCAGAGAATAACTAAATAATGTACACCTGTGGAATAGTCAGAAGTCTCTTTCCTATGGCCACTCATTAAGAGCCTCACTAAGTGTACACACCTGAGGAAATAGTCAGGATTTCCCTTTATCCCCTCATTCAGAGTGTCACTAAATAATGCACACCTGTGGAATAGTCAGGAGACCCTTTGATGTGGTCTCTAATTCGGAGTGTCACTGAATAATGTGGTGTAGTCAGGAGTCTATATCCTGTAGACACATATTCAGAACCTTAGTGAATAAGAAAGGCCCTCTATGTTGTAAGGAATCTAATTAATATGGCCACATCTTCTGAGCCTCACTGAATAATACACACCTGGAGAATAATTTGGTGTCCATTTTTAATGGACAATCATTCAGAGCCTTGGTAAATAATGCACACCTGTGGAGTAGCCAGAAGTCTATTTCATTTGGACACTCATTCATAGCCTCATTGGATAATATGCACGTATGGATTAGTCAGGATTCCATTTTATATGGCCACTGACTTGCAACCTCAGTGACAAATGCACAAATGTAAAGTACTCAGCAGTCTATTTCATATAGACACTCATTCAGAGACTCACTGAATAATAAAAATATATAAGATAGATAGCATCCTGTTTCATATTGTTACACAAAAAGAGCCTCACTGAGTAATGAACATCTGGGGAAGTGTTAGGAATCTACTTTATTTAGCCTCTCATTTACAGAATCTTGGAATAATTCACACGTGTGGAATAGACACTAATCTACTTTATATGGCCACAAAATCGAAGCTTGAGTGAGTAATACACAACTTTGGAATAGTCACTAGTCTTTTTCATATGGCCAAATGTTTATAATCAGAGTCAATAATACAAACATGTGGAGTAGTCAGAAAACAATTTCATATGGCCAAAGTTTCAGAGCCTCAGTGAATAATACATACCTGGGAAACACTCAGGACGCTATTACATGTTGCATTAATTTCAGAGCTTCATTGAATAAGAAACCCCTGTATTGTAGTCAGAATTCTATTTCCTATAGCCACATATTCAGAGACTATCTGAATAACATACACCTTGGAAAAAGTCAGAATTCTGTTTCGTGTAGCCACTGATTTAGAGCTGAATGTAAAAATGCATGCCTGCCTCCCCTTCACCCACACTTGGTAGTCATCAAGGGGAGGGAGGCAGCAAAGCACACTGCCATATGTGTACCTATGCAACTATCTTGCACGTTCTGCACATGTACCCCCAAACCTATAATGCAATAAAAATTAAAAAAAAGAAGCATGCCTGAAGAGTATTAAGGAGTCTCTATTTTACGGCAACTCATTCAGTGCTTCACAGAATAATACAGACCTGTGGAAACTTCTGGAGTGGATCTTACATGGCCACTGATTCAGAATCTCAGTGAACAATCATAATTTTCTGGAAAATAAATAGGATTATATTATATATAGCCACTTATTCAGAGACTCACTGAATAATGCACAACTGAAGAATAGTCTGGAGACTATTTGATGTGACCCTACACACAGCGACTCAGTGGACAATGCAGAACTGAAAAATAGTCAAGAGGATAGAGTCAGAAGTTTATGTTATGTGGTCACTCATTCAGAATCTCACTGAAGAATACACATCTTGGGAATTGTCAGAGTCCAAGTCATATGGACACTCAATCACAGCATTACCGAATAATACACAATGGGACAATAGTAAAGAGTCTATTTCATATGGCCTCTCATTCAGAGGTTCAGTGAGTAATAAAGAGCTATGGAGTAGTCAAGACCATATTGAAGGTAGCCCAAATTAAGCAGCTTCGTGAATGATACACACATGTGTCAGAGTCAGGAGACTATTTGATATAGACATACATAGAGAACCTTTTCGAATACTGCACATGTGGGAAATAATCACTAGCCTGTTTCATGTGGTGATTTGTTTGATGAATCAAAAACTAATGTACACCTGTGGAGTAAAATGGGTTCTATTTCAGATGGCCACTCTTTCAGTGTTTTAATGAATAATACGTATATCTGAAAAGAAAGGAATCTCTTTCACATGGCCACATGTTCTGGGCCTCTGTGAAGAATACTCCCCTCAAAAATAGTCAAGTGTCTACTTTAAATAGCTACACATTCAGAGACTCTGTAGGTAATGAACACCTGGGCAATACACCTGAGTCTCTTCTTTATGCCCACTTAGTCAAAGTCTCATTCAATACTACACACCTGGGGAAGAGTTAATAATAATAATAAAATAAAAAAAAAAAAAAAAAAGAGTCTACTTCATGTAGCCACTCATTTAGAGCCTCAGTGAATAATGCACACCAGGGTAATATTCGAGCATTTTTTATATGGCCACTCATTTTCTGCCTCACTGAGTGATATACACCTGAAGAATCCTAAAGATTTTATTTGATACTACCACGCATTTAGCACATTATTAAATAATTCACAATGGAGCAATACTCAGGTGTCTATTTTATATGGTCTATCATTCAAACTTTCAGTGAATAGTAAACTTCTATGGAGTAATCAGGATGCTGTTTAACATAGCCACGAATTAAGTGCCTTGCTGAATGATACTCCCCTGTGTGATAGTCAGGAGTCTATTTCATATGAATTTTAATTTTGTGTATCGCTGAGTAATACACACCTGAGGCAGTGTCAGGAGTCTATTTGGTATGGACACCCAAACAGAGACTGTTTGATTAATGCACACATGGATAATAATGAGGAGTCTATGTCATATGGCTACTCATTCAGACAAACTGTGAATAATGCACATGTGAAGTAATTAGAAGTCTGTTTCCTATGGCCCCTCTTTCACAGCCTCACTGAATATTACACACTTGTGATATAGTCTCGAGTCTATTTTTTATGTCCACTCTTTCAGAGAATCACAAAATAATGCACACCTGCGGAATAGTCAAAAGTTTCTTTCCTATGGCCACTCACTAAGAGACTTACTAAGTGTACAAACTTGGAGAAATAGTCAGGATTTAATTTTATCTCCTCATTCAGAGTCTCACTAAATAATGCACACCTGTGGAATAGTCAGGAGACTTTTTCGTGTGGCCTCTAATTCGGAGTGTCACTGAATAATGAGGGGTAGCCAGGAGTCTATTTCATGTAGACACATATTCAGAGATTCAGTGAATAAAACAGACACTTGATATAGTACGGAATCTAATTGATATGGAAACATATTCTGAGCCGCACTGAATAATACACACCTGGGGAAGAATTTGGAGTCTATTTCTGATGGACCTATATCCAGAGCCTCGGAAAAAGCTGTACACTTATGGAGTAGCCAGGAGTCTATTTTATTACTACACACATTCATAGCCTCAGTGGATAATATGCACGTGTGGATTAGTCAGGATTCCATTTTATATGGCCACTGACTTGTAACATCAGTGAAAACTGCAAAAATGTAAAATACTTAGCAGTCTGTTTCATATAGACACTCATTCAGAGATTCACTGAATATACAAATATTTGAGATAGACAGCATCCTGTTTCATATGGATAAACAAAAAGATCCTCACTGAGTAATGCACACCAGGGGAAGTGTTAGGAGTCTACTTTATATAGCCTTTAATTTACAGAATCAGGAAATAATGCACACGTGTGGAATAGACACTAGTCTGTTTTATATGGCTGCCAAATCAAAGCCTTTGTGTATACTGCAAATGTGGGGAATAATCACATGTCTGTTTCATATGGTGTTTCGTATACACTGGGGTCTATTGGGGGGAATGGGGGAGGGACAGCGGGGGGGGCTGGGGAGGAATAGCCTGGGGATGAATGCCAAGTGTGGGTGAAGGGGAGGAAGGCAGCAAAACACACTGCCATGTGTGTACCTATGCAACTGTCTTGCACGTTCTGCACATGTACCCAAAAACCTATAATGCAATAAAAATTTTAAAAATAAAAAAATAAATAAAAAACTTATGCACACCTGTGGAGTAAAATGGGTTCTATTTCAGAAGGCCACTCTTTCAGTGTATTAGTGAATAATATGTATATCTGAAAAGTAAGAAAGCTCTTTCACATGGCCACTTTTTCAGGGCCTCTGTGAAGAATACTCCCCTCAAAAATAGTCAACAGTCTACATTAAATGGCTACACATGAAGAGACTCTGTAGGTACTGAACACCTGGACAATACACCTGAGTCTCTTTTTTATGCCCGCTTAGAGTCTCATTCAATAATACACACTTGGGGAAAAGGTAAGAGTCTACTTCATGTAGCCACTCATTTAGAGCCTCAGTGAATAATGTACACTAGGGTAATAGTCGAGCATTTTTATATGGCCACTGATTTTGTTCCTCACTGAGTGATATATACCTGAAGAATTTTCAGGATTCTATTTGATACTACCACACATTTAGCACCTTATTGAATAATTCACAATGGAGCAATAGTCAGGTGTCTATTTTATATGGTCTATCACCCAAAGTTTCAGTTTATAATAAACTTCTATGGAGTAATCAGGACGCTGTTTAAGATAGCCACAAATTCAGTGCCCTGCTGAATGATACACTCCTGGGTAATAGCCTGGCATCTATTTTATATGAAATCTAATTTTGTGTATCTTTGAGTAATAAAAACCTGGGGCAGTGTCAGGAGTTTATTTGGTATGGACACTGAAACAGAACCTGTTTGATTAATGCACACATGCATAATAATGAGTAGTCTATGTCATACGGCTACTCATTCAGACAAACTGTGAATAATGCACATGTAAAGTAATTAGCAGTCTGATTCTTATGGACCCTCTTTGACAGCCTCACTGAATATTACACACTTGTGATATAGTCTGGAGTCTATTTTTTATGGCCACCCATGCAGAGAATCACTAAATAATGCACACCTGTGGAATGGTCAGAAGTCTCTTTTCTATGGCCACACATTAAGAGACTCACTAAGTGTACACACCTGGAGAAATAGTCAGGATTTACCATTATCCCCTCATTCAGAGTCTACCTAAATAATGCACGCTTTTGGAATAGTCAGTAGACTTTTTCCTATGGCCACTCGTTAATAGCCTCACTAAGTGTACACACCTGGGGAAATAGTCAGGATTTACCTTTTTTTTTTTTTTTTTTTTTTTTTTAAATTTTTATTGCATTATAGGTTTGGGGGTACATGTGCAGAACAAGCAAGATAGTTGCATAGGTACACACATGGCACTGTGCTTTGCTGCTTTCCTCCCCTTCACACACACTTGGCATTCATCCCCAGGCTATCCCCCCCAGCCCCCCCCTGCTGTCCCTCCCCCATTCCCCCCAACAGTCCCCAGTGTATAGTAGACCGCCTCTCTGTGTCCACGTGTTCTCATTTTTCTCACCCACCTATGAGTGAGTATATGCGGTATTTCTTTTTCTGTTCTTGTGTCAGCTTGCTGAGAATGATGTTCTCCAGATTCATCCATGTCCCTACAAAGGACACAAACTCATCATTTTTGATTGCTGCATAATATTCCATGGTGTATATGTGCCACATTTTCCCAGTCCAGTCTATCATCGTTGGGCATTTGGGTTGGTTCCAGGTCTTTGCTATTGTAAACAGTGCTGCAATGAACATTCGTGTGCATGTGTCCTTATAGTAGAACGATTTATAATCCTTTGGATAGATACCCAGTAATGGGATTGCTGGGTCAAATGGAATTTCTATTTCTAGGTCCCTGAGAAATCGCCACACTGTCTTCCACAATGGTTGAACTAATCTACACTCCCACCAACAGTGTAAGAGTGTTCCTATTTCTCCACATCCTCTCCAGCATCTGCTGTCTCCAGATTTTTTAATGATCGCCATTCTAACTGGTGTGAGATGGTATCTCAATGTGGTTTTGATTTGCATCTCTCTAATGACCAATGACGATGAGCACTTTTTCATATGTTTGCTGGCCTCATGTATGTCTGCCTTCGTAAACTTTCTGTTCATATCCTTTGCCCATTTTTGAATGGGCTTGTTTGTTTTTTTCCTGTAAATCTGTTTGAGTTCTTTGTAAATTCTGGATATCAGCCCTTTGTCAGATGCGTAAACTGCAAAGATTTTTTCCCATTCTGATGGTTGCCGATTCACTCTAGTGACTGTTTGTTTTGCTGTGCAGAAGCTGTGGAGTTTGATTAGGTCCCATTTGTCTATTTTGGCTTTTGTTGCCAATGCTTTGGGAGTTTTGTTCATGAAGTCCTTGCCTACTCCTATGTCCTGAATGGTTTTGCCTAGATTTTCCTCTAGGGTTTTTATGGTGTCGGGTCTTACGTTTAAGTCTTTAATCCATCTGGAGTTAATTTTAGTGTAAGGTGTCAGGAAGGGGTCCAATTTCTGCTTTCTGCACATGGCTAGCCAGTTTTCCCAACACCATTTATTAAATAGGGAATCCTTTCCCCATTGCCTGTTTTTGTCTGGTTTATCAAAGATAATATGGTTGTAGATGTGTTGTGTTGCCTCCGATGCCTCTGTTCTGTTCCATTGGTCTATATCTCTGTTTTGGTACCAGTACCATGCTGTTTTGATTACTGTAGCCTTGTAGTATAGTTTGAAGTCTGGTAGTGTGATGCCTCCCGCTGTGTTCTTTTTGCTTAGAATTGACTTGGCTATGCGGGCTCTTTTTTGGTTCCATATGAAATTCATGGTGGTTTTTTCCAGTTCTGTGAAGAAATTCAATGGTAGTTTGATGGGGATAGCATTGATTGTGTAAATTACTTTGGGCAGTATAGCCATTTTCACGATATTGATTCTTCCTAACCACGAACATGGAATGTTTCTCCATCTGTTTGTGTCCTCTCTTATTTCATTGAGCAGTTGTTTGTAGTTTTCCTTAAAGAGGTCCCTTACATTCCTAGTGAGTTGTATTCCTAGGTATTTTATTTTCTTTGTAGCAATTGTGAATGGCAGTTCGTTCTTGATTTGGTTCTCTTTAAGTCTGTTATTGGTGTATAGGAATGCTTGTGATTTTTGCACATTGATTTTATATCCTGAGACTTTGCTGAAGTTGCTTATCAGTTGCAGGAGCTTTTGGGCTGAGGTGATGGGGTCTTCTAGGTATACTATCATGTCGTCTGCAAATAGAGACAATTTGGCTTCCACCTTTCCTATTTGAATACCCTTTATTTCTTTTTCTTGCCTGATTGCTCTGGCTAGAACTTCCAGTACTATGTTGAATAGAAGTGGTGAGAGAGGGCATCCTTGTCTAGTGCCAGATTTCAAAGGGAATGCTTCCAGTTTTTGCCCATTAAGTATGATATTGGCTGTTGGTTTGTCATAAATAGCTTTTATTACTTTGAGATATGTTCCATCAATACCAAGTTTATTGAGGGTTTTTAGCATAAAGGGCTGTTGAATTTTGTCAAATGCCTTCTCTGCATCAATTGAGATAATCATGTGGTTTTTGTTTTTGCTTCTGTTTATGTGGTGAATTACATTTATAGACTTGCGTATGTTGAACCAGCCTTGCATCCCCGGGATAAATCCTACTTGATCATGATGGATAAGTTTTTTAATGTGCTGTTGCAATCGGTTTGCCAGCATTTTATTGAAGATTTTTGCATCTATGTTCATCATGGATATTGGCCTGAAGTTTTCTTTTCTTGTTGAGTCTCTGCCAGGTTTTGGTATCAGGATGATGTTGGTCTCATAAAATGATTTGGGAAGGGTTCCCTCTTTTTGGATTATTTGGAATAGTTTCAGAAGGAATGGTACCAGATCCTCTTTGTGTGTCTGGTAGAATTCGGCTGTGAACCCATCTGGACCTGGGCTTTTTTTGTGTGGTAGGCTCTTAATTGCTGCCTCAACTTCAGACCTTGTTATTGGTCTATTCATAGTTTCGGCTTCCTCCTGGTTTAGGCTTGGGAGGACACAGGCATCCAGGAATTTATCCATTTCTTCCTGATTTACTGGTTTATGTGCATAGAGTTGTTTGTAGTATTCTCTGATGATGGTTTGAATTTCTGTGGAATCTGTGGTGATTTCCCCTTTATCGTTTTTTATTGCATCTATTTGGTTGTTCCCTCTCTTCTTTTTTATCAGTCTGGCTAGTGGTCTGTCTATTTTGTTGATCTTTTCGAAAAACCAGCTCTTAGATTTATTGATTTTTTGAAGGGTTTTTCTTGTCTCTATCTCCTTCAGTTCTGCTCTGATCTTAGTTATTTCTTGTCTTCGGCTAGGTTTTGAGCTTTTTTGATCTTGCTCCTCTAGCTCTTTCAATTTTGACGATAGGGTGTCAATTTTGGATCTCTCCATTCTTCTCATGTGGGCACTTATTGCTATATATTTTCCTCTACAGACTGCTTTAAATGTGTCCCAGAGATTCTGGTACGTTGTGTCTTCATTCTCATTGGTTTCAAAGAACTTCTTTATTTCTGCCTTCATTTCATTGTTTATCCAATCAACATTCAAGAGCCAATTGCTCAGTTTCCATGAAGCTGTGCGGTTCTGAGTTATTTTCTGAATTCTGAGTTCCAACTTGATTGCACTATGGTCTGAGAGACTGTTTGTTATGATTTCAGTTGTTTTGCATTTGCTGAGGAGTGCTTTACTTCCAATTATGTGGTCAATTTTGGAGTAGGTGTGATGTGGTGCTGAGAAGAATGTATATTCTGTGGATTTGGGGTGGAGAGTTCTGTAAATGTCTATCAGGTTTGCTTGTTCCAGGTCTGAGTTCAAGTCCTGGATATCCTTGTTAATTTTCTGTCTGGTTGATCTGTCTGCTATTGACAGTGGAGTGTTAAAGTCTCCCACTATTATTGTGTGGGAGTCTAAGTCCCTTTGTAAGTCATTAAGAACTTGCCTTATATATTTGGGTGCTCCTACATTGGGTCCATATATATTTAGAATCGTTATCTCTTCTTGTTGTATCGATCCTTTTACCATTATGTAATGACCTTCTTTGTCCCTTTTGATCTTTGTTACTTTAAAGTCTATTTTATCAGATATGAGAATTGCAACTCCTGCTTTTTTTTGCTCTCCATTTGCTTGGTAAATCTTCCTCCATCCCTTTATTTTGAGCCTTTGTGTATCTTTGCATGTGAGGTGGGTTTCCTGGATACAGCACACCGATGGGTTTTGGTTTTTTATCCAATTTGCCAGCCTGTGTCTTTTGATTGGTGCATTTAGCCCATTTACATTCAGGGTTAATATTGTTATGTGTGAATTTGATACTGCCATTTTGATGCTAGCTGGCTGTTTTGCTCGTTGGTTCATGTACATTCTTCATTTTGTTGATGGTCTTTAGCATTTGGTATGCTTTTAGGATGGCTGGAACTGGTTGTTTCTTTCTATGTGTAGTGCCTCTTTCAGGAGCTCTTGTAAAGCAGGCCTAGTGGTGACAAAATCTCTGAGTACTTGCTTGTTCGTGAAGGATTTTATTTTTCCTTCACTTATGAAGCTCAGTTTGGCTGGATATGAAATTCTGGGTTGAAAGCTCTTTTCTTTAAGGATGTTGAATATTGGCCCCCACTCTCTTCTGGCTTGTAGAGTCTCTGCTGAGAGATCTGCTGTGAGTCTGATGGGCTTCCCTTTGTGGGTGACCCGACCTTTCTCTCTGGCTGCCCTTAGTATTTTCTCCTTCGTTTCAACCCTGGTGAATCTGACGATTATGTGCCTTGGGGTTGCTCTTCTTGCAGAGTATCTTTGTGGTGTTCTCTGTATTTCCTGGAGTTGAGTATTGACCTGTCTTGCTAGGTTGGGGAAATTTTCCTGGATAATATCCTGAAGAGTGTTTTCCAGCTTGGATTCATTCTCTTCGTCACATTCTGGTACACCTATCAAACGTAGGTTGGGTCTCTTCACATAGTCCCACAGTTCTTGGAGATTTTGTTCATTCCTTTTTGTGCTTTTTTCTTTAATCTTGGTTTCTCGTTTTATTTCATTGAGTTGATCTTCAACTTCTGATATTCTTTCTTCTGCTTGGTCAATTCGGCTGTTGAAACTTGTGCATGCTTCGCGAAGTTCTCGTGTTGAGTTTTTCAGCTCCTTCAATTCATTCATATTCCTCTCTAAGTTGTCCATTCTCGTTATCAATTCCTCGAATCTTTTTTCAAATCTTTTTTCAAGGTTCTTAGTTTCTTTGCACTGGTTTAGAACATGTTCCTTTAGCTCACTGAAGTTTCTCATTATCCACTTTCTGAAGTCTGATTCCGTCATTTCGTCACATTCATTCTCCGTCCAGCTTTGTTCCCTTGCTGGTGAGGAGTTTTGGTCCTTTTTTGGAGGTGAGGTGTTTTGGTTTCGGGTGCTTTCCTCCTTTTTGCGCTGGTTTCTTCCCATCTTTATGGATTTATCCGCCTGTTGTCTTAGTAGTGGCTGATTTTTCAATTGGGTCTCTGTGTGGACACTGAGATTGTTGATGATGAAGTATTTCTGTTACTTAGTTTTCCCTCTAATGATCTATCCTCTTTGCTGTATGAGTGCTGAGGCAGCTGCAGAACAGTGAGGGATGATATCAGTTTCTTTTTCTGCTGCCCTTGTTCCAGAATGATGCCAGCCAAATGTCAGTCTGATTAGTCCTTTTCTGGGGTGACTCCTTGGATATACAGAGGTCAGGGAGCTGCTTGAGGAGACAGTCTGTGCTTTATAGGAGCTCCAGTGCTGAGCTGTGAGCTCCGTTGTTCATTCAGGGTTGTTGGGAGGTTATGTCTGCTGCAATAGAACTCATAAAACACCACTCTTTTTTTTTTTTTTTTCACCCTTAGATGCTCTGTCTCAGGGAGTTGGGGCTTTCTTTATGAGTATCTGTTGCACTGTCCTGCCCCACTAGGTGGCAGTCTATTCACTATTTGCTTGCCGGGGCTCTGACCTCCTAAGGCGGGTCCACCCTGTTGCGGCCGGCTGACTCTCTCTGTTATGGCAGGTTGCCTCGGCAACGGCAGGCTGCGTCAGTCCTGGGCGGTACTTAAGTGGGGGTGCACTTTGTCAGGAATGGTGGACGCCCCTCCCTGACCGGGCTGCACCGTCCTAAATGCCGGCAACAAAACTCTCAGCCCCAAGTGCCTCCAGTCGCCGCCCTGCTTGTCCCCGTGAGCGTGGGACCCGCCGAGCCCGATCACCCTGCTCCCTGCCTCAGAGTCCGTCCTCTCTCTCTCTCTCTTCCTCTCCCCAAGCTGAAAGGTCGACTCTCTCACTGGCGCCCCAGGAGCCTGCCGATAGGGCACTGGGATCCGTGCGATCTCCCGTGCCGCTGCCCACTACCCCGGCTCAGATCACGTTTCCCAGGAAACTCCTGGTCTGGCTCATTGTCCAAGTCCCGTTCAATCAGATGGACATGCCAATCTGCCCTTCCAAATCTCAGATTGCCGGTTTAACAGGGCACCCAGACCAGTGAGTTCCGCGCCGGGTCCCGCTGCGGCGCCGGCCGAAGAGGCGGCGGGAGCCGGTTGCGTTAGCCGGCTGCTAGCGTCCCGTGTCTCTCCCACACCTGGGACTTTCAACGCTCTGTGGGCATAAAAGGAACATCCGAGAATGCGGCTAGGACTCACCCTCTGCGCCTTCACCGAGAGCTGCAATCCTGAGTCACCTCTACGACGCCATCTTGCCTCCCTCTCAGGATTTACCTTTATCCCTTCATTCAGAGTCTCACTAAAAAATGCACACCTGTGGAATAGTCAGGAAACTTTTTCATGTGGTCTCTAATTCAGAGTGTCCCTGACTAATGTGATGTAGTCAGGAGTCTATTTCATATAGACACATATTCAGAGCCACAGTGAATAAAAGAGGCCCTTTATGTTATAAGGAATCTAATTAATATGGCCACATCTCCTGAGTTTCACTGAATAATACACACCTGGAGAATAATTTGGAGTCTATTTTCGATGGACAGTCATTCAGAGCCTCGGTAAATAATGTACACCTGTGGAGTAGCCAGGAGTCTATTTTATTAGGACACTCATTCATAGCCTCAGTGGATAATATGCACGTGTGAATTAGTCCGGATTCCAATTTATATGGCCACTGACTCGTAACCTCAGTGAAAAATGCACAAATTTAAAGTACTCAGCAGTCTATTTCATATAGACATTCATTCAGAGATTCACTAAACAATACAAATATTTAATATGGCAGCATGCTGTTTCATATGGTCACACAAAATCAGCCTCACTGAGTGAGGCACACCTAGGGAAGTGTTAGGATTCTACTTTCTACAGGATCTAATTTACAGCCTCAGGGAATAATGCACTCGTGCAAAATAGACACTAGACTATTTTGTATGGCCACAAAATCGAAGGCCTGAGTGAGTAATACACAACTTTGGAATAGTAACCTGTCTATTTTACATGCCAAAATATTTAGAGTCAGAGTCAATAATACACGCCTGTGGACAAGTCAGAAAACAATTTCATATGGCTAAACTTTCAGAGCCTCAGTGAATAATACATACCTAGAAAATACTCAGGACACTATTACATTTGGCATCAATTTCAGAACTTCCTTGAATAAGAAAAACTTCTACTGTAGTCATAATTCTATTCCTATAGCCACATATTCTCAGCCTATCTGAATAACATACACCTTGAGAAAGTTAAAATTCTATTTTGTATAGCCACTCATTTAGGGCCAAATGTAAAAACGCACAGCTGAAGAGCATTCAGAAGGCTCTATTTTATGGCCACACATTCAGAGCTTCACAGAATAATAGAGACCTATGAAAACGTCAGGAGTGTATTTCACACAACCCCTTATTCAGAATCTCAGTTGAGGAATCACATATATCTGGAAAATACTCAGGATTATATTATATATAGCCACTTATTCAGAGACTCACTGAATAATGCACAGCTAAGGAATAGTCTGGAGACTATTTGATATGACTCTTCACCCAGAGACTCAGTGGACAATGCAGAACTGAAAAATAGTCAAGAGGATAGAGTCAAGGGTTTATGTTATGTGGTCACTCATTCAGAATCTCACTAAAGAATACACACCTTGGGAATTATCAGTGTCCAAGTCATATGGACACTCAATTATAGCATTACCGAATAATGCACAATGGGGCAATGGTAAGGAGTCTATTTTATATGGCCTGTCATTCGGAGTTTCAGTGCATAATAAACAGCTTTGGAGTAGTCAGGACCCTATTTAAGGTAGCCCTAAATTTAGCAGCTCCATGAGTGACACACACATGTGTCAGAGTAAGGAGACTGTTTGACATAGACACTGATACAGAACCTTTTCGAATACTGCACATGTGGGGAATAATCACTAGTCTGTTTCATATGGTGATTAGTTTGGAGAATCAAAAAATAATGCACACCTGTTGAGTAAAATGGGTTCTATTTCATAAGGCCACTCTTTCAGTGTTTTAGTGAATAATATGTATATCTGATAAGTCAGGAATCTCTTTCACATGGCCACTCGTTCAGGGCCTCTGGGTAGAATACCCCCCTCAAAAATAATCAAGGGTCTACTTCAAATGGCTACCCATTCAAAGTCTCCATACATAATGAACACCTGGGCAATACACCTGCGTCATTTTTTTATGCCCACTTAGTCAGAGACTCATTCAATAACACACAACAAAGGAAGATTTAAGAGTCTACTTCATGTAGCCACTCATTTAGAGCCTCAGTGAATGATGCACACCAGGGTAATAGTGGAGCATTTTTTAATATGGCCACTCATTTTGTGCCTCACTGAGTGATATACACCTGAAGAATCCTCAGGAATCTATTTGATACTACCACTCATTTAGCACATTATGGATTAATTCACAATGGAGCAATAGTCAGATATCTATTTTATGTGGTCTATCATTCAAACTTTCAGTGAATAGTAAACATCTATGGAGTAATCAGGACGCTGTTTAACATAGCCACGAATTAAGTGCCTTGCTGAATGACACACACCTGTGTGATAGTCAGGAGGCTATTTCATATGAACTCTAATTTTGTGTATCGCTAATACACACCTGGGGAAATGTCAGGGGTCTATTTATTATGGACACTCAAACAGAACTTGTTTGATTAATACACTCATAGATAATAATGAGGGGTCTATGTCATATGGCTACTCATTCAGACAAACAGTGAATAATGCACATGTAGAGTAATTAGACGTCTGTTTTATATGGCCCCTCTTACACAGCCTCACTGAATATTACACAACTGTGATATAATCTGGAGTCTATTTTTTATGGCCAGTCATTCAGAGAATCACTAATTAATGCACACCTGTGGAATAGTCAGAAGTCTCTTTCCTATAGCCACTCATTAAGAACCTCACTAAATGTACACACGTGAAGAAATAGTCAAAATTTTCCTTTATCTCCTCATTCAGAGTCTCACTAAATAATGCACACCTGTGGAATAGTCAGCAGACTTTTTAATGTGGCCTCTAATTCGGAGTGTCACTGAACAATGTGGTGTAGTCAGGAGTCTATATTTCGTAGAAACATATTAGGAGCCACAGTAAATAAGACAGCCCTTGATACAGTAAGGAATCTAATTAATATGGGCACATCTTCTGGGCCTCACTGAATAATACACACCTGGGGAATAATTTGTAGTCTATTTTCGATGGACATTCATTCAGAGCATCGGTAAATAATGTACACCTGTGGAGTAGCCAGGAGACTATTTTATTATGACACTCATTAATAGCTACAGTGGATAATATGCACTTGTGGATTAGTCAGGATTTCATTTTATATGGCCGCTGACTAATAACCTCAGTGAAAAATGCACAAATTTAAAGTATTCAGCAGTCTATTTAATATAGACACTCATTCAGAGATTCACTGAATAATACAAATATTAAATATAGACAGCACCCTTTTCCATATGGTAACAGAAAAAAGCCTCACTGTGTAATGGAAACCTGGGGAAGTGATAGACGTCTACTTTATATAGCCTCTCATTTACGGCCTCAGGGAATAATGCACAGGTGTGGAATAGACACTCGTCTATTTTAGATGGCCACAAAATCAAAGCCTGTGTGAGTAATACACAACTATAAAATAGTCACTAGTCTATTCCATATGCCCAAATACTTAGAGTCAGAATCAATAATACACACCTGTGGATTAGTCAGAGAACAATTTCATATGGCAAAAGTTTCAGAGCCTCAGTGAATAATACATACCAGGAAAATGCTCAGGACCGTGTTACATGTGGCATCAATTTCAGAGCTTCCTTGAATAAGAAACCCCTGTATTGTAGTCAGAATTCCATTTCTTATAGCCACATATTCAGAGCTTAACTGAGTAACACATACCTCGGGAAAAGTCAGGATTGTATTTCGTATAGCCACTCATTTAGAGCCAAATGTCAAAATGCACACCTGAGGAGTATTCAGGAGTCACTATTTTATAGCCACTGATTCAGAGCTTCACAGAATAATACAGACCTATGGAAACGTCAGGAGTGTATTTCACACAACCACTTATTCAGAACCTCAGTGAGGAATTATATATATCTGGAAAATACTCAGGATTATATTATATATAGCAACCTATTCAGAGACTCACAGAATAATGCACAGCTAAGGAATAGTCTAGAGACTATTTGATATGACTCTTCACCCAGTGACTCAGCGGACAATGCAGAACTGAAAAATAGTGAAGATGATAGAGTCAAGGGTTTATGTTATGTGGTCACTCATTCAGAATCTAACTGAAGAATACACACCTTGGGAATAGTCAGTGTCCAAGTCATATGGACACTCAATCACAGCATTATAGAATAATGCACAATGGGGCAATAGTAAGGAGTCCATTTCATATGGCCTGTCATTCGGAACTTCAGTGCATAATAAACAGATGTGGAGTAGTCAGGACCCTATTTAAGGTAGCCCCAAATTCAGCAGCTCCGTGAATGATACACACATGTGACAGAGTCAAGATACTATTTGACATAGACACTCATACAGAACCTTTTCAAATACTGCATATGTGGAGAATAATCACTAGTCCGTTTCATATGGTGATGAGTTTGGAGAATCAAAAATAATGCACACCTGTTGAGTAAAATGGGTTCTATTTCATAAGGCCACTCTTTCAGTGTTTTAGTGAGAAATATGTATATCTGATAAGTCAGGAATCTCTTTCACATGGCCACTCATTCAGGGCCTCTGTGAAGAATACTCCCCTCAAAAATAATCAACGTTCTACTTCAAATGGCTACATATTCAATGTCTCCGTATGTAATGAACACCTTGGCAATACACCTGAGTCTCTTTTTTTATGCCGGCTTAGTCAGAGACTCATTCAATAATACACAACAAAGGAAGATTTAAGAGTCTACTTCATGTAGCCACTCATTTAGAGCCTCAGTGCATAATGCACACCAGGGTAATAGTCGAGCATTTTTTTTAATTTATTTATTTTATTTTTATTGCATTATAGGTTTGGGGGTACATGTGCAGAACGAGCAAGACAGTTGCATAGGTACACACATGGCAGTCTGCTTTGCTGCCTTGCTCCCCTTCACCCACACTTGGTATTCATCCCCAGGTTATCCCCCAGCCCCCCCTGCTGTCCCTCCCCCATTCCCCCCAACAGTCCCCAGTGTATAGTAGACCGCCTCTCTGTGTCCACGTGTTCTCATTTTTCTCACCCACCTATGAGTGAGTATATGCGGTATTTCTTTTTCTGTTCTTGTGTCAGTTTGCTGAGAATGATGTTCTCCAGATTCATCCATGTCCCTACAAAGGACACAAACTCATCATTTTTGATTGCTGCATAATATTCCATGGTGTATATGTGCCACATTTTCCCAGTCCAGTCTATCATCGTTGGGCATTTCGGTTGGTTCCAGGTCTTTGCTATTGTAAACAGTGCTGCAATGAACATTCGTGTGCATGTGTCCTTATAGTAGAACGATTTATAGTCCTTTGGATAGATACCCAGTAATGGGATTGCTGGGTCAAATGGAATTTCTTTTTTTATGTGGCCACTCATTTTGTGCCTTACTGAGTGACATACACCTGAAGAATCCTCAGGATTCTATTTTATAGTACCACTCATTGAGAACCTTATTGAATAATTTATAATGGAGTAATAGTCAGGTGGCTATTTTATATGGTCTATCATTGAAAGTTTCAGTGATTATTAACCTTCTATGGAGTAATCAGGATGATGTTTAACATAGCCACGAATTAAGTGTCTGGCTGAATGATACCCACCTGTGTGATAGTCAGGAGTCTATTTCATATGAACGCTAATTTTGTGTATCGCTGAGTAATACACACCTGGGGCAGTGTCAGGAGTCTATTTGGTATGGTCACTCAGACAGCACCTGTTTGATTAATGCACACATGCATAACAATGAGGAGTCTATGTGATACGGCTACTCATTCAGAAAAACAGTGAATAATGCACATGTAAATAATTAGAAGTCTGATGCTTATGGCCCCTCTTTCACAGCCTCACTGAATATTACACACTTGTGATATAGTCTGGAGTCTATTTTTTATGGCCACCCATTCAGAGAATTAATAATAATGCACACCTGCAGAGTAGTCAGAAGTCTCTATCCTGTGGCAACTCGTTAAGAGCCTCACTAAGTGTACACACCTGGGGAAATAGTCAGGCTTTAACATTATCCCCTCATTCAGAGTCTCACTAAACAATGCACACATGTTTAATAGTCAGGAGACTCTTTTTTATGGCCACTCGTTAAGAGCCTCACTAAGTGCACACACCTGGGAAAATAGTCAGGATTTACCTATATCCCTTCATTCAGAGTCTCACTAAATAATGCACACCTGTGGAATAGTCAGAATAGTTTTTCATGTGGCCTCTAATTCGCAGTGTCACTGAATAATGTCATGTAGTCAGGAGTCTATTTCATGTAGACACATATTCAGAGCCACAGTGAATAAAACAGGCCCCTTATGTTGTCAGCAATCTAATTAATACGGCCACATCTTCTGAGCCTCACTGAATAATACACACCTGGAGAATAATTTGGAGTCTATTTTCGATGGACATTCATTTAGAGCCTCGGTAAATAATGTACACCTGTGCAGTTGCCAGGAGTCTATTTTATTAGGATACTCATTGATAGCCTCAGTAGATAATATGCACCTGTGGATTAGTCCAGATTCCAATTTATATGGCCACTGACTCGTAACCTCAGTGAAAAATGCACAAATATAAAGTACTCAGCAGTCTATTTCACATAGGCACTCATTCATAGATTCACTAAATAATACAAATATTTAATATAGCAGCATCCTGTTTCACATAGTCACACAAAATGAGCCTCACTGAGTAAGGCACACCTAGGGAAGTGTTAGGAGTCTACTTTATATAGCCTCTAATTTACAGCCTCAGGGAATAATGCACACGTGTGGAATAGACACTAGACTATTTTATATGGCCACAAAATCAAACCCTGAGTGAGTAATACACAACTTTGGAATAGTCACTTGTCTATTTTACATGCCCAAATATTTAGAGTCAGAGTCAATAATACACGCCTGTGGCCGAGTCAGAAAATAATTTCATATGGCCAATGTTTCAAAGCCTCAGTGAATAATACATAACTGGGAAATAGTCAGGATGCTATTACATGTGGCATCAATTTCAGAGCTTCCTTGAATAAGAAACACCTCTATTGTAGTCAGAATACTATTTCCTATAGCCACATATTGAGAGCCTAACTGAATAACATACACCTTGGGAAAAGTTAATACTCTATTTTGTATAGCCACTCATTTAGAGCCGAATGTAAATACACAGGCCTGAAGAGCATTCAGGAGGCTCTATTTTATGGCCACACATTCAGAGCTTCACAGAATAATACAGACTTATGAAAACATCAGGAGTGTATTTCACACAACCACTTATTCAGAACCTCAGTGAGGAATCATGTATATCTGGAAAATACTCAGGATTATATTATATATAGCCACTTATTCAGAGACTCAATGAATAATTCACAGCTAACAAATACTCTGGAGACTATTTGATATGACTCTTCACCGAGCGACTCAATGGACAATGCAGAACAGAAAAATAGTCAAGAGGATAGAGTCAAGGGTTTATGTTATGTGGTCACTCGTTCAGAATCTCACTGAAGAATACACAGCTTGTGAAAGAGTCAGCGTCCAAATCATATGGACACTCAATCAGAGCATTACCGGATAATGCACAATGGGGCAATAGTAAAGAATCTGTTTCATATGGCCTGTTATTCGGAGCTTCAGTGAATAATAAACAACTGTGGAGTATTCAAAACCCTATTTATGGTAGCCCCAAATTAGGAAGCTCCGTGAATGATATACACATGTGTCAGAGTCTGGAGACTATTTGACATAGACACTCATACAGAACCTTTTTGAATACTGCACATGTGGGGAATAATCACTAGTCTGTTTCATATGGTGATTAGTTTGGAGAATCAAAAATAAGGCACACCTGTTGAGTAAAATTGGTTCTATTTCATAAGGCCACTCTTTCAGTGTTTTAGTGAATAATATGCATATCTGATTAGTCAGGAATCTCTTTCACATGGCCACTCATTCAGGGCCTCTGTGAAGAATACTCTCCTCAAAAATAGTCAAGGGTCTACTTCAAATGGCTACACATTCAAATTATCTGTACGTAATGAACACCTTGGCAATACACCTGAGTCTCTTTTTTATGCCCGATTAGTCAGAGACTCATTCAATAATACACAACCAAGGAAGACTTAAGAGTCTACTTCATGTCGCCACTCATTTAGAGCCTCAGTGAATAATACACACCAGGGTAATAGTCAAGCACTTTTTATATGGCCACTCAATTTGTGCCTCACTGCCTGATATACACCTGAAGAATCATAAAAATTCTATTTGATACTACCACTCATTTAGAAACTTATTGAATAATTCACAATGTAGGAATAGTCAGGTGTCTATTTTATATGGTCTATCACTGAAAGTCTCAGTGAATAGTAAACTTCTATGGAGTAATCAGGATGATGTTTAACATAGCCACGAATTAAGTGCCTTTCTGATTGATACACACCTGTGTGATAGTCAGAATTTTATTTCATATGAACTCTAATTTTGTGTGCCGCTGAGTAATACACACCTAGGTCAGTGTCAGGAGTCTACTGGGTATGGACACTCAAACAGAGCCTGTTTGATTAATGCACACATGTATAATAATGAAGAGTCTATGTCATACAGCTACTCATTCAGACAAACTGTGAATAGTGCACGTGTGGTGTAATTAAAAGTCTGTTTCATATGACCCCTCTTTCACAGCCTCACTGAATATTACACACTTGTTATATAGTCTCGAGTCTATTTTTTATGGCAACTCATTCAGAGAATCACTTAATAATGCACACCTGCAGAATACTCAGAAGTCTATTTCTTACAGCCACTCGTAAAGAGCCTCACTAAGTGTACACACCTGGAGAAATAGTCAGAAATTAGCTTTATCCCCTCATTCAGAGTCTCACTAAATAATACACTCCTGTGGAATAGTCAGGAGACTTTTTCATGTGGCCTCTAATTCAGAGTGTCACTGAATAATGTGTTGTAGTCAGGAGAGTCTTTCATGTAGACACATAGTCAGAGGCTCAGTGCATAAGACAGACAGTTAATATAGTAAGAAATCTAATTTGTATGATCACATCTTCTGAGGTTCACTGAATAATACACACCTGGAGAATAATTTGGAGTCTATTTTCGATGGACATTCATTCAGAGCCTCGGTAAATAATGCAGACCTGTGGAGTAGTCAGGATTCTATTTCATTTGGACACACATTCATTGCCTCAGTGGATAATATGCACGTGTGTATTAATCAGAATTCCATTTTATGTGGCCACTGACTCGTAATCTCAATGAATAATGCACAAATGTAAAGTACTCAGCAGTTTATTTCATATAGCCACTCATTCAAATATTCACTGAATAATAAATATCTTTGAGACAGACAGCCTCCTGTTTTATATTGTCATACAAAGAGCCTCACTGAGTGACACACACCTGGGGAAGTGTTAGGAGTGTACTTTACATAGCCTCTCATTTACAGCCTAAGGGAATAATGCCCCCGTGTGGAATAGACAGTAATCTATTTTATATGGCCGCAAAATTAAAGCCTGAGTCAGTAATACACAACTTAGGAATAGTCACTAGTCTATTCCATACGCTCGAATATTTAGAGTCAGTGTCAATAATACATGCCTGCAGACTAGTCAGGAAATCATTTGATATGGCCAAAGTTTCAGAGACTCAGTGAATCATAAATACCTGAGGAATATTTTGGACGCTGTTACACGTGGCATTTTTTCAGAGGTTCATTGAGTAAAGAACACCTGTATTGTAGTCAGAATTCTATTTCATATAACCACATACTCAGTGCCTAACTGAATAACAGACACCTTGGGAAAGTCAGGATTCTATTTCGTATAGCCAGTCATTTACAGCCGAATGTAAAAACTCACGCCTGAGTAGTATATTGAAGTCTTTATTTTATGGCCACTCATTCAGAACCTCACAGAATAATACAGATGTATGAAAATGTCAGGAGTGTGCTTGACATGGCCACTTATTCAGTTTCTCAGTGAAGAATCATATATATTTGAAAAATACTCAGGATTCTATTATTTAAAGCCACGTATTAAGAGACTCACTGAATAATGCACACCTCGATAATTGTCTGGAGATTATTTGATATGACCGTTCACCCAGCGACTCAATGGAAAATGCAGAACTGAGAAATAGTCAAAAGGACAGAGTCAGGGGTCTATTTTATGTGGTCACTCATTCAGAATCTGATTAAATAATATACACTTTGGGAATAGTCAGAGTATAGAACATATGGCCACTCAATCACATCATTACCGAATAATGCACAATGGGGCAATAGTAAGGAGTCTATTTCATATGGCCTCTCATTCAGAGCTTCAGTGCATAATAAACAGCTGTGGAGGAGTGAGGAACCTATTGACCGTAGCCCCAAATAAAGCAGCTCCGTGAATAATACACACATGTTTGAGATTCAGAAGACTATTTGATATAGACATTCATACACAACCTCTTCGAATATTGGACATGTGGGGAATATTCACTAGTCTATTTCATATGGTGGTTTGTTTGGAGAGTCGAAAAATAACGCGCACCTCTGGAGGAAAATGCGGACTATTTCATAAGGCCACTCTTTCAGTGTTCTAGAGACAAATATGTATAACTGATAAGGCAGAAATCGCTTTCACATAGCCACTCTTTCTGGGCCTCTGTAAATAATATTCCCCTCAGAAACAGTCAAGGGTCTACTTCAAGTGCCTACACATTCAGAGTCTTTGTAAGTAATGAATACGTTGGCAATATACCTGAGTCTCTTTTTTGTGATCACTTAGTCAGTGTCTCATTCAATAATACACACCTGGGGAAGAGTTAAGAGTTTACTTCATGCAGCCACTCATGTAGATCCTCAGTGAATAAACCACACCAGAGTAATAGTCGAGCACTTTTTAGATGGCCACTCATTCTATGCCTCCCTGAATGATACACACCTGGGGCATTCTCAGGATTCTATTTCATAATACCACTCATGTAGAACCTTATTGAATAACTCACAATGGAGCAATAGTCAGGGGTCTCTTTTGTATGGCCTCTCATTCAAAGTTTCAGTGAATAATGATCTTCTATGGAGTAATCAGGACACTGTTAAAGATAGCCATGAATTGAGTGCCTTCCTGAATGATACACACCTTGGTGGTAGTCCGGAGTCTATTTCATATGAACTCTAATTCTGTGTAACGCTGAGTAATACACACCTGGGGGAGATTCAGGAGTCTACTTGGTATGAACACTCATACTGAACCGGTTGGAATAATGCACACATGGAGAATAATGAGGTGTCTATGTCATTCGGACACTCATTCAGACAGAGAGTGCATAATGCACATGTGGAGTCATTAGAATTCTGTTTCATGTGGCCCCTCTTTCACAGCCTCACTGAATATTACACACTTGTGATATAGTCTGGAGTCTATATTTTATGGCCACTCATTCAGAGAATCACTAAATAATTCACACCTGCTTAATAGTCAGAGTCTCTCTCCTATGGCTACCCATTGAGAGCCTCACTAAATGTACACACCTGGATAAATAGTCAGGATTTACTTGTATCTCCTCATTCAGAGTCTCACTAAATAATGCACACCTATGGAATAGTCAGGAGACTTTTTCATGTGTCCTTTCATTCAATGTGTCATTGAAATATGTGGTGTAGTCAGGAGACTCATTCATGTAGACACATATTCTGAGCCTCAGTGCATAAGATAGACCCTTCATATAGTAAGAAATCTAATTAGTATGGCCACATCTGAGGCTCACTGAATAATACACACCTGGAGAATAATTTGGAGTCCATGTTCAATGGACATTAATTCAGAGCCTCGGTAAATAATGCAGACCTGTGGAGTAGCCAGGAGTCTATTTCATTTGGAAACACATTCATAGCCTCAGTGGATAATATGCATGTGTGGATTAGTCAGGATTACATTTCACATGGCCACTGACTCATAAACTCAATACATAATGCACAAATGTAAAGTACTCAGCAGTCTATTTTATATAGCCACTCATACAGAGATTCACTGAATAATAAAATTATTTGAGATAGACCGCCTCCTGTTGAATATGGTCATACAAAAGAGCCCCACTGAGTGACAGACACCTGGGGAAGTGTTAGGAGTGTACTTTACTTAGCCTCTCATTCAAGCCTAAGGGAATAATGAACACGTGTGTAATAAACACTAGTCTATTTTATTTGACCACAAAATCAAAGCTTGAGTCAGTAATACACAACTTTGGAATAGTCACTAGTCTATTCCATATGCCCAAATATTTAGAGTCAGAGTCAATGATACATGCCTGTAGACTAGTCAGAAAACAATTTGATATGGCCAACTTTTCAGATCCTCAGTGAATGATAAATAACTGAGGAATACTCTGGAAGCTATTACATGTGGCATTTCTTCAGAATTTCATTGAGTAAAGAACACCTGTATTGCAGTCAGAATTCTATTTGATATAGCCACATTCTCAGAGCCTAACTGAATAACAGACACCTTGGGGAAGTCAGAATTCTATTTCGTGTAGCCACTCATTTACAGCCGAATGTAAAATCTAACGGCTTAATAGTATATAGGAGTCTCTATTTTATGGCCACTCATTCAGAGCCTCACAGAATAATAAAGACATATGGAAATGTCAGGAGTGTACTTGACATGGCCACTTAAACAGTTCCTCAGTGAAGAATCATATATATCTTAAAAATACTCAGGATTCTATTATATATAACCACTTATTAAGACACTCACTGAATAATGCACACCTGGAGAATTGTCTGGAGACTATTTGATATGACCGTTCACCAAGCCACTCAGTGGAAAATGCAGAGCTGAGAAATAGTGAAGAGGACAGAGTCAGAAGTCTGCTTTATGTGGTCACTCGTTCAGAAACTGACTGAAGAATACACACCTTGGGAATAGTCAGAATCCAGGTCATACGACCACTCAATCACAGCATTACCGAATAATGCACAATGGGACAATAGTAAGGAGTCTATTTCATACGGCCTCTCATTCGCAGCTTCAGTGCATAATAAACAGCTGTGGAGGAGTGAGGACCCTATTGATGGTAGCCCCAAATAAAGCAGCTCCGTGAATGATACACACATGTGTGAGAGTCTGGAGACTATTTGATATGGACACTCATACAGAACCTCTTTGAATATTGCACATGTTTGGAATAATCACTAGTTTATTTCATATGGTTGTTCGTCTGGAGACTCAAAAAATAACGCGCACCTGTGGAGTAAAATGCGGTCTATTTCATAAGGCCAGTGTTTCAGTGTTTTAGTGAACAACATGTATATCTGATAAGTCAGGAATCTCTTTCAGATGGCCAGTCGTTCCGGGCCTCTGTGAATAATACTCCCCTCAGAAACAGTCAAGGGGCTACTTCAAATGCCTACACATTCAGAGTCTCTGTATGTAATAAACACCTGGGCAATACACCTGAGTCTCTTTTTTATGCCCAATTAATCAGACTTTCATTCAATAATACACACCTGGGGAAGCGTTAAGGGTCTAGTTCATGAAGCCACTCATTTGGATAGTCAGTGAATAATTTACACCAGGTTATAATAGTCGATAATTTTTTATATGGCCACTCATTCTGTGCCTCCCTGAATGATACACACCTGGGGAATTCTCAGGATTCTATTTCATACTACCACTCATTTAGAACCTTATTGAATACTTCGCAATGGAGCTATAGTCAGGTGTCTATTTTGTTTGGCCTCTCATTCAGAGTTTCAGTGAATAATGAACTTGTATGGAGTAATCAGGACACTGTTGAAGATAGCCATGAATTAAGTGCCTTCCTGAATGACACACACCTGGGTGGTAGTCAGGAGTCTATTTCATCTGAACTCTAATTCTGTGTAACGCTGAGTAATACCTACCTGGTGGAGTTTCAGGAGTCCATTTGGTATGGACACTCATACCGAACCTGTTTGAATAATGCACACATGGAGAATAATGAGGTGTCTATATCATACGGCTACTCATTCAGACAAACAGTGAGTAATGCACATGTGGAGTCATTAGAATTTTGTTTCATATGTCCCCTCTTTCACAGCCTCACTGAATATTACACACTTGTGATATAGTATGGAGTTTATATTTTATGGCCACCATTTCAGAGTATCACTAAATAATTCACACTTGCAGAATAGTCAGATGTCTCTTTTCTATGGCTACACGTTGGGAGCCTCACTAAATGTTTATAACTGTCTAAATAGTTATGATTTACTAGTATCTCCTCATTCAGAGTCTCACTAAGTAATGCACACCTGTGGAATAGTTAGGATAATTTTTCATGTGGCCTCTCATTCAATGTGTCATTGAAAAATGTGTTATAGTCAGGAGACTCTTTCAAGTAGTCACATATTCCGAGCCTCAGTGCATAAGAGAGAACCTTCATATAGTAAGAAATCTAATTAGTATGGCCAAATATTCTGAGGTTCACTGAATAATACAAAACTGGAGAGTAATCTGGAGTCTACTTTCGATGGACATTCATTTAGAGACTTGGTAAATAATGCAGACCTGTGGAGTAGCCACGAGTCTATTTCATTTGGACACACATTCATAGCTTCAGTGGATAATATGCACGTGTAGATTCATCAGGATTTCATTTTGTATAGTCACTAACTCGTAACCTCAATGAATAATGCAGAAACGTAAAGTACACAGCAGTCTATTTCATATAGCCACTGATTCAGGGATTCACTGAATAATAAAATTATTTGATATAGAGAGTCTCCTGTTTCATATTGTCATACAAAAAGAGCCTCACTGAGTGACACACACCTGGGGAAGTGTTAGGAGTGTACTTTACCTAGCCTCTAATTTACAGCATAAGGGAAAAATGCACACGTGTGCAATAGACACTAGTCTATTTTTTTTTCAAGAGAATTAAATCGTTTATTGATTACACATGATAATGGATGATACACAAGCTTCATTCCCATCTTTAATTTTATCTGGTACCATTATTCAATTTAGATATATTGCATAGGATGTGCCAACAATCATCTTTATAACCAATAATTCCATGATTTTGCTTGGGTAATCCCTTTTAATCGTGAACTTCAGGTCACAACAGTAACTATTAGTTCAACTACACCAAGGTTTCTGAAGACATTGGCTTCTCCACCCAAGCATGTTGTATATAAATTCCAAATAGAACCTGGCATCACCCTGAAGAAATTCTAACTTCACACTGTTGGGGAAATTTACCAGGATGGCTTCAGAGTAGACTAACTTTACACAGCACATTAAAAAAAAGACATTTTCTCAGCAAACTGACACAAGAACAGAAAAAGAAATACCGCATATACTCAGTCATAGGTGGGTGAGAAAAATGAGAACACGTGGACACAGAGAGGCGGTCTACTATACACTGGGGACTGTTGGGGGGAATGGGGGAGGGACAGCAGGGGGGGCTGGGGGGGATAGCCTGGGGATGAATACCAAGTGTGGGTGAAGGGGAGGAAAGCAGCAAAGCACACTGCCATGTGTGTACCTATGCAACTATCTTGCACGTTCTGCACATGTACCCCCAAACCTATAATGCAATAAAAATTAAAAAAAAAAGACATTTATTCAGCGTCACGATCAGACTATTACATTTAGCAATCAACAGCATGGGTGAAAAAAAAAAGAAAAAGAAAAAATCTACACTAGTCTTTTTTATATGGAAACAAAATCAAAGCCTGAGTCAGTAATTCAAAACTTTCGAATAGTCACTTGTCTATTCCATATGCCCAAATATTTAGAGTCAGTGTCAATGATACACGCCTGTAGACTAGTCAGGAAACAATTTCATAGGGCCAAAGTTTCGGAGCCTCAGTGAATAATAAATACCTGATGAATACTCTGGACCATATTAAATGTGGCATTTCTTCAGAGGTTCATTGAGTAAAGAACACCTGTATTGTAGTCAGAATTCTATTTCATATAGCCCCATACTCAGAGCATATCTGAATAACAGACACCTTGGGAAAGTCAGGATTCTATTACGTATATCCACTCATTTTCAGCCGAATGTAAAATCTCACGCCTGAGTAGTATATAGGCATCTATATTTTTTGGCTACTCATTCAGAGCCTCACAGAATAATACAGACATAGGGAAGTGTCAGGAGTGTACTTGACATGGCCACTTAGGCAGTTCCTCAGTGAAGAATTATATATATCTGAAAAATACTCAGGATTCTATTATATATAGCCACTTATTAAGAGACTCACTGAATAACGCACACCTGGAGAATTGTCTGGAGACTATTTGATATGACCATTCACCCAGCAACTCAGTGAAAAATGCAGAGCTGAGAAACATTCAAGAGGATGGAGTCAGGAGTCTATTTTATGTGGTCACTTGTTCATAAACTGACTGAAGGATACACACCTTGGGAATAGTCAGAGTCTAGGTCCTATGGCCACTCAATCACAGCATTACTATATAATGCACAATGGAGCAATATTAAGGAGTTGATTTCGTATGGCCTCTCATTCAGAGTTTCAGTGTGTAATAAAAAGTTGTGGAGGAGGGTGTAACATATTGAAGGTATCCCCAAATAAAGCAGCTCCATGAATGATACACACATGTGTGAGAGTCAGGAGACTATTTGATATGGACACTCATACAGAACCTCTTCGAATATGGCACATGTGGGAAATGATCACTAGTCTATTTCATATGGTGTTTCCTTTGGAAATTCAAAAAATAATGCGCACATGTGGAGTAAAATGTGTTCTATTTCATAAGGGCACTCTTTCTGTGTTTTACTGAATAACATGTATATCTGATAAGTCAGGAGTCTCTTTCACATGGCCACTCGTTCTGGGCCTCTGTGAATAATACTACCCTCAGAAACAGTCAAGGGTCTACTTCAAATGCCTACACATTTAGAGTCTCTGTAAGTAATGAACACCTGGTAAATACACCTGAGTCTCTTTTTTATGCCAACCGAGTCAGAGTCTCATTCAATAATACACACCTGGAAAGGAGTTAAGAGTCTCCTTCATGTTGCTACTCATTTAGATCCTCAGTGAATAATCCACACCAGGGTAATAGTCGAGCATTTTTATATGGCCACTCATTCTGTGCCTCTCTGAATAATACACACCTGTGGAATTATCAGGATTCAATTTCATATTACCACTCATTTAGAAACTTATTGAATAATTCACAATGGAGCAAATTTCAGATGTCTATTTTGTATGGACTCTCATTCAAATATTCAGTGAATAATTTACTTCTATGGAGTAATCAGGACACTCTTTAAGATAGCCATGAATTAAGTGCCTTTCTCAATGATACACACCTTGGTGGTTATCAGGAATCTATTTCATAGGAACTCTAATTCTGTGTAATGCTGAATAATACACAGAACCACTTTGAATATTGCACATGTGAAGAATAATCACTAGTCGATTTCATATGGTAGTTAATTTGGAGAGTCAAAAAATAACACAGTACAGGTGTGATAAACACAGAAGAGTGGAGGGTACACACAGGAGACAGTGGGTACACAAAGAAGAGAAGAGGATAAAAAAGAGAGGAGATACACACAGGAGAGTAGGAGTTACACAGAGGAAAGAGGAGAATACAAAAAGAGAGAGGAGGATAAACACAGGAGAAAGAAATACACAAATTAGAGAGCGGCATACACACAGGAGAGGGTGATACACACAGGAGAAAAAAAGGATAGCCACAAGAAAGGGGAAAATACCCACAGAACAGAAGGAAACACACAGAAGAAAGAAGCAAACACACAGGAGAAAAATGGATACACACACCAGACAGGAGGACACACACAGAATCGAGGGAATACACAGAGGAGAGAGGAAAATACACAAAGAAAAAAGAAAGTATACACACAAAATAGATGGGGTTGTAAATAGAAAAGAGGGAATACACAGGAGAGATTGGGACACAAACTTGAAAAAGGGGGAGTAAACACAGGAGATTGGGGAAATACACAAAAAAGAGAGGGTTGATACACACAAGAGGGAAAAATGACACACAAGAGGGAGGATGATACACAAAGGAAAAAGGAGGATACACACTGGAGAGAGAAAGGTACACACAGGATAGAAAGAAACACAAGACTGAGGAAGATTCACACAGAAAAAGGAGGATACACACACAAAAAAAGAAAAGGATACACATAGTAGACAGAAGGATACACACAGGAGAGAGAAAGATACAAAGAGGAGAGTGGTGATACAAACAGGAGAGATGAGGGTTCACACAGGAGAATAAAAAATACACACATGAGAAAGATGGATACACACAGCTGAGAGGAGTATACACAAAGCAGAGAGGAGGATACACACAGGAGAGAGAACATAAACACAGGAGTGAGAAAGATCCACAGAGGAGAGAAGGGAATGCACACAGGAAAAGAGTGGATACACACAGAAGTGGGGCATACACACAAAAGAGTGGGGATACACACAGGAGAGAGGGTGGATAAAAACGGAGAGTGGAGATCCACACAGGATAGTTGAGGGTACACACAGGACAGGGGGTATACACAGGAGAAAAGAGGTTACACAAAGGACAAAGGGATACACATGAGAGTAGGGAATAAACAGAAGAGAGAGGAGGAAACACAAAGGAGAGAGAAGGATAAACACAGGAGAGGGAGATACACATAGGAGAGAGAGGCTTACACACAGAAGAGGGGGATACACACAGGAGAAAAAAAGATAAACACAGAAAAGAGGAGAAAACACACAAAAGAAGGGGATACACACAGAAGAGAGGGGCGTAGACACAGGAGAAAACAGAATACACACAGCAGAGAGGAAGATACACACAGGAGAGAGAAAAAATACACACAGGATGGAGGGTGATACACACAGTAAAAAAGAATACACACAGGTAAGAAGAGGATGCACAAAATAAAGCAGAGAAGACACACAGGAGAAGGGAGGATACACGCAGGAGAGAGGAGGGTAAACAGATAATAGAGGGAGATACACACAGAAGAGAGGAGGATACAGGCAGAATACAGGGGGATACACACACGAGAGAGAAAGATACACACAGGTGAGAGGAGAATACACAGAGAAGAGGGGAGGATACACACAGGAGAGTGGGGAATACACACAAAGAAAAGGGAGATACTAACAAAGTGAGGGAAATAAACACAGGAGAAAGAAGGATACACACAGGAGAGAGAAAAATACACAGAGGAGAAAGGAGGATACACAAAGGAGAGGGGAAACACATAGGAGAGAGGGGATACACACAGGAAAGAGGGGCTTACACACAGGAGAGAAAAGGATAAACACAGGAGAGAGGGTGAATACACAAAAAAGAGAGGGGGATACACACAGGAGAGTGAACCATATACAGGGGGGAGGGGAATACATACAGGAGAGAGGGGGATACACACAGAGAAAAAGGATAAATACAAAAGAGAGGAAAATACACACCAAAAAATGAAGGATACAGATAGAAGAGAGGAGGATACACGCAAAAGATTGGAGAATACACAGGAGAAGAAGAATAAACACAGGAGAGGGGAGAATACACGCAGGAGAAAGGAGGATACACACAGGAGTGGCGTGATACACACAGGAGAGAGGAGGGTACACACAGTTTAAATTAGAATACACACAAAAGAGAGAAGGATAAACAAAGGAGAGGGGGATACACACAGGAGAGAGGGGGATACACAGAGGAGAAAGGAGGATACACAAAGGCGAGAGGAGGATACACAGGAGGGAGAAAACACACAGAAAAGAGAACCACAAATACAGGAGAGGGGGTATACACACAGAAAAAGAAAATTACACCCAATACAGAGGAGGATACACACAGGACAGGGAGATACACACAGGAGAGTAAGGCGTACACACAAGAGAGGGGGAAATACACACAGGAGAGAGGAATATACGCACAGGTGAGGGGAATACACAAAGGAGAGAGGGGCATACACACAGGAGCGAAAAGAGATATACACAGAAGAGAGGAGGATACACACAAAAGAGATGGGGATAAACACAGGAGAGAAGAGAATACACACAGGAGAGAGGAGGATACACAGAGAAGAGATGGGAAAACAAACAGGAGAAAGGGGATACACACAAGAGAGAGGGAATATACAAACAGGTTAGAGAAAGATACATACAGAAAAGATGGGGATACACACAGAAGAAAAGAAAATACACAAAACAGAGAAGAGGATACACACAGAGAGAGGAGGATACACACAGGAGAGAGGAGGATACCCATAGGAGAGGGGGATACACAGAGGAGAGGGGGCATACACATATAAAATGGGGATAAACACAGTAGAAAGGCGGTACACACAGAAGAGAGGAGGATACTCACAGGAAAAGGGGATACAAACAAGAGAGAGAAATAAACACAGGTGAGAGGAGGATACACACAGGTGAGAGGGGCATAAACACAGAAAAGTGGGGATACACAGAGGAGAGAGGGGGATACACAAAGGAGAGAGAAATACACACAGAAGAGAAAAATACACACAGGAGCGAGGGGGATGCAAACAGGAGAAAGGGAAACATACACAGAAAAGAGAAGGATACACACAGGAGAGGGAGAATATACACAGTAGAGAGGAAGATACAAACAGGAGACAGGAGGATACAGAGAGAATAGAGGAAGATACACACAGAAGAAAAGGAGATACACACAGGAGTGGGGGATACACACAGAAGAGATAGCGTAGACACAAAAAAATTGGATACATGCAGAAGACAAAAAAATACACACAGGAGAGAGGGGGTTACATACAGAAGAGGGGTATACACACAGGAGAGAGGGAGATACACACAGGAGAGAAAAGTATACCCAGGAGAGAGTGAAATACACACAGAAGAGAGGAAGATACACAAAGAAGAGAGGAGGATACACGCAGGAGAAAAAAGTAGACACAGAAGAAAGTGGGATACACACAGGAGAGAAGAGAATACACAAAGGAGAGAAAAATACACACAGGTAAGAAGAGAATACACACAGGAGAGTGGGGCATACACACAGAAGAGTGGGGTTACACAAAAAAGAGAGGTGGATACACAAAAGAGAAAGGGATACACACAGGAGAAAGAAATACACACAAGAGCGAGGGAGATGCACACAGGACAAAGGAGGATACACACAGGAAAGAGGAGAATACACACAGGAGAGAGGAGCATTTACACAGGAGAGAGGGTGATACACACAGGAGAAAGAAAGATACACACAGGAGAGTGGAGCAAACAAACATGAGGGTGGGGGATACACAAAAGAGAGGGGTATACACAGAATGGTAAAAGGATACACACAGGAGTGAGGAAAATACACACTGGAGAGAGGAGGATACACACAGGAGAGAGGAAGATACGCACAGAAGAGGAAAGAATACACACAGGAAAAGAAGATACACACAAAAGAGAGGGGGATAGGCACAGGAGAGAAGGATACACAGACGAGAAAGGAGACACACAGAGGAGAGAGGGGGAAAAACACAGAAGAGGGGGATACATACAGAAGAGAGGGGCATAGACAAAGGAGAGGGATGATGCAAGCAAAAGAGAGGATACACACAGGAGAGGGGAAGATAAACACAGGAAAGAGGAGAATACATATAGGAGACAGGAGGATACACAGAGGTTAAAGGAAGATACACATAAGAGAGAGGAGGATACAAACAGGTAAAGAAATGATACAAACAGGAGAGAGGAGGATACACACAAGCGAGAGGGGAATAAACACAGAAAAGAGGAGAATACACACAAGAGAGAGGGGGATACACACAGGAGAGAGAAAGGTACACACAGGGGAAAGAAGGATACACACAAAAGTGGAAAGGATACACATAGGAGAGAGAGGATACACACAGGAGACAGTGTGATACATACAAAAAAACGGGGATAAATACAGGAGAGAGAAAAATACACACAGAAGAGAAGAGGATACACAGAGGACAGGGGAGGATACACAAAGGAGACAGAAGCATACACACAGGAGAGGGGGATACACACAAAAGAGAAAGATACACACAGAAAAGAGGGATACAAACAGGGGATGGGGATACACACAGGAGAGAGGGGCATACACACAGAAGAGAGCTGGATACACACAAAATAGAGAAAGATACACACAGGAGAGTGGGGGTACACACAGGAGATGGGAAATACACACAAAAGAGAAGATACACACAGGATAGAAGAGTATACAAACAGGAGAGAGAAGAATACACACAGGGGACGCGGGATACACACAGAAGAGGAAAGAATACACACAAAAAAGAGAAGGATACACACAGGAGAGTGAAGGATACCCACAGAAGAGAGGAAGATACACACAGCAGAGAGAGGCATACACACAGGAGAGGAGGATACACAGAGTAGAGAGGAGAAAACAAACAGGAGAAGGAAATACACACAGGAAAGGGAAATACACACAAGAGAGAGGGGGATGCACAAAGGAAAGAGAAGGATACACACAAGAAAGAAGTGGATACAAAAAGGAAAGGGAAGAATACACACAGGAGAGGGCAGATACACACAGGAGAGGAGAAGATACACACAGGAGAGTGGGGCATACACACAGGAGGAAGAGAGATACACACAAAAGAAAGAAGTATACACAAAAGAAGAAAGAATACACACAGAAGAGACGAGGATACACACAGGGGAGAGTAGGATACACACAGGAGAGAGGAAGATACACATAGGAGAGAGGAGGATACACACAGAAAAGATGGGGATACACACAGCTGAGCGGAAGATACACAAAGGAGAGAGGAGGATACACACAGGAGAGAGGATGATACACGCAGGATAAAGAAGGATACTCACTATAAAGATAGGGATACACACAGGAGAGTGGAGGATAAACAAAGGAGAGAGGAGGATACACACAAAAGAAAGGAGAATACACACAGGAGACAGGGGGATACACACCGGAAAGTGGAAGATACACACGGTAGAGAGAAGAATACACATAGGAGAGAGGTGGATACACACAGGAGAGGGAAAGTTACACAAAGGAGAGAGGAGGATACACACAGGAGAGGGTTCATGCACACAGGAGAAAAGAGGATAAACCCAGGAGAGAGGAGGGATACACGCAAGAAAGAGGGGGATGGACACAGAAGAGAGTACGACACATAAAGGCTAGAGGGGGGATACACACAGGGGAGAGGGGGGATACTAACAGGAGAGAGGGGGATACACAGAGGAGAGTGAGGCATACACACAGAATAATGATAATACCCACTGAAGAGAGTGGGATACACACAAGAGGAGGAAAATACGCACAGTAGAGAGGAGGATACACCCAAGAGAAAGAAGGATAGACACAGAAGAGAGACTGATACACACAGGAGAAAAAAAAATACACACAGGAGAGGGGGATACACACAAGAGAGAGGGGGATACACACAGGAGAGAAGGAAATACACACAAAAGAGGGAAATACACACAGGAGCGAGGAAGATGTACACAGGAGAAAGGAAAATACACACAGGACAAAAACGGATACACACAGGAGAGAAAAGAATACACACAGGAGAGGGAAGGATACACACAGGAGAGAGAAAAATACACACAGAAGAGAAAAGGAATACACACAGGTGAGAGGAAAATACACAAAGGAGTGAGGGATACACACAGGTGGGAAAAGAATACACACAAGGAAGTTGGGCATAAACACAAAAAGGGGGGATACACAGAGGAAAGTGGGGGATACACAAAGGATAAAGGGATACACACAGGAGAGAAAAATACACACAAGAGTGAGAAGGATGCACACAGGAGAAATGAAAATACACACAGGAAAAAAGAAGATACACACAGGAGAGAGAAGGATACACACAGGAGACAGGGGATACATACAGGAGAGAGGAAGACACCCATAGGAGAGAGGAGGATACTCAGAGAAGGGAGGAAGATACACACAGAAGAAAAAAGTGTACACACAGGAGTGGGGGATACACACAGAAGAAAGAGGGATATGCAGAGGAGAGAAAAATACACAGAGGAGAGAAGAATACATAGAGAAGAGAGGGGCATACACAAAGAAGAGAACAGGAAACCCGCAGGAGAGAAAAGGATACACAGAGAAGAGAGAAGGATACACACAGGAGAGAAAGAGATACACACAGGACACAAAAGGAAACACACAGGAGAGAAAAAGATACACATAGGAGAGAAAGATACACAGATGAGAGAGGGGCATACACAAACAAAAGGGGGATACACAGAGGAGAAATGGGGATACACACAGCAAAGGGTGATACACACAAGAGAGAGAAGAGTAAACACAGAAAGAAAAGAATACACATGGGAGAGAGGAGAAAACAAACAGAAGAGAGAGAATACACAAAAGTGACAGGGGTATATACACAGAAGAAAGGGGTAATACAGACAGGAAAGAAAGGTGTTACACACAGAAGAGATGGGGAAAACACAGAAAAGGGGAAAGATACACACATGAGAAAGGAGGATACACACAGGAGAGAAAAGAAAACATACAGGAGAAAGGAGTGTAAACAAAGGAGAAGAACATACACACAGGAGAGAGGGAGAAACACACAGGAGAGTTGAATACATACAGGAGACAGGGAAATACACAAAGGAGAGAGGGGGATACACACAGGAGAGTTTGATACATAGAGTAGACAGGGAAATACACACAGGAGAAAGGGGGATACACACAGGAGAGGGGGATACACACGGGAGAGAGGGTATACATACAAAAGTGAGGGGAATACACACAAGACAGAGGGGCATACACAGAGAAGAGAGGGGGATACACATAGTAGAGAGGAAGATACACACAGGAAAGAGGAATATACACACAGGAGAAAGGAGGATACACACAGGAGAGAGAGAATACACACAAGTGACAGGGGTATACACACAGGAGAAAGGGGCAATACACAAACGAAGGGAAGGTGTTACACACAGGAGAGATGGAGGAAACACAGAAAAGTGGAAAGATACACACATGAGAGAGGAGGATACACACAGGATAGAGAAGGAAACACAGAGGAAAGAATAGTGTACGCACAGGAGAGGAGCATACACACAGAAGAGAGGGGGATACACACAGGAGAGTTGGATACATACAGGAGACAGAGAAATACACACAGGAGAAAAAGAAATACACACAGGAGAGTTAGATACATACAGGAGACAAAGAAATACACACAGGAGAGAGGGGGATACACACAGGAGAGGGGGATACACACGAGAAAGAGGGTATCTCACAAAAGTGAGGGGAATACACACGAGAGAGGGGTATACACACAGAAGAAAGGGGTAATACACACAGGAAATAAAGATGTTAAACACAGAAGAGAGGGGAAAACACAAAAAAGTGGAGAGATACACACATGAGAGAGGAGGATACACACAGGAGAGAAAAGAAAACACACAGGAGAGAGGAGTGTACACACAGGAGAAGAACATACACACAGGAGAGAGGGGGATACACAGAGTAGATTTGGACACATACAGGAGACAGGAAAATACACTCAGGAGAGAGGAGGATACACACAGGAGATTTGTATACATACAAAAGACAGGGAAATACACACAGGAGAAAGGGGGATACACACAGGAGAGGAGGATACACACGGGAGAGAGGGTATACACACAAAAGTGAGGGGAATACACACAAGAGAGAGAAGCATACACACAGGAGAGAGGGGATACACATAGTAGAGGAAAAGATACACACAGGAAAGACGAAGATACACACAGGAGAAAGGAGGATACACACAGGAGAAAGGAGGATACACACAGGAGAGGGCGAAACACACAAGAGAAAGGGGTTCCACACAGGAGAGAGGGGAATACACATAGGAGAGAGGGGTATACACACATGAGAGGTGTATACACACAGGAGAGAGGAGGATACATGCAGAAGAGTGGAAAATACTCACAGCACAGATGAGGATACCCGCAGGAGAGAGGGGGATAAACACAAAAGAGAGAAAAATACACACAGGATTAAAGAGGATACACACCATATAGAGAATGATACACACAGAAGAGAAAAAAAATATCACAAAAGAGAGGAGGATACACACAGGTGAGAGAAAAATACACACAGAAAAGAGAAGGATACACACAGGAGAGAGGGGCATACACTCAGAAAAGGGTGGAACACAGAGAAGAGAGGGAAATACACAAACGAGAAAGTGATAGACAAAAAAGAGGAAAATACACACAGGAGCGAGAAAGATGCACACAGGAGAAAGGAAAATACACACAGGAAAAAGGAGGATATACACAGGAGAGAGAAGGATAAACAGAGGACGGGGGAATAAACAGGAGAGAGGAAGATACATACAAGAGAGAGGAGGATACACAAAGGAGAGGGGAAGATATACACAAAAGAGAAGAGGATACACACAGGAGTGTGAAATACACACAGAACAGAGGGGGATAAGCACAGGAGAAAGAGATACACAGAGGAGAGAGTTGGATACACACAAAAGAAAGGAAAATAAACACAGGAGAGGGGGATACATACAGAAAGGAGGGTCATAGACAAAGGAGAGGAAAGGACACACGCAGGAGAGAGGAGGATACACAAAAAATAGAGGGGGATAGACACAGGAGAGAGAATGATACACACAGGAGAGAAAAGGATACACACAGGAGATAGGAGGATACACATAGGAGAGGGAGACACACACAGGAGAGAGGGCCATACACTCCAAAAAAAGAGATCCACACAGGAGAAAGTGGGATAGACACAGGAGATTGGAGGATACACACAGGAAAGGGTGATACACACAGGAGAGAGGGGCATAAACACAGGAGAGTGGATGATACACACAGGAGAGAGGAGAAAACAAACAGGACAGAGTGGATACACACAAGAGAAAGGGGGATACACACAGGAGAGAAAGGTGATACACACAGAAAAGAAAGGTGTTACACACAGGAGGGGGGGAACTTCACAGGAAAGCGGAGGGATACACGCAGGAGAAAGGAGGATACACACAGGAGAGAGGAGGATACACAGAGGAGAGCAGTATACACACAGGTGAGTGGCATACACGCAGGAGAGAGGAGGATACATAGAGGAGAGGAGTATACACAAAGGTGAGTGGCATACACACAGGAGAGAGTAGGATACACGCAGGAGTGTTGGATACATACAAAACACAGGGAAATATACACAGGAGAGAGGGAAATACACACAAAAAAGGGATATACACAGGAGAGAGGGTATACACACAGGAGAGTGGGATACACAAAGAAGAGAGAGGGGTCCACACAAAAGAGAGGGGAATACACACAAGAGACAAGAACATACAGACAGGAGATAGAAAAAACGCATAGGAGAGAGGAAGATACACACAAAAAAGAGGAGGATACAAGCAGAAAAGAGAAGTATACACAGGAGAGAGGTTAACACACAGAGGAGAGAGGGCGTTACACACAAAAAAGAGGGCAAATACACACAGGAGAGCAGAGGATACACGCAGAAGAGACAAGGATACACACAGTGGAGGAGGAAATACACACAGGAGAGGGGGATACAAACAGAAAAGAGGAGCATACAAACAGGTGAGAGGAGTATACACACAGGAGAGAGGAGGATACACGCAGGTGAGAGGAGGATACACACAAAAATGGGGATTAACACAGGAGAGAGGATGATACACACAGAAGACGGGTGATACACACAAAAATGGGGAGGGTACACAGAGGAGAAAGGAAGATACACAAAGAAGAAAAGAGGATACACACAAAAAAAGGGATACAAACAGGAGAGAGGGTGATATACCAAAAAGAAAGAAAGATACACACAGGAGAGAAAAGGAAACACACAGGAGAGGAGAATACACACAAGAGAAAGGGGGATACACACAGGAGAAAGGAGAGTACACACAGAAGTGGGGAATACACACAGGAGAGAGGGGCGTACAAACGGGAGAGAAAAAAATACACACAGCAGAGAGGAGAATACACAGAGTAGAGAGAAGATACGCACAGAAGAGTGGAGGATACACATAGGAGAGAGGGGAAATATACACGGAGAGAGAAGAGATACACACAAGAGAGAAGGGGGATACATCCAAGAGAGGAAGAATACACACAGGAGAGATGAGGATACACATAGGATAGAGCAGGATACACACAGGAAAGAGGAAGATACACACAGGAAAAAAAAATACAAACAGGAGAGAGGAGAATACACACAGGAGAAAGCAGGATACACACAAAATAGAGAAGAATACACATATAAGACAGAAGGATACACACAGGAGAGAGAAGAATAAACACAGGAGAGAGGTGATACACACAGGAGAAAGAAGGCTACACACTGGAGAGAGGAAGATACACACAAATGACAGAATGATACACACAGGAGAGAGGGGGATACACACAGGAGAGTGGTGATACACACAGGAGAAAAAGGGATACACACAGGAAAGAAAAGGAACCACAAAGGAGAAAGGAGGATACACACAGGAGAGGGAGATACACAAATTAGAAAGGAGAATGCACACAGAAAACTGGATACACACAGAAAAAAAATAAACACAGGAGAGGGGGGATACACACAGGAGAGAGGATTATACACACATGAGAGAAAAAAATACAAAGAGGCGAGAGCATATGCACACAAGAGAAAGGGTGATACACACAAAAGAAAGGGGGATACACACAGGAGAAAAGGGTTACACACAGGAGAAAGGAGAAAAAGACACAGGAGGGGGGAGGGATACACACAGGATAAAGGAATATACACGCAAAAAAGAGGAAAATACACAAAGGAGAAAAAAGAATACACACAAGAGAGGGAGATACACAAAGTAGAGAGGGGCATGCAGACAGGACAGAAGAATACACACAGGAGAAAAAAGAATACACGCAAGAGAGAAAAGGATACACATAGAAGAGAAAAATACACACAAGAGAAAGGGGCATACACACAATAGCGAGGAAGATACACAGAGGAGAGAGGAAGATGCAAAAAGGAGAGAGGGAATACACACAGGATAGAGGGTGATACACACAGGAGAAAGGGGGGATACCCACAAGAGAGAAAAAAATTACACACAGGAGAGAGGGGAGAAACACACAGGAGAGAGGAGGGATACACACAGGAGAAAGAAAGATACACACAAGAAAGTAGAAAATGCACACAGGAGAGAGGAGGATGCACACAGGAAAGAGGAGGATACACACAGGAGAGAAGAGGATACACAAAAGAGAGAGGAGAATACACACAGGAGATAGGAGAATACACACAGGAGAGGGGCATACACAGGAGAGAGGGGATACAAACAAGAGATTTGGATACACACCGGAGACAGGGTAATACACACAGGAGAGAGGGGGATACACACAGGAGATATGGATACAGAGAGGAGAGAGGAGGATACATACAGAATAAAAGAGAATACACACAAGACAGAGCAGCACAGACACAGTAGAGGCGAGGAAACAAACAGGAGAGAGGAGGATACACACAGGAGAGAGGGGAATACAAACAGTAAAGTGTGGAATACACACAGGAGGGAGGGGCATACACAGAGAAGAGAGACGCATACACACAGAAGGAGGAGAATACACACAGAAGAGAGGAGGATACACACAGGAAAAAGAAGGATTCACACAGCAGAAAGGAGGATTAACAAAAAAGAGGGGAAATACACAGGAGAGAGGAGGATACAAACAGGTGAGAGGGATACACACAGGAGATGGGGAAGTACACACAGGAGAAAGGGGGATACACACAGGAGAGTGGGACACACACAGGAGAGAGGTGCATACACACAAAAGAGAGAAGAACACACACAGGAGAGGGAGATACACAAAGGAGATGGGGAATACACACAGGAGAGAGGAGGATACAAACAGGAGAGACGAGTATACACACAGGGGGAGAAGGATAAATACAGGAGAGAGGAGGATACACACAAAAGGGAAGATGATACAAAGAAAAGAGAGGAGGACACACACAGGACAGAGAAGGATACACACAGGAGAGAAAGAAATACACACAGGAGAAATAAGAATACACACACAAAATGGGGATACCCACAGGGGAGAGGAGAATACACACAAGCCAGAGAAGAATACACACAGGAGAGAAAAGGATACACACAGGAGAAAGGGGGATACACACAGGAGAGAGAGAGATACAAACAGGAGAGTGCAGCATACACAGAGGAGGGAGGAGAATTCACAGAGGAGAGTGGGGGATACACACAGGAGAGAGGAGAATACACACAGGAGAGAGGAGGAAACAGAAAGGAGAAAAGGAAACACACAGTAGAGAGGGAGATACACACAGGTGAGGGGGGTACACACAGAAGTGGGGGAAATGCACACAGAAGAGAAAGGAATACACACAGCAGAGGGGGATTCACGCAGTAGAAATAAGCACACACAAAAAAGAGAGGAGAATACACACAGCAGAGAGAAGAGATACACACAGGAGAGAGGAGGATGCCCACAGGAGAGTGGGGCATAGACAGAGGATGGAGGAAGGTACAAATAAGAGAGGATTTGTACACACAGGGGGAGAAGGATAAATACAAGAGGGAGGAAAATACACATAAAAGGAATGAGGATACAGAAAGAAGAGAGGAGGATACACGCAAGAGAGAGGAGAATACTCACAAAGGGAGAAGGATACACACAGGAGAGAGGAGGATACACACAAAAAAAGAGGAGAATACACACAGGAGAGAGGAGGATACAGGCAAAAGAGAGGAGGATAAACACAGAAGAGAGGGTTGAGAAACACAGGAGAGGGAAATACACAAAGGAAAAAGGAAGGTACACACAGGAGAGAGGGGTATACACACGAGAGAAAAGGATACAAAAAGGAGAGGTGCATACACACAGGAGAGTGGGAAATACACAATAAAAGAAAAAAGGATACACACAGGAGAGAGGAGGATACACACAGAAGATGGGGAAACACACAGGAGAGAGGGACATACACACTGGAGAGGGTGATACACACAGGAGAAAATGGGATCCACACAGGAGAGATAAGAATACACACAAGATATGGGGATAAAAACAGGAGAGAAGAACGTACACTCAGGAGAGAGAAGGACACACAGAGCAGAGTGGAGGATACACACAGTAGAGAGGGAAGACACACAGGAGAGAGGGGAATACACACAGGAGAGAGGGGGGATACACACAGGAGAGAGCGGGGATACTCACAGGAAAGAAGAAGGATACACACAGAAGATAATAGGATACACACAGGAGAGAGGAGAATACACACAGAAGAAAGATACACACAAAAGATTAGGATACACACAGGAGAGAGGAGGATACACACAGAAAAGAGAAGGATACACACAGGAGACAGAAGGATACACACAGGAGAGAGGGGGATGCACAAAGGAGAAAGGTGATACACACAGAAGAGAGGAAGGTACACACAGAAGAGAGGAGGATACACAGAAAAGAGAGAAAAATACACAAAGAAAACAGAAGGATACACAAAAGAGAGGAAGATACACAAAAAAAGAGGTGTAATACACACAAGAGAAAAAGGAATACACCGAGGAGAGAAAAAGATACATACAGGAGAATGTAGGATACACACAGGAGGAGAAGATACACAAAGTAGAGTGGGGCATACACACAGAAAAGTGAAATACACACAGGGGAAAGGGGGATAAACACAGGAGAGAGGAGGATACACACAAGAGAGGGGGATACACAAAGGTGAGAGGAGCATACTCACAGGAGAGAGGAAGATACACACAGGAGAGAGGAGGATACAAACAGGAGAGAGGGGATACACACGGAAGAGAGGGGGATACACACAGAAGAAATGGGGGATACACACAAGAGAGAAAGAGGTTACACACAGGAGAGAGGGTAGAAACACAAAAAAAGAGAGGAGGATTACACACAGGAGAGAGAATGATACACACAGGAGAGAAAAATACACACAGCAGAGAAAAGTATACGCACAGGACAGAGGTGGACACACAAAGGAGAGAGGAGGATACACACAGGAGAGAGGAGGATACACATAGGAGAAAGGCATACACACAGGAGAGAGGAGGATAAACAGAGGAGAGAGGAGGATACACACAGGAGAGAAAAGGCTACACACAGGAGATAGGAGTATACACCAACAAGAGAGGGAAACACACAAGAGAGAGAAGGATTCACAACGGCTAGGGGGATACACACCGGAGAGGGGGATACACACAGAAAAGAAAAATATACACAAAAAAGAGGAGGATGCACACAGGAGAGTGGGGATATACACAAAAGAAAAGAGGATTCACACAGGAGAGAGGGGGATGCACACAGGAGAGAGGGAGATACACACAGAAGACGTGTGATGCACACACAAAAAAGGAGGATACACACAGGAGAGATAAAAATACACACAGAATACATAAGGATACATAAAGAAGTTGGGGATACACACAGGACGGGGTAGATACACAGAAAAGAGAAAAGGATACAAAAGAGAAAGGAGAATACACACAGGAGATGGGGATACACCCAAGAGAGACGGACATACACACAGGAGAGGGTGATACACACAGGAAAAAGGGGGATACACACAGGTGAGAGAAGAATACACACAGAAGAGGGGGATAAACACAAGAGAGAGGGGCATACACACAGGGGAGAGGAGGATAGACACAGCAGAGAGGAGGATACACAAAGGAGAGAAGTGATACACACAAAAGAAAGGAAGATACACACAGAAGAAAGGGGGATACACACAGGAGAGGGGGTATACACAGAGGAATGAGAAAAGATACACACAGGAGAGAGGATTATACACACAGTAGAGAGGAGGATACACAGTGGAGAGAAAAGATACACACAAAAGAGAAGAAGATACACAGGAGAGAGGAAGATACACACAGGAAAGAGGATACACACAAAAGAGAAAAGGATACACAGAGGAGACAGAAGAATACACAAAGTAGAGAGGGGCATACATACAGAAAAGGGGGATACACACAGGAGAAAGGGGATACACAAAAGTGAGAGGAGGATACACACAGCAATGGGGATACACACAGGTGAGAAAGGCATACACACAGGAGAGAAAAAAATACACACAGGAGAGTGGAGGATACAAACAGGAGAGAGGGTATACACACAGGAGAGAGGGGGATAACCACAGAAGAAAGGGGGGATACAAACAGAAGAGAAAGGGGTTACACACAGGAGAGTGGGAAAAACACAAGGGAAAGAGGAGGGATACACAAAGGATATAGGAAGATACACACAGGAGAGAGGAAAATACACACAGGAGAGAGGAGAATACACACAGGAGAGAGGAGAATACACATAGGATAGAAGAGGATACACACAGGAGAGAAGAGGACACACACAGGAGAGGTGCATACACACAGGAGAGAGCGGGATACACACAGGAGATTTGGATTCATACAGAAAACAGAGTAATACACACAGGAGAGTGGGGGATACAAACAGGAGTGAGGGATACACACAAAGAGAGAGGGAAACACACAGGAGAGAGGGGGATACACACAAGAGAGAGGGGCATACACACAGGAGAGAGGAGGATACACACAGGAGAGAGGGGAATACACACAGGAACAAGGAAGATACAAACAGGAGAGTGCAGCATACACTCAGGAGGGAGGGGGATACACACAGGAGAGAGGAACATACACACAGGGGAAGGGGGATACACACAGGAGTGAAGAGGATACACAAGGAGAGAAGTGGTTACACATAGGAGAAAAAGGATACACAAATAAGAGGAAGAAACACACAAAAGGGAGGGAGATACACACAGGCGAGAAGGATACACCCAGGAGACGGGGAGATATACACAGGAGATAGGGGGATACACACAGGAGAGAGGGGTACACACAAAAGAGGGTGGCATACACACAGAAGAGAGGAGGATACACACAGGAGAGGGGGGAATACACGCAGGAGGGAGTGAAGATACACACAGGAGAGAGGGGGATAAAAACAGGAGATTGAGGCCTACAAACAGGTGGGAAGAAGATACACACAGGAGATTGAGGCATACACACAGAAGAGAGTGGGATATACACAGGGAAAGAAGGATAAATACAGGAGAGAGGAAGATACACACAAAAAAGTGGAGGATACAGACAGAAGAGAGGAGGATAAACGCAGGAGAGAGGAGGATACACACAGGAGAGAGGGATACACACTGGAGGGAGGAGGATACACACAGGAGAATAAAGGATACACACAGGAGAGTGGAAGATACACACAAAAGAGAGGAAAATGAGAGACTCGCAAGATGGCGTCGTAGAAGCAACTCAGGATTGCAGCTCTCAGTGAAGGCGCAGAGGGTGAGTCCTAGCCGCATTCTCGGATGGACCTTTTTTGCCCACAGAGCGTTGAAAGTCCCAGGTGTGGGAGAGACACGAGACGCTTTGCCAGCTGCAGCCTGCTCGCGCGGCCGCTTCGGCCGGCGCCGCAGTGGGACCCCGCACGGAACTCACTGGTCTGGGTGCCCTGTTAAACCGGCAATCTGAGAATTGGAAAGGCAGATTGGCATGTCCATCTGTTTGAATGGGACTTGGACAGTGAGCCAGACAAGGAGATTCCAGGGAACCGTGATCTGAGCCAGTGCAGTGGGCAGTGGCACGGGAGATCACATGGATCCCAGTGCCCTATCGGCAGGCTACTGAGGCGCCAGTGAGAGAGTCGACCTTTCAGCTTGCAGAGAGGGAGTGAGAGAGAGAGAGGACGGACTCTGAGTCAGGGAGCTGCGTGATAGGGCTCGGTGGTCCCACCCTCACAGGGACAAGCAGGGCGGCGACTGGAGGCGCTTGGGGCTGAGAGTTTTGCTGCCAGCATCTAGGACGGTGCAGCCCGGTGAGGGAGGGGCATCCACCATTGCTGTCCGCCCCTACTGAAGTACCTCACAGGGCTGACGCAGCCTGCGTTTGCCAAGGCAACCTGCCATAACAGAGAGGCTCCACAGAAGGGAGCCCAGCAGCAACAGGGCGGACCCGCGCTAGCAGTTCAGAGCCCCGGCAGGCAAATAGTGAATAGACTGCCACCTAGTAGGGCAGGACAGTGCAACAGATACTCATAAAGAAAGCCCCAACTCCCTGAGACAGAACATCTAAGGGGGGGGGAAAGGGTGGTGTTTTATGAGTTCTTTTGCAGCAGACATAAACAACCTCCCAACAACCCTGAATGAACAACGGAGCTCACAGCACAGCACTGGAGCCCCTATAAAGCACGACCATCTCCTTAAGCAGCTCCCTGACCCCTGTACATCCAAAGAGTCACCCCAAAAAAGGACTAATCAGACTGACATTTGGTGGGCAACATTCTGGAACAAAGACAGCAGAAAAAGAAACTGGTATCATCCCTCACTCTTCCACAGCTGCTACAGGTATACTCCAGACAAACAGGGCCTGGAGTGGACCTCAGCACTCATACAGCAGAGGGGATAGACCATTAGAAGGAAAACTAAGTAACAGAAATACTTCATCATCAACAATCTCAGCATCCACAAAGAGACCCAATTGAAAAATCAGCAACTACTAAGACGACAGGAGGATAAATCCATGAAGATGGGAAGAAACCAGTGCAAAAAGGAGAAAACACCCGAAACCAAAACACCTAACCTCCAAAAAGGCCCCAAACTCCTCACCAGCAAGGGAAACAAGCTGGACGGAGAATGAGTGTGACGAAAAGACGAAATCAGACTTCAGAAAGTGGATAATGAGAAACTTCATTGAGCTAAAAGAACATGTTCTAAATCAGTGCAAAGAAACTAAGAATCTTGAAAAAAGATTTGAAAAAAGATTCGAGGAATTGATAACAAGAATGGACAACTTAGAGAGGAATATGAATGAATTGAAGGAGCTGAAAAACACAACACGAGAACTTCGTGAAGCATGCACAAGTTTCAACAGCCGAATTGACCAAGCAGAAGAAAGAATATCAGAAGTTGAAGATCAACTCAATGAAATAAAACGTGAAACCAAGATTAAAGAAAAAAGCACAAAAAGGAATGAATAAAATCTCCAAGAAATGTGGGACTATGTGAAGAGACGCAACTTCCGTTTGATAGGTGTACCAGAATGTGATGAAGAGAATGAATCCAAACTGGAAAACACTCTTCAGGATATTATCCAGAAAAATTTCCCCAACCTAGCAAGACAGGTCAATACTCAACTCCAGGAAATACAGAGAACACCACAAAGATACTCCGCAAGAAGAGCAACCCCAAGGCACATAATCGTCAGATTCACCAGGGTTGAAATGAAGGAGAAAATACTAAGGGCAGCCAGAGAGAAAGGTCAGGTCACCCACAAAGGGAAGCCCATCAGACTCACAGCAGATCTCTCGGCAGAGACTCTACAAGCCAGAAGAGAGTGGGGGCCAATATTCAACATCCTTAAAGAAAAGAACTTTCAACCCAGAATTTCATATCCAGCCAAACTGAGCTTCATAAGTGAAGGAAAAATAAAATCCTTCAGGAACAAGCAAGTACTCAGAGATTTTGTCACCACTAGGCCTGCTTTACAAGAGCTCCTGAAAGAGGCACTACACATAGAAAGAAACAAACAGTACCAGCCATCCTAAAAGCATAACAAATGCTAAAGACCATCAACAAAATGAAGAGTCTACATGAACCAACGGGCAAAACAGCCAGCTAGCATCAAAATGGCCGTATCAAACTCACACATAACAATATTAACCCTAAATATAAATGGGCTAAATGCACCAATCAAAAGACACAGAATGGCAAATTGGATAAAAAACCAAAACCCATCGGTGTGCTGTATCCAGGAAACCCACCTCACACGCAAAGATACACAAAGGCTCAAAATAAAAGGATGGAGGAAGATTTACCAAGCAAATGGAGAGCAAAAAAAAGCAGGAGTTGCAATTCTCATCTCTGATAAGGTAGACTTTAAAGCAACAAAGATCAAAAGGGACAAGGAGGGTCATTACATAATGGTAAAAGGATCGATACAACAAGAAGAGCTAACAATTCTAAATATATATGGACGCAATGCAGGAGCACCCAGATATATAAGGCAAGTTCTTAATGACTTACAAAGAGACTTGGACACACACACAATGATAGTGGGAGACCTTAACACTCCACTGTCAATAGCAGACAGATCAACCAGACAGAAAATTAACAAGGATATCCAGGACTTGAACTCAGACATGGAACAAGCAAACCTGATAGACATTTACAGAACTCTCCACCCCAAATCCATAGAATATACATTCTTCTCAGTACCACATCACACCTACTCCAAAATTGACCACATAATTGGAGGTAAAGCACTCCTCAGCAAATTCAAAACAACTGAAATCATAACAAACAGTCTCTCAGACCATAGTGCAATCAAGTTGGAACTCAGAATTCAGAAAATAACTCAGAACCGCACAGCTTCATGGAAACTGAACAACTGGCTCTTGAATGTTGATTGTATAAACAATGAAATGAAGGCAGAAATAAAGAAGTTATTTGAAACCAACGAAAATGAAGACACAACGTACCAGAATCTCTGGGAAACATTTAAAGCAGTCTGTAGAGGAAAATATATAGCAATAAGTGCCCAAATGAGAAGAGTGGAGAGATCCAAAAGTGACACCCAATAGTCAAAATTGAAAGAGCTGGAGGAGCAAGATCAAAGAAGCTCAAAACCTAGCCAAAGACAATAAATAACTAAGATCAGAGCAGAACTGAAGGAGATAGAGACAAGAAAAACCCTTCAAAAAATCAATAAATTTAAGAGCTGTTTTTTTGAAAAGATCAACAAAATAGACAGACCACTAGCCAGACTGATAAAAAAGAAAAGAGAGTAAAACCAAACAGATGCAATAAAAAACCATAATGGGGAAATCACCAGAAATTCCACAGAAATTCAAACCATCATCAGGGAATACTACAAACAACTCTATGCACATAAACTAGTAAATCAGGAAGAATTGGATAAATTCCTTGACGCCTATGTCCTCCCAAGCCTAAACCAGGAGGAAGCCGAAACTATGAATAGACCAATAACAAGGACTGAAGTTGAGGCAGCAATTAAGAGCCTACCAAACAAAAAAAGCCCATGTCCAGATGGGTTCACAGCTAAATTCTACCAGACACACAAAGAGGATCTGGTACCATTCCTTCTGAAACTATTCCAAATAATCCAAAAAGAGGGAACCCTTCCCAAATCATTTTATGAGACCAACATCATCCTGATACCAAAACCTGACAGAGACTCACCAAGAAAACTTCAGGTCAATATCCATGCTGAACATAGATGCAAAAATCTTCAATAAAATACTGGCAAACCGGTTGCAACAGCACATTAAAAAACTTATCCATCATGATCAAGTAGGATTTACCCCGGGGATGCAAGGCTGGTTCAACATACACAAGTCTATAAATGTAATTCATCACATAAACAGAAGCAAAAAGAAAAACCACATGATTATCTCAATTGATGCAGAGAAGGCATTTGACAAAATTCAACAGCCGTTTATGCTAAAAACCCTCAATAAACTTGGTATTGATGGAAAATATCTCAAAGTAATAAAAGCTATTTACGACAAACCAACAGACAATATCATACTTAATGGGCAAAAACTAGAAGCATTCCCTTTGAAATCTGGCACTAGACAAGAATGCCCTCTCTCTCCGCTTCTATTCAACATATTACTGGAAGTTCTAGCCAGAGCAATTAAGCAAGAAAAAGAAATAAAGGGTATTCAAATAGGAAAGGTGGAAGCCAAATTGTCTCTATTTGCAGACGACATGATAGTATACCTAGAATACACCATCACCTCAGCCCAAAAGCTCCTGAAACTGATTAGCAACTTCAGCAAAGTCTCAGGATATAAAATCAATGTTCAAAAATCACAAGCATTCCTATACACCAATAACAGACTTAAAGAGAACCAAATCAAGAACGAACTGCCATTCACAATTGCTACAAAGAAAATAAAATACCTAGGAATACAACTCACAAGGAATGTAAGGGACCTTTTTAAGGAAAACTACAAACCACTGCTCAACGAAATAAGAGAGGACACAAACAGATGGAGAAATATTCCATGTTCGTGGTTAGGAAGAATCAGTATCGTGAAAATGGCTATACTGCCCAAAGTAATTTACACAATCAATGCTATCCCCATCAAACTACCATTGAATTTCTTCACAGAACTGGAAAAAACCACCATGAAATTCATATGGAACCAAAAAAGAGCCCGCATAGCCAAGTCAATTCTAAGCAAAAAGAACACCGCGGGAGGCATCACACTACCAGACTTCAAACTATACTACAAGGCTACACTAATCAAAACAGCATGGTACTGGTATCAAGACAGAGATATAGACCAATGGAACATATCAGAAGCATCAGAGGAAACACAATCTATCTACGGCCATATTATCTTTGATAAACCAGACAAAAACAAGGAATGGGAAAAGGATTCCCTATTTAATAAATGGTGTTGGGAAAACTGGCTAGCCCTGTGCAGAAAGAAGAAACTGGACACCTTCCTGACACCTTACAGTAAAATTAACTCCAGGTGGATTAAAGACTTAAATGTAAGACCTGACACCATAAAAACCCTAGAAGAAAATCTAGGCAAAACCATTCAGGACATAGGAGTAGGCAAGGACTTCATGAATAAAACACCAACAGCATTGGCAATAAAAGCCAAAATAGACAAATGAGACCTAATCGAACTCCACAGCTTCTGCACGGCAGAAGAAACAGTCACTAGAGTGAGTCGGCAACCATCAGAATGGGAAAAAATCTTTGCAGTTTACACATCTGACAAAGGGCTGATATCCAGAATTTACAAAGAACTCAAACAGATTTACAGGAAAAAAACAAATAAGCCCATTCAAAAATGGGCAAAGGATATGAACAGACACTTTACAAAAGAAGACATATATGAGGCCAACAAACCTATGAAAAAATGCTCATCATCACTGGTCACTAGAGAGATGCAAATCAAAACCACATTGAGATACCATCTCACGTCAGTTAGAATGGCAATCATTAAAAAATCTGGAGACAGCAGATGCTGGAGAGGATGTGGAGAAATAGGAACACTCTTACACTGTTGTTGGGAGTGTAAATTAGTTCAACCATTGTGGAAGTGTGGCGATTCCTCTGGGACCTAGAAATAGAAATTCCATTTGACCCAGCAATCCCATTACTGGGTATCTATCCAAAGGACTATAAATCGTTCTACTATAAGGACACATGCACACGAATGTTCATTGCAGCACTGTTTACAATAGCAAAGAACTGGAACCAACCCAAATGCCCATCTATGATAGACTGGACTGGGAAAATGTGGCACATATACACCATGGAATATTATGCAGCAACCAAAAATGATGAGTTTGTGTCTTTTGTAAGGACATGGATGAATCTGGGGAACATCATTCTCAGCAAACTGACACAAGAACAGAAAAAGAAATACCGCATATACTCACTCATAGGCGGGTGAGAAAAATGAGAACACATAGTCACAGAGAGGCGGTCTACTATACACTGGGGTCTTTTGGGGGGAATGGGGGAGGGACAGTGGGGGGGGCTGGGGAGGGATAGCCTGGGGATGAATGCCAAGTGTTGGTGAAGGGGAGGAAGGCAGCAAAACACACTGCCACGTGTGTACCTATGGAACTATCTTGCACGTTCTGCACATGTACCCCAAAACCTATAATGCAATAAAAATTAAAAAAAATAAAAAATAAAAAAAGAGAAAAATACACACAAAGAGAGGAAAACACACACAAAAGAGAGTGGGATACACAGAGAAGAGTGGTGATACCCACAGGAGAGAGGAGGGTACACACAAAAGAGAGGGGGATACACACAGGAACGAGGGGGATATACTGAAAAAAGGAGTATACACACAGGAGAGAGGAGGATATACAGAGTAGAGAAGGATATACACAGGAGGGAGGGGCATACCCACAGGAGAGGAAGATACACACAGGAGAAAGGGGTATAGACACAGGAGAGGGGAGAACACACACGGAGAGGGGATACACACATGAGAACAGGGTGTACACACAGAAGAGAGGAGGATTCAAAAGGCAGAGAGGAGGATACACACTGGAGAGAGGAGATACACACAAGAGAGTGGGGGACACACACAGGAGAGGGGAAATACACACATGAAAGTGCGGGGATACACACAGGAGAGTGGGTGCATACACACATGGGAGAGGAGGGATACACACAAGAGGGAGGAGGATACACACAGAAGAGAGGAGGATACACGCAGTAGAGAAAAAGATACACACAGAAAAGAAGGATATGCACAGGAGATAGGAGGATACACACAGGATAGAGGAGTTTACACAAAAAAGCAGGATACACACAGGAGACAGAAGAATACACATAGGAGAGAGGGAGATATACACAAGAGAGTGGTGATATACACAGGAGGGAGGAGGGTACATACAGGAGAGAGGGGCATACACAAAGGAAAAATGGATAAACACAGAAGAAAGGGGGATAAACACAGGAAAGAGGAGAATACACACAGGTAAGGGGGATACACAAAGAAAAAAGGGCGTACCTCAGAAGAGAGGAGGATACACACAGGAGAGAGGAGGATTCAAAAAGTAGAGAGGTGATACACACAGGAGAAAGAACGTATACAGAGGATCCTTCACAGCCTCACTGAATATTACACACTTGTGATATAGTCTGGAGTCTATTTTTTATGGCCACTCATTCAGAGAATCACTAAATAATGCACACCTGCTGAATAGTCAGATGTCTCTTTCCTATGGCCACTCGTTAAGAGCCTCACTAAGTGTACACACCTGGAGAAATAGTCAGAGTTTACCATTATCCCCTAATTCAGAGTCTCCCTAAATAATGCACACCTGTGGAATAGTCAGGAGACTTTTTCATATGGCCTCTAATTCCGAGTGTCACTGAATAATGTGTTGTAGTCAGGAGTCTACATCACGTAGACACATATTCAGAGCCTCAGTGAATAAGAAAGGCTTCAGATATAGTAAGGAATCTAATGAATATGGCAAGATCTTCTGAGCCTCACTGTATAATACACACCTGGAGAATAATTTTGAGTCTATTTTCGATGGACATTCATTCAGAGCCTCGGTAAAAAATGTACACCTGTGGAGTAGCCAGGAGTCTATTTTATTAGGACACACATTCATAGCCTCAGTGAATAATATGCACATGTGGATTAGTCAGGATTCCATTTTATATAGCCACTGACTCATAACCTCAATAAAAAATGCACAAGTGTAAAGTACTCAGCAGTCTATTTCATATAAACACTCATTCAGAGGTTCAGTGAATAATACAAATATTTAAGATAGACAACATCCTGTTTCATATGGTCACACAAAAAGTGACTCACTGAATAATGCACACCTGGAGAATCATTTGGAGTCTATTTTCAATTGACATACATTCAGAGCCTCGGTAAATAATGCACACCTGTGGAGTAGCCAGGAGTCTATTTCATTTGGACACTCATTCATAGCCTCATTAGATAATATGCACGTGTGTATTAGTCAGGATTACATTTTATATGGCCACATACTTGTAAATTCAGTGACAAATGCACAAATGTAAAGTGTTCAGCAGACTATGTCATATAGACACTCATTCAGAGATTCATTGAATAACAAAAATATTTAATATAGACAGCATCATGGACACAGAGAGGCGGTCTACTATACACTGGGGACTGTTGGGGGAAATTGGGGAGGGACAGCGGGGGGTCTGGGGGGGATAGCCTGGGGATGAATACCAAGTGTGGGTGAGGGGGAGGAAGGCAGCAAAACACACTGCCATGTGTGTACCTATGCAACTATCTTGCATGTTCTGCACATGTACCCCAAAACCTATAATGCAATAAAAATTAAAAAAAAAGAACCAAAAAATACTAAAATAAGGAAAGAAAAAATTCATATGCTGAAGTTGCTAAGATCTACAGTAAGAATAAATCTATCCATGAAATTGTCAAAAAAAAAAGATAGACAGCATCCTGTTTTTTATGGTTACACAAAAAGAGCCTCATTAAATAATATGCACGTGTGGATTAGTCAGATCTCCATTTTATTTGGCCAATGACTCGTAACCTCAGTGACAAATGCACAAATATAAAGTACTCAGCAGTCTATTTTATATAGACACTAATTCAGAGATTCACTGAATAATACAAATATTTGAGATAGACAGCATCCTGTTTCATATGGTTAAACAAAAAGAGCCTCACTGAGTAATGCACACCAGGGGAAGTGTTAGGAGTCTACTTTATATAGCCTTTAATTTACAGTATCAGGAAATAATGCACACGTGTGAAATAGACACTAGTCTATTTTATATGGAAGCAAAATGAAAGCCTTTTCGAATACTGCACATGTGGGGAATAATCACTTGTCTGTTTCATATGGTGTTTCATTTGGTGAATCAAAAACTTATGCACACCTGTGGAGTAAAGTGGGTTCCATTTCAGGAGGCCACTCTTTCAGTGTTTTAGTGAATAATATGTATATCTGAAAAGTAAGGAATCTCTTTCACATTGCCACTCGTTCAGTGCCTCTGTGAAGAATGCTGCCCTCAAAAATAGTCAAGTGTCTTCTTTAAATGGCTACACATTCAGAGACTCTGTAGGTAATGAACACCTGGGCAATACACCTGAGTCTCTTTTTTATGCCCACTTGGTCAGAGTCTCATTCAATAATACACACCTGGGGAATAGTTAAGAGTCTACTTCATGTAGCCACTCATTTAAAGCCCCAGTGAATAATGCACACCAGGGAAATAGTCGAGCATTTTTTATATGGCCACTCATTTTGTGCCTCACTGAGTGATATACACCTGAAGAATCCTATGGATTCTATTTGATACTACCACGCATTTAGCACCTTATTGAATAATTCACAATGGAGCAATAGTCAGGTGTCTATTTTATATGGTCTATCACTCAAAGTTTCAGTGAATAATAAACTGCTATGGAGTAAGCCGGACGCTGTTTAAGATAGCCACGAATTAAGTGCCTTCCTGAGTGATACACACCTGGGTAGTAGCCTGGGGTCTATTTCATATAAACTCTAATTTTGTGTATCGTTGAGTAATACACACCTGGGGCAGTGTCAGGAGTCTATTTGGTATGGACACTCGAACAAAACCTGTTTGATAAATGCACACATGTATAATAATGAGGAGTCTATGTCATACGGTTACTCATTCAAAAAAACAGTGAATAATGCACATGTAAAGTAATTAGCAGTATGATTCTTATGGACCATCTTTCACAGCCTTACTGAATATTACACACTTGTGATATAGTCTGGAGTCTATTTTTTATGACCACTCATTCAGAGGATCAGTAAATAATGCACACCTGTGGAATAGTCACAAGTCTCTTTCCTATGGCCCCTTGTTAAGAGCCTCACTAAGTGTACACACCTGGGGAAATAGTCAGGATTTACCATTATCCCCTGATTCGGAGTCTCACTAAATAATGCACACTTGTGGAATAGTCAGGAGACTCTTTCTTATGGCCACTTGTTAAGAGCTTCACTAAATGTACACAACTGAAGAAATAGTCAGGATTTACCATTATCCCCTCATTCAGAGTCTCACTAAATAATGCACACCTGTGGAATAGTCAGGAGACTCTTTCCTATGGCCACTCGTTAAGAGCCTCACTCAGTGTACACACCTGGGGAAATAGTCAGGATTTACCTATATCCCTTCATTTAGTGTCTCACTAAATATTGCACCCCTGTGGAATAGTCAAGAGACTTTTTCATGTGGCCTCTAATTCGGAGTGTCACTGAATAATGTGATGTAGTCAGGTGTCATGTAGACACATATTCAGAGACACACTGCATAAAACAGGCCCTTTATATTGTAAGGAATCTAATTTATATAGCCACATCTTCTGAGTCTCACTGAATAATACACAGCTGGAGAATAATTTGGAATCTATTTTCGATGGACATTTATTCAGAGCCTCGGTAAATAATGTACACCTGTGCAGTAGCCAGGAGTCTGTTTTATTAGGACACTCATTCATAGCCTCAGTGGATAATATGCCCGTGTCGATTAGTCCGGATTCCAATTTATATGGTCAGTGACTCATAACCTCAGTGAAAAATGCACAAATGTAAAGTACTAAGCAGTCTATTTCATATAGACACTCATTCAGTGATTCACTAAATAATACAAATATTTAATACAGCAGCAGCCTGTTTTTTTTAAATAAATAAAATATGTTTTATTTGATACAAGAAGAGCAACTTTTTCTCTATATTTGCTTTTCCTTTGCATGGTAGATCTTACTGTATCTCTTTACTTGGTGCCTGTCAGCCTCATTACATGTGAGACGGATCTATTGAAGAGAGCAGACGGTTGAGTCTTTTTTTTTTTTTTTTTGGTTTTTGCTCAGTGAGACCTGAACTTTTTTTTTTTTTAATTTTTATTGCATTATAGGTTTGGGGGTACATGTGCAGAACGAGCAAGATAGTTGCATAGGTACACACATGGCAGTGTGCTTTGCTGCATTCCTCCCCTTCACCCACACTTGGTATTCATCCCCAGGCTATCCCTCCCCAGCCCCCCCGCTGTCCCTCCCCCATTCCCCCCAACAGTCCCCAGTGTATACTAGACCGCCTCTCTGTGTCCATGTGTTCTCATTTTTCTCACCCACCTATGAGTGAGTATATGCGGTATTTCTTTTTCTGTTCTTGTGTCAGTTTGCTGAGAATGATGTTCTCCAGATTCATCCATGTCCCTACAAAGGACACAAACTCATCATTTTTGATTGCTGCATAATATTCCATGGTGTATATGTGCCACATTTTCCCAGTCCAGTCTATCATCGTTGAGCATTTGGGTTGGTTCCCGGTCTTTGCTATTGTAAACAGTGCTGCAATGAACATTCGTGTGCATGTGTCCTTATAGTAGAACGATTTATAGTCCTTTGGATAGATACCCAGTAATGCGATTGCTGGGTCAAATGGAATTTCTATTTCTAGGTCCCTGAGGAATCGCCACACTGTCTTCCACAATGGTTGAACTAATTTACACTCCCAACAACAGTGTAAGAGTGTTCCTATTTCTCCACATCCTCTCCAGCATCTGCTGTCTCCAGATTTTTTAATGATCGCCATTCTAACTGGTGTGAGATGGTATCTCAATGTGGTTTTGATTTGCATCTCTCTAATGACCAACGACGATGAGCACTTTTTCATGTTTGTTGGCCTCATGTATGTCTGCTTTTGTAAAGTTTCTGTTCATATCCTTTGCCCATTTTTGAATGGGCTTGTTTGTTTTTTTCCTGTAAATCTGTTTGAGTTCTTTGTAAATTCTGGATATCAGCCCTTTGTCAGATACATAAACTGCAAAGATTTTTTCCCATTCTGATGGTTGCCGATTCAGTCTAGTGACTGTTTGTTTTGCCGTGCAGAAGCTGTGGAGTTTGATTAGGTCCCATTTGTCTATTTTGGCTTTTGTTGCCAATGCTTTTGGTGTTTTGTTCATGAAGTCCTTGCCTACTCCTATGTCCTGAACGGTTTTGCCTAGATTTTCTTCTAGGGTTTTTATGGTGTCAGGTCTTACGTTTAAGTCTTTAATCGATCTGGAGTTAATTTTAGTGTAAGGTGTCAGGAAGGGGTTCAGTTTCTGCTTTCTGCACATGGCTAGCCAGTTTTCCCAACACCATTTATTAAATAGGGAATCCTTTCCCCATTGCCTGTTTTTGTCTGGTTTATCAAAGATAATATGGTTGTAGATGTGTTGTGTTGCCTCCGATGCCTCTGTTCTGTTCCATTGGTCTATATCTCTGTTTTGGTACCAGTACCATGCTGTTTTGATTACTGTAGCCTTGTAGTATAGTTTGAAGTCTGGTAATGTGATGCCTCCCGCTGTGTTCTTTTTGCTTAGAATTGACTTGGCTATGCGGGCTCTTTTTTGGTTCCATATAAAATTCATGGTAGTTTTTTCCAGTTCTGTGAATAAATTCAATGGTAGTTTTATATGGACAAACAAAATGAGCCTCACTGAGTAAGGCACACCTAGGGAAGCGTTTGGAGTCTACTTTATATAGCCTCTCATTTACAGCCTCAGGGAAAATTGCACACTTGTAGAATAGACACTAGACTATTTTATATAACCACGAAATCAAAGCCTGAGGGAGTAATACACAACTTTGTAATAGTCACTTGTTTATTTTACATGCCCAAATATTTAGAGTCAGGGTCAATAATACACACCTGTGGAAAAGTCAGAAAACAATTTTATATGGCCAAAGTTTTAGAGCCTCAGTGAATAATACATACCTGGAAAATACTCAGGACGCTATTACAAGTGGCATCAATTTAAGAGCTTCCTTGAATAAGAATCACCTCTATTGTAGTCAGAATTGTATTTCCTATAGCCACATATTTAGAGCCTAACTGAATAACATACACCTTGGGAAAAGTTACAATTCTATTTCCTATAGCCACTCATTTAGAGCCGAATGTAAAAACGCACGCCTGAGGTGCATTCAGGAGGCTCTATTTTATGACCACTCATTCAGAGCTTCACAGAATAATACAGACCTATGAAAAAGTCAGGAGTGTATTTCACACGGCCACTTTTTCAGAACCTCAGTGAGGAATCGTATATATCGGGAAAACACTCAGGATTATATTATATATATCCTCTGATTCAGAGACTCACTGAATAATGCACAGCTAAGAAATAGTCTGGAGACTATTTGATATGACTCTTCACCCAGCGACTCAGTGGACAATGCAGAACTGAAAAATAGTCAAGAGGATAGAGTCAAGTGTTAAAGTTATGTGGTCACTCGTTCAGAACCTCACTGAAGAATACACATCTTGGGAATAGTCAGTGTCCAAGTCATATGGACATTCAATCACAGCATTACCGAATAATGCACAATGGGGCAATAGTAAGGAGTCTATTTCATATGGCCTGTCATTCTGATCTTCAGAGCATAATAAACAGCTGTGGAGTAGTCAGGACCCTATTTACGGTAGCCCCAAATTAAGGAGCTTCATGAATGAAACACACATCTGTCAGAGTCAGGAGACTATTTGACATAGACACTCATACAGAACCTTTTTGAATACTGCACCAGTGCGGAATAATCACTAGTCTTTTTTATATGATGATTAGTTTGGAGAATCTAAAAATAACACACACCTGTTGAGTAAAATGCGTTCTACTTCATAAGGCCACTCTTTCAGTGTTTTAGTGAATGATATGTTTATCTGAAAAGTAAAAAATCTCTTTCAGTTGGCCTCTCGTTCAGGGAATCTGTTAAGTATACTCCCCTAAAATATAGTCATGTGTCTACTTTAAATGGCTACACATTCAGAGACTCTGTAGGTAATGAACACCTGGGCAATACACCTGAGTCTCTTTTATCTGTTGACTTAGTAGAGACTCATTCAATAAAAACAAAAAAGTTCGAGTTAAGAGTCTACTTCGTGTAGCCACTCATTTAGAGCCTCAGTGAATAATGCACACCATGGTAATAGTCGAGCATATTTTATATGGCCACTCATTTTTTGCCTCACTGAGTGATACGCATTTGAATAATTTTCAGGATTCTATTTGATACTACCATTCATTTAGAACCTTATTGAATAATTCACAATGGAGCAATTGTCAGGTTTCTCTTTTATATGGTCTATCATTCAAAGTTTCTGTGAATAGTAAACTTCTATGGAGTAATCGGACTCTGTTTAACATAGCCAGGAATTAAGTGCCTTGCTGAATGATGAGCACCTGTATGATAGTCAGGAGTCAATTTCATATGAACTCTAATAATGTGTAATGCTGTGTAATACACACCTGGGGGAGTTTCAGGAGTCTATTTTGTATGGACACTCATACTGAACCTGTTGGAATAATGCACACATAAATAATAATGAGGAGTCTATTTCATAAGGCTACTCATTCACACAAACAGTGAATAACGCACATGTGGATTAATTAGAAGTCTGTTTTCTATGGCCCCTCTTTCGCAGCGTCACTGAATATTACACACTTTTGATATAGTCTAGAGTCTATATTTTATGGCCACTCATTCATAGAATCACTGAATAATTCAAACCCGCGGAATAGTCAGAAGTCTCTTTCCTATGGCTACCCGTTGAGAGCGTCACTAAATGTACATACCTGGATTAATAGTAAGAATTTACTTGTATCTCCTCATTCAGAGTCTCACTAAATTATGCACACCTGTGGTATAGTCAGGAGACTTTTTCATGTGGCCTCTCATTCAATGTGTCATTGAAAAATGTGGTGTAGTCAGGAGACACTTTCATGTAGACACATATTCAGAGCTTCAGAGAATAAGACAGACACCTGATAGAATAAGGATTCTAATTGATATGGAAATATATTCTGAGCCTCACTGAATAATACACAGCTATGTAATAATTTGGAGTCTATTTTCGATGGACATATATTCTGAGCCTTGGAAAATGATGTACACCTGTGGAATAGCCAGGAGACTATTTTATTATAAAACACATTCGTAGCCTCTGTGAATAATATGCACCTGTGGATTAGTCAGGATTCCATTTTATATGGCCACTGACTCGTAACCTCAATGAATAATGCACAAATGTAAAGTGCTCAGCAGTTTATTTCATATAGCCATTCATTCAGAGATTCAGTGAATAATAAAAATATTTGAGACAGACAGCCTCCTGATTCATATGGTCATACAAAAACAGCCTCACTGAGTGACACACACCTGGGGAAGTGTTAGGGGTGTACTTTACATAGCCTCTCATTTACAGCCTAAGGGAATAATGCACACGTGTGGAATAGACACTATTCTATTTTATATGGCCACAAAATCAAAGCCTGGGTCAGTAATACACAACTTTGTAATACACAACTCTTTAATAGTCACTAGTCTATTCCATATGCCCAAATATTTAGAGTCAGAGTCAATAATACACGCCTGTAGACTAGTCAGAATACCATTTCATATGGCCAAAGTTTCAGAGCCTCAGTGAATACTAAATACCAGAGGAATACCCTGGACGCTATTACATGTGGCATTTTTTCAGAGGATCATTGAGTAAAGAACACCTGTAATGTAGTCAGAATTCTATTTCATATAGCCACATACTCAGAACCTAACTGAATAACAGACACCTTGGGACAGTCAGGGTTCTATTTTGTATAGTCACTCATTTACAGCCAAATGTAAAAACTCACGCCTTAGTAGTATATAGGAGTCTCTATTTTATGGCTACTTATTCAGATCCTCACAGAATAATACAGACGTATGGAAATGTCAGGAGTGTACTTGACATGGCCACTTATTCAGTTCCTCAGTGAAGAATCATATATATCTTCAAAATACTCAGAATTCTATTATATATAGCCACTTATTAAGAGACTCACTGAATAATGCACACCTGGAGAATTGTCTGGAGATTATTTGATATGACCATTCACCCAGAGACTCAGTGGAAAATGCAGAGCTGAAATACAGTCAAGAGGACAGAGTCAGGAGTCTGTTCTATGTGGTCAATCCTTCAGAACCTGACTGAAGAAAACACCCCTTGGGAATATTCAGAGTCCAGGTCATATGGCCACTCGATCACAGCATTACCGAATAATGCACAATGGGGCAATAGTAAGGAGTCTATTTCATATGGCCTCTCATTCAGAGCTTCATTACGTAATAAACAGCTGCAGAGTAGTGAGGACCCTATTGACGTTAGCCTTAAATATATAAGCTCCGTGAATGATACACACATGTATCAGAGTCTGGAGACTATTTGATATGGACACTCATACAGAACCTCTTTGAATATTGCACATGTTGGGAATAATCACTAGTTTATTTCATATGGTGGTTCGTTTGGAGACTCAAAAAATAACGCGCACCTGTGGAGTAAAATGTGGTCTATTTCATAAGGCCAAGGTTTCAGTGTTTTAGTGAACAACAAGTATATCTGATAAATCAGGAATCTCTTTCAAATGGCCAGTCGTTCCGGGCCTCTGTGAATAATACTCCCCTCAGAAACAGTCAAGGGGCTACTTCAAATGCCTACACATTCAGAGTCTCTGTATGTAATGAACACCTGGGCAATACACCTGAGTCTCTTTTTTATGCCCACTTAATCAGACTCTCATTCAATAATACACACCTGGGGAAGAGGTAAGGGTCTACTTCATGAAGCCACTCATTTGGATAGTCAGTGACTAATTTACACCAGGGTAATAGTCGAGCATTTTTTATATGGCCACTCATTCTGTGCCTCCCTAAATTATACACACCTGGGGAATTCTCAGGATTCTATTTCATACTACCACTCATTTAGGAGCTCATTGAATAATTCACAAAGGACTAATAGTCAGGTGTCTATTTTTTATGGCCTTTCATTCAGAGTTTCAATGTATAATAAACTTCTATGGAGTAATCAGGACACTGTTTAAGATAGCCATGAATTAAGTGCCTTTCTGAATGATACACACATGGGTGGTAGTCAGGAGTCTATTTTATATGAACTGTAATTCTGTGTAATGCTGAGTAATACACAGAACCACTTCCAATATTGCACATATGAAGAATAATCACTAGTCCATTTCATATGGTCGTTTGTAGAGTCAGAAAACAACACGGGAGAGGGGTGTTACATATAGGAGAGTGGAGGGTACACACAGGAGACAGTCGGTACACAAAGGAAAGAAGAGGATACAAAAAGCAGAGGGGGACACACACAAGAGAGTGGAGAATACACAGAGGAGAGAGGATGATACACACAAGAGAGGAGAATAAACACAGGAGAAAGAAATACACACAACAGAGAGGGGCATACACACAGGAGAGGGTGATACAAACAGGAGAAAGAAGAATAAACACAAGAGAGAGGAAGATACACACAGAACAGGGGGAAACACACAGGAGAGGGAAGCGTACACAGAGAATAAAAAAGGATACACACAGCAGAGATGAGGATCCACACAGGAGAGAGGGGATACACAGAGGAGAGAGGAAAATACACACAGGAGAGAGAAAGTATACACACAATAGGGAGCGGGTTACACTTAGGAGAGAGGGGATACACACAGGGGAGAGGAAATCACAAACTGGAGAGAGGGGGGATACAAACAGAAGAGAGGGGAAATACACACAAAAGAGAGGGTTGATATACACAGGAGAGATAAATGATACACACAGGTGAGAGGAGGATACACACAAGAGAAAGGAGGATACACACTGGAGAGAGAAGGGTACACACAGGAGAGGTGAATACACACAGGAGCGAGGAGGATTCACACCGCAAAGAATAGAATACACAAAAAAGACAGGAGGATACACACAAAAGAGGGAAGGATACACACGGTAGACACAAGGGTACACACAGGAGACAGAAGGATGCAAACAGGAGAGCGGTGATACAAACAGGAGAGATGAGTGTTCATACAAAAGAATAGAGGATACACACATGAGAGAGATATATACACACAGGTGACAGGAGAATACACACAGCAGAGAGGAGGATACACACAGGAGAAAGGGAATACACACAAGAGTGAGCAAGATTTACAAAAAAAAGGGAATGCACAAAGGAGAGAGTTGGATACACACAGAAGTGGGGCATACACACAAAAGAGAGGGGATACCCACAGGAGAGAGGGGGCATACACACGGAGAGTGGTGAGCCACACAGGATTGTTGAGGGTACAAACAGCAGAGAGGGGGTACACACATAATAGTAGAGGATACACAAAAGAAAAAGGGATACACACAGGAGAGTAGGGAATAAACAGAAAAGAGAGGAGGATACACAAAGGAGAGGAGGATAAACACAGGAGCGGGAGATACACACAGGAAAGAGGGGCTTACAAACAGAAGAGGGGAATACACACAGTAGAAAAAGGAATAAACACAGGAAAGAGGATTAAACACACAAGAGCGGGATAAACACAAGAAAGAGGGGCATAGACACAGGAGAAAACAGAATACACACAGCAGAGAGAAAGATATACACAGGAGAGAGGTGATACACAAAGAAGAGAGGGGGATACACACAGGAGAGAGAAGGGATACTCACAGGAGGAAGGGTGTTACACACAGGAGAAAGGAGGGATACCCACAGGAGAGAGAAGGAATACCCATAGAAAGGAGAAGGATGCACACTGGAGAGGGGGATACACACAGTAGAGAGGAGAATGCACACAAAAGAGAGGAGCAGACACACAGGAGAAAGAAAAATACACGCAGGAGAGAGGAGGGTAAACACAAAATAGAGGGGGCTTCACACAGAAGAGAGGAGAATACAGGCAGGAGAGAGGAGGATACACACACGAGAGAGAAAGATACACACAGGCGAGTGGAGAATGCACAGAGAAGAGAGGAGGATACACACAGGAGAGAGGGGAATACACACACAAAAAAGGGAGATACTAACAAAGGGAGGGAAATAAACACAGGAGAAAGGAGGATACACACAGGAGAGAGAAGAATACACACACAAAAAAGGAGGATACACAAAGAAGCGGGGAAACACACAGGAGAGAGAAGGATACACACAGGCGGGAAAGACAAACACAAAAGAGGGGGTATACACAAGGGTGAGAGGGTGATACACACAAGAGAGGGGGATGAAAACAGGAAAGAGGGGCTTATGCACAGGAGAGAAGAGGATACACACAGGAGAGAGAGTGAATACTAAAAAAAAAGAGGGAGATACACACAGGAGAGTGAAGTATACACACAGAAGGAAGGGGAATGCACACATGAGAGTTGGGGATACACACAGAGAAAAAAGGATAAATACAAAAGAGATGAGGATACACACCAAAAAGAGAAGGATACAAATAGAAAAGAGGAGGATACACGCAGGAGATTGGAGAATACACAGGAGAGAGGAGGATAAACACAGGAGAGGGGAGGATACACGCAGGAGAGAGGAGGATACACACAAGAGAGAGGGAAAAGATACACAGGAGAGAGGAGGATACACACAGGAGTGGCATGATACACACAGGAGAGAGGAGGGTACACACAATAGAAAGTAGAATACACACAGGAAAAAGGAGGATACACAAAGGAGAGGTGGCTACAAATAGGAGAGAGGAAGATACATTGAGGAGCAAGGAGGATACACAAAGGCGAGAGGAGGATACACACAGGAGGGGGAATACACACAGAAAAAAGAACCATAAACACAGGAGAGAAAGATAGACACAAGAGGAAGAAAAATACACACAAAAGAGAGGAGGATACACACAGGACAGAAAGATACACACAGGAGAGGGAAGCGTACACACAGAAGAGAGGAGGATACACACAGCAGAGAGAAGGATACATACAGGAGAGACGGAATACACACAAGAGAGAGGAAGATACAAACTGGAGAGAGGGAAGATACACACAGGAGAGAGGGTGGATACACATAGGAAAGAGTGGTGATACACACAGGAGAGAAAAAGGATACACACAGAAAAGAAGAGGATACAGACAGAAGAAAGGAGGATACACACTGTTTAGAGAAATATACACATAGGAGAGGGGGATACACCCAGGAATGAAAAGGATACACAGAGAAAAGAAGAAAATACACAGAGGACAGAGAAGGATAGACAAAAATGAGGGAAGGATACACACGGTAGACAGAAGCATACACACGGGAGAGAGAAGAATAAACACAGGAGAGGGGTGATACACACAGGAGCGATGGGGGTTCACATAGGAGAAAACAGGATACAAACAGGAGAGAGACGGATACAGACAGGAGAGAGGAGTATACACACAGCAGAGAGGAGGATACACACAGGAGAGATGGTATACACACAGGAGTGAGGAAGATCCACAGAGGAGAGAAGGGAATGCAAACAGGAGAGAGGTGGATACACAGAGAAGTGGATCATACACACAGCAGAGAGGAGGATTTACGCAGAAGAGAGAAAAATACACGCAGGTGAGAGGGGGATACACACAAGAGAGAGGGGGATACACACATGAGAGAGGGGGGATACACACGGAGAGTGGTGATACATACAGAACAATAGAGGGTACACACAGGAGAGAGGGGGTACACACAGGGAAGAAGAGGATACACAAAGGAAAATAAATACAAACAGAAGAGTAAGGAATAAAAAGAGGATAGAGGAGGATACACACAGGAGAGAGGATAAACTCAGGAGAGGGGGATACACAAAGGAAAGAGGGGCATACACACAGGAGAGATGAGTGTGGACACAGGAGAAAGGAGGATACACACAGAAGAGAGGAGGATACACAGAGAAGAGAGGAGATACACAGAGGAGAAAGGGGGATACACACAGCAAAGAGAAGGGATACACACCAGAAAAAGGGGGTACACAGAGAAGAAAAGAGGGATACGCACAGGAGAGAAAATTGATACCCACAGGAGAGAGAAGGATACACACAGGAGAGAGGAGAATGCACACAGGAGAGAGAAGGATACATAGAGAAGAGAGGAGGAGACACACAGGAGAGAGAAGGATACGAACAGGAGACAGGAAAATACACGCAGAAGAGAGGAGGATACACAAAGGACAGAGAGAAATACACACAGGAGAGAAGAGGATATGCACAGAAGAGGGGTGATACAAACAGGAGAGTGAAGGGTACATATAGGAGAAAGGAGGATGCAAACCGAAGTCAGAAAGATACACATAGGAGAGCGGGATACACACAGGAAAGAGAGAGACACACCGATGAGAGAAAAGGATACACACAGGAGAGAGGAGGATACACACAGGAGAAAGGAATAACAAAAGGAAAGAGGGACATACACACAGGAGAGGGTGATACATACAGGAGAAAGGGGGATATACACAGAAGAGAAAATTATACACACAGGAAAGGAAGATACACACAAAAAGGGGGCGTACACACAGGAGAAGAATAATACACAAAGCATAGAAAAGAATACACACAGGAGAGAGAGGACACACACCGGAGAAAGGAGAATACACAGGAGAGAGGGAAATACACACAAAAGAGGAAAGGATACACACAGAAGACAGAAGGATAAACACAGGGTAGTGGGAGAAAAACAAAGGAGAGGGGTGATACACACAGGAGTGAGGAGGGTACACACAGGAGAGGGGGGATTCACACAAGAGATAGGAGGATACACACAGGATAATGGGATACACACAGGAAAGAGAGGGATACACACAAAAAAAGAAAGAATACACACAGGAGAGTGGAGCATACACACAAATAGAGGAGATAAACAAAGGAGAAAGAAGGATAAACACAGGAGAGAAAAGTATACACACAGGAAAGGGTGATACACACAGAAGAGAGTGGCGTAAACACAGGAGAGGAAAGGATACACAAAGGATAGAGGAGGAAACAAACAAAAGAGAGGAATACACACAAAAGAGGGGGATACACACTGGAGAAAGAGGGTATACACACAGGGGAGGGGGTCATACACACATAAAATGGAAATAAACACAGTAGAAAGAGGGGAACATAGAAGAGAGGAGAATGCTCACAGGAAAATGTGATACAAACAGAAGAGAGAAATACACACAGGTGAGAGGAGGATACACACAGGAGGGAGGGGCGTAAACACAGAAAAGTTGGGATACACAGAGGAGAGATTGGCATACACAAAAAAGAAAGGGATACAAACGAGAGAGAAAAATACACACAGGAGCGAGGGGGATGCACACAGGAGAAAGGGAAATACACACAGATAAGAGGAGGATACACACAGGAGAGAAAATGATACACACAGGAGAGGAAAGATACACACAGTAGAGAGGAAGATACGCACAGGAGACAGGAGGATAGAGAGGAGAGAGGAAGACACACACAGAAGAGAAGGAGATACACACAGGAGTGGGGAATACACACAGAAGAGAGGGGGTACACATAAAAGCGTTGAATACATGCAGGAGACAGGGAATCAAACACAGGAAAAAGGGTGATACATACAGAAGAAAGGGATACACACAGGAGAGTGGGAGATACACACAGGAGAGAGGAGTATACACAGGAGAGAGTGGGATACACACAAAAGAGAGGGGAATACACACGAGAGAGTGGCAAACACACAGGAGAGAGTACACACACAGGAGAGAGAAAGATACACAGAGGAGAGAGGAGGATACACGCAGGAGAGAGAAGTATACAGAGGAGAAAGTGGGATACACACAGGAGAGAGGAGGATACACAAAGGAGAGAAAAATACACACAGGTGAAAGGAGAATAAATACAGGAGAGTGGGGCATACACATAGAACAGGGGGGTTACACAAAGGGGAGAGGTGGATACACAAAGAAGAAAGAGATACACACAGGAGAAAGAAATACCCACAAGAGCGAGGGAGATGCACACAGGAGAAAGGAGGATACACACAGGAAAGAGGAGAATGCACACAGGAGAGCGGAGCATACACACAGGAGAGAAGGTGATACACACAGGAGAAAGGAAGATACACACAGGAGAGTGGGGCACACAAATATGAGGGTGGGGGATACACACAAAAGAAAGGGGTATACACAGAGTGGTAGAAGAAAACACACAGGAGTGAGAAGGATACACACTGGAGAGAGGAGGATACACACAGGAGAGAAGAAGATACGAACAGAAGACGAAAGAATACACACAGAAGAGAGGGGGATAGGCACAGGAGAGAAGGATACACAGACGAGAGAGGGGATACACACAGGAGAGAGGGGGAAAACACAGGAGAGGGGGATACAAACAGATAAGAGGAGCATAGACAGAGAAGAGGGGATGATGCACGCAGGAGAGAGGAGAATACACACAGGAGAGAGGCGGATACACACAGGAGAGAGGGGGGATAAACACAGGAGAGAGAAGAATACATGAAGGAGACAGGAGGATACAGAGGTGAACGAAAGATACACACAAAAGAGAGAAGGATACACACAGGAGAAAGGGGATACAGACAGTAGAGAGGGAGATACACACAGGGGGAGGGGGATACACACAGGAGAGAGGAGTATACACACAAGAGAGAAAAGAAGACACACAAGAGAGAGGAGGATACACACAGGAGAGAAAAGGATACACACAAAAAAGAGGAGGATATAGAAAGGACAGAGGAGGATACACACAAGAGAGAAAATGATGCAAACAGGAGAGAGGAGGATACACACGTGAAAGGATACACACAGAAGAAAGGGGAATACACGCAGAAGAGTGGGGGATACAAACAGGAGAGTGTGGCATAAACAAAAAGGGAGGGGGATACACACAGGAGAGAGAAAAATACACACAGGAGAAAAAAGGATACACACAAGAATGAGGTAATAAACGCAAATGAGAGGAGGATAAACACAGCAGAGTGCAGGATACACACAGGAGAGAGGAGGATACAAACAGGAGAAAGGAGGATACACAAATGAGAGGGGAATCACACAGGAGAAATGGGAATACAAACAGGCGAGGGGGAAACACAAAAGATTAGGAAGGATACACACAGGAGAGAGTGGATTTCACACAAAAGAGAGGAGGATACTGAAAGAAAACAGGAGGATACACACAGAAGACAAAACGAAACAAACAGGAGAGAGGAGGATACACACGTGAAAGGAAAATACATACAAAAGAGAGGAGGACACACACAAAAGAGAGGGGAATACACTCAGGAGAGTGGTGGATACAAAGAGGAGAGTGTGGCATACACAAAGGGGGAGGGGAATACACACAGAAGAGAGGAGGATACACACAAGAGAGAGGAAAATACACACAGGAGAAAGGAGGATAAACACAGGAATGAGGGGGATAAACGCAAAAGAGAGGAGGATAAACAGAGCAGAGTGGAGGATACACACAGGAAAGAGTGGGATACACACAGTAGAAAAAAATACACACAGGAGAGAGGGGCATACACAGAGGAGAGAGGAGGGTAAACACAGGAGAGAGAAAGGATACACACAGGAGACAGGGGATACACACAGGAGAGTGGAGAATACACATAGAAGAAAGGGGGATACACACAGGAAACAGAGGGATACACACAGGGGGAGAAGAATAACGACAGGAGAAAGAAGGATACACACAAAATAGAATAGGATACAGACAGAAGAGAGGAAAATACACGCAGGAGAGAGAAAAGTTCACACAGGAGAGAGGAGGATACACAAAGAAGAAAGGAGGATACACGCAGGAGAGACGAGGATACACACAGTGGAGGTGGGAATACACACAGGAGAGGAAGATACAAACAGAATAGAAAAGAATACAAACAGGTGAGAGGAGTATACGCACAGGAGAGAGGAGGATACACAGAGGTGAGAGGAGGATACACACAAAAAAGGGGAATAAACACAGGAGAGAGGGTGATACACACAGAAGAAAGGTGATACACACAGGAAAGGGGAGGGTACAGAGAGGAGAGAGGAAGGTACACAAAGGAGAAAAGAGGATACACAAAAAAGAGGGAGATACACACAGAAAAGAGGGTGATATACCGAAAAGAGAGAAGGATACACACAAGAGAAAAAGGAAACACACAAGAGAGGGGAATACACATAAGAGAAAGGGGGATACACACAGGAGAGAGGAGAATACACAGAGTAGACGGGAATACACACAGGAGAGAGAGGCATATATACAGGAGATTAAAGAATACACAGAGCAGAGAGGAGAATACACAGAGGAGAGAGGCGATACCCACAAAAGAGTGGAGGATACACATAGGAGAGAGGGGAAATACACATGGAGAGAGGGGAGATACACACAAGAAAGAAGGGGGATACATCCAAGAGAGAGGAGGAATACACACAGGAGAGAGGATGATAAACATAGGGGAGAGCAAGATACAACAGGAGAGAGGAAAATACACACAGGAAAAAAAATACACACAGGAGAGAGAAGAATACACACAGGAGAGAGAAGGATACACACAAAATAGGGAAGGATACACACAGAAGACAGAAGGATACACACAGGAGAGAGAAGGATACACACAGGAGAGGGGTGATACACACAGTAGAAAGAAGGGTACACACTGCAGACAGGAAGATACACACAAATGAGAGAAGGATACACATAGCAGAGAGGGGGATACACACAGGAGAGTGGTGATACACACAGGAGAAAGGGGGATACACACAGGAGAGAAAATGAACCACACAGAGAGGAGGATAAACACAGGAGAGGGAAATACACAAATGAGAAAGGAGCATGCACACAGGAAAGGGGATACACACAGAAGAAAGGGGTATACACACATGAGAGGGGAGGATACACAAAGGAGATGGGGATACACACAGGAGAGAAAATGATACACACATGAGAGGGGATACACACAGGAGAAAGTGTAATACACACAGGAGAAAAAGGGAATACCCACAGGAGAACAAGGGGTTACACATAAGACAGGGGGGAACACACAGGAGAGAGGAGATATACACACAAGATAAAGAAATATACACGCAGAAGAGAGGAAAATACACACAGGGAAAAAGGATACACACAGGGGAGGGGGTTAAACAAAGTAGATAGGGGCATGCACACAAGAAAAAAGGATACACACAGGAGAAAATAGGATACACACAAGAGAGAAAAGGATACACACAGAAGAGGGGGATACACACAGCAGAGAAAGGCATACACACAGGAGCGAGGAAGATACACAAAGGAGAGAGGAAGATACAAGAAAAGAGAGGGGATACACACAGGAGAGAGGGTGATACACACAGGAGAAAGGGGGGATACACACAAGAGAGAAAAGAATTACACACAGGAGGGGCCCAAAGTGGCTCCGGGCGGATGTCGTGGCGCTTGCGAAGGCGAGGCCAAGAGTTCAAGGCCAACCAACCTCAGCAACCTTCCAAGCTGTCATTGATTGGCAAAAAACAAACAAAAAAAAAAAAAAACGAAATAAAGAATTACACACAGAAGAGAGGGGAGATACACACAGGAGAGAGGAGAAATACACACAGGAGAGAGGGCGATACACACAGGAGAGAGGAGGATACAAACAGGAAAGTGCAGAATACACACAGGAGGGAGGGTATACACAGAGAAAAGAGAAGGATACACACAGAAGGAGGGAAATACACACAGGAGAGAGAAAAATACACACAGGAGAGAAAAGAATACACACAGGAGAGAGGAGGATACACACAGGAGAGAGGAGGATTCACAAAAAGAAGGGGAAATACACAGGAAAGAGGAGGATACAAACAGGTGAGAGGGATACACACAGGAGACGAGAAAGTACACACAGGAGAGAGGGGGATACACACAGGAGAAGGGGACACACACACAGGAGAGAGGGGTATACACACAGGTGATAGAAGGATGCACACAGGAGAGGGGGGATACACACAGGAGATGGGGAATACACACAGGAGAGAAGAGGATACACACAGGAGAAAGGGGGATACACACAGGACAGTGGGGCATACACACAGGATGGAGGGGGACACACACTGGGGAGAGGAGGATACACAGAGGGGGACAAGGAATAATACAGGAGGGAGGAGTGTTTACAAAAAGAGAGGAGGATACAAACAGAAGAGAGGACGATAAACGCCAAAAAAAGGAGGATACACACAGGAGCGAGGAGGATACACAGAGGGGAGAGAAGGATACACGCAAGACAGAGAAGGATACACATAGGAGAATGGGGGAATACACACAGCATAGGGCAATACACACCCAAGAGAGGAGGATAAACACAGGAGAGAGGAGGATACTCACAGGAGAGAGGGAAATACACACAAAAGAGTGGAGGATGCAAACAGGAGAGAAGGGGATACACACAGGAGAGTAGGGGATACACACAGTAGAGAGGAGAAATACACAGGAAAATGGAGGATACACACAGCAGAGAAGGGGATACACACAGGAGAAAGGAGGATACACAAGGGAGAGGGAGATACACACAGGAGAGAGGCGGATACATGGAAAAGAAAAAAGGATACACAAAGGAGAGAAAAGGATACACACAGGAGATGGGAATACACAGGAGAGAGTGGCATACACACAGGAGATGGTGATACACACAGGATAAAGAAGGATACACACAGGAAAGAGGAGAATACACACAGGAGAGAGGAGAATACACAGAGGAAAGAGAAAAATACAGACAGGAGAGAGGAAGATACACAGGAGAGAGGAAGATACACACAGGAGAAAGGATACACACAAAAGAGAAAAGAATACACAGAGGAGACAGAAGAATACACAAGGTAGAGAGGGGCATACACACAGAAAAGGGGGATACACACAGGAGAATGGGGTATACACAAAAGAGAGAGGAGGATACACACAGGAGATGGCGATACACACAGGTGAGAGAGGCTTACACACAGGAGAGAGGAAGATACACACAAAAGAGTGAAGGATACAAAGAAGAGAGAGGGTATACACACAGGAGAGAGGGGGATAACCACAGAAGAAAGGGGAGATAAAAACAGAAGAGAAAGGGGTTACACACAGGAGAGTGGGGGAAAAAACACAAGGGAAAAAGGAGGGATACACAAAAGATATAGGAAGATACACACAGGAGAGAGAAGAATACACACAGGAGAGAGGAGAATACACACAGGAGAGGAGGATACACATCGGAGAGGTGCATACAAACAGGACAGAGGGGGATGCACACAGGAGGGTTGGATTCACACAGGAAACAGGGTAATACACACAGGAGAGTGGCGGATACAAACAGGAGTGGGAGATACACACGGGAAAGAGTGGGATACACACAGGAGAGAGGGGAATACACAGAAGAGAGAGGAGCATACACACAGGAGAGAGGAGAATACACACAGGAGAGAGAAAAATACACACATAAACAAGGAAGATACAAACAGGAGAGTGCAGCATACACACAGGAGGGAGAAAGATACACACAGGAGAGAGGAAGATACACACAGGGGAAGGGGGATTCACACAGGAGAGAGGAGGATACACAGAGAAGAGAGGAGGATACACAGAGGAGAAAGAAGGATACACAAATAAAATGGTGAAACACTCAAAAGAGAGAAAGATACACACAATCGAGAGGGATACGCCCAGGAGGCAGAGAGATACACACAAAAGATAGGAGGATACACACAGGAGAGAAGGATACACACAGGAGAGAGGGATACACACAAAAGAGAGTCGCATACACACAGGAGAGAAAAGGATACACACATGAAAAAGAAGGATACACACAGAAGAGAAGAGGATACACAAATAAGAGAGGAGGATACACACAGGAGAAATGAGGATAAACACAGGAGATGGGCATACACACAGGAGAGAGGGGATACAAACAAGAGATTTGGATACACACAGGAGACAGGGTAATACACACAGGAGAGATGGCGATACACACAGGATATGGAAATACAGAGAAAAGAGAGGGGGATACATGAAGAAGAAAGGAGGATACACACAGGATAGAGGGGATAAACACGAGAGAGGGAGATACACACAGGAGAGAGGGGGATACACACAGGAGAGAGGGGGATACACACAGGAGAGTGGGGAATACCAACAGGAAAGTGAGGAATACACACAGGAGGGAGTGGGATACACACAGGGAGAGAAGGATACACACAGAAGGAGGCAGATACACACAGGAGAGAGAAAAATACACACAGAAGAAAGGAGGATACACAGGGGAGAAGAGGATACATACAGGAGAGAGGAGGATTCACAAAAAAGAGGGGAAATACACAGGAGAGAGGAGGATACAAACAGGCGAGAGGGATACACACAGGAGAAGGAGAAGTACATACAGGAGAGAGGGGGATACAGACAGGAGAGGGAGAAACACACAAGAGAGAGGTTCATACACACTGGAGGAAGTGGGATACACACAGGCAGAGAAAGATACACACAGAAGGAGGCGGATACACACAGGAGAGAGAAAAATACACACAGAAGAAAGGAGGATACACATAGTGGAAAAGAGGGTACATACAGGAGAGAGGAGGATTCACAAAAAAGAGGGGAAATACACAGGAGAGAGGAGGATACAAACAGGTGAGAGGGATACACACAGGAGAAGGGGAAGTACATACAGGAGAGAGGGGGATACAGACAGGAGAGGGGGAAACACACAGGAGAGAGTTGCATACACAGAGGAGAGAGAAGGATACATACAGGAGAGGGGGCATACACACAGGAGATGGAGGATACACACAGGAGAGAGGAGAATACAATCAGGAGAAAGGGGTACACACACAGTGGGAGAAGGATAAATACAGGAGAGAGAAAGATACACACAAAAGTGAAGAGGATACAAAGAAAAGAGAAGAGAATACACGAAGGAGAGAGGAGGATACACACAGGAGAGGGGGGGATACACACAGAAGAAACGGGGATACATACAAAAGGAGGGGGATAACCACAGGAGAAAGGAGAATACACACAAGCAAGAGGAGGATACACACAGGAGAGAAAAGGATACACACAGGAGAGAGGGGGATACACACAAGAGAGAGGTTGATACAAACAGGAGAGTGCAGCATACACACAGGAGGGAGAAGGTTACACATAGGAGAGAGGGGGATACACACAGGAGAGTGGAGGATACGCACAGCAGACATTAGGATACACTCAAGAGAGAGGAGGATACACACAGAATAGAGGAGGTTACACAAAGGAGAGAAGAAAACACACAGTAAGGAGGGAGATACACACAGGCGGGGTGTGTACACACAGAAGTGGAAGAAATGCACACAGAAGAGAAGGGGATACATACAGTAGAAAAAAGCACACATAAAAAAGAGAGGAGGATACACACAGCAGAGAGGAAGAATACACACAGGAGAGAGGAGGATACCCACAGGAGAGTGGGGCATAGACACAGGATGGAGGGTGATACAAACAGGAGAGGGTTGGTACACACAGGGAGAGAAGAATAAATACAGGAGGGAGGAAAATACACATAAAAGAAATAAGGATACAGACAGAAGAGAGGAGGATACACGCAACAGAGAGGAGATTACACACAAAGAGAGGAGAATAAACACAGGAGAGAGGGTTGAGAAACACAGGAGAAGAAAATACACAAAGAAAAAAGAAAGGTACACACAGGAGAGAGGGATATACACACGAGAGAAAAGGATACAAAAAGGAGAGGGGCATACACACAGGAGAGTGAAAAATACAGCAAAAAGAGAAAAGGATACACACAGGAGAGAGGAGGATACAAACAGGAGATGGGGAAACACACAGGAGAGAGGGGCATACACACTGGAGAGGGTGAAACACAGAGGAAAAAAGGGGATACACACAGGAGAGATAAGAATACACACAGAAGATGGGGATGCAAACAGGAGAGAAGGGCGTACACTCAAAAGAGAGACGGATACACACAGCAGAGCGGAGGATACACACAGTAGAGAGGGAATACACACAGGAGAGAGGGGGATACACACAGGAGAGAGCGGGGATACACACAGGAGAGAGCGGGGATACACACCGGAATGAAGAGGGATACACACACAGAAGATAATAGGATACACACAAAAAAGAGGAGAATACACACAGGAGAGAGGAAGATACACACAGGAGATTAGGATACACACAGGAGAGAGGAGGATACACACAGAAGAGAGAAGAATAAACACAGGAGAGAGAAAGATTCTCACAGAAAAAAATACACACAGAAGAGAGGAGAATAAACACAGGAGGGAGAAGGATACACACAAAATAGAGAAGGATACACACAGGAGACAGAAGGATACACACAGGAGAGAGAAGGATACACATAGAAGAGTGGTGATACACACAGGAGAAAGAAGGGTACACACCAAAGAGAGGAAGATACACACAAATGAGAGAAGGATACACACAAGAGAGAGGGGGTAAGACACAGGAGAGTGGTGATACACACAGGAGAAAGGCGGATACACACAGGAAGAAAAGAATAAATACAAGGGAGAGGAGGATACACACAAAAGACTGGAGGATACAGACAGAATAGAGGATGATTGACGCAAAAGAAATAAGGATGCACACAGAAGAGAGGAGGATAAACACAGCAGAGAGGAGGATACACGCAGAAGGGAGGAGGATACACACAGGTAAGAGAGGGGACATACACAGGAAAGGGGGATACACAAAGAAGAGAGGAAGATACACACAGGAGAAAGGAAGATGCACAGAGGAGAGTGGAAGATTCACACAAAAGAGAGGATGATACACACAGGAGAGACAAGGATACACACAGGAGAAAGAACAATACACACTAGGAGAAAGCGATAGACACAGAATAGAAAAGGACACACATAAGAGAGAGGAGAGTACACACAGGAGAAAGGAGGATACACAGCGCGGAGAGAAGGATGCACACAGGAGAGGGGGGTACACATATAGGAGAGTGACATACACACAGGGGAGACAAGGATATACACAGAACTGAAGAAGATACACATTGGAGAGGGTAGGATACACACAGGAGAAAAGAGGATACACACAGGAGAGAGGTGAAATACACACAGGATAGTGGAAGATACACACAGAAGAGAGGAGGATACACACAGGAGAGAGAATGATCCACACAAATGAAAAAGGGATACACACAGCAGAGAGAAGGATACACACAGGAGAGACAGGAAATAACACAGGAGAGTGGGGGATACACACATAAGGAGGGGAATATACACAGTAGGGAAAAAGATACACAGAGGAGAGAGGAAAATACACATAGGAGAGAGGCGCATACACAAAAAAGACATGGGCATACACACAGGAGAAAAAGATACACACAGGAGAATGGGGGATTCACACAGGAAAGACAGGATACACAGAAAACAGGGTGATACACAGAGGAGACAGGGGCATACACACAGGAAAGAGTAGGATACACACAAAATAGAGGAGGATACACACAAGAGAGAGAAAGATACAAAGGATAGAAAGGGGGTATATACACAGTAGAGAAAAAGATACACACAGAATAGAGGAAGATGCACACAGGAGAGAGGAAGATACACACAGGGGAGAGATGGATACACACAGGAGAGAGGAGGATACACACAAAAGAGAAAAAATTACAAACAGGAGAGAGAAGGATACACACAGGTGAAAGGAGGATACACACAGGAGAGAGGAAGATACACACAGAAGGAGAAGAATAAATACAAGAGGGAGGAGGGTACACAAAAAAGACAGGATGATACCGACAGAAGAAAGGACAAAAAACGCAGGAAAGAGGAGGATGCACACAGGAGCGAGGAGGATACACAGAGAAGAGAGAAGGATACATGCATGAGAGAGAAAGATACACACAGGAGAGTGAGGGGATACACAAGGGATAAGGCGATACACACAGAAGAGAGGAGGATAAACACAGGAGAGAGGAGGATACTCACAGGTGAGAGATGGAAACACAGAAAAGAGTGGAGGATGCACACAGGAGAAAAGGGATACACACAGGAGAGAGAAGGATACACACATCAGAGAGGAGATACACACAGGAGAAAGGAGGATACACACAGGAGAGAGGGGGCTACACACAGGAGATTAAAGCATACACAAGGGAGAGGGAGATACACACAGGGGAGAGGGGGATACATGGAAAAGAGAAAAGGATACACACAGGAGAGTAAAGGATACACACAGGAGAGAAAGGAGAATACACACAGCAGAGGTTAGGATTCACACAGGAGAGAGAAAATAAACACAGAAGAAAAAAGAATACACACAGGAGAAAGCGGGGATACACACAGGAGAGAGGGTGGATACACAAAGGAGAAAGGAAGGATACACAGAGGAATGAGGGGAGATACACACAGGAGAGAGGAGCATACACACAGGAGAGGGAAGGATACACACATGAGAGAAGGATAACACAGTAGAGAAAAAGATACACACAGGACAGAGGAGAATAAACACAAAATAGAAAGTGATACACACAGGAGATGGAAGGATCCACACAGAAAAGAGGGGGATAAACACAGGAGAGGGGAATACACACAGGAGAATAAAAAAGATACACATAGGAGACAGGGATACACAAAGAAGGGAGTTGGATACACACAAAAGAGAGAAGGATACACACAGGAGAGAGGGGAATTCACAAAAGAGAAACGGGCATACCCACAGAAGAGAGGAGAATACACAAAGCAGAGAGGGGGATACACACAGGAAAAAGGCGGATACAAACAGGAGAGTGCGGCATACACACAGAAGGGAGGGGGATACACACAGAAGAGAGGAGGATACACAAAAAATAAGAAATGATACACACAGGAGACAGAAAAATACACATAGGAGAGAGGGGGATAAACACAGAAGACGGAAATACACAGGAGAGAAAAAGAAACACACAAGAGACAGGGATACAGAAAGAAGGGAGTTTGATACACACAGGAGAGAGGGGGATACACACAGGACAGAGGAAGCTACACAAAGGGGGAGAAGGATAAATACAGAAAAGAGGAGGATAAACACAAATAAGTGGAGAATACAGACAGAATAAAGAAGGATACACGCAGGAGAGAGGAGTACACACAAAGGAGAGAAGATACACACAGGAGAGAAAAGATACACACAGGAGAGAGGAGCATACACACAGGAGAGAAGAGGATACACAAAGGAGAGAGATAGATGCACACAGGAGAGAAGGATAAACACAGGAGAGAGGAAGATACACACAGGACAGAGAAAGATACACACAGGAGAGAGGAGGATACACACAAAAAAGAAAAGGATACACACAGGAGATAGAAGGATACACAAATGAGAGAGGGGGATACACACAAGAGAGGGGGATACAAAAAGGAGAGAATAAGATACAGGAGACAGGAATACACAAAGAAGAGAGTTGGATACACACAGGAGAGAGGAGGATACACATAGGAAAGAGGGGAATATACACAAGAGAGAGAGGCATACCCACAGGAGAGGGAATACACAAAGGACAGATGGGGATACACACAGGAAAAAGAAGGATACAAACAGTAGAGTGCGGCATACACACAGAAGGGGGGGATACACACAGTAGAGAGGAGGATACACACAAGAGAGAGAAGCATACACACAGGAGAGGATGATACACACAAGAGAGAGGGGCGTACCCACAGGAGAGAGGAGGATAGACACAGCAGAGAGGAGAATACCCAAAGGAGAGAGGGGATACACACAAAAGAATGGGAGATACACAAAGAAGAAAGGGGGATACACACAGGAGATGGGAGATACACAGAGGGATAAGGAAAGATACACACAGAAGAGAGGATCATACACACAGGAGAGAGGAGGATACACAGAGGAGAGATAAAGATACACACAGGAGAGAGGAAGATACACAGGAGAGAGGAAGATACACACAGGAGAGACGATACACACAAAAGAGAAAAGGATACACCGAGGAGACAGAAGGATACACAAAGTAGAGAGGGGCATACACACAGAAAAGAGGGATACACACATGAGAAAGGGGGATACACAAAAGAGAGAGAAGGATACACACAGCAGAGGGGGATACACACAGGTGAGAGAGGCGTACACACAGGAGAGAGGAAGATACACACAGAAGAGTGGAGGATACAAACAGGAGAGAGGGTATACACACAGGAGAGAGGGCGATAAAAACAGAAGAAAGGGGGGATTAAAACAGAAGAGAAAGGGGTTACACCCAGGAGAGTGGGGGGAAACACAAGGAAAAGAGGAGGGATACAAAAAGGATATAGGAAGATACACACAGAAGAGAGGAAAATACTCACAGGACAGAGGAGAATACACACAGGAGAGAGGAGAATACACACAGGAGAGAGGAGGATACACACAGAAGAAAGGAGGATACACACAGGAGTGGTGCATACACACAGGAGAGAGGGGGATACACACAGGAGAGTTGGATTCACAAAGGAAACAGGGTAATACACACAGGAGAGTGGAGGATGCCCACAGGATTTGGGGATACACACAGGATTGAGTAGAATACACACAGGAGAAAGGGGAATACACACAAGAGAGAGGGGCATACACACAGAAGAGAGGAAGATACGCACAGGAGAGAGGCGGATACACACAGGAACAAGGAATATACAAACAGGAGAGTGCAGCATACACACAGGTGGGAGGGGGATACACACAGGAAAGAGGAAGATACACACAGGGGAAGGGGGATACACACAGGGGAGAGGAGGATACACACAGGAGAGAGGAGGCTACACAGTGTAGAAACAAAATACACAAGTAAGAGGGGGAAACACAGAAAAGAGAGGGAGATGCACACATTCGAAAGGGATACGCCCAGGAGACGGGGAGATACACACAGGAGATGGGGGATACACACAGGAGAGGAGGATACACACAAAATAGAGTGGAATACACACAGAAGAGAGGAGAAAACACACAGGAGAGAGGGGTATACACACAGGAAAGAGTGGGGATACACACAGGAGAGAGGGGATACAAACAGGAGATTGAGGCATAAAAACAGGTGGGAAGAAGATACACCCAGCAGATTGAGGCATACACACAGGAGAGAGTGGGATACACACAGAAAAAAAAGGATAAATACAGGAGAGAGGAAGACACACACAAAATAGTGGAGGATACAGACAGAAGAGAGGAGGATAAACGCAGGAGAGAGGAGTATATACACAGGAGAGCGGAGGATACACGCAGGAGAGAGGAGGATATACAGAGAAGAGAGAAGGGATACACACAGGAGAGGGGGATACACATTGGAGAGAGGAGGATACACACAGGAGAAAAAAGGATACACACAGGGGAGTGGAAGATACACACAAAAAAGGAAAATACACACAAAAGAGAGGGGAATACTCACAGAAGAGTGGTGATACACACAGGAGAGAGGAGGGTACACACAGGAGAGAGGGGGATACACACAGGAGAGAGGAGGATACACTGAAAAAAAGGATGATACACACAGGAGAGAGGAGGATAAACACAGTAGATAAGGATATACACAGGAGAGAGGGGCATACACACAGGAGAGGGAGATACACACAGGAGAAAGGAGGATAGACACAGGAGAGGGGTGAATACACACAGGAGAGGGGGATACACACATGAGAACAGGGTGTACACACAGAAGAGAGGAGGATTCCAAAAGCTGAGAGGAGGATACACACAGGGTAGAGGGGATACACACAAGAGATAGGGAGATACACACAGGAGAGAGCGGGATACACACAGGAAAGAGCACGGATACACACAGGAGAGTGGGGGATACACACACAAGAGAGGAGAGATAAACACAAGAGGGAGGAGGATACACACAGAAGAGAGGAGGATACACACAGGATAGAGGAGTTTACATCCAAACAGAGCAGGATAAACACAGTAGACAGAAGAATACGCACAGGAGAGAGGGGAATATACAAAGGAGAGTGGTGATATACACAGAAGGGAGGAGGGTACACACAGGAGAGAGGGGCATACACAAAGGAAAAATGGATAAACCCAGGAGAAAGGGTGATACACACAGAAAAAAGGAGGATACACACAGGTAAGAGTGATACACAAAGAAAAAAGCGTACACACAGGAGAGAGGAGGATACAAACAAAAGAGAGGTGACACACACAGAAGAAAGGGGGTATACAGAGGATCCTTTACAGCCTCACTGAATATTACACACTTGTGATATAGTCTGTAGTCTATTTTTTATGTCCACTTATTCAAAGAATCACTACATAATGCACACCTGCTGAATAGTCAGATGTCTCCTTCCTATGACCACTCGTTAACAGCCTCATTAAGTGTACACACCTGGGGAAATAGGATTTACGTTTATCCCCTCATTCACATTCTGACTAAGTAAGGCACACCTGTGGAATAGTCAGGAGACTTTTTCATGTGGCTTCTAATTCGGAGTGTCACTGAATAATGTGCTGTAGTCAGGAGTCTATTTCATGTGGACACATATTCAGAGCCTCAGTGAATAAGACAGGCCCTTGATATAGTAAGGAATCTGATTAATATGGCCACATCTTCTGAGTCTCACTGTATAATACACACCTGGAGAATAATTTTGAGTCTATTTTCGATGGATATTCATTCAGAGCCTCGGTAAATAATGTACACCTGTGGAGAAGCCAGGAGTCTATTTTATTAGAACACTCATTCATAGCCTCATGGATAATATGCACGTGTGGATTAGTCAGGATTCCATTTTATATGGCCACTGACTGGTAAACTCAATGAAGAATGCACAAATGTAAAGTACTCAGCAGTCTATTTCATATAAACACGCATTCAGAGATTCAGTGAATAATACAAATATTTGAGATGCACAAAATCCTCTTTCCCATGGACACAAAAATGAGCCTCACTGAGTAATGCACACCTGGGGAAGTGATAAAATTCTACTTTATATAGCCTCTCATTTACAGCCTAAGGGAATAATGCACACGTGTGGAGTAGACACTAGTCTATTTTATAGGGCCACAAAATCAAAGCCTGAGTGAGTAATACACAACTCTGGAATAGTCACTATTCTTTTCCATATACCCAAATATTTAGAGTCAGAGTAAATAATACACGCCTGTGGAATAATCAGAAAACAAGTTTATATGGCGAAAGTTTCTGATCCTCAGTGAATAATACATACTTCGGAGAAACTCAGGACGCTATTACATGTGGCATCAATTTGAGAACTTCATTGAATAAGAAACACCGGTATTGTAGTCAGAATTCTACTTCCTATAGCCACATATTCAGAGCCTAACTAAGTAACATACCCCTTGGAAATAGTCAGGATTCTATTTCGTATAGCCACTCATTTAGAGCCGAATGTAATAACGCATGCCGGAATAGTATTCAGGAGTCTCTATTTTATGGCCACTCATTCAGATCTTCACAGAATTATACAGACCTATGGAAACGCCAGAAGTGTATTTCACATAACCACTTGTTCAGAGCTTCAGTGAAGAATCATATATATCTGGAAAATACTCAGGATTATATTATATATAGCCACTTATTCAGAGATTCACTGAATAATGCACAGCTAAGGAATAGTCTGGATATTATTTGATATGACTCTTCACCCAGCGACTCAGTGGACAAAGCAGAACTGAAAAACAGTCAAGATGATAGAGTCAGAAGTTTATGTTATGTGGTCACTCGTTCAGAATCTCACTGAAGAATACACACCTTGGGAATATTCAGTGTTCAAGTGATATAACCACTCAATCACAGCATTACCGAATAATGAACAACAGGGCAATACTAAGGAGTCTATTTCATATGGCCTGTCATCCGGAGTTTCAGTGCATAATAAACAGATGTGGAGTAGTCAGGACCCGATTTAAGGTGGCCCCAAATTAAGCAGCTCCGTGAATGATACAGACGTGTCAGAGTCAGGAGACTCTTTGACATAGACATTCATACAGAACCTTTTCGAATAATGCACATGTGGGAAATAATCACTTGTCTGTTTCATATGGTGTTTAGTTTGGAGAATCAAAAAATAACGTACACCTGTTAAGTAAAATGGGTCCAATTGCATAAGGCCACTCTTTCAATGTTTTAGGGAATAATATGTATATCTGATAAGTCAGGAATCTCTTTCACATGGCCACTCGTTCAGGGCCTCTGTGAAGAATACTCCCCTCAAAAATAGTCAAGGGTCTACTTCAAATGGTTACACATTCAAAGTCTCTGTACGTAATGAACACCTCAGCAATACACCTTAGTGTCTTTTTTACGCCCACTTCGTCAGAGACTCATTCAATACTACACAACAAAGGAAGATATAAGAGTCTACTTCATGCAGCCACTCATTTAGAGACTCAGTGAATAATGCACACCAGGGTAATAGTCGAGCACTTTTTATATGGCCACTCATTTTGTGCCTCACTGAGTGATATACACCTGAAGAATCCTCAGGATTCTATTTGATACTACCACTCATTTAGAACCTTATTGAATAATTCACTATGGAGCGATAGTCAGGTGTCTATTTTATATGGTCTATCATTCAAAGTTTCAGTGAATAGTAAACTTATATGAATTAATCAGGATGCTGTTTAACATAGCCACGTATTACATGCCTTGCTTAATGATACACACCTGTGTGATAGCATTCTATTTCATATGAGCTCTAATTTTGTGTATCGCTGAGTAATACACACATGGGGCAGTGTCAGGAGTTTATTTGGTATGGACACTCAAACAGAGCCTGTTTGATTAATGCACACATGGATAATAATAAGGATTCTATGGCATACGGCTACTCATTTAGACAAACTGAAAAATGCACATGTAGAGTAATCAGAAATCTGTTTCATATGGCCCCTCTTTCACAGCCTCACTGAATATTACACACTTGTGATACAGTCTGTAGTGTACTTTTTATGGCCACTTATTCAGATAATCACTAAATAATGCACACCGGCAGAATAGTCAGAAGTCTCTTTCCTATGGTCATTCGTTAAGAGTGTAACTAAGTGTACCCAGCTGGAGAAGTAGTCAGAATTTACCTTTATCCCCTCATTTAGAGTCTCACTAAATAATGCCCATCTGTGGAATAGTCAGTGGACTTTTTCTTGTGGCCCCTAATTCAGAGTGTCACCGAATAATGTGGTTTAGTCAGGAGTCTATTTCATGTGGACACATATTCAGAGCTTCAGTTAATAAGACAGACACTTGATATAGTAAGGAATCTAATTGATATGGAAATATATTCTGAGCCTCACTGAATAATACACACCTCGGCAATAATTTGGAGCCTATTTTTGATAGAAATATATTCAGAGCCTCGGAAAATGATGTACACCTGTTGAGTAGCCAGGAGTCTATTTTATTAGGACACTCATTCATAGCCTCAGTGGATAATATGCACCTGTGGATTAGTCAGGATTCCATTTTATATGGTCACTGACTCATAACCTCAGTGAAAAATGCAAAAATGTAAAATAGTTAGCAGTCTATTTTTATAGACACTCATTCAGAGATTCACTGAATAATACAAATATGTGAGATAGACAGCACCCTGTTTTATATGGTTAAACAAAAAGAGCCTCACTAAGTAATGAACACCAGGGGAAGTGTTAGGTGTCTACCTTATATAGCCTTTAATTTACAGAATCAGGAAATGATGGAAACGTGTGGAATAGACACTAGTTTATTTTATATGGCCGCAAAATCAAAGCCTTTTCGAATACTGTACATGTGGGGAATAATCACTTGTCTGTTTCATATGGTGTTCCGTTTGGTGAATCAAAAACTTATGCACACCTGTGGAGTAAAATGGGTTCTATTTTAGAAGGCTACTCTTTCAGTGTTTTAGTGAATAATATGTATATCTGAAAAGTAAGGAATCTCTTCCACATTGCCACTCGTTCAGGGCCTCTATGAAGAATAATCCCCTCAAAAATAGTCAAGTGTCTACTTTAAATGGCTGCACATTCAGAGACTCTGTAAGTAATGAACACTTGGGCAATACAACGGAGTCACTTTTTTATGCCCAATTAGTCAGAGTCTCATTCAATAATACACAACAATGGAAGATTTCAGAGTTTACTTAATGTAGCCACACATTTAGAGCCTCAGTGAATAATGCACACCAGGGTAATAGTCGAGCATTTTTTATATGGCCACTCATTTTGTGCCTCACTGAGTGATACACACCTGAAGAATTTTAAGGATTCTATTTGATACTACCACACATTTAGCACCTTATTGAATAATTCACAATGGAGCAATAGTCAGGTGTCTATTTTATATGATCTATCACTCAAAGTTTCAGCGAATAATAAAATTTTATGGAGTAATCAGGATGCTGTTCAAGATAGTCACAAATTCAGGGCCCTCCTGAATGATAAACACCTGGGTAATAGCCTGGCGTCTATTTCATAGGAGCTCTAATTTTGTGTATCGCTGAGTAATACACACCTGGGGCAGTGTCCAAACTCTTTTTGGTGTGGACACTGAAACAGAGCCTGTTTGATTAATGCACACATGGATAATAATGAGGATTCTATGTCATACAGCTACTCATTCAGACAAACTGTGAATAATGCACATGTGGAGTAATTAGAAGTCTGATTCTTACGACCCCTCCTTTACAGCCTCACTGAATATTACACACTTTTGATATAGTCTGAAGTCTATTTCTTATGGCCACCGATTCAGAGAATCACTAAATAATGCACACCTGCAGAATAGTCAGAAGTCTCTTTCCTATGGCCACTCGTTAAGAGCCTCACTAATTGTACGCACCTGGGGAAATAGTCAGGATTTACCATTATCCCGTCATTCACAGTCTCACTAAATAATCCACACCTGTGGAATAGTAAGGAGACTCTTTCCTATGGCCACTCGTTAGGAGCCTCACTAAGTGTACACACCTGGGGAAATAGTCAGGATTTACCAATATCCCTTCACTCAGAGTCTCACTAAATAATGCACACCTGTGGAATAGTCAGGAGACTTTTACATGTGGCCTCTAATTCGGAGTGTCACTGAATAAACTGATGTAGTCAGGAGTTTATTTCATGTAGACACATATTCAGAGCCACAGTGAATAAAACAGGCCCTTTATGTTGTAAGGAATCTAATTAATATGGCCACATCTTCTGAGCCTCACTAAATAATACACACCTGGAGAATAATTTGGAGTCTATTTTTGATAAACATTCATTCAGAACCTCCATACATAATGTACACCGGTGAAATAGCCAGGAGTCTATTTTATTAGGAAACTCATTAATGGCCTCAGTGGATAATATGCACGTGTCTATTAGTCTGGATTCCCAATTATATGGTTACTGACTCATAACCTCAGTGAAAAATGCACAAATGTAAAGTAGTCAGCAGTCTATTTTATATAGACACTCATTCAGAGATTCACCAAATAATGCAAATATTTAATATAGCAGCATCCTGTTTTATATGGTCACACAAAATGAGCCTCAGTGAGTAAGGCACACCTAGGGAAGTGTTAGGAGTCTACTTCATATAGCGTCTCATTTACAGCCTCAGGGAATAATGCACATGTGTGGAATAGACACTAAACTATTTTATATGGCCACAAAATCAAAACCTGAGTAAGTAATACACAACTTTGGAATAGTCACATGTCTATTTTACATGCCCAAATATTTAGAGTCAGAGTCAATAATACACGCCTGTGGACAAGTTAGAAAACAATTCCATATGGCCAAAGTTTCAGACCCTCAGTGAATAATACATACCTGGGAAATACTCAGGACGCTATTACATGTGGCATCAATTTCAGAGCTGCCTTGAATAAGAAACACCTTTATTGTAGTCAGAATTCTATTTCCTATAGCCACATATTCAAAGCCTAACTGAATAACATACACCTTGGGAAAAGTCAAAATTCTATTTAGTATAGCCACTCATTTAGAGCCGAATGTAAAAACGCACGCCTGAGGAGCATTCAGGAGGCTCTATTTTATGGCCACTCAATCAGAGATTCACAGAATAATACAGACCTATGAAAACGTCAGGTGTGTATTTCACATGGCCAATTATTCAGAACCTCAGTGAGGAATCATATATATCTGGAAAATACTCAGGATTATATTATATATAGGCACTTATTCAGAGACTCACTGAATAATGCACAGCTAAAAAATAGACTGGAGACTATTAAATATGACCCTTCACCCAGCGACTCAGTGGACAATGCAGAACTGAAAAATAGTCAGGAGAATAGAGTCAAGTGTTTATGTTATGTGGTCACTCGTTCAGAATTTCACTGAAGAATACACACCTTGGGAATAGTCAGTGTCCAATCATATGGACACTCAATCACAGCATTACAGAATAATGCACAATGGGGCAATTGTAAGGAGTCTATTTTATGTGGTCCGTCTTTCGGAGCTTCAGTACATAATAAACAGCTGTGGAGTAGTCAGGACCCTATTTAAGGTAGCCCCAAATTAAGCAGCTCCGTGAATAACATACACACATGTGTCAGAGTCAGGAGACTATTTGACATAGACACTCATACAGAACCTTTTCGAATACTGCACCTGTGGGGAATAAACACTAGTCTGTTTCATACGGTGATTAGTTTGGTGAATCAAAAAATAACGCACACCTGTTGAGTAAAATGGGATCTATTTCATAAGGCCACTCTTTCAGTGTTTTAATGAATAATATGTTTATCTGAAAAGTCAGAAATCTCTTTCACATGGCCACTCGTTCAGGGCCTCTGTGAAGAATACTCCCCTCAAAAATAGTCAATTTTCTACTTTAAATGGCAACAGATTCAGAGTCTCTGTAGGTAATGAAAACCTGGGAAATACACCTGGGTCTTTTTTATGCCCATTTAGTCAGAGACTCATTCAATAAAAACAACAAATAAAGATTTAAGAGTCTACTTCATGTAGCCACTCATTTAGAGCCTCAGTGAATAATGCACAGCAGGGTAACAGTCGAGCATTTTTTATATGACCACTCATTTTGTGCCTCACTGAGTGATATGCACGTGAAGAATTCTCAGGATACTATTTGATACTACCATTCATTTAGAACCTTATTAAATAATTCACAATGGAGCAATTGTCAGGTGTCTATTTTATATTGTCTATCACTCAAAGTTTCAGTGAATAATAAACTTCTACGGAGTAATCAGAACGCTGTTTAATATAGCCAAGAATTAAGTGCCTTGATGAATGACAGGCATCTGTGTGATAGTCAGGAGTCTGGTTCATGTGAACTCTAATTCTGTGTAACGCTGAGTAATACACATCTGGGGGAGTTTCAGCAGTATATTTGGTATGGACATTCCTACCGAAACTGTTAGAATAATGCACACATGTAGAATCATGAGGGGTCTATCTCATATGGCTAATCATTCACAGAAACAGTGAATAAAGCACATGTGGAGTATTTAGAAGTCTGTTTCATATGGCCCCTCTTTCACAGCCTCACTGAATATTACACACATGTGATATATTCTGGAGTCTATATTTTATGGCCACTCATTCAGAGAATCACTGAGTAATTCACACCTGCGGAATAGTCAGAAGTCTCTTTCCTATGGCTACCCGTTGAGAGCCTCACTAAGTGTAAACACCTGGATAAATAGTCAGTATTTACTTGTATCTCCTCATTCAGAGTCTCACTAAATAATGCACACCTGTGCAATAGTTAGGAGACTTTTTCATGTGGCCTCTCATTCAATGTGTCATTAAAAAAATGTGGTGTAGTCAGGAGACTCTTTCATGTAGACACATATTCAGAGCTTCAGTCTATAAGACAGACGCTTGATATAGTAAGAAATCTAATTAGTTTGACCACATCTTCTGAGGCTCCCTGAATAATACACAAATAGAGAATAATTTGGAGTCTATTGTCGATGGACATTCACTCAGAGCCTCGGTAAATAATGCAGACCTGTGGAGTAGCCAGGAGTCTCTTTCATTTGGACACACATTCATAGCCTCAGTTGATAATATACACGTGTGGATTAATGAGGATTCAATTTTATATGGCCACTAACTCGTAACCTCAATAAATAATGCACAAATGTAAAGTACTCAGCAGTTTATTTCATATAACCACTCATTCAGAGATTCATTGAATAATAAAATTATTTGAGATAGACAGCCTCCTGTTTCTATATTGTCAAACAAAAAGGGCCTAACTGAGTGACAAAAACCTGGGGAAGTGTTAGCAGTGTACTTTACATAGCCTCTCACTTACATCTGATAAGAATAATGCACATGTGTGTAATAGACACTAGTCTGGTTTATATGGCCACAAAATCAAAGCCTGAGTCAATAATACACAACTTTGGAATAGTCACTAGTCTATTGCATATGCCCAAATATTTAGAGTCAGTGTAAGTGATACATACCTGTAGACTAGTCAGAATACCATTTCATATGGCCAAAGTTTCAGAGGCTCAGTGAATAATAAATACCTGAGAAATACTCTGGACCCTTTTACATGTGGCATTTTATTAGATGTTCATTGAGTAAAGAACACCTGTATTGTAGTCAGAATTCTATTTCATATAGCCACATACTCAGAGCCTAACTGAATAACAGACACCTTGCGAAAGTCAGGATTCTGTTTTGTATAGCAATTATTTTACAGCCGAATGTAAAACTCATGCCTGAGTAGTATATAGGATTCTCTATTATATGGTCACTCATTCAGAGCCTCACAGAATAATACAGACGTATGGAAATGTCAGGAGTCTACTTGACATGGCCACTTATTCAGTTTCTCAGTGAAGTATCATATCTATCTGGAAAATACTCAGGATTCTATTATATATAGCCACTTATTAAGAGACTCGCTGAATAATGCACACCTGGATAATTGTGTGGAGACTATTTGATATGACCGTTCACCCAGCGACTCAGTGGAAAATGCAGAGCTGTGAAATAGTCAAGAGGACAGAGTCAGGAGTCTATTTTATGTGGTCACTTGTTCTGAAACTGACTGAAGAATACATCCCTTGGGAATAGTCAGAGTCCAGGTCATATGGCCACTCAATCACACCATTACCGAATAATGCACAATGGGGCAATAGTAAGGAGTCTATTTCATATGGCCTCTCATTCAGAGCTTCAGTGTGTAACAAACAGCTGTGGATGGGTGAGGACCCTATTGACGGTAGCCCCAAGTACAGCAGCTCCGTGAATGATACCCACATGTGTGAGAGTCAGGAGACTATTTGATATGGACACTCATAAAAAACCTCTTCGAATATTGCATATTTGGGTAATAATCACTAGTGTATTTCATATGTTGGTTCATTTGGAGAGTCAAAAAATAACGCGCATCTGTGGAGTAAAATGCGGTCTACTTCATAAGGCCACTCTTTCAGTGTTTTAGTGAATAACATGTATATCTGATAAGTCAGGAGTCTCTTTCACATGGTCACTCGTTCTGGGCCTCTGTGAATAATACTCCCCTCAAAATAAGTCAAGGGTCTACTTCAAATGCATACACATTCAGAGTCTCTGTAAGTAATGAACACCTGGACAATAAAACTGAGTCTCTTTTTTATGCCCACTTAGGCTGAGTCTCATTCAGTAATACACACATGGTGAAGAGTTAAGTGTCTACTTCATGTAGCCACTTATTTCGATCCTCAGTGAATAATCCACACTAGGGTAATAGTCGAGCATTTCTTATATGGCCACTCATTTTGTGCCTCCCTGAATGATACACACCTGGGGAGTTCTCAGGATTCTATTTCATACTACCACTCATTTAGAACCTTATTGAATAATTCACAATGGAGCAATAGTCAGGTGTCTATTTTGTATGAGCTCTCTTTCAAAGTTTCAGTGAATAATGAACTTCTATGAAGTAATCAGGACACTGTTTAAGATAGCTATGAATTAAGTACCTTCCTGAATGATACACAACTTGAAGGTGGTCAGAAGTCTATCTCATGTGAACTCTAATTCTGTGAAAGGCTGAGTAATACACACCTGGGGGAGTTTCAGGAGTCTATTTGGTATTCACACTCATACCGAACCTGTTGGAATAATGCACACATGGAGAATAATGAGGAGTCTATCTCATATGGCTACTCATTCAGACAAACAGTGAATAATGCACATGTGGAGTCATTAGAATTCTGTTTAATATGGCCCCTCTTTCACAGCATCACTGAATATTACACACTTGTGACATAGTCTGTAGTCTATATTTTATGGCCACTCATTCAGAGAATCACTGAATAATTCACACCTGCGGAATTGTCAGAAGTCTCTTTCCTATGGTTACCCGTTGAGAGCCTCACTAAATGTACACACCTGGATAAAGAGTCAGGATTTACTTGTATCTCCTCATTCAGAGTCTCACTAAATAATGCACACCTGTGCAATAGTCAGAAGCCTTATTCATGTGGCTTCTCATTCAATGTGTCATTGAAAAGTGTGGTGTAGTCAGGAGACTCTTCCTTGTAGACACATATTCAGAGCCTCAGTGCATAAGACAGACCGTTGATATAGTAAGAAATCTAATTATTATGACCACGTCTTCTAAGGCTCAATGAATAATACACACCTGGAGAGTAATTTGGAGTCTATTTTCGATGGACATTCATTGAGAGCCTCGGTAAATAATGCAGACCTGTTGAGTTGTCAGGAGTCTTTTTCATTTGGACGCACATTCATAGCCTCAGTGGATAATATGCACGTGTAGATTAATCAGGATTCCATTTTATATGGCCAATGACTCGTAACCCCAATGAATAATGCTCAAATGTAAAGTACTCAGCAGTTTATTTCATATAGCCACTCATTCAGAGATTCACTGAATAATAAAATTATTTGAGATAGACAGCCTCTTGTTTCATATTGTAACACAAAAAGAGCCTCACTGAGTGACACACACCTGGGGAAGTGTTAGGAGTGTACTTTGCTTAGCCTCTCATCTACAGCCTAAGGAAATAATGCACATGTGTGGAATAGACACCAGTCTGTTTTATATGACCACAAAATCGTAGCATGAGTCAGTAATGCACAACTTTGGAAGAGTCACTAGTCTATTATATATGCACAAATATTTAGAATCAGAGTCAATAATACAGGCCTGTAGACTAGTCAGGAAACAATTTCATATGGCCAAAGTTTCAGAGCCTCAGTGAATAATAAATACCTGAGAAATACTCTGGACGCTATTACATGTGGCATTTCTTCAGAAGTTCATTGAGTAAAAAACTTCTGCATTGTAGTCAGAATTCTATTTCATATAGCACATACTCAGAGCGTAACTGAATAAGAGACACCTTGGGAAAATCAGATTTCTGTTTTGTATAGCCATTCATTTACAGCCAAATATAGAACTCATGCCTGAGAAGTATATAGGAGTCTCTATTATATGGCCACTCATTCAGAGCCTCACAGAATAATACAGAAGTATGGAAATGTCAGGAGTGTACTTGACATGGCCACTTATTCAGTTCCTCAGTGAAGAATCATATATATCTCAGGATTCTGTTACATATAGTCACTTATTAAGAGACTCACTGAATAATGCACACCTGGAGAATTGTCTGGAGACTATTTGGTAAGACCGTTCACCCAGGGACTTAGTGGAAAATGCAGAGCTGAGAAATAGTCAAGAGGACAGAGCCAGGAGTCTATTTCATGTGGTCACTCGTTCAGAAAGTGACTGAATAATACACACCTTGGGAATAGTCAGAGTCCAGGTCATATGGCCACTCAATCACAGCATTACCGAATAATGCACAATAGGGCAATAGTAAGGAGTCTATTTCATATGGCCTCTCATTCAGAGCTTCAGTGCATAATAAACAGCTGTGGAGTAGTCAGGACCCTATTGACGGTAGCCCCAAATAAAGCAGCTCCTTGAGTGATACACACATGTGTGAGAGTCAGGACACTATTTAATATGGACACGCATACAGAACCTGTTCGAATTTTGCACATGTGGGGAATAATCACTAGTCTGTTTCATATGGTGGTTTGTTTAGAGATTCAAAAGATAACGCGCACCTGTGGAGTAAAATTCGGTCTATTTCATAAGGCCACTCTTTCAGTGTTTTTTTGAATAACATGTATTCAAATTATTTGAATAATCTGATAAGTCAGGATTCTCATTCACATAGCCACTCGTTCTGGGCCTCTGTGAATAATACTCCCCTCAGAAACAGTCAAGTGTCTACCTCAAATGCCTACACATTCAGAGTCTCTGTAAGTAATGAACACCTGGGCAATACACCTGAGTCTCTTTTTTATCCCCACTTAGTCAGATTCTCATTCAATAATACACACCTGGGGACGAGTTAAGAGTCTACTTCATGTAGTCACTCATTTAGATTTTCAGTGAATAATCCACACCAGGGTAATAATCGAGGATATTTTATATGGCCACTCATTGCATGCCTCCCTGAATGATAAACACCTGGGGAATACTCAGGAATCTATTTCATACTGCCACTCATTTGGAACCTTATTGAATAATTCACAATGGAGCAATAGTCAGGTGTCTCTTTTGTATGGCCTCTCATTCAAGTTTCAGTGAATAATGAACTTCTATGGAGTAATCAGGACACTGTTTAAGATAGCCATGAATTAAGTGCCTTTCTGAATGATACACACCTGCGTGGTAGTCAGTCTATTTCATATGAACTCTAATTCTGTGTAACAATAAGTAATACACACCTGGGGGAGTTTCAGGAGTCTATTTGGTATTGACACTCATACCAAACCTGTTGGTATAATGCACACATGGAGAATAATAAATAGTCTATGTCATACGGCTACTCATTCAGACAAACAGTGAATAATGCACATGTCAAGTCATTAGATTTCTGTTTCATATGGCCCCTCTTTCACAGCCTCACTGAATATTACACACTTGTGATATAGTCTGTAGTGTATATTTTATGGCCACTCATTCAAAGAATCACAGAATAATTCACACCTGTGGCATAGTCAGAAGTCTCTTTCCTATGGCTACCCATTGAGAGCCTCATTAAATGTACACATTTGGATAAATAGTCAGGAGTTACTTTTATCTCCTCATTGAGAGTCTCACTAAATAATGCACACCTGAAGATGGCGTCGTTGAGGTGACTCAGGATTGCATCTCTCAGTGAAAGCGCAGAGGGTGAGTCCTAGCTGAATTGCCGGATGGACGTATTTTGCCCACAGAACTTTGCAAGTCCCAGGTGTGGAAGAGACACGGGATGCTAGCTTTAGCGCTGCTTGCTTGCGGGGCCGGTTGGCCTGTGCCGCACCACAGTGGCACCCGGCACAAAACTCACTGGTCCTGTTGCCCTGTTAAACAGGCAATATGAGATGTGGAAGGGCAGATTGGCATGTCCATTTGATTGAACGGGACATGGACAATGAGCCAGACCATGAGATTCCTTGGAAACGGAATCTGAGCCAGTGCAGTGGGCAGCAGCACGGGAGATTGCATGGAGCCCAGTGCCCTATCAGCAGGCTACTGGGGCGCCAGACAGAGAGTCATCATTCAGCTTGGGTAGAGGAAGAGAGAAAGAGAGAATGGACTCTGAGGCAGGGAAGCAGGTACCACCCTCACAGGAACAAGCAGAGCGGCGATTGGAGGCACTCTGTGCTGAGAGTTTTCCTGTTGGCATCTAGGATGGTGCAGCCCGGTGGGGGAGGGGCGTTTGCCACTACTGATGCAATCCGCCCCTACTGAAGTACCGCCCAGGGCTGAGGCAGCCTGCTGTTGCTGAGACAACCTGCCATAACAGAGAGACTCCTCCAGCAGGGTGGAGTGTTTTACAGCAGAACAGAGACTCACAGCAACCTGGCGGACCCACGCTAGCTGGGCAGAGCCCCAGAAGGCAAATAGTGAATAGACTGCCTCCTAGCTTTGCAGGACAGTACAACAGATACTCACAAAGAAAGCCCCACCTCCCTGAGACAGAGCATCTAAGGGGGAATAAAAACGGGGGGGATTTATGAGTTCTGTTGCAGCAGACATAAACACATCCTCCCAACAGCCATGAATGAACAACGGAGCTCACAGCACAGCACTGGAGTTCCTATAAGGCACAGGCTGTCTCCTCAAGCAGCTCCCTTATCCCTGTATATCCAAAGAGTCACCCCAAAATAGAACTAATCAGACTGACATTTGGCGGGCATCATTCTGGAACAAACTGGTAGCATCCCTCATTGTTCTGCAGCTTCTACAGGTGTACCCCAGACAAGCAGGGCCTGGAATGGAACGCAGCACTCGTACAGCAGAGGGCTAGACCATTAGAAGGAAAACTAAGTAACAGAAATACCTCATCATCAACAATCTGGGCGTCCACACAGAGACCCAATAGAAAAATCAGCAACTACTAAGAAGACAGGTGGATAAATCCATAAAGATGGGAAAAAAACAGCGCTAAAAATAGAAAGACACCCGAAACCAAAACACCTCTCCTCCTACAAAGGACCAAAACTCCTCACCAGCAAGGAAACAAAGCTGGACAGAAAATGAGTGTGACGAAATGACAGAATCAGACTTCAGAAAGTGGATAATGAGAAACTTCAGTGAGCTAAAGGATCATGTTCTAAATCAGTGCAAAGAAACTAAGAACCTTGAAAAAAGGTTTGAAAAAAGATTCGAGGAAATGATAACAAGATTGGACAACTTAGAGAGAAATATGAATGAATTGAAGGAGCTGAAAAACACAACACGAGAACTTCAGGAAGCATGCACAAGTTTCAACAGCCAAATTGACCAAGCACAAGAAAGAATATCAGAAGTTGAAGATCAACTCAATGAAATAAAATGAGAAACCAAGATTTAAAAAAAAGCGCAAAAAGGAATGAACAAAATCTCCAAGAAATGTGGGACTATGTGAAGAGACCAAACCTACGCTTGATAGGTGTACCTGAATGTGATGAAGAGAATGAATCCAAGCTGGAAAACACTCTTCAGGATATTATCCAGGAAAATTTCCCCAACCTAGCAATACAGGTCAAAACTAAACTCCAGGAAATACAGAGAACACGGCAGAGATACTCCACAAGAAGAGCAACCCCAAGGCACAAAATCATTAGATTCACCAGGGTTGAAATGAAGGAGAAAATACTAAGGGCAGCCAGAGAGAAAGGTCGGGTCACCCACAAACGGAAGCCCATCAGACTCACCACAGATCTCTCGGCAGAGACTCTACAAGCCAGAAGAGAGTGGGGGCCAATATTCAACATCCTTAAAGAAAAGAACTTTCAACCCAGAATTTCATATCCAGCCAAACTGAGCTTCATAAGTGAAGGAAAAATAAAATCCTTCATGAACAAGCAAGTACTCAGAGATTTTGTCACCACTAGGCCTGCTTTACAAGAGCTCCTGAAAGAGGCACTACACATGGAAAGAAACAACCAGTACCAGCCATCCTAAAAGCATACCAAATGCTAAAGAGAATTAACAAAATAAAGAAACTACATGAACCAATGGCAAAACAGCCAGCTAGCATGAAAATGGCAGTATCAAACTCACTCATAACAATATTAACCGTAAATGTAAATGGGCTAAATGCAACAATCAGAAGACACAGACTGGCAAATGGGAAAAAAAAAAACAAAACAAAACACATCAGTGTGCTGTATCCAGGAAACCCACATCACACGCAAGGATACACAAAGGCTCAAAATAAAGGGTTGGAGGAAGATTTACCAAGCAAATGAAAAGCAGAGAAAAGCAGGAGTTGCAATTCTCGTCTCTGATGAAATAGATTTTAAAGCAACAAAGATCAAAAGGGACAAAGAAGGTCATTACATAATGGTAAAAGGATCGATACAACAAGAAGAGCTAACGATTCTAAATATATATGGACCCAATACAGGAGCACCCAGATACATAAGGCAAGTTCTTAATGACTTACAAAGAGACTTAAACTCCCACACAATAATAGTGGAAGACTTTAACACTCCACTGTCAATATCAGACAGATCAACCAGACAGAAAATTAACAAGGATATCCAGGACTTGAACTCAGACCTGAAACAAGCAAACCTGATAGACATTTACAGAACTCTCCACCCCAAATTCACACAATATACATTCTTCTCAGCACCACATCACACCTACTCCAAAATTGGCCACATAATTGGAAGTAAAGCACTCCTCAGCAAAGGCAAAACAACAGAAATTATAACAAACAGTCTCTCAGACCATAGTGCAATCAAGTTGGAACTAAGAAGTCAGAAAATAACTCAGAACCGCACAGCTTCATGGAAACTGAACAACTGGCTCTTGAATGTTGATTGTATAAACAATGAAATGAAGGCAGAAATAAAGAAGTTCTTCAAAACCAACGAGAACGAAGACACAACGTACCAGAATCTCTGGGACACATTTAAAGCAGTTTGTAGAGAAAAATATACAGTAATAAGTGTCTACATGATAAGAGTGGAGGGATCGAAAATTGACACCCTATCATCAAAATTGAAAGAGCTAGAAGAGCAAGATAAAAAATGCTCAAAACCTAGTCAAAGAAAAGAAATAACTAAGATCAGAGCAGAACTGAAAGAGATAGAGACAAGAAAAACCCTTCAAAAAATAAATAAATCCAAGAGTTGGTTTTTCGAAAAGATCAAAAAAATAGTCAGACCACTAGCCAGATTGATAAAAAAGAAAAGAGAGAACAACCAAATAGATTCAATAAAAAACGATAATGGGGAAATCACCACAGATTCCACAGAAATTCAAACCATCATCAGAGAATTCTACATCAACCCTACGCACATAAACTAGTAAACCAGGAAGAAACGGATAAATTCCTGGACTCCTGTGTCCTCCCAAGTTTAAACCAGGAGGAAGCTGAAACTACGAATAGACCAAAACAAGTTCTAAAGTTGAGGCAGCAATTAAGAGCCTACCACACAAAATAAAGCCCTGGTCCAGATGGGATCATAGCCGAATTCTACCAGACACACAAAGAGGATCTGGTACCATTCCTTCTGAAACTATTCCAAATAATTCAAAAAGACGGAAACCTTCCCAAATCATTTTATGAGACCAACATCATCCTGATACCAAAACCCGGCAGAGACTCATCAAGAAAAGAAAACTTCAGGCCAATATCCATTATGAACATAGACGCAAATATCTTCAATAAAATACTGGCAAACCGATTGCAACAGCACATTAAAAAACTTATCCATCATGATCAAATAGGATTCATCCCGGGGATGCAAGGTTGGTTCAATATTCGCAAGTTTATAAATGTAATTCACAACATAAACAGAAGCAAAAACAAACACCACATGATTATCTCAATTGACGCAGAGAAGGATTTTGACAAAATTCAACAGCCCTTTATGCTAAAAACCCTCAATAAAAGTGGTATTGATGGAACATATTCAACAGCCCTGTATGCAAAAAACCCTCAATAAAAGTGTTATTGATAAAACATATCTCAAAGTAATAAAAGCTATTTACGACAAAACCAACAGCCAATGTCATACTTAATGGGCAAAAACTGGAAGCATTCCCTTTGAAATCCGGCATGAGACAAAGATGCCCTCTCTCACCACTCATGTTCAACATAGTACTGGAAGTTCTAGCCAGAGCAATCAGGATAGAAAAAGAAATAAATGGTATTCAAATAGAAAAGGTGGAAGCCAAATTGTCTCTATTTCCAGAAGACATGACAGTATACATAGAAGACCTCATCACCTCGGCCCAAAAGCCCTTGAAACTGATAAGCAACTTCAGTAAAGTCTCATTTTCAAGAGACAAAATCAATGTGCAAAAATCACAAGCATTCCTATACACCAATAACAGACTTAGAGAGAACCAAATCAAGAACGAACTGCCATTCACAATTGCTACAAAGAAAATAAAGTACCTAGGAATAAAATTCACAAGGAAGGTAAGAGACCTCTTTAAGGACAACTACAAACCACTGCTCAACAAAATAAGAGAGGACACAAAAAGATGCAAAAACATTCCGTATTCGTGGTTAGGAAGAATCAATATCGTGAAAATGTCTCTACTGCCCAAAGTAATTTACACAATCAATGCTATCCCCATCAAACTACCATTGAATTTCTTCACAGAACTGGAAAATACCACCATGAACTTCATATGGAACCAAAAAAGAGCCCGCATAGCCAAGTCAATTCTAAGCAAAAAGAACACAGCAGGAGGCATCACGCTACCAGACTTCAAACTATACTACAAGGCTACAGTAATCAAAACAGCATGGTACTGGTACCAAAACAGAGATATAGACCAATGGAACAGAACAGAGGCATCGGAGGCAACACAACACATCTACAACCATATTATCTTTGATAAACCAGACAAAAACAGGCAATGGGGAAAGGATTCCCTATTTAATAAATGGTGTTGGGAAAACTGGCTAGCCATGTGCAGAAAGCAGAAACTGGACCCCTTCCTGACACCTTACACTAAAATTAACTCCAGATGGATTAAAGACTTAAACGTAAGACCTGACACCATAAAAACCCTAGAAGAAAATCTAGGCAAAACCATTCAGGACATAGGAGTAGGCAAGGACTTCATGACCAAAACACCAAAAGCATTGGCAACAAAAGCCAAAATAGACAAATGGGACGTAATCAAACTCCACAGCTTCTGCACGGCAAAACAAACAGGCACTAGAGTGAATCGGCAACCATCAGAATGGGAAAAAATCTTTGCAGTTTACGCATCTGACAAAGGGCTGATATCCAGAATTTACAAAGAACTCAAACAGATTTACAGGAAAAAAACAAACAAGCCCATTCAAAAATGGGCAAAGGATATGAACAGAAACTTTATGAAAGCAGACATACATGAGGCCAGCAAACATATGCAAAAGTGCTCATCGTCATTGGTCATTAGAGAGATGCAAATCAAAACCACATTGAGATACCATCTCACACCAGTTAGAATGGCGATCATTAAAAAATCTGGAGACAGCAGATGCTGGAGAGGATGTGGAGAAATAGGAATACTCTTACACTGTTGGTGGGAGTGTAAATTAGTTCAACCATTGTGGAAGACAGTGTGGCGATTCCTCAGGGACCTAGAAATAGAAATTCCATTTGACCCAGCAATCCCATTACTGGGTATCTATCCAAAGGACTATAAATTGTTCTACTATAAGGACACGTGCACACGAATGTTCATTGCAGCACTGTTTACAATAGCAAAGACCTGGAACCAACCCAAATGCCCAACGATGATAGACTGGACTGGGAAAATGTGGCACATATACACCATGGAATATTATGCAGCAATCAAAAATGATGAGTTTGTGTCCTTTGTAGGGACATGGATGAATCTGGAGAACATCATTCTCGGCAAACTGACACAAGAATAGAAAATGAAATACCGCATATACTCACTCATAGGTGGGTGAGAAAAATGAGAACCCATGGACACAGAGAGGCGGTCTACTATACACTGGGGACTGTTGGGGGAATGGGGGAGGGACAGCAGGGGGGGCTGGGGGGGATAGCCTGGGGATGAATACCAAGTGTGGGTGAAGGGGAGGAAAGCAGCAAAGCACACTGCCATGTGTGTACCTATGCAACTATCTTGCTCGTTCTGCACATGTACCCCAAACCTATAATGCAATAAAAATTTAAAAAAAAATAGTCAAGAGGACAGAGTCAGGAGTCTATTTTATGTGGTTTCTCATTCAGAAACTGACTGAAGAATACACACCTTGGAAATAGTCAGAGTCCAGGTCATATGGCCAGTCAATCACAGCATTACCAAATAATGCACAATGGGGCAATCATAAGGAGTCTATTTCATATGGTCTCTCATTCAGACCTTCAGTGCATAATACACAGCTGTGGAGGAGGGAGGACCCTATTGAACGTAGCTTAAAACTAAGCAGCTCCGTGAATGGTACACACATGTGTGAGAGTCATGAGGTTATTTGATATGGACACTCATACAGAACCACTTTGAATATTGCACATGTGAAGAATAATCACTAGTCTATTTCATAGGGTCTTTCGTTTGGAGAGCCAAAAAATAACACAATCCTGTGGAGTAAAATGTTGTCTATCTCATAAGGCCACTCTTTCAGTGTTTTAGTGAATAACATGTATATCTGATAAGTCAGGAATTTCTTTCACATGGCCACTCGTTCTGGGCATCTGTGAATAATACTCCCCTCAGAAGCAGTCAAGGGTCTACTTCAATTGCCTACACATTCAGAGTCTCTGTAAGTAATGAACACCTGGGTAATACACATGAGTCTCTTTTTTATGCCCACTGTGTCAGAGTCTCATTCAATAATACACATCTGGGGAAGAGTTAAGAGTCTACTTCATGTAGCCACTCATTTAGATTCTCAGTGAATAATCCACACCAGGGTAATTGTCGAGCATTTTTTATATGGCCTCTCATTTTATGCCTCCCTGAATGATACACACCTGGGGAGTTCTCAGGATTCTATTTCATACTAGCACTCATTTAGATCCTTATTAAAAAATTTACAATGTAGCAGTAGTCAGGTGTCTATTTTGTATGGCCTCTCATTCAAAGATTCAGTGAATAATGAACTTTTTAGGAGTAATCGGAACACTGTTTAAGATAGCCATGAATTATGTGCCTTCCTGAATGATACACACCTGGGTGGTAATCAGGAGTCTATTTCATTTGAACTCTAATTCTGTGTAACGCTGAGTAGTACACAGAACTTTTTCGAATATTGCCCATGTGAAGAATAATTTCTAGTCTATTTCATAGGGTCGTTCATTTGGAGAGTCAAAAAATAACACGGGATAGGAATGATACACACAGGAGAGTAAAGGGTACACACAGACGACAGTGGGTACACAAAGAAATAAAGAGAATACACAAAGGAGTGAAGCATACACACAGGTGAGTAGGGAATACACAGAGGAGAGAGGAGGATACACACAAGAGAGAGGAGAATAAACACAGGAGAAAGAAATACACACAGGAGAGAAGGGCATACACACAGAAGAGGGTGATAAACACAGGAGAAATAAGGATAAACACAAAAGAGGAAAAGATACACACAGAACAGGAGAAAACACACGGGAGAGAGAAGCGTACACACAGGAGAAAGAAGGATACACACAGCAGAGAGGAGGATACACACAGGAGAGAGGAGATACACAGAGGAGAGAGGAAAATACACACAGGAGAGAGAAAGCATACACACAAAAGGGAGGGGGTTACACATATGAGAGAGGGGATATGCAAAGAGAGAGGGGGACACAAACTAAAGAGAGGGGGGATACAGGAGGGAGGGGAAATACACACAAAAGAGAGGGTTGATATACACAGGAGAGAAAAATGATACACACAGAAGAGAGGAGGATACACATAGGAGAAAAAGGAAACACACTGGAGAGAGAATGGTACACACAGGAGAGGGGAATACACACAGGAGTGAGAAGAATTCACACAAGAAAAAATAGAATAAACACAGGAGACAGGAGGATACACACAAAAGATGGAAGGATACACACGGTAGACAGAAGAATACACACAAAACTGACAAGGATACAAACAGGATAGTCGTGATACAAACAGGAGAGATGAGGGTTCACACAGGAGAATAGAGTATACACTCATGAGAGAGATGGATACACACAGGAGAGAGGAGAATACACACAGCAGAGAGGAAGATACACAAAAAAGAGACGGCATAAACACAGGAGTGAGAAAGATCCACACAGAAGAGAAGGAAATGCACAAAGGAGAGAGGTGGATACACACAGAAGTGGAGCATAGAAAAAAAGAGAGGGGATATACACAGGAGAGACGGGGGATACACATGGAGAGTGGTGATCGACACAGGATAGTTGAGCATACACACAAGAGAGAGGGGGTACACACAGGAGAGAAGAGGATACACAAAGAAAAAATGGATCCATACAGGAGAGTAGGGAATAAACAGAGGAGAGAAGAGGCTACACAAATGAGAGAGTAGGATAAACACAGGAGAGGGAGATACACACAGAAGAGAGGGGCTTACATACAGAAGAGGGAGATACACAGAGGAGAAAGATGATACACACTGAAGAGAGTGGGATACACACAATAGGAGGAAAATACAAACAGAACAAAGGAGCATACTCACAGGAGAAAGAAAAATACACACAGAAGAGAAACGGATACACACAGGAGAGAGGAGAATACACACATGAGAGGGCGAAGCACACAAGAGAAAAAAGATCTACACAGGAGACAAGGAAATACACATAACAGAGAGGGGTATACAAACAGGAGAGGGGTATACACACAGAAGAGAAAAGGACACACGCAGGAGAAAAAAGGATACACGCAGGACAGAGGAGGATACCCGCAAAAGAGGGGAATACACACAAAAGAGAGAAAAATACACACAGGAGAGAAGGGGGATACACACAGGAAAGAGGAAAATACACAAAGGAGCTAGGGATACACACAGGTGGAAAAGGATACACACAAGTGAGTGGGGCATAAACACAGAAAAGGGGGGATACACACAGGAGAGAAAAATACACAAAGGAGTGAGAAGGATGCACACAGGAGAAATGAAAATACACACCGGAAAAAGGAAGATGCACAGGAGAGAGAAAGATACACACAGAAGAGGGGGAGATACATACAGGAGATAGGAAGACACCCATAGGAGAGAGGAAGATACTCAGAGAAGAGAGGAAGATACACACAGAAGAAATAAGGATACACAAAGGAGTGGGGAATACACACAGAAAATGGGAGATATGCAGAGGAGAGAAAAATACACAAAGGAGAGGGGGATACATATAGGAGAGAGGGGCATACATAGAGAAGAGATCAGGATACCCGCAGGAGAGAGGAGGATACAAACAGAAGAGAGGGGGATATACAAAGGAGAGAGGGGGATACACACAGAAGACAAAAAAATACACTCAGGAGAAAAAAAGATACACACAGGAGAGAAAGATACTCAGAGGAGAGAGGGGCATACAAACAAAAAGAGGGATACACACAGGAAAGGGTGATACACACAAGAGAGAGAAGTGTAAACACAGGAGAAAAAAGGATACACACAGGAGAGAGGAGGAGACAAACAGGAGAGAGAGAATACACACAAGTGACAGGGGAATACACAGAGGAGTAAGGGGTAATACACACAGGAAAGTAAGGTGTTACACACAGGAGGGATGAGGAGACACAGAAAAGTGAAGGAATACACACAGGAGAGAGGAGGATACACACAGGAGAGAGAAGAAAACACACAGAAGAGAGGAGTGTACACACAGGAGAGGAGCATACACATAGGAGAGAGGGAGATAAAAACAGGAGAGTTGGATACATACAGGAGACACAGAAATACACACAGGAGAGAGCGGGATATACACAGAAGAGTTGGACATACAGGAGACAGGGAAATACACACGAGAGAGGGGGATAAACACAGAGGAGGGGGATACAAACGGGAAAGAGGGTATACACACAAAAGTGAGGGGAATACACACAAGAGAGAGGGGCATACTCACAGGAGAGAGGGTAATACACATAAGAGAGAGAGGAAGATACACACAGGAAAGGGTAAGATACACACAGGAGAAAGGAGGATACACAAAGGAGAGGGTCAAACACACACGAGAAAGGGAATCCACACAGAAGAGAGGGGTATACACACAGGAGAGGTGTACACACACAGGAGAGAGGATACATGCAGAAGAGTGGAGGATACTCTCAGCACAGAGGATACCCACAGGAGAGAGGGGGATACACACAAAAGAAAGAAAAATACACACAGGATTGAAGGGGATACACACAAGAGAGAGAATGATACACACAGAAGAGAAAGGAATACCATAAAAGAGAGGAGGATACACACAGGAGCGAGGGAAACACACAGTTGAGAGAAGGATACACACAGGAGAGAGGGGCGTACACACTTAAAAGGGGGAAAAAAGAGGAGTGAGGGAAATACACAAAGGAGAAAGTGATACACACAAAAGAGGGAAATACACACAGAAGCGAGGAAGATGCACACAGGAGGAAAAGAAATACACACACACAGAAAAAGGATACACACATAAGAGAGGAGGATACACACAGGAGAGGGGGGATACACACAGGAGAGAGGAAGATACACACAGAAGAGAAGAGGATACACAGAGGAGTGAGAGAAACACACAGAAGAGAAGGGGATACGCACAGGAGAAAGAGATAAACAGAGGAGAGAGTGGGATACACAGAAGAGAGAGGGGGATAAGCACAGGAGAGGGGAATACATACAGGAAAAACGGGCATAGACAGAGGAGAGGGGAGGACGCACGCAAAAAAAGGAGGATACACAAAGGATAGAGAGGGATAGACACAGGAGAGAGAAAGATACAGAAAGGAGAGAAAAAAATACAGGAGATAGGAGGAAACACACAGGAGAGGGAGATACACACAGGAGAGAGGGCCATACACTCAACAAAAAAGGGATACACAAAGGAGAAAGTGGGATACACACAGGAGAGTGGAGGATACACACAGGAAAGTGTGACACACACGAGAGGGGGGCATAAACACAGGAGAGTGGAGGATACACACAGGAGAGAGGAGAAAACAAACAAAAGAGAGGGGACACACACAAAAGAGAGGGGGATACACACAGAAGAAAATAATGATACACACAGGAAAAAACGGTGTTACACACAGGAGAGTGGAGAAACCCACAGGAAAGAGGAGGGATACATGCAGGAGAAAGGAGGATACACACAGGAGAGAGGAGGATACACAGAGGAGAGAGGAGTATACACAGAGGTGAGTGGCATACACAGAAGAGAGAGGGAAATACACGCAGGAGAGTTAAATATATACAGGAGACAGAAAAATATACACAGGAGAGAGGGAAATACACAAAAAAAGGGGGATATACACAGGAGAGAGGGTATACATACAGGAAAGGGGGATACACATAGAAGAGAGAGGGATCCACACAATTGAGAGGTAAATACATACAAGAGACAGGGGCATACAGACAGGAGAGAGAAAAATACCCATAGGAGAGAGGAAGATACACAAGAAAGAGAAGAGGATACACGCAGAAGAGAGGAGTATACACAGGAGAGAGGTTAATACACAGAGGAGAGAGGGCGTTACCCACAGGAGTGAGGGCGGATACACACAGAAAAGAGGAGTATACACACAGGAGAGAGAAGGATACACACAAAAGAGAGAAGCAAACACACAGGAGAAAGAATGATATGCACAAGAAAGATGGGAATTCACGAAATAGAGAGGGGGATACACACAGGAGAGAGGGGGATACACAAAGAAGAGAGGGGTATACACACAGGTGAGAACAATACATAAAAAAGAGAGGGGGATAAACACAGAAAAGATAAAAGATACACATAGGAGAGAGGAGGATACACACAGGAGAAAGGAGGATACACACCAGAGAGAGACGGATACACACAGGAGAGAGGAGGATACACACAGGTTAGGGCGATACGCACAAGAGAGAGGGTGATCCACACAAGAGAGAGGGGAATACACATAGGAGAGAGGGATATACACACAGGAGAGGGGAATACTCACAGGAGAGAGGAAGATACACGCAGGAGACAGGAGGATACACGCAGCACAGAGGAAGATACCCACAGGAGAGAGGGGGATACACACAGAAGAGATACAAATACACATAGGAGAGAAGGGGGATACACACAAGAGAGAGAATAATACACACAGGAGAGAAAAGGATACACACTAAAGAGAAAAGGATACACACAGGAGCGAGGGATACGCACAAGTTAGAGGAGGATACACACAAAACAGAGGGGCATACACACAGAAAAGGGGCGATACAAAGAGAAGAGAGGGAAATATACGAAGGAGGAAAAGATACACACAAAAGATGGAAATACACACAGAAGCTAGGGCGATGAACACAGGATTAAGGAAAACACAAACAGAAAAGACGAGATTACACACAGGAGAAGAAAGAATTCACTCAGGAGAGGGGGCATAAACACAGGAGAGAGAAAGATACACACAGGAGAGAGGAGGATACACAGAGGAGAGAGGAAGATACACACAGAAGAGAAGAGGATACACACAGGAGTTGGGGATACACAGAGAAGAGAGTGGGATACTCACAGAAATGGGGGATACACAGAGGGGAGTGTGGAATACACACAGGGGAGAGGAAGATAAACACAGGAGAGCGGAATATATATAGGAGAGAGGGGCATAGACAGAGGGGATGGGAGGATACACGCAGAAGAGAGAAGAATACACACAGAAAAGAGTGGGATACACACAAGAAAGAGTGGGATACACACAGGAGAGAGGGGTATACACACAGGAGAGAAAAAAATACACACTGGAGAGAGGAGGATACACATAGGAGAGGGAGATACACACACAAAAGAGGTGCATACACACAAAAAAGGGGGATACACACAGGAGAAAGGGGGATACACACAGGAGACAAAAGGATACAGACAGGAAAGGGTGATACACACAGGAGAGAGGGGTGTAAACACAGGAGAGAGGAGGATACACACAGGAGAGAGGAGAAAACAAACAGGAGAGAGGAGATACACAAGAGAGAAAAGGATACACACAGGAGAAATGGGTGATACACACAGGAAAGAAAGTTGTTACCCACAGGAGAGAGGGGGAAACACACAGAAAAGTGAAGGGATACACACAGGAAAAAGGAGGATACACACAGTAGAGAGGGGGATACACACATGAGAGAGGAGTATACACAAAGGAGAGGGTCATACACACAGGAGAGAGGGGGATACACACAGAATAGTTGGATACATACAGGGGACAGAGAAATAAACACAGGAGAGAAGGGGATACACACAGGAGAGGAGGATACACACAAGAGAGAGGGTATACACACAGAAGAGAGGAGATACACACAGGAGAGAGAGGGATCCAAACAGGAGAGAGGGAAATACACACAAGAGAGAAGGTCATACACACAGGAGAGAGGGGGATACACATAGGAGAGAGGAAGATACACAAAGGAAAGAGGGGGATAAACGCAAAAGAGAGGAATATACACAGGAGAGAGGGAAATACACAGAAAAGAGAGGGCGTTAGACAAAGGAGAGAGGGCGTATACACACAGGAGAGAGGAGGATACACAAAGAAGAGAGTGGGTACACACAGGAGAGAAGAAGATATACACAGGAGAGGGGGGATATACACAATAAAGAAGGGGATAGACACAGAAGAGAGTAGCACATACAAAGGCGACAGAAGGAATACCCACAGAGGAGAGAGGGGGATACACACAAGAGAGTGGGTCATACTAAGAGAAGGAAGAGGCTACACACAGGAGAGAGTGGGATAAACAGAAAAGGAGGAAGATATGCACAGTAAAGAGAAGGATACACACAGGAGAAAGAAAGATACACAGAAGAGAGAGACGGATACAAAAAAGAGAGAGGAGCATACACACAGTAGAGGGAGATACGCACAAGAGAGAGGGGGATCCACACAAGAGAGAGGGGAATACACATAGGAGAGAAGGGTATAGACACATGAGAGGGGTATACAAACGAGAGAGGAGGATACACGCAGGAGAAAGGAGGATACATGCAGCACAGAAGAGGATACACGCAGGATAGAGGGAAAAACACACAGGAGAGAGAAAAATACACACTGAAGGAAAGGGGGATACACACAAGAGAAAGAATGATACACACAGAAAAGAAAAGCATACCCACAGAAGAGAAAAGAATACACACAGGAGCGAGGGGGATACACACAAAAGAGGGGGGATACACACAGGAGAGAGGAAAGATACACACAGGAGAGAGAACAACACACAAAGGTGAGGGGAATACGCAAAGAAGAGAGGTGCTTACACACAGGAGAGAGAAAAGATACACACAAAAAAGAGGAGGATACACATAGATGAAAAGAGGACAAACAGAACAGATGGCGATACACAGAAAAGAGAGGGGGACCACAAAGGAGAGAGGGGAATACACATAGGAGACAGGCCTAAACACACAAATGAGGGGAATACACAAAGAAGAGAGGGGGATGCACAAAGGAGAGAGAAGAATAAACACAGGAAAGGGTGATACACACAGGAGAGAGGTGCTTAAACACAGGAGAGAAGAATACACACAGAAGAGAGGATGAAACAAACAGGAGTGAGGAGATACACACAAGAGAGAGGGGCATAGGCATAGGACATTGGGGTGATACACACAGGAAAGAAAGGTGTTACACTCCAGAGAGAGGGGTCAAACACCCAAGAAAGCGGAGGGATACACGCAGGAGAGAGGAAGATACACGCAGGAGACAGGAGGATACACACAGGAGAGAGGAGTATACACACAAAAGAAAAGCATACACACAGGAGAGAGGGGCATACAGACAGGAGAGAGGGAAATACATATAGGAGAGAGGAAGATACACAAAAAAGAGAGGAGGATACACGCAGGAGAGAGGAGTATACAGAGGAGAGAAGTTAATACACAGAGGAGAGATGGCGGTACACACAGGAGAGAGGGTGGATAGACAGAGAAGAGAGGAGGATACACACAGGAGAGAGAAGGATACACACAAAACAGAGGAGCATACACACAGAAGAGAAAATGATCCGCACAGGAGAGATGGGAATTCACAAAATAAAGAGGGGGATATACACAGGAGAGAGGGGGATACACACAGGAGAGAGGGGGATACACACAGCTGAGGGAAATACACATAAAAGAGAGGGTTATAGACACAGGAATGAGAAAAGATACAGACAGGAGAGAGGAGGATACACACAAGAGGATGGGGATAAACACAGGAGAGAGAAGGGATACACAAAGTTAAGGAGAAGATACACACAGGAGAGAGAAAGATTAAAACAAAAGAGAGGAGGATACACACAGGAGAGTGAAGGATACACAGAGCAGAGAGGAGGATACACACAGTAGACAAGAATACACACAGAAGAGAGGGGCATACAAAAAGGAGAGAGAAGGATACACACAGAATGCAGGAGGATACACACAGGAGAGAGGATAATACACACAGGAGAGAGGGGGGATACCCACGGGAGAAAAGAAAATACACACAGGAGGGAGGATGATACACACAGGAGACAGGAGGATACACACAGAATAGCAAAGAATACACACAGGAGAGAGGAAGATACACACAAGAGGGAGGATGATACTCACAGGAGAGACGAGGATTCCCACAAATGAAAGGATGATACACTGAAAAGAAAAGATGATACACACAGGAGAGAGAGGGATAAACACAGGAGACAGTGGGATACACACAGGGGGAGGATGATACACACAGGAGAGAGGAGGATACACACATTAGAGAGGAAGATACACACATGAAAGAGGAGAATACACAAAAGAGACAAAGGCATACACAAAGGAGAGGCTGAAACACACAGGATAGTGGGGGATACACACAGGAAAAAGAAAGGATACACACAGAAAAAAGGGATACACTCAGGAGAGAGGGTGATACACACAAAAAAGAAAAGGATACAGAAAGGAGAGACGAGTATACACCCAGGAGAGAAAATGATGCAAACAGGAGAGAGGAGGATAAACATGTGAAAAGATGATACACACAAAAAAGAGGGGAATACACTCAGGAGAGTGGGGAATACACTCAGGAGAGTCGGGATACAAACAGGAGAGTGCGGCATACACAAATGGGTAGGGGGACACACAAAGGACAGAGGAAGATAAACACAAGAAAGAGAAAAATACACACAGGAGAAAAAAGAATACACACAGAAATAAGGGGGATAAACGCAAAACAGAGAAGGATAAACACAGCAGAGTGGAGGATACACACAGGAGAGGGGAGGATACACATAGGAGAGAGGAGAATACACAAATTAGAGGAGAAGCACACAGGAGAAAGGGGGATACACACAGGCGAGGGGGTAACACAAAGGATACAGTAAAGAGAGGAGGATACAGAAAGGAAAGAGAATACACACAGAAGAGAAAATGATACAAACAGGAGAGAGGAGGATACACACGTGAAAGGAGGATACACACAGGAGACAAAATACACACAGGAGAGTGGGGAATACACTCAGTAGAGTGGTAAATACAAACAGGAGAGTGCAGCATACACAAAAGGAGAGAGGGATACACACAGGAGGGAAAAAATACACACAAGAGAGAGGAAAATACACACAGGAGAAAGAAGGATACACACAGGAATGAGGGGGATAAACGCAAAAGAGGGGAGGATAAACACAGCAGAGTGGAGGATACACAAAGGAAATAGTGGGATACACACAGGAGAAAGGGATACACACAGGAGAAAGGGGCATACACAGAGGAGAGAGGAGGGTAAACACAGGAGAGAGGAACGATACACACAGGAGAGAGGGGATACACACCGGAGAGTGGGGCATACACATAGAAGAGAGGGGTATACACACACAAAACAGGGGGATACCCAAAGGGGGAGAAAGATAATGACAGAAGGAAGAAGAATACACAAAAAATAGAATAGGATACAGACAGAAGAGAGAAAAATACACGCAGGAGAAAGAAGGGTACACACCAGAGAGAGGAAGATACACACAAATGAGAGAAGGATACACACAGGAGAGAGGGGGACACACACAAGAGAGTGGTGATACACACAGGAGAAAGGAACACACACACAGGAGAGAAAATGAACCACACAGGATAGAGGAGGATACACACAGGAGAGGGAGATACACGAAGTAAAAAGGAGAATGCACAGAGGAACGTGGATACACACAGAAGTAAGGGGGATATATACAGGAAAAAGGGGATACACACAGGAGATGGAGATACACACAGGAGAGAGGATGATACACACATAAGAGAGAAAAATGCCAGCAGGCAAGAGGCAATACACACAGGAGAAAGGGTGATACACACAGGAGAAAGGGGGGATACACACAGGAGAAAAATGGGTTACACACAGGAGAGAGGGGGAAGACACACAGAAGAGAGGAGAGATACACAAAGGATAAAGAAATGTACATGCAGGAAAGAGGAAAATACACACAGGAAATAAAAGGATACACACAGGAGAGGGGGATACACAAAGTAGAGAAGGGCATGCACAGAGAAAAAAAGGATACACACAGGAGAAAATATAATACACACAAGAGAGAAAATGATAAACACAGAAGAGGGGAATACACATAGCAGAGAGGGGTATACACACAGGAGCGAGGAAGATACACACTGAAGAGAGGAAGATACAAAAAAAGAGAGGGGCTACACACAGGAGAGAGGGTGATACACACAGGAGAAAGGGGGGATACACACAAGAGAGGAAAAAATTACCCACAGGAGAGAGGGGGAAAACACACAGGAGAGAGGAGGGATACACACAGGAGAAAAGAAGATACACACAAGAGAGTAGAAAATACACACAGGAGAGAGGAGGATGCACACAGGAAAGAGGAGGATACACACAGGAGAGAAGAGGATACACAAATGAGAGAGGAGGATACACAAAGAAGAAAAAAGGATACACACAGGAGAGGGGCATACACAGAGGAGAGAGGGGATACAAACAAGAAATTTAAATACACACAGGAGACAGGGTAATACACACAGGAGAATGGGGGATACACACAGGAGATGGGGATACAGAGAGGAGAAAAATACATACAGGAGAAAGAAGAATACACAAAAGACAGAGGGGCATAGACACAATAGGGAGGAGGATTCACACAGGACAGAGGGGTATACACACAGGAGAGAGGGGGATAGAAACAGGAAAGTGCAGAATACACACAGGAGGGATGGGGATACACACAGGAGAGAGAAAGATACACACAGAAGGAGGGGAATGCACACAGGAGAAAGGAAAATATACACAGGAGAGAGAAGGATACACACAGGAGAGAGGAGGATACACACAGGAGAAAAAAGGATTCACAAAAAAGGGGAAATACAAAGGAGAGAAAAGGATACAAACAGGCGAGAGGAATACACACAGGAGACGAGGAAGTACACACAGGAGAGAAGGGGATACACACAGGAGAAGAAGACACACACAGGAGAGAGGTGCATACACACAGGAGAGAGAAGTATACACACAAAAGAGAGGAGGATACAAACAAAAGAGAGGGGTATACACACAGTGGGAGAAGGATAAATACAGGAGAGAGGAGGATACACACAAAAGGGAAGAGGATACAAAGAGAAGAGAGGAGAATACACGCAGGACAGAGGAGGATACACACAGGAGAGGGGGAAATACACAAAGGAGAAATGGGGATACACACAAAAGAAAGGGAATACTTACAGGAGAGAGGAGAATACACAAAATCCAGAGGAGGATACAAACAAGAGAGAAAAGGATACACACAGGAGAGAGGGGGATACACACAAGAGAGAGGGAGATACAAACGAGAGTGTGGCATACACACAGGAGGGAGGAAAATACACACAGGAGAGAGGGGGATACACACAGGAGAAAGGATGATACACACAGCAGAGATTAGGATACACTCAGGAGAGAGGAGGATACAAACAGGAGAGAGGAGGACACACAAATGAGAAGAGGAAACACACATTAGAGAGAGAGTTACACACAGGCGAGGTGGGTACAAACAGGAGTGGGGGAAATGCACACAGAAGAGAAGTGGATACACACAGGAGGGGGGATACACACAGTAGAAAAAAGCACACACAAAAAAGAGAGGAGGATACACACAGCAGACAGGGAAGATACACACAGGAGAGAGGAGAATACACACAGGAGAGAGGAAGATACACACAGGAGATTAGAATACACACAGGAGAGGAGGATACACACAAAAGAGAGAAGGATACACACAGGAGACAGAAGGATATACACAGGAGAGAGGGGGATACACACCGGAGAGAAGTGATACACACAGAAGAGAGGAAGGCACACAAAGGAGAGAGGAGGATACATACAAAAGAGAAGGATACACACAGGAGACAGAAGAATACACACAAAAGAGGGGAAGATACACAAAGGAGAGGTTTGGTACACACAGAAGAAAAAGGAATACACACAGTAGAGAAAGATACACAAAGTAGAGTGTTTCATATACAGAGGAAAGTGAAATACCCACAGGGGAAATGGGCATAAACACAGGAGAGAGGAGGATACACACAAGAGAGAGGAATACACAAAACTGAGAGGGACGTACACACAGGAGAGAGGAAGATACACACAGGAGAGAGGAAGATACACACAGGAGAGAGGAGGATACAAACAGGAGAGAGGGGATACACACGGAAGAGAGGGGGATACACACAGAAGAAATGGGAGATACACACAAAAGAGAAAGGAGTTACACACGGGAGAGAGGGGGAAAACACACAAAAGAGAGGAGGATTACACACAGGAGAGAGAAAGATACACACAGGAGAGAGAAAAATACACACAGGATAGAGAAGAATACGCACAGGAGAGAGGAGGATACACATAGGAGGGGAAGATACACACAGGAGAGAGGGGGATACACACAAAAATGGGAGATACACACAGGAGAAAGGGGGATACACACAGGACAGACGAGAATACACACAGGAGAGAGGAAGAAAGAAACAGGAGTGAGGGGATACACACAAGAGAGAGGGGTATACACACAAGAGAAAGGGGTAATACACACATGAAATAAAGGTGTTACCCACAGGAGAGATGGGGGAAACACACAGGAAAGCGGAGTGATAAACACAGGAGAGAGCAGGATACACACAGGAGATAGGAGGATACACACAGGAGAGAAGAGGATACACACAGGAAAGAGGAGTATACACACAGAGGAGGGGCATACACACTGGAGATTGAAGGATACACAAAGGAGAGATGGATACATGCAGGAGACAGAAAAAAACACACGAAAGAGGAGAAAACACACAGGAGAGGGGATACACACAGGAGAAAGGGGGATCCAAACAGGAGAGAGGGGAATACACAAAAGAGAGAGGGTCATACACACAGGAGAGAGGGTGATACACAGAGGAGGGAGGAAGATACACAAAGGAGAGAGGAGGATATACGCAAAAGAGAGGAGTATACACAGGAGAGAGGGGAATACACAGAGGAGAGATGGCGTTACACACAGGAGAGAGGGCGGATACATACAGGAGAGAGGAGAATACACAAAGGAGAGGGTGGGTACACACAGGAGAGAGGAGGATACACACAAGAGAGAGGGGGGATACACAAAATAAACGGGAATACACACAGAAGAGACTAGAATATACAAAGGCGAGAGAAGGAATACACACTGGGGAGATGGGGGATACTAACAGAAGAGAGGGTGATACACACAGGAGAGTTGGGCATACTCAGAGACGTGAGAGGGTACACACTGGAGAGAGTGGGATACACATAGAAGGAGAAAGATACGCACAGTAAAGAGAATGATACACACAGGAGAGGGCGATAGACACAAGAGAGAGGGGATCCACACAGGAGAGACGAAATGCACATAGGAGAGAGGGGTATACACACAGGAGAGGGGTATACACACGAGAGAGGAGGATACACGCAGGAGAAAGGAAGATACACGCAGGACATAGGAGGATACCAACAGGAGAGAGGGGAATACACACAGGAGAGAGAAAAATACACACAGAAGGGTAGGGAAATACACACAAGAGAGAGAATGATACACACAGAAGAGAAAAGAAAACACACAGAAGAGAAAAGAATAAACACAGGAGCGAGGGGGATACACACAGGAGAGAGGGAAGATACACACAGGAGAGAGGGGTATACACAAAGGTGAGGGGAATACACAAAGAAGAGAGGTGCATACACACAGAAGAGAGAAAAAATACACACAAAATAGAGAAAAATACACATAGATGAATATACGACACACAGAGGAGAGGGCGATAAACAGAAGAGAGAGGGGGATCCACACAGGAGAGAGGGGTATACACACAAATGAGGGGAATACACAAAAGACAGAGGGGGATGCACACAGGAGAGAGAAGAATACACACAGGAAAAAGTGATACACACAGGAGAGAGGTGCATAAACACAAGAGAGAGGAGGATACACACAGAAGAGAGGATGAAACAAACAGGAGAGAGGAGATACACACAAGAGAGAGGACGATACACACAGGAGAAAGGGTTGATCCACACAGAAAAGAAAGGTGTTACACACAGGAGAGAGGGGGAAACACACAAGAAAGTGGAAGGTTACACGCAGGAGAGAGGATGATACACGCAGGAGAGAGGAGGATACACTCAGGAGACAGGAGAATACACATAGGAGATAGGAGTATACACTCAGGATAAGGGCAAACACACAGAAGAGAGGGGGATACAAACAGGAGAGTTAGATACATACAGGAGACAGGAAAATATACACAAGAGAGAGGGGGATACACATAGGAGATAGGAATACACACAGGAGAGAGGGTATACACACAGAAGTGGGAAATACACACAGGAGAGAGGGGCATACAGACAGGAGAGAGGGAAATACATATAGGAGAGAGGAGGATACACAAGAAAGGGAGGAGGATACACGCAGGAGAGAGGAGTATACACAGGAGAGAGGTTAATACACAGAGGAGAGAGGGCGTTACACACAGGAGAGAGGGTGGATAGACACAGGAGAGAGGAGGATACACACAAAAGAGAGGAGCATACACACAGGAAAGAGAATGATACGTACAGGAGAGACGGGAATTCACAAAATAGAGAGGAAGACACACAGAAGAGAGGAGGATACACGCAGGATAGACGAGGATACACACAGTGGAGAGGGGGAATACACATAGGAGAGGGGGATACAAACAGAAGAGAGGAGGATACAAACAGCTGAGAGGAGTATACACACAGGAGAGAGGAGGATACACAGAGGTGACTGGGGGATACACACAAAAAAGAGGGGGATAAACATAGAAGAGAGGGTGACACACACAGAAGCGGGGTGATACACACACGAAAAAGGAGGGTACACAGAGGAGAAAGGAAGTTACACAAAGGAGAAAAGAGGACACATATAAAAGTGGAAAATTCACAAAGGAGAGAGGGTGATGTACCGAAAAGACAAAAGGAAACACACAAGAGAGAAAAGAAAACACACAGGAGAGGGAAATACACACAAGAGAAAGAGGGATACACATAGGAGAGAGGAGAATACACACAGGAGAGGGGCGTACACACAGGAGAGAAAAGGATACACACAGCAGGGAGGAGAATACACAGAGGAGAGAGGGGATACCCACAGAATAGTGGAGGATACACAAAGAAAAGAAAGGGGATACACACGGAGAGAGAAGAGATACAAACAAGAGAGAAGAGGGATACATTCAAGAGAGAGGAAGTATTCACACAGGAGAGCGGAGGATACACAGAGGAGAGAGCAGGATACACAGAGGAGAGAGGAAGATACACACAGGAAACAAAAATACAAAGAGGACAGAGGAGAATACACACATGAGAGAGAAGGATACACACAAAATAGAGAAGGATACACACATAAGACAGAAGGATACACAGAGGAGAGAGAAGGATACACACAGCAGATTAGGATACACACAGGAGAGAGGAGGATACACACAGAAGAGAGAAGGATACACACAGGAAACAGAAAAATACACACAGGAGAGAGGGAGATACACACATGAGAGGGGTGATACACAAAAAAGAGAGGAAAATACACACAGGAGAGAGGAGGATACACACAAAAGAGAGAAGGATACACACAGCAGACAGAAGAATACACACAGGAGAGAGGAAGATACACAAAGGAAAGGTGTGATACACACAGGAGAAAAAGGAATACATACAGAAGAGAAAAAGGTACACACAGAAGAAAGTAGGATACACACAGGAAAGAAAGATACATAAAGTAGAGTGAGGCATACACACAGGAAAGTGAAATACACACAGGGAAAAGTGGGATAAACACAAGAGACAGGAGGATTCACACAAGAGAGGGGAATACACAAAAATGAGAGGGGCGTATACACAGGATAGAGGAAGATACACACAGGAGAGAGGAGGATACAAACAGGAGCGAGGGGATACACACGGAAGAGAGGGTGCTACACACGAAAGAAATGGGGGATACACACAAGAGAGAAGGGGGTTACACACAGGAGAGGGGGAAACACAAAAAAGAGAGGAGGATTACACACAGGATAGAGACAGATACACACAGGAGAGAGGATAATACACACAAAAGAGAGAAGAAAACGCACAGGAGAGAGGACAATACAAACAGGAGAGAGGAGGTTACACATAGGAAAAAGGCATACACAAAGGAGAGAGGAGGATAAACAGAGGAGAGTTGGGTACACACAAGAGACAAGGTAATATACAAGGGAGAGAGGGTGATACACACAGGAAAGAGGGGAATGCACACAACAGAGAGGGCATACATACAGGAGAGATGAGAATACACAAAGAAGAGAGGGGGATACACAAAGGAGAAACAGGGATACAAATAGGAGAGTGCGGCATACACACAAAAGGGAGAAGGATACACACAGGAGAGAAATGGCTACACACAGGAGAGTGGAGTATACACAAAGAAGAGAGGGAAACACACGAGAGAGGGGGATACACCCAGGCGAGAAGGATACACACAGGAGACGGTGTGATACACAAAGGAGAGTGAAGGATACACACAGGTGAAAGGGGGATACAAACAGGAGAGTGCAGCATACACACGGGAGGGAGGGGGATACACACAGGAGAGAGGATGATACACACAGGAGGGAGAAGACTACACACAGCAGAGAGGAGTATACACAAAGAAGTAAGGGAAACAAACAAGAGAGAGGGGGATACACAAAGGCGAGGGGGATAAACACAAGGGACAGTGTGATACACACTGGAGAGAGGGTTATACACAAAAAAGAGAAGAATACATACAGGAGAGAGAAGTATAAACAGAAAATAGAGGAGGATACACACAGGAGAGAGGGGATACCCACAGGAGAGTGGGGCATACACACAGGAGGGAAGGTAATACACACAGGAGAGAGAATGATACACACAGGAAGACAAGAATAAATACAAGAAAGAGGAGGATACACACAAAAGACTGGAGGATGCAGACAGAATAGAGGATGATACACGCAGGAGAGAGGAGGATACACACAGGAGAGAGAAGGATACACACAGGAGAGAGGAGAATACACGCAGAAGAGAGAAAAATACACACTGGAAAGAGGGGGGATACACACAGGAGAGGGGGATACACACAGAAGAGAGGAAGCTACACACAGGAGAAAGAAATATGCACACAGGAGAGTGGAAGATTCACATAAAAGAGAGGATGATACACACAGGAGAGACGAGAATACACACAGGAGAGAGAACAATACACACAGAAGAGGGGGATACACACAGAATAGAAAAGGATACACATAGCAGAGAGGAGGGTACACACAGGAGAAAGAAGGATACACAGAACAGAAAGGAGCATGCACACAGAAGAGAGGGATACACACATAAGAGAGTGACATACACACAGGAAAGACAAGGATATACACAGAATTGAGAAAGATACACACAAGAGAGGGGGAATACACACCGAAGAGAGGGGGATACACACAGGAAATAAGAAAATACACACTGGAGAGAGTAGGATACACACAGGAGAGAGGGGAAATACACATAGAATAGTGAAAGATACACACAGAAGAGAGGAGGATACACACAGGAGAGAGGGGAAAAAACACAGGAGAATGGGAGATACACACATTTGGAGGAGGATACACACAGGAGGGAAAAAGATACAAACAGGAGAGAGAAAAATACACATAAGAGAGAGGAGCATACACCAAAAAGACATGGGCATACACACAAGAGAGGAAAATACACACAGGAGAATGGGAGATACACACAGGAAAGACAGGATAAAAGAAAAGAGGGGGATACACACAGGAGAGAGGGACATACACACAGGAGAGAGGAGGATACACACAGGATAGAGGAGAATACACACAATAGAGAGGGAGATACACAGGGTAGAGAGGGAATATACACACAGAAGAGGAGAAGATATGTACAGAAGAGAGGAAGATACACACAGGAGAGAGGAGGATACACACAGGGGAGAGATGAATACACACAGGAGAGAGGAGGATACACACAAAAGAGAAAAAATACAAATAGTAGAGAGAAAGATACACACAGGTGAAAGGAGAATACACACAGGAGAAAGAAAGATACAGACAAAAGAGGGGGATACACACAGGAGGAATGGGGATACACACAGGGGGAGGGGAATACACACAGGAGAGAGGAGGATACACACAAGAGAGAGGAGGATACACACAGGAGAGAGAAGGATACACCCAGGGCGAGGGAAATACACACAGGAGAGTGGAGGATACAAACAGCAGACAGGAGGATATGCACAGGAGAGAGGAGAATACACACATGAGAGAGGAGGATACACAAAGGAGAGGGAGAAAAACACAGTAGAATGGGGAATATACACAGGCGATATGGATACACACAGAAGTGGGAGGTATGCACACAGGAGAAAGTGGGATTCACAAAGGACAAGAAAATACACAACCAAAAGAGGAGCATACACACAGGAGAGAGAAGGATACACACAGGAGAGAAGGGGGATACACACAGGAGAAAGGGAGATACACACAGGAGAGTGGGGCATACACACAGGATGGAGGGGATACACACAGGACAGAGGGGGATACACACAGGGGAAGAAGGATAAATACAGGAGGGAGGAGGGTACACAAAAAAGAGAGGAGGATACAGACAGAAGAGAGGACGATAAATGCAGGAAAGAGGAGGATACACACAGGAGCGAGGAGGATACACAGAGGAGAGAGAATAATACACGCAGGAGAGAGAAAAATACACAGAGGAGAGTGGGGGGATACACACAGGATAGGACAATACACACAGAAGAGAGGAGGATAAACACAGGAAATGGGAGTGTACTCACAGAAGAGAGGGGGATACACACAAAAGAGTGGAGGATGCACACAGGAGAGAAGGGGATACACACAGGAGAGAGGGGGATACACACAGTAGAGAGGAGATACACACAGGAGAAAGGAGGATACACACAGGAGAGAGGGGGATACACACAGGAGAAAGGAGGATACACAAGGGAGAGGGGGATACACACAGGAGAGAAAAGGATACACGCAGGAGATGGGAATGCACGGGAGAGAGGGGCATACACACAGGAGAGTGTGATACACACAGGAGAAAGGGTGATACACACAGGAAAGAGGCGAATACACACAGGAGAGAAGGATACGCACAGGAGAGAAAGTCATACACACAGGAGAAAGGAGAATACCCAGAGCAGAGATTAGGATTCACACAGGAGAGAGGGGATAAACGCAGGAGAAAGAAGAACACACGAGGGAGAGATCCAAGATGGCTGATCGCTAACAGCTCGGGATTGCAGCTCTCAGTGATAGCTCGGAAAACGTGAGGAAGCCACATTTTCAGAGAAATTTTCGTCACCCACGGACCAGAAGATTTCCAGTGGAGGAGCCCCGCAGGTCGCCAGCGCGACTTCTGTGGCTGGCGTAGCGGTTTTGTCGTCGCCTCGGCGCGGCAGCTCTTCGTGCACAGTGAGCGGGACTGGTTCCCCTACTGACTGGTGTTTGGAGCTCCAGGAAGTCAGAGCCGCTTGTTCCGGACTCAAGAAGGAAGCCAAACCAGAGATTTCCAGGCAGAAGAGCACCATCAGTCTTATCGCTGCTGTTTTGGCCGGCGCAGTGGGTTGCTCGGATTCCAGCACTGGGAATCAATAAATTGGACATCCTCTCAGGAACTTAATCAGAAAGGCGCTAATTGTAAAGACATCAGATGGATAAAATCACAATAAAGGGAAAAAAAACAGCCTAAATAGGCCGAGAAAACCGAAAGTCAGAACCCCTCTCCCTCTACAGGGGATAGAAATTCTTCATCAGCTGCGGAACAAGCCCTAATGGAAGAGGACTGTGTTCCAGTATCTGAAGGAGGCTTTAGAAGGTGGATGGTAAAAAAACTTCTGGGAATTGAAACATCTTGTTCTAACCCAATGTGAAGAAAATAAGAACTTTGAAAAAAGGCTTGATGAAATGTTAAAAAGAATGGACAATATAGAGAGGAATATAAATGAACTATGGAGTTCACAAGAACTTAGTGAAATATGCACAAGTTTGAATAGCCGAATTGATCAAGCAGAAGAAAGGATATCAGAGGTCGAAGACTGACTTAATAAAATGGAACGAGAAGACAAGAATAGAGAAAAAAGGATAAAAAGAATGAGCAAAGTCTCCAAGAATTATGGGACTATGTGAAAAGACCTAATCTACGTTTGATAGGTGTACCTGAATGTGATGAAGAGAATGAATCCCAGCTGGAAAATACTCTTCAGGATATTATCCAGGAGAATTTTCCCAATCTAGCAAAGCAGGGTACTATTCCACCTCAGGTAATACAGAGAACACCACGAAGATATTCCTTAAGAAGAGCAACCTCAAGACACATAATCATTAGATTCACCAGGGTTGAAACAAAGGAGAAAATACTAAGGGCAGCTAGAGAGAAAGGTCAGGTAACCCACAAAGGAAAGCCTATTAGACTTACAACAGATCTCAGCAGAAACACTACAAGCCAGAAGAGAGTGGGGGCCGATATTTAACATCCTTAAAGAACAGAACTTTCAGCACAGAATTTCATATCCTGCCAAACTAAGCTTCACAATTGAAGGAAAAATAAAATATTTTATGAACAAGCAAGTATTCAGTGATTTTATTACCACCAGGCCTGCTTTACAAAAACTTCTGAAAAAAGCATTACACACAGAAAGGAACAACCAGTAGTAGCCTTTCTAAAAACATACCAAAAAGTAAAGAGCATCAACATAAAGAAAAATTTACATCAATGAATGCATAAAATAGCCAGTTAACATCAAATGGCAGTAATCCTAAATTGAAATCGACTAAATTCCCCAATCAAAAGATACAGCCAAAACCTAATGGTATACTACATCCAGACCCATTTTATATTCAAAGATACATAAAGACTCAAAACAAAGGGTTGGAGAAAGATCTACCAACCAAATGAAGAACAAAAACAAATAAATAAACAAAAAGGAGTTGCAATTCATGCATTTGATAAAACAGATTTAAAAAACAAACATAGAGTGGAATAAGGATCAATGCAACCTAACACCCAGATACACAAGACCCATAAAGAGATTGACTCAACGAGACAGAAAATTATTAAGGATATCCAGAATTTGAACTCAGATCAGTAACAAGTAAACTTAATAAGCATTTGTAGAGCTCTCCACTTTAGATACATAAAATATGTATTCTCCACTTTAAATACACAAACTAATGATCAGACATTATTAATACCCATTCATAGAATAAACCAATATTCCTGTTCTCTTTTCCTCTTTTTCTTCCCCTCTTTACCTTTTCTTCTAAAACAAACAAACAAACAAGGTCAGGAGTTGAAGACCAGCCTGGCCAAAATGATAATAGCCCATCTCTACAAAATACAAAAATAAGCCAGGCATGTGGTGGGCACCATCAGCTACTCAGCAGGCTGAGGCAGGAGAATCACTTTAACCGGGGAGGCAGAGGTTGCAGTGAGCTGAGATTGCACCACTGCACTCTAGCCTGGGCAACAGAGCAAGACTCTGTCTCAACAACAACAAAAAAATAAGAACACACACAGGAGAAAGGGGGGATACACAAAGGAGAGAGAATGGATACACAAAGGAGAAAGAAGCGATACACAGAGAAATGAGGAGAGATACACACAAGAAGGAGGAGCATACACACAGGAGAGAGGAGCATACACACAGGAGAGGGATAGGTACACACAGGAGGGAAGAATAAACACAGTAGAGAGGAAGATCCACACGGGATAGAAGAGGATACAAACAAAATAGAAAATGATACACACAGGAGACAGAAGGATACACACAGAAAAGAGGGGGATAAACACAGGAAAGAAGAATACACAGAAGAGAGAAAAAAGATACACACAGAAGACAGGAATACACAAAGAAGAGAGTTGGATACACACAGGAGAGAGGGGGATACACCCAGGAGAGAGGGAAATACACACAAGAGAGATGGGTATACGCACAGGAAAGAGAAGAATACACAAAGGAAAGAGGGAAATACACACAGGAAAAAGGGGGATATAAACAGGAGAGTGCAGCATACACACAGAAGGAGGGCAATACACACAGGTGAGAGGAGGATACACACAAAATAGAAAATGGTACAAACAGAAGACAAAAAAATACACACAGGGGAGCGGGGGATAAATATAGGAGAGGAAAATACACACAGAAGTGAAAAAGAAACACACAAGAGACAGGGATATACAAATAAGGGAGTTGGATACACACAGGGGAGAGGGGAATACACACAAGAGAGAGGGGCATACCCACACAAGAGAGGAGACTACACAAAGGAGAGAGGGGTATACACACAGGAAAAAAAGGAATACAAACAGGAGAGTGTGGCATACACAAAGAAGGAAGGGGGATACACACAGGAGAGAGAAGAATAAACACAGGAGAGAGGAGACCACACAAAGAAGAGACGAAGATACATAAAGAAGAGGGGTAAACACACAAGAGATGGGGAAACACTCAGGAGAGAGGAGGATCAACACAGAAGAGTGGAGGATATACAAAGGAGAGAGGAGGATACACACAGGAGAGAGAAGAGTACACACAAGAGGGGGGATACACATAGGATAGAAAAGGTTACACATAAGAGACAGGAGGATATACACAGGAGAGAGGATGATACACACAGAAGAGAGAAGAATACACAGAAGAGAGTGGGATACACACAGGATAGAAAAGAGTACACATTAGAGAAAGGACGATACATACAGGAGAGAGGAGGATACAAAAATAAGAGGGGTAAACACACAAGAGAGGGGGATACACACGGGCGAGAAAGATAAACACTGGAGAAGGTGGGATACACACAGGGAGAGAGGGGGATACACAAAGGAGAGAGGAGGATACCCACAGGAGAGAGGAGGCTACACACTGCAGAGAGGAAGATACACAAAGAAGAGAAGGAAACACACAAGAGAGAGGAAGATACACACAGTCGAGGGAAATAAACACTGGAGACGTTGGGATACACAGAGGAGAGAGGTGGATCCACAAATGAGAGGGGGATACACACAGGAGAGAAGGGTATACACACAAAATAGACAAGGATACACACAGGAGAGATGGAAAATACACACAGGAGAAAGGGGGATACACACAGGAGAGTGGGGCATAAACACAGGTAGGAAGAGGATATACATAGCAGAGAGGGGGATACACACAGTGAAAGAAGAATAAATACAGGAGAGAAAAGGATACACACAGGACAGAGAAGGATATACACAGAAGAGAGAATAATACACACAAGAGAGGAAGATAAACACAGGATAAAAAAAGGATACACATAGGAGAGTGGAAGATACACACAGGAGAGAGGAGGATAAACAGAGCAGAGAGAAGGATACACACAGGAGAAAAAGACACACACAGAAGAGAGGGGAATACACACAAAAGAGAGAAAACTACACACAGGATTAGAGAAGATACACACAGGAGAGAGGGGTAAACACACAGGAGAGTGGGGGATACACACAGGTGGAGGAGGATACACACACGAGAGAAAAAGATACACAGAGGATAGAGGAGGATACACATAGGAGACAGGAGAATACACAAAAGAGACAGGGGCATACAAATAGGAGAGGGGACTACACACAGATGAATGGGGGATACACAAAGGAAAGAAAAGGATACACATAAAAGAGAAAGATACACACAGGAGGGTGGGGCATACACACAGGAGAGAGGAGGATACACACAGGATAGAGGAGAATACACACAATAAATATTGGGATACACACAGAAGAGAGAAGGTATACATACAGGAGAGAAGGAGATACACACAGAAGGGAGAAAGATACACATAGGAGATAGGAGTATACACACAGGGGAGTAAAGGATAGATATAGCAGAGAGGAGGATACACACAAGAGAAAAAAATACAAACAGAAGAGAGGAGGGTACACACAGCTGAAAGGAGGATACACACAGGAGAGAGGAGGATACACACAGGAGAGAAGAGGATACAATCAGGAAAAATGGGGATACACACAGGAGAGAGAAGTATACACACAAGAGAGAAGAGGATACACACAGGAGAGAGGAGGATACACCCAGAAAAGAGGGGGAATCACACAGGAGAGAGAAAAATACAAACAGGAGAGTGAGACATACACACAGGATGCAGGGAAATACACAATGGAGACAGGGGGATACACACAGGGGTAGGGGGATACACTCAGGAGAGAGGAATATGCAAACAGCAGAAAGGAGGATACGCACAAAAGGGAGGAGGATACACCCAGGAGAAAGGAGAATGCACAAAGGAGAGGGAAAAACACACAGTAGAGAAAGGGATACACACAGGTGAGGGGGATACACACAGAAGGGGGAAGATGCACACAAGAGAAAGGGGAATCCACAAAAGAGAGGGGGATATACACAGAACAGGGGGGCATACACACAAGAGAATAAAGGATACACACATGAGAAAGGGGGATACACACAGGTGAGAGAAGAATACACACAGAAAAGGGGGATACACACAAGAGAGAGGGGCGTACACAGAGAAGAGAGGAGGATAGACACAGCAGAGAGGAGGATACACAAAGAAGGGAGGGGATACACACAAAATAAAGCGAGATACACACAGAAGAAAGGGGAATACACACATGAGAGAGGGGGTATACACAGTGGGATGAGGAAAGATACACACAGGAGAGAGAATCATACACACAGGAGAGAGGAGGATACACAGAAGAGAGAGAAAGATACACACAGGAGAGGGGAAGATACACAAAAGAAAGGAAGATACACACAAGAGAGAGGATACACACAAAAGAGAAAAGGATTCACAGAGGAGACAGAAGGATACACAAAGTAGAGAGGGGCATACACACTAAAAAAGTGGATACACACAGGAGAAAGGGGATACACACAAGAGAGAGGAGGATACACACAAGAGAGGAGGATACACACAGGTGAGAGAGGCGAACACACAGGAGAGAGGAAGAAACACACAGGAGAGTGGAGGATACAAAGAGGAGAGAGGGTATACACACAGGAGAGAGGGGGATAACCACAGAAGAAAGGGAGGATAAAAACAGAAGAGAAAGGGGTTTCACACGGGAGAGTGGGGGAAACCAAAAGGAAAAAACAGGGATACACAGCGGATATAGGAAGATACACAAAGGAGAGAAGAAAATACACACAGGACAGAGGAGGATACACACAGGAGAGAGGAGAATACACACAGGAGAGGTGCATAGACACAAAAGAGAGGGGGATACACGCAAAAGAGTTGGATTCACACAGAAAACAGGATAATAAACACAGGAGAGTGGGGGATACAAACAGAAGTGGGGGATACACACAGGAGAGAGGGGGATACACACAGAAACAAGGAAGATACAAACAAGAGAGTGCAGCATACACACAGAAGGGAGGGGGATACACACAGGAGAGAAAAAGATACACACAGAAGAAGGGGGATACACACAGGAGAGAGGAGGATACACACAGGAGAGAGGAGGCTACACAGAGGAGAAAGGAGGATACACAAATAAGAGAAGGAAACACAAAAAAGAAAGGGAGATACACACAGGCGAGAGAGTTATGCCCAGGAGACGGGGAGATGCACAGGAGATAGGGGGATACACACAGGAGAGGAGGATACACACAAAAGAGAGTGGCATACACACAGGAGAGAGGAGGATACACACAGGAGAGAAGGGGGATACACACAGGACAGAGTGGAGATACACACAGGAGAGAGGGGGATACAAACAGGAGATTGAGGCACACAAACACGTGGGAAGAAGATACACACAGGAGATTGAGACATACACACAAAAGAGAGTGGGATACACAAAGGGAAAGAAGGATAAATACAGGAGAGAGGAAGATACACACAAAAAGTGGATGATACAGACAGAAGAGAGGAGGATAAACGCAGGAGAGAGGAGGATACACACAGGAGAGAAAAGTATACACACAGGAGAGAGGAGGATACACGCTGGAGATAGGAGGATACTCACATAAGAGAGAGAAGGGATACACACAGGAGAGGGGGATACACACTGGAGAGAGGAGGATACACACAGGAGAAAAAAATACACACAGGAGAGTGGAAGATACACACAAAAGAGAGGAAAGTACACAAAAAAGAGAGGGGGATACACACAAAAGAGAGGGGGATACACACAGAAGTGTGGTGATACACACAGGAGAGAGGAGGATACACACAGGAGAGAGGGGGATACACACAGGAGAGAGGAGGATACACAAAGGAGAGGGGGATACACACAGGAGAGAAAGGGATACACTGAAAAAAAGAGGATACACACAGGAGAAAGGAGGATAAACACAGTAGAGAAGGATATACACAGGAGAGAGGGGCATACACACAGGAGAGGGAGATACACACAGGAGAAAGGGGGATAGACACAGGAGAGTGGAGAATACACATGGCAGAGGGGGATACACACATGAGAACAGGGCATACACACAGAAGAGAGGAGGATTCAAAAAGCCGAGAGGAGGATACACACTGGAGAGAGGAGATACACACAAGAGAGAGGGTGATATCCACAGAAGAGAGGGGGATACACACAGGAAAGAGCGGGGATACACACAAGACAGTGGGGGGATACACACACGAGAGAGGAGGGATACAGACAAGAGGGAGGAGGATACACACAGAAGAGAGGATACAAACAGTAGAGAAAAAGATACACACAGAAGAGGGGTATACACACAGGAGAGAGGAGGATACACACAGGATAGAGGAGTTTACACACAAAACAGAGCAAGATACACACAGAAGACAGAAGAATACACACAGGAGGGAGGGGGATATACACAGGAGAGTGGTGATATACACAGGAGGGAGAAGGGTACACACAGGAGAGAGGGGCGTACACACAGGAGAAATGGATAAACAAAGGAAAAAATGGTACATACACAGGAAAGAGGAGGATACACACAGGTAACGGGGATACACAAAGAAAAAACGGGTACACACAGGAGAGAGGAAGATACACACAGGAGAGAGGATACAAACAGGAGAGAGGTGATACACAGGAGACAGGAGGTATACAGAGGATCCTTCACAGCCTCACTGAATATTACACACTTGTTATATTGTGTAAAGTATAATTTTTATGGCCACTCATTCAAAGAATCACAAAATAATGCACACCTGCTGAATAGTCAGACGTCTCTTTCCTATGGCCACTCGATAAGAGCCTCACTAAGTGTACACACCTGGGGATATAGTCAGTATTTACCTGTATCCCCTTATTCACATTCTCACTAAATAATGCACAGCTGCGGAATAGTCAGGAGACTTTTTCATGTGGCCTCTAATTCGGAGTGTCACTGAATAATGTGATGTAGTCAGGAGTCTATTTCATGTAGACACATATTCAGAGCCACAGTGAATAAAGCAGGCCCTTTATGTTGTAAGGAATCTAATTAATATGGCCACATTTTCTGAGCCTCACTGAATAATACACACCTGGAGAATAATTTGGAGTCTATTTTCGATGGACATTCATTCAGAGCCTCGATAAATAATGTACACCTGTTGAGTAGCCAGGCGCCTATTTTATTAAGACATTCATTCATAATATGTATATATGAAAAGTAAAATATCTCTTTCACATGGCCACTGCTTCTGGGCCTCTGTGAGTAATACTCCCTCAGAAACAGTCAAGGGTCTACTTCAAATGCCTACACATTCAGAGTCTCTGTAAGTAATGAACACCTGGGCAATACACCTGAGTCTCTTTTTTATGCCCACTTAGTTACAGTCTCATTCAATAATACACACCTGGGGAAGAGGTAAGTGTCTACTTCATGTAGCCACTCATTTCAATCTTCAGTGAATAATTCACACCAGGGTAATTGTCGAGAATTTTTTATATGGCCATCCATTCTGTGCCTCCCTGAAAGATACACACCTCGGGAATTCCCAGGATTCTATTTCATACTACCTCTCATTTAGAACCTTCTTGAATAATTCACAATGGAGCAATAGTCTGTTGTCTATTTTGTATGGCTCCTCATTCAAAGTTTCAGTGAATAATAAAGTTCTATGGAGTAATCAGAACATGGCTTAAGATAGCCATGAATTAAGTGCCTTCCTGAATGATACACACCTGGGTGGTAGTCAGTTTATTTCATATGAACTCTAATTCTGTGTAACCTGAGTAATTCACAGAACCACTTCGAATATTGCACATGTGAAGAATAATCACTAGTCTATTTCATATGTTCGTTCGTTTGTAGAGTCAAAAAATAACACGGGAGAGGAATGATACACACAGGAGAGTGGAGGGTATACATAGGAGACAGTGGGTACACAAATGAGAGAAGAGGATACACAAAGGAGAGGGGGCTACACACAGGAGAGAAGAAAATACACAGAGGAGAGAGGAGGATACACACAAGAGAGAAAAGAATAAACACAGGAGAAAAAATACACACAGGAGAAATGGGAATACACACAGGAGTGGGTGATGCACACAGGAGAAAGAACGTTAAACACGGGAGAGAGGAAGATACACACAGAACAGGGGAAACACACAGGAGAAAGAAGCATACACACAGGAGAAAAAAATACACACAGCAGAGAGGACGATACACACTGGAGAGAGGGGATACACAGAGGAGAGAGACAAATACACACAGGAGAGAGAAAGTATACACACAAAAGGGAAAGGGTTACCCATAGTAGCGAGGAAATACACACAGGAGAGAGGGGGACACAAATTGGAGAGAGGGGGTATAACCACAGGTGAGAGGGGAAATACACACAAAAGAGAGGATTGATATACACAGGAGAGATAAATGATACACACAGGAGAGAGGAGGATACACACAGGAGAAAGGAGGATACACACTGAAGAGAGAAAGGTACACACAGAAGATAAGGATACACACAGGAATGAGGAAAATTCACAGAAAAAATACGATACACAGGAGACAGGAGGATACACACAAAAGAGGGAAGAATACACGCGGTAGACAAAAAGATACACACAAAAAAGAGAAGGATACAAACAAAAGAGTGGTGATACAAACAGGAGATATGAGGGTTGACACAGGAGAATAAAGGATACACACATGAGAGAGATGAATACACACAAGAGAGAGGAGGATACACACAGGAGAGAGGGCATACACACAGGAGTGAGAAAGATCCACACAGGAGAGAAGGGAATGCACACAGGAGAAAGGTAAATACACACAGAAGTGGGGCTTACACACAAAAGAGAGGGGATACACAGAAGAGAGGGGGATACACATGGAGAGTGGTGTTCCACAAAGGATTGTGAGGGTACACACAGCAGAGAGTGTGTACACACAGGAGAGAAGAGGATACACAAAGAAAAAAGGGATACACACAGGAGATTAGAAAATAAACAGAGGAGAGAGGAGGATACAAAAAGAGAGAGGAGGATAAACACAGGAGAGAAAGATACACGCAGGAGAGAGGGGCTTACACACAGAAGAGGGGAATACACACAGGAGAAAAAGGGATAAACACAGGAAAGAGGATTAAAAACACAGGAGAGAAGGATACACAGGAAAGAGGGGCGTAGACACAGGAGAAAACAGGATACCCAAAGCAGAGAGAAAGATAAACACAGGAAAGAGGAGACACACAAAGAAGAGAGGGGGATACGCACAGGAAAAAGAGAAAATACACACAGGTGGAAGGGTGTTACACACAGGAGAAAGGAGAGATACGCACAGGAGAGAGAATGGATACCCACAGGAAAGAGCAGGATGCACACAGAAGAGGGGGAAACACACAGGAGAGAGGAGGATGAACCAAAAAGGAAGGAGGAGACAACAGGAGAAAGGAGGATACACGCAGGAGAGAGGAGGGTAAACACAGGATAGAGGGGGATACACAGAGGAGAGAGAAGAATACAGGCAGGAGAGAGGAGGATACACACACGAGAGAGAAAGATACACACAGGGGAGAGAAGAATACACAGACAAGAGAAGAGGATACACACAGGAGAGAGGGGGATACACACAAAAACAGGGAGATATTAACAAAGGGAAAGAAATAAACACAGGAGAAAGGAGGATACACACAGGAAGAAGGAGGATACACACAGGAGAAAGGAGGATACACAAAGGAGAGGGAAAACACACAGGAGAGAGGGGGATACACACAGACGTGAAAGATAAACACAGATGAGGGGTTATACACACAGGAGTGAGGGGAATACACACAGGAGATGGGAATAAACACAGGAAAGAGGGGCTTATGCACAGGAGAGAGGAGGATACACACAGGAGAGAGGGTAAATGCACAAAAAAAGAGGGGGATACACACCGGAGAGTGAAGCATACACACAGGAGAGAGGGGAATACACACAGGAGAGAGGGGTATACACACAGAGAAAAAAGGATAAATACAAAAGAGAGGAGGATACCCACAAAAAAAAGAAGAATACAGATATAAGAGAGGATGATACACGCAGGAGATTCAAGAATACACAGGAGAGAGGAAAATAAACACAAAAGAGGGGAGGATACACGCAGGAGAGAGGAGGATACACACAAGGGAGAGGGAAAATATACGGATGAGAGGGGAGGATATACACAGGAGTGGCGTGATACACACAGTAGAGAGGAGGGCACACACAGTAGAAAGCAGACTACACACAGGAAAGAGGAGGATACACAAAAAAGAGGGGAATACACACAGTAGAGTGGGGGATACACCGAGGAGAGAGGAGGTTACAGAAAGGCGAGAGGAGGATAAACACAGGAGGGGGAATACACACAGGAAAGGACCATAATCACAGGAAAGGGGGATACACAAAAAAGAAATTAAAATACACACAAAAGAGAGGAGGATACACACAGGACAGGGAGATACACAAAGGACAGTGGGGCGTACACACAGGAGAGAGGAGGATACACACAGCAGAGAGGAGGATACACACAGTAGAGAGGAGATAAACACAAGAGAGAGGAACATACAAACTGGAGAGAGGGAAGATACACACAGGAGAGAGGGTGGATACACACAGGAGAGAAAAAAGATACGCACAGGAGAGAGGAGGATACACACAGTAGAAAGGAGGATACACACTGGTTTGAGTAAGATACACAAAGGAGAGAAGGATACACACAAAAGTGAAAAGGATACACAGAGGAAAGAAGAAAATACACACAGGAGAGAGAAGGATACACACAAATGACGGAAGGATACTCACGGTAGACAGAAGGATACACACAGGAGAGAGAAGAATACACACAGGAAAGTGGTGATACACACAGGAGAGATGAGGGTTCACATAGGAGAAAAGACGATACATACAGGAGAGAAACGGATACACACAGGAGAGAAAAGTATACACACAACAGAGAGGAGGATACACACCGGAAAGAAGGTATACACACAGAAATGAGAAAGATCCACACAGAAGAGAAGGGAATGCAAACAGGAGAGAGGAGGATACACAGAGAAGTGGGGCATACAAACAGCAGAGAGGAGTATTTAAGCAGGAGAGAGAAAAATACACGCAGAAGAGAAGGGGATTCACACAAGAGAGAGAGGGATACACACAGGAGAAAGGGGGAATACACACGGAGAGTGGTGATACACACAGGACAGTAGAGGGTACACACAGGAGAGGGGGTATACACAGGAGAGAAGAGGATACACAAAGAAAAATTGGATACACAGAAGAGTAGGGAATAAACAGAAAAAAGAGGAGGATACACACAGGAGAGAGGAGAATAAACACAGGAGAGGGAAATACTCACAGGAGAGAATGGCATACACACAGGAGAGGGAAATACACACAGGAGAGAAAGACGTAGACAAAGAAGAAAGAAGGATACACACAGCAGAGAGAAGGATACACACAGGAGAGAGGAGATACACAGAAAAGAGAGGAGGATACACACAGGAGAGAGAAGGGATACACACAGGAGAGAAGAGATACACAGAGAAGAGAGGAGGATACACACAGGAGAGAGGAGCATGCACACAGGAGAGAGAAGGAGACATACAAGAGAGAGGAGGAGACACAAAGGAGAAAGAAGGTTACACGCAGGAGAGAGAAGGATACGAACAAGAGACAGGAGGATACACACAGCAAAGTGGAGGATACACAGAAAGCAGAGGAGGATACACACAGGAGCAAGAGAAATACACACAGGAGCGAAGAGGATACACACAGAAGAGGGGTGATACACACAGAAGAGCGGTGATACACACAGGAGAGAGAAGGGTACAAAAAAGAGAAAGGGGGATACAAACAGAAGTCAGAAAGATACACAAAGGAGAGGGGGATACACACAGAAAAGGGAAGGACACACTGATGAGAGAAAAGAATACAAAAAGAAAAGAAAATGATACACACAGGACAGAAGGATAACAACAGGAAAGAGGCACACACACACAGAAGAGGGGGATACACACAGGAGAACAGGGGATATACACAAGAGAGAAAAGGATACACACAGGAGAGGGGGACACACACAAATAGAGGGGCGTACACACAGGAGAAAGGAGGATACACAGGAGAGAGAAAAATACACACAGGGTAGTGGGAAATACACAAAGTAGAGGGGTGATACACACAGGATAGAGGAGTGTACACACAGGAGAGAGAAGGATACACACAGGAGAGAGGAGGATACATGCAAAATAAGGGAATACACACAAAGAAAAGAGGGATACACACAAGACAAAGGATACACACAGGAGAGAGGGGCATACACACATAAAAGAGTGATAAACAAAGGATAAAAGGGGATAAACAAAAGAGAGAAAAGTATACACACAGGAAATGGTGATACACACAGGAGAGAGGAAGATTCAAACTGGAGAGAGGGAAGATACACACAGGAGAAAGTGTGAATACACAAAAAAGTGAGGGGGATACACACAGGAGAGTGAAGCATACACACAGGAGGGAGAAGAATACACAGAGGATAAAGGGGGATACACAGGTAAGAAAGATAAACACAGAAGAGTGGTGGATACACAGAGGAGAGAGGGGAATACACACAGGAGAGAGAGGCTTATGCACAGGAGAGAGGAGGATAAACACAGGAGAGGGGGGGATACAAAAAGAAGAGAGGGGTTTACACACAGGAAAGTGAAGCATACACAAAAAAGGGAGGGGGGTACACACAAGAGAGAGGAGGATACACAGAGAGGGAAAAGGATAAAATCAAAAGAGAGGAGGATACAAATAGAAGAGAGGAGGATACATGCAGGAGATTGGAAGATTCACAAAGGAGAGAGAAGGATACCCACAGGAGAGGGGAGGATACACAAAGGAGAGAGGAGTATACACACAGATAAGAAGCATACAAACAGAAGAAAGGGAGATTCTCACAGGAGGGTTGGATACATACAGAAGAGAAAAATTCACACAACAGAGAAGGGGATACACACAAAAGAGGTGGATACACACAGGAGAGAGGGGGATTCACACAGAAGAGGAAAATACACACAGGAGAGATGGAAATCCACACAGGAAAGAGGGGAATAAACACAGGAGAGAGGGCGTTACACACAGGAGAGTGGTGGGAAACACACAGGAGAGAGGAGGATACACACAGGAGAGAGGAGGATACACACAAAAGGGATGGGAATACACACAGGAGAGAAGAGGATACACACAGGAGAGAGGAAAGATACACAAAGGAGAGTGGGGAATACACACAGGAGAGAGGAGATACACACAGAAGAAAGGAAATATACACACAGAACAGAGAAGGATACACACAGAAAAGATGGGGATACACAGAAAAGCGTTGGATACATGCAGGAGACAGGAAAATATACACAGGAGAGGGGGATACATAAAGAAGAGGGGGTACGCACAGGAAAGAAGGGAATACACACGAGAGAGTGGCGTACACACAGGAGAGGGGGGATACACACAGAAGAGAGAAAGATACACAAAGAAGAAAGTGGGATACACACAGGAGAGATGAGGATAAACAAAGGAGAGAAAAACACACAGGTGAGAGGAGGATACACACAGGAGAGCGGGGCGTACAAACACAGAAGAGGGGTTTACACAAAAAAAGAGAGGTGAATACACAAAAAAGAAAGGGATACACAAAGTAGAAAATAATACACAAAATAGCGAGGGAGATGCACACAGGGGAAAGGAGGATACACACAGGAAAGAGGAGAATACACACAGGAGAGAGGAGCATATACACAGGAGAGAGCGTGATACAGAGAGGAGAAAGAAAGATACACACAGGAGAGTCGGGCACACAAACATGAGGGTGGGGGATACACACAAAAAAGAGGGGTGTACACAGAGTGTTAGAAGGATACACATAGCAGTGGAGGATACGCACTGGAGAGAGGAGAATACAAACAGAAGAAGGGTATACACTCAGAAGAGAGGGGGATAGGCACAGGAGAGAAGAATACACAGACGAGAGAGGGATACACACAGGAGAGAGGGGGAAGATCACAGGAGAGGGGGATACATATAGAAGAAAGAAGCATAGACAGAGGAGAGGGGATGATACACGCAGGAGAGAGGAGAATACACACAGGAGAGATGGGGATACACACAAGAGAAAAAGGGGATAAACACAGGAGAGAGAAGAATACATAAAGGAAACAGAAGGATACACAGAGGTGAAAGAAAAATACACACAGGAGAGAGGATACACACAGGAGAAAGGGGGATACAGACATTAGAGAGGGAGATACACACAGAGAAAGGGGCATACACACAGGAGAGAGGAGTATACACAAAGGAGAGAAGAGAATACACACAAGAGAGAGGAGGATACACAGAGGTGAAGGGAGGATATAAACAGGAGAGAGGAGGATACACACAGGAGAGAGGAAGAGACACAAAGGGGAAAAAATGATACACTCAAAAGAGGGAAGGATACATATAGGAGAGAGGGGAATACACACAGCAGAGAGGAGGATACACACAAGACAGTGGAAAATACACAAAGGAGACAGGAGCATACACACAGGAGAGGGGGATACACACAAAAGAGGAAGATACACACAGAAAAAAAGAGGATACATACAGGGGATGGAGATACACACAGGAGAGAGGGGCATACACACAGAAGAGAGCAGGATACACACAAAATAGAGGAGGATACACACAGGAGAGAGGGAGTACACACAGGAGACAGAAGGGATACACACAGGAGAGAATAAGATACACACAGGAAAGAAGAGGATAAACACAGGAGAGAGAAGGATACACACAGGGGAAGCGAGATACACACAGAAGGGGGGAGGATACACACAAAAGAGAGCAGGATACACACAGAAGAGTGAAGGATACCCACAGAAGAGAGGGGGATACACACAGGAGAGAGGGGCATACACACAGGAGAGGGGGATACACAGAATAGAGAGGAGAAAACAAACAGGAGAAGGAAATACACACAGTAGATGAAGATACACACAAGAAATAGGGGAATGCACAAAGAAGAGAGGGGGATACACACAGGAAAGAAGTGGATACACAAAAGGAAGGGAAGGATACACACAGGAGAGGGCAGATACACACAGGAAAGAGGAAGATACACACAGGATAGTGGGCATACACACAGGAGGAAGAGAGATACACACAGAAGAGAGGAGTATACACACAGAAGAGAGGAAGATACACATAGGGGAGATAAGGATACACACAGGAGAGAGAAAGATACACACAGGAGAGAGGAGGATACACACAAAAAACATGGGGATACACACAGAAGAAAGAAAGATACACACAGGAGAGAGGAGGATACACAAAGGAGAGAAAAAGATACACGCAGGATAAAGGAGAATACACACAGGAAAGATGGGGATACTGACAGGAGAGTAGAGGATACACAATGGAGAGAGGAGGATACACACAAGAGAAAGGAGAATACACACAAGAGACAGGAGTATACACACAGGAAAGGGGAGGATACACACAGTATAGAGAAAAATGCACATAGCAGAGAGGTAGATACACATAGGAGAGAGAAAGATACACACAGGAGAGAGGAGGATACACACAAGAGAGGGTGGATACACAGGAGAAAGGAGGATACACACAGGAGAGGGGGAAATACACACAAAAAAGAGGGGGACGCACACAGAAGAGAGTAGTATACATAAAGGCTAGAGGGGTGATACATACAGGGGAGAGGGGGGATACTAACAAAAGAGAGGGTGATAAACACAGGAGAGTGGGGAATACACACAGAAGAAAGACGATACACACTAAAGAGAGTGGGATACAGACAAGAGGAAGAAAATATGCACAGTACAGAGGAGGATACTCACAGGAGAAAGAAGGATACACACAGAAGAGAAACGGATACACACAAGAGAGAGGAGGATACACACAGGAGAGGGTGATACACACAGGAGAGGGTGTTACACACAAGAGAGAGGGGGATCCACACAGAAGACAAGGAAATACACATAAAAGAGAGGGGTATACAAACAGGAGAGGGCTATACACACAGGAGAGAAAAGGACACACGCAGGAGAAAAAAGGATACACGCAGGACAGAGGAGGATACCCGCAGAAGAGAGGGGGATACACATAGGAGAGAGAAAAATACACACAGAAGAGAAGGGGGATACACACAGGAGAGAGAGAAATACACAAAGGAGCGAGGGAAACACACAGGTGAGAAAAGGATACACACAAGGGAGAGGGGCATAAACACAGAAAAAAGGTAATACACACAGGAGAGAAAAATACAGACAGGATTGAGAAGGAGGCATACAGGAGAAATGGAAATACACAAGGAAAAAGGAAGATACACACAGGAGAAGAATGATACACACAGGAGAGGGGGATACATACAGAAGAGAGGAAGACACCCATAGGAGAGAGGGGGATACACACAGGGGAGAGGGGGGATATTAACCAAAGAGTGGGGGATAAACACAGGAGAGTGGGGCATACACACAGAAGAAAGATGATACACACTGGAGCGAGAGGGATACACACAAGAGGAAGAAAATATGCACAGTAGAGAGGAGTATACTCACAGAAGAAAGAAGGATACACACAGAAGAGAAACGGATACACACAAGAGAGAGGAGGATACACACAGGAGAGGGCGATACACACAAGAGAGAGGGGGATCCACACAGGAGACAAGGAAATACACATAAGAGAGAGAGGTATACACACAGGAGAGGGGTATACACACAGGAGAGAAAATGATACACACAGGACAAAGAAGGACACCCACAGAAGAGAGGGGGATACACAAAGGAGAGAGAAAAATACACACAGGAGAGAAGGGGGATACACACAGAAGAGAGGAAAATACACAAAGGAGCGAGTAATACACACAGGTGAGAAAAGGATACACACAAGTGAGTGGGGCATAAACACAGAAAAGAAGGAATACACACAGTAGAGAAAAATACACACAGGAGTGAGAAAAATGCACACAGGAGAAATGGAAATACACAAGGAAAAAGTAAGATACACACAGGAGAGAGAAGGATACAGACAGGAGAGGGGGATACATACAGGAGAGAGGAAGACACCCATAGGACAGAGGAGAATACTCAGAGAAGAGAGGAAGATACACACAGAAATAAAAATACACACAGGAGTGGGGGATACACAGAAGAAAGGGGGATATGCAGAGGTGAGAAAGATACACAGAGAAGAGGAGGATACATACAGGAGAGAGGGGCATACATAGAGAGGAGAACAGGATACCCACAGGAGAGAGGAGGATACACACAGATGACAGGTGGATACACACAGGAGAGAGGGGGATACACACCGGAGACAAAAGGATACACAAAGGAGAGAAAAAGATACACATAGGAGAGAAAGATACACAGAGGAGAGAGGGGCATACACACAGAAAAAGGGAGATGCACACAGGAGAAAGGGGAATACACAGGAAAGGGTGATAAACACAAGAGAGAGAAGCGAAAACACAGGAGAGAAAACAATACACACAGGAGAGAGGAGGAAACAAACAGAAGAGAGAGAATAAACACAAGAGACAGGGGTATACCTACAGAAGAAATGGGTAAAACACACAGAAAAGAATGGTGTTACACACAGGAGAGATGGAAGAAACACAGAAAAGTGGAGGAATAAACACAGGATAGAGGAGGATACACACAGGAGTGAGAAGGAAACACACAGGAGAGAGGAGTGTACACACAGGAGAGGAGCACACACACAGGAGAGAGGAATATGCACATAGGAGAGTTGGATACATAGAGGATACAGAGAAATACACACAGGAGAGAGAGTGATACACACAGGAGAGTTGGATACATACAGGAGACAGGGAAATAAACAAAGGAGAGAGGAGGATACACACGAAAGAGAGGGTATACACACAAAAGTGAAGGGAACACACACAAGAGAGAGGGGCATAAACACAGAAGAGAGGCGGACACACATAGCAGAGAGGTAGATACACACAGAAAAGAGGAAGATACACACAGGAGAAAGGATACACAGAGGAGAGAGCAAAACACACAAGAGAAAGGGGTTCCACACAGGAGAGAGAAGAATACACATAGGAGAGAGGGGTATACACACAGGAGAGGTGTATACACACAGGAGAGGGGTGGATTCATGGAGAAGAGTGGAGGGTACTCGCAGCACAGAGGAGGATACCCGCAAGAGGGAGGAGGATACACACAAAAGAGAGAAAAACACACACGGGATTGAAGAAGATACACACAAGAGAGAGAATGATACACACAATAGAGAAAAGAATACCACAGAAGAGAGGAGGATACACACAGGAGCGAGAAATACACACAGGTGAGAGAAGGATACACACAGGAGAGAGGGGCATACACACAGAAAAGGGGGGAACACAGAGGAGAGAGGGAAATACACAAAGGAGAAAGTGATACACACAAGAGAGGGAAATAAACACAGGAGCGAGGAAGATGCACACAAAAGAAAGGGAAATACACACAGGAAAAAGAAGGATACACACAGGAGACAGAAGGATACACACAGGAGAGGGGGGAATACACACAGGAGAGAGGAAGATACACACAGGAGAGAGAAGTATACAAGGAGGAGAGAGGAAGATACACACAGAAGAGAAGAGGATACACACAGAAGTGGGAGATACACACAGAAGAAAGGGGGATACACACAGGAGAAAGAGATACACAGAGGAGAGAGTGGAATACACACAGGAGAGAGAAGGATAAACACATGAGAGGGGGATACATACAGGAAAGAGGGGCATAGACAGAGAAGAAGAAAGGAAACACCTAGAAGAGAGGAGGATACACAAAGGATAAATGGGGATAGACACAGGAGAGAGAAGGATACACACAGGAGAGAAAAGGATACACACTGGAGATAGGAGAATACACATAGGAGAGGGAGATACACACAGGAGAGAGGGGCATACACTCAAAAATGGATACACAAAGGAGAAAGTGGGATAAACACGGGAGAGTGGAGGATACACACAGGAAAGGGTGATACACAAAGGAGAGAAGGGCATAAACACAGGAGAGTGGATGATACACACGGGAAAGTGTGATACACACAGGAGAGAGGGGCATAAACACAAAAGAATGGAGGATACACACGGGAAAGTGTGATACGCACAAGACAGAGGGGGATACACACAGGAGAGAAAGGTGATACACACAAGAAAGAAAGGTGTTACATACAGGAGAGAGAAGGGAAACCCACAGGAAAGCGGAGGGATACACGAAGGAGAAAGGAGGTTACACACAGGAGAGGAGGGTACACAGAGGAGAAAGGAGTATACACACAGGTGAGTGGCATACACACAGGAGAGAGGGGGATACACGCAGGAGAATTGGATACATACAGGAGACAGAAAAATATACACAGGAGAGAGGGAAATACACACAAAAGAGGGGAATATACACAGGAGAGAGAGATACACACAGGAGAGGGGAATACACAGAGGAGAGAGGTTATACACAAAGGAGAGAGGTTAATACACACAAGAGAGAGGGGCATACACACAGAAGAGAGGAGGATACACATGGGAGAGAGGAAGATACACAAAGGAGAGAGGAGGATACCTGAAAAAGAGAGTATACACAGAAGAGATGGGAGTACACAGAAAAGAGAGGGCATTACACACAGGAAAGAGGGTGAATACACACAGGAGAGAGGAAGATACACACAGGAGAGAAGAGGATGCACACCGGAGAGAGGAGGGTTCACATAGGAGAGGGAGATACACACAGGAGAGAGGGGCATACACACAGAAAAGGGAAAAACACGAAGGAGAAAGAAAGATACACCCAGGAGACAAAAGCATACACAAAAGAAAGGGTGATACACTCAGGAGAGAGGAGCGTAAATGCAGGAGAAAGGAAGATGCACACAGGAGAGAGGAGGAAACAAACGGAAGAGAGGGGATACGCACAAGAAAGAGAAGGATACAGACAGTAGAAAGGGGTGATACACAAAGGAAAAAAGGTGTTACCCACAGAAGAGAGGGGGAAAACACACAGGAAAGTGGAGGGATAAACACAGGAGAGAGGAGGATACAAACAGGAGAGAGTAGTATACACACAGGTCAGAAGCATACACACAGGAGAGAGGGTGATACAAACAGGAGAGTTGAATACATACAGGAGACAGAGAAATACACACAGAAGAGAAAGAAATACACACAGGAGAGTGGGATACACAGAGGAGAGTGGTTATACACACAGGAGAGAGAAAAATACACACAAGAGAGAGAAGAATACACACAGGAGACAGGAGGATACACATAGGAGACAGGAAGATACACAAAGGATAGAGAAGTATACACAGAAGAAAGGAGAGTACACAGTGGAGAGAGGGCATTACACACAGGAGAGAGGGCGGAAACACACAAAAGAGAGAAAGATACACACAGAAGAGAGGAGGATACACACAGGAGAGGGTGGATACACACAAGAGAGTGGAGGATACACACAGAAGAGAGAAGGGATACACACAAGAAAGAGAAAGATACAAACAGAAGAAAGTAGGATACAAAAAGGCGAGAGAAAGAATACACACAGGGGAGAGGGGGGAGATTAACAGCTGAGAGAGGGAATAAAACAGGAGAGAGAAGGATACACAACCGAGAGTAAGGCATACACACAGAAGATTGAAGATACTCACTGGAGAAGTAAGATACACACAGGCGGAGGAAGATACGCAAAGTAGAGAGGAGGATACACACAGGAGAAAAGAGGATACACACAGGAGAGAGACGGATACACAAAAGAGAGAAAAGGATACACACAGGAGAGGGCGACACATACGAAAGAAAAGGATCTACACAGGAAAGAGGGAAATACACATAAGACAGGGGGATACACACGAGAGAGAATGATACACACAGAAGAGAAGGGGGATACACACAAGAGAGAGAATGATACACACAGAAGAGAAAAGGATACACACTGTAGAGAGGAGGATACACAGAGGAGCGAGGGAGACACACAGGTGAGAGGAGGATACACACAGGAGAGAGTGGCGTACACACATTAAAGGGGGGATACACAGAGAAGAGAGTGGGATAAACAAAGAAGAAAGGAATACACACAGGAGAGGGAAATAAACAAAGGAGCGAGGGTGATGCACACAAGAGAAAAGGAAATACACAAAAGAAAGATGAGGATACACACAGGAGAGAGAAAAATATTCACAGGAGAGGGGAATACAAACAGGAGAGAGGAAGATACACACAGGAGAATGGAGAATACACATAGAAGAGAGGAAGATACACACAGAAGAGAAGAGGATACACACAGAACTGGGGGATATACACAGAAGAGAGGGAGATACGAAAAAGAGAGTGAAATACAGAGGAAAGAGTGGGATACACAGAGGAGAGAGGGGGATAAAGGCAGGAGACGGGGACACATACAGGAGAGAGGGGCATAGACAGAGGAGAGAGGAGGATACACGCAAGAGAGAAAAAGATACACACAGGAAAGTGGGGATTCACACAGGAAAGAAGGGGATACACACAGGAGAGAAAAGGATACACACAGGAGAGAGAAGGATACACATAGGAGAAGGAGATGCACACAGGAGAGAGGGACATACACATAAAAATGGGGGATACACACAGGAGCAAGGGGGATACACACAGGAGAGAGGAGGATACACACAGGAGAGAGGAGGAAACAAAAAAGAGAGAGGGGATACCCACGAGAGAGGGGGATGCACACAGGAGAAAGGGGTGATACACACAGGAAAGAAAAGTGTTACCCATAGGAGAGATGAGGGAAACACACAGGAAAGCGGAGTAATACACACAGGAGAGAGCTGGATACACACAGGAGAGAGGAGGATACACACAGGAGAGAAGAGGATACACACAGGAAAGAGGAGTATACACACAGAAGAGAAGCATACACACAGGAGAGAGGATACACACAGGAGAGTTTGATACATGCAGGAGACAGAGAAATACACACACGAGACAGGGATACGCACAGGAGCGAGGGTATACACACAGGAGAGGGGGATACACAGAGGAGAGAGAGGGATCCAAAGAAGAGAGAGGGGAATACACACAAGAGAGAGGGTCATACACACATGAGAGAGGGGGATACACATAGGAGAGAGGAAGATACACAAAAGAGAGAAGAGGATACACGCAAAAGAGAGGAGTATACACAGGAGAGAGAATACACAGAGGAGAGAGGGCGTTACACACAGGAGAGAGGGCGGATACACACAGGAGAGAGGATGATACATAAAAGATTGTGGGTACACACAGGAGAGAGGAGGATACACACAGGAGAGAGGGGGATACACACAATAAAAAGGGGGATACACACAGAAGAGAGTAGGATATACAAAGGCGAGAGAAGGGATACACACAGGAAAGAGGGGGATACTAACAGGAGAGAGGAAGATACACACAGGAGAGTGGGGCATACTCAAAAAAGGGAGAGGATACACAATGGAAAGAGTGGGATACACACAGGAGGATAAAGATAAGGATACACACAGGAGAAAGAAAGATACACACAGGAGAGAGACGGATACACAAAAGAGAGAGGAGCATACAAACAGGAGAGGGCGATACACACAAGAGAGAGGGGATCCACACAGGAGAGACGAAATACACATAGGAGAGAGGGGTATACACACAGAAGAGAGGTATACGCACGAGAGAGGAAAATACACGCAGGAGAAAGGAGGATACACGCAGCACAAAGGAGGATACCCGCAGGAGAGAGGGTGATACACACAGGAGAAAGAAAAATACACACAGAAGGGAAGGGGGATACACACAAAAGAGAGAATGATACACACAGAAGAGAAAAGGATACACACAGAATAGAAAATACACACATGAGCGAGGGGGATACACATAAAAGAGAGGGGGATACAAACAGGAGAGGGGGAACATACACACAGGAGAGAGAAGTGTACACAAAGGTGAAAGGAATACACAAAGAAGAGAGGTGCATACACAAAGGAGAGAGAAAAGATACACACAAAAGTGAAGAGGAAACACATAGATGAAAGGAGGACACACAGAGGAGAGGGAGATACACAGAAGAGAGGGTGATCCACACAGCAGAGAGGGGAATACACATAGGAGAGAGGGGTATACACAAATGAAGGGAATACACAAAGGAGAGGGGGGATGCACATAGGAGAGAGAAGAATACACACAGGAAAGGGTGATACACACAGAAGAGAGGTGCATAAACACATGAGAGAGGAGGATACACAGAGAAGAGAGGACGAAACAACAGGAGAGAGGAGATACACACAAGGGAGAGGGGGATACACACAGGAGAAAGGGGTGATTCACACAGGAAAGAAAGGTGCTACACACAGGAGAGAGGGGGGAAACACACAAGAAAGCGGAGGGATACACACAGGAGAGAGGAGGATACATGCAGAAGACGGGAGGATACACACAGGAGAGAGGAGTATACACACAGGAGAAAGGCATACACACAAGAGAGAGGGAGATACACACCGGAGAGTTGGATACATACAGGAGACAGGGAAATATACACAAGAGAGAGGGGAATAAACACAGGAGATGGGAATACACACAGAAGAGAGGGTATACACACAGAAGAGGAAAATACACACAGGAGAGAGGGGCATACAGACAGGAGAGACGGAAATACATATAGGAGAGAGGAAGATACACAGAAAAGAGAAAAGGATACACGAAGGAGAGAGGTTAATACACAGAGGAGAGAGGGCGTTACACACAGGAGAGAGGGTGGATACACACAAAAGAGAGGAGCATATACACAGGAGAGAAAATGATACGCACAAGAGAGACGGGAATTCACAAAATAGAGAGGGGGATATACACAGAAGAGAGAAGGATACACACAGGAGAGAAGGATATACACACATGTGAGAGAAATACACAAAAAAGAGAGGGGCATACACACAGGAGAGAGAAAAGATACACACAGGAGAGAGGAGGATACACACAAGAGAGAGGGGGATAAACACAGGAGAGGGAAGGTATACACAAAGTTAAGAAGAAGATAAACAAAGGAGAGAGGAAAATAAAAACAAAAGAGAGGAGGATACACACAGGAGAGTGAAGGATACACAGAGCAGATAGGAGGATACACACAGTAGAGGGGGATACACACAGAAGAGAGGGGCATGCAAAAAGGAGAGAGAATAATACACACAGAATGCAGGAGGATACACACAGGAGAGAGGAAGATACACACAGTAGAGAGGAGGTATACCCACGGGAGAAAAAAAAATACACACAAACGGGAGTAGGATACACACAGGTGAGAGGAAGATACACACAGGAAAAAGGGGGATACACACAAGAGACAGTGGGATACACACAGGGGGAGGAAGATGCACACAGGAGGGAGGAAAATTCACACATTAGAGAGGAAGATACACACATGAAAAAGGAGAATACACAAAAGAGACAAAGGCATACACAAAGGAGAGGCTGATACACACAGGATAGAGAAGGATACACACAGGAAATAAAAGGATACACGCAGAAGAGGGGGATACACACAGGAGAGAGGGGGATACACACAAAAGAGAGGAGGATACAGAAAGGAGAGAGGAGGATACACACAGAAGAGAAAATGATACAAAAAGGAGAGAGAAGGATACACACGTGAAAGGAGGATACACAAAGGAGAGAGGAGGATACACACAGGAGAGAGGGGAATACACTCAGGAGAGTCGGGATACAAACAGGAGAGTGCGGCATACACAAATGGGGAGGGGGATACAAACAGGAGAGAGGACAATACACACAACAGAGAGGAAAATACACACAGGAAAAAGGCGAATACACACAGAAATTAGGGAGATAAAAGCAAAAGAGAGAAGGATAAACACAGCAGAGTAGAGGATACACACAGTAGAGAGGAAGATACACATAGGAGAGAGGAGGATACACATAGGAGAGAGGAGGATACACAAATGAGAGGAAAAGATACACACAGGAGAGAAGAGAATACACAAAAGAGACAAAGGCATACACAAAGGAGAGGCTGATACACACAGGATAGAGGGGGATTCACACAGGAAAAAAAAGATACACGCAGAAGAGTGGGATACACACAGGAGAGAGGGGCATACACACAGAAGAGAGGAGAATATACCGAGAATAGAGGAGGATAAACAAAATAGAGAGGAGGATACACACAGAAGAGAGGGGGTATACACACAAAAAAGAGGAGGATACAGAAAGGAGAAAAAAGGATACACACAGGAGAGAAAATGATGCAAACAGGAGAGAGGGGGATACACACGTGAAAGGAGGATAAACAGAGGAGAGAGGGCAATAGACTCAGGAGAGTGGGAGATACAAAGAGGAGAGTGCAGCATACACAAAGTGGGAGGGGGGTACACACAGGTGAGAGGAGGATACACACAACAGAGAGGAAAATACACAGAGGAGAAAGGAGGGTACACACAGGAAGGAGGGGAATAAACGCAAAAGAAAGGATAATAAACACAGCAGAGTGGAGGATACACACAGGAAAGAGTGAGATACACACAGAAAAAAGGGATACACACATAAGAGAGGGGCATACACAGAGGAGAGAGGAGGGTAAACACAGGAGAGATGAAGGATAGAAACTGGAGAGAGGGGATACACACAGGAGAGTGGAACATACCCATAGAAGAGAGAAGGGTACACATCGAAAACAGAAGGATGCCCACAGGGGAAGAAGGATAATGACAGGAGGGAGGAGGATACACACAAAATAGAATACGATACAGACAGAATAGAGAAAAATACACGCAGGAGAGAAAAAAATTTACACAGGAGAGAGGAGGATACACACAGAAGAGAGGAGGATACACGCAGGAGAGACGAGGATACACACAGGGGAGAGGGGGAATACACACAGCAGAGGGGGATTCAAACAGAAGAGAGGAGGATACAAACAGGTGAGAGGAGTATAAACACAGAAGAGAGGAGTATACACACAGGTGAAAGGAGGATACACAGAAAAAAGATGGGGATAAATACAGGAGAAAGGGTGATACACACAAAAGAGGGGTGATACACACAGGAAAGGGGAGGATACACAGAGGAGAGAGGAAGATACACAAAAGAGAAGAGAGGATACACAGAAAAGAGAGGGATACACACAGGAGAGAGGGCGATATACTGAAAAGAGACAAGGATACACAGAGAAGAGAAAAAGAAAAAAAACAGGAGAGAAGAATACACACAAGAGAAAGGGGGATACACACAGGAGAGAAGAGAATACACACAGGAGAGGGGAATACACACAGGAGAGAGAGGCGTACACACAGGAGAGAAAAGGATACACATAGTAGAAAAAAGAATAAACAGAGGAGAGAGGGGATACCCACAGAAGAGTGGAGGATACACATAGGAGAGAGGGGGAATACACACGGAGAGAGGAGAGATACACCCAAGAGAGAAGGAAAATACATCCCAAAGAGAGGAGGAATACACACAGGAGAGAGGAGGATACACATAGGAGAGAGCAGGATACACACAGGAGAGAGGAAGATACACACAGAAAGAAAATACACACAGGAGAGAGGAGAATACACACAGGAGAGAGAAAGATACACACAAAATAGAGAAGAATACACACAGGAGACAGAAGGATACACACAGGAGAGAGAAGGATACACACAAAAAAGAGGAGATACACACAGGAGGAAGAAGGGTACACACCGGAGAGAGGAAGATACACACAAATTAGAGAAGGATACACACAGAAGAGAGGGAGATACACACAAGATAGTGGTGATACACACAGGAGAAAGGGGGATACACACAGGAGAGAAAAGGAACCACACAGGAGAGAGAAGGATACACACAGGAGATGGGGATACACAAAGTAGAAAGGAGCATGCACACAGGAAAGGGAATACACACAGAAGAAAGAAGGATGCACACAGGAGAGAAGATGATAAACACATGAGAGACAAAAATACAAACAGTCGAGAGGGGATACACACAGGAAAAAGTGATACACACAGGAGAAAGGGGGGATACACACAGCAGAAAAACGGATTACACACAGGAGAGAGGGGGAAAACACACAGAAGAGAGGAGGGGTACACACAAAATAAAGGAATATAAATGCAGGAGAGAAAAAAATACACAGAGGAGAAAAAAGGATACACACAGGGAAGGGGTATACACAAAGTAGAGAGGGTCATGCACACAGGAAAAAGGGATACACACAAGAGAGAAAAGGATACACACAAAAGAGGGGTATACACACAGCACAGAGGGGCATACACACAGGAGCGAGAAAGATACACACAGAAGGGAGAAAGATCCAAAAAGGAGAGAGGGGATACACACAAGAGAGAGGGTGATACACACAAAAGAAAGGGAGGATACACACAAGAGAGAAAAGAAGTACACACAGGAGAGAGGGGAGAAACACACAGGAGAGAGGAGGGATACACACAAGAGAAAGGAAGATACACAAAGGAGACTAGAAAATACACACAGGAGAGAGGAGGATACACACAAGAAAGAGAATACACACAGGAGAGAAGAAGATACACAAATGAGAGAGGAGGATACACACGGGAGAAAAGAGGATACACACAAAAGAGGGGTATACACACAGGAGAAAGGGGATAAAAACAGGAGATTTGGATACACACAGGAGACAAGGTAATACACACAGGAGAGGGGGGATACACACAGGAGATGGGGATACAGGGAGGAGAGAGGGGGATACATACAGGAGAAAGGAGAATACACACAAGACAGAGGGGCATAGACACAGTAGAGAAAAGGATACACACAGGAGAGAAGGGATACACACAGGAGAGAGGGGGATACAAACAGAAAAGTGTGGAATACACACCAAAGGTAGGGGGATACACACAGGAGAGAGAAGGATACACACATAAGGAGGGGTATACACACAAGAGAGAGAAAAAAACACAGGAGAGAGAAGGATAAACACAGGAGAGAAAAGGATACACACAGAAGAGAGTAGGATTCACAAAAAAGAGGGGAAATACACAGGAGAGAGGAGGATACAAACCGCCGAGAGGGATACACACAGGAGATGGGGAAGTACACACAGGAGAGAGGGGCATACACACAGGAGAGGGGGACACACACAGGAGAGAGGTTCATACACACAGGAGAGAGAAGGATACACACAGGAGACGGGGGTACACACAGGAGATGGAAAATACACCCAGGAGAGACGTGGATACAAACAGGAGAGAGGGGTATACACACAGTGGGAGAAGGATAAATACAGAAAAGAAGAAGATACACACAAAAGGGAAGAGGATACAAAAAGAAGAGAGGAGGATACACGCAGAAGAGAGGAGGTTACACACTGGATAGGGGGAGATACACACAGGAGGAATGAGGATACACACAAAAGGGGGGGATACCCACAGAAAATAAGAGAATACACACAAGCCAGAGGAGAATACACACAGGAGAGGAAAGGATACACACAGCAGAGAGGGGGATACACACAGGTTAGAGAAAGATACAAACAGGAGAGTGCGGTGTACACACAGGAGAAAGGGAGATACACACAGCAGAGAAAGGGACACACACAGGACAGTGGAGGATACACACAGCAGAGATTAGGATACACTCAGGGGAGAGGGGGATACAAAAAGGAGAGAAGAAAACACACAACAGAGAGGGAAATACACACAGGTGAGGGGGGTACACACAGAAGTGAAGGAAATCCACACAGAAGAGAAGGGGATACACACAGGAGAGGGGGACTCACACAGTAGGAAAAAGCACATACAGAATGAGAGGAGGATACACACAGCAAAGAGGGGGATCCACAAAGAAGAGAGGAAGATACCCAAAGGAGAGTAAGGCATAGACACAAGATGGAGGGAGATACAAAGAGTAGAGGGTTGGTACACACAGGGAAAGAAGGATAAATACAAAATGGAGAAAAATCCACATAAAAGGAATAAGGATACATACAAAAGAGAGGAGGATACACACAGGAGAGAGGGTTGAAAAACACAGGAGAGGGAAATACACACAGGAAAAATGAAGGTACACACAGGAGAGAGGAGAATACACATGAGAGAACAGGATACAAAAAAGAGAGGAGAATACAAACAGGAGAGTGGAAAATACACCAATAAGAGAAAAAGATACACACAAAAGAGAAAAGGATACCAACAGGAGATGGGGAAACACACAGGAAAAAGGGGCATACACACTGGAGAGGGTGATACACACAGGAGAAATGGGGATACACACAGGAGAGATAAAAATACACACAAAAGATGGGGATACACACAGGAGAGAAGGGCGTACACTCAGGAGAGAGAAGGATACACACAGCAGAGGGGAGGATACACACAGTAGAGAGGGAATACACACAGGAGAGAGAAGGATACACACAGGAAAGAGGAGGGATACACACAGGAGAGAGCGGGAATACACACAGGAGAGAAGAGAGATACACACAGAACATAATAGAATACACACAGAAGAGAGGCGAATACACACAGGAGAGAGGAAGATACAGAGAAGATTAGAATACACACAGGATAGAAAAGGATACACACAGGAAACAGAAGGATACACAAAGGAGAGAGGGGGACACACAGAGGAGAAAAGTGATACACACAGAAGAGAGGAAGGTACACACAGGAGAGAGGAGGATACACACAGCAGAAACGAAGATACACAAAGTAGAGGTGTGATACACACAGAAGAAATAGGAATACACACAGGAAAGAAAAAGATACACACAGGAGAATGTAGGATACCCACAGGACAGGAAGATACACAAAGGAGAGTGGGGCATACACACAGGAAAGTGAAATACACACAGGGAAAAGCGGGTAAACACAGGAGAAAGAAGGATACACAAAAGAGAGGAGGATATACAAAGGTGAGAGGGGCGTACACACAGGAGAGAGGAAGAAACACACAGAAGAGAGGAGGATACAAACAGGAGAGAGGGGATACACACAAAAGAGAGGGAGATACACACAGAAAAAATGGGGGATACACACAAGAGAGAAAGGGGTTACACACAGGAGAGAGGAGGAAACACAAAAAAGAGAAAAGAATTACACACAGAAGAGAGAAAGATACACAGAGGAGAAAGGAAAAGACACACAGCAGAGAGAAGAATACGCACAAAAGAGAGGAGGATACACACAGGAGAGAGGAGGATACACACAGGATAGAGGAGGATAGACATAGGAGAAAGGCATACACACAAGAGAGAGGAGGATACACATAGGAGAAAGGAATATACACAGGAGAGAGGAGGTTAAACTAAAAAGAGTTGGGTACACACAAGAGACAAGGTAATACACACAAAAGAGAGGGTAATACACACAAAAAAGAGCAGAAATTGGACCCCTTCCTGACACCTTACACTAAAATTAACTCCAGATGGATTAAAGACTTAAACGTAAGACCCGACACCATAAAAACCCTAGAAGAAAATCTAGGCAAAACCATTCAGGACATAGGAGTAGGCAAGGACTTCATGAACAAAACTCCCAAAGCATTGGCAACAAAAGCCAAAATAGACAAATGGGACCTAATCAAACTCCACAGCTTCTGCACAGCAAAACAAACAGTCACTAGAGTGAATCGGCAACCATCAGAATGGGAAAAAATCTTTGCAGTTTACGCATCTGACAAAGGGCTGATATCCAGAATTTACAAAGAACTCAAACAGATTTACAGGAAAAAAACAAACAAGCCCATTCAAAAATGGGCAAAAGATATGAACAGAAACTTTACAAAAGCAGACATACATGAGGCCAGCAAACATATGAAAAAGTGCTCATCGTCATTGGTCACTAGAGAGATGCAAATCAAAACCACATTGAGATACCATCTCACACCAGTTAGAATGGCGATCATTAAAAAATCTGGAGACAGCAGATGCTGGAGAGGATGTGGAGAAATAGGAACACTCTTACACTGTTGGTGGGAGTGTAAATTAGTTCAACCATTGTGGAAGACAGTGTGGCGATTCCTCAGGGACCTAGAAATAGAAATTCCATTTGACCCAGCAATCCCATTACTGGGTATCTATCCAAAGGATTATAAATCGTTCTACTATAAGGACACATGCACACGAATGTTCATTGCAGCACTGTTTACAATAGCAAAGACCTGGAACCAACCCAAATGCCCAACGATGATAGACTGGACTGGGAAAATGTGGCACATATACACCATGGAATATTATGCAGCAATCAAAAATGATGAGTTTGTGTCCTTTGTAGGGACATGGATGAATCTGGAGAACATCATTCTCAGCAAACTGACACAAGAACAGAAAAAGAAATACCGCATATACTCACTCATAGGTGGGTGAGAAAAATGAGAACACGTGGACACAGAGAGGCGGTCTACTATACACTGGGGACTGTTGGGGGGAATGGGGGAGGGACAGCAGGGGGCGGCTGGGGGGGATAGCCTGGGGATGAATACCAAGTGTGGGTGAAGGGGAGGAAAGCAGCAAAGCACACTGCCATGTGTGTACCTATGCAACTATCTTGCTTGTTCTGCACATGTACCCCCAAACCTATAATGCAATAAAAATTAAAAAAAAAAAAAAACAAAGGGGAATACACACAACAGAGAGGGCTTACATACAGGACAGATAAGAATACACAAAGTTGAGAGGGTGATACACACAGGAGAAAGGGGTATACAAACAGAAGAATGCGGCATACACACAAGAGGGTGGGGGATACACAAAAGAGAGAGAAGGCTACACACAGGAGAGAGGAGTATACACAAAGAAGAGAAGGAAACAAACAATAGAGAGGCGGATACACACAGGCGAGGGGGATACACACAGAATACGGTATGAAACACACAGGAGAGAGGGGGATACACAAAAAAGAGAAGAATACACACAGGAGAGAGGCTTATAAACAAAAAATAGAGGAGTATACACACAGGAGAGAGGGGGGATACACACAGAAGAGAGAGGGATACCCACAGTAGAGTGGGACATACACACAGGAGGGAAGGTAATACACAAAGGAGAGAGAAGGATGCACACAGGAATAGAAGAGTAAATACAAGAGTGAGGAGGATACACAAAAAAGACTGCAGGATACAGACAGAATAGAGGATTATACACGCAGGAGAGTGAAGGATACACACAGGAGAGAGGAGGATACACACAACAGAGAGGAAGATACACGCAGAAGAGAGGAGAATACACACAGGACAGCGGGGGGATACACACAGGAGAGGGGGATACACACAGAAGAGAGGAAGATACACACAAGAGAAAGAAAGATGCACACAGGAGAGTGGAAGATTCACACAAAAGAGAGGATGATACACGCAGGAGAGACGAGGAAACACAAAGGAGAGAGAAAAGTAAACACAAGAAAGGGGGATACACACAGGATGGAAAAGGATACACATAGGAGAGAGGACGGTACACACAGGAGAGAGGAGAATACACAGAGAAGAGAGGAGGATGCACACAGAAGAGGGGGATACACACATAAGAGAGTGACATACACACAGGGAAGACAAGGATATACACAGAATTGAGGAAGATACATACTTGAGAGAGTAGAATACACACAGGAGACAAGAGAATACACACACGAGAGAGGGGAAATAAACACAGGATTGTGGAAGATACACACAGAAGAGAGGAGGATACACACAAAAGAGAGGATGATCCACAAAAATGAAAAAAGGATACACACAGCAGGGAGGAAAATAAACACAGGAGAGAGGGAAGAAAACACAGGAGAGTGAGGGATGCACACATGTGGAGGGGGATACACACAGGAGAAAAAATGATACACACAGGAGAGGAGAAAATACACATAGGAGAGAGGAGCATACACAAAAAAGACATGGGCATACATACAGGAGAGGAAGATACACAAAGCAGAATAAGGGATACACACAGAAAAGACAGGATACACAGAAAAATGGAGGATACACAAAGGAAAGAGGGGCATGCACACAGGAGAGAGAAGGATACACACAGGATAGAGGAGAATACACACAATAGAGAGGGAGATACATAGGGTAGAGAGAGGTTATACACACATAAGAGAAGAAGATACATACAGAAGAGAGGAAGATACACACAGGAGAGAAAAGGATACACACAGGAGATGGGAATACACAGGAGAAAAAGGCATACACAGGAGAGGGTGATACATACAGGAGAAAGGGGGATACACACAGGAAAGAGGAGAATACACACAGGAGAGAAGGATACTCACAGGAGAGAAAAGCATACACAAAGGAGAAAAAAGAATACACACAGCAGAGATTAGGATTCACACAGGAGAGAGGGGATAAACACAGGGGAAAGAAGAATACACACAGTAGAAAGGGGGGATACACACAGGAGAGAGGGGTGGATACACAAAGGAGAAAGAGGGGATACACAGAAGAATGAGGAGAGATACACAGGAGAGAGGTGCATACACACAGGAGACAGGAGCATACACACAGGAGAGGGTTAGATACACACAAGAGAGAAGAATAAACACAGTAGAGAGGAAGGTACACACAGGATAGAGGAGGATACACACAAAATAGAAAATGATACACACAGGAGACAGAAGAATACAAACAGAAGAGAGGTGGATAAACACAGGAGAGGAAAATACACACAGGATAGAAAAAAGATACACATAGGAGACAGGGATACACAAAGAAGGGAGTTGGATACACACAAAAGAGAGGGTGATACACACAGGAGAGAGGGGAATACACACAAGAGAGATGGGCATACCCACAGGAGAGAGGAGAATACTCAAAGAAGAGAGGGAAATACACACAGGAAAAAGGGGGATACAAACATGAGAGTGTGGCATACACACAGAAGGGAGGGGGATACACACAGGAGAGAAGATGATACACATAAGATAGAAAATGATACACACAGGAGACAGAAAAATACACACAGGAGAGAGGGGGATAAACACAGGAGAGGGAAATACACACAGGAGAGAAAAAGAAACACACAAGAGACAGGGATACACAAAGAAGGGAGTTGGATACACACAGGAGAAAGGGGGATACACACAGGAGAGAGGGGAATACACACAAGAGAGATGGGCATACCACAGGAGAGAGGAGACTACACAAAAGAGAGGGTGATACACACAGGAAAAAGGGGGATACAAAGAGGAGAGTGCCGCATACACACAGAAGGGAAGGGGATACACACAAGAGAGAGGAGGATACACACAAGAGAGAGGAGGATACACACAGGAGAAAAAAGGATACACAAAAAAGAGGGAGAAACACACAAGAGAGGGGGAATACACACAGCAGAGTGGAGGATACACACAGAAGAGAGGAGGATATACAAAGGAGAGAGGAGGATACACAGAGGAGAGAGAATACACACAAGAGAGGGGGATACACAGAAAATAGAGAAATTTACACATAGGAGAGGAGAGGATACACACGAGACAGGAGGCTACACACAGGAGAGAGGAGGATACACAAAGAATGGGGGGAAACACACAAGAGAGTGGGGGATACACACAGGCGGGGGGATAAACACTGGAGACGGTGGGATACACAAAGGAGAGAGGGGGATACAAAAAGGAGAGGGGGATACAAAGAGAATGGAGGGGTAAACACAGAAAGTAGAGAAACATACACACAGAAGAGAAGGGTAATAGACACAGGAGAGTCGGGGATACACACATGAAAGTGGGGCATAAACACAGAAGGGAAGGGGATACACATGAGAGGGGGGATACACAAAGGGGGAGAGGGATAAATACAGAAGAGAGGAGGATAAACACAAATGAGTGGAGGATACAGACAGAATAAAGGAGGATACACGCAGGAGAGAGGAGTATACACAAAGGAGAGAATATACACACAGGAGAGAGGAGATACACACAGGAGAGAGGAGCATACAGACAGGGGAGAGGAGGATACACAAAGGAGAGAGATAGATACACACAGGAGAGAAAGATAAACACAGGAGAGAGAAAGATACACACAGAACAGAGGAAGATACACACAGGAGAGAGGAGGATAACACAAAAAAGAAAAGTACACACGGGAGAGGGGGATGCACACAGAAGAGGGGGATACAAAAAAAAGAGAAAAAGATACTCACTGGAGACAGGAATACACAAAGAAGAAAGTTGGATACACACAGGAGAGGGGGGATACACATAGAAAAGAGAAGAATACACACAAGAGACAAAGGCATACCCACAAATGAGAGAATACACAATGGAGAGATGAAGATACACACAGAAAAAAGAAGGATACAAACAGTAGAGTGAGGCATACACACAGAAGGGAGGGGGATACACACAGTAGAGAGGGGGATACACAAAAGAGAGAGGGGCATACACACATGAGAGGGTGATACACACAGGAGAAAGGGAGATACACACAGGTGAGAGAAGAATACACACAGAAGAGGGGGATACACACAAGAGAGAGAGGCGTACACACAGGAGAGAGGAGGATAGACATAGCAGAGAGCAGAATACCCAAAGGAGAGAGGGGAAACACATAAAAGAGAGGGAAATACACAAAGAAGATAGGGGGATACACACAGGAGAGGGGGGATACACAGAGGTATAAGGAAAGATACACACAGGAGAGAGGATCATGCACACAGGAGAGAGGAGGATACACAGAGGAGAGAGAATGATACACACAGGAGAGAGGAAGATACACAGGAGAGAGGAAGATACACACAGGAGAGAGGATACACACAAAAGAGAAAAGGATACACAGAGGAGACAGAAGGATAAACAAAGTAGTGAGGGGCATACACACAGAAAATGGGGATACACACAGGAGAAAGGGGGATACACAAAAAAGAGAGAGGAGGATACACACAGGAGAGGGTGGTACACACAGGGGAGAGAGGCGTACACACAGGAGAGTGGAGGATGCAAACAGGATAGAGGGTATACACACAGGAGAGAGGGGGATAACCACAGAAGAAAGGGGAGATACAAATAGAAGAGAAAGGGGTTACACACAGGACAGTGGGGGGAAACACAAGAAAAAAGGAGGGATACACAAAGGATATAGGAAGATACACACAGAAGAGAGAAAAATACACAGGAGAGAGGAGAATACACACAGGAGAGAGAAGAATACACACAGGTGAGAGGAGGATACACAAAGGATAGAGGAGGATACACACAGAAGAGGTGCATACACACAAGAGAGAGGGTGATACACACAGGAGAGTTTCATTCACACAGAAAACAGGGTAATACACACAGGAGAGTGGTGGATACAAACAGGAGTGTGGGATACACACAGGAGAGAGTGGGATACAAACAGGAGATAGGGGAATACACACAAGAGAGAGGGGCATACACACAGGAGAGAGGAGGATACACACAGGAGAGAGGGGGTACACACAGGAACAAAGAAGATACAAACAGGAGAGTGCAGCATACACACAGGAGAAAGGGGGATACACACAGGAGAGAGGAAGATACACACAGGGGAAGGGGAATACACACATGAGAGAGGAGGATACACACAGGAGAGAGAAGGCTACACAGAGGAGAAAGGAGGATACACACATAAAAGGGAGAAACACAAAAAAGCGAGAAAGATACACACCGGCGAGAGAGATACGCCCAGTAGTCGGGGAGATACACGCAGGAGATGGGGGATACACAGAGGAGGTGAATACACACAAAAGAGAGTGGCATACACACAAGAGAGAGGAGGATACACACAGGAGAGAGGGGGGATACACACAGGAGGGAGGGGGATACACACAGGAGAGAGGGGGATACAAACAGGAGATTGAGGCATACAAACAGGTGGGAAGAAGATACACACAGGAGATTGAGGCATACACATAGGAGAGAGTGGGATACACACAGGGAAAGAAGGGTAAATACAGGAAAGAGGAAGATACACACAAAAGAGTGGAGGATACAGACAGAAGAGAGGAGGATAAACGCAGGGAAGAGGAGGATACACGCAGGAGAGAGGAGGATACACACAGCAGAGAGAAGGGGATATGCACAGGAGAGGGGGATACACACTGGAGAGAGAAGGATACACACAGGAGAAAAAAGGATACACACAGGAGAGTGAAAGATATACACAAAAGAGGAAAATACACACAAAAGAGAAGGGGATACACACAGGAGAGATGGGGATACACACAGAATAGTGGTGATACACACAGGAGAGAGGAGGGTACACACAGGAGAGAGGGGGATACACACAGGAAAGAGGAGGATACACAAAGGAGAGGGGGATACACACAGGAGAGAAGGGGATTCACTGAAAAAAAGGAGGATAAACACAGAAGAAAGGAGGATAAACTCAGTAGAGAAGGATATACAGAGGAGAGAGGTTCATACACACAGCAGAGAGAGATACACACAGGAGAAATGAAGATAGACAGAGGAGAGGGGAGAATACACACAGCAGATGGGGATACACACATGACAACAGGGCGTACACACAGAAGAGAGGAGTATTCAAAAAGCAGAGAGGAGGATACCCACTGGAGAGAGGGGATACCCACAACAGAGTTGGGAATACACACAGGAGAGAGGGGAATACACAAAGGAACAAGCAGGGAAACACACAGGAGAGTGGGGAAATACACACATGAGAGAGGAGATATACACACAAGAGGGAGGAGGATTCACACAGAAGAGAGGAGAATACACACAGTAGAGAAAAAGATACACACAGAAAAGGGGGATACACACAGGAGAGAGCAGGATACACACAGGAGAGAGGAGTTTATACACAAAAGAGAGCAGACAAGTACTTCATGACGAAAACACCAAAAGCATTGGCAACAAAAGCCAAAATAGACAAATGGGACCTAATCAAACTCCACAGCTTCTGCACGGCAAAAGAAACAGTCACTAGAGTGAATCGGCAACAAACAGAATGGGAAAATATCTTTGCAGTTTACGCATCTGACAAAGGACTGATATCCAGAATTTACAAAGAACTCAAACAGATTTACAAGAAAAAAACAAGCCCATTCAAAAATGAGCAAAGATTATGAACAGACACTTTACAAAAGGAGACATAGATGACGCCAACAAACACATGAAAAAATGCTCATCAGGAGGGATCCAAGATGGCTGATCGCTAACAGCTCGGGATTTTAGCTCCCAGTGAAAGCTTGGAAAACGTGAGGATACCACATTTTCAGAGGAATTTTCGTCGCCCACGAACCAGAAGATTTCTAGTGGAGGAGCCCCGCGGGTCGCCAGGGCGACTTCGGTGGCCAGTGCAGCGGTTTTGTCGTCGCCTCGGCGCGGCAGCTCTTCGTGCACAGTGAGCGGTACTGGTTCCCCTACTGACTGGTGTTTGGAGCTCCGGGAAGGTAGAGCCGCTTGCGGACTCAAGAAGGAAGCCAGACTGGAGATTCCCAGGCAGAAGAGCACCATCAGTCTTATCGCTGCTGTTTTGGCCGGCGCAGTGGGTTGCTCCAGCACTGGGAATCAATAAATTGAACATCCTTTCAGGAACTTAGTCAGAAAGGCGCTAATTGTAAAGACATCAGATGAATAAATTCACAGTAAAGGGAAAAAAACAGCCTAAAAAGGCCGAGAAAATTGAAAGTCAGAACCCCTCTCCCTCTACAGAGGATAGCAATTCCTCATCAGCAACGGAACAAGCCCTAATGAAAGAGGACTGTGTTCCAGTATCTGAAGGAGGCTTTAGAAGGTGGATGGTAAAAAACCTCTGGGAATTGAAACAACTTGTTCTAACCCAATGTAAAGAAACTAAGAACTTTAAAAAAAGATTAGACGAAATGTTACAAAGAATCGACAATATAGAGAGGAATATAAATGAACTAATGGAGTTGAAAAATACAACACGAGAACTTAGTGAAATATGCACAAGTTTAAATAGCCGAATTGATCAAGCAGAAGAAAGGATATCAGAGGTCGAAGACCGACTTAATTAAATGGAACGAGAAGACAAGAATAGAGAAAAAAGGATAAAAAGAAATGAGCAAAGTCTCCAAGAATTATGGGACTATGTGAAAAGACCTAATCTACGTTTGATAGGTGTACCTGAATGTAATGGAGAGAATGAATTCCAGCTGGAAAATACTCTTCAGGATATTATTCAGGAGAATTTTCCCAATTTACCAAAGCAGGATACCATTCAACTTCAGGTAATAGAGAGAACACCACAAAGATATTCCTTAAGAAAAGCAACCCCAAGACACATAATCATTAGATTCACCAGGGTTGAAACAAAGGAGAAAATACTAAGAGCAGCCAGAGAGAAAGGTCAGGTTACCCACAAAGGGAAGCCTATTAGACTTAGAGCTGATCTCTCAGTAGAAACCCTGCAAGCCAGAAGAGAGTGGGGGCTGGTATTTAACATCATTAAAGAACAGAACTTTCAGCCCAGAATTTCAAATCCTGCCAAATTGAGTTCACAATTGAAGGAAAAACAAAATCTTTTATGAACAAGCAAGTACTCAGAGATTTTATTACCACCAGGCCTGCTTTACAAAAACTTCTGAAAGAAGCATTATGCACAGAAAGGAACAACCAGTATTAGCCTTTCTAAAAATATACCAAAAAGTAAAGAGCATCAACATAAAGAAGAATTTATATCAACAAATGGATAAAATAGCCAGTTAACATCAAATGGCAGTAATCTTAAATTGAAATTGACTAAATTTTCTAATTAAAAGATACAGCCAAAACCTAACGATATACTATATCCAGACCCATTTCATATCCAAAGATACGAAAAGACTAAAAACAAAGGGTTGGAGAAAGATTTACCAACCAAATAGAGAACAAAAACAAATAAATAAACAAAAAGGAGTTGCAACCCATGCATTTGATAAAACAGAATTCAAACCAACAAAGGTAGAGTGGTTTAAGGATCAATACATTCTAACACCCAGATACATAAAACCCATAAAGAGATTCAGACTCAACGAAACAGAAAATTAATAAGGATATCTAGAATCTGAACTCAGATCAGTAACAAATAACCTTAATAAGCACTTGTAGAGCTCTCCACTTTAGATAAATAAAATATACATTCTCCACTTTAAATACACAAAATAATGATCAGCCATTATTAATACCCACTAAAAGCAATATTCCTGTTCTCTCTCCCTTTTTTTCTTCCTCTCTTGTCCTAAAAAAATCTCCTTTTTCCTGTTCTAAATGTATAGATCTTGTATTTTTTTTTAAATTAACACTTCCTAACTGTCCTCTCTCTAAAAAAAAGAAAAAAAGAGAGAGAGAGACGAGATCTCATTCTATTGCGCAGGCTGATCTCCAACACCTGGGCTCAAAGAAGCCTCATGCCTCAGCCTCCCAAAGTGCTGGATAACAGGCATGAACCGCTGCACCTGACAGAAAAAAAAAAAAAGGTGCTCATCATCACTGGTCATTAGAGAGATGCAAATCAAAACCACATTCAGATACCATCTCACGCCAGTTAGAATGGCGATCATTAAAAAATCTGGAGACAGCAGATGCTGGAGAGGATGTGGAGAAAAAGGAACACTCTTACACTGTTGGTGGGAGTTTAAATTAGTTTAACCATTGTGGAAGACAGTGTGGCGATTCCTCAAGGACCTAGAAATAGAAATTCCACTGGACCCAGCAATCCCTTTACTGGGTATATATCCAAAGGACTATAAATCATTCTACTATAAAAACACATGCACACGTATGTTCATTGCAGCACTGTTTACAATAGCAAAGTCCTGGAACCAACCCAAATGCCCATCGATGATAGATTGGATTGGGAAAATGTGGCACATATACACCATGAAATATTATGCAGCAATCAAAAATGATGAGCTTATGTTTTTTTAAGGACATGGATGAATCTGGAGAACATCATTCTAAGCAAACTGACACAAGAACAGAAAAGGAAATACCGCATATTCTCACCCATAGGCGGATGAGAAAAATGAGAACACATGGACACAGGGAGGGGGTCTACTACACACTAGTGTCTATTGGGGGAAATGGGGAAGGGACAGTTGGGGGGGCTGGGGAGGGATAGCCTGGGGATAAATGCCAAGTGCAAGTGAGGGGAAGGAAGGCAGCAAAACACACTGCCATGTGTGTACCTATGCAACAATCTTGCACGTTCTGCACATGTACCCCAAAATCTATAATGCAAAAAAATTAAAAATAATAATAATAATAATAAAATAAAACACACACACACAAAAAGAGAGAGCAGGATATACACAGGAGACAGAAGAATACACACTAGAGAGGGGGATATACACAGGAGAGTGGTGATATACACAGGAGGGAGGAGGGTACACACAGGAGAGAGGGGCATACACACAGGAAAAATGGATAAACACAGGAGAAAAAGGGATACACACAGGAAAGAGGAGGATACACACAGATAAGGGGGATACACAAAGAATAAAGAGCATACACACAGGAGAGAGGAGGATACACACAGAAGAGAGGAGGATACAAACAGGAGAAAGCTGATACACACAGGAGAAAGGGGGTATACAGAGGATCCTTCACGGCCTCACTGAATATTACACAATTGTCATATAGTCTGGAGTCTATTTTTTAAGGCCACTCATTAAAAGAATCACTAAATAATGCACAACTGCTGAATAGTCAGATGTCTCTTTCCTATGTCCACTCGTTAAGAGCCTCACGAAGTGTACACACCTGGGGAAATAGTCAGGATTTACCTTTATCCCCTCATTCTCATTCTGACTAAATAAGGCACACCTGTGAAATAGTCAGGAGACTTTTTCCTGTGGCCTCTAATTCGGAGGGTCACTGAATAATGTGGTGTAGTCAGGAGTATATTTCATGTGGACACATATTCAGAGCCTCAGTGAATAAGTCAGACACTTGATGTAGTAAGGAATCTAATTAATATGGGCATACCTTCTGAGCCTCACTGTATAATACACACCTGGAGAATAATTTGGAGTCTATTTTCGATGGATATTCATTCTGAGCCTCGGTAAAAAATGTACACCTCAGGAGTAGCCAGAAGTCTATTTTATTAGGACACTCATTCATAGCCTCAATGGATAATATGCACTTGTGGATTAGTCAGGATACCATTTTATATGGCCACTGACTCCTAACCTCAATGATAAATGCACAAATGTAAAGTACTCTGCAGTCTATTTCATATAAACACTCATTCAGAGATTCAGTGAATAATACAAATATTTAAGATAGACAACATCCTGTTTCATATGGTCACACAAAAAGAGCCTCACTGAATAATGCACACCTGGGGAAGTGATAAAATTCTACTTTTCATAGCCTCTCATTTACAGCCTCAGGGAATAATGCACACGTGTGAAATAGACACTAGTCTATTTTATATGGCCACAAAATCAAAGCCTGAGTAAGTAATACACAACTTTGGAATAGTCACTAGTCTATTCCATATGCCCAATATTTAGAGTCAGCGTAAATAATACACGCCTGTGGAATAGTCAGAAACAAGTTCATATGGCCAAAGTTTCAGATACTCAGTGAATAATACATACTTCGGAAATATTCAGGATGCTATTACATGTGGCATCAATTTCAGAACCTCATTGAATAATAAACACCTGTATTGTAGTCAGAATTCTATTTCATATAGCTACATATTCAGAGCCTAACTAAATAACATACACCTTGGAAATAGTCAGGATTGTATTTCGTATAGCCACTCATTTAGAGCCGAATGTAAAATCGCACGCCTGAGGAGTATTCAGGAGTCTCTATTTTATGGCCACTCATTCAGAGCTTCACAGAATTATACAGACATAGAAACATCAGGAGGGTATTTCATAAACCCACTTATTCAGAACCTCAGTGAGGAATCATATATATCTGGAAAATACTCAGGATTATATTATATATAGCCACTTATTCAGAGACTCACTGAATAATGCACACATAAGGAATAGTCTAAAGACTATTTGATACGACACTACACCCAGCGACTCAGTGGACAATGCAGAACAGAACAATACTCAAGATGATAGAGTCAGAAGTTTATGTTATGTGGTCACTCGTTCAGAATCTCAATGACGAATACAGACCTTTGGTATAGTAAGATTCGATATCATAGGGCCACTGAATCACAGCATTCCAGGATAATGCACAAAGGGGCAATAGTAAGCAGTCTATTTCATATGGCCTCTCATTCAGAGCTTCAGTGCATAATAAATAGCTGTGTAGTAGTCAGGATCCTATTTAAAGTAGCCCCAAGTTAAGCAGCTCTGTGAATGATACACACATGTGTCACAGTCAGGATACTGTTTGACATAGACACTCATACAGAATTTTTTCGAATACTTCACATGTGGGGAGTAATCACTAGTCTGTTTCATATGGAGATTCGTTTGGAGAATCAAAAAATAACGCACACCTGTGGAGTAAAATGGGTTGTATTTCATAAGGCCACACTTTCAGTGTTTTAGTGAATAATATGTATATCTGATAAGTCAGGAATCTCATTCACATGGCCACTCGTTCTGTGTCTGTTTGAATAGTACTTCCCTCAGAAACAGTAAAGTATCTACTTCAAATGCCTACACATTCAGAGTCTCTGTAAGTAATGAACACCTGGGCAAAACACCTGAGTCAATTTTTTTATGATCACTTAGTCAGAGTCTCATTCAATAATACACACATGGGGAAGAGTTAAAAGTCTACTTCATGTAGCCACTCATTTAGATCCTCAGTGAAAAATGCACACCAGGGTAATAGTTGAGCATTTTTGATACAGCCACTCATTTTGTGCCTCACTGAGTGAAATACACCTGAAGAAAACTCAGGATTCTATTTGATACTACCACTCATTTAGAACCTCATTGAATAATTCACAATGGAGCAATAGTCAGGGGTCTATTTTATATGGTCTATCACTCAAAGTTTAAGTGAATAATAAACTTCTATGGAGTAATCAGAACTCTGTTTAAGATAGACATGAATTAAGTGCCTTCCTGAATGATACACACCTGGGCGATAGTGAGGAGTCTATTTGATATGAACTCTAATTTTGTGTATCGCTGTGTAATACACACCTGGGCAGGGTCAGGAGTCTATTTGGTATGGACACTCAAACAGAACTTGTTGGATTAATGCACACTTGTATAATAATGAGGAGTCTATGTCATACGGATAGTCATTTAGACAAACAGTGAATAATGTACATATGGAGTAATTAGAAGTCTGTTTCATATGGCCCCTCTTTCACAGCCTCATTGAATATTACACACTTGTGATATAGTCTGGAGTCTATTTTTATGGCCACTCATTTAGAGGATCACTAAATAATGCACACCTGTGGAATAATCAGAAGTCTCTTTTTTTATGGCCACTCGTTAAGAGCCTCACTATGTGTACACACCTGGGGAAATAGTCAGGATTTACCGTTATCCCCTCATTCAGAGTCTCACTACATAATGCACACCTGTGGAATAGTCAAAAGTCTCTTTCCTATGGCCACTCGTTAAGAGCCTCACTAAGTGTACACTCCTGGAAAAATAGGATTTACCTATATCCCTTCATTCAGAGTCTCACTAAATAATGCACATTTGTAAAATAGTCAGGAGACTTTTTAATGTGGCCTCTAATTCGGAGTGTCACTGAATAATGTGATGTAGTCAGGAGACTATTTCATGTAGACACATATTCAGAGTTTCAGTGAATAAGACAGACACTTGATATAATAAGGAATCTAATTGAAATGAAAATACATTCTGTGCCTCACTGACTAATACACATTTAGGGAATAATTTAGAGTCTATTTTAGATTGACATATATTCAGAGCCTCGGAAAATGATGTACACCTGTGGAGTAGCTAGGAGTCTATTTTATGAGGACACTCATTCATATCCTCAGTGGATAATATGCACGTGTAAATTAGTCCAGACTCCATTTTATATGGACACTGACTCGTAACCTCAGTGAAAAATGCACAAAAGTAAAGCACTAAGCAGTGTATTTCATATAGACACTCATTAAGAGATTCACTAAATAATACAAATATTAAATATAGCAGCATCGTGTTTCATATGGTCACACAAAATGAGCCTCAGGGTGTAAGGCACACATAGGGAACTGTTAGAAGTCTACTTTATATAGCCTCTCATTTACAGCATCAGAGAATAATGCACACGTGTGGAATAGACACTAGAATATTTATATGGCCACAAAATCAAAGCCTGAGTGAGTAATACAAAACTTTGGAATAGTCACTTGTCTATTTTACATGCCCAAATATTTAGAGTCAGAGTCAATAATACACTCCTGTGGACAAGTCAGAAAACAATTTCATATGGCCAAAGTTTCAGAGCCTCAGTGAATAATACATACCTGGGAAATACTCAGGACTCTATTACATGTGGCATCAATTTCAGAGCTTCCATGAATAAGAAACACCTCTATTGTCGTCAGAATTTTATTTCCTATAGCCACATATTCAGAGCCTAACTGAATAAAATACACCTTGAAAAAAGTTAAAATTCTATTTCGTGTAGCCACTCATTTAGAGCCGAATGTAAAAACGCACGCCTGAAGAGCATTCAGGAGGCTCTATTTTATCGCCACACATTCAGAGCTTCACAGAATAATACAGACCTATGAAAACATCAGGAGTGTATTTAACACGGCCACTTATTGAGAACCTCAGTGAGGAATCATATATATCTGGAAAATAACTCAGGATTATATTATATATAGCCACTTATTCAGAGACTCACTGAATCATGCACAGCTAAGGAATAGTCTGGAGACTATTTGATATGACTCTTCACCCAGCGACTCAGTGGACAATGCAGAACTGAAAAATAGTCAAGAGGATAGAGTCAAGTGTTTATGTTATGTCGTCACTTATTCAGAATCTCACCGAAAAATACAGATCTTGGGAATAGTCAGTGTCCAAGTCATATGGACACTCAATCACAGCATTACCGAATAATGCACAATGGGGCAATTGTAAAGAGTCTATTTCATAGGGCCTGTCATTCGGAGCTTCAGTGCATAATAAACAGCTGTGGAGTAGTCACGACCCTATTTAAGGTAACCCCAAATTAAGCAGCTCCATGAATGATACACACATGTGTCAGAGTCAGGAGACTATTTGACATAGACACTCATAGAGAACATTCTCGAATATTGCACACGTGGGGAATAATCACTAGTGTGTTTCATATGGTGATTAGTTTGGAGAATCAGAAATAACGCACACCTGTTGAGTAAAATGGGTTATATTTCATGAGGCCACTCTTTCAATGTTTTATTGAATAGTATGTATACCTAATAAGTCAGGAATCTCTTTCGCATGGCCACTCGTTCAGGGCCTTTGTGAAGAAAACTCCCCTCAAAAATTGTCAGGGGTCTACTTCAAATGGCTACACATTTAAAGTCTCTGTACGTAATGAACACCTGGGCAATACACCTGAGTCTCTTTTTTATGCCCACTTAGTCAGAGACTCATTCAATAATACATAACAGAGGAAGATTTAAGAGTCTACCTCATGTAGCCACTCATTTAGAGCCTCAGTGAATAATGCACACCAGGGTAATAGTCGATCATTTTTTATATGGCCACTCATTTTGTGCCTCACTGAGTGAAATACACCTGAAGAATCCTCAGGATTCTATTTGATACTGCCATGCATTTAGCACCTTATTGAATAATTCACAATGGAGCAATAGTCAGGTGTCTATTTTATATGGTCTATCACTGAAAGTTTCAGTGAATAATAAACTTCTATGGAGTAATCTGGACGCTGTTTAAGATAGCCACGAATTCAGTGCATTCCTAAATGATACACACCTGGGTAGTAGCCTGGCTTCTATTTTATATGAACTCTAATTTTGTGTATCGTAGAATAATACACACCCGGGGCAGTGTCAGGGGTCTATTTGGTATGGACACTCAAACAAAACCTGTTTGATTCATGCACACATGTATAATAATGAGGAGTCTATGTCATACGGCTGCTCATTCTGACAAACAGTGAATAATGCACAAAGTAATTAGAAGTCTGATTCTTATGGACTCTCTTTCACAGCCTCACTGAATATTACACACTTGTAATATAGTCTGGAGTCTATTTTTTATGGCCACCCATTCAGAGAATCACTAAATAATGCACACCTGCAGGATAGTCAGAAGTCTCTTTCCTATGGCCACTCGTTAAGAGCCTCACTAAGTGTACACACCTGGGGAAATGGTCAGGATTTACCATTATCCCCTCATTCAGAGTCTCACTAAATAATGCACACCTGTGGAATAGTCAGGAGACTCTTTCCTATGACCACTCGTTAAGAGCCTCACTAAGTGTACACACCTGGCAAAATAGTCAGGATTTACTAACATCCCTTCATTCAGAGTCTCTCTAAATAATGCACACCTGTGGAATAATCAGGAAACTTTTTTATGTGGCCTCTAATTCGGAGTGTCACTGAATAATGTGATGTAGTCATGAGTCTATTTCATGTAGACACATATTCAGAGCCACAGTGAATAAAACAGGCCCTTTATGTTGTAAGGAATCTAATTAATATGGCCACATCTTCTGAGCCTCACTGAATAATGCACACCTGAAGAATAATTTGGAGTCTGTTTTCGATGGATATTCATTCAGAGCCTGGGTAAATAATGAACACCTGTGGAGTAGCCAGGAGTCTATTTTATTAGGACACTCATTCATAGCCTCAGTGGATAATATGCACGTGTGGATTAGTGCGGATTTCAATTTATATGGCCACTGATGCGTAACCTCAGTGAAAAATGCACAAATGTAAAGTACACAGCAGTCTATTTCATATAGACACTCATTCCGAGATTCACTAAATAATACAAAGATTTACTATAGCAGCATCCTGTTTCATATGGTCACATAAAATGAGCCTCACTGAGTAAGGAACACCTAGGGAAGTGTTAGGAGTCTACTTTATATAGCCTCTCATTTACAGCCTGAGGGAATAATGCACACGTGTGGAATAGACACTAGACTATTTGATATGGCCACAAAATCAAAGCCTGAGTGAGTAATTCACAACTTTGGAATAGCCACTTGTCTATTTTACATGCCCAAATATTAGAGTCAGAGTCAATAATACACGCCTGTGTACAAGTCAGTAAACAATTTCATATGGCCAAAGTTTCAGAGCCTCAGTGAATAATACATACCTGGGAGATACTCAGGACGCTATTACATGTGGCATCAATTTCAGAGCTTCCTTGAATAAGAAACACCTCTATTGTCGTCAGAATTCTATTTCCTATAGCCACATATTCAGAGACTAACTGAATAACATACATCTTGGGAAAAGTTAAAATTCTATTTCGTATAGACACTCATTTAGAGCCGAATGTAAAAACTCACTCCTGAGGAGCATTCAGGAGGCTGTATTTTATGACCACTCATTCAGAGCTTCACAGAATTATACAGACCTATGAAAATGTTAGGAGTGTATTTCACATGGCCACTTATTCAGAACCTCAGTGATTAATAATATATATCTGGAAAATACTCAGGATTATATTATATATAGCCACTTATTCAGAGACGCACTGAATAATGCACAGCTAGGGTATAGTCTGGAGACTACTTGATATGACTCTTCACCCAGAGACTCAGAGGACAATGCAGAACTGAAAAATAGTCGAGAGGATAGAGTCAATCGTTTATGTTATGTAGTCACTCGTTCAAAATTTCACTGAAGAATACACACCTTGGAAATAGTCAGAGTTTAGGTCATATGGATACTCAATCACAGCATACCGAATAATGCACAATGTGGCCATAGTAAGGAGTCTACTTCATATGGTCTCTCATTCAGAGTTTCAGTGTGTAATAAACAGCTATGAAGGAGGGAGGACTGTATTGAAGGTAGTTCCAAATAAAGAAGCTCCGTGAATGATACACATATGTGTGAGAGTCAGGAGACTATTCGATATGGACACTCATACAGAACCTCTTTGAATATTGCACATGTGAGGAATAATCACTAGTCTATTTCATATGGTGGTTCATTTGGAGGGTGATAAAATAACATGAAACTCTGGAGAAAAATGGGTTCTATTTCATAAAGCCATTCTTTCACTATTTTAGTGAATAACATTTATATCTGATAAGTCAGGAATCTCTTTCACATGGCCACTCGTTCTGGGCGTCTGTGAATAATACTCCCCTCAGAAACAGCCAAGGGTCTACTTCAAATACCTACACATTCAGAGTCTCCGTATGTAATCAACACCTGGGAAATACACTTGACTCTCTTTTTTATGCCCACTTAGTTAAAGTCTCATTCAATAATACACACCTGGAAAGAGTTAATGGTCTACTTCATGTATCCACTCATTTAGATTCTTAGTGAATAATCCACTCATTTAGAGCCTCAGTGAATAATGTACACCAGGGTAATAGTTGAGCATTTTTTATATGGCCACTCATTCTGTGCCTCCCTGAATGATACACACCTGGGGAATTCTCAGGATTCTATTTCATACTACCATTCATTTAGAACCATATTGAATAATTTACAATGGAGCAATACTCAGGGGTCTATTTTGTATGGCTCATTCAAAGTTTCAGTGAATAATAAACTTCTATGGAGTAATCAGGACACTGTTTAAGATAGCCATGAATTAAATGCTTTCCCGAATGATACACACCTGGGTGGTAGTCAGGAGTCTATTTCATGTGAACACTAATTCTGTGTAACGCTGAGTAATACACACCTGGGGGAGTTTCAGGAGTCTATTTTGTATGGACACTCATACCGAACCTGTTGGAATAATGCACACATGGAGAATAATGAGGAGTCTATGTCATATGGCTACTCATTCAGACAAACAGTGAATAATGCACATGTGAAGTCATTAGAATTCTCTTTCATATGGCCCCTCTTTCACAACCTCACTGAATATTACACACTTGTGATGTAGTCTGGAGTCTATATTTTATGGCCACTCATTCAGAGAATCACTGAGTAATTCACACCTGCGGAATAGTCAGAAGTCTCTTTCCTATGGCTACCCATTGAGAGCCTCACAAAGTGTAAACACCTGGATAAATTGTCAGGATTTATTTGTATCTCCTCATTCAGTGTCTCACTAAATAATGCTCACCTGTGGAATAGTCAGGAGACTTTTTTAGGTGGCCTCTCATTCAATTTGTCATTGAAAAATGTGGTGTAGTCAGGAAACTCTTTCATGTAGACACATATTCAGAGCCTAAGTGCAAAAGACAAAACCTTCATATAGTAAGATATCAAATTAATATGACCACATCTTCTGAGGCTCACTGAATAATACACACCTGGAGAGTAATTTGGAGTCTATTTTCTATGGACATTCATTGAGAGCCTCGGTAAATAAAGCAGACCTGTGGAGTAGTCAGGAGTCTCTTTCATTTGGACACACATTCATAGCCTCAGTGGATAATATGCACGTGTGGATTAATCAGGATTCCATTTTATATGGCAACTGACTCGTAACCTCAATGAATAATGCACAGATGTAAAGTACTCAGCAGTTTATTTTATATATCTGCTGATTCAGTGATTCACTGAATAATAAAATTATTTGAGATAGACAGCCTTCTGTTTCATATTGTCATACAAAAAGAGCCTCACTGAGTGACAAACACCTGGGGAAGTTTTAGGAGTGTAATTTATATAACCTCTCATTTACAACCTAAGGGAATAATGCACATGTGTGAAATAGACAGTAGTCTGTTTTATATGGCCACAAAATCAAAGCCTGAGTCAGTAATACACACCTTTGCAATAGTCACTAGTCTATTATATATGCCCAAATATTTAGAGTCAGCGTCAAAAATACAGGCCTGTGGACTAGTCAGGAAGCAATTTCATATGGCCAAAGTTTCAGAGCCTCAGTGAATAATAAATAGCTGAGGAATACTCTGGACGCTGTTACATGTGGCATTTCTTCAGAGGTTCATTGAGTAAAGAACTCCTGTATTGTAGTCAGAATTCTATTTGATATAGCCACATACTCAGAGCCTAACTGAATAAGAGACACCTAGGGGAAGTCAGGATTCTGTTGCGTATAGCCATTCATTTAGAGCTGAAAGTAAAATCTCACACGTGATTAGTATATAGGAGTCTCTATTATATGGCCACTCATTCAGAGCCTCACAGAATAATACAGACATATGGAAATGTCAGAAGGGTACTTGACATGGCCACTTATTCTGTTCCTCAGTGAAGAATCATATATATCTGGAAAATACTCAGGATTCTATTATATATAGTCTCTTATTAAGAGACTCACTGAATAATGCACACCTGGAGAATTGTCTGGAGACTATTTGATATGACCGTTCACCCAGCGACTCAGTGGAAAATGCAGAGCTGAGAAATAGTCAAGAGGACAGAGTCAGGAGTCTATTTTATGTGGTCACTCATTCAGAAACTGACTGAAGAATACACACCTTGGGAATAGTCAGAGTCCAGGACATATGGCCCCTCAATGACAGCATTACCAAATAATGCACAATAGGGCAATAGTAAGGAGTCTATTTCATATGGCATCTCATTTAGAGCTTCAGTGCATAATACACAGCTATGGAGGAGGGAGGACCCTATTGACAGTAGCCCCAAATAAAGCAGCTCCGTGAATTATACACACATGTGTGAGAGTCAGGAGACTATTTGATATGGACAGTCATACAAAACCTCTTCGAGTATTGCACATGTGGGGAATAATCACTAGTCTATTTCATATGGTGTTTCATTTGGAGAGTCAAAAAATAAAACGCACCTGTGGAGTAAAATGCGGTTTGTTTCATAAGACAACTCTTTCTGTGTTTTAGTGAATAACGTGTATATCTGATAAGTCAGGAATCTCTTTCACATGGCCACTCGTTCCTGGCATCTGTGAATAATACTCTCCTCAGAAACAGTCAAGGGTCTACTTCAAATGCCTACCCATTCAGAGTCTCTGTAAGTAATGAACACCTGGGCAATACACCTGAGTCTCTTTTTTATGCCCACTTAGTCAGAGTCTCATTCAATAATACATAACTGGGGAAGAGTTAAGTGTCTACTTCATGTAGCCACTCACTTGGATCCTCAGTGAATAATCCACACCAGAATAATAGTGGAGCATTTTTTATATGGCAACTCATTCTGTGCCTCCCTGAATGATACACACCTTGGGAATTCTCAGGATTCTATTTCATGCTACCACTCGTTTAGAACCTTATTGAATAATTCACAATGGAGCAATAGTCAGGTGTCTATTTTGTATGGCCTCTCATTCAAAGTTTCAGTGAGTAATGTACCTCTATGGAGTAATTAGGACACTGTTTACGATAGCCATGAATTATGTGCCTTCCTGAATGATACACACCTGTGTGGTGGTCAGGAGTCTATCTCATATGACCTCTAATTCTGTGTTACGCTGAGTAATACACACCTGGGGGATTTTCAGGAGTCTATTTTGTATGGACACTCATACCAAACCTGTTGGAATAATGCACACATGGAGAATAATGAGGAGTCTATGTCATACGGCTACTCATTGAGACAGTGAAAAACACACATGTGAGGTCATTAGAATTCTGTTTCATATGGCCCCTCTTTCACAACCACACTGAGTATTACACACTTGTGATATAGTCTAGAGTCTATATTTTATGGCCACTCATTCAGGGAATCACTGAATAATTCACACCTGTGGAATAGTCAGAAGTCTCTTTTCTATGGCTACCCGTTGAGAGCCTCACTAAATGTACACGCCTGGATAAATAGTCAGGATTTACTTGTATCTCCATTCAGAGTCTCACTAAATAATGCACAGCTGTGGAATAGTCAGGAGACTTTTTCATGTGGCCTCTCATTCAATGTGTCATTGAAAAATGTGGTGTAGTCAGGAGACTCTTTCATGTAGACACATATTCAGAGCCTCAGTCCATAAGAGAGATTCTTGATATAGTAAGAAATCTAATTAGTATGACCACATCTTCTGAGGCTCACTGAATAATACACACCTGGATAGTAATCTGGAGTCTATTTTCGATGGACATTCATTCATAGCCTCGGTAAATAATGCAGACATGTGGAGTAGCCAGGAGTCTCTTTCATTTGGACACACATTCCTAGCCTCAGTGGATAATAGGCATGTGTGGATAAATCAGTATTTCATTTTATATGGCCACTGACTCATAACATCAATGAATAATGCACAAATATAAAGTACTCAGCAGTTTATTTCATATAGCTGCTCATTCAGTGATTCACTGAATAATAAAACTATTTGAGATAGACAGCCTCCTGTTTCATATTGTCATACAAAAAATGCGTCACTGAGTGACACACACCTGGGGAATTGTTAGGAGTGTACTTTACATAGCCTCTCATTTACAGCCTAAGTGAATAATGCACATGTGTGGAATTGACACTATTCTATTTTATATGGCCACAGAATCAAAGCCTGAGTCAGTAGTACACAACTTGGAAATAGTCACTAGTCTATTCCATATTCCCAAATATTTAGAGTCAGTGTCAATAATACATGTCTGTAGACTAGTCAGAATACCATTTCATATGACCAAAGTTTCAGAGCCTCAGTGAATAATAAATACCTGAGGAATATTCTGGAAGCTATTACATGTGGCATTTCTTCAGAGGTCCATTGAGTAACGGACACCTATAATGTAGTCAAAATTCTGTTTCATATAGCCACATACTCAGAGCCTAACTGAATAACAGATACCTTTGGAAAGTCAGGATTCTATGTCGTATAGCCACTCATTTACACCCGAATGTAAAAACTCACGCCTGAGTAGTATAAAAGCAGACATACATGAGGCCAGCAAACATATGAAAAAGTGCTCATCGTCATTGGTCATTAGAGAGATGCAAATCAAAACCACATTGAGATACCATCTCACACCAGTTAGAATGGCGATCATTAAAAAATCTGGAGACAGCAGATGCTGGAGAGGATGTGGAGAAATAGGAACACTCTTACACTGTTGGTGGGAGTGTAAATTAGTTCAACCATTGTGGAAGACAGTGTGGCGATTCCTCAGGGACCTAGAAATAGAAATTCCATTTGACCCAGCAATCCCATTACTGGGTATCTATCCAAAGGATTATAAATCGTTCTACTATAAGGACACATGCACACGAATGTTCATTGCAGCACTGTTTACAATAGCAAAGACCTGGAACCAACCCAAATGCCCAACGATGATAGACTGGACTGGGAAAATGTGGCACATATACACCATGGAATATTATGCAGCAATCAAAAATGATGAGTTTGTGTCCTTTGTAGGGACATGGATGAATCTGGAGAACATCATTCTCAGCAAACTGACACAAGAACAGAAAAAGAAATACCGCATATACTCGCTCATAGGTGGGTGAGAAAAATGAGAACATGTGGACACAGAGAGGCGGTCTACTATACACTGGGGACTGTTGGGGGGAATGGGGGAGGGACAGCAGGGGGGGGCTGGGGGGGATAGCCTGGGGATGAATACCAAGTGTGGGTGAAGGGGAGGAAAGCAGCAAAGCACACTGCCATGTGTGTACCTATGCAACTATCTTGCTCGTTCTGCACATGTACCCCCAAACCTATAATGCAATAAAAAAAAAAATAAATAAAAATAAAAATAAAAATAAATTCATACTATTTAAATTGAAAAAAAAAAAAAAATTCATTTGATACTTCTCATTAAGTTAGCATTGGAAGTTATATTGAAGAACCCTGTTCATCAAATACTTATTGCAGGCTTATTTGATACGAAGTTGTATTTGTCTAAAATTACGTCTGCTAGCTGTCATAATGGTCTTCATTTTCTCTGTGTTAATAAAAGAATAAAAAGTCAAAAAAAAAAAAAAAAAAAAAAAGAGTCTCTATTATATGGCCACTCATTCAGAGCCTCACAGAATAATACAGATGTATGGAAATATCAGGAGTGTACTTGATATGGCTACTTTTTCAGTTCCTCAGTGAAGAATCATATATAACTGGAAAATACTCAGGATTCTATTATATATTGCCACTTATTAAGAGACTCACTGAATCATGCACACCTGGAGAATTGTCTGGAGAATATTTGATATGACAGTTCACCCAGGGACTCAGTCAAAAATGCAGAGCTGAAAAATAGTCAAGAGGAGAGAGTCAGGAGTCTATTTTATGTGGTCACTCGTTCAGAAACTGACTGAAGAATATACCCCTTGGAAATAGTCAGAGTCCAGGTCATATGACCACCCAATGACAGCATTTCCGAATAATGCACAATGGAGCAATAGTAAAAAGCCTATTTCATATGCCTCTCATTCAGAGCTTCAGTGTGTAATAAACAGCTGTGGAGGAGTGAGGACCCTATTGATGGTAGCCCCAAATAAAGCAGCTCCGTGAATGACACACATGTGTGGGAGTCAGGAGACTATTTGATATGGACACTCATACAGAACCAGTTCGAATATTGTACATGTGGGAAATAATCACTAGTCTATTTCATATGGTGGTTCGGTTGGAGGGTCAAAAATTAACAGGCATCTGTGGAGTAAAATGCGGTCTAATTCATAAGGCCACTCTTTCAGTGTTTTAGTGAATAACATGTATATCTGATAAGTCAGGAATCTCTTTCACATGGCCACTTGTTCTGGGCCTCTGTGCAAAATACTCCCCTCAGAAACAGTCAACGTCTGCTTCAAATGCCTACACATTCAGAGTCTCTGTAAGTCATGAACACCTGGGCAATACATCTGAGTCTCTCTGTTATGCCCACTTAGTTAGAGTCTCATTCAGTAATACACACCTGGTGAAGAGTTAAGAGTCTACTTCATGTCGCCACTCATTTAGATCCTCAGTGAATAATCCACACCAGGGTAATAGTTGAGAATTTTTATATGGCCACTCATTCTGTGCCCCCCTGAATGATACACACCTGGGGAATTCTCAGGATTCTATGTCATACTACCACTCATTTAGAACCTTATTGAATAATTCACAATGGAGCAATAGTCAGGTGTCTATTTTGTATGGCCTCTCATTCCATGTTTCAGTGAATAATGAACTTCTATGGAGTAATAAGGACACTGTTTAAAATAGCCATGAATTAAGTGCCTTCCTGAATGATACACACCTTGGTGGTAGTCAGGAGTCTATTTTATATGAACTCTAATTCTTTGTAATGCTGAGTTATTCACACCTGGGGGAGTTTCAGGAGTCTATTTTGTATGGACACTCATATCGAACCTGTTGGAATAATGCACACATGGAGAATAATGAGGAGTCTATGTCATACGGCTACTCACTCAGACAAAAAAGTGAATAACGGACATGTGGATTCATTAGAATTCTGTTTCATATGGCCCCTCTTTCACAGCCTCACTGAATATTACACACTTGTGAAATAGTCTGGAGTCTATATTTTATGGTCACTCTTTCAGAGAATCACCGAATAATTCACACCTGCGGAATAGTCGGAAGTCTCTTTTGTAAGGGTACCGGTTGAGAGCCTCATTAAATGTACACACCTGGGTAAATAGTCAGGATTTACTTGTATCTCCTCATTAAGAGTCTCACTAAATAATGCACACCTATGAAATAGTCAAGAGACTTTTTCATGTGGTTTCTCATTCAATGTGTCATTGTAAAATGTGGGGTAGTCAGGAGACTCTTTCATGTAGACACATATTCAGAGCCTCAGTGCATAAGACAGACCTTGATATAGAAAGAAATCTAATTAGTATGACCACGTCTTCTGAGGCTCACTTAATAATACAAACCTGGAGAATAATTTGGAGTCTATTTTATATGGACATTCATTCAGAGCCTCGGAAAATAATGCAGACCTGTGGTTTAGTAAGGAGTCTCTTATATTTGGACACTCATTCATAGCCTCAGTGTATAATATGCACGGTTGCATTAATCAGGATTCCATTTCATATGAACACTGACTCGTACCCTCAATGAATAATGCACAAATGTAAAGTACTCAGCAGTTTATTTCATATAGCCACTCATTGAGAGATACACTGAAATAAAATTACTTGAGATAGACAGCCCCCTGTTTCATATTGTCATACAAAAAGAACCTCACTGACTGACACACACCTGGGGAAGTGTTAGGAGTGTACTTTACATAGACTCTCATTTACAGTCTTAGGGAATAATGCACATGTGTGGAATAGACACTAGTCTGTTTTATATGGCCACAAAATCAAAGCCTCAGTCTGTAATACACAACTTTGCAATAGTCACTAGTCTATTATATATTCCCAAATATTTAGAGTCAGAATCAATAGGCCTGTAGACTAGTCAGGAAACCATTTCATATGGCCAATGTTTCAGAGCCTCAGTGAGTAATAAATACCTGAGGAATACTCTGGACGCTGTTACATGTGGCATTTCTTCAGAGGTTCATTGAGTAAAAAACACCTGTATTGTAGTCAGAATTCTATTTCATATAGCCACATACTCAGAGCCTAACTGAATAACAGACACCTAGGGGAAGTCAGGATTCTGTTTCGTATAGCCATTCATTTACAGTCGAATGTAAAATTTCACACCTGAGTAGTATATAGGAGTCTCTATTATATGGCCACTCATTCAGAGCCTCACAGAATAATACAGACGTATGGAAATGTCAGGAGTGTACTTGACATTGCCACTTATTCTGTTCCTCAGTGAAGAATCATATATATCTGGAAAATACTCTGGATTCTAATATATATAGCCACTTATTAAGAGACTCACTGAATAATGCATACCTGGACAATTGTCTGGAGAGTATTTGATATGACCATTCACCCAACGACTCAGTGAAAAATGCAGAGCTGAGAATTAGACAAGAGGACAGAGTCAGGGGTCTATTTTATGTGGTTACTCGTTATGAAACTGACTGAAGAATACACACCTTGGGGATAGTCAGAGTCCATGTCATATGGACACTCAATCACAGCATTACGGAATAATGCACAATGGGGCAATTGTAAGGAGTTTCTTTCATATGGCCTCTCATTCAGATCTTCAGTGCATAATAAACAGCTGTGGAGGAGTGAGGACCCATTGAAGGTAGCCCAAAATTCAGGAGCTCCATGAATGATACACACATGTGTGAGAGTCATGACACTATTTGATATGGACACACATACAGAACCACTTCGAATATTGCACATGTGAAGAATAATCACTAGTCCACTTCATATGGTGGTTCATTCTGAGAGTCAAAAAATAACACACACCTGTGGAGTAAAATGCGGTCTATTTCATAAGGCTACTCTTCCAGTTTTTTAGTGAATAACATATATATCTGATAAGTCAGGAATCTCTTTCACATGGCCACCCGTTCAGGGCCTCTGTGAAGAATACTCCCTTCAGAAACGGTCAAGGGTCTACTTCAAATGCCTACACATTCAGAGTCTCTGTAAATAATGAACACCTGGGAAATACACCTGAGTCTCTCTTTTATGCCCACTGAGTCAGAGTCTTATGCAATAATACACAGCTGGGGAAGACTTAAGAGTCTACTTCATGTAGCCACTCATTTAGATCCTCAGTAAATAATCCACACCAGGGTTACATTCGAGCATTTTTATATGTCCACTCATTCTGTGCCTCCCTGAATGATACACTCCTGGGGAATTCTCAGAATTCAATTTCATACTACCACTCATTTAGATCCTTATTTTTTTTTTTTTTTTTTTTTAATTTTTATTGCATTATAGGTTTTGGGGTACATGTGCAGAACGTGCAAGATAGTTGCATAGGTACACACATGGCAGTGTGTTTTGCTGCCTTCCTCCCCCTCACCCACACTTGGTATTCATCCCCAGGCTATCCCCCCCAGCCCCCCCCACTGTTTAGATCCTTATTGAATAATTCACAATGGAGCAATAGTTAGGTGTTTATTTTGTATGGCCTCTCATTCAAAGATTCAGTAAATAATGAACTTCTATCTAGTAATCAGTACACTGTTTAAGACAGCCATATATTAAGTGCCTTCCTGAATGATACCCACCTGGGTGGTAATCAGGAGTCTATTTCATCTGAACTCTAATTCTGTGTATCGCTGAGTAATACACAGAACCACATCGAATATTGCACATGTGAACAATAATCACTAGTCCATTTCATTAGGTCGTTCGTTTTGGGAGTCAAAAACTAACACTGGAGAGGGGTGATACACACAGGAGAGTGGAGGGTACACACAGTAGACAGTGGGTACACAAAAAAGAGAAGAGGATACACAAAGGAGTGGAAGATTCACACAAAGTACTAGGGGATACACAGAGGAGAGAGGAGGATATACACAAGAGAGGGGAGAATAAACACAAGAAAAGGAAATACACACAGGAGAGAGGGGCATACACACAGGAGAGGGTGATACACACAGGAGAAATTAGAGTAAACAAAAGAGAGAGGAAGATATACACAGAACAGGGGGAAATACACAGGAGAGAGAAGAGTACACACAGGAGAAAAAAAGGATACACAGAGCAGAGAGGAAGATACACACAGGAGAGAGGGGATACCCAGAGGAAAGAGAAGGATACAAATAAGAGAGTGGTGATACAAACAGTAGAGATGAGGGTTCACACAGGAGAATAGAGGATACACACATAAGAGAGATGGATACAAACAGGAGAGAGGAGAATACTCACAGCAGACAGGAGGATACACACAGGAGATAGGGCATAGACACAGGAGTGAGAAAGATCCACACAGGAGAGAAAAGAATGCACACAGGAGAGAAGGGAATACACACAGAAGTGGGGCATACAAACAAAAGTGAGGGGATACACACAAGAGAGAGAGTGGATACACATGGAGCATGGTGATCCAGACAGGATAGTTGAGGGTACAGACAGAAGAGAGGGGGTACACAAAGAAGAGAAGAGGATACAAAAAGGAAAAAGGGATACACAAAAAAGAGTAGGGAATAAACAGAAGAGAGAGGAGGATACACAAAGGAGAGAGGAGGATAAACACAATAGAGAAAGATACACACAGAAGAGAGGGGCTTACACACAGAAGAGGGGAATACACACAGGAGAAAAAAGATTAACGCAGGAAAAAAAGAAAACGCAGAGGAGAGAGCGGTGAAGACACAGGAGAAAACAGGATATACACAACAGAGGGGAAGATACACACAGGAGAGAGGAGATACACAAAGAAGAGACGGGGATATGCACAGGAGAGAGAAGGAATATGCACAGGAGCGAGGGTGTTACACACAGGAGAAAGGAGAAATATGCACAAGAGAGAGAAGGGATACATACAGGAAAGAGGAGGATGCACACAGGAGAAGATACACACAGGAGAGAGGAGGATGCACACAAAAGAGAGGAGAAGACACACAGAAGAAAAGAGAATACACGCAGGAGTGAGGAGGGTAAACACAGGATAGAGGGGGATACACACAGGAAAGAAGAGGATACAGGCAGGAGTGAGAAGAATACACACACGAGAGAGAAAGATACACACAGGTGAAAGGAGAATGCACAGAGAAGAGAGGAGGATACACACAGGAGAGAGGGGAATACACACAAAGAAGAGAGAGATACTAAAAAAAGAGGGAAATAAAAACAGGAGAAAGGAGGATACACACAGGAGAGAGGAGGATACACACAGGAAAAAAGGAGGATACACAGAAAAAGGAAAAACACACAGGAGAGAGGGGGATACACACAGGCGGGAAAGATAAACACAGAAGAGGGGGTATACACAGAGGAGAGAGGAAAATACACAGAAAATAGGGGGATACACAAAAGAAAGAGGGGCTTAAGCACAGGAGAGAGGAGAATACACACAGGAGAGAGGGTGAATACACAAAAAAGTGAGGGGGATACACACAGGAGAGTGAAGCATACACAAAAAAGCGAGGGGAATAAACACAGGAGAGAGGGGGATACACACAGGAGAGAGTGGGTTACACACAGGAGAAAAGAGGGATACGCACAGGAGAGAGAATTGATACCCACAGGAGAGAGAAGGATACACATAGAAGAGAAAAGTATACACACAGGAGAGAGGAGAATGTACCCAGAAGAGAGAACGATACATACAAGAGAGAGGAGGAGACACACAGAAGAAAGAAGGATACACGCAGGAGAGAGGAAGATACACACAGGAGAGAGAAGGATACGAACAGGAGAGAGGAGGATACACACAGGAGAGTGGAGGATACACAGAAAAGAGAGGAGGATACACACAGGAGAGAGAGGAATACACAGAGGAGAGAAGAGGATACACACAGAAGAGGGGTGATACACAAAGAAGAGAGAAGTATACACAGAGGAGAAAGGAGAATACAAACAGAAGTCAGAAAGATACAAAAAGGAGAGAAGGATACACACAGAAAAAAGAGGGACACACCGATGAGAGAAAAAAATATACACAGGAGAGAGGAGGATACACACAGGAGAGAAGGATAACAACAGGAAAGAGGGGCATACACACAGGAGAGGGGAATACACACAGGAGAAAGAAGGATATACACAGAATAGAAAAGAACACACACAAAACAGGGGGGCACACACAAAAAGAGGGGCGTACACACAGGAGAAAGAGAAATACACACAGCAGAGAAAAGAATACACACAGGAGAGAGAGGATGCACACAGGAGGAAGGCAGATACACAGGAGAGAGAAAAATACACACAAAAAAGGGAAGGATACGCACAGGAGAGAGGAGGATACACACAGGAGAGAGGAGGGTACACACAGGAGAGAAGGGGATACACAGAGGAGACAGGAGTATACACACAGGATAAGGGGATACATACAGGAAAGGGAGGGAAACACACAGGAGAAAGGATACACACAGGAGAGAGGGGCATACACACATAAAAGGGTGATAAAAAAAGGAGAAAGGGGGATAAACACAGGAGAGGAAAGTATACACACAGGAAAGGGTGATACACACAGGAGAGAGTGGCGTAAACACAGGAGAGAAAAGGTTACACAGAGGAGAGAGGAGGAAGCAAACAGGAGAGAGGGGATACACACAAAAGAGGTAATTGCACACAGGGGAAAGGGGGGATACACACAGAAAAAAGGTGTTACACACAGGAGAGAAGGGGGAAACACATAGAAGAGCGGAGGGATAAACACAGTAGAGAGAAGAATACACACAAAAGAGAGAAGGATACACACAAGAGAGAAAAGTATACACAGAGAAGAGGGGCATACAGAAAAGAGAGAGGGGGATACACACAGAAGCGTTGGATACATACAGGAGACAGGGAAATACACACAGAAGAGAGGGGGATACACACAAGATATGGAGAAACAAACAGGAGAGAGGGGGATACACACAAGAGAGAGGAGAATACACACAGGAGATAGGAGGATACACACAGGAGAGAGGAGGATACACAAAGAAGAGGGGAAACACACAGAAGAGAAAGGGATTCACACAGGCGAGAAAGATAAACACACAAGAGTGGTGGATAAACACAGGAGAAAGGGGAATACACACAGAAAATGAAAGTACACACAGGAGAGAGGGGCTTATGCACAGGAGAGAGGAGAATACACCAGGATAGAGGGAAAATACACAAGCAAGAGAGGGGAATACACACAGGAGAGTGAAACACACATAGGAGAAAGGGGAATACACACAGAAGAGAGAAGGCAACACAGAGAGGGAAAAGGATAAATACAAAAGAGAGGAGGATACACACACAAAAAAAAACAGAAGGAATAAAATAGAAGAGAGAAGGAAACATGCAGGAGATTGGAGGATACACAAAGGAGAGAGGAGGATACACACAGGAGAGGGGAGGATAGACACAGGAGAGGTGGGAATACACACAGGAGAGAGGAGAGTACACACAGAAAAGGGTGATACACACAGGAGAAAGGGATATTCTCACAGGAGCGTTGGATACATAGAATGACAGGGAAATACACAAAACAGAGAAGGGGATACACAGGAGAGGTGAATACACACAGAAGAGAGGGAGATTCACACAGAAAAGGGGGATACACAAAGAAGAGATGGAGATCCACACAGCCGAGAGGGAAATACACACAGGAGAAAGGGCGTTACACACAGGAGAGTGGTGGGATAAACACAGGAGAGAGGAGAATAAACACAAAAGAGAAAAGCATACACACAGGACAGAGAAGTATACGCACAGAATAGAGGGGAATTCACACAGTGGAGAGGGTGATACACACAGGAGAGAGGAAAATACACACAGGAGAGAGGGGTATACACACGTGAGAAGAATACAAAAAAAGAGAGGCGCATAAACACAGGAGAGAGAAAAGATACACACAGGAGAGAGGAGGATACACACAAAAGAGATGGGAATACACATAGGAGAGGAGAGCATACACACAGTAGAGAGGAGGATACACAGAGAAGAGAGGGGGATACACAGAGGAGGGAGTGGATACACACAGAAGAGGGGAAAATACACACAGCAGAGAGGAGTATACACAAAGAAAAGGGTCATACACACAGGAGAAAAAGAGATTCTCACAGGAGAGTTGGATACATACAAGTGACAGGGAAATACACACAACAGAGAATGAGATACGCACAGGAGAGGTGGATACACACAGGAGAGAGAAGGATTCACACAAAAGAGGGGAATACACAAAGAAGAGATGGATATGCACAAAGCCGAGGGGGGAATACACACAGGAGAGAGGGCGTTACACACAGAAGAATGGTGGGATAAACACAGGAGAGAGAAGGATACACACGAAAAAGAGGAGAATAAACACAAAAGAGAGGAGCATACACACAGGACAGAGAAGGATACGAACAGAATAGAGGGGAATTAAAACAGTAAAGAGGGTGATACACACAGAAGAGAGGGGAATACACACAGGAGAGAGGGGTATACACACAGGTGAGAAGAATACACAAAGGAGAGAGGGGAATACACACAAAAGAGAGAAAAGATACACACAGGAGAGAGGAGGATACACACAAAAGAGATGGGGATACACACAGGAGAGAAGAGCATACACAGAGAAGAGAGGAGGATACACAGAGGAGAGAGTGGGATACACACAGAAGAGAAGGGATACACAGAGAAGAGCGGGAGTATACACACAGGATAGAGGAGGATACACACAGAAAAGATGGGGATACACACAGAAGAAATGAGGATACATAAAGGAGAGAGGAGGATACACACAGAAGAGAGAAGGATACATACAAAAGAGAGGACGATATACACAGGAGAGGGGGATACCCACAGGGGATGGGGCATACACACATAAAATGGGGATAAACACAGTAGAAAGGGGGTACACACAGAAGAGAGGAGGATACCCACAGGAAAAGGTGATACAAACAAGAGAGAGAAATACACACAGGTGAGAGAAGGATACACACAGGAGGGAGGGGCATAAACACACAAAAGTGGGGATACACAGAGGAGAGAAGAAGATACACAAAGGAGAAAGGGATACACACAGGAGAGGGAAATACACACAGGAGCGAGGGAAATGCACACAGGAGAAAGTGAAATACACACAGGAAAAAGGAGGATACACACAGGAGAGAGAATGATACACACAGGAGAGGGGGGATACACACAGTAGAGAGAAAGATACATTCAGGAGAGAGGAGAAACCAGAGAGGAGAGAGGAAGATACACACAGAAGAGAAGGAGATACACACAGGAGTGGGGGATACACACAGAAGAGAGGGGGTACACACAAAAGCGTTGGATATATGCAGGAGACAGGGAAATACACACAGAAGAGAGGGGGATACCCACAGTAGAGTGGGGCATACAAACAGGAGGGAAGGTAATACACACAGGAGAGAGAAGGATACACACAAGAAGAGAAGAGTAAATACAAGAGAGAGGAGGATACACACGAAAGACTGCAGGATACAGACAGAATAGAGGAAGATACACGCAGGAGAGAGAAGGATACACACAGGAGAGAGGAGGATACACACAACAGAGAGGAGGATACACGCAGAAGAGAGGAGGATACACACAGGACAGAGGGGGGATACACACAGGAGAGGAGGATACACACAGAAGAGAGGAAGATACGCACAAGAGAAAGGAAGATGCACACAGGAGAGTGGAAGATTCACACAAAAGAGAGAATGATACACGCAGGAGACGAAGATACACACAGGAGAGAGAAAAATACACATACGACAGGGAGATACACACAGGATAGAAAAGGATACACATAGGAGAGAGGAGGGTACACACAGGAGAGAGGAGGATACACAGAGCAGAGAGGAGGATGCACACAGGAGAGGGGGATACACACATAAGAGAGTGACATACACACAGGGAAGACAAGGATATAAACAGAATTGAGGAAGATACACACTTGAGAGAGTAGAATACACACAGGAGACAAGAGAATACACACACGAGAGAGGGGAAATAAACACAGCATAGTGGAAAATACACACAGAAGAGAGGAGGATACACACAAAAGAGAGGATGATCCACAAAAATGAAAAAAATATACGCACAGCACGGAGGAGGATAAACACAGGAGAGAGGGGAAAAAACACAGGAGAGTGGGGGATGCACACATGTGGAGGGGAATACACACAGGAGGAAAAAAGATACACACAGGAGAGAGGAAAATACACATAGGAGAAAGGAGCATACACAAAAATGACATGGGCATACACACAGGAGAGGAAGATACACACAGGAGAATAAGAGATACACACAGGAAAGACAGGATACACAGAAAAGAGGGGGATACACACAGGAGAGAGGGGCATACACACAGGAAAAAGGAGGAAACACAGGAAAAAGGAGGAAACACACAGGATAGAGGAGAATACACACAATAGAGAGGGAGATACACAGGGTAGAAAGGGGGTATACACACAGAAGAGGAGAAGATACACACAGAAGAGAGGAAGATACACACGGGAGAGAGGAGGATACACACAGTAGAGAGATGGATACACACAGGAGAGAGGAGGATACACACAAAATAGAAAAAAATACAGACAGTAGAGAGAAGGATACACACAGGTGAAAGGAGGATACACACAGGAGAGAGAAAGATACAGACAAAAGAGTGGGATAAACACAGGAGGAATGGGTATACACACAGCGGGAGGGGAATACACACAGGAGAGAGGAAAATACACACAGAAGAGAGAAGGATACACGCAGGAGAGAGGGGGATACACACAGAGCGAGAAGGATACACACAAAAGAGTGGAGGATACAAACAGCAGACAGAAGAATACGCAAAGGAGAGAGGAGAATACACACATGAGAGAGGAGGATACACAAAGGAGATGGGGAAAAACACAGTAGAGAGGGGGATATACACAGGCGAGAGGGGCACACACAGAAGTGGGCTGGATGCACAAAGGAGAAAGAAGGATCCACAGAGGGGTGGGGGATACACAACGAAAAGAGGAGCATACACACAGGAGAGAGGAGGATACACACAGGAGAGAAGGGGGATACACACAAAAGAGTGGGGCATACACACAGGATGGAGGGGAATACACACAGGAGAGAGGGGGATACACACGGGGGAGAAGAATAAATACAGGAGGGAGGAGGGTACACCAGAAACAGAGTAGGATACAGACAGAAGAGAGGACGATAAACGCAGGAAAGAGGAGGATACACACAGGAGCGAGGAGGATACACAGAGGAGAGAGAAGGATACACTCAGGAGAGAGAAGAATACACACAGGAGAGTGGGGGAATACACAGAGGATAGGGCGATACACACAGAAGAGAGGAGGATAAACACAGGATAGAGGAGGATACTCACAGAAGAGAGGGGGATACAAACAAAAGAGTGGAAGATGCACACAGGAGGGAAAAGGATACCCACAGGAGAGAGGGGGATACACACAGTAGAGAGGAGATACACACAGGAGAAAGGAGGATACGCACAGGAGAGAGGGGGATACACAAAGGATAAAGGAGGATACACAAGGGAGAGGGAGATACACACAGGAGAGAGGGGGATACAAAAAAAAGAGAAAAGGATACACATAGGAGAGAAAAGGATACACACAGGAGATGGAAATACACAATAGAAAGGGGCATACACAGGAGAGGGTGATACACACAGGAGAAAGGGGGATACACACAGGAAAGAGGAGAATACACACAGAAGAGAAGGATACACACAAAAGAGAAAGGCATACACAAAGGAGAAAAAAGAATACACACAGCAGAGATTAGGATTCACACAGGAGAGAGGGGATAAACACAGGGGAAAGAAGAATACACACAGGAGAAAGGGGGGATACACACAGGAGAGAGGGTGGATACACAAAGGAGAAAGAGGGGATACACAGAAGAATGAGGAGAGATACACAGGAGAGAGGAGCATACACACAGGAGAGAGGAGCATACACACAGGAGAGAGAAGGATAAACACTGTGGAGAGGAAGATACACACAGAATAGAGGAGGATACACACAAAATAGAAAATGATACACACAGGAGACAGAAGGATACAAACAGAAGAGAGGTGGATAAACACAGGAGAGGGGAATACACACAGGATAGAAAAAAGATACACACAGGAGAGAGGGATACACAAAGAAGGGAGTTGGATACACACAAAAGAGAGGGGGATACACACAGGAGAGAGGGGAATACACACAAGAGAGATGGGCATACCCACAGGAGAGAGGGGAATACTCAAAGAAGAGAGGAAAATACACACAGGAAAAAGGGGGATACAAACATGAGTGTGTGGTATACATACAGAAGGGAGGGGGATACACACAAGAGAGAGGAGGATACACACAGGAGAGAAAAAGATACACAAAAAAGAGGGAAAAACACAAAAGAGAGGGGGGATAAACACAGAAGAGAGGAGGATACACACAGAAGAGAGGAGGATATACAAAGGAGAGAGAAGGATACACACAGGAGAGAGAAGAATACTCACAAGAGAGGGGGATACACAGAGGATAGAAAAGTTTACATATAGGAGAGTGGAGGATACACACAGGAGAGAAGAGGCTACACACAGGAGAGAGGAGGATACACAAAGAAGAGGGGGAAACACACAAGAGAGTGGGGGATATACACAGGCGGGGGGATAAACACTGGAGACCGTGGGATACACACAGGAGAGAGAGGGATACAAAAAGGAGAGGGGGATACAAACAGGATGGAGGGGTAAACACAGAAAGTAGAGAAACATACACACAGGAGAGAAGGGTAATAGACAGAGGAGAGTGGGGGATACACACAGAAAAGTGGGACATAAACACAGAAGGGAAGGGGATACACATGAGAGAGAGGGGGATACACAAAGGGTTAGAAGGATAAATACAGAAGAGAGGAGGATAAACACAAATGAGTGGAGGATACAGACAGAATAAAGGAGGATACACGCAGGAGAGAGGAGTATACACAAAGGAGAGAATATACACACAGGAGAGAGGAGATACACACAGGAGAGAGGAGCATACAGACAGGAGAGAGGAGGATACACAAAGGAGAGAGATAGATACACACAGGAGAGAAGGATAAACACAGGAGAAAGAAAGATACACACAGAACAGAGGAAGATACACACAGGAGAGAGGAGAATACACACAGGAGAGGGGGATACAAAAAGGAGAGTAAAAGATACTCACAGGAGAAAGGAATACAAAAAGAAGGGAGTTGGATACACACAGGAGAGAGGGGGATACTCATACGAAAGAGAAGATTACACACAAGAGACAGAGGCATACACACAAAAGAGAATACACAGTGGAGAGATGAGGATACACATAGGAAAAAGAAGGATACAAACAGTAGAGTGAGGCATACACACAGAAGGGAGGGGATACACACAGTAGAGAGGGGGATACACACAAGAGAGAGGGGCATACACACAGGAGAAGGTGAAACACACAGGAGAAAGGGAGATACACACAGGTGAGAGAAGAATACACACAGAAGAGGGGGATACACACAAGAGAGAGGGGTGTACACACAGGAGAGAGGAGGATAGAAACAGCAGAGAGGAGAATACCCAAAGAAGAGATGGGATACACACAAAAGAGAGGGAAATACACAAAAAGATAGGGAGATACACACAGGAGGGGGGGATACACAGAGGGATGAGAAAAGATACACACAGGAGAGAGGATCATGCACACAGGAGAGAGGAGGATACACAGAGGAGAGAGAAAGATACACACAGGAAAGAGGAAGATACACAGGAGAGAGGAAGATACACACAGGAGAGAGGATACACACAAAAGAGAAAAGGATACACAGAGGAGAGAGAAGGATACACAAAGTAGAGAGGGGCATACACACAGGAAAGGGGGATACACACAGGAGAAAGGGGGATACACAAAAAAGAGAGAGGAGGATACACACAGGAGAGGGTGGTACACACAGGTTAGAGAGGCGTACACACAGGAGAGAGAAAGATACACACAGGAGAGTGGAGGATACAAACAGGATAGAGGGTATACACACAGGAGAGAGGGCGATAACCACAGAAGAAAGGGGAGATACAAACAGAAGAGAAAGGGGTTATACACAGGAGAGTGGGGGGAAACACAAGGGAAAAAGGAGGGATACATAAGGGATATAGGAAGATACACACAGAAGAGAGGAAAATACACAGGAGAGAGGAGAATACACACAGGTGAGAGGAGGATACACAAAGGAGAGAGGAGGATACACACAGGAGAGGTGCATACACACAGGAGAGAGGGGGATACACACAGGAGAGTTAGACTCACACAGGAAACAGTGTAATACACACAGGAGAGTGGGGAATATAAACAGGAGTGTGGGATACACACAAGAGAGAGAGGGATACACACAGGAGGGAGGGAAATACACACAAGAGAGAGGGGCATACTCACAGGAGAGAGGAGGATACACACAGTACAGAGGGGGTACACACAGGAACAAGGAAGATACAAACAGGAGAGTGCAGCATACACACAGGAGGAAGGGGGATACACAGAGGAGAGAGGAAGATAGACACAGGGGAAGGGTGATACACACATGAGAGAGGAGGATACACACAGGAGAGAGAAGGCTACACAGTGGAGAAAGGAGGATACACACATAAAAGTGGTTTTGTTTGGTGAATCAAAAACTTATGCACACCTTTGGAGTAAAATGGGTTCTATTTCAGAAGGCCACTCTTTCAGTGTTTTAGTGAATAATAAGTATATCTGAAAAGTAAGGAATCTCTTTCACATTGCCACTCGTTTAGGGCCTCTGTGAAGAATACTCCCCTCAAAAATAGTCAAGTGTCTTCTTTAAATGGTTACACATTCAGAGACTCTGTAGGTAATGAACACCTGGGCAATACACCTGAGTCTCTTTTTTATGCCCGCTTATTCAGAGTCTCATTCAATAACACACCTGGGGAAGGGTTAAGAGTCTACTTCATGTAGCCACTCATTTAGAGCCTCAGTGAATAATGCACACCAGGGTAATAGTCGAGCATTTTTATTTGGCCACTCATTTTGTGTCTCACGGAGTGATATACACCTGAAGAGTTTTCAGGATTCTATTTGATACGACAACTCATTTAGAAACTTATTGAATAATTCACAATGGAGCAATAGTCAGGTGTCTATTTTATATGGTCTATCACTCAAAGTTTCAGTGAATAATAAACTTTTATGGAGTAATCAGGACGCTGTTTAAGATAGCCAAGAATTAAGTGCCTTCCTGGATGATACACACCTGGGTAATAGCCTGGCGGCTATTTCATATGAACTCCAATTTTTTGTATCGTTGAGTAATACACACCTGGGGCAGTGTCAGGAGTCTATTTGGTATGGACACTCAAACAGAGCCTGTTTGATTAATGCACACATGTATAATAATTAAGAGTCTATGTCATACAGTTACTCATTAAGAAAAATAGTGAATAATGCACATGTAAAGTAATTAGAAGTCCGAATCAAATGGACCTTCTTTCACAGCCTCACTGAATATTAAACACTTGTGATATAGTGTGGAGTCTATTTTATATGGCCACCGATTCAGAGAAATCACTAAGTAATGCACACCTGCGGAATAGTCAGAAGTCTCTTTCCTATGGCCACTCGTTAAGAGCCTCACTAAGTTTACATACCTGGGGAAATAAAATTTCCCATTATCCCCTCATTCAGAGTCTCACTAAATAATGCACATCTGTGGAATAGTCAGGAGACTTTTTCATGTGGCCTCTAATTCGGAGTGTCACTGAATAATGTGATGTAGTCAGGAGTCTATTTCATGTAGACACATATTCAGAGACACAGTGAATAAAACAGGCCCTTTATGTTGTAAGGAATCTAATAAGTATGGCCACATCTTCTGAACCTCACTGAATAATACACACCTGGAGAATAATTTGGAGTATATTTTCGGTGAACATTCCTTCAGAGACTCGGTAAATAATGTACACCTGTAAAGTAGCCAGGAGTCTATTTTATTAGGACACACATTCATAGCCTCAGTGGATAATAAGCACTTGTGGATTAGTCCGGATTCCAATTTATATGGCCAGGGACTCATAACCTCAGTGAAAAATGCACAAATGTAAAGTACTCAGCAGTCTATTTCATATAGACACTTATTCAGTGATTCACTAAATAATACATATATTTAATACAGCAGCATTTTGTTTCATATGCACAAACAAAATGAGCCTCACTGAGTAAGGCACACCTAGGGAAGCGTTTGGAGTCTACTTTATATAGCCTCTCATTTACAGTCTCAGGGAAAATTGCACATTTGTAGAATAGACACTAGACTCTTTTATATGGCCACAAAATCAAAGTCTGAGTGAGTAATACACAACTTTGCAATAGTCACTTGTCTATTTTACATGCCCAAATATTTAGAGTCAGAGTCAATAATATACGCCTGTGTACAAGTCAGAAAACAATTTCATATGGCCAAAGTTTCAGAGCCTCAGTGAGTAATACATACCTGGGAAATACTCAGAACGCTATTACAAGTGGCATCAATATAAGAGCTTCCTTGAATAAGAAACACCTCTATTGTCGTCAGAATTATATTTCCTATAGCCACATATTTAGAACCTAACTGAATAACATACACCTTGGGAAAAGTTAAAACTCTATTTCGTATAGCCACTCATTTACAGCCAAATGTAAAAACGCACGCCTGAGGAGCATTAAGGAGGCTCTATTTTATGGCCACACATTCAGATCACAGCATTACCGAATAATGCACAATGGGGCAATAGTAAGGGGTCTATTTCATATGACCTGTCATTCTGAGCTTCAGAGCATAATAAACAGCTGTGAAGTAGTCAGAAACCTATTTAAGGTAGGCCCAAATTAAGGAGCTTCGTAAATGATACACACATGTGTCAGAGTCAGGAGACTATTTGACGTAAACACTCATACAGAACCTTTTTGAATACTGCACCTGTGCCGAATATTCACTAGTCTGTTTTATATGGTGATTCGTTTGGAGAATCCAAAAATAACACACACCTGTTGAGTAAAATGCGTTCTACTTCATAAGGCCACTATTTCAGTGTTTTAGTGAATAATATGTATATCTGAAAAGTAAGGAATCTTTTTCACATGGCCGCTTGTTCAGGGCGTCTGTGAAGAATACTCCCCTCAAAAATAGTCATGAGTCTACTTTAAATGGCTATACATTCAGAGACTCTATAGGTAATAAACACCTGGGCAATACATCTGAGTCTCTTTTATATGCCCAGTTAGTCAGGGACTCATTCAATAAAAACAAAAAAGGAAGAGTTAAGAGTCTACTTCATGTAGCCACTCATTTAGAGCCTTAGTGAATAATGCACACCAGAACAATTGTCGAGTATTTTTTATATGGCCACTCATTTTTTGCCTCACTGAGTGATATGCATTTGAATAATCCTCAGGATTCTATTTCATACTACCATTCATTTAGAACCTTATTGAATAATTCACAATGGAGCAATTGTCAGGTTTCTCTTTTATATGGTCTATCATTCAAAGTTTCTGTGAATAGTAAACTTCTATGGAGTAATTGGGACTCTGTTTAACATAGCCAGGAATTAAGTGCCTTGCTGAATGATGAGCACCTGTGTGATAGTCAGGAGTCTATTTCATATGAACTATAATAATGTGTAACGCTGAGTAGTACACACCTGGGGGAGTTTCAGGAATCTATTTTGTATGGACACTCATACCGAACCTGTTGGAATAATGCACACATAAAGAATAATGAGGAGTCTATTTCATAAGGCTACTCATTCACACAAACACTGAATTATGCACATGTGGAGTAATAAGAAGTCTGTTTTACATGGCCCCTCTTTCACAGCCTCACTGAATATTACTCACTTGTGATATAGTCTGGAGTCCATATTTTATGGCCACTCATTCAGAGAATTACTGAATAATTCGCACCTGCGGAATAGTCAGAAGTCTCTTTGCAATGGCTACCAGTTGAGAGCCTCACTAAATATACACACCTGGATTAATAGTCAGGATTTACTTTTATCTCCTCATTCAGAGTCTGACTAAATAATGCACACCTGTGGAATAGTCAGGAGACTTTTTCATGTGGCCTCTCATTCAATATGTCATTGAAAAATGTGGTGTAGTCAGGAGACACTTTCATGTAGACACATGTTCAGAGCTTCAGTGCATAAGACAGACACTTGATATAGTAAGGAATCGAATTGATATGGAAACATATTCTGAGCCTCACTGAATAATACACAGCTGTGTAATAATTTGAGGTCTATTTTCGATGGACATATATTCTGAGCCTCAGAAAATGATGTACACCTGTGGAGTAGCCAGGAGACTATTTTATTAGAAAACACATTCGTAGCCTCAGTGAATAATATGCACCTGTGGATTAGTCAGGATTACATTTTATATGGCCACTGACTCGTAAACTCAATGAATAATGCACAAATGTAAAGTACTCAGCAGTTTATTTCATATAGCCACCTATGGAGAGATTCACTGAATAATAAAATTATTTGAGATAGACAGCCTCCTGTTTCATATTGTCATACAAAAAGAGCCTCACTGAGTGACACACACCTTGGGAAGTGTTAGGAGTGCACTTTACATAGCCTCTCATTTACAGCCTAAGGGAATAATGCATATGTGTGGAATAGACATTAGTCTGTTTTATATGACCACAAAATCAAAGCCTGAGTCAGTAATACACAACTTTGGAATAGTCACTAGTCTATTTCATATGCCCAAATATTTAGAGTCAGAGTCAATAATACATGCCTGTAGACTAGTCAGGAAAGCATTTAATATGGCCAAAGTTTCAGAGCCTCAGTGAATAATAAATACCTGAGGAATACTCTAAACGCTGTTACATGTGGCATTTCTCCAGAGGTTCATTGAGTAAAGAACACCTGTATTGTAGTCAGAATTCTATTTCATATAGCCACATACTCAGAGCCTAACTGAATAACAGACACCTTGGGAAAGTCAGAATTCTGTTTCGTATAGCCACTCATTTAGAGCCAAATGTAAAACTCACGCCTGAGTAGTATATTGGAGTCTCTATTATATGGCCACTGATTCAGAGCCTCAGAGAATAATACAGACGTATGGAAATGTGAGGAGTGTACTTGACATGGCCACTTATTTAGTTCCTCAGTGAAGAATTATATATATCAGAAAAATACTCAGGATTCTATTATATATAGCCACTTATTAAGAGACTCACTGAATAATGCACACCTGGAGAATTTTCTGGAGACTATTTGATATGACCTTTCACCCAGCGACTCAGTGGAAAATGCAGAGCTGAGAAATAGTCAAGAGGACAAAGTCAGGAGTCTATTTTATGTGGTCACTCGTTCAGAAACTGACTGAAAAATACACACCTTGGGAATAGTCAGAGTCCAGGTCATATGGCCACTCAATCACATCATTACCGAATAATGCACAATGGGGCAATAGTAAGGAGTCTATTTCATATGGCCTCTCATTCAGAGCTTTAGTGTGTAATAAATGGCTGTGGAGGAGGGAGGACCCTATTGATTGTAGCCCCAAATAAAGCAGCTCCGTGAATGATACCCACATGTGAGAGAGTCATGAGACTATTTGATATGGACACTCATACAGAACCTCTTCGAATATTTCACATGTGGGGAATAATCGCTAGTCTATTTCATATGGGGGTTTGTTTGGAGAGTCAAAAAATAATGTGCACCTGTGGAATAAAATGTGATCTATTTCAAAAGGCCACTCTTTCAGTGTTTTAGTGAATAACATGTATATCTAATAAGACAGGAATCTCGTTCACATTGCCAAGTAAATTCTAAGCAAAAAGAACACAGCGGGAGGCATCCCACTACCAGACTTAAAACTATACTACAAGGCTACTGTAATCAAAACAGCATGGTACTGGTACCAAAAACAGAGATATAGACCAATGGAACAGAACAGAGGCATCGGAGGCAACACAACATATCTACAACCATATAATCTTTGGTAAACCTGACAAGAAGAAGCAATGGGGAAATGATTCCCTGTTTAAGAAATGGTGTTGGGAAAACTGGCTAGCCATTTGCAGAAAGCAGAAACTGGACCCCTTCCTGACACCTTACACTAACATTAACTCCAGATGGATTATAGACTTAAACATAAGAACTGACACCACAAAAACCCTAGAAGAAAATCTTGGCAAAACCCTTCAGGATATAGGAGTAGGCACGGACTTCATGACCAAAACACTAAAATCATTGGCAACGAAATCCAAAATAGACAAATGGGACCTAATCAAACTCCACAGCTTCTGCACAGCAAAAGAAACAGTCACTAGACTAAATCGGCAACCATCAGAATGGGAAAAATTTTTTTCAGTTTACGCATCTGACAAAGGGCTGATATCCAGAATTTACAAAGAACACAAACAGATTTACAGGAATAAAAAAAAGAAACAAGCCCATTCAAAAACAGGAAAAGGACATGAACAGACAACTTACAAAAGAATACATACATGAGGCTAACAAACACATGAAAAAATGCTCATCATCACTGGTCATTAGAGAGATGCAAATCAAAACCACATTGAGATACCATCTCACGCCAGTTAGAATGGCGATCATTAAAAAATCTGGAGACAGCAGATGCTGGAGAGGATGTGGAGAAAAAGGAACACCCTTACACTGTTTGTGGGAGTGTAAATTAGTTCAACCATTGTGGAAGACAGTGTGGCGATTCCTCAAGGACCTAGAAATAGAAATTCCATTTGACACAGCAATCTTATTACTGGGTATATATATCCAAAGGACTATAAATCGTCCTACTATAAGGACACATGCACACGAATGTTCATTGCAGCACTGTTTACAATAGCAAAGTCCTGGAACCAGCCCAAATACCCATAGATGATAGACTGGATTAGGAAAATGTGGCACATATACAACATAGAATATTATGCAGCAATCAAAATTGATGAGTTTGAGTTTTTTGTAAGAACATGGATGAATCTGGAGAACATCATTCTCAGCAAACTGACACAAGAACAGGAAACGAAATACTGCATATTATCACTCATAGATGGGTGAGAAAAATGAGAAAACATGGACACAGGAAGGGGGTCTACTACACAGTGGGGACTGTTGGGGAAATGGAAGAAGGACGGGGGGGCTGGGGAGGGATAGCCTGGGGATAAATGCCAAGTGTGGGTGAAGGGGAGAAAGGCAGCAAAACACACTGCCATATGAGTACCTATCCAACTAACTTGCAGGTTCTGCACATGTACCCCGAAACCTATAATGCAATAAAAATTCAAAAAATTTAAAATAAAAGAAAGCAATAAATACGTATTAGGAATAAAAAAATAATCCACACCTGTGGAATAGTCAGGAGACTTTTTTATGTGGCCTCTCATTCAATGTGTCATTAAAAAATATGGTGTAGTCAGGAGACTCTTTCATGTAGACACATATTCAGAGCCTCAGTGCATAAGACAGACCCTTGATAAGGTAAGAAATCTAATTAGTATGGCCACATCTTCTGAGGATCAATGAATAATACACACCTGGGGAAAAATTTTGAGTCTATTTTGGATGGACATTCATTCAGAGCCTCGGTAAATAATGAAGACCGGTGGAGTAGCAAGGAGTCTATTTCATTTTGAAACACCTTCATAGCCTTAGTGGATAATATGCACGTGTGGATTAGTCAGGATTCCATTTTATATGGCCACTGACTCGTAAACTCAATGAATAATGCACAAATGTAAAGTACTCGGCAGTTTATTTCATATAGCCACTCTTAGAGGGATTCACTGAATAATAAAATTATTTGAGATAGACTGCCTCCTGTTTCATACTGTCATACAAAAAGAGCCTCACTGAGTGACACACACCTGGGAAAGGTTTAGGAGTGTACTTTACATAGCCTCTCACTTGCAGCCTAAGTCAATAATGCACACGTGTGGAATAGACACTAGTCTATTTTATATGGCCACAAAATCAAAGCCTGAGTCACTAATACACAACTTTGAAATAGTCACTAGTCTATTCCATATGCCCAAATATTTATAGTCATTGTCAATAATACACGCCTTTAGACTAGTCAGGAAACCATTTCATATGGCCAAAGTTTCAGAGCCTCAGTGAATAATAAATACCTGAGGAATATTCTGGACGCTATTACATGTGGCATTTCTTCAGAAGTTCATTGAGTAAAAAACTGCTGTATTGAAATCAGAATTCTATTTCATTTAGCCACATACTCAGAGCCTAACTGAATAACGGACACCTTGGGAACGTCAGGATTCAATTTCGTATAGCCACTCATTTACAGCCGAATGTAAAAACTCACGCCTGAGTAGTATATAGGAGTCTCTATTTTATGGCCACCCATTCAGGGCCTCACAGAATAATGCAGACGTATAGAAATGTCAGGAGTGTACTTGACATGGCCACTTATTCAGTTCCTCAGTGAGGAATCATATATGTCTGGAAAATACTCAGGATTCTATTATATATAGCCACTTATTAAGAGACTCACTGAATAATGCACACCTGGATAATTGTCTGGAGACTATTTGATGTGACCATTCAGCCAGCGACTCAGTGGAAAATGCACAGCTGAGAAATAGTCAAGAGGACAGAGTCAGGAGTCTGTTTTATGTGGTCACTCGTTCAGAAAGTGACTGAAGAATATACACCTTGGGAATAGTCAGAGTCCAGGTCATATGGCCACTCAATTACAGCATTACCGAATAATGCACAATGGGGCAATAGTAAGGAGTCTATTTCATATGGCCTCTCAATCAGAGCTTCAGTGCGTAATAAACAGCTGTTGAGGAATGAGGACCCTATTGACAGTAGCGACAAATAAAGCAGCTCCGTGAATGATACACACATGTGTGAGTTTCAGGAGACTATTTGATATGGACGCTCATACAGAACCTCTTCGAATATTGCACGTGTGGGAATAATCACTAATCTGTTTCATATGGTGGTTCGTTTGGAGAGTCAAAAATTAACGCCCACCTGTGGAGTAAAATGCCGTTTATTTCATAAGGTCACTCTTTCAGTGTTTTAGTTAATAACATGTATATCTGATAAGTCAGGAATCTCTTACACATGGCCACTCGTTCTGGGCCTCTGTGACTAATATTCCCCTCGGAAACAGTCAAGGGTCTACTTCAAATATCTACACATTCAGAGTCTCTGTAAGTAATGAACACCTGGGCAATACACCTGAGACTCTTTTTTATGCCCACTTAATCAGAGGCTCATTCAATAATACACACCTGGGGAAAAGTTAAGGGTCTATTTTATGTAGCCACTCATTTAGATCCTCAGTGAATAATTCACACCAGGGTAATAGTCGAGTATTGTTTATATGGCCACTAATTCTTGGCATCTCTGAATGATACACACCTGGGGAATTCTCAGGATTCTATTTCATATTACCACTCATTTAGAAACTTATTGAATAATTCACAATGGAGCCATAGTCAGGTGTCTACTTTGTATGGCCTCTCATTCAGTGTTTCAGTGCATAATGAAGTTCTATGGACTAATGAGGACACTGTTAAAGTAGCCATGAATTAAGTGCATTTCTGAATGACATGCACCTGACTGGTAGTCAGGAGTCTATTTCATATGAACTCTAATTCTGTGTAACGCTGAGTAATGAACACCTGGGGGAGTTTCGGGAGTCTATTTGGTATGGGCACTCATACAGAACCTATTGGAATAATGCACACATGGAGAATAATGAGGTGTCTATGTCATACAGCTACTCATTCAGACAAACAGTGAATAATGCACATGTGGAGTCATTAGTATTCTGTTTCATATGGCCCCTCTTTCACAGCCTCACTGAATATTACACACTTGTGATATATTCTGGAGTCTATATTTTATGGCCACTTATTCACAGAATCACTGAAGTATTCACACCTGTGGAATAGTCAGAAGTCTCTTTCCTATGGCTACCAGTTTAGAGCCTCACTAAATGTACACGCCTGGATAAATAGTCAGGATTTACTTGTATCTCCATTCAGAGTCTCACTAAATAATGCACAGCTGTGGAATAGTCGGGAGACTTTCATGTGGCCTCTCATTCAATGTGTCATTGAAATATGTGGTGTAGTCAGGAGACTCTTTCATGTAGACACATATTCAGAGCCTCAGTGCATAAGATAGAGCCTTGATATAGTAAGAAATCTAATTAGTATGGCCACATCTTCTGAGGCTTAATGAATTATACACACCTGGAGAATAATTTGGAGTCTATTTTCGATGGACATTCATTCAGAACCTCGGTAAATCATGCAGACCTGTGGAGTAGCCAGGAGTCTATTTCATTTGGACACATATTCATAGCCTCAGTGGATAATATGCACATGTGGATTAATCAGGATTCCATTTTAATATAGCAACTGACTAGTTACCTCAATGAATAATGCACAAATGTAAAGTGCTCAGCAGTCTATTTCATATAGCCATTCATTCAGAGATTCACTGTGTAATGAAAATATTTGAGACAGACAGCATCCTGTTTCATATTGTCATACGAAAAGAGCCTCAGTGAGTGACACACACCTGGGGAAGTGTTAGGAGTGTACTTTACATAGCCTCTCATTTACAGCCTAAGGGAATAATGCACACGTGTGGAATAGACACTATTCTATTTTATATGGCCACTAAATCAAAGCCTGAGTCAGTAATACACAACTTTGGAATAGTCACTAGTCTATTCCATATGCCCAAATATTTAGAGTCAGTGTCAATAATACACGCCTGCAGACTAGTCAGAATACCATTTAATATGGCCAAAGTTTCAGAGCCTCAGTGAATACTAAATACCTGAGGAATACCCTGGACGCTATTACATGTGGCATTTCTTTAGAGGTTCATTGAGTAAAGAACACCTATAATGTAGCCAGAATTCTATTTCATATAGCCACATACTCAGAACCTAACTGAATAACAGACACCTTGGGACAGTCAGGATTCTATTTCGTATAGTCACTCATTTACAGCCAAATGTAAAAACTCACGCCTGAGTAGTATATTGGAGTCTCTATTTTATGGCTACTAATTCAGAGCCTCACAGAATAATACAGACATATGGAAATGTCAGGAGTGTACTTGGCATGGCCATTTATTCAGTTCCTCAGTGAAGAATCATATGTATCTGAAAAATACTCAATATTCTATTATATATAGCCACTTATTAAGAGACTCCCTGAATAATGCACACCTGGAGAATTGTCTGGAGATTATTTGATATGACCGTTCACCCAGCGACTCAGTGGAAAATGCAGAGCTAAAATATAGTCAAGAGGACAGAGTCAGGAGTCTATTCTATGTGGTCACTCCTTCAGAAACTGACTGAGGAAAACACTTCTTGGGAATAGTCAGAGTCCAGGTCATATGGCCACTTGATCACTACATTACCAAATAATGCACAATGGGGCAATAGTAAGGAATCTATTTCATATGGCCTCTCATTCGGAGCTCCATTGCATAATAAACAGCTGCAGAGTAGTGAGGACCCTATTGATGTTAGCCCCAAATAAATCAGCTCTGTGAATGATACACATATGTGTGAGAGTCAGGAGACAATTTGATATGGACACTCATACAAAACCTCTTCGAATATTGCACATTTGGGGAATAATCACAAGTTTATCTCATATGGTGGTTAGTTTGGAGAGTCCAAAAATAATGCGCACCTGTGGAGTAAAATGCGGTCTACTTCATAAGGCCACTCCTTTGGTGTTTTAGTGAATAACATGTATATCTGATAAGTCAGGAATCTCTTTTACATGGCCACTCGTTTTGTGCCTCTGTGGATAATACTCCCCTCAGAAACAGTCAAGGGTCTATTTCAAATGCCTACACATTCAGAGTCTCTGTAACTAATGAACACCTGGGAAATACACCTGAGTCTCTTTTTTATGCCCACTTAGTCAGAATCTCATTCAATAATACACACCTGGGGAAGAGTTAAGCGTCTACTTCATGTAGCAACTCATTTAGATCCTCAGTGAATAATCCACACCAGGGTAATAGTCGAGCATTTTTTATATGGCCACTCATTCTGTGCCTCCCTAAATGATACACACCTTGGGAATTCTCAGGATTCTACTTCATACTACCACTCATTTAGAACCTCATTGAATAATTCACAATGGACTAATAGTCAGTTGTCTATTTTTTATGGCCTCTCACTCAGAGTTTCAATGAATAATGAACTTCAATGGAGTAATCAGGACACTGTTTAAGATAGCCATGAATTTAGTGCCTTCCTGAATGATACACACCTGGGTGGTAATCAGGAGTCTATTTTATATAAACTCTAATTCTGTATAATGCTGAGTAATACACAGAACCACTTCCAATATTGCACATGTGAAGAATAATCACTAGTCCATTTCATATGGTCGTTCTTTTGGAGAGTCAAAAATAACACTGGAGAGGGGTGATACACACAGGAGAGTGGAGAGTACACACAAGAGACAGTGGGTACACAAAAAAGAAAAGAGAATACACAAAGCAGAGGGGGACACACACAGGAGAGTGGAGGATACACAGAGGAGAGAGGATGATACACACAAGAGAGAGAAGAATATACACAGGAGAAAGAAATACACACAGCAGAGAGGGGCATACACACAGGAGAGGGTGATACAAACAGGAGAAAGAAGGATAAACACAAGAGAGAGGAAGATACACACAGAACAGGGGAAGGAAACAGGAGAGAGAAGCGTACACAGAATAAAAAAGGATACACACAGCAGAGAGAAGGATCCACACAGGAGAGAGGGGATACACAGAGGAGAAAGGAAAATACACACAGGAGAGAGAAAGTATGCACACAATAGAGAGGGGGTTACACTTAGGAGAGATGGAATACACACAGGAGAGAGGGGGACACAAACTGGAGAGCGGAGGGATACACACAGGAGAGAGAAGAAATACACACAAAAAAGAGGGTTGATATACACAGGAGAGAAAAATGATACACACAGGTGAGAGGAGGATACACATTGGAGAGAGAAGGGTACACAGAGGAGAGGTGAATACACACAGGAATGAGGAGGATTCTCACCGGAAAGAATAAGATACACAAAAAAGACAGGAGGAAACACACAAAAGAGAAAAGGATACACACGGTAGACACAAGGATACACACAGGAGAGAGAAGGATACAAACAAGAGAGTGGTGATACAAACAAGAAAGATGAGTGTTCCACAAATGAATAGAAAATACACACATTAGAGAGATTGATACACACAGGTGAGAGGAGAATACACACAGCAGAGAGGAGGATAAACACAGGAGAAAGAAAATACACAAAAGAGTGAGAAAGATACACACAGGAGAGAAGGGAATGCACACAGGAGAGAAGTGGGTACACAAAGAAGTGGGGCATACACACAAATGACAGGGGATACACACAGAAGAAAGGGGGCATACATACGGAGAGTGGTGAGCCACACAGGATTGTTGAGAGTACACACAGAAGAGAGGGGGTACACACATAATAGTAGAGGATACACAAAGGAAAAGGGGATACACACAGGAGAGTAGGGAATAGACAGAGGAGAGAGGAGGATACACAAAGCAGAGAGGAGGATAAACACAGGAGAGGGAGATACACAAAGGAGAGAGGGGCTTACAAACAGAAGAGGGGAATAAACACAGGAAAGAGGATTAAACACACAGGAGAGGGAAATACACACAAGAGAGAGGGGCATAGACACAGGAGAAAACAGGATACACACAGCAGAAAGGAAGATATACACAGGAGAGAGGTGATACACAAAGAAGAGAGAAGGATTCGCACAAGAGAGAGAAGGGATACACACAGGAGGTAGGGTGTTACACATAGGAGAAAGGAGGGATACACACAGGAGAGAGAAGGGATACCCACAGAAAAGAGAAGGATGCACACAGGAGAGGGGGATACACACAGTAGAGAGGAGAATGCACACAAAAGAGAGGAGGAGACACACAGGAGAATGGAGGATACACGCAGGAGAAAGGAGGGTAAACACAGGATAGAGGGGGCTTCACACAAAAGAGAGGAGGATACAGGCAGGAGAGAGAAGGATACACACAAGAGAGCAAAAGATACACACAGGCGAGTGGAGAATACACAGAAAAGAGAGGACGATACACACAGGAGAGTGGGGGATACACACAAAGAAGAGGAAGATAGTAACAAAGGGAGGGAAATAAACACAGGAGAAAGGAGGATACACACAAGAGAGAGAAGCATACACACAAAAGAAAAAAGGATACACAAAGAAGAGGGGAAACACACAGGAGAGAGCGGGATACACACAGGCGGGAAAGATAAACACATAACACGGGGTATACACACAGGTGAGAGGGTGACACACAAAAAAAGAGGGGGATAAAAACAGGAAAGAGGGGCTTACGCACAGGAGAGAGGAGCATACACACAGGAGAGAGGGTGAATACACAAAAAAGAGAGGGGGATACACACAGGAGAGTTAAGCATACACACAGGAGGGAGGGGAATGCACACATGAGAGTTGGGGATACACACAGAGAAAAAAAATAAATACAAAAGAGAGAAGAATACACACCAAAAAGAGAAGGATACAAATAGAAGAGAGGAGAACACACGCAGGAGATTGGAGAATACACAAGAGAGAGGAGGATAAACACAGGAGAGGGGAAAATACACACAGGAGAGAGGAGGATACACACAAGAGAAAGGAAAAAAATACAGAGAAGAGAGGAGGATACACACAGGAGTGGCATGATACACACAGGAGAGAAAAGGGTACACACAGTAGAAAGTAGAATACACACAGGAGAAAGGAGAATACACAAAGGAGAGTCAGCTACATATAGGAGAGCGGGGGATACACCAAGGAGCGAGGAGGATACACAAAGGCGAGAGGAGGATACACACAGGAGGGAAAATACACACAGAAAAGAGAACCATAAACATAGGAGAGAAAGATACACACACACAAAAAGAAAAATACACACAAAAGAGAGTTGGATACACACAGGATAGAAAGATACACAAAGGAGAGTGGGGCGTACACACAGGAGAGAGGAGGATACACACAGCAGAGAGGAGAATACACACAGGAGAGACGGAATACACAGAAGAGAGAGGAAGATACAAACTGGAGAAAGGGAAGATACACACAGGAGAGAGGGTGGATACACACAGGAGAGAGTGGTGATACAAACAAGAGAAAATAGATACACACAGTAAAAAGGAGGAAACACACAGAAGTAAGGAGGATACATACTGGTTAGAGAAATATACACACAGGAGAGGGGGATACACACAGGACTGAAAAGGATACACACAGGATAAAAGGAAATACACACAGGAGAGAGAAGGATACACACAAATGAGGAAAGAATACACACGGTAAACAGAAGCATACACAAAGGAGAGAGAAGAATACACACAGGATAGGGGTGATACACACAGAACAGATGGGGGTTCACATAGGAGAAAATAGGGTACATACAGGAGAGAGACGGATACAGACAGGAGAGAGGAGAATACACACAGCAGAGAGGAGGATACACACAGAAGAGATGGTATACACACAGGAGTGAGGAAGATCCACACAGGAGAGAAGGGAATGAAAACAGGAGAGAGGTGGATACACAGAGAAGTGGAACATACACACAGCAGAGAGGAGGATTTACGCAGGAGAGAGGAAAATACACGCAGGAGAGAGGGGAATACACACAAGAGAGAGGGGGATACACACAGGAGAGAGGGGGGATACACACGGAGAGTGGTGATACATACAGGAAAATGGAGGGTACACACAGGAGAGGGGGGTACACACAGGAAAGAAGAGGATACACAAAGGAAAAGAAATACACACAGGAGAGTAGGGAATAAACAGAGGATAGAGGAGGATACCCAAAAAAGAAAGGATAAATACAGGAGAGGGGGATACACAAGGAAGAGAGGGGCATACACACAGGAGAGGGGCATACACATAGGAGAGAGGGGTGTTGACAAAGGAGAAAGGAGGATACACACAGAAGAGAGGAGGATACACAGAGGAGAGAGGAGATACACAGAGGAGAGAGGGAGATAAACACAGGAAAGAGAAGGGATACACACCGGAGAGAGGGAGGTACACAGAGAAGAAAAGAGGGATATGCACAGGAGAGAGAATTGATACCTACAGGAGAAAGATGAATACACACAGGAGAGAAGAGAATGCACACAGGAGAGAGAAGGATACATACAGGAGAGAGGAGGAGACACACAGGAGAGAGAAGGATACGAACAGGAGACAGGAGAATACACGCAAAAAGAAATACCGCATATACTCACTCATAGGTGGGTGAGAAAAATGAGAACACGTGGACACAGAGAGGCGGTCTACTATACACTAGGGACTGTTGGGGGGAATGGGGGAGGGACAGCAGGGGGGGCTGGGGGGATAGCCTGGGGATGAATACCAAGAGTGGGTGAAGGGGAGGAAAGCAGCAAAGCACACTGCCATGTGTGTACCTATGCAACTATCTTGCTCGTTCTGCACATGTACCCCCAAACCTATAATGCAATCAAAATTTAAAAAAAAGTTATGAAATAAAAAGAGTGGAGGATACACACAAATCAGAGAGAAATACAGGAGAGAAGAGAATACGCACAGAAGAGGGGTGTTACACACAGGAGAGAGAAGGGTACACATAGGAGAAAGGAGGATGCAAATAGAAGTCAGAATGATACAAATAGGAGAGGGGGATACACACAGAAAAGAGGGAGACACACCGATGAGAGAAAAAAATACACACAGGAGAGAGAAGGATACACACAGGAGAGGGTGATAACAACAAGAAAGAGGGGCATACACACAGGAGAGGGGGATACACACAGGAGAAAGGGGGATATACACAGGAGAGAAAAGTATACACACAGGAGAGGGGGACACACACGAAAAGAGGGCGTACACACAGGAGAAAGAAAAATACACAGAGCAGAGAAAAGAATACACACAGGAGAGAGAGGATACACACAGAAGAGAAAAAAAAATACACAGGAGAGAGAGAAATACACAAAAGAAAGAAGGATACACACAGAAGAAAGAAGAATACACACAGGGTAGTGGGGAAAACACAAAGGAGAGAGGTGATACACACAAAAGTGAGGAGGGTACACACAGGAGAAGGGGGATTTACACAGGAGAGAGGAGGATACACACAGGATAAGAGGATACACACAGGAAAGAGAGACATACACACAAAAAAGGGTGATAAAAAAGGAGAAAGGGGATGAACACAGGAGAGAAAAGTATACACACAGGAAAGGGTGATATACACAGGAGAGAGTTTCATAAACACAGGAGAAAAAAGAATACACAAAGGAGAGAGGAGGAAACAAACAAAAAAGAGGGGATACACAAAAAAGAGAAGGATACACACAGGAGAAAGTGGATATACACACAGAAAAGAAAGGTGTTACACACAGGAGAGCAGAAAAATAAACACACAGGAGAGCGGAGGAATAAACACAGCAGAGAGAAGGATACACACACAAAAAAGGAGGATACACACAAGAGAGTAAAGTATACACACAGGAGAAAAACATACACAAAAGAGAGAGGGGGATACACACAGGAGCGTTGGATACATACAGTAGACAGGAAAATACACACAGGAGAGAGGGGGATACACACAAGATATGGGGATACAAAAAGGAGAGAGAAGGAAACACACAGGAGAGAGGAGAATACACACAGGAGATAGGAGGATACACACAGGAAAGAGGAGGATACAGAAAGAAGAGGAGAAACACACAGGAGACAGAGGAATTCACACAGGCGAGAAAGATAAACACAGAAGAGGGTAGGATACACACAGGAGAGAGGGGAACACACACAGGAGAAAAAAATACACACAGAAGAGAGGTGCTTTTGCAAAGGAGAGAAAAGGATACACACAGCAGATTGGGAGGATACACAAAAAAGAGAGGGGGATACACACAGGAGAGTGAACCATACACACAGGAGGGAGGGGAATAAACACAGGAGAGAGGAAGATACACACAGAGGGAAAAGGATAAATACAAAAGAGAGGAGGAAACACACAAAAAAAGGAGGATACAAATAGAAGAGAGGAGGATACATGCAGGAGATTGGAAAATACACAAAGGAGAGAGGAGGATACACACAAAAGAGGGGAGGATACACACAGGAGAGAGGAGAATACACACAGAAAACCGGCAAACACACAGGAGAAAGGGGGATTCTTTTTTTTTTTTTTTTTTTTTTTTATTGCATTATAGGTTTGGGGGTACATGTGCAGAACGAGCAAGATAGTTGCATAGGTACACACATGGCAGTGTGCTTTGCTGCTTTCCTCCCCTTCACCCACACTTGGTATTCATCCCCAGGCTATCCCCCCCAGCCCCCCCCTGCTGTCCCTCCCCCATTCCCCCCAACAGTCCCCAGTGTATAGTAGACCGCCTCTCTGTGTCCACATGTTCTCATTTTTCTCACCCACCTATGAGCGAGTATATGCGGTATTTCTTTTTCTGTTCTTGTGTCAGTTTGCTGAGAATGATGTTCTCCAGATTCATCCATGTCCCTACAAAGGACACAAACTCATCATTTTTGATTGCTGCATAATATTCCATGGTGTATATGTGCCACATTTTCCCAGTCCAGTCTATCATCGTTGGGCATTTGGGTTGGTTCCAGGTCTTTGCTATTGTAAACAGTGCTGCAATGAACATTCGTGTGCATGTGTCCTTATAGTAGAACGATTTATAATCCTTTGGATAGATACCCAGTAATGGGATTGCTGGGTCAAATGGAATTTCTATTTCTAGGTCCCTGAGGAATCGCCACACTGTCTTCCACAATGGTTGAACTAATTTACACTCCCACCAACAGTGTAAGAGTGTTCCTATTTCTCCACATCCTCTCCAGCATCTGCTGTCTCCAGATTTTTTAATGATCGCCATTCTAACTGGTGTGAGATGGTATCTCAATGTGGTTTTGATTTGCATCTCTCTAATGACCAATGACGATGAGCACTTTTTCATATGTTTGCTGGCCTCATGTATGTCTGCTTTCGTAAAGTTTCTGTTCATATCCTTTGCCCATTTTTGAATGGGCTTGTTTGTTTTTTTCCTGTAAATCTGTTTGTGTTCTTTGTAAATTCTGGATATCAGCCCTTTGTCGGATGCGTAAACTGCAAAGATTTTTTCCCATTCTGATGGTTGCCGATTCACTCTAGTGACTGTTTGTTTTGCTGTGCAGAAGCTGTGGAGTTTGATTAGGTCCCATTTGTCTATTTTGGCTTTTGTTGCCAATGCTTTGGGAGTTTTGTTCATGAAGTCCTTGCCTACTCCTATGTCCTGAATGGTTTTGCCTAGATTTTCTTCTAGGGTTTTTATGGTGTCGGGTCTTACGTTTAAGTCTTTAATCCATCTGGAGTTAATTTTAGTGAAAGGGGGATTCTTACAGAAGAGTTGGATATATACAGGAGACAGGGAAATACACACAACAGAGAAGGGAATACACAAAGGAGAGCTGGATACACACAGGAGAGAGGGGGATTCACACCGAAGAGAAGGATACACACAGGAGAGATGGAGATCCACACAGGATAAAAGAAAATACACACCGGAGACAGGGTATTACACACAGGAAGTGGTGGGATACACACAAAAGGAAGGAAGATACACACAGGAGAGAGGAGGAAAGAGACAAAAAAGGGGAGCATACACACAGGACAGAGAAGATAACGCACAGAATAGAGGGGAATTCACACAGTAGAGAGGGTGGTACACATAGGAGAGAGGGGAATACACACAGGAGAGAGGTGTATACACACAGGTGAGGGGAATACACAAAGAAGAGAGGGGCATACACTCAGGAGAGAGAAAAGATACACACGGGAGAGAGAAGTATACACACAAAATAGATGGGGATACACACAGGAGAGAAGAAGATACACACAGGAGAGAGGAGGATACACAGAGGAGAGAGGAGGATACACACAGGGGAGAGGAAATATACACACAGGATAGAGGAGGATACACACAGAAGAAAGAAGGGTACACAAAAAAAGACCAGAGGATACACACAGAAGAGAGAAGGATACACACAGCAGAGAGGAGGATACACACAAAAGAGGGAGATACACACAGGAGAGGGGGCATACACACATAAAATGGAAATAAACACAGTAGAACGGGGGTACACACAGAAGAGAGGAGAATACTCACAGGAAAATGTAATACAAACAGAAGAGAGAAATACACACAGGTGAGAGGAGGATACACACAGGTGAGAGGAGGATACACACAGGAGGGAGGGGTGTAAACACAGAAAAGTGGTGATACACAGAGGAGAGTGGGAAACACAAAGGAGAAAGGGATACACAGAGCAGAAAGAAATACACACAGGAGAGAGGGGGATTCACACAGGAGAAAGGGAAATACACACAGGAAAGGGGAGGATACACACAGGAGAGAGAATGATACACACAGGAGAGGAAAGATACACACAGTAGAGAGAAAGATACACACAGGAGAGAGGAGGATAGAGAGAGGAGAGAGGAAGACACACACAGAAGAGAAGGGGATACACACAGGAGTGGGGGATACACACAGAAGAGAGGGGGTACACACAAAAGCGTTGAATACATGCAGGAGACAGGGAAATACACACAGGAGAGAGGGGGATACATACAGAAGAGGGGGATACACACAGGAGAGAGGGAGATACACACAGGAGAAAGGAGTATACACAGGATAGAGTGGGATACACAAAGGAGAGAGGGGAATACACATAAGAGAGGGGCAAACACACAGGACAGAGGGGTATACATACAGGAGAGAGAAGGATACACAAAGGATAGAGGAGGATACACGCAGGAGAGAGAAGTATACACAGGAGAAAGTGAGATACACACAGGAGAGAGGAGGATACACAAAGGAGAGGAAAATACACACAGGTGAGGGGAGAATAAACACAGGAGAGTGAATCGTACACACAGAAGAGGGGGGTACACAAAGGAGAGAGGTGGATACACAAAGGAGAAAGAGATACACACAGGAGAAAGAAATACACACAAGAGCGAGGGAGATGCACACAGGAGAAAGTAGGATACACACAGGAAAGAGAAGAATGCACACAAGAGAGCGGAGCATACACACAGGAGAGAAGGTGATACACACAGGAGAAAAAAGATACACACAGAAGAGTGGGGGAAAACACAGGAGAGGGGGATACATACAGAAGAGAGGGGCATAGACAGAGGAGAGGGGATGATAAATGCAGGAGAGAGGAGGGTACACACAAGAGAGAGGGGGAAACACACAGGAGAGAGGAGGGATAAACACAGGAGAGAGAAGAATACATAAAGGATACAAAAGGATACACAGAGGTGAACGGAAGATACACACAGGAGAGAGAAGGATACACACAGGAGAAAGGGGATACAGACAGTAGAGAGGGAGATACACACAGGGGGAGAAGGATGCACACAGGAGAGAGGAGTATACACAAAGGAGAGAAAAGAATACACACAGGAGACAGGAGGATACACACAAAAAAACAGGAGGATACAGAAAGAAGAGAGGAGGATACACACAAGAGAGAAAATGATGCAAACAGGAGAGAGGAGGATACACAAGTGAAAGGATACACACAGAAGAGAGGGGAATACACGCAGGAGAGTGGGGAATACAAACAGAAGAGTGCAGCATACACAAAATGGGAGGGGGATACACACAGGAGAGAGGAGGATACACACAAGAGAGAGAAAAATACACACAAGTGATAAAAAGATACACACAGGAATGCAGGAATAAACGTAAATGAGAGGAGAATAAACACAGCAGAGTGGAGGATACACACAGGAGAGAGGAGGATACACACAGGAGAAATAAAGGATACACAAATGAGAGGGGAAGCACACAGGAGAAAAAGGAATACAAACAGGCGAGGGGGGAACACAAAGGATTAGGAAGGATACACACAGGAGTGAGTGGGATACACACAACAGAGAGGAGGATACTGAAAGGAAAGAGGAGGATACACACAGAAGAGAAAATGATACTAACAGGAGAGAGGAGGCTACACACGTGAAAAGAGGATACACACAAAAGAGAGGAGGATACACGCAAAAGAGAGGGGAATACACTCAGGAGAGTGGTGGATACAAACAGGAGAGTGTGGCACACACAATGGGGGTGGGGGATACACACATAAGAGAGGAGGATACACCCAAGAGAGAGAAAAATACACAGAGGAGAAAAAAGGACACACACAGGAATGAGGGGGATAAACGCAAAAGAGAGGGGGATAAACACAGCAGAGTGTAGGATACACACAGGAAAGAGTGGGAAACACACAGGAGAAAAAGACACACACAGGAGAGAGGGGCGTACACAGAGGAGAGAGGAGGGTAAAAACAAAAGAGAGAAAGGATACACACAGGAGACAGGGAATACACACAGGAGAGTGGGGAATACACATAAAAGAAAGAAGGATACACACAGAAAGCAGGGGGATACCACAGGGGGAGAAGGATAATGACAGGAGGGAGAAGGATACACAAAAAATAGAATAGGATACAGACAGAAGAGAAAAAAATACAGGCAAGAGAGACAAAAGTTCACACAGAAGAGAGGAGGATACACAAAGAAGAGAGGAGGATACACGCAGGAGAGACGAGGATACACACAGTGGAGAGGGGGAATACACACAGGAGAGAAGGATACAAACAGAATAGAAAAGGATACAAACAGGTGAGAGGAGTATACGCACAGGAGAGAGGAGGATACACACAGGTGAGAGGAGGATACACACAAAAAAGAGTGGGATAAACACAAAAGAGAGGGTGATACACACAGAAGAAATGTGATAGACACAGGAAAGGGGAGAGAACAGAGAGGAGAGAGGAAGATCCACAAAGGAGAAAAGAGGATACACAAAAAATAGGGGAATACACAAAGAAAAGAGGGTGATATACCGAAAAGAGAGAAAAATACACACAAGAGAAAAAGGAAACACACAGGAGAGGGGAATACACACAAGAGAAAGGGGGATACACACAGGAGAGAAGGGAATACACACAGTAGAGGGGAATACACACAGGAGAGGGAGGCATACACACAGAAGAGAAAAGGATACACACAGAAGAGAGGAGAATACACAGAGGAGAGAGGCGATACCAACAGAAGAGTGGAGAATACACATAGAAGAGAGGGGGGATACACATGGAGAGAGGGGAGATACACACAAGAGAGAAGGGGGATACATCCAAGAGAGAGGAGGAATACACACAGGAGAGAGGAGGATACACATAGGAGAGAGCAGAATACAACAGGAGAGAGGAAGAAACACACAGAAAAAAAATACACACGAGAGAGAAGAATACACACAGGAGAGAGAAAGATACACACAAAATAGGGAAGGATACACACAGAAAACAGAACAATACACACAGGAGAGAGAAGGATACACCCAGCAAAGGTTTGATACACACAGGAGAAAGAAGTGTACACACTGCAGACAGGAAGATACACACAAATGAAAGAAGGATACACATAGCAGGGAGGGGGATACACACAGGAGAGTGGTGATACACACAGGAGAAAGGGGGATACACACAGGAGAGAAAATAAACCACACAGAAGAGAGGAGGATACACACAGGAGAGGAAAATACACAAATGAGAAAGGAGCATGCACACAGGAAAGGGGATACACAAAAAAGAAAGAAGGATATACACATGAGAGGGGAGGATACACAATGGAGATGGGGATACACACAGGAGAGAGGATGATAAACACATGAGAAAGAAAAATACAAAAAGGCGAGAGGGGATACACACAAGAGAAAGGGTAATACACACACACAAAAAAAAAGGATAAACACAGAAGCAAAAGGGGTTACACACATAAGAGGGGGGAAACACACAGGAGAGAGGAGGGATACACATAGAATAAAGGAATATACACGCAGAAGAGAGGAAAATACACACAGGGAAAAATAATAAACACAGGGGAGGTGGATACACAAAGCAGAGAGGGGCATGCACACAGGAAAAAAGGATACAAACAGGAGAAAAAAGGATACACACAAGAGAGAAAAAGATACACATAGAAGAGGGGAGCATACACACAGGAGAGAGGAGGATACACACAGGACAGATGAATACACACAATAGAGAGAAAGATACAAAAGGTAGAAAGGGGGTATACACACACAAGAGAAGATACACACAGAAGAGAGGAAGATACACACAGGAGAGAGAATGATACACACGGGGAGAGATGAATACACAAAGGAGAGAGGAGGATACACACAAAAGAGAAAAAAATACAAACAGGTGAGAGAAGGATACACACAGGTGAAAGAAGGATACACACAGGAGAGAGGAAGATACAGACAAAAGAGAAGAATACACACAGGAGGAATGGGGATACACGCAGGGAGAGGGGGATACACACAGGAGAGAGGAGGATACACACGGGAGAGAAGGATACACACAGAAGGGAGGAGGATACACACAGGAGAGAGGAGGATACACACAGGAGAAAGTGGTTACACACAGGGCGACGGAAATACACACAGGAGTGTGGAGGATACAAACAGCAGACTGGAGGATACGCACAGGAGAGAGGAGAAAACACACATGAGAGAGGAAGATACAAAAAGGAGAGAAGGAAAAACACAGTAGAGGGGGGATATACAAAGGCGAGAGGGATACACAAAGAAGTGGGGGGGATGCACACAGGAGAAAGGGAGATTCACAGAGAAGAGGTGGATACACAACAAAAAGAGGAGCATACACACAGGAGAGAGGAGGATACATACAGGAGAGAAGGGAGATACACACAGGAGAAAGGGAAATACACACAGGAGAGTCGGGCATACACACAGGATGGAGGGGATACACACAAGAGAAAGAAAGATACACACAGGGGGAGAAGGATAAATACAGGAGAGAGGAGGGTACACAAAAAAGAGAGGATGATACCGACAGAAGAGAGGACAACAAACGCAGGAAAGAGGAGGATACACACAGGAGCGAGGAGGATACACAGAGAAGAGAGAAGGATACATGCATGAGAGAGAATGATACACAAAGGAGAGTGAGGGGATACACACAGTATAAGGCGATACACACAGAAGAGAGTTGGATAAACACAGGAGAGAGGAGGATACTCACAAATGAGAGGCGGATACACACAAAAGAGTGGAGGATGCACACAGGAGAAAAGGGAATAAACACAGGAGAGAGGGGGATACACACAGTAGAGAGGAGATACACACAGGAGAAAGGAGGATACACACAGGAGAGAGGGGGATACACACAGGAGATAAAAGAATAGACAAGGGAGAGGGAGATACACACAGGGGAAGGGGATACATGGAAAAGAGAAAAGGATACACACAGGAGAGAAAAGGATACACACAGGAGATGGGAATACACAGGAGAGAGGGGCATACACACAGGAGAGGGTGATACACACAGGAGAAATGGGGATACACACAGGAAACAGGAGAATACACACAGGAGAGAAGTTTACAGACAGGAGAGAAAGGCATACACACAAGAGAAAGCAGAATACACACAGCAGAGATTAGGATTCACACAGGAGAGAGAGGATAAAAACAGGGGAAAAAAATACACACGGGAGAAAGGGGGGATACACAGAGAAGAGAGGGTGGATACACAAAGGAGAAAGGGGGGATAAACAGAGGAATGAGAGATACACACAGGAGAGAGGAGCATACACACAGAAGAGAGTAGCATACACACAGCAGAGGGATAGATAAACACAGGAGAGAAGGAAAACACAGTAGAGAAAAAGATACACACAGAACAAAGGAGGATAAACACAAAATAAAAAATGATAAACACAGGAGATTGACGGATCGACACAGAAGAGAGGGGGATAAACACAGGAGAGGGGAATACACACAGGAGAGAAAAAAGATACACAGAGGAGACAGGGATACACAAAGAAGGGAGTTGGATACACACAAAAGAGAGAAGGATACACACAGGAGAGAGGGAAATTCACACAAGAGAGATGGGCATACCCACAGGAGAGAGGAGAATACACAAAGGAGAGAGGGGGATACACAGAGGAAAAAGGGGGATACAAACAGGAGAATGCGGCATACACACAGAAGAGAGGGGGATACACACAGGAGAGGAGGATACACAAATATTCAAAAATGATACAAACAGGAGACAGAAATATACACACAGGAGAGAGGAGGATAAACACAGGAGAGGGAAATACACAGGAGAGAAAAAGAAACACATAAGAGACAGGGATACAGAAAAAAGGGAGTTGGATACACACAGGAGAGAGGGGGATACACACAGGAGAGAGGGGAATACACACAAGAGAGAGGGGCATACCCACAGAAGAGAGGAGACTACACAAAGGAGAGAGGGTGATACACACAGGAAAAAGGGGGATAGAAGGAGGAGAGTGCGGCATACACACAGAAGATAGGTGGATACACACAAGAGAGAGGAGGATACACACAGGAGAGAGGAGGCTACACAAAGAAGAGGAGGATACACAAAAAAGAGGGGGAAACACACAAGAGAGGGGGGATACACACAGGAGAGAAAAGGATAAACACAGAAGAGAGGAGGATATACAAAGAGAAGGGAGGATACACACAAAAGAGAGAAGAATACACACAAGAGAGGGGGATACGCACAGTAGAGGAAAGGTTACACATAAGAGAGAGGAGGATACACACAGGAGAGAATAGGCTACACACAGGAGAGAGGAGAATACACAAAGAAGAGGGAGAAACACACAAGAGAGTAAGAGATACACACAGGCGGGGGGATAAACACTAGAGACGGTGGGATACACCCATGAGAGGGGGGATACACAAAAAGAGAGGAGGATACACATAAGAGAGAGGAGGCTACACACAGGAGAAAAGGGGATACACAAAGAAAAGGGGAAAAAACAAAAGAGAGGGGGATACACACAGGCGAGGGTGATAAACACTGGAGACAGTAAGATACACACAGGAGAGAGGGGGATACATAAAGGAGAGGGGGATATATACAGGATGGAGGGGTAAACACACAAAATAAAGGATACACACAGGAGAGAAGGGTAATACACACAGGAGAGTGGGGGATCCACACAGGAAAGTGGGGCATAAACACAGAAGGGAATGGGATACACACTGGAGAGAGGGTGCTACACAAAGGGGGAGAAGAACAAATACAGAAGAGAGGAGGATAAACACAAATAAGTAGAGAATACAGACAGAATAAAGGAGGATACACGCAGGAGAGAGGAGTACACACAAAGGAGAGAGATAGATACAGACAGGAGAGAAGGATAAACATAGGAGAGAGGAAGATACACACAGGACAGAGGAAGATACACACAGGACAGAGGAGGATACACACACACAAAAAAAGGATACACACAGGAGATAGAAGGATACACAAATGAGAGAGGGGGATACACACAGGAGAGGGGGATACAAAAAGGAGAGAAAAAGATACTCACAGGAGACAGGAATACACAACGAAGGGAGTTGGATACACACAGGAGAGAGGAGGATACACATAGTAAAGAGGGAAATATACACAAGAGAGAGAGGCATACCCACAGGAGAGAGAATACACAAATGAGAGATGGGGATACACACAGGAAAAAGAAGAATACAAACAGTAGAGTGCCACATACACACAGAAGGGAGGGGGATACACACAGTAGAGAGGAGGATACACACAAGAGAGAGAAGCATACACACAGGAGAGGGTGATACAAAAGAAAGGGGGATACACACAGGCGAGAGAAGAATACACACAGAAGAGAGGGATACACACAAGAGAGAGGGGCGTACACACAGGAGAGAGGAGGATAGACACAGGAGAGAGGAGAATACCCAAAAAAGAGAGGAGATACACACAAAAGAGAGGGAGATACACAAAGCAGAAAGGGAGATACACCCAGGAGAGGGAATACACACAGAGGGATAAGGAAAGATACACACAGGAGAGAAAAGGACACACAGAGGAGAGAGAAAGATACACACAGGAGAAAGGAAGATACACAGGAGAAAGGAAGATACACACAGGAGAGAGGATACACACAAAAAAGAAAAGGATACACAGAGAAGACAGAAGGATACACAAAGTAGAGAGGGGCATACACACAGAAAAGGGAGATACACACAGGAGAAAGGGGGATACACAAAAGAGAGAGGAGGATAAACACAGGAGAGGGGGATACACACAGGTGAGAGAGGCGTACATACAGGAGAGAGGAAGATACACACAGGAGAGTGCAGGATACAAACAGGAGAGAGGGTATACACACAGGAGAGAGGGGGATAACCACAGAAGAAAGGGGGGATACAAACAGAAAATAAAGGGGTTACACACAGGAGAGTGGGGGGAAACACAAGGGAAAGAGGAGGGATACAAAAAGGATATAGAAAGATACACACAGGAGAGAGGAAAATACACACAGGACAGAGGAGAATACACAAAGGAGAGAGGAGGATACACACAGGAGAGAGGAGGATACACACAGAAAAGAGGAGGATACACACAGGAGAGGTGCATACACACAGGCGAGAGTGGAATACACACAGGAAAGTTGGATTCACACAGGAAACAGGGTAATACACACAGGAGAGTGGGGGATAAAAACAGGATTGGGGGATACACACAGGATTAAGTGAAATTCACCCAGGAGAAAGCGGAATACACACAAGAGAGAGGGGCATACACACAGGAGAGAGGAAGATACGCACAAGAGAGAGGCGGATATGCACAGGAACAAGGAAGATACAAACAGGAGAGTGCAGCATACACACAGGGAGGGGAATACACACAGGAGAGAGGAAGATACACACAGAGGATGGGGGAAACACACAGGGGAGAGGAGGATACACACAGGAGAGAGGAGGCTACACAGAGGAGAAAAAAGGATAAACAAGAGGAGGAAACACACAAAAGAGAGGGAGATACACACAGTCGAAAGGGATACGCCCAGGAGACAGAGAGGTACACACAGGAGATAGGGGGATACACACAGGAGAGGGGGTACATACGAAATAGAGTGGCTTACACACAGTAGAGAGGAGAAAACACACAGGAGAAAGGGGGGATACACACAGGAGGGAGTGGGGATACACACAGGAGAGAGGGGATACAAACAGGAGATTGAGGCATACAAACAGGTGGGAAGAAGATACACACAGAAGATTGAGGCATACACACAGTAGAGAGTGGGATACACAGAGGGAAAAAAGAATAAATACAGGAGAGAGGAAGACACACACAAAAGAGTGGAGGATACAGACAGAAGAGAGAAGGATAAACGCAGGAGAGAGGAGTATACACACAGGAAAGAGGAGGATACACGCAGGAGAGAGGAGGATACACACAGGAGAGAGAAGAGATACACACAAGAGAGGGGATACACACTGGAGAGAGGAGGATACACACAGGAGAATAAAGGATACACACAGTGGAGTGGAAGATACACACAAAAAAAGAGGAAAATACACACAAAAAAGAGGGGGATACACACAGGAGAGAGGGGGATACACACAGAAGAGAGGGGAATACACACAGAAGAGTGGTGATACACACAGGAGAGAGGAGGGTACACACAGGAGACAGGGGGATACACACAGGAGAGAGGAGGATACTCTAAAAAAAGAAGGATACACACAGAAGAGAGGAGGATAAACACAGTAGAGAAGGATATACACAGGTGAGAGGGGCATACACACAGGAGAAAGGAGGATAGACACAGGAGAAAGAAGGATAGACACAGGAGAGGGGTGAATAGACACAGCAGAGGGAGATACACACATGAGAACAGGGCATACACACAGAAGAGAGGAGGATTCAAAAAGCTGAGAGGAGGATACACACAGGATAGAGGGGATAAACACAAGAGAGAGGGAGATACACACAGGAGAGTGGGGGATACACACAGGAAAGAGCGCAAATACACACAGGAGAGTGGGGGGATACACACACAAGAGAGGAGGGATACACACAAGAGGGAGGGAGATACACACAGGAGAGAGGGGGATACACACAGGAAAGAGCGCAAATACACACAGGAGAGTGGGGGGATACACACACAAGAGAGGAGGGATACACACAAGAGGGAGGAGGATACACACGGAAGAGAGGAGGATACACACAGTAGAGAAAAACGTACACATTGAAAAGGGGGATACACACAGGATAGAGGAGGATACACACAGGATAGAGGAGTTTACACCCAAAGAGAGAAGGATACACACAGTAGACAGAAGAATACGCACAGGAGAGAGTGGGATACACACAGGAAAGAGCGCAAATACACACAGGAGAGTGGGGGGATACACACACAAGAGAGGAGGGATACACACAAGAGGGAGGTGGATACACACGGAAGAGAGGAGGATACACACAGTAGAGAAAAAGGTACACATTGAAAAGGGGGATACACACAGGATAGAGGAGGATACACACAGGATAGAGGAGTTTACACCCAAAGAGAGCAGGATACACACAGTAGACAGAAGAATACGCACAGGAGAGAGTGGGATATACACAGGAAAGTGGTGATATACACGGGAGGGGGGACGGTACACACAGAAGAGAGAGGCATACACACAGAAAAATGAATAAACACAGGAGAAAGGGTGATACACACAGAAAAGTGGAGGATACACACAGGTAAGAGTGATACACAAAGAAAAAAGGGCGTACACAGAAGAGAGAGGAGGATACACACAGGAGAGAGGAGGATACAAACAGGAGAGAGGTGACACACACAGGAGAAAGGGGGTATACAGAAGATCCTTCACAGACTCACTGAATATTACACACTTGTGATTTAGTCTGGAGTCTATTTTTTATGGCCACTCATTCAAAGAATCACTAAAAAATGCACACCTGCTGAATAGTCAGATGTCTTTTTCCTATGGCCACTCGTTAAGAGCCTCACTAAGTCTACACACCTGAGGAAATAGTCAGGATTTACCTTTATCCCCTCATTCACATTATGACTAAATAAGACACACCTGTGGAATAGTCAGGAGACTTTTTTATGTGGCCTCTTATTCGGAGTGTCACTGAATAATGTGGTGTAATTAGGAGTCTATTTCATGTGGACACATACTCAGAGCCTCAGTGAATAAGACAGGCCCTTGATATCATAAGGAATCTAATTAATATGGCCACATCTTCTGAGCCTCACTGTATAATACACACCTGGGGAATAATTTTGAGTCTATTTTCGATGGATATTCATTCAGAGCCTCGGTAAATAATGTACACCTGTGGAGAAGCCAGGAGTCTATTTTATTAGAACACTCATTCATAGCCTCAGTGGATAATATGCACGTGTGGATTAGTCAGGATTCCATTTTATATGGCCACTGACTCATAAACTCAATGAAAAATGCACAAATATAAAGTACTCAGCAGTATATTTCATATAAACACGCATTCAGAGATTCAGTGAATAATACAAATATTTAAGATAGACAAAATCCTGTTTCCCATGGACACAAAAATGAGCTTCACTGAGTAGTACACACCTGGGGAAGTGATAAAATTCTACTTTATATAGCCTCTCATTTACAGCCTAAGGGAATAATGCACACTTGTGGAATAGACACTTGTCTATTTTATAGGGCCACAAAATCAAAGCCTGAGTAATACACAACTTTGGAATAGTCACTATTCTTTTCCATATACCCAAATATTTAGAGTCAGAGTAAATAATACACGCCTGTGGAATAGTCAGAAAACAAGTTTATATGGCGAAAGTTTCAGATCCTCAGTGAATAATACATACTTCGGAGAAACTCAGGACGCTATTACATGTGGCATCAATTTCAGAACTTCATTGAATAAGAAACACCGGTATTGTAGTCAGAATTCTACTTCCTATAGCCACATATTCAGAGCCTAACTAAGTAACATACCCCTTGGAAATAGTTAGGATTCTATTTCGTATAGCCACTCATTTAGAGGCGAATGTAAAAACGCATGCCGGAATAGTATTCAGGAGTCTATTTTATGGCCACTCATTCAGAGCTTCACAGAATTATACAGACCTATGAAAACGCCAGAAGTGTATTTCACATAGCCACTTATTCAGAACTTCAGTGAAGAATTATATATATCTGGAAAATACTCAGGATTATATTATATATTGCCACTTATTAAGAGATTTACTGAATAATGCACAGCTAAGGAATAGTCTGGATATTATTTGATATGACTCTTCACCCAGCAACTCAGTGGACAATGCAGAACTGAAAAATAGTCAAGATGATAGAGTCAGAAGTTTATTTTATGTGGTCACTCGTTCAGAATCTCACTGAAGAATACACAACTTGGGAATATTCAGTGTCCAAGTCATATGGACACTCAATCACAGCATTACCGAATAATGCACAACGGGGCAATAGTAAGAAGTCTATTTTATATGGCCTGTCATCCGGAGTTTCAGTGCATAATAAACAGATGTGGAGTAGTCAGGACCCTATTTAAGGTAGCTCCAAAGTAAGCAGCTCCTTGAATGATACTCACATGTGTCAGTCAGGAGACTCTTTGACATAGACACTCATACAGAACCTTTTTGAAAACTGCACATGTGGGGAGTAATCACTTGTCTATTTCATATGGTGATTAGTTTGGAGAATCAAAAAATAACGCACTTCTGTTGAGTAAAATGGATCCTATTGCATAAGGCCATTCTTTCAATGTTTTAGTGAATAATATGTATATCTGATATGTCAGGAATCTCTTTCACATGGCCACTCGTTCAGGGCCTCTGAGAAGAACACTCCCCTCAAAAATAGTCAAGGGGCTACTTCAAATGGCTACACATTCAAAGTCTCTGTACGTAATGAACACCATGGCAATACACCTTAGTCTCTTTTTTACGCCCAATTAGAGACTCATACAATAATACACAAGAAAGGAAGATTTAAGAGTCTACTTCATGTAGCCACTCATTTAGAGACTCAGTGAATAATGCACAGCAGGGTAATAGTCGAGAATTTTTTATATGACCACTCATTTTTTGCCTCACTGAGTGATATACACCTCAAGAATCCTCAGGATTCTATTTGATACTACCACTCGTTTAGAACCTTATTGAATAATTCACAATGGAGCAATAGTCAGTTGTCCATTTTATATGGTCGATCACTCGATGTTTCAGTGAATAGTAAACCTCTATGGAGTAATAAGGACGCTGTTTAACATAGCCATGAATTAAGTGCCTTGCTGAATGATACGCACCTGTGTGATAGTCAGAAGTCTATTTCATATGAACTCTAATTTTGTTTATCGCTGAGTAATACACACCTGGGGAAGTGACAGGAGTCTCTTTGGTATGGACACTTAAACAGAGCCTGTTTGATTAATGCACACATGGATAATAATGAGGAGTGTTTGTCGTACAGCTACTCATTCAGACAAACTGTGAATATTGCACATGTTGAGTAATTAGAAGTCTGTTTCATATGGTCACTCTTTCACAGCCTCACGAATATTACACACTTGTGATATAGTCTGGAGTCTATTGTATATGGCCATCCAATCAGAGAATTACTAAATAATGCACACCTGCAGAATTGTCATATGTCTCTTTCCTATGGCCACTCCTTTAGAGCCTCACAAAGTGTACACACCTGGAGAAATAGTCACGATTTACCATTATCCCCTCATTCAGAGTCTCACTAAATAATGCACACCTGTGGAATAGTCAGGAGACTTTTTCATGTGGCCACTCGTTAAGAGCTTCATTAAGTGTCCACAGCTGAAGAAATAATCAGGATTTACCTATATCTCTTCATTCACAGTCTCACTAAATAATGCACACCTGTGGAATAGTCAGGATACTTTTTCATGTGGCCTCTAATTAGGACTGTCACTGAATAATGTGATGTAGTCAGGAGTCTATTTCATGTAGACACATATTCAGAGCCACAGTGAATAAAACAGACCCTTTATGTTGCAAGGAATCTAATTAATATAGCCACATCTTCTGAGCCTCACTAATTAATACACACCTGGATAATAATTTGGAGTCTATTTTTGATGGACATTCATTTAGAGCGTCGGTAAATAATGTACACCTCTGGAGTAGCCAGGAGTCTATTTTATTAGGACACACATTCATAGCCTCAGTGGATAATATGCACGTGTGGATTAGTTCGGATTCCAATTTATATGGCCAGTGACTCATAACCTCAGTGAAAAATGCACAAATGTAAAGTACTCAGCAGTCTATTTCATATTGACCGTTATTCAGAGATTCACTAAATAATAAAAATATTTAATATAGCAGCATCTTGTTTCATGTGGTCACACAAAATGAGCCTCCCTGAGTAAGGCACACCTAGGGAAGTGTTAGGAGTCTACTTTATATAGCCTCTCATTTACAGCCTCAGGGAATAATGCACACGTGTGGAATAGACACTGGACTATTTTATATGGCCACAAAATGAAAGCCTGAGTGAGTCATACACAACTTTGCAATACTCACTTGTCTATCTTACATGCCCAAATATTTAGAGTCAGAGTCAATAATACACGCCTGGGGACAAGTCAGAAATTAATTTCATATGGCCAAAGTTTCAGACCCTCAGTGAATAATAAAGACCTGGGTAATACTCAGGATGCTATTACATGTGACATCAATTTCAGAGCTTCCTTGAATAAGAAACACCTCTATTGTAGTCAGAATTCTATTTCCTATAGCCACGTATTCAGAGCCTAACTGAATAACATACACCTTGGGAAAAGTTAAAATTCTATTTTGTATAGACACTCATTTAAAGCCGAATGTAAAAACGCACGCCTGAGGAGCATTCAGGAGGCTCTATTTCATGGACACTCATTCAGACTTTCACAGAATAATACAGACGTATGAAAACATCAGGAGTGTATTTCACATGGCCACTTATTCAGAACCTGAGTCAGGAATCATATATATCTGGAAAATACTCAGGATTTTTTTATATATAGCCACTTATTCAAAGACACACTGAATAATGCACAGCTAAGGAATAGTCTAGAGACTATTTGATATGACTCTTCACCCAGCGACTCAGTGGACAATGCAGAACTGAAAAATAGTCAAGAGGATAGAGTCAAGGGTTTATGTTATGTCGTCACTTATTCAGTATCTCACTGAAAAATACACACTTTGGGAGTAGTCAGTGTCCAAGTCATATGGTCACTCAATCACAGCATTACCGAATAATGCACAATGGGGTAATAGTAAGGAGGCTATTTCATATGGCCTGTCATTCGAAGCTTCAGTGCATAATAAACAGCTGTGGAGTAGTCAGGACCCTATTATTGGTAGCCCCAAATTAAGCAGCTCTGTGAATGATACGCGCATGTGTCAGAGTCATGAGACTATTTGACATAGACACTCATGCAGAACCTTTTTGAGTACTGCACATGTGGGGAATAATCACTAGTCTGTTTCATATGGTGATTAGTTTGGAGAATCAAAAAATAACGCACACCTGTTGAGTAAAATGGGTTCTGTTTCATAAGGACACTCTTTCAGTGTTTTAGTGAATAATATGTATATCTGATATGTCAGGAATCTCTTTCACATGGCCACTCGTTCAGAGCGTCTGTGAATACTCCCCTCAAAAATAGTCTAGGGTCTACTTCAAATGGCTACACATTCAAAGTCTCTGTACATAATTTACACATGGGCAATACACCTGAGTCTCTTTTTTATGCACACTTGGTCAGAGAATCATTCAATAATACACAACAAAGGAAGATTTAAGAATCTACTTCATGTAGCCACTCATTTAGAGCCTCAGTGAATAATGCACACCAGGGTAATAGTCGAGCACTTTTTATATGGTCACTCATTTTGTGCCTCACTGAGTGATATACACCTGAAGAATACTCAGGATTCTATTTGATACTACCACTCATTTAGAACCTTATTGAATAATTCACAATGGAGCGATAGTCAGGTGTGTATTTTATACGGTCTGTCATTCAAAGTTTCAGTGAATAGTAAACTTCTATGAAGTAATCAGGACGCTGTTTAACATAGCCACGTATTATGTGCCATGCTTAATGATACACACGTGTGTGATAGTCAGGATTCTATTTCATATGAGCTCTAATTTTGAGTATCGCTGAATAATATGCACCGGGGACAGTGTCAGAAATCTATTTGGTATAGACACTCAAACAGAGGCTGTTTGATTAATGCACACATGGATAATAATAAGGAGTCTATGTCATACGGCTACTCATTCAGACAAACTGTGAATAATGCACATGTAGAGTAATCAGAAATCTGTTTCATATGGCCCGTCTTTCACGGCCTCACTGAATATTTCACACTTGTGATATACTCTGTAGTCTATTTTTTATGGCCACTCATTCAGATAATCACAAAATAATGCACACCTGCAGAATAGTCAGAAGTCTCTTTCCTATGGTCACTGGTTTAGAGCGTAACTAAGTGTACACACATGGAGAAGTAGTCAGGATTTACCATTATCCCCTCATTTAGAGTCTCACTAAATAATGCACACCTGTGGAATAGTCAGTAGACTTTTTCATGTGGCCCCTAATTCGGAATGTCACCGAATAATGTGGTGTAGTCAGGAGTCTATTTCATGTAGACACATATTCATAGCTTCAGTTAATAAAACAGACACTTGATATACTAAGGAATCTAATTGATATGGAAACATATTCTGAGCCTCACTGAATAAAACACACCTTGGCAATAATTTGGAGTCTATTTTTGATAGAAATATATTCAGAGCCTCGGAAAATGATGTACACCTGTGAAGGAGCCAGGAGTCTATTTTATTAGGACACTCATTCATAGCCTCAGTGGATAATATGCACCTGTGGATAAGTAAGGATTCCATTTTATATGGCCACTGACTCATAACCTCAGTGAAAAATGCAAAAATGTAAAATACTTAGCAGTCTATTTTTTATAGACACTCATTCAGAGATTCACTGAATAACACAAATAAGTGAGATAGACAGCATCCTGTTTTATATGGTTAAACAAAAAGAGCCTCACTGAGTAATGAACACCAAGGGAAGTGTTAGGTGTCTACTTTATATAGCCTTTAATTTACAGAATCAGGAAATAATGGACACGTGTGGAATAGACACTAGTCTGTTTTATATGGCCGCAAAATCAAAGCCTTTTTGGATACTGCACATGTGGGAAATAATCACTTGTCTGTTTCATATAGTTTTCCGTTTGGTGAATCAAAAACTTATGCACACCGGTGGAGTAAAATCGGTTCTATTTTAAAAGGCCACTCTTTCAGTGTTTTAGTGAATAATATGTATATCTGAAAAGTAAGGAATCTCTTTCACATTGCCACTCGTTCAGGGCCTCTATGAAGAATAATCCCCTCAAAAATAGTCAAGTGTCTACTTTAAATGGCTACACTTTCAGAGACTCTGTAAGTAATGAACACCTGGGCAATACAACTGAGTCACTTTTTTATGCCTAATTAGTCAGAGTCTCATTCAATAATACACAACAATGGGAGATTGAAGAGTTTACTTCATGTAGCCACTCATTTGGAGCCTCAGTGAATAATGCACACCGGGGTAATAGTCGAGCAGTTATTATATGGCCACTCATTTTCTGCCTCACTGAGTGATATACTCCTGAAGAATTTTAAGGATTCTATTTGCTACTACCACACATTTAGCACCTTATTAAATAATTCACAATGGAGCAATAGTCAGGTGTCTATTTTATATTGTCTATCACTGAAAGTTTCAGCGAATAATAAAATTCTATGGAGTAATCAGGATGCTGTTCAAGATAGTCACGAACTCAGGGCCTTCCTGAATAATAAACACCTGGGTAATAGCCTGGCGTGTATTTCATAGGAGCTCTAATTTTGTGTATCGCTGAGTAATACACACCTGGGGCAGTGTCCAAAGTCTTTTTGGTATGGACACTGAAACAGAGCCTGTTTGATTAATGCACACATGGATAATAATGAGGAGTCTATGTCATACAGCTACTCATTCAGACACTCTGTGGATAATGCACATGTGGAGTAATTAGAAGTCTGATTCTTACGGCCTCTCCTCCACAGCCTCACTGAATATTACACACTTGTGATATAGTGTGGAGTCTATTTTTTATGCCAACCCATTCAGAGAATCACTAAATAATGCACTCCTGCAGATTAGTCAGAAGTCTCTTTCCTAAGGCCACTCGTTAAGAGCCTCACTAAGTGTACACACCTGGTGAAAAAGTCAGCATTTACCATTATTCCCTCATTCACAGTCTCACTAAATAATGCACACCTGTGGAATAGTCAGGAGACTCTTTCCTATGGCCACTCGTTAAGAGCCTCACTAAGTGTACACACCTGGGGAAATAGTCAGGATTTACCTTTATCCCTTCACTCAGAGTCTCACTAAATAATGCACACCTGCAGAATAGTCAGGAGACTTTTACATGTGGCCTCTAATTAGGAGTGTCTCTGAATAATGTGATGTAGTCAGGAGTTTATTTTATGTAGACACATATTCAGAGCAACAGTGAATAAAACAGGCCCTTTATGTTGTAAGGAATCTAATATGGCCACATCTTCTGAGCCTCACTGAATAATACACACCTGGAGAATAATTTGGAGTCTTTTTTCGATGGACATTCATTCAGAGCCTTGGTACATAGTGTACACCTGTGCAATAGCCAGGAATCTATTTTATTAGGACACTAATTCATGGCCTCAGTGGATAATATGCACGTGTGGATTAGTCTGCATTCCAAATTATATGGTTACTGACTCGTAACCTCAGTGAAAAATGCACAAATGTAAAGTACTCAGCAGTCTATTTCATATAGACACTCATTCAGAGATTCACCAAATAATATAAATAATTAATATAGCGCATCCTGTTTCATATGGTCACACAAAATGAGCCTCAGTGAGTAAGGCACACCGAGGGAAGTGTTAGGAGTCTACTTTATATAGCCTCTCATTTACAGCCTCAGGGAATAATGCACACGTGTGGAATAAACACTAGAGTATTTTATATGGCCACACAATCAAAACCTGAGTGAGTAATACACAACTTTGGAAGAGTCACTTGTTTATTTTACATGCCCAAATATTTAGAGTCAGAGTCAATAATGCACTCCTGTGGACAAGTCAGAAAACAATTCCATATGGCCAAAGTTTCAGAGCCTCAGTGAATAATACATACCTGGGAAATAACTCAGGATGCTATTACATGTGGCATCAATTTCAGAGCTGCCTTGAATAAGAAACACATTTATTGTAGTTAGAATTCTATTTCCTGTAGCCACATATTCAAAGCCTAAATGAATAACATACACCTTGGTAAAACTCAAAATTCTATTTCGTATAGACACTCATTTAAACCCGAATGTAAAAACGCACGCCTGAGGAGCATTCAGGAGCCTCTATTTTATGGCCACTCATTCAGAGCTTCACATTATAATACAGACCTATGAAAACGTCAGGAGCGTATTTTACAGGGCCACTTATTCAAAACCTCAGTGACGAATCATATATATCTGGAAAATACTCAGGATTATACTATATATAGCCACTTATTCAGAAACTCACTGAATAATGCACAGCTAAGGAATAGTCTGGAGACTATTTAACATGACTCTTCACTCAGCGACTGAGTGGACAATGCAGAACTGAAAAATAGTCAAGAGGATAGAGTCAAGGGTTTATGGTATGTGGTCACTCGTTCAGAATCTCACTGAAGAATACACACCTTGTGAATAGTCAGTGTCCAAGTCATATGGACACTCAATCACAGCATTACAGAATATTGCACAATGGGGCAATAGTAAGGAGTCTATTTCATGTGGCCTGTCTTTCGAAACTTCAGTGCATAATAAAAAGCTGTGGAGTAGTCAGGACCCTATTTAAGGTAGCCCAAAATTAAGCAGCTCCTTGAATAATATACACACATGTGTCAGAGTCAGGAGACTATTTGACATAGACACTCATACAGAACCTTTTCGAATACTGCACCTGTGGGGAATAAACACTAGTCTGTTTCATATGGTGATTAGTTTGGAGAATCAAAAAATAATGCACACCTGTTGAGTAAAATGGGTTCTATTTCATAAGGCCACTCTTTCTGTGTTTTAGTGAATAATATGTTTATCTGAAAATTAAGGAATCTCTTTCAAATGGCCACTCGTTCAGGGCCTCTGTGAAGAATACTCCCCTCAAAAGTAGTCAATTTTCTACTTTAAATGGCAACACATTCAGAGTCTCTGTAGGTAAAGAACACCTGGGCAATACACCTGAGTCTTTTTTATTCCCATTTAGTCAGAGACTCATTCAATAAAAACAAGAAATAAAGATTTAAGAGTCTACTTCATGTAGCCACTCATTTAGAGCCTCAGTGAATAATGCACACCAGGGTAACAGTCGAGAATTTTTTATATGGCCACTCATTTTGTGCCTCACTGAGTGATATACACCTGAAGAATCCTCAGGATACTATTTGATACTACCATTTATTTAGAAACTTATTGAATAATTCACAATGGAGCAATAGTCAGGTGTCTATTTTATATGGTCTATCATTCAAGTTACAGTGAATAGTAAACTTCTACGAAGTAATCAGGACGCTGTTTAATATAGCCAAGAATTAAGTGCCTTGATGAATGACACACATCTGTGTGATAGTCATGAGTCTGTTTCATGTGAACTATAATTCTGTGTAACGCTGAGTAATACACATCTGGGGGAGTTTCAACAGTCTATTTGGTATGGACACTCCTACCGAAACTGTTAGAATAATGCACACATAGAGAATCATGAGGGGTCTGTTTCATACAGCTAATCATTCACAGAAACAGTGAATAAAGCACATATGGAGTAATTAGAAGTCTGTTTCATATGGCCCCACTTTCACAGCCTCACTGAATATTACACACTTGTGATAAAGTCTGGAGTCTATATTTTATGGCCACTCATTCAGAGAATCACTGAATAATTCAAACCTGTGGAATATTCAGAAGTCTCTTTCCTATGGCTACCCGTCTAGAGCCTCACTAAGTGTAAACACATGGATAAATAGTCAGGATTTACTTGTATCTCCTCATTCAGAGTCTCACTAAATAATGCACACCTGTGGAATAGTCAGGAGACTTTTTCATGTGGCCTCTCATTCAAAGTGTCATTAAAAAAATGTGGTGTAGTCAGGAGACTCTTTCATGTAGACACATATTTAGAGCTTCAGTCCATAAGACAGACCCTTGATATAGTAAGAAATCTAATTAGTATGACCACATCTTCTGAGGCTCACTGAATAATACACAAATGGAGAATAATTTGGAGCCTATTTTCGATGGACATTCATCCAGGGCCCCGGTAAATAATGCAGACTTGTGAAGTACTCAGGAGTCTCTTTCATTTGGACACACATTCACAGCCTCAGTTGATAATATGCACGTGTGGATTAATCAGGATTCCATTTTATATGACCACTGACTCGTAACCTCAATAAATAATGCACAAATATAAAGTACTTAGCCGTTTACTTCATATAACCACTCATTCAGAGATTCACTGAATAATAAAATTATTTGAGATAGACAGCCTCCTGTTTCATATTGTCAAACAAAAAGGGCCTCACTGAGTGACAAAAACCTGGGGAAGTGTTAGGAGTGTACTTTACATAGCCTCTCACTTACATCCGATAAGAATAATGCACATGTGTGTAATAGACACTAGTCTGGTTTATATGGCCACAAAATCAAAGCCTGAGTCAGTAATACACAACTCTGGAATAGTCACTAGTCTATTGCATATGCCCAAATATTTAGAGTCAGTGTAAATAATACACGCCTTTAGACTAGTCAGAATACCATTTTATATGGCCAAAGTTTCAGAGGCTCAGTGAATAATAAATACCTGAGAAATACTCTGGACCCTTTTACATGTGGCAATTTTTCAGAGGTTCATTGAGTAAAGAACACCTGTATTGCAGTCAGAATTATATTTCATATAGCCACATATTCAGAGCCTAACTGAATAACAGACGCCTTGGAAAAGTCAGGATTCTGTTTTGTATAGCCATTCATTTACAGCCAAATGTAAAACTCATGCCTGAGTAGTATATAGGAGTCTCTATTATATGGCCCCTCATTCAGAGCCTCACAGAATAATACAGACTTATGGAAATGTCAGGAGTGTACTTGACATGGCCACTTATTCAGTTCCTCAGTGAAGAATAACATATATCTGGAAAATACTCAGGATTCTATTATATAAATCCACTTATTAAGAGACTCGCTGAATAATGCACACCTGGATAATTGTCTGGAGACTATTTGATATGACCATTCACCCAGCGACTCAGTGGAAAATGCAGAGCTGTGAAATAGTCAAGAGGACAGAGTCAGGAGTCTATTTTATGTGGTCACTTGTTCTGAAACTGACTGAAGAATACACACCTTGGGAATAGTCAGAGTCCAGGTCATATGGCCACTCAATCACAGCATTACCGAATAATGCACAATGGGGCAATAGTAAGGAGTCTATTTCATATGGCCTCTCATTCAGAGCTTCAGTGCGTAATAAACAGCTGTGGAGTAGTCAGGACCCTATTGACGGTAGCCCCAAATAAAGCAGCTCCGTATATGATACACACATGTGTGAGAGTCAGGAGACTATTTCATATGGACACTCATACAGAACCTCTTCGAATATTGCATATGTGGGGAATAATCACTAGTCTATTTTATATGTTGGTTCGTTTGGAGAGTCAAACGCATCTGTGGAGTAAAATGCAGTCTACTTCATAAGGCCAGTCTTTCAGTGTTTTAGTGAATAACATGTATATCTGATAAGTCAGGAGTCTCTTTCACATGGTCACTCATTCTGGGCCTCTGTGAATAATACTCCCCTCAAAATCAGTCTAGGGTCTACTTCAAATGCCTACACATTTAGAGTCTCTGTAAGTAATGAACACCTGGACAATACAACTGAGTCTCTTTTTTATGCCCACTTAGGCTGAGTCTCATTCAGTAATACACACATGGTGAAGAGTTAAGTGTCTACTTCATGTAGCCACTTATTTCGATCCTCAGTGAATAATCCACACCAGGGTAATAGTCAAGCATTTCTTATATGGCCATTCATTCTGTGTCTCCCTGAATAATACACACCTGGGGAATTTTCAGGATTCTATTTCATACTACCACTCATTTAGAAACATATTGAATAATTCACAATGGAACAATAGTCAGGTGTCTATTTTGTATGCCCTCTCTTTCAAACTTTCAGTAAATAATGAACTTCTATGAACTAATCAGGACGCTCTTTAAGATAGCCATGAATTAAGTGCCTTTCTGGATGATACACAACTTGGAGGTGGTCAGGAGTCTATCTCCTATGAACTCTAATTCTGTGAAACGCTGAGTAATACACACCTGGGGGAGTTTCAGGAGTCCATTTGGTATTGACACTCATACCGAACCTGTTGGAATAATGCACACATTGAGAATAATGAGATGTCTATGTCATATGGCTACTCATTCAGACAAACAGTGAATAATGCACATGTGGAGTCATTAGAATTCTGTTTCATATGGCCCCTCTTTCACAGCCTCACTGAATATTACACACTTGTGATATATTCTGGAGTCTATATTTTATGGCCACTTATTCAGAGAATCACTGAATAATTCACACCTGTGGAATAGTCAGAAGTCTCTTCCCTGTGGCTTCCCATTGAGAGCCTCACTAAATATACACACCTGGATAAATAGTAAGGATTTACTTGTATCTCCTCATTCAGCCTCTCACTAAATAAAGCACACCTGAAGATGGCGTCGTTGAGGCGACTCAGGATTGCATCTCTCAGTGAAAGTGCAGAGGGTTAGTCCTAGCCAAATTGCCGGATGGACGTTTTTTGCCCACAGAACTTTGAAAGTCCCAGGTGTGGAAGGGACACTGGATGCTAGCTTTAGCGCTGCTGGCTTGCGGGGCCGGTTTGGCTGCCGCCACAACGCAGTGGCACCCAGCACAAAACTCACTGGTCTGGGTGCCCTGTTAAACAGGCAATCTGAGATATGGAAGGGCAGATTGGCATGTCCATTTGATTGAACGGAACTTGGACAATGAGCCAGACCATGAGATTCCTGGGAAACGTGTTCTGAGCCAGTTCATTGGGCAGCGCCATGGGAGATCGCATGGAGCCCAGTGCTCTATCAGCAGGCTACTGGGGCGCCAGAGAGAGAGTCATCGTTCAGCTTGGGTAGAGGAAGACAGAGAGAGAGGACAAACTCTGAGGCAGGGAAGCGGGTACCACCCTAACAGGGACAAGCAGGGTGGCGATTGGAGGCACTCTGGGCTAAGAGTTTTGCTGCCGGCATCTAGCATGGTGCAGCTCGGTGGGGGAGGGGCGTCTGCCAATAGGGACTCAATCCGCCCCTACTAAAGTACCGTCCAGTGCTGACGCAGCCTGCTGTTTTTGAGGCAACCTGCCATAACAGAGAGACTCCTCCAGTAGGGCGGAGCGTTCCACAGCAGAACAGAGACTCACAGCAACCTGGCGGACCTGCACTAGGTGGGCGGAGCTCCAGCAGGCAAATACTGAATAGACTGCCTCCTAGCTTTGCAGGACAGTACAACAGATACTCACAAAGAGAGCCCCACCTCCATGAGACAGAGCATCTAAGGGGGAAAAACAATGGGGGTTTTTATAAGTTCTGTTGCAGCAGACATAAACACATCCTCCCAACAGCCATGAATGAACAACGGAGTTCACAGCACAGCACTGGAGCTCCTATAAAGCACAGGCTGTCTCCTCAAGCAGCTCCATGACCCCTGTATATCCAAAGAATGACCCCAAAATAGGACTAATCAGACTGACATTTGGCGGGCATTATTCTGGAACAAACTGGTAGCATCCCTCACTGTTCTGCAGCTGCTACAGGTGTACCCAAGAAAAGCAAGGCCTGGAGTGGACTGCAGCACTCGTAAAGCAGAGGACTAGACCATTAGAAGAAAAACTAAGTAACAGAAATACCTCATCATCAACAATCTGGGCGTCCACACAGAGAACCAGTTGAAAAATCAGCAACTACTAAGACGACAGGTGGATAAATCCATAAAGATGGGAGGAAACCAGCGCAAAAAGGAGGAAGAAACCCAAAACCAAAACACCTCTCCTCCTACAAAGGACCAAAACTTCTCACCAGCAAGGGAACAAGGCTGGACAGAGAATGAGTGTGACGAAATGACAGAATCAGACTTCAGAAAGTGGATAGGAATAAACTTCAGGGAGCTAAAAAATCATGTTCTACATCAGTGCAAAGAAATTAAGAACCTTGAAAAAAGGTTTGAAAAAGATTCGAGGAAATGATAACAAGAATGGACAACTTAGAGAGGCATATGATTGAATTGAAGTAGCTGAAAAACACAACACGAGAACTTCCCGAAGCATGCACAAGTTTCAACAGCCGAATTGACCAAGCAGAAGAAAGAATATCAGAAGTTGAAGATCAACTCAATGAAATAAAATGAGAAACCAAGATTAAAGAAAAAAGCGCAAAAAGGAATGAACAAAATCTCCACGAAATGTGGGACTATGTGAAGAGACCAAACCTACGTTTGATATGTGTACCAGAATGTGATGAAGAGAATGAATACAAGCTGGAAAACACTCTTCAGGATATTATTTAGGAAAATTTCCCCAACCTAGCAATACAGGTCAAAACTCAACTACAGGAAATACAGAGAACACCGCAGAGATACTCTGCAAGAAGAGCAACCCAAGGCACAAAATCGTCAGATTCACCAGGTTTGAAATGAAGGAGAAAATACTAAGGGCAGCCAGAGAGAAAGGTCGGGTCACCCACAAAGTGAAGCCCATCAGACTCACCGCAGATCTCTTGGCACAGACTCTACAAGCCAGAAGAGAGTGGGGGCCAATATTCAACATCCTTAAAGAAAAGAACTTTCAACCCATAATTTTATATCCAGCCAAACTGAGCTTCATAAGTGAAGGAAAAATAAAATACTTCATGAACAAGCAAGTACTCAGAGATTTTGTCACCACTAGGCCTGCTTTACAAGAGCTCCTGAAAGAGGAACTACACCTGAAAAGAAACAACCAGTAACAGCCATCCTAAAAGCATACGAAATGCTAAAGAGAATCAACAAAATGAAGAAACTACATGAACCAATGGCAAAACGCCAGTTAGCATCAAAATGGCAGTATCAAACTCACACATAACATTATTAACCCTAAATGTAAATGGGCTACATGCACCAATCAAAAGTCACAGACTGGCAAATTGGATAAAACACCAAAACCCATCGGTGTGCTGTATCCAGGAAACCCACCTCACACGCAAGGATACACAAAGGCTCAAAATAAAGGGTTGGCGGAAGATTTACCAAGCAAATGGAGAGCAGAAAAAAGCAGCAGTTGCAATTCTCATCTCTGATGAAATGGACTTTAAAGCAACAAAGATCAAAAGGGACAAAGAAGGTCATTACATAATGGTAAAAGACTCGATACAACAAGAAGAGCTAACGATTCTAAATATATATGGACCCAATACAGGAGCACCCAGATATATAAGGCAAGTTCTTAATGACTTACGAAGAGACTTAGTCTCCCACACAATAATAGTGGGAGACTTTAACACTCCACTGTCAATATCAGACAGATCAACCAGACAGAAAATTAACAAAATATTCAGGAATGGAATGCAGACCTGGAACAAGCAAACCTGATAGACATTTACAGAACTCTCCACCCCAAATCCACAGAATATACATTCTTTTCAGCACAACATCACATCTACTCCAAAACTGGCCACATAATTGGAAGTAAAGCACTCCTCAGCAAACGCAAAACAACTGAAATCATAACAAAGAGTCTCTCAGACCATAGTGCAATCAAGTTGGAACTCAGAATTTAGAAAACAACTCAGAACCGCACAGCTTCATGGAAACGGAACAACTGGCTCTTGAATGTTGATTGGATAAACGATTAAATGAAGGCAGAAATAAAGAAGTTCTTTGAAACCAATGAGAACAAAGACACAACATATCAGAATCTCTGGGACACATTTAAAGCAGTCTGTAGAGGAAAATATATAGCAATAAGTGCCTACATGAGAAGAGTGAAGAGATCCAAAATTGACACCCTATCATCAAAATTGAAAGAGCTAGAGGAGCAAGATCAAAAAAGCTCAAAATCTAGCCAAAGACGAGAAATAATTAAGATCAGAGCAGAACTGAAGGAGATAGAGACAAGAAATACCCTTCAAAAAATCAATAAATCCAAGAGCTGGTTTTACAAAAAGATCAACAAAATAGACAGACCACTAGCCAGACTGATAAAAAAGGAAAGAGAGAACAACCAAATAGATGCAATAAAAAACGATAATGGGGAAATCACCAAAGATTCCACAGAAATTCAAACCATGATCAGAGAATACTACATCAACCCTACGCACATAAACTAGTAAACCAGGAAGAAATGGATAAATTCCTGGACGCCTGTGTCCTCCCAAGCCTAAACCAGGAGAAAGCCAAAACTATGAATAGACCAATAACAAGGTCTGAAGTTGAGGCAGCAATTAAGAGCCTACCACACAAAAAAAGCCCAGGTCCATATGGGTTCACAGCCGAATTCTACCAGACACACAAAGAGGATCTGGTACCATTCCTTCTGAAACTATTGCAAATAATTCAAAAAGAGGGAACCCTTCCCAAATCATTTTATGAGACCAACATCATTCTGATACCAAAACCCGGTAGAGACTCAACAAGAATAGAAAACTTCAGGCCAATATCCATTATGAACATAGACGCAAAAATCTTCAATAAAATACTGGCAAACCGATTGCAACAGCACATTAAGAAACTTATCCATCATGATCAAGTAGGATTCATCCCGGGGATGCAAGGCTGTTTCAATATTCGCAAGTTTATAAATGTAATTCACAACATAAACAGAAGCAAAAAATAAAAACCACATGATTATCTCAATTGACGCAGAGAATGCATTTGACAAAATTCAACAGCCCTTTATGCTAAAAACCCTCAATAAAAGTGGTATTGATGGAACATATCTCAAAGTAATAAAAGCTATTTACGACAAAACCAACAGCCAATATCATACTTAATAGGCAAAAACTGGAAGCATTCCCTTTGAAATGCGGCACTAGACAAGGATGACCTCTCTCGCCACTCCTACTCAACATAGTACTGGAAATTCTAGCCAGAGCAATCAGGCAAGAAAAAAAAATAAATGGTATTCAAATAGGAAAGGTGGAAGTCAAATTGTCTCTATTTACAGAAGACATGATAGTATACCTAGAAGACCCCATCACCTCAGCCCAAAAGCTCTTGAAACTGATAAACAACTTCAGTAAAGTCTCAAGATATAAAATCAATGTGCAAAAATCACAAGCATTCCTATACACCAATAACAGACTTAAAGAGAACCAAATCAAGAACGAACTGCCATTCACAATTGCTAAAAAGAAAATAAAATACCTAAAAATACAACTCACAAGGAATGTAAGGAACCTCTTTAAGGAACACTACATACCACTGCTCAACGAAATAAGAGAGGACACAAACAGATGGAGAAACATTGCATATTCGTGGTTAGGAAGAATAAATATTGTGAAAATGGCTATACTGCCCAAAGTAATTTTCACAATCAATGCTATCCTCATAAACTACCATTGAATTTCTTCACAGAACTGGAAAATACCACCATGAACTTCATATGAAACCAAAAGAGAGCCCGCATAGCCAAGTCAATTCTAAGCAAAAAGAACACAGCGGGAGGCATCACACTACCAGACTTCAAACTATACTACAAGGCTACAGTAATCAAAACAGCATGCTTCTGGTAGCAAAACAGAGATATAAACCAATGGAACAGAACAGAGGCATCGGAAGCAACACAACATATTTACAACCATATAATCTTTCATAAACCTGACAAAAACAAGCAATGGGGAAAGAATTCCCTATTTAATAAATGGCGTTGGGAAAACTGGCTAGCCATGTGCAGAAAACAGAAACTGGACACCTTCCTGACACCTTACACGAGTAACTCCAGATGGATTAAAGACTTAAACATAAGAACTGACACCATAAAAACCCTAGAAGAAAATCTAGGCAAAACCATTCAGGACATAGGAGTAGGCAAGGACTTCATGAACAAAACACCAAAAGCATTGGCAACAAAAGCCAAAATAGACAAATGGGACCTAATCAAACTCAACATATTCTGCACAGCAAAACAAATCGTCAGTAGAGTGAATTGGCAACCATTAGAATGGGAAAAAAATCTTTGCAGTTTACGCATCGAACAAAGGGCTGATATCCAGAATTTTCAAAGAACACAAACAGATTTACAGAAAAAAAAAACAAACAAGCCCATTCAAAAATGGGCAAAGGATATAAACAGACACTTTACAAGAGAAGACATACATGAGGCCAACAAACACATGAAAAAATGTTCATCATAACTGGTCATTGGAGAGATGCAAATCAAAACCACATTGAGATACAATCTCACGCCAGTTAGAATGGCGATCATTAAAATATCTGGAGACAACAGATGCTGGAGAGGATGTGGAGAAATAGGAACACTCTTACACTGTTGGTGGGAGTGTAAATTAGTTCAACCATTGTGGAAGACAGTGTGGCGATTCCTCAAGGACCTAGAAATGGAAATCCCATTTGACCCAGCAATCCCATTACTGGGTATATATCCAAAGGACTATAAATCATTCTACTATAAGGACACATGCACAGGAATGCTCATTGCAGCACTGTTTACAATAGCAAAGACCTGGAACCAACCCAAATGCCCATCGATGATAGACTGGACTGGGAAAATGTGGCACATATACACCATGGAATATTATGCAGCAATCAAAAATGATGAGTTTGTGTTCTTTGTAAGGAAATGGATGAATCTGGAGAACATCATTCTCAGCAAACTGACACAAGAACAGAAAATGAAATACCGCATATTCTCACCCAGAGGCGGGTGAGAAAAATGAGAACAAATGGACACAGGGAGGGGGTCTACTACACACTGGGGACTATTGGGAAAATGTGGGAGGGACAGCAGGGGGTGCTAGGAATGAATAGCCTGGAAATAAATGCCAAATGTGGGTGAAGGGAAGAAAGGCAGCAAAACACACTGCCAGGTGTGTACCTATGAAACTAACTTGCACGTTCTGCACATGTACCCTAAAACCTATAATGCAATAAATATTAAAAAAAAAAAATTTTTTTAATGAAGAAAGCAATAACCACGTATTAGGAATAAAAAATAATAATGCACACCTGTGGAAAAGTCAGGAGACATTTTCATGTGGCCTCTCATTCAATGTTTCATTGAAAAATGTGGTGAAGTCAGGAGACTCTTTCATGTAGACACATATTCAGAACCTCAGTGCATAAGACAAACCCTTCATATAGTAAGAAATCTAATTAGTATGGCCACATCTTCTGAGGCTCACTGAATAATACACCCCTGGAGAATAATTTGGAGTCTATTTTCGATGGACATTTATTCAGAGCCTCGGTAAATAATGCAGACCTGGGTAGTAGCCAGGGGTCTATTTCATTTGGAAAAACATTCATAGCCTCAGTGGATAATATACACGTGTGGATTAGTCAGGATTACATTTTTTATGGCCACTAACTCATAACCTCAATGAATAATACGCAAATGTAAAGTACACAGCAGTCTATTTCATATAGACACTCATACAGAGATTGACTGAATAATAAAATTATTTGAGATAGACCACCTCCTGTTTCATATGGTCATGCAAAAGAGCCTCACTGAGTGACACACACCTGGGGAAGTCTTAGGAGTGTACTTTACATAGCCTCTCATTTACAGCCTAAGGGAATAATGCACACGTGTGGAATAGACACTAATCTATTTTATATGGCCAAAACTCAAAGCCTGAGTCAGTAATACACAACTTTAGAATAGTCACTAGTCTCTTACATATGCCCAAATATCTAGAGACAGAGTCAATAATACACGACTGTAGACTAGTCAGGAAACAATTTCACATGGCCAAAGTTTGAGAGCAGCAGTGAATAATAAACTCCTTAGGAATACTCTGGACGCAATTACATGTGGCATTTCTCCAGAGGTTCATTGAGTAAAGAACACCTGTATTGTAGTCAGAATTCTATTTCATATAGCCACATACTCAGAGCCTAACTGAATAACAGACACCTTGGAAAAGTCAGAATTCTATTTCGTTTAGCCACTCATTTAGAGCCAAATGTAAAAACTCATGCCTGAGTAGTATATAGGAGTCTCTATTTTATAGCCACACATTCAGAGCCTCACAGAATAATACAGACATATAGAAATGTCAGGAGTGTAGTTGACATGGCCACTTATTCAGTTCCTCAGTGAAGAATCATATATATCTGGAAAATACTCAGGATTCTATTATATATATTCACTTATTAAGAGTCTCACTGAATAATGCACACCTGGATAATTGTCTGGAGATTATTTGATATGACCGTTCACCCAGCGTCTCAGTGGAAAATGCAGAGCTGAGAAAAAGTGAAGAGGACAGAGTCAGGCGTCTATTTTATGTGGTTACTCATTCAGATACTGACTGAAGAATACACCCCTTGGGAATAGTCAGAGTCCATGTCATATGGCCACTCAATCACAGCATTACCAAATAGTGCACAATGGGGCAATCATAAGGAGTTTATTTCATGTGGCCTCTCATTCAGACCATTAGTACATAATAAACAACTGTGGAGGAGGGAGGACCATACTGAAGGTAGCTTAAAATTAAGCAGCTCCATGAATGACACACACATGTGTGAGAGTCATGAGATTATTTGATATGGACACTCATACAGAGCCACTTGGAATATTGCACATGTGAAGAATAATCACTAGTCCATTTCATAGGGTGGTTCGTTTGGAGAGTCAAAAAGTAACACACTCCTGTGGAGTAAAATGTGGTCTATCTCATAAGGCCACTTTTTCAGTGTTTTAGTGAATAACATGTATATCTGATAAGTCAGGAATTTCTTTCACATGGCCACACGTTCTGGGCCTCCGTGAATAATACTCCCCTCAGAAGCAGTCAAGGGTCTACTTCAAATGCCTACCCATTCAGAGTCTCTGTAAGTAATGAACACCTGGGCAACACACCTGAGTCTCTTTTTTATGCCCACTGTGTTAGAGTCTCATTCAATAATACACACCTGGGGAAGAGTTAAGGGTCTACTTCATGTAACCACTCATTTAGAATCTCAGTGAATAATCCAAACCAGGGTAATTGTCGAGCATTTTTATATGGCCTCTCATTTTGTGCCTCATTGAATGATACTCACCTGGGAAGTTCCCAGGATTCTATTTTATACTACCACTCATTTAGATCCTTATTGAAAGATTTACAATGAAGCAGTATTCAGGTGTATATTTTGTATGGCCTCTCATTCAAAGATTCAGTGAATAATGAACTTCTATGGAGTAATCAGAACACTGTTTAAGATAGCCATGGATTAAGTGCCTTCCTGAATAATACACACCTGGGTGGTAATCAAGAGTCTATTTCATTTGAACTATAATTCTGTGTAACGCTGAGTAATACACAGAACCTCTTCGAATATTGCACACGTGAAGAATAATTTTTAGTCTATTTCATATGGTCGTTCGTTTGGAGAGTCAAAAAATAACACGGGAGAGGAATGATACAGACAGGAGAGTAAAGGGTACACACAGAAGACAGTGGTTATACAAAGGAGAGAAGAGGATACACAAAGGAGGGGAGCATACACACAAGTGAGTAAGGGATACATAAAGGAGAGAGGAGGATACACACAAGAGAGAGGAAAATAAACACAGGAGAAAGAAATACAAACAGGAGAGAAGGGCATACACACAGGAGCAGGGGAAAGATACACACAGCACAGGGGGAAACACACAGGAGAGAGAAGCGTACACATAGGAGAGAAAAGGATACACAAAGCAGAAAGGAGGATACACACAGGAGAGAGGGGATACACAGAGGAGAGATGAAAATACACACAGAAGAGAGAAAGTATACACACAAAAAGGAGGGGGTTACACATAGGAGAGAGGGGATACACAAAGGAGAGAGGGGGACACAAATTGGAGAGAGGGGGCATACACACAGGAGAGAGGGGAAATACAAAAAAGAGGGTTGATATACACAGGAGAGAAAAATTATACACACAGAAGAGAGGAGGATACACACAGGAGATAGGAGAATACACACTGGAGAGAGAATGGTACACACAGGAGAGGGGAATACACACAGGAGTGAGGAAAATTTACACAGGAAATAATAGAATACACACAGGAGACAGGAGGATACACACAAAAGATGGAAGGATACACACGGTAGACAGAAAAATACACACAGGAGAGAAAAGGATACAAACAGAATAGTCGTGATACAAACAAAAGAGATGAGGGTTCACAGAGCAGAATAAACTATACAGACATGAGAGAGATGGATACACACAGGAAAGAGGAGAATACACACAGCAGAGAGGAAGATGCACAAAGGAGAGAGGGCATACACACAGGAGTGAGAAAGATCCACACAGGAGAGAAGGGAATGCACAAAGCAGAGAGGTGGATACATACAGAAGTGGAGCATACACAAAAAAGAGAGGGGATATACACAGGAGAGACGGTGGATACACATGGAGAGTGGTGATCCACACAGGATAGTTAAGGGTACACAAAAGAGAGAGGGGTTACACACAGGAGAGAAGAGGATACACAAAGGAAAAATGGATGCACACAGGAGAGTAGGGAATAAACACAGGAGAGAAAAGGATACACAAAAGAGAGAGTAGGATAAACACAGGAGAGGGAGATACACACAGGAGAGAGGGGCTTACACACAGAAGAGGGAGATACACACAGGAGAAAAAGGGATAAACACAGGAAAGAAGAGGAAACACACAGGAGAGGGGAAAACACACAGGAGAGAGGGGCGTAGACACAGGAGAAAACAGGATACACACAAGAGAGAGGAGATACACAAAGGAGAGAGGGGTATACGCATAGGAGAGAGAAAAGATACACACAGAAGAGAGGGTGTTACACACAGAAGAAAAAAGGGATACGAAGAGGAGAGAGAAGGGATTCCCACAGGAAAGAGGAGGATGCACATAGAAGAGGGGGATACACACAGGAGAGAGGAGGATGCACACAAAAGAGAGGAGGAGACACACAAAAGAAAGGAGGATACACGCAGGAGAGAGGAGGTTAAACACAGAATAGAGGGGGATACACACAGGAGAGAGGGGCTTACACACAGAAGAGGGGAATACACACACGAGATAAAAAGATACACACAGGCGAGAAAAGAATGCACAGACAAGAGAGGAGGATACACACAAGAGAGAGGGGGATACACAAAAAAGAGGGAAATACTAAGAAAGGGAGGGAAATAAACACAGGAGAAAGAAGGATACACAAAGTAGAGAGGAGAATACACACAGGAGAAAGGAGGATACACAAAGGAGAGGGAAAACACACGAGAGAGGAAGATACACAAAGTCAAGAAAGATAAACACAGAAAAGGGTGTATACACAGAGAAAAGAGGGGGATACACACAAAATAGGGGGAAACACACAGGAAAGAGAAGCTTATGCACAGGAGACAGGGTGAATACACAAAAAGGAGGATACACACAAGAGACTGAAGCATACACACAGGAGGGAGGGGAATACACACAGGAGAGGGGGGAAACACACAGAGAAAAAAAATAAATACAAAAGAGAGGAGGATACACATCAAAAAGAGAAGGATGAAGATAGAAGAGAGAAAGATACACGCAGGAGATTGGAGGATACACAGGAGAGAGAAGGATAAAAACAGAAGTGGGGAGAATACATGCAAAAAAAAAAAAGAATGCACATAAAAGTGGGGGAAAATATACACAGAAGAGAGGAGGATACACACAGGAGTGGCGTGATATAGACAGGAGAGAGGACGGTACACACAGTAGAAAGTAGAATACACACAGGAGAGAGGAGGATACACTCAGGAGAGAGGAGGATACACAAAAATGAGGGGGATACACACAAAAGAGAGGGGGATACACCGAGGAGAGAGGAGGATTCATAAAGGCGAGAGGAGGATACACACAGGAGGGGGAATACACACAGAAAAGAGGACCATAAACACAGTAGAGGCGGATACACACAAGAAAAAAAAATACACACAAAAGAGAGGAGGATACACGCAGGACAGGGAGATACACACATGAGAGTGGAGAGTACACACAGGAGAGAGGAAAATACACAGAGCAGAGAGGAAGATACACACAAGAGAGATGGGATACACACAGGAGAGAAGAACATACAAAATGGAGAGAGGAAACATACACACAGGAGAGAGGGTGGATACACATAGGAGAGAGGGGTGATGCACACAGGAGAGAAAAAAGATACACAAAGAAGAGAGGAGAATACACACAGGAGAAAGGAGGATACACACTATTTAGAGAAAGATACACACAGGAGAGGGAGAAACACACAAGAAAGAGAAAGATACAAACTGGAGAAAGGGAAGATACACACAGGAGAGAGCGTGGATTCACACAGGAGAGAGTGGTGATACACACAGGAGAGAAAAAAGATACACACAGAAGAGAGGAGGATACACACAGGAGAAAACAGGATACACACAGGAGAGATGAGGGTTCACATAGGAGAAAAGAGAATACATAGAGGAGAGAGACGGATTCACACAGAAGAGAGGAGTATACACGCAGCAGAGATAAGGATACACACAGGAGAGAGGGTATACACACAGGAGTGAGAAAGATCCACACAGAAGAGAAGGGAATGCAAACAGGAGAGAGGTGGATACACAGAGAAGTGGGGCATACATACAGCAGAGGGGAGGATTTACGCAAAAGAGAGAAAAATACACGCAGGCGAGAGGGCGATACACACAAGAGAGAGGGGGATACAAACAGGAGAGAGGGGGGACATAAACGGAGAGTGGTGATACACACAAGACAGTAGAGGGTACACACAGGAGAGAGGGGGTATACACAGGAAAGAAGAGGATACACAAAGAAAAAGGGATACACACAGGAGAGTAGGGAATAAACAGAGAAGAGAGGAGGATACACACAGGAGAGACGAGGAAATACACAGAAGAGGGGGATACACACAGGCGTGAGGGGCATACACACAGGATATGGTGATACACACAGGAGAGAAAAGCGTAGACACAGGAGAAAGGAGGATACACACAGCAGAGAGGATGATACACACAGGAGACAGGAGATACACAGAAAAGAGAGGGGGATACACAAAGGAGAGAGAAGGGATACACACAGGAGAGAGAAAGTTACACACACAAAAAAAGAGGGATACGCACAGGAGAGAGAATTGATACCCACAGGAGAGAGAAGGATACACACAGAAAAGAAAAGGACACACACAGGGGAGGGGAGAATGCACACAGGAGAGAGAAGGATACACACAGGAGAAAGGAGGACACACACAAGAGAAAGAAGAATACACGCAGGAGAGAGGAAGATACACACAGGATAGAGAAGAATACAAACAGGAGAGAAAAGGATACACGCAGAAGAGAGAAGGATACACACAGGAGAGTGGAGGATACACAGAAAAGAGAGGAGGATACACACAGGAGAGAGAGAAATACACACAGGAGAGCAGAGGATACACACAGAAGAGGGGTGATACACACAGGAGAGAGAAGGGTACACAAAGAAGAAAGGGGGATACAAACAGAAGTCAGAAAGGTACACAAAGAAGATGGGGATACACACAGGAAAGAGGGGGACACACCAAGGAGAGAAAAGTATACACACAGGAGAGAGGAGGATACACACAGGAGAGGGGGATAACAACAGGACAGAGGGGCATACACACAGGAGAGGGGGATACACACATGAGAAAGGGGGATATACACAGGAGAGAAAAGGATACACACAGGAAAGGGTCACACACACAAAATGAGGGGCGTACACACAGGAGAAAGAAAAATACACACAGCAGAGAAAAGAGAACACACACGAGAGAAAGGATACACACAGAAGAGAAAAGGATACACAGGGGAGAGGAAATTACACACAAAAGATGAAAGGATACACACAGGAGACAGAAGAATACACACAGGGTAGTGGAGGATACACAAAGAAAAGGTGTGATATACACAGGAGAGAGGAGGGTACACACAGGAGAGAGGGGATACACACAAGAAAGAGAGGGATACACACAGGAGAAAGAATACACACAGGAGAGAGGGGCATACACATATAAAAGGGTAATAAACAAAGGAGAAAGAATACACACAGAAAAGGGTAATACACACAGGAGAGAGTGGTGTAAACACAGGATAGAAAAGGATACACACAGTAGAGAGGAGGAAACAAACAAGAGAGAGGGGATACACACAAAAGAGGGGGATACACAAAGGAGAAAGAGGGTATACACACAGGAAAGAAAGGCGTTACACACAGGAGAGAAGGGGAAAACACACAAAAGAGTGGAGGGATGAACACAGTAGAGAGAAGGAAATACACAAAGAAGAGTAGGATACACACAAGAGAGAAATGTATACACACAGGAGAGGGGCATACACCAAAGAGAGAGGGGGATACACACAGGAGTGTTGGATACATACAGGAGACAGGGAAATAAACACAGGACAGAAGGAAATACACCCAAGATATGGGGATACAAACAGGAGAGAGGGGGATACACACAGGAGAGAGGAGAATACACACAGGAAATAGGAGGATACACACAGGAGAAAGGAGGATACACAAAGAAGAGGGAAAACACACAGGAGAAAGAGGGATTCACACAGGCGAGAAAGATAAACACAGAAGAGGGGTGAATACAAACAGGAGAGAGGAGAATACACACCAGAGAGAAAAACACACACAGGAGATAGGGGATTATGCACAGGAGAGAGGAGGATACACACAGGAGAGAGGGGTGATACACAAAGAAGAAAGAGGGATACACACAGAAGAGTAAAGCATACACACAGGAGGGAGGGGAATACACACAGGAGAGAGGAGGATACACAGAGAGGGAAAACAATAAATACAAAAGAGAGGAGGATACACACAAAAGACAGGAGGAGAAAAATAGAAGAGAGAAGGATACCTGCAGGAGATTGAAAAATACACAAAGGAGAGAGGAGGATACACACAGGAGAGAGGAGTATACACACAGAAATGGGGCATACACACCGGAGAAAGGGAGATTCTCACAGGAGCATTGGATACATACAAGAGACAAGGAAATACACAAAACAGACAAGGGGATACACACAGGAGAGGTGGATACACACAGGAGAGAGGGGAATTCACACAGAAGAGGGGGATACACACAGGAGAGATGGAGATCCACACAGGAGAGAGCGAAATACACACAGGAGAGAGGGCGTTATACACAGGAGAGTGGTGGGATACACACGGGAGAGAGGAAAAAACACACAGGAGAGAGAAGGATACACACAAAAGAGAGGATCATACACACAGGACAGAGAAAATTATGCACAGAATAGAGGGGAATTCACAAAGTACAGAGGAGATACACACAGGAGAGAGGGGAATACACACAAGACAGAGGGGTATACACACAGGTGAGGGGAATACACAAAGGAGAGTGTGGCATACACACAGGAGAGAGAACAAATACACACAGGAGAAAGAAGGATACACACCAAATAAATGCGGATACACACAAAAGAGAAGAGAATACACAAAGAAGAGAGGAGGATACACAGAGGAGAGAGGAGGATACACACAGGATAGAGGGAATACACACAAAAGAGAGGGAATATACACACAAGATAGAGAAGAATACAGACAGAAAAGATAAGGATACACACAGAAGAAAAAAGGATACACAAAGGAGAGAGGGGGATACACACAGAAGAGAGAAAAATACACACAGGAAAGAGGAGGATACACACAGGAGAAGGAAATACACACAGGGGAGAGAGCATACACACATAAAATGGGGATAAACAAAGTAGAAAGGAAGTACACACAGAAGAGACGAGGATACTCACAAGAAAAGGTGATACAAACAGGAGAAAGAAATACACACAGGTGAGAGGAGGATACACACAGGAGGTAGGGGCATAAAAACAGAAAAGTGTGGATACAGAGGAGAGAGGGGATACACAAAGGAGAAAGAAATACACACAAGGGAGGGAAATACACACAGTAGCGAGGGAAATGCACAGAGAAGAAAGGGGATTACACACAGGAAATAGGAGGATACACACAGGAGAGAGAATGATACACACAGGAGAGGGGGGATACACACAGTAGAGAGTTAGATGCACACAGGAGAGAGGAGGATACAGAGAGGAGAGAGGAAGATACACACAGAAGAGAAGGAGATACACACAGGAGTGGGGGACACACACAGAAGAGAGGGGGTACACACAAAAGCGTTGAATACATGCAGGAGACAGGGAAATACACACAGGAGAGAGGAGGATACATACAGAAGAGGGGGATACACACAGGAGAGAAAAAGATACACACAGGAGAGAGGAGTATACACAGAAGAGAGTGGGAAACACACAGGAGAGAGGAGAATACACACAAGAGAGAGGGGCATACACACATGAGAGAGGGGGATACACACAAGAGAGAGAAAGATACACAAAGGAGAGAGAAGGATACAGGCAGGAGAGAGAAGTATACACAGAAGAAAGTGGGATACACACAGGAGAGAGGAGGATACACAAAGGAGAGAAAAATACACACAGGTGAGAGGAGGATACACACAGGAGAGTGGGGCATACACACAGAAGAGGGGGGTTACACAAAAAAGAGAGGTGGATACACAAAGGAGAAAGGGATACACACAGGAGAAAGAAATACACACAAGAGTGAGGGAGATGCACACAGGAGAAAATAGGATACACACAGTAAAGAGGAGAATACACACAGGAAAGTGGGGCACACAAACATGAGGGTGGGAGATACACACAAAAGAGATGGGTATACAAAGAGTGGTAGAAGGATACACACAGGAGTGAGGAGGATACACCCTGGAGAGAGGAGGATACACAAAGGGGAGAGGAAGATACGCAAAGAAGAGGAAAGGGTACACACAACAGAAGGGGATACACACAGAAGAGAGGAGGATAGGCACAGGAGAGAAGGATACACAGACGAGAGAGGGGATACACGCAGGAGAGAGGTGGAAAAACACAGGAGAAAGGGATACATACGGAAGAGAGAAGCATAGAAAGAGGAGAGGGGATGATACACGCAGGAGAGAGGAGGATACACACAAAAGAGAGAAAGATAGACACAGGAGAGGGGGGGATAAACACAGGAGAGAGAAGAATACATAAAGGATACAGGAGAATACACAGAGGTGAAAGGAAGATACACAGAGGAGAGAGGATACACACAAAAAAAGGGGTCTACAGACAGTAGAGAAGGAGATACACACAGGGGGAGGGGGATACACACAGGAGAGAGGAGTATACACACTGGAGAGAAGAGAATACACACAAGAGAGAGGAGGATACACACACTTGAAGGAAGGATACACACAAGAGAGAGGAGGATACACACAGAATAGAGGAAGATACACACAGGGGAAAGAACGATACACAAAAAAGAGAAAAAAATACACATGGAGAGAGGGGGATACACACAAAAGACAGAGGGATACACACGGGGGATGGGGATAAATACAGGAGAGAGGAGGATACACAGAGGAGAGAGGAGGATACACACAGGACAGTGGAGGATACACAAAGGAGACAGAAGCATACACACAGGAGAGAAGAATACACAAAAAAGAGGAAGATACACACAAAAAAGAGGAGGATACATAGAGGGGATGGAGATACACACAGGAGACAGGGGCATACACACAGAAGAGAGCAGGATAAACACAAAAAAGAGAAGGATACACACAGTAGAGAGGAAGTACACACAGAAGACAGGGAGGATACACACAGGAGAGAAGAAGATACACAGAGGAAAGAAGAAAATTCACAAAGGAGAGAGAAGGATACCCACAGAAGAGAGGGGGATACACACAGGAGAGAGGGACATACACAGAGGAGAGGGGATACACAGAGTAGAGAGGAGAAAACCAACAGGAGAAGAAAATACACACAGGAGAGGGAGATACACACAAGAGAGAAGCGGATGCAAAAGAAAGAGAGGGGGATACACACAGGAAAGAAGTGGATACACAAAGGAAATGGAAGGATACACACAGAAGAGGGCAGATACATACAGCAGAGAGGAAGATACACACAGGAGAGTGGGGCATACACACAGGAGGAAGAGAGATACACACAGAAAAGAGGGGTATACACACAGGAAGGAATGATACACACAGTAGGGACGAGGATACACACGGGAGAGAAGGTTATTCACAGGAGAGAGGAAGATACACACAGGAGAAAGGAGGATACACACAAAAGAGATGGGGGTTCACACAAAAGAGAGGAGGATACACACAGAAGAGAGGAGGATACACACAGGAGAGAGAAAAATACACGCAGAATAAAGGAGGATACACACAGGAAAGATGGGGATACACACAGGAGAGTGGAGGATACACAAAGGAGAGAGGAGGATACACTCAAGAGAAAGGAGAATACACAGAGGAGACATGAAAATACACACGGGAAAGGGGAGGATACACACAGTAGAGAGAAGGATACACATAGGAGAGAGGTAGATACACATAGGAGAGAGAAAGATACACACAGGAGAGAGGAGGATACACACAGGAGAGGGTGGATACACAAAGGAGAAAGGAGGATACACACAAGAGAGAGGGGGGATACACACAAGAAAGAGGTGGATGCACACAGAAGAGAGTAAAATACATAAAGGCCAGAGGGAAAAACACACAGGGGAGAAGGGGGATACTAACAGGAGAGAGGGGGATACACACAGGAGAGTGGGGCATACACAAAGAAGAAAGATGATACACACTGGAGAGAGTGGGATACACACAATAGGAGGAAAATACACACAGTAGATAAAAGCATACTCACAGGAGAAAGGATACACACAGAAGAGAAACGGATACACACAGAAGAGAGGAGAATACACACAGGAGAGGGCGAAACACACAAGAGAAAGGAAGATGCACACAGGAGACAAGGAAATACACATAAGAGAGAGGGGTATACAAACAGGAGAGAGGCATAAACACAGAAGAGAAAAGGACACACACAGGAGGAAAAAAATACATGCAGGACAGAGGAGGATACCCGCAAAAGAGAGGGGGATACACACAGGAGAGAGAAAAATACACACAGGAGAGAAGAGGGATACACACAGGAGAGAGGAAAATACACAAAGGAGCGAGGGATACACATAGGTGAGAATAGGATACACACAAAGGAGTGGAGCATAAACACAGAAAAGAGGGGATACACACAGAAGAGAAAAATAAACACAGGAGTGAGAAGGATGCAAACAGGAGAAATGGAAATACACACCGGAAAAAGGAAGATACACAGGAGAGAGAAAGATACACACACAAGGGGGGTGATACATACAGGAGATAGGAAGACACCCATAGGAGAGAGGAGGATACTCAGAGAAGAGAGGAAGATACACACAGAAGAAATAAGAATACACAAAGGAGTGGGGGATACACAAAGAAAAAAGGGAGATATGCAGAGGAGAGAAAAACACACAGAGGAGAGGGGGATACATACAGGAGAGAGGGGCATACATAGAGAAGAGAACAGGTTACCTGCAGAAGAGAGGAGGATACTCACAGAAGAGGGGGGGGATACACACAGGAGAGAAGGGGATACACACAGAAGACAAAAAAATACACTCAGGAGAAAAAAAGATAAACATAGGAGAGAAAGACACTCAGAGGAGAGAGGGGCATACACACACAAAAAAGGGATACACACACAAAAAGGGGGATAAACACAGGAAAGGGTGATATACACAAGAGAGAGAAGTGTAAACACAGGAGAGAAAAGGATACACACAGGAGAGAGGAGGAGACAAACAGGAGAGACAAAATACACACAAGAGAAAGGGGTATACACACAGGAGAAAGGTGTAATACACACAGGAAAGTAAGGTGTTACACACAGGAGAAATGGGGAAACACAGAAAAGTGGAGGAATACACACAGGAGAGAGGAGGATGCACACAGAAGAGAGAAGGAAACACACAGGAGAGAGGAGTGTGCACCCTGGAGAGGAGCATACACACAGGAGAGAGGGGGATACACACAGGAGAGTTGGACATACAGGAGACAGGGAAATACACACAAGAGAGAGGGGGATACACACGGAAGAGAGGGTATGCACACAAAAGTGAGGGGAATACACACAAGAGAAAGGGGCATACTCAAAAAAGAGAGGGGAATACACATAGGAGAGAGGAAGATACACACAGGAAAAAAAAGATACACACAGGAGAAAGGAGGATACACAAAGGAGAGGGCGAAACACACAAGAGAAAGGGGTTCCACACAGGAGAGAGGGGTAAACAGATAGGAGAGGTGTATACACACAGGAGAGAGGATACATGCAGAAGAGTGGAGGATGCTCGCAGCACAGAGAAGGATACCCGCAGAAGAGAGGGGGATACACACAAATGAGAGAAAAATACACACAGGATTTAAGGGGATACACAGAAGAGAGAAAATGATACACACAGGAGAGAAAAGAATACCACAAAAGAGAAGAGGATACACACAGGAGCGAGGGATACACACAGGTGAGAGAAGGAAACACACAGGAGAGAGGGGCGTACACACAGAAAAGGGGGGAACACAGAGGAGAGAGGAAAATACACACAAAAAAGTGATACACACAAAAGAGGAAAATACACACAGAAGCGAGGAAGATGCACACAGAAGAAAGGGAAATACACACACAAAAAAAGTATACACACAGGAGAGGGAAGGATACACACAGGAGAGGGGGATACACACAGGAGAGAGGAAGATACACACAGGAGAGAGGAGTATACACAGAGGAGAGAGGAAGATACACACAGAATAGTAGAGGATACACACAAGAGTGAGAGATACAGACAGAAGAGAGAAGGATACCCACAGGAGAAAGAGATACACAAAGGAGAGAGTCGGATACACACAGGAGAAAGGGGTATAAACACAGGAGAGGAGGATACATATAGGAAAGAGGGGCATAGACAGAGGAGAGGGGAGGACGCACGCAGGAGAGAGGAGGATACACAAAGGATAGAGAGGGATAGACACAGGAGAGAGAAGGATACACAAAGGAGAGAAAAGGATACACACAGGAGATAGGAGGATACATATAGGAGAGGAAGATACACACAGGAGAGAGGGCCATACACTCAACAAAATAGGAATACACACAGGAGAATGGAGGATACACACAGGAAAGGGTGATACACACAGGAGAGAGGGGCATAAACACAGGAGAGTGGAGGATACAAACAGGAGAGAAAAGAAAACAAATAGGAGAGAGGGGATACATACAAGAGAGAGGGGGATACACACAGGAGAGAAAGGTGATACACACAGGAAAAAAATTGTTACACACAGGAGAGAGAGGGGAAACCCACAGGAAAGTGGAGGGATACACGCAGAAGAAAGGAGGATACACACAGGAGAGAGGAGAAAACACAGAGGAGAGAGGAGTATACACACAGGTGAGGGGCATACAAAGAGGAGAGAAAGGGATACACGCAGGAGAGTTGGATATATACAGGAGACTGAAAAATATACACAGGAGAGAGGGAAATACACAAAAAGGAGGGGGATATACACAGAAGAGATGGTATACACACAGTAGAGGGGGATACATATAGAAGAGAGAGGGATCCACACAACTGAGAGAGGAATACATACAAGAGACAGGGGCATACAGACAGGAGAGAGAAAAATACACATAAGAGAGAGGAAGAAACACAAAAAAAGAGAAGAGGATACACGCAGAAGAGAGGAGTATACACAGGAGAGAGGTTAATACACAGAGAATAGAGGGCGTTACACACAAAAGTGAGGGCGGATACACACAGAAAAGAGGAGTATACACACAGGAGAGAGAAGGATACACACAAAAGAGAGGAGCATACAAACAGGAGAGAGAATGATATGCACAAGAAAGATGGGAATTCACAAAATAGAGAGGGGGATACACACAGGAGAGAGGAAAATACACAAGGAAGAGACGGGTATACACACAGGTGAGGGAAATACACAAAGGAGAGAGGGGCATAAACACAGAAAAGATAAAATATACACATAGGAGAGAGGAGGATATACACAAAAGAAAGGAAGATACACACCAGAGAGAGACGGATACACAAAGGAGAGAGGAGGATACACACACGATAGGGTGATACACACAAGAGAGAGGGGGATTCACACAGGAGAGAGGGGAATACACATAGGAGAGAGGGGTATACACACAGAAGAGAAGAATACACACAGGAGAGAGGAGGATACACGCAGGAGACAGGAGGATACATGCTGCACAGAGGAAGATACCCACAGGATCGAGGGGAATACACACAGAAGAGAAAAAAATACACACAGGAGAGAAGGGGATACACACGAGAGAGAATAATACACACAGGAGAGAAAAGGATACACACTAAAGGGAAAAAGATACACACAGGAGCGAGGGATACGCACAGGTAAGAGGAGGATACACACAGAAGAGAGGGGCATACACACAGAAAAGAGGCGATATAAAGAGAAGAGAGGGAAATATACGAAGGAGAAAAAGATACCCACAAAAGAGGGAAATACACACAGGAGCGAAGGCGATGAACATAGGATTAAGGAAAATACAAACAGGAAAGACGAGAATACACACAGGAGAAGGAAGAATACACTCAGGAGAGGGGGGATAAACACAGGAGAGAGAAAGATACACACAGGAGAGAGGAGGATACACAGAGGAGAGAGGAAGATACACACAGAAGAGAAGAGGATACACACAGGAGTGGGGGATAGACAGAGAAGAGAGTGGGATACTCACAGAAATGGGGGATACACAGAGGAGAGTGTGGAATACACACAGGGGAGAGGAAGATAAAAACAGGAGAGGGGAATATATATAGGAGAGAGGTGCATAGACAGGGGGAGTGGAGGATACACGCTGAAGAGAGGAGGATACACACAGGAAAGAGTGGGATACACACAGGAGAGAGGGGCAAACACACAGGAGAGAAAAGAATACACACTAAAGAGAGGAGGATACACATAGGAGAGGGAAATACACACACAAGAGAGGTGCATACACACAAAATATGGGGATACACACAGGAGAAAGGGGGATCCAAACAGGAGACAAAAGGATACACACAGGAAAGCATGATACACACAGGAGAGAGGGGCGTAAACAAAGGAGAGAGGAGGATACACACAGGAGAGAGGAGGAAACAAACAGGAGAGAGGGGATACACAAAAGAGAGAAAAGGATACACACAGGAGAAAGGGGTGATACAGAGATAAAAAAGTTGTTACCCACAGGAGATAGGGAAAAAGACACAGAAAAGTGAAGGGATACACACAGGAAAGAGGAGGATACACACAGTAGAGGAGGATACACACAGGAAAGAGGAGGATACACACAGGTACACACATGAGAGAGGAAGATACACACAGGAGAGAGGAGGATACACACAGGAAAAAGGAGAATTCACAAAAAAGAGGGGAAATACAAAGGAGAGGAGGATACAAACAGGCGAGAGGGTTACACACAGGAGACAAGGAAGTACACACAGGAGTGAAGGGGAAACACACAGGAGAGGGAGACACAAACAGGAGAGAGGTGCATCCACACAGGAGAGAGAAGGATACACACAGGAGAGGGGGGGTACACACAGGAGATGAAGAATACACACAAGAGAGAGGAGGATACAAACAAAAGAGAAGGGTATACACACAGTGGAAGAAGAATAAATACAGGAGAGGAGAGGATACACACAAAAGGGAAGAGGACACAAAGAGAAGAGAGGAGAATACACCCAAAAGAGAGGAGGATACACACAGGAAAGGGGGAAATATACAAAGGAGGAATGGAGATAGACACAAAAGGAGGGGGATACTTACAGGAGAGAGGAGAATACGCACAAGCCAGAGGAGGATACACACAAGAGAGAAAAGGATACACCCAGGAGAGAGGAGGATACACACAGGAGAGAGGAGGACACACAAAGGAGAGAAGGAAACACACATTAGAGAGAGAAAGATACACACAGGCGAGGTGGGTACACACAGAAGTGGGGGCAATGCACACAGAAGAGACGTGGATACACACAGGAGAGGGGGATACATACAGTAGAAAAAAGCACACACAAAAAAGAGAGGAGGATACACACAGCAGAGAGGGGGGATACACACAGCAGAGAGGGGGGATACACACAGGAGAGAGGAGGATACCCACAGGATGGGGTATAGACACAGGATGGAGGGAGATACAAACAGGAGAGGTTTGGTACACACAGGACAAGAAAAATAAATACAGGAGGGAGGAAAATACACATAAAAAGAATAAGGATACAGAAAGAAGAGAGAAGGATACACGCAGGAGAGAGGAGGATACACACAGAAGAGAGGGTTGAGGAACACAGGAAAGGGAAATACACACAGGAAAAAAGTAGGTACACACAGGAGAGAGGGGTATACACACGAGAGAAAAGGATAAAAAAAGGAGAAAAGAATACACACAAGAGAGTGGGAAATCACCAAAAAGAGAAAAGGATACACACAGGAGAGAGGAGGATACACAAAGGAGATGGGGAAACACACAGGAGAGAGGGGCATAGACACTGGAGAGAATGACACACACGGGAGAAAAGGGTATACACACAGAAGAGATAAGAATACACACAGGAGATGGGGATACACACAGGAGAGAAGGGCGTACACTCAGGAAAGAGAAGGATAAACACAGCAGAGCGGAGAATACACAGAGTAGAGAGGGAATACAAACAAGAGAGAGGGGGATACACACAGGAGAGAGGGGGGATACACACAAAAGAGAGCGAGGATACTCACAGGAGAAAAGAGGGATAAACACAGAAGATAATAGGATACACACAGGAGAGAGGAGAATACACACAGGAGAGAGGAAGATACACACAGGAGATTAGGATACACACCGGGGAGAGGAGGATACACACAAAAGAGAGAAGGATACACACAGGAAACAGAAGGATACACACAGGAGAGAGGGGGATACACACCGGAGAGGGGTGATACACACAGAAGAGAGGAAGGTACAAACAGGAGAGAGGAGGATACACACAAAAGAGAGAAGAATACACACAGGAGAAAGAAGGATACACACAAGAGAGAGAAAGATACACAAATGAGAGGTGTGGTACACACAGAGGAAAAAGTAATACACACAGTAGAGAAAGACACACAAAGTAGAGTGGTTCATACACAGAAGAAAGTGAAATACCCACAGGGGAAATGGGAATAAACACAGGATAGAGGAGGATACACACAAAAGAGGGGGATACACAAAGGTGAGAGGGGCGTACACACAGGAGAGAGGAAGATACACACAGGAGAGAGGAGGATACAAACAGGAGAGAGGGGATACACACGCAAGAGAGGGAAATACACACAGAAGAAATGGGGGATACACATAAAAGAGAAAGGGGTTACACACAGGAGACAGGGGGGAAACAGAAAAAAAGAGAGGAGGATTACACAAAGGAGAGAGAAAGATACACACAGGAAAGATAAAAATACACACAGTATAGAGAAGAATATGCACAGGAGAGAGGAGGATACACATAGGAGGGGAAAATTCACACAGGAGAGAGGGGCATACACACAAAAATAAGGGATACACACAGGAGAAAGAAGGATACACACAGGACAGACGAGAATACACACAGGAGAGAGGAGGAAAGAAACAGGAGAGAGGGGATACACACAAGAGAAAGGGAGATACACACAAGAGAAAGGGGTGATACACACAGAAAAAAAGGTGTTAACCACAGGAGAGATGGGGAAAACACACAGGAAAGCGGAGTGATACACACAGGAGAGAGCAGGATACACACAGGAGAGAAGAGGATACACACAGGAAAGAGGAGTATACACACAGAAGAGGGGCATGCACACTGGAGAGTGAATGATACACAAAGGAGAGATGGATACATGCAGGAGACAGGAAAAAACACACAAGAAAGAGGGGAAAACACACAGGAGAGGGGATACACACAGGAGAGAGGGTATACACACAGGAGAGGGGATACACACAGGAGAGAGGGGGATCCAAACAGAAGAGAGGGGAATACACAAAAGAGAGAGGGTCATACACACAGGAGAGAGGGGGATACACATAGGAGAGAGGAAGATACACAAAGAACAGAGAAGGATAAACGCAAAAGAGAGGAGTATACACAAAAGAGAGGGAAATACACAGAGGAGAGAGGGCGTTACACAAAGAAGAGAGGGCGTATACACACAGGAGAGAGGAGGATACACAAAGAAGAGGGTGGGTACACACAGGAGAGAGGAGGATACACACAGGAGAGAGAAGGGATACTCACAATAAAAAGGAGGATACACACAAAAGAGAGTAGCATATACAAAGGCGAGAGAAGGGATACACACAGGGGAGAGGGGGGATACTAACAGGAGAGAGGGGTATACACACAGGAGAGTTGGGCATACTCAGAGAAGTGAGAGGGTACACACTGGAGAGAGTGGGATACACATAGAAGGAGGAAGATACGCACAGTAAAGAGAAGGATAAACACAGGAGAGTGACGAATACAGAAAAGAGAGAGGAGCATACACACAGGAGAGGGCGATACACACAAGAGAGAAAGGATCCACACAGGAGAGACGAAATACACATAGGAGAGTGGAGTATACACACAGGAGAGGGGTATGCACACGAGAGAGGGAGATACACACAGGAGAGAGAAAAAACACACAGAAGGGTAGGGGGATACACACAAGAGTGAGAATGATACACACAGAAGAGAAAAGGATACACACAGAAAAGAAAAGGATAAACACAGGAGTGAGGGGGATACACTCAAAAGAGAGGGGGATACACACAGGAGAGAGGGAAGATATACACAGGAGAGAGGGGTATACACCAAGGTGAGGGGAATACACAAAGAAGAGAGGTGCATACACACAGAAGAGAGAAAAGATGCGCACAAAAGAGAAAAAGATACACATAGATAAAAATACGACACACAGTTGAGAGGGCGATACACAGAAGAGAGAGGGGGATCCACACAGGAGAGAGGGGAATACACATAGGAGAGAGGGGTATACACACAAATAAGGGGAATACACAAAAGAGAGAGGGGGATGCACACAGGAGAGAGAATAAAACACACAGGAAAGGGTGATACACACAGGAGATAGGTGCATAAACACAGGAGAGAGGAGGATACACACAGAAGAGAGGATGAAACAAACAGGAGAGAGGAGATACACACTAGAGAAAGGAAGATTCACACAGGAGAAAGGGTTGATACACACAGGAAAGAAAGGTGTTACACACAGGAGAGAGGAGGAAACACACAAGAAAGTGGAATGATACATACAGGAGAGAGGAGGATACACGCAGGAGAGAGGAGGATACACGTAGGAGACAGGAGGATACACACAGGAGATAAGAGTATAAACTCAGGATAAGGCATACACACAGAAGAGAGGGGAATACAAACAGGAGAGTTGGATACATACAGGAGACAGAAAAATATACACAAGAGAGAGGGGGATACACACAGGAGAGAGGGTATACACACAGAAGTGGGAAATACACACAAGAGAGAGGGGCATACAGACAGGAGAGTGGGAAATACATTTAGAAGAGAGGAAGATACACAAAAAAGAGAGGAGGATACACACAGGAGAGAGGAGTATACACAGGAGAGAGGTTAATACACAGAGGAGAGAGGGCGTTACACAGGAGAGAGGGTGGATAGACACAGGAGAGAGGAGGATACACACAGGAGAGAGGAGAATACACACAAAAGAGAGGAGCATACACATAGGAGAGAGAATAATACGCGCAGGAGAGACAGCAATTCAAAAAATAGAGAGGGGAATACACACAGAAGAGAGGAGGATACACGCAGGAGAGATGAGGATACACACAGTGGAGAGGGGGAATACACATAAGAGAGGGGGATACAAACAGAAGAGAGGAGGATACAAACAGCTGAGAGGAGTATACATAGAGGAGAAAGGAGGATACACAGAGGTGAGAAGAGGATACACACAAAAAAGAGGGAAATAAACACAGAAAAGTGGGTGATACACACAGAAACGGGGTGATACACACACGAAAGGGGAGGGTACGCAGAGGAGAGAGGAAGATACACAAAGGAGAAAAGAGGATACACATAAAAGAGGGGGATTCACACAGGAGAGAGGGTGATGTACCGAAAAGAGAGAAGGATACACACAGGAGAGAAAAGAAAACACACAGGAGAGGGGAATACACACAAGAGAAAGGGGGATACACACAGGAGAGAAGAGAATACACACAGGAGAAGGGCGTACACACAGGAGAGAAAAGGATACACACAGCAGAGAGGAGAATACACAGAGGAGAGAGGGGATACCCACAGAAGAGTGGAGGATACACATAGAAAAGAAAGGGGATACACACGGAGAGAGGGGAGATACACACAAGAGAGGAGGGAGATACATTCAAGAGAGAGGAAAAATACACACAGGAGAGCGGAGGATACACATAGGACAGCACAGGATACACACAGGAGAGAGGAAGATACACACAGGAAACAAAAATACACAGAGGAGAGAGGAAAATACACACAGGAGAGAGAAGAATACACACAAAATAGAGAAGGATACACACATAAGACAGAAGGATACACACAGAAGAGAGAAGGATACACACAGGATATTAAGATACACACAGGAGAGAGAAGAATACACACAGAAGAGAGAAGGATACACACAGGATATTAAGATACACACAGGAGAGAGAAGAATACACACAGAAGAGAGAAGGATACACACAGGAGACAGAAAAATACACACAGGAGAGAGGGAGATACACACATGAGAGGAGTGATACACAAAGAAGAGAGGAAAGTACACACAGGAGAGAGGAGGATACACACAAAAGAGAGAAGGATACACACAGCAGACAGAAGAATACACACAGAAGAGAGAAACATAAAGGAGAGGCATGATACATAAAGGAGAAAAAGGAATACACACATGATAGAAAAAGATACACACAGGAGAAAGAAGGATGCACACAGGAGAGGAAGATACACAAAGTAGAGTGGGGCATACACACAGGAAAGTGAAACACGCACAGGGGAAAGGGGAATAAACACAGAAGAGAGGAGTATACACACAAGAGAGGGGGATACACAAAGGTGAGAGGGGCGTACACACAGGTGAGAGGAAGATACACAAAGGAGAATGGAGGATACAAACAGGAGCGAGGGGATACACACGGAAGAGAGGGGGTTACACACAGAAGAAATGGGGGATACACACAAGAGAGAAAAGGGTTACACACAGGAGAGAGGGGGAAAACACAAAAAAGAGAGGAGGATTACACACAGGAGAGAGAAAGATACACACAGGAGAGAGGATAATACACACAGGAGAAAGAAGAAAACGCACAGGAGAGAGGAGGATACACACAGGAGAGAGGAGGATACACATAGGAGAAAGGCATACACACAGGAGAGAGGAGGATAAACAGAGAGTTGGGTAAACACAAGAGACAAGGTAATACACACAGGAGAGAGGGTGATACACACAGGAAAGAGGGGAATGCACACAACAGAGAGGACATACATACAGGAGAGATGAGAATACACAAAGGAGAGAGGGGGATACACACAAGAGAAAGGTGGATACAAATAGGAGATTGTGGCATACACACAAAAGGGAGAAGCATACACACAGGAGAGAGGAGGATACACACAGGAGAGAAAAGGCTACACACAGGAGAGTGAAGTATACACAAAGAAGAGAGGGAAACACACAAGAGAGAGGGGTATACACCCAGGCGAGAAGGATACACACAGGAGACGGTGTGATACACAAAGGAGAGTGGGGGATACACACAGGTGAAAGGGGAATACAAACAGAAGAGTGCGGCATACACACAAGACGGAGGGGGATACACACAGGAGAGAGAATGATACACACAGGAGGGAGAAGACTATACACAGGAGAGAGGAGTATACACAAAAATGTAAGGGAAACAAACAAGAGAGAGGGGGATACACACAGGCGAGGGGGATACACACAGAAGACGGTGTGATACACACTGGAGAGAGGGGGATACACAAAAAAGAGAAGAATACACATAGGAGAGAGAAGTATAAACAGAAAATAGAGGAGGATACACACAGGAGAGAGGAAGGATACACACAGGAGAGAGGGAATACCCACAGAAGAGTGGGGCATACACACAGGAGGGAAGGTAATACACACAGGAGAGAGAAGGATACACACAGGAAGACAAGAATAAATACAAGAAAGAGGAGGATACACACAAAAGACTGGAGGATACAGACAGAATAGAGGACGATACTCGCAGGAGAGAGGAGGATACACACAGAAGAGAGAAGGATACACACAGGAGAGAGGAGGATACACGCAGAAGAGAGAAAAATACACACAGGAAAGAGGGGGTATACACACAGGAGAGGGTGATACACACAGAAGAGAGGAAGCTACACACAGGAGAAAGAAAGATGCACACAGGAGAGTGGAAAATTCACACAAAAGAGGGGACGATACACACAGGAGAGACGAGGATACACACAGGAGAGAAAACAATACACACAGAAGAGGGGGATAAACACAGAATAGAAAGGATACACATAGGAGAGAGGAGGGTACACACAGGAGAAAGAAAGATACACAGAGCAGAGGAGAGGATGCACACAGGAGAGAGGGATACACACATAAGAGAGTGACATACACACAGGGGAGACAAGGATATACACAGAATTGAGGAAAATACACACAGGAGAGAGGGGCATACACACAGAAGAGAGGGGGATACACACAGGAGATAAGAAAATACACACTGGAGAGAGTAGGATACACACAAAAGACAAGAGGATACACACAGGAGAGAGGGGAAATACACACAGGATAGTGGAAGATACACACAGAAGAGAGGAGGATACACACAGGAGAGAGGATAATCCACACAAATGAAAAGAGGATACACACAGCAGAGAGGAGGATACACACAGGAGTGAGGAGAAGAAACACAGGAGAGTGGAGGATACACACATTGGGAGGGGGATACACACAGGAGGAAAAAAGATACAAACAGGAGAGATAAAAATACACATAGGAGAGAGGAGCATACACAAAAAAGATATGGGCATACATACAGGAGAGGAAGATACACACAGGAGAATGGGGGATACACACGGTAAAGACAGCATACACAGAAAACAGGGAGATACACACAGGAGAGAGGGGCATACACACAGGAGAGAGGGGCATACACACAGGAGAGAGAAGGATACACACAGGATAGAGGAGAATACACACAATAGAGAGGGAGATACACAGGGTAGAGAGGAGGTATACACACAGAAGAGAAAAAGATACACAGAAGAGAGGAAGATACACACAGAAAAGAGGAGGATACACACAGGGGAGAGATGGATACACACAAGAGAGAGGAGGATACACAAAAAAGAGAAAAAAATACAAACTGGAGAGAGAAAGATACACACAGGTGAAAGAAGGATACACACAGGAGGGAGAAAGATACAGACAAAAGAGAAGGATACACAAAGGAGGAATGGGGATACACACAGGGGAAGGGGAATACACACAGGAGAGAGGAGGATACACACAAGAGAGAGGAGGATACACACAGGAGAGAGGGGGATACACACAGGGCGAGGGGAATACACACAGGAGAGTGGAGGATACAAACAGCAGACAGAAGGATACGCACAGGGGAGAGGAGAATACACACATGAGAGGAGGATACACAAAGAAGAGGGAGAAAACACAGTAGAATGGGGGATATACACAGGCGAGATGGATACACACAGAAGTCGGGGTGATGCACACAGGAGAAAGTAAGATCCACAGAGGACAGGGGGATACACAACTAAAAGAGGAGCATACACACAGGAGAAAGAAGGATACACACAGGAAAGAAGGGGGATACACACAGGAGAAAGGAAGATACACACAGGAGAGTGGGGCATACACACAGGATGGAGGGGGATACACACAGTACAGAGGTGGATACACACAGGGGGAGAAGGATAAATACAGGAGGGAGGAGGGTACACAAAAAAGAGAGGATGATACAGACAGAAGAGAGGACGATAAACGCAGGAAAGAGGAGGATACACACAGGAGCGAGGAGGATACACAGAGGAGAGAGAATGATACACGCAGAAGAGAGAAGGATACACAGAGGAGAGTGGGAGGATACACACAGGATAGGGCGATACACACAGAAGAGAGGAGGATAAACACAGGAAAGGGGAGGATACTCACAGAAGAGAGGGCGATAGACAAAAAGGAGTGGAGGATGCACACAGGAGAGAAGGGGATACACAGAGGAGAGAGAGGGATACACACAGTAGAGAGGAGATACACACAGGAAAAAGGAGGATACACACAGGAGAGAGGGGGATACATGGAAGAGAAAAGGATACACACAGGAGATGGGAATACACTGGAGAGAGGGGCATAGAAACAGGAGAGGGTGATACACACAGGAGAAAGGGTGATACACACAGGAAAGAGGAGAATACACACAGGAGAGGATACACACAGGAGAGAAAGTCATACACACAGGTGAAAGGAGAATACACACAGCAGAGATTAGGATTCACACAGGAGAGAGGGGATAAACCCAGGAGAAAGAAGAACACACGAGAGAGAGATTCAAGATGGCTGATCGCTAACAGCTCGGGATTGTAGCTCTCAGTGATAGCTCGGAAAACGTGAGAAAGCCACATTTTCAGAGGAATTTTCGTCGCCCTCGGACCAGAAGATTTCCAGTGGAGGAGCCCCGCGGGTCTCCAGCGTGACTTCTGTGGCCGGCGCAGCGGTTTTGTCATCGCCTGGGCGCGGCAGCTCTTCGTGCACAGTGAGCGGGACTGGTTCCCCTACTTACTGGTGTTTGAAGCTCCAGGAAGGCGGAGCCGCTTGTTGTGGACTCAAGAAGGAAGCCAGACCGGAGATTCCCAGGCAGAAGAGCACCATCAGTCTTTTTTTGTTGTTTTTTCTTTTTTTCATTTTTGAATTTTTATTGCATTATAGGTTTTGGGGTACATGTGCAGAACGTGCAAGATAGTTGCATAGGTATACATATGGCAGTGTGTTTTGCTGCCTTCCTCCCCTTAACCCACATTTGGCATTCATCCCCAGGCTATCCCTCCCCAGCCCCCCACGCTGTCCCTCCCCCATTCCCCCCAATAGACCCCAGTGTATAGTAGACCACCTCTCTGTGTCCATATGTTCTCATTTTTCTCACCCACCTATGAGTGAGTATATGCGGTATTTCTTTTTCTGTTCTTGTGTCAGTTTGCTGAGAATGATGTTCTCCAGATTCATCCATGTCCTTACAAAGGACACAAACTCATCATTTTTGATTGCTGCATAATATTCCATGGTGTATATGTGCCACATTTTCCCAGTCCAGTCTATCATCATTGGGCATTTGGGCTGGTTCCAGTTCTTTGCTATTGTAAACAGTGCTGCAATGAACATTCGTGTGCATGTGTCCTTATAGTAGAACGGTGTATAGTCCTTTGGATATATACCCAGTAATGGGATTGCTGGGTCAAATGGAATTTCTATTTCTAGGTCCCTGAGGAATCGCCACACTGTCTTCCACAATGGTTGAACTAATTTACACTCCCACCAACAGTGTAAGAGTGTTCCTATTTCTCCACATCCTCTCCAGCATCTGCTGTCTCCAGATTTTTTAATGATCACCATTCTAACTGGCGTGAGATGGTATCTCAATGTGGTTTTGATTTGCATCTCTCTAATGACCAGTGATGATGAGCACTTTTTCATATGTTTGCTGGCCTCATGTATGTCTTCTTTTGTAAAGTGTCTGTTCATATCCTTTGCCCATTTTTGAATGGGCTTGTTTGTTTTTATTTTTTCTGTAAATCTGTTTGAGTTCTTTGGAAATTCTGGATATCAGCCCTTTGTCTGATGTGTAAACTGCAAATATTTTTTCCCATTCTGATGGTTGCCGATTCACTCTAGTGACTGTTTCTTTTGCCGTGCAGAAGCTGTGGAGTTTGATTAGGTCCCATTTGTCTATTTTGGCTTTTGTTGCCAATGCTTTTGGTGTTTTATTCATGAAGTCCTTGCCTACTCCTATGTCCTGAATGGTTTTGCCTAGATTTTCTTCTAGGGTTTTTATGGTGTCAGGTCTTACGTTCAAGTCTTTAATCCATCTGGAGTTAATTTTAGTGTAAGGTGTCAGGAAGGGGTCCAGTACCATCAGTCTTATCGCTGCTGTTTTGGCCGGCTCAGTGTGTTGCTCGGATTCCAGCACTGGAAATCAATAAATTGGACATCCTCTCAGGAACTTAATCAGAAAGGCGCTAATTGTAAAGACATCAGATGAATAAAATCACAATAAAGGGAAAGAAACAGCCTAAATAGGCCCAGAAAACCGAAAGTCAGAACCCCTCTCCCTCTACAGGGGATAGTAATTCCTCATCAGCAATGGAACAACCCTAATGGAAGAGGACTGTGTTCCAGTATCTGAAGGAGGCTTTAGAAAGTGGATGGTAAAAAACTTCTGGGAATGGAAACAACTTGTTCTAACCCAATGTAAAGGAACTAAGAACTTTGAAAAAATGTTAGACAAAATTTTAAAAAGAATGAACAATATAGAAAGGAAAATAAATGAACTAATGGAGTTGAAAAATACAACACGAGAACTTAGTGAAAAATTCACCAGTTTGAATAGCCAAATTGATCAAGCAGAAGAAAGGATATCAGAGGTCGAAGACCGACTTAATGAAATGAAACGAGAAGACAAGAATAGAGAAAAAAGGATAAAAAGAATGAGCAAAGTCTCCAAGAATTATGGGACTATGTGAAAAGACCTAATCTACGTTTGATAGGTGTACCTGAATGAGATGAAGAGAATGAATCCCAGCTGGAAAATACTCTTTAGGATATTATGCAGGAGAATTTTCCCAATCTAGCAAAGCAGGGTACTATTCAACCTCAGGTAATACAGAGAACACCACAAAGATATTCCTTAAGAAGAGCAACCCCAATACACATAATCATTAGATTCACCAGGGTTGAAACAAAGGAGAAAATACTAAGGGCAGCTAGAGAGAAAGGTCAGGTAACCCACAAAGGGAAGCTTATTAGACTTACAGCAGATCTCTCAGCAGAAACCCTACAAGCCAGAAGAGATTGGGGGCCGATATTTAACATCCCTAAAGAACAGAACTTTCAGCCCAGAATTTCATATCCTGCCAAACTAAGCTTCACAATTGAAGGAAAAATAAAATCTTTTATGAACAAGCAAGTATTCAGAGATTTTATTACCACCAGGCCTGCTTTACTAAAACTTCTGAAAGAACCATTACACACAGAAAGGAAAAACCAGTATTAGCCTTTTTAAAAACATACCATAAAGTAAAGAGCATCAACATAAAGAAAAATTTACATCAATGAATGGATAAAATAGCCAGTTAACATCAAATGGCAGTAATCCTAAATTGAAATCGACTAAATTCCCCAATCAAAAGATACAGCCAAAACCTAATGGTATACTACATCCAGACCCATTTCATATCCAAAGATAGACAAAGACTCAAAACAAAGTTCTGGAGAAAGATCTACCATCCAAATGGAGAACAAAAACAAATAAATAAACAAAAAGGAGTTGCAATTCATGCATTTGATAAAACAGATTTCAAAGCAACAAAGATAGAGTGGAATAAGCATCAACGCATCCTAACACCCAGATACACAAGGCCCATAAAGAGATTTAGACTCAACGAGACGGAAAATTAATAAGGATACCCAGAATTTGAACTCAGATCAATAACAAGTAAACTTAATAAGCATTTGTAGAGCTCTCCACTTCAGATACATAAAATATGTATTATCCACTTTAAATACACAAACTAATGATCGGCCATTATTAATACCCATTCATAGAATAAAGCAATATTCCTTTTCCTTTCCTTCTAAAAAATAAAAAAAAAAAACAAGGTCAAAAGTTCAAGAGCAGCCTGGCCAAAATGATAAAACCCCATCTCTACAAAATACAAAAATCAGCCAGGCATGTGGTGGGCACCCTCAGCTACTCAGGAGGCTGAGGAAGGAGAATCACTTGAACTGGGGAGGCAGAGGTTGCAGTGAGCTGAGATTGCACATCTGCACTCTAGCCTGAGCAACAGAGCAAGACTCTATCTTAAAAAAAAAAAAGAACACACACAGGAGAAAGGGTGGATACACACAGGAGAGAGGGTGGATACACAAAGGAGAAAGGGGGAATACACAGAGAAATGATGAGAAATACAAACAGGAAAAAGGAGCATACACACAGGAGAGAGGAGCATACACACAGGAGAGGGATAGATACACACAGGAGAGAAGGATAAACACAGTAGAGAGGAAGATACACACAGGATAGAAGAGGACACAAACAAAATAGAAAATGATACACACAGAAGACAGAAGGATACACACAGAAGAGGGGGATAAACACAGGAGAGAAGAATACACAGAGGAGAGAAAAAAGATACACACAGGAGACAGAGATACACAAAGAAGAGCGTTGGATACACACAGGAGAGAGGGGGATACACACAGGAGAAAGGGGAATACACACAAGAGAGATGGGCATACCCACAGGAAAGAGAAGAATACACAAAGGAGAGAGGGAGATACACACAGGAAAAAGAAGGATATAAACAGGAGAGTGTGGCATACACACAGAAGGAGGGGGATACACACAGGAGAGAGGAGGATACACATAAAATAGAAAATGATACAAACAGAAGACAAAAAATACACACAGGACAGAGAGGGATAAACACAGGAGAGGGAAATACACACAGGAGAGAAAAAGAAAGACACAAGAGACAGGGATACACAAAGAAGGGAGTTGGATACACACAGGAGAGAGGGGAATACACACGAGAGAGGGGCATACCCACACAAGAGAGGAGACTACACAAAGGAGAGAGGGGGATACACACAGGAGAAAGGGGGATAAAAACAGGAGAGTGTGGCATACACACAGAAGGGAGGGGGATACACACAGGAGAGAGAAGGATACACACAGGAGAGAGAAGGCTACACAAAGAAGAGGGGAGGATACATAAAGAAAGGGGGTAAACACACAAGAGAGGGGGATAAACACAGGAGAGAGGAGGATACACACAGAAGAGAGGAAGATATACAAAGGAGAGAGGAGGATACATACGGGAGAGAGAAGAATACACACAAGAGAGAAGGATACACACAGGATAGAAAAGGTTACACATAGGAGAGAGGAGGATATACACAGGAGAGAGGATGATACACACAGAAGAAAGAAGAATACACAGAAGAGAGGGGGATACACACAGAATAGAAAAGAGTACACATAGGAGAAAGGAGGATACACACAGGAGAGAGGAGGATACAAAAAAAAGAGGGGTAAGCACACAAGAGAGAGGGGGATACACACAGGCGAGGGGGATAAACAATCGAGGTGGTGGGATACACACAGGAGAGAGGATACACAAAGGAAAGAGGAGGATACACACAGAAGAGAGGAGGCTACACACTGCAGAGAGGAAGATACATAAAGAAGAGAAGAAAACACACAAGAGAGAGGGGGATACACACAGTCGAGGGGGATAAACACTGGAGAGGGTGGGATACACACAGGAGAGAGGAGGATACACAGAGGAGAGAGAAAGATACACACAGGAGAGAGGAGGATACACAGGAGAAAGGAAGATACACACAGGAGAGAGGATACACACAAAAGAGAAAAGGATACACAGAGGAGACAGAAGGATACACAAAGTAGAGATGGGCATACACACAGAAAAAGTGGATACACACAGAAGAAAGGGTGATACACAAAAGAGAGAGGAGGATACACACAAGAGAGGGGAATACACACAGGTGAGAGAGGCGTACACACAGGAGAGAGGAAGATACACAAAGGAGAGTGAAGGATACAAACGGGAGAGAGGGTATACACACAGGAAAGAGGGGAATAACCACAGAAGAAAGGGGGGATAAAAACAGAAGAGAAAGGGGTTACACACAGGAGAGTGTGGGAAACAAAAGGGAAAGAGGAGGGATACACAAAAGATATAGGAAGATACACACAGGAGAGAGGAAAATACACACAGGACAGAGGAAAATACACACAGGAGAGAGGACAATACACACAGGAGAAGTGCATAGACACAGGAGAGAGGGGTATACACACAAAAGAGTTGGATTCATACAGGAAACAGGGTAATACACACAGGAGAGTGAGGGATACAAACAGGAGTGAGGGATACAAAGAGGAGAGAGTGGGATACACACAGGAGAGAGGGGAATACACACAAGAAAGAGGGGCATACACACAAAAGAGTGTGGCATACACACAGGAGAAAGAAGGATACACACAGAAGAGGGGGGATACACACAGGAGGGAGTGGGGATACACACAGGAGAGAGGGGGATACAAACAGGAGATTGAGGCACACAAACATGTGGGAAGAAGATACACACATGAGATTGAGGCATACACACAGGAGAGAGTGGGATACACACAGGGAAAAAGGATAAATACAGGAGAGAGGAAGATACACACAAAAGAGTGGATGATACAGACAGAAGAGAGGAGGATAAACGCAGGAGAGAGGAGGATACACACAGGAGAGAAAAGTGTTCACACAGGAGAGAGAAGGATACAGGCTGGAGAGAGGAGGATACTCACAGGAGAGAGAAGGGATACACACAGGAGAGTGGAAGATACACACAAAAGAGAGGAAAGTACACAAAAAAGAGAGGGGGATACACAAAGAAGAGAGGGGGATACTCACGAAAGAGTGGTGATACACACAGGAGAGAGAAGGGTACACACAGGAGAGAGGGGGATACACACAGGAGAGAGGAGGATACACAAAGGAGAGGGGGATACACACAAGAGAGAAAGGGATACACTGAAAAAAAGGAGGATACACACAGGAGAAAGGAGGATAAACTCAGTAGAGAAGGATGTACACAGGAGAGAGGGGCATACACACAGGAGAGGGAGATACACACAGGAGAAAGGGGGATAGACACAGGAGAGTGGAGAATACACATGGCAGAGGGGGATACACACATGAGAACAGGGCGTACACACAGAAGAGAGGAGGATTCAAAAAGCCGAGAGGAGGATACACACTGGAGAGAGGGGATACACAAAAGAGAGAGGGGAATACCCACATGAGAGAGGGGGATACACACAGGAAAGTGCGGAGATATACACAGGAGAGTGGAGGGATACACACACAAGAGAGTAGGGATACAGACAAGAGGAGGAGGATACACACAGAAGAAAGGAGGATACATACAGTAGAGAAAAAAGTACACACAGAAGAGGGGAATACACACAGGAGAGAGGAGGATACACACAGGATAGAGAAGTTTACACACAAAACAGGGCAGGGTACACACAGAAGACAGAAGAATCCACATAGGAGGGAGGGGGATATACACAGGAGAGTGGCGATATACACAGGAGGGAGAAGGGTACACACAGGAGAGAGGGGCATACACACAGGAGAAATGGATAAACAATGGAAAAAATGGTATATACACAGGAAAGAGGAGGATACACACAGGTAACGGGGATACACAAAGAAAAAACGGGTACACACAGGAGAGAGGAAGATACACACAGAAGAGAAGATACAAACAGGAGAGAGGTGATACACACAGGAGACAGCAGGTATACAGAGGATTCTTCACAGCCTCACTGAATATTACACACTTGTGTTATAGTTTGAAGTATAATTTTTATGGCGACTCATTTAAAGAATCTCAACATAATGCACACCTGTTGAATAGTCAGACGTCTCTCTCCTATGGCCACTCGATAAGAGCCTCACTAACTGTACACTCCTGGGGAAATAGTCAAGATTGACCAGTATCCCCTCATTCAGAGTCTCACTAAATATTGCACACCTGTGGAATAGTCAGAAAGGAGACTGTCTTATGTGGCCTCTAATTCGGAGTGTCACTGAATAATGTGGTGTAGTCAGGAGTCTATATCACGTAGACACATATTCAGAGCCTCAGTGTAAGAAAGGCCCCCGATATAGTAAGGAATCTAATTAATATGGCAACATCTTCGGAGCCTCACTGCATAATACACACCTGGAGAATAATTTGGAGTCTATTTTCGATGGACATTCATTCAGAGCCTCGGTAAATAATGCACGCTTGTGGAGTAGCCAGGAGTCTATTTCATTTAGACACTCATTCATAGCCTCATTAGATAATATGCACGTGTGTATTAGTCAGGATTTCATTTTATATGGCCAATTACTTGTAACCTCAGTGACAAATGCACAAATGTAAAGTACTCAGCAGTCTATTTCATAAAGACACTCATTAAGAGATTTATTGAATAATGAAAATATTTAAGACAGACAGCATCCTGTTTTTTATGGTTACACAAAAAGAGCCTCATTAAATAATATGCACGTGTGGATTACTCAGGATTCCATTTTATATGGTCACTGATTTGTAACCTCAGTGAGAAATGCATAAATATAAAATACTCAGCAGTCTATTTCATATAGACACTCATTCAGAGATTCACTGAATAATACAAATATTTGAGATAGAAAGCATCCCGTTTCATATGGTTAAGCAAAAAGAGCCTCACTGAGTAATGCATACCAGTGGAAGTGTTAGGAGTCTACTTTATATAGCCTTTAATTTACAGAATCAGGTAATAATGCACACGTGTGGAATAGACACTAGTCTATTTTATACGGCCGCAAAATCAAAACCTTTTCGAATTCTGCACATGTGGGGAATAATCTCTTGTATGTTTCATATGGTGTTTCGTTCAGTGAATCAAAAACTTATGCACACCTGTGGAGTAAAATGGGTTCTATTTCAGAAGGCCACTCTTTCAGTGTTTTAGTGAATAATATGTATATCTGAAAAGTAAGGAATCTCTTTTACATGGCCACTCCTTCAGGGCCTCTGTAAAGAACACTCCCCTCAAAAATAATCGTGTCTACTTTAAATGGCTATACATTCAGAGACACTGTAAGTAATGAACACCTGGGTAATACATTTGAGTCTCTTTTTCATGCCCACATAGTCAGAGTCTCATTCAATAATACACACCTGGGGAAGAGTTAAGAGTCTACTTCATGTAGCCACTCATTTAGAGCCTCAGTGAATAATGTACACCAGGGTAATAGTCGAGCATTTTTTATATGGCCACTCATATGGTGTCTCACGGGGTGATATATACCTGAAGAATCCTCAGGATTCTATTTGATACTACCACTCATTTAGAACCTTATTGAATAATTCACAATGGAGCAATAGTCAGATGTCTATTTTATATGGTCTATCACTCAAAGCTTAAGTGAATAATAAACTTCTATGGAGTAATCAGGAAGCTGTTTAAGATAGCCATGAATTAAGTGCATTCCTGAATGATACACACATGGGTAATTGGCCTAGCGTCAATTTCATATGAACTGCAATTTTGTGTACCGTTGAGTAATACACATTTGGTGCAGTGTCAGGAGTCTCTTTGGTATGGACACTCAAACAGAACCAGTTTAATTAATGCACACATGTATAATAATAAGGAGTATATGTCATAAAGTTTCTCATTCAGACAAACAGTGAATAATGCACATGTAAAATAATTAGAAGTCTAATTCTTTTTTTTAAACATTTTTCTTTTTTTTTAATTTTTATTGCATTATAAGTTTTGGGGTACATGTGCAGAACGTGCAAGATAGTTGCATAGGTACACATATGGCAGTGTGTTTTGCTGCCTTCCTCCCCTTCACCCACATTTGGCATTCATCCCCAGGCTATCCCTCCCCAGCCCCCCCCGCTGTCCCTCCCCCATTCCCCCAATAGACCCCAGTGTATAGTAGACTGCCTCTCTGTGTCCATGTGTTCTCATTTTTCTCACCCACCTATGAGTGAGTATATGCGGTATTTCTTTTTCTGTTCTTGTGTCAGTTTGCTGAGAATGATGTTCTCCGGATTCATCCATGTCCTTACAAAGGACACAAACTCATCATTTTTGATTGCTGCATAATATTCCATGGTGTATATGTGCCACATTTTCCCAGTCCAGTCTATCATTGTTGGGCATTTGGGTTGGTTCCAGTTCTTTGCTATTGTAAACAGTGATGCAATGAACATTCGTGTGCATGTGTCCTTATAGTAGAACGATTTATAGTCCTTTGGATATATACCCAGTAATGGGATTGCTGGGTCAAATGGAATTTCTATTTCTAGGTCCCTGAGGAATCGCCACACTGTTCTTATGGACCCACTTTCACGGCCTCACTGAATATTACACACTTGTGATATAGTCTGGATTCTATTTTTTATGGCCACCCATTCAGAGAAATCACTAAATAATGCACACCTGCGGAATAGTCAGAAGTCTCTTTTCTATGGCCACTCGTTAAGAGCCTCACTAAGTGTACACACCTGGGGAAATAGTCAAGATTGACCATTATTTCCTCATTCAGAGTCTCACTAAATATTGTACACCTGTGGAATAGTCAGAAGACTCTTTCCAATGGCCACTCGTTAAGAGCCTCACTAAGTGTACACACCTGGGGAAATAGGATTTACCATTATCCCCTCATTCAGAGTCTCACTAAATAATGCACACCTGCAGAATAGTCAGAAGTCTCTTTCCTATGGCCGCTCGTTAAGAGCCTCACTAAGTGTACACACCTGGAGAAATAGTCAGGATTTACCTTTATCCCCTCATTCAGAGTCTCACTAAATAATGCACACGTGTGGTATAGTCAGAAGAATTTTTCATGTGGCCCCTAATTTGGAGTATCACTGAATAATGTGGTTTAGTCAGGAGTCTATTTCATGTAGACACATATTCAGAGCTTCAGTGAATAAGACACTTGATATAGAAAGGAATCTAATTGAGATGGAAACATATTCTGACTCTCACTAAATAATACACACCTGGGGAATAATTTGGAGTGTATTTTCGATGGACATATATTCAGAGCCTCAGAAAATGATGTACACCTGTAGAGTAGCCAGGAGTCTATTTTATTAGGACACTCATTCATAGCCTAAGTGGATAACATGAACGTGTGGATTAGTCAGGATTCCATTTTATATGGCCACTTACTCGTATTCTCAATGAACAATGCAAAAATGTAAAATACTTAGCAGTCTATTTCATATTAACACTCATTCAGAGATTCACTGAATAATACAAATATTTGAGATAGACAGCATCCTGTTTCATATGGTTAAACGAAAAGACCCTCACTGAGTAATGCACACCAGGGGAAGTGTTAGGAGTCTACGTTATATAGCCTTTAATTTAAAGAATCAGGAAATAATGCACACGTGTGGTATAGACACTAGTCTATTTTATATGGTCGCAAAATCAAAGCCTTTTCAAATACTGCACATGTGGGGAATAATCACCTGTCTCTTTCATTTGGTGTTTCGTTTGATGAATCAAAAGCTTATGCACACCTGTGGAGTAAAATGAGTTCTATTCCAGAAGGCCACTGTTACAGAGAACCAAATGTAAAAAAGGCATGCCTAAGGAGCATTCAGGAGGCTCTATTTGATGGCCACTCATTCAGAGCTTCACAGAATAATACAGACCTATGAAAAGGTCAGGAGTGTATTTCACAAGGCCACTTATTCAGAACCTCAGTAAGGAATCATATATATCTGAAAAATACTGTGGATTATATTATATATAGCCACGTATTCAGAGACTCACTGAATAATGCACACCTAAGGAATAGTCTGGAGACTATTTGATATGACCCTACACCCAGCTACTCAGTGGACAATGCAGAACTGAAAAATAGTCAACAGGATAGAGTCAATGGTTTATGTTATGTGGTCACTCGTTCAGAATCTCACTGAAGAATACACACCTTGGGAATAGTCAGTTTCCAAGTCATATGGACACTCAATCACAGCATTACTGAATAATACACAATGGGGCTATAGTAAGGAGTCTATTTCATATGGCCTGTCATTCGGAGGTTCAGTGAATTATAAACAGCTGTGGAGTAGTGAGGACCCTATGTAAGGTAGCCCCAAATTAAGCAGCTCCCTGAATGATACACACATGTGTCAGAGTCAGGAGACTATTTGACATAGGCACTCATACAGAACCTTTTCGTATACTGCACATGTGGGAAATAATCACTAGTCTGTTTCCCATGGTGATTAGTTTGGAGAATCAAAGAATAATGCACACCTGTTGAGTAAAATGGGTTCTATTTCAGAAGGCCACACTTTCAGGGTTTTTGCAAAAAATATGTATATCTGATAAGTCAGGAATCTCCTTCACATGGCCACTGGTTCAGGGCCTCTGTGAAGAATCCTCCACTCAAAAATAGTCAAGTGTCTACTTCAAATGGCTACACATTCAAAGTCTCTGTACGTAATGAACACCTGGGCAATACAACTGAGTCTCTTTTTTATGCTCACTTAGTCAGAGACTCATTCAATACTACACAACAAAGGAAGATTTAAGAGTCTACTTCATGTAGCCACTCATTTAGAGCCTCAGTGAATAATGTACACCAGGGTAATAGTCGAGCATTTTTTTATGGCCACTCATTTTGTGCTTCACTGAGTGATATACACCTGAAGAATCCTCAGGATTCTATTTGATACTACCACTCATTTAGAACCTTATTGAACAATTCACAATGGAGCAATAGTCAGGTGTCTATTTTATATGGTCTATCACTCAAAGTTTCAGTGAATAATAAACTTCTATGGAGTAATCAGGGCACTGTTTACAATAGCCACAAATTAAGGGCCTTCCTGAATGATACACACCTGGGTAATAGCTTGGCGTCTATTTCCTATGAACTCTAATTTTGTGTATCGTTGAGTAATACACATCTGGGGCAGTGTCAGGGGTCTATTTGGTATGGACACTCAAACAGAGCCTGTTTGATTAATGCACACATGTATAATAATGAGGAGTCGGATACAGATCCAAGGTGGCTGATTGCTAACAGCTCGGGATTCTACCTCCCAGTTAAAGCTCGGAAAACATGAGGACACCACATTTTCAGAGGAAATTTTGTCGCCCACGGACCAGAAGATTTCCAGTGGAGCGGCCCTGCGTGTCGCCAGCGCGACTTCTGTGGCCGGCACAGCGGTTTTGTCATCGCCTTGGCACAGCAGCTCTTCGTGAACAGTGACCGGGACAGGTTCTTCTACTGACTGGTGTTTGGAGCTCCAGGAAGGCAGAGCCGCTTGTTGCAGACTCAAGAAAAAAGCCAGAACAGAGATTCCCAGGCAGAAGAGCACCATCAGTCTTATTGCTGTTGTTTTGTCCGGCGCAGTGTGTTGCTCGGATTCCAGCACTGGGAATCAATAAATTGGACATCCTCTCAGGAACTCAATCAGGAAGGCGCTAATTGTAAACACATCAGATGGATAAATTCACAATAAAGGGAAAAAAAACAGCCTAAAAAGGCCAAGAAAACCGAAAGTCAGAACCCCTCTACCTCTACAGGGAATAGTAATTCCTCATCAGCTGCGGAACAAGCCCTAATGGAAGAGGACTGTGTACCAGTATCTGAAAAAGGCTTTAGAAGGTGGATGGTAGAAATCTCTTGGGAATTGAAACAACTTGTTCTAACCCAATGTAAAGAAACTAAGAACTTTGAAAAAAGGTTAGATGAAATGTTAAAAAGAATGGACAATATAGAAAGGAATATAAATGAACTAATGGAGTTGAAAAATACAACACGAGAACTTAGTGAAATATGCACAAGTTTGAATAGCTGAATTGATCAAGCAGAAGAAAGAATATCAGAGGTTGAAGACCGACTTAATGAAGTGGAATGAGAAGATAAGGATAAAGAAAAAAGGATAAAAAGAATGAGCAAAGTCTCCAAGAATTATGGGACTATGTGAAAAGACCGAATCTACCTTTGATAGGTGTACCTGAATGTGATGGAGAGAATGAATCCCAGCTGGAAAATACTCTTCAGGATATTATCCAGGAGAATTTTCCCAATTTATCAAAGCAGTATACCATTCACCCTCAGGTAATACAGAGAATACCACATAATATTCCTTAAGAAGAGCAAACCCAAGACACATAATCATTAGATTCAACAGTGTTGAATCAAAGGAGAAAATACTAAAGGCAGCCAGAGAGAAAGGTCAGGTTACTCGCAAAGGGAAGCCAATTAGACTTACAGCTGATCTCTTAGTAGAACCCCTACAAGCCAGAAGAGAGTTGGGGCCGATATTTAACATCCTCAAAAAGAAGAACATTCATTCCAGAATTTCATATCCTGCCAAAGTAAGCTTCACAATTGAAGGAAAAATAAAATCTTTTATGAACAAGCAAGTACTCAGAGATTTTATTACCACCAGGCCTGCTTTACAAAAACTTCTGAAAGAAGCATTACACACAGAAAGGAACAACCAGTATTAGCCTATCTAAAAATATACCAAAAAGTGTAGAGCATCCACAGAAAGAAGAATTTACATCACAAAATGGATAAAATAGCCAGTTAACATCAAATGGCAGTAATATTAAATTGAAATCGACTAAATTTTCTAAGGAAAAGATTACAGTCAAAATCTAACGGTGTACTATATCCAGACCCATTTCATATCCAAAGATACAAAAAGACTAAAAATAAAAAGTTGGAGAAAGATTTACCAACCAAATAGGAACAAAAACAAATAAATAAACATAAAGGAGTTGCAATTCATGCATTTGATAAAACATATTTCAAACCAACAAAGATAGAGTGGTATAAGAAACAATGCATACTAACATCCATATACGTAAGACACATAAAGAGATTCAGACTCAACGAAACAGAAAATTAATAAGGATATCCAGAATCTAAACTCAGAGGAGTCACAAGTAAATATAATAGGCACTTGTAGAACTCTCCACTTTAGATAAATAAAATATACATTCTCCATTTTAAATACACAAAAAATGATTGGCCATCATTAATACCCATTTATAGAATAAAGCAATATTCCTGTTCTCTCTCCCTCTTTTTCTTCCTCTCTTTTCGTTTCCTAAAAAAAAATAATAATAATAATGAGGAGTCTATGTCATATGGCTACTCATTCAGACAAACAGTGAATAATGCACATTTAAAGTAATTAGAAGTCTGATTCTTATGGACCCTCTTTCACAGCCTCACTGACTATTAAACACTTGTTATATAGTCTGGAGTCTATTTTTTATGGCCACCCATTCAGAGAATCACTAAATAATGCACACCTGCGGAAAAGTCAGAAGTCTCTTTCCTATGACCCCTTGTTAAGAACCTCACTAAGTGTACACAAATGGGGAAATAGTCAGGATATACCATTATCCCCTCATTCAGAGTCTCACAAAATAATGCACACCTGTGGAATAGTCAGGAGACTCTTTCTTATGGCCACTCGTTAAGAGCCTCACTAAGTGTACACACCTGGGTAAAAAGTCAGGATTTACCTAGATCCATTCATTCAGAGTCTCACTAAATAATGCACACCTGCGGAATAGTCAGGAGACTTTTTCATGTGGCCTCTAATTCGAAGTGTCACTGAATAATGTGATGTAGTCAGGAGTCTATTTCATGTAGACACATATTCAAAGCCACAGTGAATAAAAGAGGCCCTTTATGTTGTAAGGAATCAAATTAATATGGCCACATCTTCTGAGCCTCACTGAATAATACACACCTGGAGAATAATTTGGAGTCTATTTTCGATGGACATTAATCAGAGCCTCGGTAAATAATGTACACCTGTTGAGTAGCCAGGAGTCTATTTTATTAAGAAATTTATTCATAATATGTATATATGAAAAGTAAGGAATCTCTTTCACATGGCCACTCATTCTGGGCCTCTGTGAGTAATACTCCCTCAGAAACAGTCAAGGGTCTACTTCAAATGCCTACATATGCAGAGTTTCTGTAAGTAATGAACACCTGGGCAATACACCTGAGTCTCTTTTTTATGCCCACTTAGTTACAGTCTCATTCAATAATACACAACTTGGGAAGAGTTAAGGGTCTACTTCATGTAGCCACTCATTTCGATCCTCAGTGAGTAATCCACACCAGGGTAATAGTCAAGAATTTTTTATATGGCCACCCATTCTTTGCCTCCCTGAATGATACACACCTCGGGAATTCCCAGGATTCTATTTCATACTACCTTTCATTTAGAACCTTATTGAATAATTCATAATGGAGCAATAGTCTGTTGTTTATTTTGTATGGCCTCTCATTCAGAGTTTCAGTAAATAATGAAGTTCTATGGAGTAATCAGGACATGGCTTAAGATAGCCATGTATTAAGTGCCTTCCTGAATGATACACAGCTGGGTGGTAGTCAGGAGTCTATTTCATATGAACCCTAATTCTGTGTAACCCTGAGTAATTCACAGAACCACTTCAAATATTGCACATATGAAGAATAATCACTAGTCTATTTCATATGGTCGTTCATTTGGAGAGTCAAAAATTAACATGGGAGAGGGTTGATACACACAGGAGAGTGGAGGGTACACATAGTAGACAGTGGGTACACAAAAGAGAGAAGAGGATACACAAAGGAGGAAAGGCTACACACAGAAGAGAAGGGGATACACAGAGGAGAGAGGAGGCTACACACAAGAGAGAAAAGAATAAACACAGGAGAAAGAAATACACACAGGAGAATGGGGCATACACACAGGAGCGGGTGATGCACACAAGAGAAAAAAGGTTAAACACGGGAGAGAGGAAGATACACACAGAACAGGAGAAACACACAGGAGAGAGAAGGGTACACACAGGAGAAAAAAATACACACAGCAGAGAGGACGATACACACAGGAGAGAGGGGATACACAGAGGAGAGTGAGAAATACACACAGAAGAGAGAAAGTATACACACAAAAGGGAAAGGGTTACCCATAGAGCGAGGGGATACACACAGGAGAGAGGGGGACACAAATTGGAGAGAGGGGGTATACCCACAGGAGAGAGGGGAAATACACACAAAAGAGAGGGTTGATATACACAGGAGAGATAAATGATACACACAGGAGAGAGGAGGATACACACAGAACAAAAGTGGATACACACTGGAGAGAGAAAAGTACACACAGGAGACAGGCATACACACAGGAATGAAAAGGATTCACACAGGAAAGAATAGGATACACAGGAGACAGAAGGATACACACAAAAGAGGGAAGAATACACGCAGTAGACAAAAAAATACACACAAAAGATAGAAGGATACAAACAGGGGAGTGGTGATACAAACAGGAGATATGAGGGTTCACACAGGAGAACAGAGGATACACACATGAGAGAGACGGATACACACAGGAGAGAGGAGTATACACACAGCAGAGAGGAGGATACACACAGGAGAGAGGGCATACACACAGGAGTGAGAAAGATCCACACAGGAGAGAAGAGAATGCACACAGGAGAGAGGTGGATACACACAGAAGTTGGGCATACACACAAAAGAGAGAAGATACACACAGAAGAGAGGGGGGATACACATGGACAGTGGTGTTCCACACAGGATTGTTAAGGGTACACACAGCAGAGAGTGGGTACACACAGGAGAGAAGAGGATACACAACGGAAAAAGGGATACACACAGGAGAGTAGCGAATAAACAAAGGAGAGAGGAGGATACACAAAGAGAGAGGAGGATAAACACAGGAGAGAAAGGTACACACAGGAGAGTGGGGCTTACACACAGAAGAGGGGGATACACAGGAGAAAAAGGGATAAACACAGGAAAGAGGATTAAAAACACAGGAGAGAAGGATACACAGAAGAGAGGAGAGTAGACACAGGAGAAAACAGAATACACACAGCAGAGAGGAAGATAAACACAGTAGAGAAGAGATACACAAAGAAGAGAGGGGGATACGCACAGAAAAGAGAAGAAATACACACAGGAGGGAGGGTGTTACACACAGGAAAAAGAATGGATACGCACAGGAGAGAGAATGGATACCCACAGGAAAGAGGAAAATGCACACAGGAGAGGGAGATACACACAGTAGAGAGGAGGATGCACAAAAAAGAGAGGATGAGACAACAGGAGAAAAGATAAAACACGCAGGAGAGAGAAGGGTAAATACAGGATAGAGGGGGATACACACAGGAGAGAGAAGGATGCACACACGTGAGAGAAAAATACACACAGGCGAGAGGAGAATAAACATAGAAGAGAGGAGGATACACACAGGAGAGAGGGGGATACACAGAAAAACAGGGAGATATTAACAAAGGGAAAGAAATAAACACAGGAGAAAGGAGGATACACACACGAAGGAGAATACACAGGAGAAAGGAAGATACACAAAAAAGGGGAAACACACAGGAGAAAGGGGGATACACATAGACGTGAAAGATAAACACAGAAGAGGGGTTATACACACAGGAGTGAGGGGAATACACACAGGAGAGGGGGATACACACAGGAAAGAGGGGCTTACGCACAGGAGAGAGGAGGATACACACAGGAGAGGGGGGAATACACAAAAAAAGAGGGGGGTACACATAGGAGAGTGAAGCATACACACAGGAGGGAGGGGAATACACACAGGAGAGATGGGGATACACACAGAGAAGAAAGGATAAATACAAAAGAGAGGAGAATACCCACCAAAAAGAGAAGGATAAAGATATAAGAGAGGAGGATACACGCAGGAGATTCGAGAATACACAAGAGAAAAAAAATAAACACAGGAGAGGGGAGGATACACGCAGGAGAGAGGAGGATACACAAAAGAGAGATGGAAAATATACAGAGGAGAGAGAAGGATATACACAGGAGTGGCGTGATACACACAGGAGAGAGGAGGGTATACACAGTAGAAAGCAGAATACACACAGGAGAGAGAAGGATACACAATGGAGAGGGGGATACAAACAGGAGAGAGGGGGATACACCGAGGCGAGAGGAGGTTGCACAAAGGCGAGAGGAGGATAAACACAGGAGGGGGAATACACACAGAAAAGAGGACCATAAACACAGGAGAGGGGGATACACACAAAGAGGAGGATAAACACTGGACAAGGAGATACACACGGGAGAGTGGGGCGTACACACAGGAGAGAGGAGGATACACACAGCAGAGAGGAGAATACACACAGGAGAGAGGGGATAAACACAAGAGAGAGGAACATATAAACTGGAGAGAGGGAAGACACACACGAGAGAGAGGATGGATACACACAGGAGAGAGGGGTGATACACACAGGAGAGAAAAAAGATACACACAGGAGAGAGGAGGATACACAAGTAAAAAGGAGGATACACACTGGTTTGAGTAAGATACACACAGAAGAGGGGGATACACACAGGATTGAAAAAGATACACACAGGAAAGAAGAAAATACACACAAGAGAGAGAAGGATACACACAAATGACAGAAGAATACTCACGGTAGACAGAAGGATACACACAGGAGAGAAGAATACACACAGGAGAGGGATGAGACACACAGGAGAGATGAGGGTTCACATAGGAGAAAAGAGGATACATACAGGAGAGAGACGAATACACACAAAAGAGAGGAGTATACACACAGCAGAGAGGAGAATACACACCGAAAGGAGGGTATACACACAGGAGTGAGGAAGATCCACACAGGAGAGAAGGGAATGCAAACAGAGAGAGGTGGATACACAGAGAAGTGGGGCATACACACAGCAGAAAGGAGTATTTACGCAGGAGAGAAGAAAATACACGCAGGAGAGAGGGGGATACACACAAGAGAGAGGGGGATACACACAGGAGAAAGGGGGATACACACAGAGAGTGGTGATACACACAGGACAGTAGAGTGTACACACAAGAGAGAGGGGTTACACTCAGGAGAGAAGAGGATACACAAAGACAAAAGGATACACACAGGAGAGTAGGGAATAAACAGAAAAGAGAGGAGGACACACAAAGGAGAGAGGAGGATAAACACAGGAGAGGGGGATACACACAGGAGAGAGGGGCATACACACAGGAGAGAAAAATACACACAGGAGAGAAAGACGTAGACACAGAAGAAAGAAGGATACAAACAGCCGAGAGAAAAATACACACAGGAGAGAGGAGATACACAGAGGAGAGAGGGGGATACACACAGGAGAGAGAAGGGATACACACAGGAGAGAGGAGATACACAGAGGAGAGAGGGGGATACACACAGGAGAGAGAAGGGATACACACAGGAGAGAGAAGATACACAGAGGAGAGAGGGGGATACACACAGGAGAGAGAAGGGATACAAACAGGAGAGACGGGGTTACACACAGAAGAAAAGAGGGATATGCACAGGAGAGAGAATTGATACCCACAGGAGAGAGAAGGATACACACAGGAGAGAGGAGAATGCACACAGGAGAGAAGAGACATACAGGAGAGAGGAGGAGACACACAGGAGAAAGAAGACTACACGCAGGAGAGAGGAGGATACACACAGGAGAGAGAAGGATATGAACAAGAGGCAGAAGGATACACACAGCAGAGTGGAGGATACACAGAAAATAGAGGAGGATACACACAGGAGAATGAGAAATACACACAAGAGAGAAGAGTATACACACAGAAGAGGGGTGATACACACAGGAGAGAGAAGGGTACAAAAAGGAGAAAGTGGGATACAAACAGAAGTCAGAAAGATACACAAAGGAGAGGGCGATACACACAGGAAAGGGGGAGGACACACCGATGAGAGAAAAGGATACACAAAAAAGACAGGAGGATACACACAGGAGAGGTGGATAACAACAGGAAAGAGGGGCATACACACGAGGGAGGGGGATACACACAGGAGAAAGGAGATATACACAGGAGAGAAAGGGATACACACGGGAGAGGGGGACACACACAAAAAGACGGGCGTACACACAGGAGAAAGAAAAATACACAAAGCAGAGAAAAGAATACACAAAGGAGAGAGAGGATACACACAGGAGAGAAAAGGATACACAGAAGAGAGAAAAATACACACAGAAGAGGGAAGAATACACACAGGAGACAGAGGATACACACAGGGTAGTGAAAAATACACAAAGTAGAGGGGTGATACACACAGGAGAGAGGAAGATTCAAACTGGAGAGAGGGAAGATACAAACAAAAGAGAGAGTTAATAAACAGAAAATTTAGGGTGATACACAGAGGAGAGTGAAGCATACACACAGGAGGGAGGGGAATACACACAGGAGAGAGGGAAATACACACAGGCAAGAAAGACAAACACAGAAAAGGGGTGGATACACAGAGGAGAGAGGGAAATACACACAGGAGACAGGGGCTTATGCACAGGAGAAATGAGGATACACACAGGAGAAAAAGGGGATACACAAAGAAGAGAGGGGGATACACACAGGAAAGTGAAGCATACACAAAGGAGGGAGGGGAATACACAAAGGAGAGAGGAAAATACACAGAGAGGAAAAAGGATAAATACAAAAGAGAGGAGGATACAAATAGAAGAGAGGAGAATACATGCAGGAGATTGGAGGATATACAAAGGAGAGAGGAGGATACCCACAGGAGAGGGGAGAATACACACAGGAGAAAGGAGTATACACAGAGATAAGGGGCATACACACAGAAGAAAGGGAGATTCTCACAGGAGGGTTGGATACATACAGAAGACAGGAAAATACACACAACGGAGACGGGGATACACACAGGAGAGGTGGATACACAGAGAAGAGAGGGGGATTCACACAGAAGAGAGAAATACACACAGGAGAGATGGAGATCCACACAGGAGAGAGGGGAGTAAACACAGGAGAGAGGGCGTTACACACAGGAGAGTGGTGGGATACACACAGGAAAGAGGAAGATACACACAGAAGAGAGGAGGATACACAAAAAATAGAGGAGCATACACACAGGACAGAGAAGTTTATGCACAGAATAGAGGGGAATTCACACAACAGAGAGGGTGATACACACAGGAGAGAGGGGAATACACAAAGGAGAGAGGGGAATACACAAAAGAGAGAGGGGCATTAACACAGGCGAGAGAAAAGATACACACAGGAGAGAGGAGGATACACACAAAAGAGATGGGGATACACACAGGAGAGAAGAGGATACACACAGGAGAGACGAGAATACACAAAGGAAAGAGGGGAATACACACATGAGAGAGGGGATACACACAGGAGAAAGGGAATATACACACAGGACAAAGGAGGATACACACAGAAGAAAGGGGAATAGGCACAGGAGAGAAGAATACACAGACGAGAGAAGGATACACACAGGAGAGAGGGGAAAAAACATAGGAGAGGGGGATATATATAGAAGAGAGGGGAATAGACAGAGGAGAGGGGATGATACACGCAGGAGAGAGTAGGATACACACAGGAGAGAGGGGGATACACACATGAGAGAGGAAGAATAAACAAAGAAGAGAGAAGAATACATAAAGGATACAGTAAGATACACAAAGGTGAAAGAAAAATACACACAGGAGAGAGGATACATACAGGAGATAGGGGAATACAGAAAGTAGAGAGAGAGATACACACAGAAGGAGGAACATACACACAGGAGAGAGGAGTATACACACAGGAGAGAAGAGAATACACACGAGAGAGGAGGATACACACAGGTGAAGGGAGGATACAAACAGAAGAGAGGAGGATACACACAGGAGAGAGGGAAATAATCTCAGAAAAGAGGAGGATACACACAAGAGAGAGGAGGATACACACAGGAGAGAGAAAGATACACACAGGGGAAAAGAGAATACACACAAAAGAGGGAATACACATAGGAGAGAGGGGGATACACACGGGAGCAAGAGCGATACACAGGGGGACGGGGATAAATACAGGAGAGAGGAGGAAACACACAGGAGAGAGGAGAATACACACAGGACAGTGGAGGATACACAAAGGAGACAGGAGCATACACACAGGAGAGGGGGATACACACAAAAGATGAAGATACACACAGAAAAAAGGAGGATACATACAGCAGATGGAGATACACACAGGAGAGAAAGTCATACACACAGAAGAGAGCAGAATACACACAAAATAGAGGAAAATACACACAGGAGAGAGGGGGTACACACAGGAGACAGGAAGAATACACACAGGAGAGAAGAAGATACACACAGGAAAGAAGAAAATACACACAGGAGAGAGAAGGATACACACAGGGGAAGCGGGATAAACACAGAAGAGAAAAGGATACACAAAAAAGAGAGGAGGATACACACAGGAGAGTGAAAAATACCCACAGAAGACAGCAGGATACACACAGGAGAGAGGAGCATACACACCGGAGAGAAGGATACACAGAGTAGAGAGGAGAAAACAAACAGGAGAAGAAAATACACACAGGAGATGGAGATACACACAAAAAAAGAGGGGGATGCACAAAGTAGAGAGGGGGATACACACAAGAAAGAAGTGGATACACAAAGGAAAGGGAAGGATACACACAGAAAAGGGCAGATACACACAGGAGAGTGGGGCATACACACAGGAGGAAGAGAGATACACACAGAAGAGAGAAGTATACATACAGAAGAGACGAGAATACACGCAGGGGAGAGAAGGATACAAACAGGAGAGAGGAAGATACACACAGGAGAGAGGAGGATACACACAGGAAACATGGAAATACACACAGAAGAGAGGAGGATACATACAGGAGAGAGGAGGATACACACAGGAGAGAGGAAGATACAAGCAGGATAAAGGAGGATACACACAGGAAAGATGGAAATACACACAGGAGAGTGGAGAATACACAAAGGAGAGAGGAGGATACACAGAAAAGAAAGGAGAATACACACAGGAGACAGGAGTATACGCACAGGAAAGGAGACGATACACACAGTAGAGAGAAGGATACACATAGCAGAGAGGTAGATACACACAGAAGAGAGAAAGATACACACAGGAGAGAGGAGGATACACACAGGAGAGAGGGGGGATACACACAAGAAAGAGGTGGACGCACACAGAAAAGAGTAGGATACATAAAGGCTAGAGGGGTATACACACAGGGGAGAGGGGAAATACTAACAGAAGAGAGGGAAATAAACACAGGAGAGCAGGGCATACACACAGAAGAAAGGTGATACAAACTAAAGAGAGTGGGATACAGACAAGAGAAAGAAAGTATTCACAGTAGAGAGGAAGATACTCACAGGAGAAAGAAGGATACACACAGAAGAGAACGGATACACAAAAGAGAGAGGAGAATACACACAGGAGAGGGCGATACACACAAGAGAGAGGGGGATCCACAGAGGAGAAAAGGAAATACACATAAGAGAGAAGGGTATACGCACAGGAGAAAAATATACACACAGGAGAGAAAAGGACACACACAGGAGAAAAAGGATACACGCAGGACAGAGGAGGATACCAACAGAAGAGAGGGGGATACACACAGGAGAGAGAAAAATACACACAGGAGAGAAGGGGGAAACACACAGGAGAGAGGAAAGTACACAAAGGAGCGAGCGATACACACAGGTGAGAAAAAAATACACACAAGGGAGTGGGGCATAAACACAGAAAAGCGGGGGTACACACAGGAGAGAAAAATACACACAGGAGAGAGAAGGATGAACACAGGAGAAATGGAAATACACAAGGAAAAAGGAAGATACACACAGGAGAGAGAAGGATACACACAGGAGAGGGGAAACACATACAGATGAGAGGAAGACACCCATAGGAGAGAGGGGGATACAAACAGGGGAGGGGGGTATATTAACCAAAGAGGGGGATAAACACAGGAGAGCGGGGCATACACACAGAAGAAAGATGATACACACTGGAAAGAGTGGGATACACACAAGAGGAAGAAAATATGCACAGTAGAGAGGAAAATACTCACAGGAGAAAGAAGGTTACACACAGAAGAGAAACGGATACACACAAGAGAGAGGAGGATACACACAGGAGAGGGCGATACACACAAGAGAGAGGGGAATCCACACAGGAGACAAAGAAATACACATAAGAGAGAGGGGTATACACACAGGAGAGAAGTATACACACAGGAGAGAAAAGGACACACGCAGGAGAGAAAAGGATACACGCAGGACAAAGGAGGACACCCGCAGAAGAGAGGGGGATACACACAGGAGAGAGAAAAATACACACAGGAGAGAAGGGGGATACACACAGCAGAGAGGAACATACACAAAGGAGCGAGGGATACACACAAGTGAGAAAAAGATACAAGGGAGTGGTGCATAAACACAGAAAAAAGAGAATACACACAAGAGAGAAAAATACACACAGGAGTGAGAAAAATACACACAGGAGTGAGAAAAATGCACACAGGAGAAATGGAAATACACAATGAAAAAGGAAGATACACACAGGAGAGAGAAGGATACAGACAGGAGAGAGGGGATACATGCAGGAGAGAGGAAGACACCCATAAGACAGAGGAAAATACTGAGAGAAGAGAGGAAGATACACACCAAAAAAAAGGGATACACACAGGAGTGGGGGGTACACACAGAAGAAAGGGGGATATGCAGCGGAGAGAAAGATACGCAGAGGAGAGGAGTATACATACAGGATAGAGTGGCATACATAGAGAAGAGAACAGGATACCCACAGGAGAGAGGAGGATACACACAGAAGACAGGGGGATACACACAGGAGAGAGGGGGATACACACAGGGGACAAAAGGATACACACAGGAGAGAAAAAGACACACATAGGAGAGAAAGATACACAGAGGAGAGAGGAGCATACACACAAAAAAGGGGGATGCACACAGGACAAAGAAGGATTCACACAGGAAAGGGTGATAAACACAAGAGAGAGAAGCAAAAACACAGGAGAGAAAAGGATACACACAGTAGAGAGGAGGAAACAAACAGGAGAGAAAGAATACACACAAGTGACAGGGTTATACACACAGAAGAAAGGGGTAATACACACAGAAAAGAATGGTGATACACACAGGAAAGATGGAAGAAACACAGAAAAGTGGAGGAATAAACACAGGAGAGAGGAGGATACACACAGGAGAGAGAAGGAAACACACAGGAGAGAAGAGTGTACACACAGGAGAGGAGTATACACACAGGAGAGAGGGAGATACACATAGGAGATTTGGATGCATACAGGAGACAGGAAAATACACACAGAAGATAGGGTGATACACACAGGAGAGTTGGATACATACAGGAGACAGGGAAATAAACACAGGAGAGAGGGGGATACACACAGGAGAGGGGGATACACACGAAAGAGAGGGTATACACACAAAAGTGAATGAAATACACACAAAAGTGAATGGAATACACACAAGAGAGAGGGGCATGCACACAGGAGAGAGGCGGATACACATAGCAGAGAGGTAGATACACACAAGAAAGAGGAAGATACACACAGGAAAAAGGAGGATACACACAAAAGAGGGCAAAACACACAAGAGAAAGGAGTTCCACACAGGAGAGAGGGGAATACACATAGGAGAGAGGGGTATACACACAGGATAGGTGTATACACACTGGAGAGAGGCGGATTCATTCAGAAGAGTGGAGGATACTCGCAGCACAGAGGAGGATACCCGCAAGGTAGAGGAGGATACACACAAAAGAGACAAAATACACACAGGATTGAAAAAGATACACACAAGAGAGAGAATTATACACATAGGAGAGAAAAGAATATAAAAAAGAGAGGAGGATACACAAAGGAGTGAGAAATACACACAGGTGAGAGAAGGATACACACAGGAGAGAGGGGCATACACACAGAAAAGGGGGGAACACAGAGGAGAGAGGGAAATACACAAAGAAGAAAGTGATACACACAAAAGAGGAAAATAAACACAGGAGCGAGAAAGATCCACACAGGAGAAAGGGAAATACACACAGGGAAAAAAAAAAGAATACACACAGGAGACAGAAGGATACACACAGGAGAGGGGGGATATACACAGGAGAGAGGAAGATACACACAGGAGAGAGGAGTATACAAGTAGGGGAGAGGAAGATACACACAGAAGAGAAGAGGATACACACGGAAATGGGAGATACACACAGAAGAGGGGGATACGCACAAAAGAAAGAGATACACAGAGGATAGAGTGGGATACACACAGGAGAGAGAGAGAGATAAACACATGAGAGGGGGATACCTACAGGAAAAAGGGGCATAGACAGAGGAGAGGGGAAAACACACGTAGGAGAGAGGAAGATACACAAAGTATAAAGGGGGATAGACACAGGAGAGAGAAGGATACACACAGGAGAGAAAAGGATACACACAGGAGAGAAAAGGATACACACAGGGGATAGGAGGATACACATAGGAGAGGGAGATACACACCGGAGAGAGGGGCATACACTCAATAAAATGGGATACACAAAAGAGAAAGTGGGATACACACAGGAGAGTGGAGGATACACACAGGAAAGGGTGATACACACAGGAGAGAGGGGCATAAACACAGGAGAGTGGAGGATACACACAGTAAAGTGTGATACACACAGGAGAGAGGGGCATAAACACAGGAGAGTGGAGGATACACACAGGAGAGTGGAGGATACACACAGTAAAGTGTGATACACACAGGAGAGAGGGGCATAAACACAGGAGAGTGGAGGATACACACAGGAGAGAGGAGAAAACAAACAGGAGAGAGGGGATACACACAAGAGAAAGGGGGATACACACAGGAAAGAAAAGTGATACACACAGGAAAGAAAGGTGTTACACACAGGAGAGAGGGGGAAAATCCACAGGAAAGCAGAGGGATACACGCAGGAGAAAGGAGGATACACACAGGAGAGAGGAGGATAGACAGAGGAGAGACGAGTATACACACAGGTGAGTGGCATACACACAGGAGAGAGGGGGATACACTCAGGAGAGTTGGAAACATACAGGTGACATCTAAGTATACACAGGACAGAGAAAAATACACACAAATGAGGAGGATATACACAGGAGAGAGATATACACACAGGAGAGAGAAAGGAAAACACAGGAAAGGGGGATACACAGAGGAGAAATGTTATACACCCAGGAGAGTGGAGAATACACACAGAAGAGAGGAGAATACAAATAGGAGAGAGAAAGATACACAAAGGACAGAAAAGGATACCTGATAAAGAGAGGAGTATACACAGAAGAGACGGGAGTACACAGAAAAGAGAGGGCATTACACACAGGAGAGAGGGCGGTACACAGAGGAGAGAGAAAGATACACACAGGAGAGAAGAGGATACACACTGGAGAGAGGAGAATACACATAGGAGAGGGAGATACCTCATACACACAAAAATGAAGCATGCATGAAGGAGAAAGAGGGATACACCCAGGAGAGAAAAGTATACACAAAAGAAAGGGTGATACACTCAGGAGAGGGGGACGTAAATGCAGGAGAAAGGAGGATACACACAGGAGAGAGGAGGAAAAAAACAGGAGAGAGGGGATACACATAAGAAAGAGAATGATACACACAGAAGAAAGGGGTGATACACACGGAAAAGAAAGGTGTTACCCACAGAAGAGAGGGGAAAAACACACAGGAAAGTGGAGGGATACACACAGGAGAGAGGAGGATACACACAGGAGAGAGGAGGATACACACAGGTAAGGGGCATACACACAGGAGAGAGGGTGATACACACAGGAGAGTTGGATACATACAGGAGACAGAGAAATACACACAGAAGAGAGGGAGATACACACAGGAGAGTGGGATACACAGAGGAGAGAGGTTATACACACAGGAGAGAGAAAAATACACACGAGAGAGAAGCGTACACACAGGAGAGAGGAGGATACACATAGGAGAGAGGAAGATACACAAAGGAGAGAGGAGTATACACAGAAGAGAGGAGAGTACACAGAGGAGAGAGGGCATTACACACAGGAGAGAGGGTGGATACACACAGGAGAGAGAAAGATACACACAGAAGAGAGGAAGATACACACAGGAGAGGGTGGATACACAAAAGAGAGTGGAGGATACACACAGGAGAAAGAAGGGATACACACAAGAAAGAGAAGGATACAAACAGAAGAAAGTAGGATACAAAAAGGTGAAAGAAAGAATACACACAGGGGAGAGGGGGGATATTAACAGAAAAGAGGGGGGATATTAACAGGAGAGGGGGGATACACAACGGAGAGTGGGGCATACACACAGAAGAGAGAAGATACACACTGGAGAAAGTAAGATACACACAGGAGGAGGAAGATACGCAAAGTAGAGAGGAGGATACACACAGGAGAAAAGAGGATACACACAGGAGAGAAACGGATACACAAAAGAGAGAAAAGGATACACACAGGAGAGGGCGATACATACAAGAGAGAGAAGGATCCACACAGGAGAGAGGGAAATACACATAAGAGAGGGGAATACACACAGGAGAGAAAAGAATACACGCAGAAGAAAGGAGGATACACGCAGCACCAAGGAGGATACACGCAGGAGAGAGGGGAATACACACAGGAGAGAGAATGATACACACAGAAGAGAAAAGCATACACACAGTAGAGAGGAGGATACACAGAGGAGGGAGGGAGACACAGGTGAGAGGAGGATACATACAGGAGAGAGGCACGTACACACATTAAAGTGGGGATACACAGAGAAGGGAGGGGGATAAACAAAGAAGAAAGGAATACATATAGGAGAGGGAAATACACACAGGAACGAGGGTGATGCACACAGGAGTAAAGGAAATACACAAAGGAAAGACGAGGATACACACAGGAGATCAAAAAATATACACAGGAGAGGGGGAATACACACAGGAGAGAGGAAGATACGCACAGGAGAGAGGAGGATACACAGAGAAAAGAGGAAGATACACACAGAAGAGAAGAGGACACACACAGAAGTGGGGGATATACACAGAAGAGGGGGAATAGAAAAAAGAGAAAAAAATACACAGAGGAGAGAGTGGGATACACAGAGAAGAGAGGGAGATAAACACAGGAGAGGGGGACACAAACAGGAGAGAGGAGCATCGACAGAAGAAAGAGGAGGATACACGCAAGAGAGAACAAGATACACACATAAAAGTGGGGATTCACACAGGAGAGAGGGGGATACACACAGGAGAGAAAATGATGCACACAGGGGAGAGGAGGATACACATAGGAGGGAAAGATACACACAGGAGAGAGGGGCATACACATAAAAAAGTGGGATACACACAGGAGCAAGGGGGATACACACAGGAGAGAAGAGGAAACAAACAGGAGAGGGGGATACACACGAGAGAGGTGGATACACACAGGACAAAGGGGTGTTAAACACAGGAAAGAAAAGTGTTACCCACAGGAGAGATGGGGAAACACACAGAAAAGCGGAGTGATACACACAGGAGAGAGCAGGATACACAAAGGAGAAAAAAGGATACACACAGGAGAGAAGAAAATACACACAGGAAAGAAGAGTATACACATAGAAGAGAAGCATACACACAGGAGAGAGAAGGATACACACAGGAGAGATTGATACATGCAGGAGACAGAGATATACACACAGGAGAGAAGAGGATACACACAGGAAAGAAGAGTATACACATAGAAGAGAAGCATACACACAAGAGAGAGAAGGATACACACAGGAGAGATTGATACATGCAGGAGACAGAGAAATACACACAGGAGAGAGGGGAAAACACACAGGAGAGGGGGATACACACAGGAGAGAGGGTATACACACAGGAGAGGGGTATACACAGAGGAGAGAGAGGGATCCAAACAAGAGAGAGGGGAATACACACAAGAGAGAGGGTCATACACACATGAGAGAGGGGGATACACATAGGAGAGAGGAAGATACACAAAGGAGAGAGGAGGATACACGCAAAAGAGAGGAGTATTCACAGGAGAGAGAAGAATACTCAGAGGAGAGAGGGAGTTACACACAAATGAGAGGGCAAATACACACAGGAGAGAGAAGGATACACAAAGGAGAGGGTGGGTACACACAGAAAAGAGGAGGATACACAAAGGAGAGAGGGGGATACACACAATAAAGAGGGGGATACACACAGAAGAGAGTAAGACATGCAAGGGCTAGAGAAGAGATACACACAGGGGAGAAGGGGATACTAACAGGAGAGAGGAAGATACACACAGGAGAGTGGGGCATACTCAGAAAAGGGAGAGGATACACAATGGAGAGAGTGGGATACACACAGGAGGAGAAAGATATGCATAGTAAAGAGAAGGATACACACAGGAGAAAGAAAGATACACACAGGAGAGAGACGGATACACAAAAGAGAGAGGAGCATACACACAGGAGAGGACGATACACACAAGAGAGAGGGGATCCACACGGGAGAGATGAAATACACATAGGAGAGAGGGATATACACACAGGAGAGGGGTATACACACGAGAGAGGAGAATACACGCAGGAGAAAGGAGGATACACGCAGGACAGAGGAGGGTACCTGCAGGAGAGAGGGTGATACACACAGGAGAAAGAAAAATACACACAGAAGGGAAGGGAGATACACACAAGAGAGAGAATAATACACACAGAAGAGAAAAGGATACACACAGAAGAGAAAATACACACATCAGAAAGGGGGATACACACAAAAGCGAGGGGAATACACACAAAAGAGGGGGAAGATACACACAGGAGAGAGGGGTATACACAAAGGTGAGGGGAATACACAAAGAAGAGAGGCGCATACACACAGGAGAGTGAAAAAATACACACAAAAGAGAGGAGGATACACATAGATGAAAGTAGGACACACAGAGGAGAGGAAGATACACAGAAGAGAGAGGGGTATCCTCACAGCAGAGAGGGGAATACACATAGGAGAGAGGGGTATACACACAAATGAGGGGAATACACAGAGGAGAGAGGGGGATGCACATAGGAGAGAGAAGAATACACACAGGAAAGAATGATACAAACAGGAGAGAGGTGCATAAACACATGAGAGTGGAGGATACACAGAGAAGAGAGGACGAAACAAACAGGAGAGAGGAGATACACACGAGAGAGGGGGATACACACAGGAGAAAGGGGTGATACACACAGGAAAGAAAGGTGCTACACACAGGAGAGAGGGGGGGACACAAAATAAAGCGGAGGAATACACGCAGGAGAGAAAAGGATACACGCAGGAGAGAGGAGTATACACACAGAAGAAGGGCATACACACAGGAGAGAGGGAGATACACACTGGAGAGTTGGATACATACAGGAGACAGGGAAATATACACAAGAGACAAGGGGAAAAACACAGGAGATGAGAATACACACAGGAGAGAGGGTATACACACAGAAGAGGGGAATACACACAGGAGAGAGGGGCATACAGACAGGACAGAGGGAAATACATATAGGAAAGAGGAAGATACACAAAAAAGAGAAAAGGATACACGCAGGAGGGAGGTTAATACACAGAGGAGAGAGGGCGTTACACACAGGAAAGAGGGTGGATACACACAGGACAGAGGAGGATACACACAGAAGAGAGGAGGATACACACAAAAGAGAGGAGCATACACACAGGAGAGAGAATGATATACGCACAGGAGAGACGGGAATTCACAAAATAGAGAGGGGTTTATACACAGTAGAGAGGGGCATACACACAGGAGAGAAGGCATACACACACGTGAGAGAAATACACAAAAAAGAGAGGGGCATACAGACACGAGAGAGAAAAGATACACACAGGAGAGAGGAGGATACCCACAAGATTGAGGGGGATAAACACAGAAGAGAGAAGGGATACACAAAATTAAGAAGAAGATACACAAAGGAGAGAGGAAAATAAAAACAAAAGTGGAAGGATACACACAGGAGAGTGAAGGATACACAGAGGAGATAGGAGGATACACACAGTAGAGGGGGATAAACACAGAAGAGAGGGGCATACACAAAGGAGAAAAAAGGATACACACAGGATGCAGGAGGATACACACAGGAGAGAGGAAGATACACACAGGAGAGAAAGGGGATACCCATGGGAGAAAAGAAAATACACACAAGAGAAAGGAGGATACACACAGGAGAGAGGAAGATACACACAAGAGAGAGGGGGATACACACAAGAGACAGGGGGATACACACAGGGGGAGGAAGATGCACACAGGAGAGAGGAGGATACACACATTAGAGAGGAAGATACACACATTAGAGAGGAAGATACACACATGAAAGAGGAGAATACACAAAAGAGACAAAGGCATACACAAAGGAGAGGCTGATACACAAAAGATAGAGAAGGATACACACAGAAAATAAAAGAATACACGCAGAAGAGGGGGATACACACAAAAGAGAGGAGGATACAGAAAAAAGAAAGGAGAATACACACAGGAGAGAAAATGATACAAACAGGAGAGAGGAGGATACACTTTTGAAAGGAGGATACACAAAGGAGAGAGGAGGATACACACAGGAGAGAGGGGAATACACTCAGGAGAGTTGGAATACAAACAAAAACGTGCAGCATACACAAATAGGAAGAAGGATACACACAGGAGAGAGGAGGATACACGCAACAGAGAGGAAAATTACACACAGGAGAAAGAAGGATACACACAGGAATGAGAGGGTAAATGCAAAAGAGAGAAGGATAAACACAGCAGAGTGGAGGATACACACAGTAGAGAGGTAGATACACATAGGAGAGAGGAGGATACACATAGGAGAGAGAAGGATACACAAATGAGAGGGGAAGATACACACAGGAGAGAAAAGAATACACAAAAAAAGACAAAGGCATGCAAAAAGGAGAGGCTGATACACACAGGATAGAGGGGGAAAGACACAGGAAAAAATGGATACACGCAGAATAGTGGGATACACACAGGAGAGAGGGCCATACACACAGAAGAGAGAAGAATATACAGAGAATAAAGGAGGATACGCAAAATACAGAGGAGTATACACACAGAAGAGAGGGGGTATACACACAAGAGAGAAGAAGGTACACACAGGAGAGAGGAGGATACACCCAGGAGAGAGGAGGATACACACAAAAAGAGGAGGATACAGAAAGGAGAGAGAAGGATTCACACAGGAGAGAAAATGATGCAAACAGGAGAGAGGGGGATACACACGTGAAAAAAGGATACACACAGGAGAGAGGGGAATACACTCAGGAGAGTGGGGATACAAACAGGAGAGTGTGGTATACACAAAGGAGGAGGGGGATACACACAGGAGAGAGGAGGATACACACAACAGAGAAAAAAATACACAGAGGAGACAGGAGGGTACACACAGGAATGAGGGGAATAAACGCAAAAGAGAGGAGAATAAACACAGCAGAGTGGAGAATACACACAGGAAAGAGTGGAATACACACAGCAAAAAGGGATACACACAGGAGAGAGGGGCATACACAGAGGTGAGAGGGGGTAAACACAGGAGAGAGGAAGGATACACACTGGAGAGAGGGGATACACACAGGAGAGTGGAACATACACAATGAAGAGAGGGGGATACACACCAAAAACAGGGGAATACACACAGGGAAAGAAGGATAATGACAGGAAGGAGGAGGATACACACAAAATAGAATACGATACAGACAAAAGAGAGAAAAATACACGCAGGAAAGAAAAAAATTCACACAGGAGAGAGGAGAATACACACAGAAGAGAGGAGGATACACGCAGAAGAGACGAGGCTACACACAGGGGAGAGAAGGAATACACACAGGAGAGGAAGAAACAAACAGAAGAGAGGAGGATACAAACAGGTGAGAGGAGTATACACACAGGAGAGAGGAGAATACACACAGGAGAGAGGAGGATACACACAAATAGAGGAGATAAACACAGGAGAAAGGGTGATACACAGAGAAGAGGGGTCATACACACAGGAAAGGGGAGGGTACACAGCAGAGAGAGGAAGATACACAAAGGAGAAAAGAGGATACACAAAATAGAGAGGGATACACACAGGAAAGAGGGTTATATACCGAAAAGAGAGAAGGATATACACAGAAGAAAAAAGGAAGCACACAGGACTGAAGAATACACAAAAAAGAAAGGGGGATACACACAGGAGAGAAGAGAATACACACAGGAGAGGGGAAAACACACAGGAGAGAGAGGCGTACACACAGGAGAGAAAAGGATACACATAGTAGAGAGGAGAATACACAGAGGAGAGAGGGGATACCCACAGAAGAGTGGAGGATACACATAGGAGAGAGGGGGGATACACACGAAGAGAGGAGAGATACACACAAGAGAGAAGGGAAATACATCTAAAAGAGAGGAGGAATACACACAGGAGAGAGGAGGATACACATAGGAGAGAGCAGGATACACACAGGAGAAAGAAAGATACACACAGAAAAAAATACACACAGGAGAGAGGAGAATACACACAGAAGAGGGAAGGAAACACACAAAATAGAGAAGAATACAGACAGGAGACAGAAGAATACACACAGGAGAGAGAAGGATACACAAAGGAGAGGGGTGATACACACAGGAGAAAGAAGGGTACACACAGGAGAGAGGAAGATACGCATAAAGGAGAGGGTTGATACACACAGGAGAAAGAAGGGTACACACAGGAGAGAGGAAGATACACACAAATGAGAGAAGGATACACACAGGAGAGGGAGATACACACAGGATTGTGGTGATACACACAGGAGAATGGGGGATACACACAGGATAGAAAAGGAACCACACAGGAGAGAGGAGGATACACACAGGAGAGGGTGATACAAAAAGTAGAAAGGAGCATGCACACAGGAAAGGGAATACACACAGAAGAAAGGGGGATACACACAGGAGAGAGGATGATACACACATGAGAGAGGAAAATACAAACAGGCGAGAAGGGATACACACAGGAGAAAGGGTGATACACACAGGAGAAATGGGGAATACACACAGCAGAAAAACGTGTTACACACAGGAGAGAGGGGGAAAACACACAGGAGAGAGGAGGGATCCACACAGGATGAAGGAATATTCACGCAGGAGAGAGGAAAATACACAGAGGAGAATAAATGATACACACAGGGGAGGGAGATACACAAAGTAGAGAGGGGCATGCACACAGGAATAAAGGATACACACAGAAGAGGGGGATACACACAGCAGATTGGGGCATACACACAATAGCGAGGAAGATACACACAGGAGGGAGGAAGATCCAAAAAGGAGAGAGAAGATACACACAGTAGAGAGGGCGATACACACAGGAGAAAGGGGGGATATACACAAGAGAGAAAAGAATTACACACAGGAGAGGGGGGAGAAACACACAGGAGAGAGGAGAGATACACACACGGCAAAAGGAAGATACACACAGGAGAGTTAAAAATACACACAATAGCAAAGACCTGGAACCAACCCAAATGCCCAACGATGATAGACTGGACTGGGAAAATGTGGCACATATACACCATGGAATATTATGCAGCAATCAAAAATGATGAGTTTGTGTCCTTTGTAGGGACATGGATGAATCTGGAGAACATCATTCTCAGCAAACTGACACAAGAACAGAAAAAGAAATACCGCATATACTCACTCATAGGTGGGTGAGAAAAATGAGAACACGTGGACACAGAGAGGCGGTCTACTATACACTGGGGACTGTTGGGGGGAATGGGGGAGGGACAGCAGGGGGGGCCTGGGGGGGATAGCCTGGGGATGAATACCAAGTGTGGGTGAAGGGGAGGAAAGCAGCAAAGCACAGTGCCATGTGTGTACCTATGCAACTATCTTGCTTGTTCTGCACATGTACCCCCAAACCTATAATGCAATAAAAATTAAAAAAAAAAAAAAAAAAAAAAAATACACACAGGAGACCCGGCAAGATGGCGTCGTAGAAGCGACTCAGGATTGCAGCTCTCAGTGACGGCGCAGAGGGTGAGTCCTAGCCGCATTCTCGGATGGACTTTTCTAGCCCACAGAGCGTTGAAAGTCCCACAGGACGCTAGTAAAGTAAAACCGGCTAACGCAGCCCTTTGGCGCGGCCGCTTCGGCCGGCGCCGCTTCGGCCGGCGCCGCAGCAGGACCCGGCACGGAACTCACTGGTCTGGGCGCCCTGTTAAACCAGCAATCTGAGAGTTTGAAGGGCAGATTGGCGCATCCATCTGATTGAACGGGACTTGGACAGTGAGCCAGACCAGGAGTTTCCTGGGAGTTTCCTGGGAAGCGTGATATGAGCCGGTGAAGTGGGCAGCGGCACGGGAGATCGCACGGATCCCAGTGCCCTATCGGCAGGCTCCTGGGGCGCCAGTGAGAGAGTCGAACTTTAAGCTTGCGGAGAGGGAGGGAGAGAGAGAGAGGACGGACTCTGAGGCAGGGAGCTGGGTAATCGGGCTCAGCGAGTCCCACCCTCACAGGGACAAGCAGGGCAATGACTGGAGATGCTTGGCGCTGAGAGTTTTGCTGCCGGCATCTAGGACGGTGCAGCCCGGTGAGGGAGGGGCGTCCACCACCGCTGACACAATCCGCCCCTATTGAAGCACCGCCCAGGGACGAAGCAGCCTGCCGTTGCCGAGGCAACCTGCCATAACAGAGAGACTCCCAAGAGACGGGAGCTCTCCACAGCAGAAGGGAGTCCAGCAGCAACAGGGCAGAACCACGCTAGTGGGTCAGAGCCCCGGCAGGCAAATAGTGAATAGACTGCCACCTAGTGGGGCAGGACAGTGCAACAGATACTCATAAAGAAAGCCCCAACTCCCTGAAACAGTGCATATAAGGGGGGGAAATAAAAGGGTGGTGTTTTATGAGTTCTATTACAGCAGACATAAACAACCTCCCAACAACACTGAATGAACAACGGAGCTCACAGCTCAGCACTGGAGCTACTATAAAGCACAAACCGTCTCCTTAAGCAGCTCCCTGACCCCTGTATATCCAAAGAGTCACCACAAAAAAAGGACTAATCAGACTGACATTTGGCGGGCATCATTCTGGAACAAAGACAGCAGAAGAAGAAACTGGTATCATCCCTCACTCTTCCACAGCTGCTACAGGTATACTCCAGACAAACAGGGCCTGGAGTGGACCTCAGAACTCATACAGCAGAGGGGCTAGACCACTAGAAGGAAAACTAAGTAACAAAAATACTTCATCATCAACAATCTCAGCATCCACACAGAGACCCAATTGAAAAATCAGCAACTACAAAGACGACAGGCGGATAAATCCATAAAGATGGGAAGAAACCAGCGCAAAAAGGAGGAAAACACCCGAAACCAAAACACCTCACCTCCTACAGAGGACCAAAACTCCTCACCAGCAAGGGAACAAAGCTGGACGGAGAATGAGTGTGACGAAATGACGGAATCAGACTTCAGAAAGTGGATAATGAGAAACTTCATTGAGCTAAAAGAACATGTTCTAAATCAGTGCAAAGAAACTAAGAACCTTGAAAAAAGATTTGAAAAAAAATTCGAGGAATTGATAACAAGAATGGAAAACTTAGAGAGGAATATGAATGAATTGAAGGAGCTGAAAAACACAACACGAGAACTTCGTGAAGCATGCACAAGTTTCAACAGCCGAATTGACCAAGCAGAAGAAAGAATATCAGAAATTGAAGATCAACTCAATGAAATAAAACGTGAAACCAAGATTAAAGAAAAAAGCACAAAAAGGAATGAACAAAATCTCCAAGAAATGTGGGACTATGTGAAGAGACCCAACCTACGTTTGATAGGTGTACCAGAATGTGATCAAGAGAATGAATCTAAGCTGGAAAACACTCTTCAGGATATTATCCAGGAAAATTTCCCCAACCTAGCAAGACAGGTCAATACTGAACTCCAGGAAATACAGAGAACACCACAAAGATACTGCGCAAGAAGAGCAACCCCAAGGCACATAATCATCAGATTCACCAGGGTTGAAACGAAGGAGAAAATACTTAGGGCAGCCAGAGAGAAAGGTCAGGTCACCCACAAAGGGAAGCCCATCAGACTCACAGCAGATCTCTCGGCAGAGACTCTACAAGCCAGAAGAGAGTGGGGGCCAATATTCAACATCCTTAAAGAAAAGAGCTTTCAACCCAGAATTTCATATCCAGCCAAACTGAGCTTCATAAGTGAAGGAAAAATAAAATCCTTCACGAACAAGCAAGTACTCAGAGATTTTGTTACCACTAGGCCTGCTTTACAAGAGCTCCTGAAAGAGGCACTACACATAGAAAGAAACAACCAGTTCCAGCCATCCTAAAAGCATACCAAATGCTAAAGACCATCAACAAAATGAAGAATGTACATGAACCAATGGGCAAAACAGCCAGATAGCATCAAAATGGCAGTATCAAATTCACACATAACAATATTAACCCTGAATGTAAATGGGCTAAATGCACCAATCAAAAGACACAGACTGGCAAATTGGATAAAAAACCAAAACCCATCAGTGTGCTGTATTCAGGAAACCCACCTCACACACAAAGATACACAAAGGCTCAAAATAAAAGGATGGAGGAAGATTTACCAAGCAAATGGAGAGCAAAAAAAAGCAGGAGTTGCAATTCTCATCTCTGATAAAATAGACTTTAAAGCAACGAAGATCAAAAGGGACAAAGAAGGTCACTACATAATGGTAAAAGGATCAATACAACAAGAAGAGCTAACGATTCTAAATATATATGGACCCAATGTAGGAGCACCCAGAAATATAAGGCAAGTTCTTAATGACTTACAAAGAGACTTAGACTCCCACACAATAATAGTGGGAGACTTTAACACTCCACTGTCAATAGCAGACAGATCAACCAGACAGAAAATTAACAAGGATATCCAGGACTTGAACTCAGACCTGGAACAAGCAAACCTGATAGACATTTACAGAACTCTCCACCCCAAATCCACAGAATATACATTCTTCTCAGCACCACATCACACCTACTCCAAAATTGACCATATAATTGGAAGTAAAGCACTCCTCAGCAAATGCAAAACAACGGAAATCATAACTAACAGTCTCTCAGACCATAGTGCAATCAAGTTGGAACTCAGAATTCAGAAAATAACTCAGAACCGCACAGCTTCATGGAAACTGAACAACTGGCTCTTGAATGTTGATTGGATAAACAATGAAATGAAGGCAGAAATAAAGAAGTTCTTTGAAACCAACGAGAATGAAGACACAACGTACCAGAATCTCTGGGACACATTTAAAGCAGTCTGTAGAGGAAAATATATAGCAATAAGTGCCCACATGAGAAAAGTGGAGAGATCCAAAATTGACACCCTATCGTCAAAATTGAAAGAGCTAGAGGAACAAGATCAAAAAAGCTCAAAACCTAGCCGAAGACAAGAAATAACTAAGATCAGAGCAGAACTGAAGGAGATAGAGACAAGAAAAACCCTTCAAAAAATCAACAAATCTAAGAGCTGGTTTTTTGAAAAGATCAACAAAATAGACAGACCACTAGCCAGACTGATAAAAAAGAAAAGAGAGAACAACCAAATAGATGCAATAAAAAACGATAAAGGGGAAATCACCACAGATTCCACAGAAATTCAAACCATCATCAGAGAATACTACAAACAACTCTATGCACACAAACTAGTAAATCAGGAAGAAATGGATAAATTCCTGGATGCCTGTGTCCTCCCAAGCCTAAATCAGGAGGAAGCTGAAACTATGAATAGACCAATAACAAGGTCAGAAGTTGAGGCAGCAATTAAGAGCCTACCACACAAAAAAAGCCCAGGTCCAGATGGGTTCACAGCTGAATTCTACCAGACACACAAAGAGGATCTGGTACCATTCCTTCTGAAACTATTCCAAATAATCCAAAAAGAGGGAACCCTTCCCAAATCATTTTATGAGACCAACATCATCCTGATACCAAAACCTGGCAGAGACTCAACAAGAAAAGAAAACTTCAGGCCAATATCCATGATGAACATAGATGCAAAAATCTTCAATAAAATACTGGCAAATCGATTGCAACAGCACATTAAAAAACTTATCCATCATGATCAAGTAGGATTCATCCCGGGCATGCAAGGCTGGTTCAACATACGCAAGTCTATAAATGTAATTCACCACATAAACAGAAGCAAAAACAAAAACCACATGATTATCTCAATTGACGCAGAGAAGGCATTTGACAAAATTCAACAGCCCTTTATGCTAAAAACCCTCAATAAACTTGGTATTGATGGAACATATCTCAAAGTAATAAAAGCTATTTATGACAAACCAACAGCCAATATCATACTTAATGGGCAAAAACTGGAAGCATTCCCTTTGAAATCCGGCACTAGACAAGGATGCCCTCTCTCACCACTTCTATTCAACATAGTACTGGAAGTTCTAGCCAGAGCAATAAGGCAAGAAAAAGAAATAAAGGGTATTCAAATAGGAAAGGTGGAAGCCAAATTGTCTCTATTTGCAGACGACATGATAGTATACCTAGAAGACCCCATCACCTCAGCCCAAAAGCTCCTGCAACTGATAAGCAACTTCAGCAAAGTCTCAGGATACAAAATCAATGTGCAAAAATCACAAGCATTCCTATACACCAATAACAGACTTAAAGAGAACCAAATTAAGAACGAACTGCCATTCACAATCGTTACAAAGAAAATAAAATACCTAGGAATACAACTCACTAGGAATGTAAGGGACCTCTTTAAGGAAAACTACAAACACCTGCTCAATGAAATAAGAGAGGACACAAACAGATGGAGAAACGTTCCATGTTCGTGGTTAGGAAGAATCAATATTGTGAAAATGGCTATACTGCCCAAAGTAATTTACACATTCAATGCTATCCCCATCAAACTACCATTGAATTTCTTCATAGAACTGGAAAAAACCACCATGAATTTCATATGGAACCAAAAAAGAGCCCGCATAGCCAAGTCAATTCTAAGCAAAAAGAACACAGCGGGAGGCATCACGCTACCAGACTTCAAACTATACTACAAGGCTACAGTAATCAAAACAGCATGGTACTGGTACCAAAACAGAGATATAGACCAATGGAACAGAACAGAAACATCGGAGGCAACACAACATATCTACAACCATATCATCTTTGATAAACCAGACAAAAGCAGGCAATGGGGAAAGGATTCCCTATTTAATAAATGGTGTTGGGAAAACTGGCTAGCCATGTGCAGAAAGCAGAAACTGGACCCCTTCCTGACACCTTACACTAAAATTAACTCCAGATGGATTAAAGACTTAAATGTAAGACCTGACACCATAAAAACCCTAGAAGAAAATCTAGGCAAAACCGTTCAGGACATAGGAGTAGGCAAGGACTTCATGAACAAAACACCAAAAGCATTGGCAACAAAAGCCAAAATAGACAAATGGGACCTAATCAAACTCCACAGCTTCTGCACGGCAAAAGAAACAGTCACTAGAGTGAATCGACAACCATCAGAATGGGAAAAAATCTTTGCAGTTTACACATCTGACAAAGGGCTGATATCCAGAATTTACAAAGAACTCAAACAGATTTACAGAAAAAAAACAAACAAGCCCATTCAAAAATGGGCAAAGGATATGAACAGACACTTTACAAAAGAAGACATACATGAGGCCAACAAACATATGAAAAAGTGCTCATCATCATTGGTCATTAGAGAGATGCAAATCAAAACCACATTGAGATATCATCTCACACCAGTTAGAATGGCGATCATTAAAAAATCTGGAGATAGCAGATGCTGGAGAGGATGTGGAGAAATAGGAACACTCTTACACTGTTGGTGGGAGTGTAAATTAGTTCAACCATTGTGGAAGACAGTGTGGCGATTCCTCAGGGACCTAGAAATAGAAATTCCATTTGACCCAGCAATCCCATTACTGGGTATCTATCCAAAAGACTGTGAATCGTTCTACTATAAGGACACATGCACACGAATGTTCATTGCAGCACTGTTTACAATAGCAAAGACCTGGAACCAACCCAAATGCCCATCGATGATAGACTGGACTGGGAAAATGTGGCACATATACACCATGGAATATTATGCAGCAATCAGAAATGATGAGTTTGTGTCCTTTGTAGGGACATGGATGAATCTGGAGAACATCATTCTCAGCAAACTGACACAAGAACAGAAAAAGAAATACCGCATATACTCACTCATAGGCGGGTGAGAAAAATGAGAACACATGGACACAGAGAGGCGGTCTACTATACACTGGGGACTGTTGGGGGAAATGGGGGAGGGACAGCGGGGGGGCTGGGGGGGGATAGCCTGGGGATGAATACCAAGTGTGGGTGAGGGGGAGGAAGGCAGCAAAACACACTGCCATGTGTGTACCTATGCAACTATCTTGCATGTTCTGCACATGTACCCCAAAACCTATAATGCAATAAAAATTAAAAAAAAAAAAAAAAATACACACAGGAGAGAAAATGATACACACAAACGAGGGGCATACACATAGGAGAGAGGAAATAAAAACACAAGATTTGGATACACAATGGAGACAAGATAATACACACAGGAGAGAGGGGAATACACACAGGAGATGGGATACAGAGAGGAGAGAGGGGGATACATACAGGAGAAAGGAGAATACACACAAGACAGAGGGGCATAGACACAGGAGAGAGGAGGCCACACACAGGGGAGAAGGGGATACACACAGGAGAGAGGGGGATACAAACAGAAAAGTGTGGAATACACACCAAAGATAGGGGGATACACACAGGAGGGAGAAGGATACACACATAAGAAGGAAGATACACACAGGAGAGAGAAAAATACACACAGGAGAGAGGAGGATAAACACAAAAGAGAGGAGGATACACACAGGGGAGAGTAGGATTCACAAAAAAAGAGGGGAAATACATAGGAGAGAGAAGGATACAAACAACCGAGAGGGATACACATTGAAGATGGGGAAGTAAACACAGGAGAGAGGGGGATAGACACAGGAGAGGGGGACACACAGAGAAGAGAGGAATATACACACAGGAGAAAGAAAGATACAGAAAAAAGAGGTGTGATACACACAGGAGAAATAGGAATACACACAGGAGAGAAAAAGATACACACAGGAGAAAGTAGGATACCCACAGGAGAGGAAGATACACAAAGTAGAGTGGGGCATACACACAGGAAAGTGAAATACACACAGGGAAAAGGGGGTAAACACAGGAGAGAGGAGGATAGACACAAAAGTGGGGGATACACAAAAATGAAAGGGGCGTACACACAGGAGAGAGGAAGATACACACAGGAGAGAGGAGAATACAAACAGGACAGAGGGAATACACACGGAAGAGAGGGAGATACACACAGAAGAAATGGGGGATACACACAAGAGAGAAAGGGGTTACACACAGGAGAGAGGAGAAAACACATAAAAGAGAGGAGGATTACACACAGGAGAGAGAAAGATACACACAGGAGAGAGGAAAATACACACAGCAGAGAAGAATACGCACAGGAGAGAGGAAGGTACACACAGGAGAGAGGAGGATAGACATAGGAGAAAGGCATACACACAGGAGAGAGGAGGATACACATAGGAGAAAGGCATACACACAGGAGAGAAGAGGATAAACAGGGGAGAGTTGGGTACACACAAGAGACCAGGTAATACACACAGGAGAGGGGGTGATACACACAGGAAAGAGGAGAATGCACACAACAGAGAGGGCATACATACAGGAGAGATGAGAATACACAAAATAGAGAGGGGGATACACACAGGAGAAAGGGGAATACAAACGGAAGAGTGCGTCATACACACAAGAGGGTGGAGGATACACAAAAGAGAGAGAAGGCTACACACAGGAGAGAGGAGTATTCACAAAAAAGAGAGAAAAACAAACAATAAAGAGGGGGATACACACAGGCGAGGGAAATACACACAGGAGACGGTGTGATACACACAGGAGAGAGGAGGATACACAAAAAAGAGAAGAATACACACAAGAGAGAGGGGTATAAACAAAAAATAGAGAAGTATACACAAAGGAGAGAGGGGGGATACACACAGGAGAGAGGGATACCCACAGTAGAGTGGGGCATACACACAGAAGGGAAGGTAATACACACAAAACAGAGAAGGATACACACAGGAAGAGACGAGTAAATACAAGAGAGAGGAGGATACACACAAATGACTGCAGGATACAGACAGAATAGCGGATGATACACGCAGGAGAGAGAAGGATACGACAGGAGAGAGGAGGATACACACAGGAGAGAGGAGGATACACGCAGAAGAGAGGAGGATACACACAGGAAACAGGGGGAATACACACAGGAGAGGGGAATACACACAGAAGAGAGGAAGATACACACAAGAGAAAGAAAGATGCACACAGGAGAGTGGAAGATTCACACAAAAGAGAGGATGATACACGCAGGAGAGACGAGGATACACACAGGAGAGAGAAAAATACACATAGAAGAGGGAGATACACACAGAATAGAAAAGGATACACATAGGAGAGAGAAGGGTACACACAGGAGAGAGGAGGATACACAGAGCAGAGAGGAGGATGCACACAGGAGAGGGGAATACACACATAAGAGAGTGACATACACACAGGGAAGACAAGGATATACACAGAATTGAGGAAGATACACACTGGAGAGAGAAGAATACACACAGGAGACAAGAGAATACACACACGAGAGAAAGAAAATAAACACAGGATGGTGGAAGATACACACAGAAGAGAGGAGGATACACACAGGAGAGAAGATGATCCACAAAAATGTAAAAAAGATACACACAACAGAAAGGAGGATACACACAGGAGAGAGGGAAAAAAACACAAGAGAGTGGGGGATGCACACATGTGGAGGGGATACACACAGGAGGAAAATAGATACACACAGGAGAGAGGAAAATACACATAGGAGAGAGAAGCATACACAAAAAAGACATAAGCATACACACAGGAGAGGAAGATACACACAAGAGAATGGGGAATACAAACAGGAAAGAGAGGATACACAGAAAAGAGGAGGATACACAAAGGAAAGAGGGCCATACACACAGGAGAGACGAGTATACACACAGGATAGAGGAGAATACGCCCAATAGAGACGGAGATACACAGGGTAGAGAGGGGGTATACACACAGAAGAGAAGAAGATACACACAGAAAAGAGGAAGATCCACACAGGAGAGAGGAGGATACACACAGAAGAGAGATGGATACACACAGGAGAAAGGAGGATACACACAGGAGAGAGAAAGATACAGACAAAAGAGGGGGATACAGACAGGAGGAATGGGTATACACACAGGGGGAGGGGAATACACACAGGAGGATACACACAGAAGAGAGGAGGATACACACAGGAGAGAGGGGGATACACACAGAGTGAGAAGGATACACACAGGAGAGTGGGGGGTACAAACAGCAGACAGAAGGATACGCATAGGAGAGAGGAGAATACACACATGAGAGAGGAGGATACACAAAGGAGAGGGGTGAAAACACAGTAGAGAGGAGGATATACACAGGCGAGAGTGATACACAAAGAAGTGTGGGGGATGCACACAGGAGAAAGAGGGATCCACAGAGGAGAGGAGGATACACAACAAAAAGAGGAGCATACACACAGGAGAGAGGAGGATACACACAGGAGAGAAGGGGGATACAAAGAGAAGAGTGGGGCATACACACAGGATGGAGGGGGATACACACAGGAGAGAGGGGAATACACACAGGGGGAGAAGAATAAATACAGGAGGGAGGAGGGTACAAAAAAAGAATACAGACAAAAGAGAGGAAGATAAACGCAGAAAAGAGGAGGATACACACAAGAGCGAGAAGGATACACAGAGGAGAGAGAAAAATACACGCAGGAGAGAGAAGGATACAAACAGGATAGGGCAATACACACAGAAGAAAGGAGAATAAAAACAGGAGAGAGGAGGATACTCACAGGAGAGAGGGGGATACACACAAAAGAGTGGAAGATGCACACAGGAGAGAAGGGGATACACACAGGAGAGAAGGGGATACACACAGTAAAGAGGAGATACACACAGGAGAAAGGAGGATACACACAGGAGAGAGGGTGATACACACAGGATAAAGGAGGATACACAAGGGAGAGGGAGATACACACAGGAGAGAGGGGGATACATGAAAAGAGAAAAGGATACACACAGGAGAGAAAAGAATACACACAGGAGATGGGAATACACAGGAGAAAGGGGCATACACACATGAGAGGGTGATACACACATGAGAGGGTGATACACACAGGAGAAAGGGGGATACATACAGGAAAGAGGAAAATACACACAGGAGAGAAGGATACACACAGGAGAGAAAGGCATACACAAAGGAGAAAAAAGAATACACACAGCAGAGATTAGGATTCACACAGAAGAGAGGGAATAAACTCAGGAGAAAGAAGATTACACACAGGAGAAAAGGGGATACACACAGGAGAGAGGGTGGATACACAAAGAAGAAAGAGGGGATACACAGAATAATGAGGAGAGACACACAGGAGAGAGGAGCATACACACAGGAGAGAGGAGCATACACACAGGAGAGGGATAGATACACACAGGAGAGAAGGATAAACACAGTAGAGAGGAAGATACCCACAGGATAGAGGAGGATTCACACAAAATAGAAAATGATACACACAGGAGACAGAAGGATCCACACAGAACAGGGGTGGATAAACACAGGAGTGGGGAATACACACAGGAGAGAAAAAAGACAAACAGGAGACAGGGATACACAAAGAAGGGAGTTGGATACACACAAAAAAGAGGGGGATACACACAGGAGAGAGTGGAATACACACAAGAGAGATGGGCGTACCCACAGGAGAGAGGAGACTACACAAAGGAGAGAGGGTGATACACACAGAAAAAAGGGGGATACAAAGAGGAGAGTGCAGAATACACACAGAAGGGCGGGGGATACACACGAGAGAGAAGGATAAACACAGGAGAGAAAAGCATACACAAAGAAGAGGAGAAACACACAAGAGAGGGGGGATACACACAGGAGAGTGGAGGATACACACAGAAGAGAGGAGGATATACAAAGGAGAGAGGAGGATACACACAGGAGAAAGAAGGATACACACAAGAGAGGGGGATACACAGAGGATAGAAGAGTTTACACATAGGAGCGGGGAGGATACACACAGTAGAGAGGAGGCTACATAAAGGAGAAAGGAAGATACACAAAGAAGAGTGTGAAACAAACAAGAGAGTGGGGGATACATACAGGCGGAGGGATAAACACTGGAGATGGTGGGATACATACAGGATAGAGGGAGATACAAAAAGGAGAGGGGGATACAAACATGATGGAGGGGTAAACACAAAAAAAAGAGAAAGATACACATAGGAGAGAAGGGTAATAGACACAGGAGAGTGGGGGATACACACAGGAAAGTGGGGCATAAACACAGAACGGAAGGGGATACACACGAGAGAGAGGGGGATACACAAAGGAGGAGAAGGATAAATACAGAAGAGAGGAGGATAAACACAAATGAGTGGAGGATACAGACAGAATAAAGGAGGATACACGCAGGAGAGAGGAGTAAACACAAAGGAGAGAATATACACACAGGAGAGAGGAGATACACACAGGAGAGAAAAGCATACAGACAGGAGAGAGGAGGATACACAAAGGAGAGGGATAGATACACAGAGGAGAGAAGGATAAACACAGGAGAGAGGAAGATACACAGAGAACAGAGGAAGATACACACAGGAGAGAGGAGGATACACACAAAAAAGAAAAGGACACACACAGGAGAGGGGGATACACACAGGAATGGGGGATACAAAAAGGAGAAAAAAGATACTCACAGGAGACAGGAATACAAAAAGAAGGGAGTTGGATACACACGGGAGAGGGTGGGATACACATAGGAAAGAGAAGATTACACACAAGAGACAGGCATACCCACAGGAGAGAAAATACACAAAGGAGAGATGGGGATACACACAGGATAAAGAAGGATACAAACAGTAGAGTGCGACATACACACAGAAGGGAGGGGGATACACACAGTAGATAGGGGAATACACACAAAAGAGAGGGGCATACACACAGGAGAGGGTGACACACACAAGAGAAAGGGAGATACACACAGGTGAGAGAAGAATACACACAGAAGAGGGGGATACACACAAGAGAGAGGGGCGTACACACAGGAGAGAGGAGGATAGACACAGCAGAGAGGAGAATACCCAAAGGAGAGAGGGGATACACACAAAAGAGAGGGAGATACACAAAGAATAAAGGGGGATACACACAGGAGAGGGGGAATACACAGAGGGATGAGGAAAGATACACACAGGAGAGAGGATCATACACAAAGGAGAGAGGAGGATACACAGAGGAGAGAGAAAGATACACACAGGAGAGAGGAAGATACACAGGAGAGAGGAAGATACACACAGGAGAGAGGCTACACACAAAAGAGAAAAGGATACACAGAGGAGACAGAAGGATACACAAAGTAGAGAGGGGCATACACACAGAAAAGGGGGGTACACACAGGAGAAATAGGGATACACAAAAGAGAGAGGAGGATACACACAGGAGAGGGGGATACACACAGGTGAGAGAGGTGTACACACAGGAGAGAGAAAGATACACACAGGAGAGTGGAGGATACAAACAGGAGAGAGGGTATACACACAGGAGAGAGGGGGATAACCACAGAAGAAAGGGGGGATACAAACAGAAGAGAAAGGGGTTACACACAGGAGAGTGGGGGGAAACAAAAGGGAAAAAGGATGGATACACAAAGGATATAGAAAGATACACACAGGAGAGAGGAGAATACACACTGGTGAGAGGAGGATACACAAAGGAGAGAGGAGGATACACACAGGAGAGGTGCATACACACAGGAGAGAGAAGGATACACACAGGAGAGTTGGATTCACACAGGAAACAGGGTAATACACACAGGAGAGTGGGGGATACAAACAGGAGTGGGGGATACACACAGGAGAGAGTGGGATACACACAAGTGAGAGGGGAATACAAACAAGAGAGAGGGGCATACACACAGGAGAGAGGAGGATACACACAGGAGAGAGGGAGTACACACAGGAACAAAAAAGATACAAACAGGAGAGTGCAGCATACACACAGGAGAAAGGGGGATACACACAGGAGAGAGGAAGATACACGCAGGGGAAGGGGGATACACACAGGAGAGAGGAGGATACACACAGGAGAGAGAAGGCTACACAGAGGAGAAAGGAGGATACAGACATAAAAGGGGGAAACACAAAAAAGAGAGGGAGATACACACAGCCGAGAGAGATACGCCCAGGAGTCGGGGAGATACACACAGGAGATAGGGGGATACACACAGGAGAGGGGGGTGATACACACAGGAGGGAGGGGGATACACACAGGAGAGGGGGGATGCAAACAGGAGATTGAGGCATACAAACAGGTGGGAAGAAGATGCACACAGGAGATTGAGGCATACACACAGGAGAGAGTGGGATACACACAGGAAAAGAAGGATTAATACAGGAGAGAGGAAGATACACCAAAAATAGTGGAGGATACACACAGGCGAGAGGAGGATACACGCAGGAGAGAGGAGGATACACACAGGAGAGAGAAGGGATACGCAACAGAGAGGGGGATACACACTGGAGAGAGGAGGATACACAGGAGAAAAAAGAATACACACAGGAGAGTAGAAGATACACACAAAAGAGAGAAAAATACACACAAAAGAGAAGGGGATACACACAGGATAGAGGGGGATACACAGGGAAGAGTGGTGAAACACACAGGAGAGAGGAGGGTACACACAGCAGAGAGGGGGATACACAGAGAAGAGAGGAGGATACACTGAAAAAAAGGAGGATACACACAGGAGAGAGGAGGATAAACACAGTAAAGAAGGATATACACAGGAGAGAGGGGCATACATACAGGAGAGGAGAGAATACACACAGGAGATGGGGATACACACATGAGAACAGGGCGTACACACAGAAAAGAGGAGGATTCAAAAAGCAGAGAGGAGGATACACACTGGAGAGAGGGGATACACACAACAGAGAGGAATACACACAGGAGAGAGGGGAGTACACACAGGAACGAGCGGGGATACACACAGGAGAGTTTGGGGATACACACACGAGAGAGGAGGGATACACACAAGAGGGAGGAGGATACACACAGAAGAGAGGAGGATACACACAGTAGAGAAAAAGATACACACAGAAAAGGGGGATACACACAGGAGAGAGGAGGATACACACAGGATAGAGGAGTTTACACACAAAAGAGAGCAGGCAAAAACTTCATGACCAAAACACCAAAAGCATTGGCAACAAAAGCCACAATAGACAAATGAGACCTAATCAAACTCCACAGCTTCTGCACAGCAAAAGAAACAGTCACTAGAGTGAATCGGCAACCAACAGAATGGGAAAAAAATATTTGCAGTTTATGCATCTGACAAAGGGCTGATATCCAGAATTTACAAAGAACTCAAACAGATTTACAGGAAGAAAACAAACAAGCCCATTCACAAATGGGCAAAGAATATGAACAGACACTTTACAAAAGGAGACCTACATGAGGCCAACAAACACATAAAGAAATGCTGATCATCACTGGTCATTAGAGAGATGCAAATCAAAACCACATTGAGATACCATCTCACGACAGTTAGAATGGCGATCATTAAAAAATCTGGAGACAGCAGATGCTGGCGAGGATGTGGAGAAAAATGAACACTTACACTGTTGGTGGGAGTGTAAATTAGTTTAACCATTGTGGAAGACAGTGTGGCGATTCCTCAAGGACCTAGAAATAGAAATTCCATTTGACCCAGCAATTCCTTTACTGGGTATATATCCAAAGGACTATAAATCGTTCTACTATAAGGACACATGCACACGTATGTTCACTGCAGCACTGTTTACAATAGCAAAGTCCTGGAACCAACCCAAATGCCCATCGATGATAGACTGGATTAGGAAAATGTGGCACATATACACCATGGAATATTATGCAGCAATCAAAAATGATGAGTTTATGTCCTTTGTAAGGACAAGGATGAATCTGGAGAACAACATTCTCAGCAAACTGACACAAGAACAGAAAAGGAAATACCGCATATTCTCACTTATAGGCGGATGAGAAAAATGAGAACACATGGACACAGGGAGGGGGTCTACTACACACTGGGGTCTATTGGGGAAATGGTGGAGGGACAGTGGGGGGGCTGTGGAGGGATAGCCTGGGGATAAATGCCATGTGTGGGTGAGGGGAAGGAAGGCAGCAAAACACACTGCCATGTGTGTACCTATGCAACAATCTTGCACATTCTGCACATGTACCCCAAAACCTATAATGGAATAAAAATTTAAAATAATAATAATAAATAAAACACACACACAAAAAAAGAGAGAGCAGGATACAAACAGGAGACAGAAGAATACACACAAAAGAGAGGGGGATATACACAGGAGAGTGGTGATATACACAGGAGGGAGGAGGGTACACACAGGAGAGAGGGGCATACACACAGGAAAAATGGATAAACACAGGAGAAAAAGGGATACACACAGGAAAGAGGAGGATACACACAGGGAAGGGGGATACACAAAGAAAAAAGGGCGTACACACAGGAGAGAGGAGGATACAAACAGCAGAAAGCTGATACACACAGGAGAAAGGGGGTATACAGAGGAGCCTTCAAAGCCTCACTGAATATTACACACTTGTCATATAGTCTGAAGTCTATTTTTTATGGCCACTCATTCAAAGAATCTCTAAATAATGCACACCTGCTGAATAGTCAGATGTCTCTTTCCTATGGCCACTCAATAAGAGCCTAACTAAGGGTACACACCTGGGGAAATAGTCAGGATTTACCTTTATCCCCTCATTCACATTCTGACTAAATAAGGCACACCTGTGGAATAGTCAGGAGAGTTTTTCATGTGGCCTCTAATTCGGAGGGTCACTGAATTATGTGGTGTAGTCAGGAGTGTATTTCACGTGGACACATATTCAGAGCCTCAGTGAATAAGACAGAGGCTTGATGTAGTAAGGAATCTAATTAATATGGGCATATCTTCTGAGCCTCATTGTATAATAAACACCTGGAGAAAAATTTGGAGTCTGTTTTCGATGGACATTCATTCAGAGCCTCGGTAAATAATGTACACCTGTGGAGTAGCCAGAAGTCTATTTTATTAGGACACTCATTCATAGCCTCAATGGATAATATGCATGTGTGGATTAGTCAGGATACCATTTTATATGGCCACTGACTCCTAACCTCAATGATAAATGCACAAATGTAAAGTACTCTGCAGTCTATTTCATATAAACACTCATTCAGAGATTCAGTGAATAATAAAATTATTTAAGATAGACAACATCCTGTTTCATATGGTCACACAAAAAGAGCCTCACTAAGTAATGCACACCTGGGGAAGTGATAAAATTCTACTTTACATAGCCTCTCATTTACATCCTAAGGGAATAATGCACATGTGTGAAATAGACACTAGTCAATTTTATATGGCCACAAAATCTAAGCCTGAGTAAGTAATACACAACTTTGGAATAGTCAGTAGTCTATTCTGTATGCCCAAATATTTAGAGTCAGAGTAAATAATACACGCCTGTGGAATAGTCAGAAACAAGTTCATATAGCCAAAGTTTCAGATACTCAGTGAATAATACATACTTTGGAAATATTCAGGACGCTATTACATGTGGCATCAATTTCAGAACTTCATTAAATAATAAACACCTGTATTGTAGTCAGAATTCTATTTCATATAGCTACATATTCAGAGCCTAACTAAATAACATACACTTTGGAAATAATCAGGATTCTATTTCGTATATCCACTCATTTAGAGCTGAATGTAAAAACGCACGCCTGAGTAGTATTCAGGAGTCTCTATTTTATGGCCACTCATTCAGAGCTTCACAGAATTATACAGACATGGAAACATCAGGATTGTATTTCACATACCCACTTATTCAGAACCTCAGTGAGGAATCATATATATCTGGAAAATACTCAGGATTATATTATATATAGCCACTTATTCAGAGGCTCACTGAATAATGCACACATAAGGAAGAGTCTAAAGACTATTTGATATGACCCTACACCCAGCGACTCAGTGGGTAATGCAGAACAAAACAATACTCAAGATGATAGAGTCAGAAGTTTATGTTATGTGGTCACTCGTTCAGAATCTCACTGAAGAATACAGACCTTTATTATAGTAAGACTCCATATCATATGGCCACTGAATCACAGCATTCTGGGATAATGCACAAAGCGGCAATAGTAAGGAGTCTATATCATATGGCCTCTCATTCAGAGCTTCAGTGCGTAATAAAGAGCTGTGGACTACTCAGGACCCTATTTAAAGTAGCCCCAAGTTAAGCAGCTCCGTGAATGATACACACATGTGTCACAGTCAGGAGACTGTTTGATATATACACTCATACAGAATCTTTTCGAATACTGCACATGTGGGGAATAATCACTAGTCTGTTTCATATGGTGATTCGTTTGGTGAATCAAAAAATAACGCACACCTGTGGAGTAAAATGGGTTCTATTTCATAAGGCCACTCCTTCAATGCTTTAGTGAATAATATGTATATCTGATAAGTCAGGAATCTCATTCACATGGCCATTCGTTCTGTGCCTGTTTGAATAGTACTCCCCTCAGAAAGAGTAAAGGATCTACTTCAAATGCCTACGCATTCAGAGTCTCTTTAAGTAATGAACACCTGGGCAAAATACCTGAGTCTATTTTTTATGATCACTTAGTCAGAGTCTCATTCAATAATACACACATGGGGAAGAGTTAAAAGTCTAGTTCCAGTAGCCACTCATTTAGATCCTCAGTGAGAAATGCACACCAGGGTAACAGTTGAGCATTTTTGATATGGCCACTCATTTTGTGCCTCACTGAGTGAAATACACCTGAAGAAAACTCAGGATTCTATTTGATACTACCACTCATTTAGAAACTTATTGAATAATTCACAATACAGCAATAGTCAGGTGTCTATTTTATATGGTCTATCACTCAAAGTTTAAGTGAATAATAAATCTCTATGGAGTAATCAGAACGCTGTTTAAGATAGCCATGAATTAAGTGCCTTCCTGAATGATATGCACCTGGGCGATAGTCAGGAGTCTATTTGATATGAACTCTAATTTTGTGTATCGTTGTATAATACACACCTGGACAGGGTAAGGAGTCTATTTGGTGTGGACACTCAAACAGAACTTGTTGGATTAATGCACACATGGATAATAATGAGGAGTCTATGTCATACAGCTACTCATTCAGACAAACAGTGAATAATGCACATGTGGAGTAATTAGAAGTCTGTTTCATATGGCCCCTCTTTCACAGCCTCATTGAATATTACACACTTGTGATATAGTCTGGAGTCTATTTTTATGGCCACTCATTCAGAGGATCACTAAATAATGCACACCTGTTGAATAATCAGAAGTCTCTTTCCTATGGCCACTCTTTAAGAGCCTCACTATGTGTACACAACTGGGGAAATAGTAAGGATTTACCATTATCCCCTCATTCAGAGTCTCACTACATAATGCACCCCTGTGGCATAGTCAAAAGACTCTTTCCTATGGCCACTCTTTAAGAGCCTCACTAAGTGAACACACCTGGGAAAATAGGATTTACCTATATCCCTTCATTCAGAGTCTCACTAAATAATGCACACTTGTAAAATAGGAGACTTTTTCATGTGGCCTCTAATTCGGAGTGTCACTCAATAATGTGATGTAGTCAGGAGACTATTTCATGTAGACACATATTCAGAGTTTTAGTGAATAAGACAGATACTTGATATAATAAGGAATCTAATTGAAATGAAAATACATTCTGAGCCTCACTGAATAATACACATTTAGGGAATAATTTGGAGTCTATTTTCGATGGACATATATTCAGAGCCTCAGAAAATGATGTACACCTGTGGAGTAGCTAGGAGTCTTTTTTATTAGGACACACATTCATAGCCTCAGTGGATAATATGCACCTGTGGATTAGTCCGGATTCCATTTTATATGGACACTGACTCGTAACCTCATTAAAAAATGCACAAATGTAAAGTACTCAGCAGTCTATTTCATATAGACATTCATTAAGAGATTCACTTAATAAAACAAATATTTAATATAGCAGCATCCTGTTTCATATGGTCACACAAAATGAGCCTCACGGAGTAAGGCATACATAGGGAAGCGTTAGAAATCTACTTTATATAGCCTCTCATTTACAGGATCAGGGAATAATGCACACGTGTGGAATAGACACTAGAATATTTATATCGGCACAAAATCAAAGCCTGAGTGAGTAATACACAACTTTGGAATAGTCGCTTGTCTATTTTACATGACCAAATATTCAGAGTCAGAGTCAATAATACACATGTGTGGACAAGTCAGAAAACAATTTCATGTGGCCAAAGTTTCAGAGCCTCAGTGAATAATACATACCTAGGAAATACTCAGGACGCTATTACATGTGGCATCAACTTCAGAGCTTCCTTGAATAAGAAACACCTCTATTGTAGTCAGAATTCTATTTCCTATAGCCACATATTGAGAGCCTAACTGAATAACATACACCTTGGAAAAAGTTAAAATTCTATTTCGTATAGACACTCATTTAGAGCCGAATGTATAAATGCACGCCTGAGGAGCATTCAGGAGGCTCTATTTTTGGCCACTTTTTCAGAGTTTCACAAAATAATACAGACCTATGAAAACATCAGGAGTGTATTTCACATGGACACTTATTCAGATCCTCAGTGAGGAATTATATATATCTGGACAATACTCAAAAATATATTACATATAGCCTCTTATTCAGAGACTCACTGAATAACGCACAGCTAAGGAATAGTCTGGAGATTATTTGGTATGACTCTTCACCCAGCGACTCAGTGGACAATGCAGAACTGAAAAATATTCCAGAGGATAACGTCAAGGGTTTATGTTATGTGGTCACTCATTGACAATCTCACTGAAGAATACACACCTTGGGAATAGTCAGTGTCCAAGTCATATGGACACTCAATCACAGCATTACCGAATAATGCACAAAGGGGCAATAGTAAACTGTCTATTTCATATGGCCTGTCATTCGGAGCTTCAGTGCATAATAAACAGCTGTGGAGTAGTCAAGACGCTACTTAAGTTAGCCCCAAATTAAGCAACTCCGTGAATGATACACACATGTGTCAGAGTGAGGAGAATATTTGACATAGACACTCATACAGAATCTTTTCGAATACTGTACATGTGGGGAATAACCACTAGTCTGTTTCATAGAGTGATTTGTTTGGAGAATCAAAAAATAATGCACACCTGTTGAGAAAAATGGGTTCTATTTTGTAAGGTCACACTTTCAGAGGTTTGGGGAATAATATGTATATCTGGTAAGTCAGGAATCTCTTTCACATGGTTACTCGTTCAGGGCCTCTGTGAAGAACACTCCCCTCAAAAATAGTCAAGGGTCTACTTCAAATGGCTACACATTCAAAGTCTCTCTATGAAATAAACACGTGGGCAATACACCTGAATCTCTTTTTTATGCCCACTTAGTCAGAGACTCATTCAATAATACACAACTGGGGAAGAGTTAAGAGTCTACTTCATGTAGCCACTCATTTAGAGCCTCAGTGAATAATGCACTCCAGGGAAATAGTCGAGCATTTTTTATATGGCCACTCATTTTGTGCCTCACTGAGTAATATACACCTGAAGAATCCTCAGGATTCTATTTGATACTACGACTCATTTAGAGCCTTATTGAATTATTCACAATGGAGCAATATTCAGGTGTCTATTTTATATGGTCTATCATTCAAAGTTTCAGTGAATAGTAAACTTCTATGGAGTAATCAGGACGCTATTTAACATAGCCAGGAATAAAGTGCCTTGCTGAATGATATGCACATGTGTGATAGGAGTCTATTTTATATGAACTCTAATTTTGTGTATCGCTGAGTAATACACACCTGGGGCAGTGTCAGGAGTCTATTTGGTATGGACACTCAATCAGAGCCTGTTTGAATAATGCCCAATGGATAATAATGAGGAGTCTATGTCATAGGGCTACTCATTCAGACTAACAGTGAATAATGCGTATGTAAAGTAATAATAAGTCTTATTCTTATGGACCCTCTTTCACAGCCTCAGTGAATATTACACACTTATGATATAGTCTGGAGTCTATTTTTTATGGCCACCCATTCAGAGAATCACTAAATAATGCACACCTGCGGAATAGTCAGAAGTCTCTTTCATATGGCCACTCATTAAGAGCCTCACTAAGTGTACACACCTGGGGAAATAGTCAAGATTGACCATTATCCCCTCATTCAGAGTCTCACTAAATGTTGCACACCTCTGGTATAGTCAGGAAACTGTTTTCTATGGACACTCGTTAAGAGCCTCACTAAGTGTACACACCTGGGGAAATAGTCAGGACTTACCTATGTCCCTTCATTCAGAGTCTCACTAAATAATGCACACCTGTGGAATAGTCAGGAGACTTTTTCATGTGGCTTCTAATTCGGAGTGTCTCTGAATAATGTGGTGTAGTCAGGGGTCTATTTCATGTAGACACATATTCAGAGCTTCAATGAATAAGAGAGACACTTGATATAGTAAAAAATCTATTTGATATGGAAGCATATTCTGAGCTTCACTGAATAATACACAGCTGGGGAATAATTTGGAGTCTATTTTCGATGGATATATATTCAGAGCCTAGGAAAATGATGTACACCTGTGGAGTAGCCAGGAGTCTATTTTATCAGGACACTCATTCATAACCTCAGTGGATAATACACACGTGTGGATTAGTCAGAATTCCATTTTATATGGACACTGACTCGTAACCTCAGTGAAAAAAGCAAAAATGTAAAATACTTAGAAGTCTATTTCATATATACCCTCATTCAGAGATTCACTGAATAATACAAATATTTGAGATAGACAGCATCCTGTTTCATATGGTTAAACAAATAGAGCCTCACTGAGTAATGCACACCAGTGGAAGTGTTAGGAGTCTACTTTATATAGCCTTTAATTTACAGAAACAGGAAATAATGCACACGTGTGGAATAGACATTAGTCTGTTTTATATTGCCACAAATTCAAAGCTTTTTTGAATACTGCACATGTGGGAAATAATCACTTGTCTGTTTCATATGGTGTTTCATTCGGTGAATCAAAAATTTATGCACACCTGTGAAGTAAATTGGGTTCTATTTCAGAAGGCCACTCTTTCAGAGTTTTAGTGAATAATGTGTATATCTGAAAAGTAAGGAATCTCTTTCACATGGCCACTCATTCAGGGCCTCTGTGAAGAATAATCCCCTCAAAAATAGTCAAATGTCTACTTTAAATGGCTACACATTCAGAGACTCTGTAGGTAATGAAAACCTGGGCAATACACCTGTGTCTCTTTGAAATGCCCACTTAGTCAGATACTTATTCAATAATTCACACCTGGGGAAGAGATAAGAGTCTACTTCATGTAGCCACTCATTTAGAGCCTCGCTGAATAATGCACACCAGGGTAATAGTCGAGCATTTTTTATATGGGTACTCATTTTGTGCCTCACAGAGTGATGTACACCTGAACAAACCTAAGGATTCTATTTGATACTATTACGCCTTTAGCACCTAATTGAATAATTCACAATGGAGCAATAATCAGGTGTGTATTTTATATGGTCTATCACTCAAAGTTTCAGTGAATAATAAACTTCTATGGAGTAATCCGGACGCTGCTTAAGATGGCCACGAATTAAGTGCCTTCCTGAATAATACACACCTCGGTAATAGCCTGGCGTCTATTTCATATGAACTCTAAGTTTTTTGTATCGTGGAGTAATACAAACATGGGGCAGTGTCAGGAGTCTATTTGATATGGACACTCAAAGAGAACCTGTTTGATTAATGCATACATGTGTAATAATGAGGAGTCTATGTCATAGTGCTACTCATTCTGACAAACAGTGAATACTGCACATTTAAAGTAATTAGAAGTCTGATTCTTATGGACCCTCTTTCACAGCGACACTGAATATTACACACTGGTGATATACTCTGGAGTCTATTTTTTATGTCCAGCCATTCTGAGAATCACTAAATAATGCACAACTGCGGAATAGTCAGAAGGCTCTTTCCTATGGCCACTCGTTAAGAGCCTCACTAAGTGTACACACCTGGGGAAATAGTCAGGATTACCATTATTCTCTCATTCAGAGTCTCACTAAATAATTCACACCTGTGGAATAGTCAGGAGACTCTTTCCTATGACCACTCGTTAGGAGCCCCACTAAGTGTACACACCTGGGAAAATAGTCAGGATTTACCTATATCCCTTCATTCAGAGTCTAACTAAATAATGAACACCTGTGGAATAGTCAGGAGACATTTTCATGTGGCCTCGAATTCGGAGTGTCACTGAATAATGTGATGTAGTCAGGAGTCTATTTCATGTAGACACATATTCAGAGCCACAGTGAATAAAAGAGGCCCTTTATGCTGTAAGGAATCTAATTAATATGGCCAGATCTTCTGAGCCTCACTGAATAATACACATCTGAAGAACAATTTGGAGACTATTTTTGATGGATATTCATTCAGAGCCTCAGTAAATAATGTACACCTGTGGTGTAGCCAGGTGTCTATTTTATTAGGACACTCATTCATAGCCTCAGTGGATAATATGCACGTGTGGATTAGTCTGGATTCCAATTTATATGGCCACTGACTCATAACGTCAGTGAAAAATGCACAAATGTAAAGTACTCAGCAGTCTATTTCATAAAGACACTCATTCCGAGATTCACTAGATAATACAAATATTTAATAGAGCAGCATGGTGTTTCATAGGGTCACACAAAATGAGCCTCACTGAGTAAGGCACACCTAGGGAAGTGTTAGGAGTCTACTTTATATAGCCTCTCATTTACAGCCTCATGGTATTATGCACACGTGTGGAATAGAGACAAGTCTATTTTATATGGCCACAAAATCCAAGCCTGAGTGAGTAATACACAACTTTGGAATAGTCACTTGACTATTTTACATGTCCAAATATTTAGAGTCAGAGTCAATAATACACGCCTGTGGACAAGTCAGAAAACAATTTCCTATGGCCAAAGTTTCAGAGTCTTAGTGAATAATACATACCTGGGAAATAGTCAGGACGCTATTACATGTGGCATCAATTTCAGAGCTTCCTTGAATAAGAAACACCTCTATTGTAGTCAGAATTCTTTTTCCTATAGCCACATATTGAGAGCCTAACTGAGTAGCATACAACTTGGGAAAAGTTAAAATTCTATTTCGTGTAGCCACTCATTTAGAGCCGAATGTAAAAATGCATGCCTGAGGAGCATTCAGGAGGCTCTATCGCCACACATTCAGAGCTTCACAGAATAATACAGAACTATGAAAACATCAGGAGTGCATTTCACACAGCCACTTATTCAGAACCTCAGTGAGGAATCATATATATTTGAAAAATACTCAGGATTATATTATATATAGCCACTTATTCAGAGAATCACTGAATAATGCACAGCTAAGGGATAGTCTGGAGACTATTTGATATGACTCTTCACCCAGCGACTCAGTGGACAATGCAGAACTCAAAAATAGTCAAGAGGATAAAAGTCAAGGGTTTATGTTATGTGGTCACTCATTCAGAATCTCACTGAGGAGTACACATCTTGGGAATAGTCAGTGTACACGTCACATGGACACTCAATCACAGCATTACCGAATAATGAACAATGGGCCAATAGTAAGGAGTCTATTTCATATGGCTGGTCATTCTGAGTTTCAGTGCATAATAAACAGCTGTGGAGTGGTCAGGACCCTATTTAAGGTAGACCAAAATTAAGCAGCTCCGTGAATGATACACACATGTGTCAGAGTCAGGAGACTATTTGACATAGACACCCATACAAAACCTTTTCGAATACTGCAAATGTGGGGAATAATCACTAGTCTGTCTCATATGTTGATTAGTTTGGAGAATCAAAAAATAACACACACCTGTTGAGTAAAATGGGTTCTAAGTCATAAGGCCACTCTTTCAGTGTTCTAGTGAATAATATGTATATCTGATCAGTCAGGAATCTCTTTCACATGGCCACTCATTCAGGGCCTCTGTGAAGAATACTCTTCTCAAAATAGTCAAGTGTCTACTTCAAATGGCTACACATTCAAAGTCTCTGTACATAATGAACACATGGGCAATATACCTGAGTCTCTTTCTTATGCCCACTTAGTCAGAGACTCTTAGAATAATACACAACAAAGGAAGATTTAAGAGTCCACTTCATGTAGCCACTCATTTAGAGCCTCAGTGAATAATGCACACCAGGGTAAGAGTCGAGCATTTTTTATATGGACAGTCATTTTATGCCTCACTTAGTGATATATAGCTGAAGAATACTCAGGATTCTATTTGATACTACCACGCATTTAGGAACTTCTTGAATAATTCACAATGAAGCAATAGTCAGGTGTCTATTTTATATGGTCTATCATTCAAAGTTTCAGTGAATAGTAAACTTCTGTGGAGTAATCAGGAATCTCTTTAACATAGCCATGAATTAAGTGCCTTTTTGAATGATACGCACCTGTGTGAGAGTCAGGAATTTATATTATATGAACTATAATTTTGTGTATCACTGAGTAATACACATCTGGGGCAGTGTAAGTTATCTATTTGGTATCACCACTCAAACAGAGCCTGTTTGATTAATGCAAACATGGATAATAATGAGGAGTCTATGTCATATGGCTACTCATTCAGACATACTGTGAATAATACACATGTGTAGTTATTAGAAGTCTGTTTCATATGGACCCTCTTTCACAGCCTCACTGAATATTACACACTTGTGATATAGTCTGGAGTCTATTTATTATGGCCACTCATTCAGAGAATCACTAAATAATTCACACCTGTGGAATAGTCTGAAGTCTCTTTCCTATGACCACTCGTTAAGAGCCTCACTAAGTGTACACACCTGGGGAAATAGTCAGGATTTACGGTTATCCCCTCATTCAGAGTCTCACTAAATAATGCACACCTGTGAAATAGTCAGGATACTTTCTCATGTGGCCTATAATTAGGAGTGTCACTGAGTAATGTGGTGTTGTCAGGAGTCTGTTTCATGTAGACACATATTCAGAGCTTCAGTGAATCACACAGACACTTGATATAGTAAGGAATCTAATTGATATGAAAACATATTCTGAGCTTCACTGAGTAATACACACCTGGGGAATAATTTGGAGCCTAATTTCGATGTATGTGTATTCAGAGCCTCGGAAAATGATGTACACCTGTGGAGTAGCCAGAAGTCTATTTTATTAAGACACTCATTCATAGCCTCCATGGAAAATATGCACGTGTGGATTAGTCAGGATTCCATTTTATATGGCCACGGACTCGTAACCTCAGTGAAAAACGCAAAAATATAAAATACTTAGCAGTCTATTTCATATAGACACTCATTCAGATATTCACTGAATAATAAAAATATTTGAGATAGACAGCATCCTGTTTCATATGGTTAAACAAAAAGAGCCTCACTGAGTAATGCACACCAGGGGAAGAGTTAGGAGTCTACTTTATTTAGCCTTTAACTTACAGAATCTGGAAATAATGCACACGTGTGAAATAGACACTAGTCTATTTTGTATGGCCGCAAAATCACAACCTTTTCAAATACTGCACATATGGGGAATAATCACTTGTCTGTTTCATATGGTGTTTCGTTTGGTGAATCAAAAACTTATGAACACCTGTGGAGTAAAATTGGTTAAATTTCAGAAGGCCACTCTTTCAGTGTTTTAGTGAATAATATGTATATCTGAAAAATAAGGATTCTCTTTCACATGGACACTCGTTCAGAACCTCGGGGAAGAATGCTCCCCTCAAAAATAGTCAAGTGTCTACTTTAAATTGCTACACATTCAGAGACTCTGTAGGTCACAAAAACCTAAGCAATACACCTGAGTCTCTTTTTTATGCCCACTTAGTCAGAGTCTCATTCATTAATACACACCTGGGGAAAATTCAAGAGTCTGCTTCATGTAGCCACTCATTTAGAGCCTAAGTGAGTTATGCACACCATGTTAGTCGAGCATTTTTTTATATGGACACCCGTTTTGTGCCACACTGAGTGATATACACCTGAAGAATCCTAAGAATTCTATTTGATACCACCACGCACTTAGCACCTTATTGAATAATTCACAATGGAGCAATAGTCAGGTGTCTATTTTATATGGTCGATCACTCAAAGTTTCAGTGAATAATAAAATTCTCTGGAGTAAACAGGACGCTGTTTAAGATAGCCAGGAATTAAGTACCTTCCTGAATAATACACACCTGGGTAATAGCATGGCGTTTATTTTATAAGAACTCTAATTTTGTGTATTGTTGTGTAATACACACCTGGGGCAGTGTCAGCAGTCTATTTGGTATGGAAACTCAAACGGAACCTGTTTGATTAAAGCATACATGTATAATAATGAGGAGTCTATGTCATACGGCTACTCATTCAAACACACAGTGAATAATGCACATGTAAAGCAATTAGAAGTCTGATTCTTTTGGACCCACTTTCACAGCCTCAATGAATATTTCACACTTGTGATATAACCTGGAGTCTATTTTTTACGGTCACCAATGCAAAGAATCACTAAATAATACACACCTGCGAAACAGTCAGAAGTCATTTTCTTATGGGCACTCATTAAGAGCCTCACTAAGTGTACACATCTGCGGAAATACTCAGGATTTACCATTATCCCCTCATTCAGAGTCTCACTCAATAATGCACACCTGTGGAATAGTCAGGAGACTCGTTCCTATGGCCACTCGTTAAGACAAGCACCAAGTGTACACACCTGGGGAAATAGTCAGGATTTACCTGTATCCCTTCATTCAGAGTCTCACTAAATAATGCACACCTGTGGAATAGTCAGGAGACTTTTTCATGTGTCCTCTAATTCGGAGTGTCACTGAATAATCTGATGTAGTCAGGAGTTTATTTCATGTAGACTCATATTCAGAGCCACAGTGAATCAAACAGGCCCTTTATGTTCTAAGGAATCTAATTTTTATGGCCAAATCTTCTGAGCCTCACTGAATAATACAAACCTGGAGAATAATTTGGAGTCTATTTTCGATGGACATTCATTTAGTGCCTCGCTAAATAATGTACACCTGTGGAGTAGCCAGCAATCTATTTTATTAGGACACACATTCATAACCTCAGTGGATAATATGCATGTGTGGATTAGTCCGGATTCCAATTTATATGGCCACTGACTCATAACCTCAGTGAAAAATGCACAAATGTAAAGTACTCAGCAGTCTATTTTAAATAGACACTCATTCAGTAATTCACTAAATAATACAAATAATTAATATAGCAGCATTCTGTTTCATATGATCACACAAAATGAGCCTCACTGAGTAAGGCACACCTAGGAAAGTGTTAGGAGTCTACTTTATATAGCCTCTAATTTACAGCCTCAGGGAATAATGCACAAGGGTGGAATAGACACTAGACTATTTGATATGGCCACAAAATCAAAGCCTGAGTGAGGAATACACAACTTTGGAATAGTCCCTTCTCTATTTTACATGCCCAAATATTTAGAGTCAGAGTAAATAATACACGCCTGTGGGCAAGTCAGGAAACAATTTCATATGGCCAAAGTTTCAGAGCCTCAGTGAATAATACATACCTGGGAAACACTCAGGACAGTATTACATGTGGCATCAAATTCAGAGCTTCCTTGAATAACGAACACCTCTATTGTAGTCAGAATTCTATTTCCTATACCAACATATTCAGGGCCTAACTGAATAACATACACCTTGGGAAAAGTTAACATTCTATATCATATAGCCACTGATTTAGAGCCGAATGTAAAAACACATGCCTGAGGAGCACTCAGGAGGCTCTATTTTATGGCCACTCATTCAGAGCTTCACAGAATAATACAGACCTATGAAAACGTCAGGAGTTTATTTCACACAGACACTTATTCAGTAACTCAGTAAGGAATCATATAAATCTGAAAAATACTCAGGATTATATTTTATAGAGCCACTTATTCAGAGACTCACTGAATAATGCACAGCTAAGGAATAGTCTGGAGACTATATGATATGCCTCTTCACCCAGCAACTCAGTGGACAATGCAAAACTGAAAAATAGCCAAGAAGATAGAGTCAAAAGTTTATGTTATGTGATCATTCATTCAGGAACTCACTGAAGAATACACACCTTGGGAATAATCAGTGTCCATGTGATATAGGCACTCAATCACAGCATTACCGAATAATGCACAATGGGGCAACAGTAAGGAGTCTCTATCATATGGCCTGTAATTCAGAGCTTCAGTGCATAAACTACTTAACAGCTGTTTAAGCTGTGGAGTAGTCAGGACCCTATTTAATTTAGCCCCACATTAAGCAGCTCCCTGAATGATACACACATGTGTCAGAGTCAGGAGACTATGTGACATAGACACTCATAGTAAACTGTTGCAAATACTGCACATGTGTGGAATAAACACTAGTCTGTTCCATATGGTGATTAGTTTGGAGAATCCAAAAATAACACACACCTGTTGAGTAAAATGGGTTCTAAATCATAAGGCCACTCTTTCTGTGTTTTAGTGAATAATATGTATATCTGATCAGTCCGGAATCTCTTTTACATGGCCACTCATTCAGGGCCTCTGTGAAGAATACTCTTCTCAAAAATAGTCAAGTGTCTACTTCAAATGGCTACACACTCAATGTCTCTGTACATAATGAACACATGGGCAATATACCTGAGTCTCTTTTTTATTCCCACTTCGTCAGAGACTCATACAATAATACACACACAAAAAAAGATTTAAGAGTCTACTTCATATAGCCTCTTATTTAGAGCCTCAGTGAATAATGCACACCAGGGTAAGAGTCGAGCATTTTTTATATTGACAGTCATTTTATGCCACACTGAATGATATATAACTGAAGAATCCTCAGGATTCTATTTGGTACAACCACTCATTAAGAAACTTATTGAATAATTTACAATGGAGCAATAGTCAGGTGTCTATTTTATATGGTCTCTCATTTAAAGTCTTAGTGAACAGTGAAATTCTATGGAGTAATCAGGACGGTGTTTAACATAGCCACGAATTAAGTGCCTTGCTGAATTATACGCACCGGTATGATAATCAGGAGGCTATTTCATATGAACTCCAATTTTGTGTATCGCTGAGTAATACACACCTTGGGAAGTGTCAGGAGTCTATTTGGTATGGACACTCAAACAGAGCCTGTTTGATTAATGCACACATGGATAATAATGAGGAGTCTATGTCATATGGCTACTCATTCAGACAATCTGTGAATGATGCACATGTGGAGTAATTAGAAGTCTGTTTCATATGGCTCCTCTTTCAGAGTCTCACTGAATATTACACTCCTGTGATACAGCCTGGAGGCTATTTTTTATGACCACTTATTCAGAGAATCACTCAAAAATGCAAACCTGCTTAATAGTCAGAAGTCTCTTTCCTATGGCCACACATTAACAGCCTCACTAAGTGGACACACCTGGGAAAATAGTCAGGATTTACCATTATCCCCTCATTCAGAGTCTCACTAAATAATGCACACCTGTGGAATAGTCAGGAGACTCTTTCCTATGGCCACTCGTTAAGAGCCTCTCAAAATGTACACACCTGGGGAAATAGTCAGGATTTACCTATATCCCTTCATTCAGAGGCTCACTAAATAATGCACATCTGTGGAATAGTCAGGAGACTTTTTCATGTGGCCTCTAATTCGGAGTGTCACTGAATAATGTGATGTAGTCAGTAACCTATTTCATGTAGACACATATTCAGAGCCACAGTGAATAAAAAAGGCCCTTTATGATGTAAGGAATGTAATTAACATGGCCATATCTTCTGATCCTCACTGAATAATACACACATGGAGAATAATTTGGAGCCTATTTTTGATGGACATTCATTGAGAGCCTCCTTAAATAATGTACTCCTGTCGAGTAGCCAGGAGTCTATTTTATTAAGACACTCATTCATAACCTCAGTGGATAATATGCACATGTGGATTAGACCGGATTTCAATTTATATTAGAAATCTGATTATTATGGACCAACTTTCACAGCCTCAATGAATATTTCACACTTGTGATATAGCCTGGAGTCTATTTTTTATGTCTACCGATTCAGAGAATCACCAAAAAATGCACACCTGCTTAATAGTCAGAAGTCTCTTTCCTATGGCCAGTCGTTAAGAGCCTCACTAAGTGTACACACCTGGGGAAATAATCAGGATTTACAATTATCCCCTCATTCAGAGTCTCACTCAATAATGCACACCTGTGTAACAGTCAGGAGACTCTTTTCTATGGCCACTCGTTAAGAGCTTTAGTAAGTGTATACACCTGGAGAAATAGTGACAATTTACCTAAAATTCTTCATTCAAAGTCTCACTAAATAATGCACACCTGTGAAATGGTCAGGAGACTTTTTCATGTGGCCTCTAATTCGGAGTGTCACTGAATAATGTGATATAGTCAGAAGTCTATTTCATGTAGACTCATTATCAGAGTCACAGTGAATCAAACAGGCCCTTTATGTTCTAAGAAATCTAATTAATATGGCCACATCGTCTGAACCTCACTGAATAATACACACCTGGAGAATAATTTGGAGTCTATTTTTGATGGACATTCATTCAGAGCCTTGGTAAATAATGTACACCTGTGGAGTAGCCAGGAGTCTATTTTATTAGGACACTCATTCATACCTTCAGTGGAAAATATGCACGTGTGGATTAGTCCGGATTCCAATTTATATGGCCACTGACTTGTAACTTCAGTAAAAAATGCACAAATGTAAAGTACTCAGCAGTCTATTTCATATAGACACTCATTCAGTAATTCACTAAAAAATACAAATATATAATATATCAGCATCCTGTTTCATATGGTCAAACAAAATAAGCCTCACGGAGTAAGGCACACTGAGGGAAGGTTTAGGAATCTATTTATATAGCCTCTCATTTACAGCCTCAGGGAATAATGCACAAGTGTGGAATAGACACTAGACTATTTGATATGGCCACAAAATCAAAGCCTGAGTGAGGAATACACAACTTTGGAATAGTCCCTTCTCTTTTTTCATGCCCAAATATTTAGAGTCAGAGTCAATAATACACGCCTGTGGACAAGTCAGGAAACAATTTCATATGGCCAAAGTTTCAGAGCCTCAGTGAATAATACCTGGGAAACACTCAGGACGGTATTACATGTGGCATCAATTTCAGAGTTTCCTTGAATAAGAAACACCTTTATTGTAGTCAGAATTCTATTTCGTATACCAAAATATTCAGGGCCTAACTGAATAACATACACCTTGGGAAAAGTTAACATTCTCTTTTCTATAGCCACTCATTTAGAGACGAATGTAAAAATGCACGCCTGAGGAGCATTCAGGAGGCCCTATTTTATGGCCACTCATTCAGAGCTTCACAGAATAATACAGACCTATGAAAACGTCAGGAGTGTATTTCACACGGACACTTATTCAGAGCCTCAGTGAGGAATCATATATATCTGAAAAATACTCAGGATAATATTATATAGAGACACTTATTCAGAGACTCACTGAATAATGCACAGCAAAGGAATAGTCTGGAGAATATTTGATATGTCTCTTCACCCAGCGATTCATTGGACAATGCAGAACTGAAAAATAGCCAAGAGGATAGAGTCAAAGTTTATGTTATGTGATCACTCATTCAGGAACTCACTGAAGAATACACACCTTGGGAATAATCAGTGTCCAAGTGATATAGACACTCAATCACAGCATTACCGAATAATGCACAATGGGGCAATAGTAAGGAGTCTCTATCTTATGGCCTGTCATTCGGAGCTTCAGTGCATAAACTACTTCACAGCTGTTTAAACTGTGCAATAGTCAGGAACCTATTTTAGGTAGCGCCAAAATAAGCAGCTGCCTGAATGATACACACATGCGTCAGAGTCAGGAGACTATTTGACATAGACACTCATACAAAACCTTTTCGAATACTGCACATGTGGGGAATAATCACTAGTCTATTTAATATGCTGATTAGTTTGGAGAATCAAAAAATAACACACACCTGTTGAGTAAAATGGGTTCTAAGTCATAAGGCCACTCTTTCAGTGTTTTATTGAATGATATGTATATCTGATCAGTCAGGAATGTCTTTCACATGGCCACTCGTTCAGTGCCTCGGTGACGAATACTTTTCTCAAAAATAGTCAAGTTTCTACTTCAAATGGCTACACATTCAAAGACTCTATACATAATGAACACATTGCCAATACACCTGAGTCTGTTTTTTATGCCCACGTAGTCACAGACTCATACCATAATACACAACAAAGGAAGATTTAAGAGTCTACTTCATGTAGCCACTCATTTACAGCCTCAGTGAATAATGCACACCAGGATAATAGTCGAGCATTGTTTATATGGACAGTCATTTTATGCCTCACTGAGTGATATATAACTGAAGAATCCTCTGTATTCTCTTTGATACTACCACTCATTTAAAACCTTATTAAATAATTCACAATGGAGCAATAGTCAGGTGTCTATTTTATATGGTCTATCATTCAAAGTTTCAGTGAACAGTGAACGTCTATGGAGTAACCAGGACCCTGTTATCATAGCCACGAATTAAGTGCCTTGCTGAAAGGTATGCACCGGTATGATAATCAGGAGACTATTTTATATGAACTCTAATTTTGTGTATCGCTGAGTGATACGTATTTCGGGCAGTGGTAGGAGTCTATCTGGTATGGACACTCAAACAGAGCCTGTTTGATTAATGCACACATTGATAATAATGAGGAGTCTATGTCATATGGCTACTCATTCAGACCGTCTGTGAATAATGCACATGTGGAGTAATTAGAAGTCTGTTTCATATGGCCCCTCTTTCACAGCCTCATTGAATATTACACACTTGTGATATAGTCTGGAGTCTATTTTTTATGGCCACTCATTCAGAGAATCACGAAATAATGCACACCTGCTTATTTAGTGAGATGTCTCTTTCCTATGGCCACTCGTTAAGAGACTCACTAAGTGTACACACCTGGGGAAATAGTCAGGATTTACCATTATCCCCTCATTCAGAGTCTCACTCAATAAAGCACACCTGTGAAATAGTCAGGAGCGTCTTTCCTATGGCCACTCATTAAGAGCCTCACTAAGTTTTCACACCTGGGGAAATAATCAGGATTTACCTACATCCCTTCATTCAGATAATAACTAAATAATGCACACCTGTGAAATAGTCAGGAGACTTTTTCATGTGGCCTCTAATTCGGAGTGTCACTGAATAATGTGATGTAGTCAGTAGTCTATTTCATGTAGACACATATTCAGAGACACAGTGAATAAAACAGGCCCTTTATGTTGTAAGAAATCTAATTAATATGGCCACATCTTCTGATCCTCACTGAATAATACACACATGAAAAATAATTTGGCGTCTATTTTTGATGGACATTCATTCAGAGTCTCGGTAAATAATGTACACCTGTGGAGTAGCCAGGAGTCTATTTTATTAAGACATTCATAACCTCAGTGGATAATACACACATGTGTATTAGACTGGATTCCAATTTATATTAGAAGTCTGATTCTTATGCACGCACTTTCACAGCCTCAATGAATATTTCACACTTGTGACATAGCCTGGAGTCTATTTTTTATGACCACCAATTCAGAAAATCACTAAATAATGCACACCTGTGGAATAGTCATAAGTCTTTTTCCTATGGCCACTCGTTAAGAGCCTCACTAACTTTACAAACCTGGGGACACAGACAGGATATACCATTATCCCCTCATTCAGGGTCTCACTCAATAATGCACACCTGTGTAATAGTCAGGAGACTCTTTCCTATGGCCGCTGGTTAAAAGCCTCACTCAGTGTTCACACCTGAGGAAATAGTCAGGATTTACTTATATCCCTTCATTCAGAGTCTCACTAAATAATGCACACCTGTGGAATGGTCAGGAGACTTTTTCATGTGGCCTCTAATTTGGAGTGTCACTGAATAATGTGATGTAGTCAGGAGTCTATTTCATGTACACTCATTTTCAGAGCCACAGTTAATTAAACAGGCCCTTTCTGTTCTAAGGAATCTAATTAATATGGCCACATCTCCTGAGTCTCATTGAATAATACACACCTGGAGAATAATTTGGAGTCTATTTTCATTGGATATTCATTCAGATTTTTGGTAAATAATGTACACCTGTGGAGTATCCAGGAGTCTATTTTATTCGGACACTCATTTATAACCTCAGTGATTAATATGCACGTGTGGATTAGTCCGGATTCCAATTTATATGGCCACTGACTCATAACCTCAGTGAAAAATGCATAAATGTAGACGGGGGACTTGCAAGATGGCGTCATAGAAGCTACTCAGGATTGCAGCTCTCAGTGAAGGCGCAGATGGTGAGTCCTAGCCGCATTCTCGGATGGACCTTTCTTGCCCACAGAGTGTTGAATGTCCCAGGTGTGGGAGAGACACGGGACGCTAGTAAATCCGACTAACGCAGCTGGCTAGCGCGGCCACTTTGGTTGGTGCCGCAGCAGGACCCGGCACGGAGCTCAATGGTCTGGGTGCCCTGTTAAACAGGCAATCTGAGATTTGGAAGTGCAGCTTGGCATGTCCATCTGATTGAACGGGACTTGGACAGTGAGCCAGACCAGGAGTTTCCTGGGAAGCATGATCTGAGCCAGTGCAGTGGGCAGCGGCACAGAAGACTGCATGGATCCCAGTGCCCTATCAGCAAGCTACTGGGTCGCCAGTGAGAGAGTCTACCTTTCAGCTTGTGGAGAGGGAGAGAGAGAGAGAGAGGACGGACTCTGAGGCAGGGAGCTGGGTGATCATGCTCGGCGATTCCCACCCTCACTGGGACAAGCAGGGCAGCGACTGGAGGCACTTGGGGCTGAGAGTTTTGCATCTAGGATGGTGCAACCTGGTGAGGGAGGGGCGTCCGCCATTACTGACTCAATCCGCCCCTACTGAAGTATAGCCCAGGGCTGATGCAGCCTGCCAATGCTGAGGCAACCTGCTATAACAGAGAGACTCTGCCAGGAGGGGGAGCACTCCACAGCAGAAGGGAGCCCAGCAGCAACAGGGTGGACCCGCGCTAGCAGGTCAGAGCCCCAGCAGGCAAATAGTGAATAGACTGCCTCCTGGTGTGGCAGGACAGTGCAACAGATACTCATAAAGAAAGCCCCAACTCCCTGAGACAGAGCATCTGAGGGGGAAAAAAAAGGTGGTGTTTTATGAGTTCTATTGCAGCAGACATAAACAACCTCCCAACAACCCTGAATGAACAATGGAGCTCACAGATCAGCACTGGAGCTCCTATAAAGCACAGACGGTCTACTCAAGCAGCTCCCTGACCACTGTATATCGAAAGAGTCACCCCAAATAAGGACTAATCAGACTGACATTTGGCGGGCATCATTCTGGAACAAAGACAGCAGAAGAAGAAACTGGTATCATCCCTCACTGTTCTGCAGGTGCTACAGGTATACTTCAGACAAGCAGGGCCTGGAGTGGAACTCAGCACTCATACAGCAGAGGGGCTAGACAATTAGAAGGAAAACTAAGTAACAGAAATACTTCATCATCAACAATCTCAGCATCCACACAGAGACCCAATTGAAAAATCAGCAACTACTAAGACGACAGGAGGATAAATCCATAAAGATGTGAAGAAACCAGCGCAAAAAGGAGAAAAACACCCGAAACCAAAAGACCTCAAGTCCTGCAAACGACCAAAATTACTCACCAGCAAGGGAACCAAGGTGGACGGAGAATGAGAGTGACAAAATGACGGAATCAGACTTCAGAAAGTGGATAATGAGAAACTTCATTGAGCTAAAAGAACATGTTCTAAATCAGTGCAAAGAAACTAAGAACCTTGAAAAAAGATTTGAAAAAAGATTCGAGGAATTGATAACAAGAATGGACAACTTAGGAATATGAATGAATTGAAGGAGCTGAAAAACACAACACAAGAACTTCGTGAAACATGCACAAGTTTCAACAGCCGAAGTGACCAAGCAGAAGAAACAATATCAGAAGTTGAAGATCAACTCAATGAAATAACATGAGAAACCAAGATTAAAGAAAAAAGCACAAAAAGGAATGAACAAAATCTCCAAGAAATGTGAGACTATGTGAAGAGACCAAACCTACGTTTGATAGGTGTACCAGAATGTGATGAAGAGAATGAATCCAAGCTGGAAAACACTCCTCAGGATATTATCCAGGAAAATTTCCACAACCTAGCAAGGCAGGTCAATACTCAACTCCAGGAAATACAGAGAACACCACAAAGATACTCCGCAAGAAGAGCAACCCCAATGCACATAATCGTCAGATTCACCAGGTTTGAAATGAAGGAGAAAATACTAAGGGCAGCCAGAGAGAAAGGTCGGGTCACCCACAAAGGGAAGCCCATCAGACTCACACCAGATGTCTAGGCAGAGAATCTACAAGCCAGAAGAGAGTGGGGGCCAATATTCAACATCCTTAAAGAAAAGAACTTTCAACCCAGAATTTCATATCCAGCCAAACTGAGCTTCATAAGTGAAGGAAAAATAAAATCCTTCAGGAACAAGCAAGTACTCAGAGATTTTGTGACCACTAG